>CM070779.1:121795293-124195293 GCA_036346955.1 Dipus sagitta | reverse complement strand
ACTGACTATAACACCCATAATCCCATCCCCAACAATACACTGCCTCCAGGAGGCATTAATTCCCAAATCTCCACCAGCTGGGAACCTAGCATTCAGAACACGTGAATGTGTAGGGGACACCTGAATCAAACCACTGCAGGGAGATTAGCCATATATGAGATAGATACAGAGTAGGTATATAGAGTGAAGACATCAGGGCCAAATGGCGTGTTGTGAGATCCAAAACCCCATCAGAGATTTCTGGAGTCAATGTCATCAGTCTACTATAGGCTACTATACATCATATAGAAACAAAAGATCTTTTATATATATATTTTTTTTTTTTTTGAGAGAGAGAGAGAGAGAGAGAGAGAGAGAGAGAGAGAGCTGCTTCAAACAAACTCCAGATGCATGTGTCACCTTGTGCATCTGGCGTACGTGGGTCTTGGGGACTCAAACCTGGGTCCTTTGGCTTTGCAGGCAAGTGCCTTAACCACTAAGCTATCTGTCCAGCCCAAAAGATCTTTAATATAAATAAACTTAATCAATAAATTTCCAAACAGGAGTTTGACATAATGGAGAAAACAAATTCTTACAATTTGTACCTTTATGAGCTCCGTATCAACCCAAGACAAAAGCTGCAGGCCCCTCAGCTAAGCCTGCCCCTCGCCCAGTCTTCAAAGCCTGCTCCTACTGTCCGTGGGTCTTAGTTCTGCTCCCTTTGCCCCTGGATCTCAGTTGCACACGTACTAACTCAGGCCTGGTTTCACTCCTCAGAAATAAGGTGTATGAAGGACTCCCCGCACCCCAGGCCCTCACCCACCTTGGGCAATACCCTGTACTTCTTTCTGAGCTCCTTCCCCTGTGTCCCTCAGCCAGCTCCACCACTCCCAGGGAGAGCTGCAAGAAAACAGCTGTGGTTGTCTAACCATGGCCTGAAACCAAGGGCATTTCACCATTGCCCCGTATCTTCTCAACTGTAGTCATTGAATTTCAATCTGGATCTCCACAATAAAGCAAATTAGATGGGTTCAGTGTGAGGCTGGGTATAAAACCCGTGCAGATTCAGAAAAGGCAAACTCTGATCGTTACAGTCTAGTTCCTAGCTTTCTGGTTTTTCAAAAGCTACTAAGCAACTAACTCATACCCATTAAGACACTCAGTACGGTTTTTCAAGTTCAAGCAAGTGGAACGTGAGAGAAAGTGAAGACCATGTTTTGCTGACATGATTCAGACCTGGAATTCAGCCAGACCTTTCCATATCCCCATCCTAGACTTTAACGCGTCCTTCAGAAACAGACAACCAGTCCATATTAGACCTCTGCACAAAACCATCTCTCTTCTCTCACCAATTCATCCCATAAAAATCTTAGCAGGTGCCTGAGAAAGGATAAGCATCTAACTCTCCGTGGCTGAGAAAGCGCCAGGGGAAGAGACAGGTGGCCTGGGTTGTCTGACAAAGAGCATTTCAGCCATGTCACAGAAATAGCATGTTATCCTGTAGATGTGTCAAGACTGTCCGTGTGTTTAGGCCATCTGATTGATAATGCAAACAGACACAAAGATAACCGGAAGCTGTGTGGATTGGTGGAGGGTAAATGTTCTGAGAAAGAAAAATCAAGTGTTGAAAATGATCCAGTGCAAAAGAGAAAACATGGGTGATGATCATATTTATCCTAACACAATAATGATTAGTAATAACAATGACAATAGACTCCATTCCAACCGTAGCCAGAGGCATGGCAGAAACAATTTTGAAAGGAATTATGAAAGGGAACTTGACATAAGGAGACAGTAAAGAAAAAGGAGGTCCCTAGTTGGTACAGCTGGATGACAATGGTGACTGAGGTTGCACAGTGGGCATGTTGGCACCCACTTAGAGCTCATCACCAGGCTGGGGCACCCATCCCCCTGTTGCTGACTGCAGCTTCCCTTACAGCTGAACCTTCCTCTGAAGAATTGTCCTCAGCCAAGGCAGCCAGTCACCTTGCCCCAAAAGCCCTGGACATTTCTTCTGCCAAAGCAGCTCAAGTCCACTGACTGACTGTCATGGAGTGTGAAAGGCCAGCCCCATAGCCTCAGAGAGGGACATCTCTAGTGGCCCTCACTCTCCCAGAGCTCTCCAAGAATCAGGTTGATGCTGGATGTCAGCTCAGCCACATCTTTACTTGGCTTCCTTCCCGCTCACACTCTACAGATTATCTCCTGAGGCCACTCCCTCAATAGGGAAAAATGTTCCCCAAGAACGCTGGTCGCCAAGTTCTGTCACAGAGCTTGGGAAAACCAGCCCGAGACAGGCAGCAAGAAAACAAGATGGCTTCAAGGTAACGGTGATTTATTTATTTCAGTTGAAAATATTTCCAAAGAGAACAGTATTTAAAAGAAAAGAGAATGTGAGGTGGGCGTGGTGGCGCACACCTTCATTCCCAGCACTCGGGAGGCCGAGGTGGAAGGATTGCTGCGAGTTCGAGGCCAGCCTGAGATTACATAGTGAGTTCCAGGTCAGCCTGGGCTAGAGTGAGACTCTACCTCAAAAGAGAAACCCAAAAAATGAAAAAGAGAAGGGAATGTGGAATAAAATATCTGATAAACATGGCTTGGTATAACTAATATATCTTATACATATATGATATATATATATCTTATATATACATCATATATATGTATATATGTATTACATATACATCATGTACATATGTGTATATGTGTGTATATATATATATATATATATATATATATATATAAGGTATATATACATATATACCTTATAGTCTTAAGCAAGCTACTTAACCATGGATGGGTCACAGAGTCAATCTTGCTTTCTCCAGCACTGCATCAGATGCAAGGCACCCGGGACAGGTGAGACCAAGGTGTTACCTTCACTTTGAGCAGCTCTGTCATGAGGCTCAACTATTGTCATTCTCATGTGTGCCTAGAAGTGAAAGGTCAAGGGCAACCCTGACAAACTACTCTGCAGCCCTAGTTTCCCATCTGCAAAGCAGAAATTCTTTTTTTAAAAAAAAAAATTTTATTTATTTGAAAGGGAGGGAGGGAGAGAAAAAGAGAAAGAAAATATGGTCACACCAGGGCCTCTAGTCACTGCAAACAAACTCCGTACACATGCACCACCTTGTGTATCTGGCTTTTGTGAGTACTGGGGAAGTGAACCTGGGTCCTTAGGTTTCATAGGCAGGTGCCTTAACCACAAAGCCATCTCTCCAGCCCCATTTTAAAAGAAATGATTTAAGCCGGGCGTGGTGGCGCACACCTTTAATCCCAGCACTTGGGAGGCAGAGGTAGGAGGATCGCTGTGAGTTCAAGGCCACGCTGAGACTCCATAGTGAATTCCAGGTCAGCCTGGGCTAGAGTGAGACCCTACCTCGAAAAACCAAAAAAAAAATAAAAAATAAAAAAAAATAAAAGAAATGATTTATTTATTTGAGAGAGAGAGAGTGGATTTTCTTAACCTCCAGCTCTAGTCATGAGAGATGTGGAATAACAGGGTGGGGTCTAAGATAAGCTGCCAACAGCCCAAGACACAGTATCATTAGTGTGGCCCCCTGGAGAGATGCCCAAGAGGTACTGCCACCCAGACAAAATCTAAACTGATGTGGGCTGCTGGGCTCCAATCCAAAATGCCCCTTGTCTTTCTTTCCTTCCTTCTTGTTAAAGGGAAACGAGAAAGAGTCTGCCAAGTGGAGGAGCTTTGATTATTCTCTCTGGACCCTTCATGTATTTTTCACACCGAAATGGAGGAGGGGAGAGTGGAGGGCAGGCTGGAGAACCTGGACTGCTCCCTAACATCGCCCCGCACTTTCCATTGTCTCACCAATGAGCCGCGCCCTTCATCTCGGCGCCTCGACGGTCCTGCGCATGCCTTATTTATAGACAACAACTGGTACAGAACTTCAAAGGAGGCATGTAGCCAAAGCTGAGATGCGCAGCAAACGCTTTGAAGTGCTAAACTCTCCGTTCAGAATGGAAAGGGCAGCCACGTATCAACCCCTTGCCAGGAATGCCCACGTGTCGCCCCCAGCATAGTAGATGCCCAAAGCCCTTCGTGTTCACCCCAGAACCTCAGCTGTCGGCTAAGGCAGGTGACGCAACAGGCTACTTGACTTTTTGACACGATCAGATCAATTCTCATCTGTACCAGTCAGAGACTGAATGGGGGAAATTGAACACTAATTACCTTGAGGTCTATAAGTGGAAACAAACAGAAAGCCAGCTTAGAAGATCCAATAAGAGGCAGCCTCCTCCTCACCCCTCCCCCGCCCGCAAAGGCCCTAACATGATCCTCGGAACCTCTGAGAATGTTATCTTACGTGGTAAACGGGGACTTTGGGGGATCACTGCATGGGGAGATCATGCTGGGTTATCCAGCTGCACCCACTGTGAACCCCAAGTTCCTCAGAAGAGGGAGGCAGGAAGATCAGGAAGGCAGAAGTGATGAAGAAAGGGATGGGCCATGAGCCAAGGGATGCCAGTAAGTTCTGGAAATAGCGAGGGAACAGATGGTCCCCTCAGAGCCTCCGGGAGGCATCAACCTATGGGGCACCTTCACTTTAGCTTGGTGAATCGGATTTTAGACCTCCGAAACTGAGAATAAATTGGTGCTGATTCAATCTACTGAGTTTGGGATAACTGATCACAGCGATCATGGGAAACGAGCACAGACAAGAAAGTCTGCTGTTGGTGCGTGTGTGCACGTGTGTGCGCGTGTGTGCACGTGTGCAAGCATGTTCGTGCCGGGTGTGGTGACACGTGCCTGTAATCTCTGGTCTCAGGCAGGCAGAGGCAGGAGGATCACAAGTTCAAGGCCAGCAGGGACTATGTTGCCAGAACTGCTCTCTCCCTCTCCCCACCCTACAACAAAAGAGGGACCTTGCAGCGTAGGCACCCCAGGGTGGCATTAGGAAGATCTGACTCATGGTACATAGTGTTTGGGCAGGAAAGTTGAGTCTAGGGTGCACCAAGCCATCACTGCAAAGTGTAGTGACTGAGTCTGAGAAAAAGCTCCTTGTCCAACTTGAAGGTAGGTAGACTTTCCTTGAAAAACAAAATAGAACCAAATTCTCTCTCTCTCTCTCTCTCTCTCTCTCTCTCTCTTGCTCGCTCGCTAGCTCGCTCTTGCTCTCTCTCTCACATAAAAAAAAAAAGACCAGTCTGTTGGGCTTGTCTCAAAAAAAAGTCTTAATTTCTGCTGCTATACTACAATAAATGACATTTGATCACATGGATAAAATAGAAATGGAATTAAGATCACTGGGATTCTTTGCACTCCCATTCTCCCTAAAATAAATTTGAAAAATTATACATCCATTTCAGCCTTGTGACTTTGGTAAAATTTTCAGTCACAATCTTAGGTGGTGTCAAAGTATTTAATTTCTGGCATTTATTTATACTTATTTAGTTTAGCATTTTAAAAATAAAATGCTTATATTATTTAAAATATTTAAATAATAATTTAAATAAATAATATTATTTAAAATATTTATTATTATTATTATTATTAAATTATTTTCTCTCCAGAAAAATCTACATTTCAGAGACAGGAAAAGAAAGATTATTAACAAGAACTGGAACAGGATCAAATGGAGTTATGTAATGGGCATGTTGTTTCAGTCGATGAGACGAAAAGATGCATGTATATACCTAACACAGTTAACATGGTTAACATGGTAAAGGTACTACATAATGGTGCCTCAATTAAAGAAAATCAAAGTAGCTTTGAAAATCAAGCCTTGTATGTAACAGTCAGAATTCACATTTTTTACAGATTCTTTTTCAGTTTGTTTAATTTATTTAATCATTTATTTATTTGGAAGAGTGAGAGAGAAGGAACACACCAAGGCCTCCAGCCACTGCAACCGAACACCAGACACATGCACAACTTTGTATGCATCTGGTTCTAAGTGGGTACTGGGGAATTGAACCCCTGGGCAGTCAGACTTTGCAAGCAAGTGCCTTTGACCACTGAGCCATATCTCCAACCCCAACACTGTTCATAGCTACATTGCATTAGTTTGTATTTCTATGCCTCCAATATGGAATTTTAATCTAACCATTATACTTTTTTATTTCTTTTTTATGTTCATTATTATTAGTAGTAGTAGTACTATCAAGATGTTTTGTATGTATACATCATGTGTTGGCACCCTCTTTGTCCTCGACCCTGCCTCCATTCCATTGGGGTGGCAGGTATTCCCCATGGGGTTATAGAGTATGCATTGTGGGAGCAGTAGTCAGTTATCTAAGAGTCTATTAGCCACATCCCAATCACATTTCTCTTTAACAAATATGTACATATAGCGTTAAATCACAGAGAGTTTTCCCCTGCAACCTTAAGGCTCTAAGTATTATGTAACATAGTAATTGTAAAGGCCATGAATAGATCACAATTGCTCAAAGCAACCTAAATAGTCCAAATTTTGATACCAATGAATGCAATGTTTGTTCTCCATTGTCAACTCGATGGGATTTTGAATCTCCTAGGAGACACATTTTTGAGTGTGTCTGTGAGGATGTTTCCATGCAGGTTCAACTGAAGGGTGAAAATCCACCCTGAATGTGGGCAGCGCGATGTCATGGACTGAGATCAGAGATGGATTTCAAAGGAAAAAGAACACTCGTGAAGCATGAGCATTCGCATTTCCATCTCTCCTCTCTCTCTCTCTCTCTCTCTGTGTGTGTGTGTGTGTGTTTCCTGACCACAGGTGCAATGTCACCAGACACTTAGCTCCTACAACCATACCTTTCCCATCACGGCGGGC
This sequence comes from Dipus sagitta, assembly GCA_036346955.1. Classification (NCBI taxonomy): domain Eukaryota; kingdom Metazoa; phylum Chordata; class Mammalia; order Rodentia; family Dipodidae; genus Dipus; species Dipus sagitta. The sequence goes on along the minus strand of CM070779.1, from coordinate 124,188,541 downwards.
TGTACCCTCAAATTGTGAGCCCAAATAATAAGTCCCTGTATTCCCCTTGGAAGGCACTGGTATGATAAAACAGTGAGTAATGGACTGTTGAATTACACCTTCAGCATTTTACCATTTCTCTCCTCCTGTTCTCTTCAAAAAGTGAAAATTGTTCAAGAAACTGGTTCTTTGTTGAAGTTAAAATAAAACAAATCTTCCAAAGCAATCAAAAAAAAAAGCATTTTCAACGTAGAATATGAAGTATCAAATTTTATGGACATGTGTAGATTTAAAAAGGTATATACGGCACAGTGATAATAGCTAGCCACTGAGCAGGGAGGTGGTAAAATATTTTTATTTTCTTCATTTTGCTTCCTTTTATTTTCTTGTTTTAAAACAAGCATGGGACTAAAGAGATTGCTCAGTGGTTAAGGGCACGTCCCGTGCAAATGGGAGTACCTGAGGGAGCCTGATAGACTGCTCAACCTTGGGCACTAAGACCTTCATGAGCACCTGAGAATGGCCATGCATGGCTGGAACCGCAGACTCAAAGGAGCTGAGACCCAAGAGTTGCCGGAGCTCAGGAAAGAAAAAAAGGAAAGGAAAAAAGAAAGAAAGAAAGAAAGAAAGAAAGAAAGAAAGAAAGAAAGAAAGAAAGAAAGAAAGAAAGAAAGGAAGGAAGGAAGGAAGGAAAAAACAGCAAGTAAGTAATAAGTAAGACACTCTGGTTCAAATAAGAATGGTGGAAGACCAATGGAACAGGACACCCGGCCTTCTGTTCTGGCCACCATGTTCAGGCAATGCGCCCTACCACAGGTGAGCACATGAGGCCCAGCACACATGCAACACACACACACACACACACACACACACACACGCAAGCATCTCAGACTTAAGCAAAGAAAAATAGCCTGTGTATCTGTGTGACATCATATACAATAACAGCATTATTATTGTTATGACTTTAAAAAAAATTGAAGAGGACCAGAGAAATGGCTGAGCGATTAAGGCGCTTGCCTGCAAAGTCAAAGGACTCAGGCGTACCAGAGCCTCAGCCAATGTAATTGGATTCCGGACTCTTAGACCACCTAGTGGGCATGTGCAACCTTGTGCTTGCCTCACCTTTTGTGCATCTTTCTAACATGGGCTATGGAGAGTCAAACATGGCTCCTTAGGCTTTGCAAGCAAGCGCCTTAACTGCTAAGCCATCTCTCTAGCTCCACTGAGACATTTCTATCACACCTCCAAGGCTCTGGGTCCATTGCAGAAGAGGTGGCAAAAAATTTAATAGCCAAAGGAAGGGTGAGACTGATTATAATGCAATCTTCCAGACGCAAAATGACCTTGATGTTCATGATGTCACAGTGTCTGGCACTACCTACACAGAACCATCATAAATAGGAGGAAAAGATGATGACATCAAAATAACAAGACTAATTGAAAGGGCGGAGGGGATTTGATGGAAGGTGGAGTTGAGAGGGGAAATGGGAGTAGAGGGAAGGAATCATTATGGCTTATTATGTACACTTATGGAAGCTCTCAATAAAAGGTTAAAAAAAAAAAGAACAGGGAGTGGAATGCGATGAGGCCAGAGCCCCTTTCCTCATACCTGGCCCAAGCCCTCAACGAGGGAGTTCAAGTAAGGTTGGGCCCCTTTACATGATCAGAGTGTAATGCTAATGCTCATGTAAGCTAACCCTTCTCTGAGTTTTACCCTCATGACCTCTCCCTAATATCTAACTTATACAGATGAAACATTGGCCAAATGAGTCCTTAGTAAAGACTTAAATAATTCAAAGACACCTAACACCGTGCTGGAGAAGAACAGGTGTGAACGAGTGGGAACAGCCATCTGTCTCATGGTGTGGCTTGCCTTGATGGGGAAGGGCTGGGGGGGGGGAGGGTATGAGGGAGGAAGAGTTGTGAGCATGGAGTCTCTGTAGCATCTCCAGGGTTAGTGGTTCATGCTTCCTTCAGCTCCAGCTGGGAGCTTCCTTCAGACCCTGTCCATCCCGTTGTCTCCTTCAATCCCAGGTTGAGATTAATATTGAGTGACTTGGGGGCCAGAGAGATGGCTTAGCAGTTAAGGCGCTTGCCTGCGAAGCTTAAGGAGCCAGGTTCTATTCTCCAGGTCCCACGTAAGCCAGATGCACATGGTGGCGCATGTATCTGGAGTTTGTTGGCAGTGGCTGGAGGCCCTGACATGCCCATTCTCTCCCTCTCTCTCTCTCTCTCCCTGTCTCTGTCTCTAATAAATAAATGAATGAATAAAAATAAATCAGAAACAAATTGAGTGGCTTGAGCAAAGGGTTAAACCAGAGTCAGGAGTTACATAGAGCATCCTAAACAGGAATTGACAGTCTCCGAAGTGACTCAGGGCTAGTGCACATGAGTTTTCTGACCTCCCACCTCTATGTAGGCTTCTTCTCATTCTTCCTTTATCTCCTTGCTCCGTACTGCGATGGGAAAGCCTACAGGTGAGAGATGTTTCCCAGGATCTTTCAGAAGACATGAAGGTCAACATTTTTGGCTGACACATACCAGTGAGTGAACTACTTTTCCTCGATCCCACTGTGGATGGGACTCTCAGGGATGGGACTCCCCTCCTCTATGTACCTGTTGTGGTGAGAAAGTTACTGCGGGAACATTCTAGTTTGCCTCCTGCCATCCCTCATGTCTCTGCCTTTCAGATTCCTCCTCTGTCAGACAGAGGTAACTGATCTGTTTCTTTTGAGATCATATGAGAGAATAATTTGTAAGCTACCAAGTTCCTCAACTGCAAGGGTTCAGTGTTATTAGAAAATCTTAATATGAAAATTATTCGTGCATCTCGCGTGGGATTAAAACATGATAGAGATCGATGGCGCTGGGAATAAAGATACTGGTGATATATATTCCAGAGCCTAATAAAAGTAAGAAAAAAATGCACATATTCAATTAGCAAATTCAAATTAGGTTTTATAATACCATATATCAAGTTGGACTGGGAAACAAATTGAAATACAATGCAGAGTAAAGAAAAATAGGATCAAACGAGACACATCATTTTAAAAAGGTGAGCTGATAGGATTTTGAGAATTTGCTTCCATGAAAAGTTGAAGTGAAGGCTAGAAGCGCCTGATAACCCCCCCTCCCCAACACACACACCAGCCACTCCTGCAGAAGGTCCCCTTCCACCTCAGCTCCTCATGACTCATCACCTCTCTCTGGAGCCTTGTAATCCCCTGCGCACACTTGACAGACAAACCACAGCTACTCAAGGGCAACAGGAGATTCCGGAAATGTGATCCCCAGCTCACCCTCCTGCTGTCCCCGGGACAGTTGTTCTGGGTGGAAAGAATGTCCCTGTGGTATTCAGCCTGATTGGCAGTCTCTGCTGAGGAAGGGGGAAAAATCTGCAAGGATTCTGTGGCACCATGCCCTCGGGCTCCACCTGTCCCTCTCCTCCTAAAGGGAGGCAGCTGTCTGTCCTCAGAGCAAGTCATCCCCCATCCAAGAATCAAAAGCTCTGACTGTACTCCCAGGTGCCTGGGAGTCAACGCTGCCTGGAGAAACAGAGAAAAACTCCAACATAAGCAAGATACTCACTCACGGCAAACAGCTGTTCCTAAGAAACCCGAGTGGGACCAGAGGTTGCTGAACCCAGCCAAACTTGAATTTTAGTTCATTTTATTTTATTTCAAGGTAGAGTCTCACTCTAGCCCAGGCTAACCTGGAATTCACTCTGTGGTTCCAGGCTGGCCTTGAACTCACAGCGATCCTCTTACCACAGCCTCCCAAACGCTGGGATTAAAGGCATGCGCCACCACGCCAGGCCTCAAACTTCAATTTTAAATAAATCTTTACAGGATGAACCATTTTTTTAAAAAAAAGAAAAACAAAAATAGAGAAGAAGAAAAAAGAATTGTAAAGGTTTTTTTTCCCCCATGCACATTTTTACACTTGAACTTTTTTACAGTAAATACACAAGTTTTAAAAGTATTTTAAGCCGGGCGTGGTGGTGTATGCCTTTAATCCCAGCACTCAGGAGGCAGAGGTAGGAGGATCGCCATGAGTTCAAGGCCACCCTGAGACTACAGAGTTAATTCCAAGTCAGCCTGGACGAGAGTGAGACCCTACCTCGAAAAACCAAAAAGAAAAAACAAAAAGTATTTTAAATTGAAAGGTGAGGGAAGTAAGTGGACACTTTCCTGCAGCTGACTGGGGGTAAAGCAAACACATCAAATCCCCCCCACCCCCCGCCGTGGAAACATTCCGAGATCTCTCTTTCTCAATCTAAGATCTCCCAAGAGCCTCAGCCTCTTCCTTCTTCAGTCACCTGTCTCCTCGCTCCCAGCAACACTGAATAACCATGGTCACAGCCACTACTGAAACCTCAAGGAAGACAAAATGCTCACGTCTCAGAGGAGCTGGAGGAGAGTCACCGTCCCCTCCTCCCTTCTTCACAGCCAGCGGATCGAAGGGAAAACTCTGGGCTGATATAGAAGGGAAGACTGAAAACAGACCCGAGTCTAAAGACAGGATTGCAAGGGCAGTCATCCTTCTGCAGCCCGAGGGGATGGGCCCCAGGACCCCCCAAATCCTCAGTGTAACTGAAGTGCCTCACACAAAAGGGTAGTATTCACATGGAAACTATGCCCATCCCCCCATACCTTTTGAGCCAATCCCAAGTGACTGATAATAGCCACATCCATGCAAATGACATGTAAATAGTTGTTATAGCATCTAATCTAGGAAACAACAACAAAAGACATCAGGACATATTAGGTAGGGACAAAAGCAACTTTTTTCTATTCTTTGGGGTGTGTGTGCATATAGTGAGTACGCATGTGTGTGTATGCATGGTCATGTGTGTGACTGTCTTGGCCTTGTGCCTTGTATGAGGCAGGGTAGATATTCACTACCTGCAAGCTTCCAGACAATTCTGTCTCTGCCTCCCTATTTGCCCTAAAGCTGGTATTAAAGATGACAGCTCCAGGGCTGGAGGGATGGCTTAGTGGTTAAGGCATTTGCCTGCAAAGCCGAAGGATCCAGGTTCAATTCCCCAGGACCCACGTTAGCCAGATGCACAAGGGGGTGCATGTGTCTGGAGTTCTTTTGCAGTGGCTGGAGGCCCTGGCATGCCCATTCTCTCTCTCTCTCTCTCTCTCTCTCTCTCTCTCTCTCTCTCTCTCTCAAATAAATAAATATAAATAAAAATATTTTTAAAAAGATGATAGCTCTTCAGTGTCCAGCTTTACATGGGTTCTGGGGATCTGAGCTCAGGTACTCAGGCTTCATCGACTGACCCATCTCCCCAGGCCCTTCCGTACCCTTTCCATCCACAGTTGCTTGCATGAGTGTATGCGGATCCTGTGACTAGAGACAGCTGACCGCAGAGGTGGGCACGAAGGCTCGTGATGGACACTAAGCACCCTGACTCCCAAAACAGCCAAGGAGTCCCAGAGAGAATCAACCCCATTGAACCTACAAAAGCACTTGGTGATTTTCTTTCTCAGAGGTGCAATCTGATACAGGTTTTTGTTGTTTATCATCCACTTCCATGGCTTCACAGACTATCTATGTGCAGATGACTCAAATATTCTGAGCTCCTGACCTGAATGTCCAACTGCCAACACAGTATTTCCACTGAGCTATCTCTCAGTCACCCGAAACTCAGCAAGTCCAAAGACTTTGAGCCCTTGATCTTAGGCTTGAAAATCTCTTCCTCCTCCAGTGCTTTCTGTCTCCAGGAATAGAACAGCCGTTAACTCAGGTACCATCTAGAAACTGTAGATTCATTCTTTTTTTTTTTTTTTTTTTTTTTTTTTTTTTTTTTTTTTTTTTTGGTTTTTCAAGGTAGGGCCTCACTCTACCTCTCCCTCCCGAGTGCTGGGATTAAAGGTGTGCATCACCACACCCGGTTGTATTCTTGACACAGTTTCCCTTCTCATTTCTAATCACCCGCAAAGGCTTACAGATTGACTTTTTTTTTTTAGTTTTTAGAGGCAGGGTTTCACTCTAGCCCAGGCTGACCTGGAATTCACTATACAGTCTCAGGGTGGACTCAAACTCACAGCAATCCTCCTACCTCTTCACCTTCTTAACTGTTTCAAATCTGCCTCCTTTTAACATCCCACTACCATACCCCTAAGCGGGTGATTGTCCCCTCCTCCCCAAACTCTGACAAGATTCCCTAACTTGTCATTATTTTTTAAATTTTTTTGTTTATTTTGTTTATTATTATTATTTTTTTTTGAGAGTGACAGACAGACAGAGAGAGAAAGAGGGAGGGAGAGAGAGAGAATGGGCACATCAGGGCCTCCAGCCACGGCAAACGAACTCCAGATGCATGTGCTACCTTGTGCATCTGGCTTACATGGGTACTGGGGAATTGAGCCTTGAACCAGTGTCCTTAGGCTTCACAGGCAAGCGTTTAACCACTAAGCCATCTCTCCAGGACCCCCTAACTTGTCATTTGCCCCACACTTGCTCTCAAATCCATTTGTCTAAAATCTCCAGGTGAATTTTTTCCCAAATGGAAATCTAATCAATACTTCCTCTTTAAAAACCATTGGATGACTTCTAAAGCAGGGTTTTGTTTCAGCAATGTGCAGGTAGCTACAATAGGAACTATTCAATAAAGATTTGTCAGACGGAGGAATGGAAGGAGGGAGGAAGAAAGGAGAAACAGAGGTATATAAGGTTATTCTCCTTTTCAACATGCATCCTTTATTTAAAGCACTTCAGTAACACCAAGTAAACTGAAGTGCACTTGTCAAAACTTGAGTTTATTACTAATCTACCCCTTTTCAACACACATACACACTACCCACACAAAGACACAATATTTATTCACAGTCTGTGGAGCTCTTTCTCAGATATAAGCAGAGGACCTCACTTGATTGGCAAAAAAAAAAAAATTTTAACTGGCAATTTCCAAGGAAAGAAAGAAAAGTAGAGAGAAGTCCACAAGATTGTTTGCCCAACAAAGAAGACTTTTGTAATGCCATGAAAATCAAAGTCTTAAGAAACACTTGAAAAGCCCGGGTGGGGGTGGGGGGGAACTCCGCTCAGCGGTAGAGTCGCCAGCAGGGTTGCGAGGCTGCCTTGCCTGGCTAAGGAAGTCCAAAGGAATTTGCAACCTTGGGTTTTTGTCTCCAAGAAGGAACCTGAAATCCTGCAGCTCTAAGCCGGATAAAAAAGCCAGTGGAAAAATCTTCGGGCTGGCTGCTCCGGTTTCAGCCCCTCCTGCTCACCAGCAGGAGCGTGCGCTTCTCCGAGCAATTTATGGCTCCTGCAGCTGCTCTGACAGCAGACCCGAGCCTTCTTTGATTTCAGCCACAGCTCAGGCCTGTATCCGCCAGCACTTAGGAGGTGTGCTATGAGCTACCCACCATCATGGGGCAGCAGATGTTCTGGAACATATATAGTCCACTTGATAGCATCTGCTATCCCGGTCCATCAAAAACAGCGTGGACGTGTCCACTCTGGCTTTCTAAAGATACGGCCCAAAGCAAGGGAACAGGCTTAAACCCCTCAGGATATGTTGCAGAGTTCTTTTCACTTTTATTTATCCAATGTTGCAAGTTCATGGGAGTAGAGGGGAAGGGTAGCCCTCTCTCTCGCTATATGTCACCAATTCTCAAATATTCTTCCTAATCAACTCCCCGCCGCACAATTTAAGCCATCTGTTGTCTTCCTGTTATATCACAATGTGTCGCTGGGCTCGTAGTCTGTAAGCCTACACCCCTGCCAAAAGGCCATCTTCCTGACCTTGTCTATCTTCTTCCAACCCCCTAACAAGCCAAGTCTATAAAGTCCTCCTCCTGTCCCTCACCTCCCCCCCTCCATTTACCACTATCTCCGTGGCTGCTAACCTCCCACAAGCTCCAGAAATATCTGCCTAAATCACACCCACTGCTTTCTAACTGGCCTCGCGGTTTTAAGCCACGGACATCTGTGTATCTCACGGTCCTGTACGGACATACCCTCAGGTCACCCTCAAAGCACATTACCTTATAAACACCTTCCCTTTGAGAGCGTGAGGAACCTGCGGCTTGCTTTTGGCCAACAGACTGTGGCGAAGGTGATGGGATGTCACTCTCTTGATTACCTTGCATTGCACTGCATAAGAATCCATCCTCATCCTAGCAGATGGACGGAGAGGTGCCCCTGACCACTGCGAAGAAGCAAGCTGCTGTGCTGAGAGACGCCTGTGAGCGCCACATGGGGCAGGACTGTAAGGGGCCTTTAGGAAACAAAGGAGGCCTCCAGTGGACGACCAGAAAGAAGCCAGGACTCTCAACCTTGCAATCACAGGAAAACAAATCCCACCAAGTTTCGGAGTGACATTGAAAGCAGGCTCTTCCCCAGTCAGGGTTACAGGCAAGAGCACAGGAGCAGGAGACATCTTGGTTTCAACCATGGAAAACTCTGGGCAAGGCACCCAGTTACAATGCGTTTGATCAATGAAGTAATAAACTGAGAAATAATAAATGTGTGTTGCTTTAAAGCCATGACTTTGTGGTGAATTGTTGCTCAGCAATAGAAGCTAGTCAAAACGCTAGCTAGTTCTTAAACCCAAAGGTGGGGGGGAGATATTCATTTGACTCTTCAAGCCCTGATTCCCGTCATCCTCCTTCCCCACCTTCATTATTTCTAAACCAAGGAAGGCTCGTCTTTCGGTACCTGGCCATTCAACCACAGCACTTTCCAGGACTCTGTTGAGGACCGCTTCCCTCTGACCTCTTCATGTCTGTTGAGGACCACTTCCCTCTCACGTCTTCATGTTGTCCTTAGTCAGTGTCATCTCAATTCCCTCATGCTGGAGACATCTGAAGTCTGGTCATTCTTCTGAATGACTCACTAGACAGGTCCAGCTAGACAACTCTCCAGTTCACCAAATTCATCTCCTGCTCAATCTCTCAGTCTGTCCTTCCACCTCTTCTCCCCTTCCACTTAAAGCCAGGACCTTGACTCAGCTGAGGCACTTTGCCGATGCACTCATGAACACGGGCCAGTCTCCAGTACGCTCTTGTTTTCTCTCTGTTCTCTAATCACTAGTGCTCCCATTCTCTCTGTCATTGTCGCCCTGGTCCTGGCTTAGGACCACGCTCTCTCACACAGTGTATCACCGTGGCTTCATAATAGGTCATTCCAGTCTTATCACCTTCAAATTCATCCTTTCCACAACTGCCACAAGAGGCTGGAGAAAATATGGCTTCACAGCTGGTCAAACAAGTCAACATTGGCATCATGTACAAGATGTGGTGCATAAGATCCTCTGCAACCTGGTCTTTTCCACCTCTCTAAACTTCAACTACTACCATTTTTTTAAATTTTTTCTTGCTTTTTTGTTTGTTTATTTTTATTTATTTATTTGAGAGGGACAGATGACAGAGAGAGAAAGAGGCAGAGAGGAGAGAGAGAGAGAGAATGGGCACACCAGGGCCTCCAGCCATGGCAAACGAACTCCAGACGCATGCGCCCCCTTGTGCATCTGGCTTATGTGGGTCCTGGGGAATCGAGCCTTGAACCAGGGTCCTCAGCCTTCATAGGCAAGCGCGTAACTGCTTAGCCATCTCTCCAGCCCAACTACTAGCATTTTTCTAGAACAATTTTAATAGTTTTAATGAAGTATAAGTGACATATAACAAACTAACTTAAAGTTCTGTTTGAAAGCACTGAGAATGATTGTTGAATGCTCAGGCCCAATGGGACATTCGTAGCCCCCCCTTCCAATCCTCAGGGAACCTCTTGGTAGAGGGGATGGGAACAATGTCAGAGCTGGAGGAAGGAGAATAATGTTACACTCGTGAGCTCGCTGCAGCTGATTGCCTGTGCAAGACCTGCATGAGACTGCGCCACCGACATTCTGTCACGAGTGGGGGAGGGACTGTTAAGGCTCTGCCCCTTCCCTGAGGACTTATAGGAGGTTATTGGTTGATGCTAAGTTGCTCATGCTCCTGTAAATAACCCCTCAGCCATGGTCCTGTAAATAAGCCTAGTTAAACTCACCGGGTCACCAAAAAAAAAAAAAAAAAAACAATTCAAATAAATAATAAAGACAAAAGTAAGGGGTCTAGTTGAGAAGATGAAGAGAATCAGCAGGAGTATGAGGAGGACAAGAGAGGGCAATGAGGGTTGAATATGACCAAAATATTTTACATAGGGCTGGAGAGATGACTTAGCGGTTAAGATGCTTGCCTGCAAAGACTGAGGACCCATGTTTGACTCTCCAGATCCCACACAAGCCGGTAGCACAAAGGTGAGCCAAGCGCAAGGTTGCACATGCCCGCTAGGTGGAATTCGATTGCAGTGGCCGAGGCCCTTGTGCACCAATCATCTCTCTTTCTCTAAAATGAAAATAAAGAAAAATATTTTACATACTGTGGTAGCTTGAATAGATGGACCCCAATATATTCAGTTCTTTGTTGTTTGTAGTTTGCATCTGCAGCCACCTGGCTGGAGGCAATGTCACTGGGTGGATCTTAAGGTGTGGTGGTGGGTTTCAGATTTCAATCTAAAGATATGCAAAGTGTGCCTGGCTGGAGTTCCTGAAGTGTGCTGTGGCTTTTGGCTTTAGGCTTGTGCTTCTCTCTCTCTCTGCTTGGGCCTGTGAAGGCAGGCCAGCTTCTTCTGCCATTATGGAACTTCCCCTGGATCTGTAAGCTTCAATAAATCCCTTCCTCCATAACTGTGCCTGGTCTGGAAGTTTATCTCAGCGAACCTGAATCTGTCTGCTACACATACATACACGAAATGTCAGTGAAACCACTATCATGTATAAACCATGCCTGTTCCTTGTGCCTAAGCACCTCCTGCCGCAGTGTGTCCTCTCAATATTGGCCACACTCTATAAATAGTTCCTTCATTAAATTCTTTTCTACTGAGAACTTTGAGGAAACCATTTTTTCCTGCCAGGATCTGACTAATACAATAATTTTTGCCTGCTTTATATTGTAATTTAGCTGTATATCATATCTGATTGAAGGCACTATATGTAATGTGTTATGGATACATTCTTCTTTTTGAATATGTTACAAATATTTTCCCCAATTTGTAGTTTTTGTGTAGGTGTGTGGCATACATGCATATGTGATTAGGTGTGTTCACATGTGTGTGGGTGCACATGTGCAGGAGTGTACATGTACACACATAGGGACCAGAGGTCAGTATCAGGTGTCTGCATTAATTGATCACTCCTTAGTTTTTGAGACAGAACCTCTCAGTGGACCTGGTGTTCACTGAATTGGCTAGATTGGCTGGCCAGCAAGCCTCCGGGATCTCCCTGTCTCTGCCTCCCAGCACTGGGATTAGAGATGGGTACCACTATGCCTGGCTTTCATGTGGGTGTGGGAGATCCAAATGCAGGTGCCCATGTTTGCACAGCAAGCACTTTACCAACTGAGACATCTCCCCAAGCCCCCTGCAGTTTTTTTTTTAAGATACTCTGTGTATTTTTCTACCGTACAAAACACACTTCCTCTGCATTTAGTTTAACGGTTACAATGCTAAATGTGAGATATTTTTTTTAATGCTCTTAGAGTTCCACATTTGATTCCAAAACCTGTTTATATTTCATTTCTTAATTTATTTCCTGGGGTCAGATTAAGCCTTTCCAGGAGTACATGTGATCTTGATTACATCAGACTGATTTCATTCCCAGCCTTCTATTTAGAGATTCCTTTGGAAGAATTCACAGGTTACCACGGGCCTTCTGGCTTGTCTTTAACTCCTGTCCAATTCACCACTGGCATGAGAAAGATATGTAGCTGTGTGGGCAACCATATGCTCCAGGAAGACATGAATCTTTTTCATTAATTTTTGTTTATGTTTCTCTGTTTTGACATTTTCATATATGTTAATATTGTACTTGAATCTTATTTCCCCCCAATTCCCCTCTCTTATCCCCCTCCCCTTCCCATTAACACCATTCTTCCGCATTGATCTTCATCTTACTTTAACACCATTGTTCATGCATTGAGTTAAGTTGGAGTTGCTTGAGCGACAATGGGTAGAAGGTTATCCATCACGGAATGAGCAAGTTGCCGATGACTATACCACTGATGAACCTGGCACCCCTCCTTCCAGCAGCCGTTAGCTTCCATCAGCTACTCGGGGAGGCTTGGGGTCTCCTGCATCCATCGAAGGTCATACATTGTCATGCTCATGCTTGTGTGGAAGACCACAGCTGCTGTGAATTCATGAGTGTGATGGCCACGTTGTCTCCAGAAGATGGCGTTTCGCAGTCCCCCCATCCGTCCTCCTGCTCTTACATCCCTTCAGTCTCCTCTTCCACGCGGTCCCCTGAGACTTGGAGGGACTGGTTTAGATGTCCCCTTTGAGACTGAGCACACAGCCTTGGCAATTTCGCAAGGCAGACATCTCTTCACCCAGCACTGCCCATTGCAGTGAGAAACCTCTGCGGTGAAGGCTGCAAGCAGTACTAATCTATAGGAACAAGTGCTGACAATTAGAAGGCAGTTTGAAATGCTGCCTACTTAACATAGCCACAGTAGTAGGTTCCCCCTGGGGCTTATGTCCCCATAGGCTTTTAGCCTGGTTTAACTGGAAACGAGTGATGAAATCCCTCCTGTGGTGCAAATCCAATCAGAAAGCAGTTAATTATCCTCATAACATTCATGCCACTGTTGCCCTAGGGCTACACAGAAGCCGCCCCACTGGCTAGGATTGTTGATGGCTGTTCTCCCCCGGCAGGTTGTAGAGCACCTTTTGGCACAGAAAGAAAAAGCCATAGCCAGCAGGAAGCATCTAGCTCAGTTCCGGCTGAGGTTCTCTATGTCCTACAACCGCAACCTGTGATGGGAGGCAGGACTCACGTCTCCGTTACCACTGCATCCCCAGGTTATAGAGCCAGTGTGTAGCCTGGAGTCAGTGTACAACGAATGGGTGTTAAATGAATGAATACCCAATGAAAAGTAGCATTTGCTCTCCGCTCTCCTGCTCCTCAGTTTTACAGAATTACATATGTTACCCGTGACACACCAACCTAGCTGATACTGGCCAATTACTGTCCCCTGGGGAATGGAACTTGCTGGCATCTTCTATCTCCTAAAACCCACACGAGACGGGAACCCAGAGGTGGACACACAGACTTCACATGCAGAATATTGACTTGCCTGGTAGTCAAAATCCTGACAGAAGATGAAGTTTTGTGTCTCCTTTCTTCATCTTCAAATGGTAAAGGTGGTTCCCCTGCGGAGGTGTGTGTGGACATATCAGGAGGGTCACCCTAAGACAGGAAGAAGGAATGCTACCACTTGAAAAAGGGGCATCATCAAAATTTTGTTGACTTTCACAGGGGAAAAGCTATGATATGGGGCAAGAGAGGGCTGGAGAGATGGCTCTGCAGTTAAGGCACTTGCCTATAAACCCTAACGACCCTGACTCAGTTCCCCAGTATCCATGTAAAGCCAGATGCTCAATGTGGTGTATGAATCTGGACTTTGTTTGCAGTGGCTGGAGGCCTTGGCAAACCCATTCTCTCCCTCTCCCTCCCTCTCTCTTTCTCTCTGTCTCTCCTTCTCTCTTTGCAAATAAATAAACAAAATACTAAAATAAAATTTAAAAATAGAACAGAGAGACAGGTTTGGATAAGAGGTAGGGACAGAACACAGCCACTAGACTACAGTGTGAATATATAGGTCACACCCTTGAGTCACCGAGATGAAGAGACCAAAGCAGCCAGTCTCTGTAGCACCCAGGGGTCCAGGCCCTGGGCCTGCTTTAACAGACCGTGTATCTGGTTATCACATCACTCACTCAACAATCACCGTTCTAATCACTTAGGATACATCAGTAACTGAAGAAAAGTTCTATTTTCAGCCACTTTCCTTCACTGCCCTGAATCCCTCCCTAATGATTGCCTATAAAGGAGCATGATCTATAGGTAAAAGTCCTGTAGTGACCATTCATTTGTCCACTTGTAGAGTCAAGCCTTGACATACACAGATATTTATTAGCCCTCCCCCCCGCAAAATAAAATTACCTCTTAGACCCCTAACAAGAGTGAGAATGGTCGGGTGTGGTGGCTCATGCCTTTAATCTCAGCACTCGGTAGGCAAAGATAGGAGGATCGCCATGAGTTCAAGGCCACCCTGAGATTACCTAGTGAATTCCAGGTCAGTCTGGGCTAGAGTGAGACCTACCTTGAAAAAAAAAAAAAAGAGTGAGAATGGGAAGATACCTTGAGAACTCCAAACTGAGGAAAAAGAAATATGAGCCAGGTACGATGGTGCACATCTTTAATCACAGCACTAAGGAGGCAGAGGTAAGAGGATTGCCATGAGTTCGAGGCCACCCTGAGACTACATAGTGAGTTCCAGGTCAGCCTGAGCTAGAGTGAGACCCTACCTCAGAAAAAAGAAGAAAAGAAAAAAAAAGAAATATGGACTTGCGTGGAACAAGTTTCTTCATTCTTGTCAAACAATTCAAACTAAAATTGTCTCCACTGCTTCCTCGCCCCCAAAACATTCTCCAGACAGAATGTAAAACATTTACTTACTTCATTTTTCTTGTTACCCTTCAGCCAAATTCCAAAACACTCTCCCAGTGCGTTAGGACAAGTTAATGATTGCCTTATCAGCAAAGATCAGACAGGGAGAAACCACTCTCACAGAGCCCTGCATGGAATGTTGGTGGACCCAACTTCAAGGCCAGCCTTGTGGCTGATTCATGTTCAAGGAGCCCAAGCCTGGAGTCCAGGATTCACCAGTGTCTCCCTTACCTACCTATAGTCACAGTCCCACCTTGAACTCTGGGAACTTTGCCCTGCTTGACCCACATGGCATTCTTCCCTGGAGCGGAACCTCTCCCTCACCTGGAGAAATGGGGTGTTTGAGCTAATACTGTCTAATGTTCTCTGCTCAAGAGAAACATAAGGGGAGTTGGGGACGGGGGGCCAGGGTGTTCAGCATGATTGCCTAGTGTGCTTTGGGGGAATTTCCTTCTGTTCAACAGGCTTTTGTTTCAAACATTAACTAGATGATTCGCCAGTCTGGGTCTTGGAGGCCAGGGCTAAGCTGGGGAAGCAGGCGGGAGGAGCACCGATGACTGACTGCTCAGGGAGCACTGATGACTGCTCAGGGAGCACTGATGACTGCTCAGGGAGCACTGATAACTGCTCAGGGAGCACTGATGACTGCTCAGGGAGCACTGATGACTGCTTAGGGAGCACTGCTGACTGCTTAGGGAGCACTGCTGACTGCTTAGGGAGCATTGATGACTGCTCAGGGAGCACTGCTGACTGCTCAGGGAGCACTGCTGACTGCTTAGGGAGCACTGATGACTGCTCAGGGAGCACTGATAACTGCTCAGGGAGCACTGATGACTGCTCAGGGAGCACTGATGACTGCTCAGGGAGCACTGATGACTGCTTAGGGAGCACTGCTGACTGCTCAGGGAGCACTGCTGACTGCTCAGGGAGCACTACTGACTGCTTAGGGAGCACTACTGACTGCTTAGGGAGCATTGATGACTGCTCAGGGAGCACTGCTGACTGCTCAGGCAGGGAGGCCAGGCAGCTCGCCCTCCCTGTGCTCCTGCTACTTCCTCAAGGACGAGCGCCCCACCTCTCCTTCCCTTGATCCCCAGCTGGCTTGGGGCCCTGTCTCCACCGGAGGGCTTCCTTTGAGAGAAGACCTGCTTTTGCTTTGGAGGGAAAGACATTAAGATGAACTAAAAAAGGCTTACTTCGACCCAGAGCTATTGCAAAAACAATGGTCATTCTCAGCCCATGACTTTTGTGGGAGGGGAGGGGAGGGCAGAGGGTGGCAACTCCAGGAGCAGCTGATGGGAAGAAAGAAAGGGTTTCGCCAGCTGTCGCTCACAAAGAGCTAAGGAGACTATATATATATAAAACCAGAGTTTCTACAGGGCCCCAGGGCATTGGAATGTGGTGTCACTAACCCAAGTGTCAATAGAACTTGCTCCTAACTACATGCTCAGCAGAAATTTAGCTGCCTTCAACGTCTCCTAAATATGCCAAAATCTCTGAGGCCCCCCTCAAGAAGGCTTTCAAACAGTCACCAATAAATGCACCAGCTTCCAATGGTCACTGACACATCCTACTGACGTGATTTTAGGTACCACTGGGGGAATGGACAATGGCTACCAAAGCAGCACTTCCTGCATAATATAACACCTCCTATGACCACATCATTCTACCAAAGTAATGTGTGTGTGTGTGTGTGTGTGTGTGTGTGTGTGTGTGTGTACATGTCACAGCACACTTGTGCAGGTCAGAGGACAACTTTGCATGTCAGCCCTCGCCCTCCATCTTGTTTGAAGCAGGCTCCCTCATTATTCACTACTGCCTGTGTTTGCCAGGCTAGCTGGTCCGTCAGCTTCTCCTGTCTCTGCCTCTCTTCTCACTATGAATACACTATGAATTACTGACGTTCCTACTATACCGTCCACTTTTACACGGGGATCCAAACTCACGTACTCACACTTGTGTGCCAAGTACTTTAGCCATCTCCCCAGCTTGATAAGGGCAATGTTCATCCATTTTCCATATATTGAATAGCACTAATATACAGACAGAAAAATGTGGCCTATTGATTCTTATACAATAAGAGTCTTGGGTGAAATTAGTAGCTATAGGAAACTATCACTCCATCACTAAAGGAGGGAGTATAATTTGTGGTGATGGAATCCAAACTGATGTTTTGAATAAAGTTGGCTTTTAAGAAAATATTTTATTTTTATTTATTTATTTATTTGACAGAGAAAGAGGGAGAGTTTGTGAGAGAATGGGCACACCAGGGCCTCCAGCCCCTGCAAACAGATTCCAGATGTGTGCGCCCCCTTGTGCATCTGGCTAACTTGGGTCTTGGGGAATCGAACCTGGGTCCTTTGGCTTGGCAGGCAAGCTCCTTAACCACTGAGCAATCCTTCCAGCCCTGGTGGTGTTATTTTTTTTTTAATTGCAACTGAAAAATATAAGTAGCAGTCACCTAGAGTCTCTCCCCAGTTTAAATCTATTGGCCTACTCTTGTACCCAGAGGCATTTTGGGCTAGAGGAAATTGATGCCTTGACCTCTTAGTAAATACATAGAATCTGTGACGCCCAAGCACCATAGCCTCTTGGGGACAAAGTTTTCTTCACTTAGTTTCATGAAGGAAGTCAGTCCAAAGTTCCACGAAAATGACCACTTGGTTCTTAGATGATTCTCTTCAGCTGAGTGGGTTACAGGTCAGAAAACTAGTAAACAAGGACCTTGTATCAGGTATGTGGTGGTTTGAACACAAATGTATGTCCCCCATAGCCTTAGGTATTGTTTTTATTTAAGATTAAGCTTCCTACTTGGTCTTCAGCAGGCAGAGCCCTGCTGGAAGAGACATGTCATGGGAGGCAGATCTCGAGTCCAGCCATAAGGGTGTGTAGACAGCCAGTTTGAGGTCTGGCTGTTCATACTGTCCATGGTCTCTCTGCTAGAGATGTGTGGAAGTGAGCCAGCTTCCTCCACCGTGATGACGCGTCCCCTGGAATCAGTAAGCCTGACATGAACCCTTTCCTCCCACATGCTGCTTCTGGCCAGGTGTTTTCCCAAAGAAGGCAAGGTGTCATAGAAAGTTCTAGGGGAACCACTCCTCAGACCTCCGGCTCTAAATCAGCTAAATCTTGTCTCTTACTACCTCAGTCCCATTGTCTTTGTTCATCCTTGTTCCACAGAGCTAGTTCTTCCACTCCTCACAGACCAGTGTGTCCCTTTAATTCCTTCTGAGTCCTCCTGATAGTGTGTTTTTGCCCCCTGGGTGGAAAGGAAAAACAAACATCTGGGATGCCAAACAATTCAACAATCTGGAAACCTGGTGGCTATAAAACCAGCTTTTTTTTGATTCCTTTGAACCACAGTAGAGCTGTCTGACTTCACTCCTTGTTGTAGTTCTGCTACTGCAAAATCTGGCAGTAGACATGGGACTTGAGATGTTCTGAAAGGAGTAATGACAACTTTCATCCAATGACTTCAGCTTTTTAATCCCCTGTTATAAGAAAAAAAAAAGAAAAACCTGCTTCTGAGTCACATAAGATTAAACACCAAAACTAGTATGTAGCCATCCTGCACTATATTTGATTTTCAAACATCTGGATTTGAAAAAATGAATTTACTAAAATGTTATTGATGAAAACTAGGAATAACAGCAAAAAATGGAAATACCCTTGACATTTTCTTTTAATTATTTTTATTTATTTGAGATAGAGAGAGAGAGAGAATGGGCATGATAGGGCCCTTGGTTACTGTAAGCGACCTCCAGATGCAGGCGCCACCTTGTGTATCTGGCTTACACGGGTCCTGGGGAATCAAACCTTGGTTCTTTGGTTTCACAGACAAGCACCTTAACCACTAAGCCAGCTCTCCAGCCCATCCTTGACATTTTTATGTAGTTATCAAACCTGACTTTGGAACATTTGCTATTAATTAGAAATGTTCATTGCTGGGCTGGAGACATTGCTTAGTGGTTAAGGCACTTGCCTGCAAAGCCAAAGGACCTTGGTTCAATTCCCCAGAACCCACATAAGCCGGATGCACAAGGTGGCACATGCGTCTGGAGTTCTATTGCAGTGGCTGGAAGCCCTGAAACACCCATTCTCTTTCTCTGTCTGTCTACATCTCTCTCTCTCTCTCTCTCTCTCTCTCTCTCTCTCTCAAATAAATAAATTAATTAAAATACGTGAAAAAAGAAATGCTCATTGCAAAAAAATGGGCAGTTTTATTACGGAAAATTGTGATACACCAACATTTTTCTTAATTTTTACTGAGAACTTTAAAACAAGAACATATTGAAAATTGGTCATATTCTCATCAGCTTATACTCAACTCAATTTTTTTATTAAGAACATACTCTGTGTGGATATATTATATGGTGGTATCCCCCATCTTTTCCCTCCTCCCTGCCCCTATTCTGCTGGGGACCCACCTCAGTGGGGTTGCTGATATTCCCCATGGGGTTGTGGGTTATGCATTGTGGGAGCAGCAGTGAGGTATTGAGGGGAGGCAATGTCTCTGGGCATGATATCCCAACCTCTGGCTCTTACAATCTTTCTGCCCTATCTTCTGCAAAATTCCCAGAGCTGTGTTGTTTGTGTTTTAAGTCTACTTCAGTGATGAGCTCTTAGGAGCCTCTGGATCTCTGCTTTGGTAGGTGTTGAGTATCCTCAGGGCCTGTCTCCTGTACCCTGGAGCTGCTTGTCAGGCTCACCATGGAAGCAGCACTCTTGCTCGTCTCCCCACTTCCTCGGTGGTTTCCTATGGGGTGGCTTATCTCCTCGGGTTCTCGCTATGGTCTGAAAAAGAAAAACAGATTCTCCAATGGAGAGTGAAGTCAGCATAGGTTAAATTGGATAAGTGATATTAATACAGGGAGCATTGTGTGGATGTAACCCCTCTTTTAGCCAAAGACTAGTGGGAGCTTGACACTGGAGAGCATAAGCTTTGTCTCCATAGGATTCTGACCTGGTTCCCAGTTACGGACATGGGCTCCTTTCTACTGACCATATCTCTTAGCCAATCAGAAAGCCATTGGTTACCCCCCAAAGCTAGCTTATGCTCTTTTTGCTCCCTCTCCCCTGCATCCATTCCACTCAGGGCCTTTCTCAGAAAGGTTATCACAAATCACTGTAGGGTCATAAATGCACCAGTCCACTTTTTTTTTTTGTTTTGTTTTTCTGGGTACGGTCTCACTTTAGCTCCCGCTTACTTGGAATTCACTGTGTAGTCTCAGGTTGGCCTTGAACTCACAGCAATCCTCCTACCTCTGCTTCTCAAGTGCTGAGATTAAAGGCATGCACCACCATGCCTGGCCGAGAGAGAGGAGAGAGAGAGATAGAGATAATGGACACACCAGGGTTTCCAACTGCTACAAATAAACTCCAGACACATGTACCCTTTTGTGCATCTGGGTTTACATGGGTACTAGGGAATCAAACTTGGGTCCTTAGGCTTTATGGGCAAGTGCCTTAACCACTGAACCATCCTTCCAGGCCATAATCAGCATTTTTTAATGTCCACAATTAATTCTAGGTGTCAACAGCACCATTCATTAACTTCATAATCCATTCATCGAGTAACTACACCTAGTTACTAAGCTCCAAGTGCTATTCAGGGTAGTTAGGACAGTTATTAACAAGACAAGAATTTCTTTCCTCCTGGAGTTTCTAATCTAGCAGGAGATAACAGTTATCTACAAATAACAATTTGTCTCCCCCACCAAAAAAATAATAAATGAACTCATTTTTTTTAATCTCACAGTTTCTGTGGATCAAGAATTTAGGGGCTTTGTCCCCTCTCCTTCTCAAGGGCAGCAGCCCTGGTTACTCTCTCTTCCTTCCTTCTCTTAATCTAATCAAGTCTCTCTAAACTTTACTTTCTTGTCTGTGGATTTCAATTCTTTGAATTCATGGCAGGAGGCATGGTCTGTTCTGTCCCTATTTCTTTCTTCCCTGCAACTTTCTTCCATTGAGCACACTGAAAACATGGTAGATGGTAGATTTGGGGAATTTCTGTGAGACACATGTATTAAAACTTTCGGGGGGGGGCTTGAAGGATAGCTTAGTGGTTAAGGCATTTGCCTTCAAAGCCAAAGGACCCAGGTTCAATTCTTCAGGACCCACGTTAGCCAGATGCACAAGGGGGCATATGTGTCTGGAGTTTGTTTGCAGTGGCTAGAGGCCCTGGTGTGCCCATTCTTTCTCTCTCTCTCTCTCCCTCTTTCTCTGTCAAATAAATAAAAATGAAATATTTTAAAATTATTTTTTAAAAACTTTCTGGGGGATTGTAGAGATGGCTTAGTGGTTAAGGAGCTTGCCTGCAAAGCCAAAGGACCCAGGTTCGATTCACCAGGACCCACAATTTTCTTATGTAGGTAATGGTGAATCGAACCTGGGTCCTTGGGCTTCATAGGCAAGCACCTTAACCACTAAGCCAACTCTACAGCCTTGAATTGAGTTTTTAATGCTACCATTGCTATACTGGGCGCAAATGCAGGTTTCTACCTGGGATGGCTGTGCTGAGTTTGTGGCGGGGCAACACCCTGGGACACAAAGCCAAGCAGCACGCCCCTCCAGACGGTATCATGGAGGCTCAGTTTAGGATCTGTGGCTCCTTACTCAGACTCACCTCAAGGCCCAGTGCAAACCAATCTAAACTGGGAAGCAAGTGGGGAGAATGAATGTTGAGCTTCCAGCATCTTCCAGTCATAGCTAGAATGGCCGAATTCCCAAGCTGGTGTTCTTTTCCCCCTTTCCATTCATGTGTCCTCATTCCACAGGTATGAACAGCCACTCTCATTGTCCCTGGTAGAGTTGATGGAAGTTCCTTGGAGATCTAGAGAGGATGCCCTTAGCCAGTGGTCCTACGTTCATGTAGCTTGCGCAGACTGGGTGATAACCTATGCAGTGGGGGAACTCTGCGATACCTGCTGTGCAGCAAATGGTGGTGACAAGCCTACTGTGGAAAGACACTACAGCCAGAGTCCCCAGGCAGGGGCCATGCAGCTGTGACGTGCTCGGCACAAACCAGATCACAGCTCAGCAAAAGGCTCAAGCAGGCTCATGTGCTCAATCCCAAAGCCCATCACCTAAAGTCAAGTCTGAAAGCCAGCCAGCTGGGGGCTAAACAGACGCTCAGTAGTTAGAGACCCTTGCTAGTGACTGCAGCTGTCTGATATTTTCTGGTTTCAGAGGAAACGAGATGCTTTATCTATAAATACCTGTGTTGCATGTGGCAAATTACAGTGGGGCATGCTTTTTAAAAATTAGTTATTTATTTTGAGAGAGAGAGAGAGAGAGAAAATGAGGCAGATAGGGAGAAAGAATGGGCATGCCAGGGCATCCAGCCACTGTAAATGAACTCCAGATACATGTGCCACCTTGTGCATCTGGCTTGCACGGGTACTGGAGAATTGAATCTGTGTTCTTAGGTTTCATAAACAAGTGCCCTAACCACTAAGCCATCTCTCCAGCCCCAGTATGGTATTCTTAATCCAGGCACCTCAATAGATTTCCAGTGGGGAATGCTTGCATTCTATTTACCCCAGAGAGTTTTTTTTTAATATTTTATATTTATGTATTTAAAAATTTGTATCTGGGAATGGTGGTGCACGCCTTTAGTCCCAGCACTTGGTAGACACAGGTAGGAGGATCGCTGTGAGTTCTAGGCCACCCTGAGATTACGTAGTGAATTCGAGGTCAGCCTGGACTAGAGTGAAACCCTACCTAGGAAAACCTAAACAAATTAAAATATCCATACATATATTCTATAAGGTGTTAGGGAACATATCAGTTTTAAAAATTAAGTAGCATAGGCTAGGGAGATGGCTCAGCAGTTAAAGGCATTTTCTTCAAAGCCTGCAGGCCCAGGTTCAATTCCCCAGTACCCATGTAAATCCAGATGCACAGTGTGCTCTGGAGTTCGATTGCAGTAGCAAGAGGCCCTGAGACATCCATTCATATTCTCTTTTTTTCTCTCTCTCTCCTTCCCTCTCTCTAATAAATAAAATTTTTTTAAATCTAGGATGCAAAAAAGACAAACCTATATTTCTTAAAATTTCTTAAAATCATAAATCAAATTCATCCAGCTGCAGTGGAATATGAAGACAAAGAAAATACCCCTCACCCTGAGATTGGCACCCTCATGGAGCACAGAGCGGTTTGTGAGGGCTCAGTGAGGAAAGATGTGTGAAAGCATGGAGTTGTCTCAGGTTGAGGACCTAAGAAGCTCAGTTTCCCTTGTATTCAGTCAGAGCCCTCTTCCTGCATGAAATAGCACATTCTCTGTTATAGAAAGGCAGTAGGTCACATGATTGCTAATAAATGTTGATTTTATATTTCATCATAAGCTAAAGAGAATCACCTTCTAAAATCTTAAATTCTTAAGAAGCAAGCTATGGAGATGGCTCCATGGTTAAACTGCTTACCTGCAAAGCCTAACCACCAGCTTAGACTCTCAGTACCCACATAAAGCCACATGCACAAAGTGGTGCATGTATCTGGAATTCTTTTGCAATGGCTGAAGGTCCAGGTGCACCCATTCTCGTTCTCATCATTCATTCTCTTTCTCACTCTGTCTCTCTCTCTCTCTCTCCCCCTCTCTCTTTCTCTTTCTCTCTCATATTGCAAATAAATAAAATATTTTTCTTAAAGTTTTTTGAGACAAGCCCAACAGACTGCCTTTTAAAAAAAAATGCAAGAGAGTGAGAGAAAAAGGAAAAGAACTGGCACGCCAGGGCCTCAGCCACTGCAATGGAACTCCATTTGCTGGTGCCACCTAGTGGGCATGTGCAACTCTGCACTTGCCTCTCCTTCGTGTGTCTGGCTTACATGGGATCTGGATAGTCAAACAGGGGTCCTCGGGCTTCGCAGGCAAGTGCCTTAACCACTAAGCCATCTCTTCAACCCTAAATAAAATACAATTTTTTTAATTTTTAAAAATTCCTAAGAAGCTCCAGATGTTAATAGAAGAAGATGAGGCAGTAAAAGAGGGTGAGAGGAAGGAAAACTAAGCAACCGGAATAACTTTTGTCTGAGTTGAGCACATCTTTAACAAAATAGCTTTTCCATTGTTTACACCTATTTACTTAATACCTTCAACTGTTTCACCTTTGACCTGTTTTGATGGCTTCCATTTGCAATCTGCTCTTGAACCAGCCCACTTCTGGCCTCCTCCACCTCAAAGCTGACCATCACAGCAGCTGGGAAGAGCTCGTGGAAACAGCTGGTGGAGGCTTCTCATCTCCACGGTCGCTCAGGGTGAGCAGTAGTCCTCTGCCAACAGGGGGTTTTGGAGACATTTCAACAAAACAGCACTTCCTAGTTCTCTAGTGAGACCTCCAGATACCCCTCACAATCATTAACGTCTCGTTTAGTCACTAAGACAAACCTGGTGGGCTCTGTTACTTTATGAATCAGGAACTGAAGGTTTTTTAGGTCCAGAACCCAGTTCTGGTGTCATTCCAAGGGACACAGAGAGAGGAAAGAGAGAGAGAGAGAGAGAGAGTCTCAAATCTTCATTTCCTTATTGCAAAATGATAAGACTGAACTGAAAAATTACCTAAAATTTACAGTTATGGCAAATGCCTCAAAGCCTCCTGGATGAAACTAATACTCTCTGTTCCCTATAATACATAGCATTCTGTTTACCATCCAAAGGGTAACTAAAACAAACAAATGGTAAATAAAATAAGCCACTTCCAGCCAGCACTCAAGAGGCAGAGGTAGGAGGATCTCTATGAGTTTAAGGCTAGCCTGGTACTACAGAGTACCAGGTCAGCCTGGTCTGGAGAAAGAACCTACCTCAAAAACAAAAGTAAGCTACTTCCTTTAATTCTCCAGACACATCTAATAGGGCAGGAAGTTCAGTTATCATTACGTCTACATTTTAGAAGACATTAAGGCAAGAATCAGCAATTTCTGGCAACCATACAGTAGACAACCAAGTCCCACCTTAGACCTAGTGCCTAAGGAAACTAATATGCCTCCTGAAAGCAAAAAAAAAAAAAAAAAAAACACAAGTTTATCACCAGAATGTCTAGATCCACAGCTGAAGATTATCGACCATTTGGATGGAAGCAGGATAATCAACTACAGCGTGTGATATTTCATTAACTCGTGGAGCTACACAATGTCAAAGTTGGAATTCTAAAGGCATTTTTCAACCGCTGTCCCCTTAAAGCAGAGATGGCATCCAACTTGAACCTTTACCTCCACATGGTTTTGCCCTGTATGTGCCCTGCACATGTTGTTGACTTATTTCTCCTGTATCGGGGTGTGTCTCTCCCTGACAACTGGGGACCACATTTAGCCAAGCAGCTGCCCACCGGCATCTTAAGCCTGCAATGTGTAGTTCTGGCAGCGTCTCAAAGGGTTTATTATTATCACGCTATGATTTCATTGTTATTATTATCACCCTTGTAAATTCAGTAGCTGGTCAGACAATGTTCACGTGTTCGGCATCCCCCACAGTTGTAGGGTACTTACCTCAGCCCCGTTTCCACTTACCACTGAGGGGCTCTAAGAGGGGACCGCTCCCTTTACCACCACGGCTCGGTGATGGCTTTGGAAGGAGCAAACTCCTTCAAAGTTCTCATTCGTGAACAGCTGAGCAGTCGTAAGGTGATTTTTGAAGTCAGGAGACTGGTTCTGTGGCTAAGCAGAAGTCTCATAGGCAACTTGAGCTTTGGTGCCCTCATACAATAAAGGAAATAACTAGGTGGGGGTCCTCTTAAAGAATATTGAGTGAGCCAGTCTGTTTCACACTGGCTCTAACTTGACCCTTTTCTAGCTTTAGGAGATTTCCATAGAGAAGAGCATTTATTCAGAAAAATCTCTGGGGAAGAGTCTCATTCCCACTTTCATGTCGGCTTCACTCATGAACTCGCCTCACTAAAGAACAACCGGATTCATACAAGATGCTGTGGGAAACAAAAGTGCCTCTTCCTCCAGAAAGTCGGGATTCCTGCTCTATAACACATTGATGTAAAAACAGAGTTGATTAGGAGGCTTAAACTTGCTTGGACCCCCATCTATTTCAGTAAGTAGTTATACAATTCTCAGTAGGTCCCTCATTGCTATGTGTGTCTTTCATACCTTATCTTCCACATTGGACCAATAACACCTCCCTGACTTAATCACCTTACTCTTAGACATTGACTTTTAGCTTGAAATTATAAAACAGGACCTTATATAAAGACATACCACTGAACTAATGTCAGCTCTTTCTTTTTTTTTTTTTTTACCACAAATCAAGCTCAGAAGGTTAGAACACTAATACATTTGAAAGATGCTATCCCCTGTTGGTAGGGTGGATATAGGGTTTATATTTTGTCAAAAGTTTTAGTAAACTTTTGAGTAACTTTGACCTTAGACATTTATTGGAAATCCAATAGGTATAAACCTGACTTCTAAGACTTTACAGTGTTATGAATTCTTGATTTACCTAAAAATTCTTAAAACAGGGTTGGAGAGATGGCTTAGCAGTTAAGGCCCTTTCCTACAAAGCCTAAAGACCCATGTTCAATCTGTCTCCAGATCCTATGTAAGCCAGATGCACAAAGGTGATCCAAGTGCAAGGTCACACATATGCACTAGATGATGCATGCATATGGAGTTCAATTTCAGTGGCTGAGGCCCTGGAACACCAATTCTTTCTCTCACTTTCTCTAAAAAAATTATAAAAGCAAATTTTGAAACAGTATCATGACACATTAAAGCATATATAGAGATAGACTCAGAATAAATGCATAATCCCGTCAGGATGGAACCTCAGCTTTCAGCAAGGGAAAAGCTATGCTGACTAGAGTTTAAGGCAGCTTATATGAATCAGAACTCCTGACAGATTAAAAACAGGTTCAACTGGCATTTTTTACATTTATAACACCAAACTTTCAGTAACACGTGAGAAAAATAATTTTAATGTTTTGGTGAATGGAGAGAGATGTTTACTTCTCTGAATATTCAGTAACAAATTTCAGACCATGGTTATCCAGTGAATAGTTGTTCATTCAAATTCACATGTGTTTAAGTTGTAGAAGCCATGTCAAAACTATAGCATTATTTTTTAAATTATGTCGCCTATAAATCTCTCTGGATAGTCAAACCATTGTGATCAAGATCTCCTATCATAAGCATATTTCCCTAAAATGGCTGCTTTGTGTACAAGGCTAAATCCCTCATGAAGCATTGCACCTAACCAAAAGTTAATCAGCCATTTCCTGCAGAGACTCTGCTTGTTCCCATATCTATGCCTTAGCCCAAGCTGCTATCTCATCAGAGAGAGCCCTTCCCTGCTTTTCCCATGTATATAAGCCTTTCCTGTTCTTCAACACCCAGCTGAAACCCAGCCTTGCCCATGAAGCTTTCATACCCTGCCCACCATTACCTGCTTCTGAATTCCATTAGGACTTACTCTGGACCAGAAGCCTACAGTTATACTCTATTACATACGTTTCCCAGATTCAAGTTCTGTCAAGAGCTTGTAAGCCTCTCAAGGGCAAGGAACATACAGACTTCTTTCCACTTCTAGAACTTAATAACTTAGTGACCTGACAGTATTTCTGTTTCTATGTTGTTGAGCATCTGCTGAAGTCCCAAACTACTCATGATTTCCATCTCCACCATAACCACCTTCCCATTGGACAAATGACCAAAGCAAGTTTATATAAACTAAAAGAACTGTACTTTAAGTGATATGTATTGATTCAGCCTTAAATATATCTATCTATATCTATGTATCTATGTACCTATCTATCTATCTATCTATCTATATCTATATATATATACATTTATATATAAAGATGGGGGTTCATTAATTTGGAAAAAAATCAATATCCTTGATCTTTAAAACAATTCATGGATGATTTTAGTATTGTCTATAAATAGAAATATTAATATGGACTTGCCTCTGGAAAAAAAAAAAAGATTTAGCAAAGGGCATTTCTGTTTGCAATGAGACAGCTGAAGAGGTGTAATTTAACAGCTTTCAGAGGCCCGTCACTGGGGTGATTGAGGTGGACAGAAGGCATGGATATGATCAAGGCCCTTAAAAGACACAAACAGGTGGGAGCGTGCACTGGGGGTGGGCAGAGGGCTGGAGAGTACAAAAAGGAGGAGGCTCGCTGGCAGGAAACAGAGACTAGATGAGGCAGGGGAGGTGAGACTGACTGAAGAGGAAGAAGAGAGGAGAGGAGAGGAGAGGAGAGGAGAGGAGAGGAGAGGAGAGGAGAGGAGAGGAGAGGAGAGGAGAGGAGGATCTGAACTCAGGTCACATCTGGACAGGACACACATCAGATTCTTGAGGTAATACTAGAACAAGAGACAGCACTGAAGAATCAAAGATAACTGGGTACACAATGGTAACACAATGGGGGAGGAACAGACTTTTGATGAGGACAGAGTACAAGTTAAGGAGGAAAGATGATTTTTCTCTATGCATGACTGGAAGGACAGGGAGTGAAGAGACGAGAGGGAGAGGAGATGGAGAAGGGAAAAGGGAGTAAGTGAGGAGACTAAGTACTGAGTGCAGACATACTGATGTAAACGCTCAGAAAATCACCAGGCTCTTGGGCTAAGCCGGAAGAAGAGCCACTGTTCGTACCCAGGAGGGGGACCACGAGGAACAGAGAAGCAGGCAATTTAAGTAGCTAGCTACTGAGAAGAAAAATTAAAGGAAATAAAATAGAAGAGGTGAGAAACAGGAGAGGGAAAACCCAAAGGACACACTGGCCCAGAAACCTTTTTAACTTTCTGTGAGAATCTTCAAGGCCCCAAACTAGGCCAAGATTCTGACTGACATTTCTGAGCTCACCAGCTGCTGTTTCCTTGAGAGGATTCTGACAGGAAGACATGGAAACGCAAGCCAACACTGCCAGCTCTGGAAATAAATAAATAACAATGCACGTTCTGCCCTCCTCCGTGGGGGCAGAAGCCTGGGAGGCAAGAAAGCCCACAGAGGAGGAGGAGGAGGGACCCGCCTGCAACTTTTCCCCAGGTATGTCACCGAGATTATCATACATGCAGCTTTCTCCTCCATTTGTCCCCTGGCTGTTCCTGTCTTGTCCCATCTGTCTTTCTTTGTGAATTTTTGGGGAGCCCTGTGGGCCATCCGCTTCTGTCATCTGAAGCCAGAGCGGCAGGTCTGCGGGAGCAGGTGAGGCTCCAAGCCCTGCATCTCAAACAGGCAGGGGAGGAACTGCTGGAATAAGGGTCCAGAAGTCTGAGCAAATGAAGGGAAATGAATGAATGAATGAATGAATGAGAGAAGCGACCCAACCTGAAGTGGTGGCACTTGAGAATGACCTGTTGGCTGGTAGTGAGGGTGGATTTGCTTCTGTGGGCTTGGGATTGAGGCAAAGAGAGAATGGCAGGAAGTGGGTCTGGAAGACTCAGGGCCAGTGAAAAGCAACTGGGAGAAAGAATTGCCAGTAATCACCCAAGGGGCTGACCTATTGTCTCAGGGTGAGCTACCAGTATTAGGCCTTAGGGGTGGAAAGTTGGCACCATGTAACCTTGAACTTGCAGCACGCCTTTTGAGGGGCTTACACAATGTTTTACATGTGTGAGTGGATAATGAGTTGTATAATTCAAAGGAAATTTATTTTTCACATGTACTAAGGGTGTCTCAAATAGTAATCTATAAATGAGGCTGGGTTTCAGCAGTCCCCACCAAAAACAACATGAACTGTTACCTCATTTTTAAAGACTGAGAGATGAAGTCCACTAACCAAGTACGTCTTTGGAAATCTTGCACGAGAAACACGGGGCTTGCTCCTTGAATGTCGAGCAATTCCTAATCCTCACTCAAGTTAGTAGCTGTGCTTTAAAAAAAAAAAAAAAAAAAAAAAAAAAAAAAAAAAACCAGAAGCAAGAGATCTGGAAGCTAATGAGATTCATCATTATTGTTCTGTATTAGTGGATTACTATGTCATACTATCATAACAACCCTCTGCAAATAGCATGTGAAGGCATGTCAGTCAGTTGGCCTTCGCTTGAGCTACCATCTCAAAAAAACACAGTCACCCATTCAGTACCAAACCCCGCTGAGCACTTACTGTGGAGTATTTGAGGCAGAGTTCATTCCGAGTAGCACACAACTGCTCAAGTCAAAATGCTTGGAAACCCTTCAAGACAGGATTCTGTTCTCTTTGGGGTGTTGTTGGCCATTTGTCTTAAAAAGTACCTACAACCACACCTTGAAAACAGTTCACACCTTCCTGGCTTCTGAGGGCTTTTACTCCCGTCCCTCACCCCAGCTTTGGGAGGCTCAGGTTGACGTGCCAATTCCTTGTGCTCGATCTGTCTGCCATCAGAAGCAAGGACCTGGGCGGTGGCTGTCAGCGTGGTGCCCCGGCCATTGAAACGTGCCAGAAACGCACTGCCTATCCCAGGCTTCCAGAATCAGGAACTCTGGGAGCGGCGCTTAGGAAAGCGCATTGAAGCCAGGCGTCCAGATGAGTTCCTTGCACTAAAGTAAAAAGTTAGCATTTTTTTTGTTTTGTTTTGAAAGTACTGTTTCCTAAGCCCACTGGATTAGATCACAAGTGTGATGTGATTGCCTTCAGGGGTAGTTGTTATAAAAGAGACCCTTGCACAAACGGCAACTTCTGGGGTCCTGTTGCTTGTTTCTTTTATTTATGAAATAGGGCCATTTCTTTTCTTAAGCTTTTATTCATTTTCTCATTTTTGATATGTCCATACATGTACATAACGTACGTTTATCCTATCTGCCCTAATAACCCTCTCTTTTCCCCTCCCCCTGTTATTAATACCCTTCTGCATCTTCATTAACTTTCATCTTACTTTCATTCATTTTTTTTTAACTCATTGAGTTACATTAGGGTTGATTATGAGTGAAAGGGTTTTTTTGTTTTGTTTTGTTTTGTTTTTGTTTTTGTTTTTGTTTTTTACTGTGGAATGGCCAACTTACCAGTGACCATATCACTGGTGAACCTGACTCCTCCTCTCCCAGCAAACAACCTCCATAAGCTGCTCTGGGAGGTGCGGGGTCTCAGGTACCTTCCCCCAAATAGGAACATTTGTAATCCAAGTCACTTGCTGTGACACTTAGGTCAGTATCTGCACATAGTAGGTGCTCTACAGGGCTGAAGGTGTTTCACTGTTACTGGAAAACTCCGGCAGGGCTCTGACAGGTGGTTGAGAAATCCAAATATGAAGTCTATCTGGATGTCACCCCTCAAAGTTGGGGGCATAGGTATGCTTTGGGGTTCATAAAGGAATTAGGCTGCAAAGCCAGATATGATATGCTATATGGCCAATGACCAACAATAGGAAAGGAGAGAAAACTTGGTCAAGAAAGTGTTTTTGTGAAGTGAGTCTTAAGGAATGAGTAATTTTATCCTGGTCCCACATTCCTTTCATCCCTGCATTCAAGAGGCTGAGGCAGGAGAGGTGAGAGTTTGAGGCCAGTCTGGTCTATGTAAGAGTTTGTATCAGGACCAAAAATAAATAAATAAATAAATAAATAAATAATTTACTTCTGAAGAAGGGCAAAGGGCGAAAAGAAGCCATTCCCAGTACATACTGAGCACTGGGAACACTGGAAAGATAAGACATTGGGGATCCATGCAATCTTTTCAATACTAATGTGTTGAAAGCCATTCCACTGCTTGCCTTTTCAGTCTTCCTTTAATTCAGATTAAATTCTCCTTAGAACATAGAGAACAATTAGAACAGTCATTGCCAATAGTAAGAGTTCATGACCATGTCTATCTCAGAGCCTATGCCATTGTCAGACCAATGCTTTTCTCAGTCCTCCGACCACTTGCAACAGAGTAAGATGGGAGTGGCTGGCAAAATGACAATATCTGGGCCCTGGGCACAGACACTTTAAGCATCTTTAAGATCAAGTCCTGTGACTGGAATGTTCACTCAAGTTTGAAAGTGACTCCCCAGGAGTTGTCCTTTCCAAGACTAGAATTCTCAAGAATTCTCTAGAATCACAAGGTGATCTCCAGCGGGTCCCAGAAGCTCTGATTCTGTGGAGTCATGGCACGCAGGGAACAGGATGGTTAACAAGCCCTCGGTGGCACCAGGAGTCAGCAGAGCTGGGAGATATTAGCTAGCAGAATGGGTGTGTGCTCTGGGTCAGAAAGAAACACCAGGTCACAAGTCCACCAGGTATGTGCCATGGGGTGCTTGGGAAGCTTCTTAACCGCTCTCTGCCTCCAAACTCATCCATCTGCTTGAGACAGCTCTGAGCCGTGTCATAAATCGCACCTCACGGGTGGCTGTAGGCCCAGAGGCTCCTTGTAAGTGAATTAATAGAATGCTGACTCCCCCTCCTGCCTTTGCCCCACCCTCCCCTGAAGTGTTCCAGCTCTGGTTCTCCAAGGTGAGGAGCAGGTCAAATGAGCAGAGTAGTCCAGTGGCCCCCCTTGCCTCTTCTGAGAAGGGAGGCAGAGTGCCCACCCGGAGAGAGGTGGGTTCTTGGAGCTGGCATTCCCCTCCGCTGCCCCTGGGGAGTAAAGATGGATTCATGACTATGAGTGAGTCAACCTTCAGAACTGGTCAGTCCTCTAAAAATAGCAGGACTCTCTGGCTGAGTGCCAGGAAAAACAAGGTTCTGTTCCAGACATACTATGCCATGCTTGCCCAAAAGGGAGAGACTCTGCTTCATATCCCATGTCTTCAGTCCAAAATCTTGACTTTGATTGGCTGAACTCCAAAAGCCCTTCTGTTTCATGCACAGCCACTAAGAACACCCAGAGTGGACGCCAGAGGAGAAGGCTGGGCATCAGACTTGGGGGTAGGTAGCTGTGCAGACCACACCTCCTGAAGACTCTGCGGGGGTGGGGGGGTCCCATCCCAGGAAAGCCTGCAGCTTCTATGATGCAGTTACAAATGATCCCTGGAGGTTTGAAATGTGCAAGTCTGACAGGGTTCATAGAAAGAACAGGGTGTGTAAGGGGGCCTGCTCTGGAGACAGCTAGCAAGAGAGTCCTGATTTCCTTTCTTCATCCAGCAAAGGGCTGACAAGCAAAAGTCACATCTGTCCTCAGAGGGACAATGCCATCAGTCAGTAAGGGGACAGTCTGAGCATCTATCTCACTGGTTCTATTTCTCATAAAGGTCCCGAAGGTGAGTCTGACTCCCTGAACACGATACTTAGCCTCTGTAACGATCCTTGTTAGAAATGACATCGGTGAAGACAAACTCTTTCAGACGTATGAAAATATTTTAAATGTTTTCAGGCAGATTGAAATTCTTGGGGGAGAAAATATTTTAATAATATTTAACTTTGAATCGCCCCTTGCATAAAAGTAATTTTTATATTGATGAAATCTTTTTAAGTAGATTGAACAGAAGGGCTTCCGTGAGGTGGGTGTATTTGGTGTCTACACTAATAGTAATTACCATATTAAATACTAATAATATACCCATTATTAAATTTTCAGTGCTACACTCACACCAACTTATACTTTACAAAAGACTCACTGAAGTTTCTTGTTAAGTAAGCACTCTGTTACTCCCACTTTACAGCTAAAGAAACTGAGGTCCAAAGACTTATAGCTTGCTCAAGACCACAGATGCCCAAAGCTTCCTCATCCTCTCCACTCCCCTCTGCTCCCAGCCTGGAAGATGACAGGGCTGTGCTAGTCTATAATTCGGACTTGTCCCTGTCTCAATCGATGTCTGATTTCTCTCAAATCCAGGAGATGCTCTAAGGACCACTGATGACAACTCACCATCCTCATGTCTCCGTAATGTAGTGTTTGGGCCACTTGTGCTCAAATACATAAATGTCCTGCTCTGCAAAAGATTCATATTTCAAAGTTTGCTATTACTTAAGTCCTAATACTTTCAGACAGTGCTTTATTCTTAGAAACAAAGGCAATGGCAGCTTAGAGTCTGCAGCTATGGAACGCTTCTCAGATTATGGGACTGAGTGGGGGTTGGGGAATAAATCTTGTTTTCAATCACATGTTGAGTGATATTTTCTATTGCCCTTAAC
Organism: Dipus sagitta; assembly: GCA_036346955.1. Classification (NCBI taxonomy): domain Eukaryota; kingdom Metazoa; phylum Chordata; class Mammalia; order Rodentia; family Dipodidae; genus Dipus; species Dipus sagitta. The sequence continues at coordinate 124,155,092 of CM070779.1, read as the reverse complement.
CTGGGCTCTTGACAAACTCAAGACCATCATGTGTGTTATCTCATTAATCTTCAAGCACCCTTGGGTGGGCAGGTGGGGTTAAATAACTGCTATCTTAAGATAAGTGTCCTGGGACAGGGTTGAGGACAAAGGTGGGAAATTTGCCAACATCACACAAGAACACCAGTGACATGACACAGCTCTCAGTTCTTCTCTTTAGCACCACCTACTATTGGCAAAAAGATTTCAAACAGATTGAAACTAAACAAGTAATCCATTAAAAAATTACATCTGGGCTGGAGAGATGGCTTAGCAGTTAAGCGCTTGCCTGTGAAGCCTAAGGACCCCAGTTCAATGCTTGATTCCCCAGGACCCACGTAAGACAGATGCACAAGGTGGCGCATGTATCTGGAGTTTGTTTGCAGTGGCTGGAGGCCCTGGCGCGTCCATTCTCTCTCTCTCTCTCTCTCTCTCTCTCTCTCTCTCTCTCTCTCTCTCTTTGTCTGTCTGTCACTCTCAAGTAAATAAATAAAAACAAACAAAAAATTATATCCAATTTCCTTATCCATGCCCATTTCCCTATAAGAACTCAAAAAAAAAAAACTTGTCTTTAGGTTCTCCATCCTGCAAATTTTTTCCTGCAATTTTACTGTCTTACTTGAAGTATGTTGGGTTTTCTTTTGCTTTATTGGTTTATTATAGTGTGTGTGAGAGGGAGAGGGAGGTGACATGGCGTGTGTGGGCGTGTGTATGTTCATGTGGGTGGGCATGGGTATGCAGGTGTGAGCCACAGCATGCACGGGGAGAGCAGAGCACGGCGTCCGGGGAGCACTGCGCCTTCCACCCCTCTGCGGCAGGATCTCGTGTTGTTCACCGCCGCTTTCATCAGGCTGCCTGGTTCCCCGTCTCCAGTACCCGCTCCTGCCTCTGCCTCCCTTCTCACTGGTACGTGTGGCTGGAGTTACAGACATCAGGTTTTGAACTTGGGTACTCATAGTCCATGAGGGCATCAACCCAGCCCAGGGATGTTGGTTTGGTTGTAGTTTCTTTGTTTTGTTTCTGCATTCTACCTTTCACCCCATTTTAAATCCAGCCAGTGAATTTCTTTCTTTACACTTTAAATTAGATGCCCAGTGAACATGGGACAGAGATTTAGATGAACCCTTCAGCATAGCTATTCCCACTCCCAAAGGATCTCTGGACTTTCAATATTCTCTATGTATTCTAAATTAATAAGAATGTCAACTTTCTGGACTCCTGGACTATCGAATTATCAGGTTTTTTAACATTTAAACTTTTCCTGCAGATTTTGAAGTGAACTTTTAAAAAATTATTTATTTATGTGTGTGTGTGTGTGAGAGAGAGAGAGAGAGAGAGAGAATGGGTGCGTCATGGCCTCCAGCCACTGCAAACGAACTCCAGACGCATGCGCCCCCTTGTGCATCTGGCTTACGTGGGTCCTGGAGAATTGAACCGGGATCCTTTGGCTTTGCAGGCAAACACCTTAACCGATAAGCCATCTCTCCAGCCCTGAAGTGAACTTTTAACAAACATTCTGACCATATGAGACTGGGTTTAGCAAAGACAAAACAATTTACACCCAAATGGTAGACAGTCTTATAGTGCTGCTAACACTCTTCTTGAGGGCAAGTTTCCCTGAAAAAAATCTCCCCTCATTTGTTTTTTTGTTTTTGTTTTGTTGTTGTTTGTTTTGTTTTTTTTTTTGTTGTTGTTCTGGTTTTTTGTTTTGTTTTTGTTTTGTTTTTCGAGGTAGGGTCTTGCTCTAGTCCAAGCTGGCCTGGAATTCACTATGTAGTCTCACGGTGGCCTCGAACCCACGGCGATCCTCCTACCTCTGACCCCTAAGTGCTGGGATTAAAGGCGTGCGCCACTGTGCCCAGATGCAGACCCTCACTTCTGACGCGGCACATGCCAAACACTCTGGAGGATCCGACGTGACAAATTTGACAGGTGACAATGAACACTGGTGGTGGGTGTTCTTCAGTTTGACCCTCTTCCACCTGAGCTGCCTCAGCGCCTTCAAACTGACCCAGTGTTCTTAAGTGTTGTGACTCTAGGGAGAGATGAGACACCTTAACTTTCTCGCAGGCACAACCACGTTCTTCTCCTTTGACCTGGGCAAACCCCTACCTTAACCAAAGCCACCAGCCCCCAATATTGGGTTTGAGATTGGCCACCACTCCCAAACTTATAAGAGGAAGGAATCCCACTTACAGAATGCTTGCACTTGATTCTGAGAGAAAACTGTGTTTTCAAAGCAGAACCTTAAGTAGCCATGGGATTGGATTAAATGAATTATCACATCATTCCCAACATGAACCAGAAAGATTCTCACTGGGATGCCAGTGACATCTTCCTAAGGAAAAGCGTGATTTCTAAGCAAGCACCACCATCAGCACTCCCAAAACACATGTAATATAAAGTCCACACATTTTCCTTCTCTCTCACCCTCTTTCCCTCTCTCCCTCACTTCCTTTCCTTTTATTTATTTGAGACACACACACACACAGAGAGAGAGAGAGAGAGAGAAACAGGCATACCAGGGCCTATAGCCACTGCAAATGAACACCAGATGCATGTGCCACCTTGTGCAGCTGGCTTATGTGGGTCATGGGGAATCAAACCAAGGTCCTCTGGTTTGCAGGCAAATGACTTAACCGCTAAGCCATCTTTCCAGGCCCCTTACTTCCTTTCTTATCAACACTTCTTACCTTCTAAGCACACTTGGAGAGATGAGTTGACCCAAGGCTATCACTGCAGTCAAGTTACTTTATTTTTCAAGGAATGTGTCATGTGTATCTATGCTCATTAATTTGTTTCTATGGCCTACATATTCCCTATTTGTACCAGATAAAACAGATTTAAAAAAAAAAAACTTCATAGAGGTGCTGCAGAGATGGCTTAGTGGTTGAGGCACTTGCCTGCAAAGCCAAAGAACCCAGGTTTGACTCCCCAGGACCCACGTAGGCCAGATGCACAAGGGGGCACACACATCTGGAGTTCATTTGCAGTGGCTGGAGGCCCTGGCATTCCCATTCTCTCTCTCCCTGCCCATTTCTCTCTCTCTCTCTCTCTCTCTCTCTCTCTCTCTCTCTCAAATAAATAAATAAAAATAAAATATTTTTTTTAAAACTTCCTAGAGAGCTGAGGCTTGAAGGTGCTTACAGACAAACCACTCACTGCTGGCCTAGGAAACATGTTTGAAAAGACTTGATTCTTTTTTTATTTATTTTTATTGGCTTACAAAGAATTGGGTTCTGGTATAGTGTTGTCATACAAACTTCTTGTTTCCTTTCCTCCCTCTGTCTCCCCTTTCCCGTTTTGTCCCCCTTTTCCTGTCCCCTGTTGGGTCCCTCCCACCACCAACTTAACTTCTTTTCTGCTTTCACGTGGCCTTCTATCTAGAATCATAATCCATACTCAGACTTGGACAAAAAAAATCGCATGTTCTCTCTCATATGTGGATCCTAACTTTTGATGCTTAAAATGTATGAGAAGACTTCATTTTTATCATTCTTACTGATCTTTGGTCTCATGAACCCACCCTGATAATGCTGTGAGCTGGAAATATTTGTAGCGGGGAGGTGTCTAGTTCTTCTGTTAGCGTACTTCTTCTCCCTGTTTCCTGGCCCAGAATTCTATGCCATGAAGCCCCAAAACCCCATCCATCTCCCCCGGCCAGGGTGGCTGATCCAGGCCCTGAGGGACTCGACAGCTGTCAGTGTCCTGGGGCCTCAAAGGCTGTGGGGCAGGTGATGGGCTTCAGGGAGCAGAAGCCGAACAAAAGGTCCTCCCTTCGGGGAACAATTGTGCTTGGAATGCTGTGAGCAGCTGCGCCCTGTCAGCTGGAAGCCAGTGGTCACACAGTGTGAAGTACAGTAGGGCCTGGGCCTGCTTCTAAGCTGAGTGGCTCTGAGAGTATGCAAAATATGCTCCTGTGGGAGTCACTCCTTGTTTCAGTTTTCCCTCTATTGGATCCCACACATGCAAAATGATTCCTATATAACTACGCACCGAAACAGTAGAGAATTATTTCCATCAGTCATAAAAAAAAGATATGCATGATGCTAAGGGCACAGAACTAAGCCAGTGAAATGTGGGATCCCTGGATCTGCGAGCAAACAGTAGGGGTAAAAATTTGCTCCCATCGTGCACCACTGGATTCCGTCCTTCCCTTCAGATTTATTCCGGGATGGTTTAGGGTGGAGGAGAGGTGGGAAGATGGACGACATCAGGACCCAGTGACCCTTGTAAAGTGTTTCCCACGGACACAGCCTGGAAGCAGTGAGTTGACCTGCTTCGGACACGCCGGGATGCCTCGGACAGACAGACGATACTGCTTCCCGAGGCCACATACTTCTTTATACCCCATAGGGACCACTGTGCTATGGAATGTAAGGAAGTGTGTGGTTTTGGCAAGTGCATCTTCAAGGCCTCGTGGCCCCACCCAGAACTCATTCACGGAGGTGACTTCCTCCCTCCGCCCTGCCGGCAAGTGTCTTCCTCACCATCAGCAATCAGAGCCTCCTACCATCCCGTGCCTCCCCCCCCCCGCCCCCGCTGCCCCATCCTGGCCCCAACCTCTTCTTTCTTTCTCTCCAGACTTCTCATTTAAAGTCTGGCATTTCAGACTGCTGCACCCAAATGCCCTCGCACTTGCTGGGTGGGGAGAGGCCCCGGAACACTCCAAAGGTGTTCCCACAGAGCCAACCCTCAAAGCCCCAGCTCCTTCCTCTGTTCCTATTGCCCTTGACATGGATGCTTCTGCCAAGCACCCTGAAATACCCCGTACCAGGTATTGGTGCCAATCTGTGTGTTAGGCCTCCACTGTAAACAGAAGGGGGGGTGGGGAGAAGCCAAGAGGCTCAGGAACCTATGGCCTTGGCAGGAGCCATTCACCTGGGGGAGGGGGGCATGCTGCATTGTTCCTTCAGCTTCCTAAAACCATGTCAGAGCACCACTTCCAGGCAATGCTATGTGAGGGAAAGGTTGAGATCATACAAAGAGTGAGATTCACTCACTGGCTGGTAAATTCCTTCCTTCCCATCCCCGTCGTCCCCGTGTTCTCAGCTCTGCCTGAGCCCACACGGAGAAGGAGGTCGACTTTTTTTTTTTTTTTTTTTTTTTTTTTTTTGGTTTTTCGAGGTAGGGTCTCACTCTAGCCCAGGCTGACCTGGAATTCACTATGGAGTCTCAGGGTGGCCTCGAACTCACGGCGATCCTCCTACCTCTGCCTCCCGAGTGCTGGGATTAAAGGCGTGCGCCACCACGCCGGGCACAAGGTCGACTCTTAACAGGAAGCCTGAGCAGAGGAGACGTCACAGGTGCCCGGCGCTTGGGCCCTCAACCCACCTCGGTTGTCAGAACGTAGAAGGAAGATGCAGGGTTCTTCAGCCTGAGCCCCGGGGTGCCTTCAGACCTCCCACTGCCCCGGCCTCCTTGTTTTCAGGACGGGTATCAGAAGAGGCCAGGGGGAGCTCATTAAGTTAACACATGAGCTTATATGCAGGCATGTTAGCAAGCCCAGGAGGGTGGATTTATCCTTATCCGTAGAGCTGAGCAGCGGGAGGTAAGGACATGGGAGGCGGGAAAGAAATGAGAGCAGCACACCCCTGTTTGCTTGGCGGATGGCTGGGAAAGGGGTGCCTCAACCTCGGAGACACCAACACACAGAACACACTGACAGCACTGGCTTCCTTCTTACAGAAACCAGATGGCCATGGCAACTTGTGTCCCTGGTGGGGGGGGGGGGGAATGTGGAAGGAGCTGGTAGGTGGGTTATGGGAGCTGTGGCAGCTACGGGAACTAGCACAGACCGTTAGTGTTCAGGGAACATGTAGCGGTGTCTGTAGACTTTCCCCGTTGTCACACTTGGGGGATTCCTGGCATCTAGGGTGTGGAGGCCAGAGGTACTGCTACGCATCCCCCGTGCACCGGACAGCCCCACAGCGAAGAATCGCCTGTCTAAAACGACAGTGCTCTAAGGTTGAGAAATCCGGCCTTTGACAGCGGTGCTCTGAATGAGTAAGGTGGCCTGACACCAGCATTTTTATGACCTTGTGCTTTCTAACAAAAGTCACTGCCTTTATGCCGGGCGCGGTGGCGCACGCCTTTCATCCCAGCACTGGGGAGGCAGAGGTCGGAGGATCGCCGTGAGTTCGAGGCCGGTCCTGAGACTACGTAGTGAATTCCAGGTCAGCCTGAGCTGGTGAGACCCTACCTCAAAAACAAACCAAACAAACAACAACAACAACAAAAAAGTCACTGTCTTTATTCTGCAGATGAGGGTCTTCCTTATAGAGAATCAGTGGGCTTCTCAAAATTGTGCTTCTCTTCAATGACCAGCTGCCCCCTTTTCTAAGTCGTACCCCCTCCCTAAACGTAGACTTCACTTTCCTACCCTGGAGGTCGATTTCACATCATCGCCTCGGAAACTGGAGGTGTGTTCACGGGTGGGTGTGTTGCTGAGGCTGCGTCAGAATGGGAGTAAAGAGGAAGTAAGAGATGGAAGAAGGGTGCCCAAGATTCACGGAGAGCTAGATGTGCACTTTTACAGCCCTGCTCTGACTGCCCGGGTGCCTTCTGCCCCTACAATTGCTAGCTGACTTGCTCCCCAAGAGGACCTGCGGGCAAATTGGGCAGAGGACTAGCTAGTAGACAGCAGTCCCAAGACAACTATGTCATTGGGAGAAGGGGATGGAGAAGGTAAGAGACTGAGCCAAGAGGAGACTTAGGGCGAATGCCTTCGATGTCACCCTGCACAGACCACCGTAGGGCCGCGGCACGTTGTATGGTATTCTGTTTTTGTTCTCACCGCTACATCAGCGTGCCATTGTAAAGTGTCCTATGGAGTGCCTTGAGGTGTGAGGTATCTTGTTTAGTCCGGAAAGGATCTGCCAAACTAGAGCCCGCTGGGAAGAATCTACTTGGCTGGGTAACCCACGTCTAGGCCCGGCCACTGGTTTCAAGCCCTTCAGGAATGAATGAAAAAAAAAAAAAATCCTTGCAGCTGAGGGGAAGGAATTACTCTGTAGGCTGGCTAGAATAAAGAGTGAAGGCCCAGGTCTCAGATGCAGTCAGAATTATCCCTAGAACTTTCGTGAAAGCCAGTGGCCACTGGGAACCAGTGTCGTCGTCATTAAATGTCTCGAGAAGCAGACAAGCTAGGCATGCTTCCCTACTGTACAGGTGGGGACACTGAGATTTCAAAATACCATCTAATTTCCGCCAAAGCAAAATAATAAATAAATCAGGAGAGCATTAGGGACAATTGGACCCACATAAATAAGAACCCAAGGCTACAGACTTTCCTATTGATAGCACTTCATCTTATAAGGAAGAGGGAGGAAAAGAGCAAGAAAGAAAAGGGCAGTTTCTAAGAATTATTCCAACTCGCCTTTCTGTCCAGCTCTTCCCTAACCTGCTCCAATACATGATGAAGATAGTCAGGCCACCTTTCTGTGGAATGACTTTTTCATCACACTTAATCCCACATGCCTTAAAATGGGGTGAAGCTAGTGGGTCCTCCTGCTATACAGTGGTTCTCAGACTGTAGCTGGCTGAGAATCACACAAAATGGGGGGGGGGGGGCAGCACACAGTTCTGAGCCCCATCCCCACATCTTGGGCTGGTAAATGTTGCTTTTCTTTTGAAATGCCAGCCTGCAAGTTCTTACCCAGATACCCAGGCTCCTTCATGATCTACAAAACCCAAGGATATTCCAGTCTCCCGTAAGAGGCTGTTGAGTCAATTCTGTTCATCCTTCAAACCAAACAAACCCTAATATCTCTGGCTGGGCGAATGATAATGGACACAGGTTAGGATATTCACACAACAGAATGAGTATGCATGAATCTTAAAAATAGCGCTTTGGGTGAAATACCAAACCAGTGAAGCATATGATACAACACCACGGTTCGCTAAAACATATGCCCGATGTTTTAGGATATATGCATACATGGTGAAAGCTATAAAGGAAAACATCTGAGTTATAAAAACACGAGAAATGGCTGCATCTTGAGATCCCGAAGTCTGGGATGAAGACCTGGTGCGCCAGCTTTCCTCTTTTTCTTTCTTTTTTTTACCCAATAAAACTTTGCCTCACCAAAAAAAAAAAAAAAAAAAAAAAAAAAAAAAGAAAGAAAGAAAGAAATGCAGTATTATAGTTGCATTGCATTAGCTCCCTGGCAATCCTTCAAAATAAATTTAACAGTTTAATTTTTTTTAATTTATTTGAAAGACAGAGAGAGAGAGAGAGAGAGAAAGGCAGAGTGAGACAGGGAGAGAAAATGGGTGCACCAGGGCCTCCAGCAACTGCAGACAAACTCCAGAAGCATGCACCCCCTTGTGCATCTGGCTTATGTGGGTCCTGGGAAATCGAACTGGGGTCCTTTGGCTTTGCAGGCAAATGCCTTAACCACTAAGCCATCTCTCCAGCCCAACAGTTTAATTTTTAATTCAAATCTGATAGATTTATAAAGGAATATACAATACATATGAATTCCTTACCACAATGTTAAACTTGTTTTAGAACGTGGCAGAAAGGACAATTATGGGATTCTGTCATTTTTTTTTCCATATTCTGTAACTCCATGTCATTTTTGGTTTTTTGTTGTTTCTATTTGAGAAAAGAATCAGAATTAAGGAGAGAAAAGAAATCAAAACCAACCATGCAATGCAAAATACATGTTATGATTTTAAAAAATAGGCATTTACTTATTTGTAAGCAAAGAGAGATAGGGAGAAGTGAGACAGAGAGTCAGAGGAGGAGAGAGAGAGATGGCCACGCCAGGGCCTCCAGCCACTGCAAATGAACTCCAGATGCCTGTGCCACCTTATGTATCTGGCTTTACGTGGGTACTAGGGAATCAAACCCGAGTCAATAGGCTTTGCAAGCAGGTGTCTTGACCACTAAGCCATGTCTCCAGTCCATGCTATGATTTTGCGAGTCACGTGAGAGGTCATTTAGGGAAAGGCAAGCTCCGAGGCTTGGAACATACTGACGCTGGTTCTCTCTGTGTTCTAGGCCTGGACACCCCAAGGATTTCGCACACTTACGGCTGCAGTCACCTGCCGAGGGAGCCGCCCTCTGCTCTGGCTGGTCAAACGGGACCAGGTCCGTCTTCCTGAGAGGTTTGGTCCCCTTCAACCAGCTACAGCAGAGATGGCAATGCCCAGTCCTTGGAGAAACTTAGAAGAGATTCATCTGCGACTGAATTTAGCTGCTACAGTTTCCCTTGTGAGAACCATTGTGGGTTTTGTCCTCACACGCCAATGAGCTCAGGAAGGAAGGAAACAGAAACTCCAAGTTCAAGAATAAGTGTGGGCTTCGTGCGTACCACGCGGAGCTCTATACCTCTGCACACACGGCTAGCATCTTTCTCACACCCTTCTCCCCCAGTCAGCAGTGATATGAAGGATGGAGTGTGGGTCAGCCGGGGGAAGACGTCACTCATAGAAAGCCGGGCCTCCGTTCATCGGGGGACGGCAGCGTAGGGAAAGCAATTGACATGGGGACCCAGCACAGTGCGGTGGGAATGTAAGCCAGAGTTTGATGCGAGTGCCAGACATCATTCTTACATGAGTCCCCAAGCACGCCTGAGACACTCCGCATCACCACATCTCCACCAGCCCAGGCAGCCCAAGGAAGGTAGTCATTGATCAATGCACGCATCTCAGTTCATGATCTGCAGAAAGGGGATAGTTCATAACAATAGCCACTGCATGCAGTGTTGCGTAGAGTGAAGTTAAAATGCATGGAGAGGAGTTACAAAGCTCCTAGCCGTTGCCACCTGCTACGAAGAAGAAATTCTGGATTCCAGTGGGAATCCTTCCTCTCTTGTTATTGGTTGTGATATAGGCTCAGTCATGTAGCCTCTGTGAGCACTGCAAAACTGCTAGGTTCTTTAGCTTTAAATAGATACATATTTTTGATTTATTTATATTTATTTATTTATTACAGGGAAAGAGAGAGTATAAGAATGGGCATGCCAGGGCCTCTAGCCAGTGCAAACAAACTCCAGATGCACGTGCCACCATGTGCATCTGGCTTACATGGGACCTGGAGAATTGAACTGGGGTCCTTAGGCGTCACAGGGATGCACTTTAGCTGCTAAGCCATCTCTCAAGCCCAGTCCTTTAGCTTTAGATGAGGCAATGATATCTACCTCAACATTGCTGTAAGACTTTTTTTTTTTTTTTTTTTTTTTTTTTTTTTTGAGGTAGGGTCTCACTCTAGCTCAGACTGACCTGGAATTCACTATGTAGTCTCAGGGTGGCCTCAAACTCACAGCGATCCTCCTACCTCTGCCTCCCGAGTGCTGGGATTAAAGGCGTGTGCCACCATGCCCGGCTTGCTGTAAGACATTAAAGAGATAATCCTTATAAATAGCTGAACAGAGGTTCTCAAGAAATAGTTCTTGCGCTGCTGTCAGTGACAATAGCAGAGCTCCAGTTGTTTGTTCACAGGACCTGGAAGAGGAAGGACACATTTAAAAAATAATAATAATAAGCCCTCATGACAAATTTTTATATCCCAGTCATCAATTGTATTAGCATGTAGTATGCATCTATCCCAGTGTGTACTATTTTTATGTCAATTTGCTAAACGTTACTTTACACCTGACAATCATTTTGAGGGATGTCCTCCCAGGGAAGCCTTCCCCTGCGGTTGCTAGTGAACTTGGTCTATAACCACCGAGCTCCTGGGTGTGTGCTCTGAATGTCGGCACGGAGACGAGGCTGGCAGGGCTGCTGGTGTGTGACTACCTACCCGTGCTCACCAGTTCTGTGACTTTGGGGAAGTTCCTTGACCTCTCTGGACCTGCATTTGTCTCATCACAGGCAGAGTGGGACTATTGGTAATCACATCTCACTGAGGGATCACAAAGGTCAGGTTCTAAAACTAGGATTGGGAACCTAATGGGTATACCTCAAGAATTTTTCAGTTTTGGTAATGTTCCTAAGATACTTCCAAAACTAAACTTGTATTCAATAAAATGTTCCATGATAAAGGATTGCATTCCTTGTTTTCTTCTTCTAAACATAAACTGTAGAATTGCGTATTTCTGGTTCAAATACTTCTGCTTCTTTCTTTCTTTCCTTACTTGTTTATGAGAGGTGGGGGAGAATTGGATGCCAGGGCCTCCAGTCACTGCAATCGAACCCCAGACACATGCATCACCTTGTGCCTCTGGCTTACATAGATGGGTCTGGGAAGTCGAACCTGGGTTCTTGGGCTTCACGGGCAAGCACCCTAACAGCAAAGCCATCTGTCCGGCCCTGCTTATTTTTTAAAATACAGCACGCTGGTTGAAACCAGTTGTAAGAGGGTGAGTGGCAGGCTTTCCTCTCCCCCCCCCCTCAATTCCGGGATGTGGTGGAGATTGTCCCGGATCTAGGGCCAGGCCTCCAAGACTGGAAGCAGGGCGACCTGCCAACACAGTCATGTGGCTGGCCCCTGGGAGGCCCCTGAAAGAGCAGAAGGATTAAAGCCCAGGCAAACAGATGTGGCATGGTCAAATGTTTGGATGAACTTGACAGGAGAGAGCTTTTCCATGCAAGATGGCAGAGCTGACCCACATAAATATTCGGTGGATGAGGGCAGAGTGGAGAAAGAGACATGTTCAAGTTGGGGGTTTCAAGGCTGAAATGACTGACATAAAAATGGACAGGACCATCAGAAGCTTGCTGGGCAGACCGGGGTATAACTCTAACTTTGCTAAGCCACAGGGTTTCTGGCAAACACTAGAGAACACAGGGTGAATGTTACCTTCCTCAACCCCATGCCCTGGCCCTGGGTCAAACTGTCTTTGAGGATCGCAGGATGGAAGCCATCCTGATGACGGCCTGATCCAGTAGCCAAGGGGGCACAGAGGGCCCCTCTTGAAAATACAACTTCAAGTTTCTGTTTAATTTTTGTCAAGCCAGGGGAGGAGAAAATCTATTCCAATTCCTACTCACCACTAAAATGAGAGATGAAACTTAAAAAAAAAAAAATGTGGGTTTTTTTTTTTTTTTTGGTAAATTGGTCCAAAAGTTTCCATATAACCAAACTCTGCATTTTAATAAGAAATCCTGTAGATTCAAAGAATCGGGCATCCTACCCCAGGGTTTCTCTGGCTCACCTTGCCACAGCCCCTTTTCAGGGCAGAAATCTAGGTTAAGCCACCCTGTGGGGTGTGTGGTTTCGTTGTTACCATGTGTCCCTTCTCGTGTATTCCTGTATTGTCATCATTCCCATGCCAGTTCTTACTGGCAGCGAGTGGCATCATGTGGTCAAGTGTGATGCGGCTGGGTCAACTGCAAAGTCAATCCCAGGAAGGAGAAAATGGTATGCAAATATTCTGAAAAGACCTCAGCCCAAGAGGACTTGATGAGAATAGTGTGAGGCTACCTACCTTACAGAAATTCACATGAATGAAAATCCCATTAAATGATCCATTTTTTATTTTTTTAAATACACGTATTTGTACATTGAGGGGGAAAAAAAACTGAATAATCAAGAACAAAGGCCAATAGTAAATGTTTCTGGACCATGGCTTTTTGAGGACGGCTCTTGGAATTTTCTACATTTTCCCAGCTAGAATGTATTACATGTGGGCTGGAGAGATGGCTTAGCTGTTCAGGCCTGCAAAGCCTAAGAAACCAGGGTTGATTCCCCAATACCCACGTAAGCCAGATGCACAAAGTGGTACATCCATTTGGAGTTCGTTTGCAGCAGCTAGAGGCCCTGGTGTGCCATTCTCTCTCTCTCTCTCTCTCTCTCTCTCTCTCTCTTTCTCTCTCTCTCTGCCTCATTCTCTCTTCTCTCTCAAATAAATAAATTAAATTAGGGCTGGAGAGGTGGCTTAGCAGTTAAGACATTTGCCTGCAAACCCAAAGGATCTCCATTCAGTTCTCTAAGACCCACGCAAGCCAGATGCACAAGGGGGCACATGCATCTGGAGTTCGTTTGCAGTGGCTGGAGGTCCTTGCACACCCATTCTCTCTCTCTCTCTCTCTCTCTCTCAAATAAATAAATAAAATATATTTTAAAAATAAATTAAATTAAATATAAAATATTAAAAAGAATATATTACATGTAACAAAAAATAAGCTACAGAATTGTTTTAATTTTTATGTATTTATTTGGGGGGGAGGGGGCAAGCCACTGCAAAGAATGTTCCTCAGACTTTTCATGGGATGGCTGGAGAACTGAACCCAAACCCCAGCAGACTTTGCCAGCAGGCTTTTTTTGTTTGGTTGTTTGTTTTGTTTTGTTTTGTTTTGTTTTTCGAGGTAGGGTCTCACTCTAGCCCAGGCTGACCTGGAATTTACTATGTAGTCTTAGAGGATTGCTCGAATTCACGGCGATCCTCCTACCTCTGCCTCCCGAGTGCTGGGAGTAAAGGCGTACACCCCCATGCCCGGCTACAAGCAAGCATATTTAACCGCTGCACTAATTCTCAGCTCCAGACATTTTTTTAATTTGTTTGTTTGGGACATAGACTTGCTATGCACTCTAGGCTGGCCTCAAACTCAGTCTGCCTGCCTCAGGCCCTCCATGTGCTAGGGTTACAGGCATGCACCACTACATCTGGCTTCAAGATTTCATTCATTCATTTATTTATTTATTTAGAGAAAATGGGCATGCCAGGACCTTCAGCCACTGCAGATAAACCCCAGATGCATGTGCCACCTTGTGCATCTGGCTTATGTGGGTCCTGGGAAACAGAACCTGGGTCCTTTGGCTTTGTAGGCAAGCACTTTAACGGCTAAACCACCTCTTCAGCCCAGTTTATTTTTATTTTATTTTATCTGTTTATTTATCCATTCTTGGCTTTTTAGGACAGGGTCTCATGGAACCTAAGCTGACCTCAAACTTGATGTGGATGAGCTGAGGATGACCTTGAACTCCTGACCTGCCTGCTTCTACTTCCCTAGGATTATAGCCATGCACCACTATACCTGACTTAAAGTGTTTTTTTTTAAAAAAAAATTATATATTTTCCCTTGTTTAGGGATACATATGGGCAAGGTTTAAATTTCTAATATAATAATAATTAATAATAGTCTTTGTATTAGTCAGGGTTCTCTAGAGAAACAGAACTGCTAGAATGAATTATATTAAAGGGGGAATTTATTGGATTAGTTTACAGTAGTCCAAAAGCAATTGCAGGCCCAAGAATCAAGGAACCTGGTAGCTGCTCAGTCCACGTGGCCGGATGCCTCAGCAGTCCAGACAGGCACTGCAGATGGTGCTGGAAAGCCTGGAGGCTTCCTGAGGAGCCGCTGGGTTTCAATCCACGTGGGTCATCAGCTGATGCTGGTCTTCAGTCCGCGCTGGTCTTTAATCCACGCTGGAAGGTAGTGAGCAGCTCCGGCAGCCAAGTGGAAGGAAGGAAGGGGCTCTCTTCACCCAGAGCTTCCTTATATGAAGTCCCCCTGTGAGAGGGGCACCCGCTCTGGGGGAAGAACTTCCTCCTTCAGTGAATCCTTCCTGGAGGCAACCTCAGGGACCCACGGGAAAGGGATTTCTGTGCATTACTAAACAGATCAAGTTGACAACACCTTAACTATCACAGTCTTCTACTCTACCCGGATTTCCATTGTCTGGTGACATCCACATACATAACATAAAAAAAAAAAAAACTGGGGCTGCAACAATGGCAAAGTACTTGCCATTCAAGCATGAGGTCTTGAGTTTGGGTCCCCACTACTCAAATAAGATCCCAGAGTGTTGGCACGCACCTCTAATCCAGCACTAAGGAAGCTAATCCTGCCAAATCAGTAAGCTCCTGGTCCAGTGAGACACCCTGTCTCAAGAAATAAGATGGAAAGTGATTGAGGAAGACATTTGATATTGACCACAGGCCTCTACACGCATGGGCACATACATACACGCACGCCCATTCACATACAAACACATATGCATATGCAACACGCACACAAATGCATAAGTAAATAAAACACTTAAGGAAAGAACACAGATCATTATTGAAGACGCAGCTTGGGAGCTAACGTGGATCAAGTTTTTACTTGCTCTACATACGACGTCTCCTCAGGCCAGAAGCCTCTCAAAGGCGGGCCTGGGTTCTGATACTGACTCTGCCCTCCTCAGCGCCCCTCGGTCACTGCAGGAGCAGAAGCTGGGAGAGTCGTGGAGTCACTACCAAGCCTACTCCACCCATGGCCCAGCGTGGATCGTGCTGTATCGTGTGTTGGAAGGAAAGAAACTCCCTGCACCTTTGCAACAGAACTTTGCTACTATAACCCCCTACCCCCACCCGCAGCACAAAAAGCCTCTCGGTGCTGTGTGAACCCACTTCCTCCTGAGTTTTTCTCCAGGGAAAACTAATAATAGCTACATTTTCAACCACCCCAAAATAATTTTCAGCTCTCTCTTCACAGACGGCCAGTAAAAGATGCTGCATGCTTGGAGAATTCAACTGAAATATCAGGAATTCTAGTTCTCTTCAAAGAAAAACTTGCAGGGCTGGAGAGATCACTTACTGGTTAAGGCGCTTGACTGTGAAGACTTAGGACCCAAGTTCAACACCCCGAGAACTCATCTAAGCCAGACGCACATGGTGGCACGGGTGTCTAGAGTTTGTTCGCAGTGGCTAAAGGCCCTGGCGCACTCATTCTCTCTCACACACCTATAAATAAAATAAAATAAAATAAAAATATTGGGGCTGGAGAGATGGCGTAGTGGTTAAGGCGCTTGTCTGCAAAGCCTAAGAACCCATGTTCAACTCTCCAGGTCCCACATAAGCCAGACACACAAGATGATACAGACGTGCAAGGTCACACATGCGCACAAGATGGCATATGTATCTGGAGTTCGAATTAAGTGGCTGTAGACCGTGGCATGCTTTCTCTCCCTCTCTTCTCTCCTCTCTCTCTGTCTCATTAAAAAAAAAAAAAAAAAAAAAAAAAAAAAAAAAAAAAAAAAGGCCAGTCTCTTGGACTTGTCTCAAAAAATAAATAAATAAAAATATTTTAAAAGAAAAACATATAAATAAAAACACTAATAAAACTGCACTTAGAAAACACAGACGTATATGAGTATGCCCCAAGCTTCCTGATATCTCATAACTTGACTCAGAGGACCATGATCACAGTAGTGTCTTTGAAAAACCACTCCGCTATTTCTCCAGAGAAATAGAATAGAGTGTGTGTGTGTGTGTGTGTGTGTGTGTGTGTGTGTGTGCACATCCATGCTTGCTCGCCTGCATGTGTGCATGTGACTTTTTGACTAGAAGATCCAGCCCAAAATTACTCATGCAAGAGGGACTCTTTCTTAGTCGAAGGAAGGTCAACCAACCTATGTTGGGCTCCACACACCTGTGACTAATTGGATAAATTCCATCCACAGGATGGAGGGGAAACTGCTTCATGCCGTTCACCGATTTAATTGTTAATCTGGTCTCTTACAGAAACACGCAGAACGTTTGACCAGACTTCTGAGGACCCTCATCGCTGAGTCCAGTTAGTGCAAAATTAACCAGGACAGTGAGACTTTTCTCCAGGCTCGTTCTGTAAAGAGGCTGAACAAGTTCAAGAACTCAAGAGCCATATTCATTGGCCCTGCAAGAAAAACCTGAGGGTGAGAGAACTGCTTTTGCCACTGCAAGTCAGCAGCGCCTGCGGTAGTTTGACTGTGTGTCCCGCATAGACTCAAGTGTTTGATTAAAGCTCGCATCTTGGGTCTCCAGCCGCCTGGCTGGGGGAGGGATCGCTGGGGTGGATCTGATCTCCAACCAAACGGTATGCGAAGAGGTTGCAGCTCTGCCTGGGCCCCTGAGGCTTGCTGCTGCCTTTGCGCTTGTCCCGTTGGGTGTGTGCTGGCTAGTGATGGTTTCTGGACGGAAGTAGCCTCTTCCGCTATTTGATGGGACTTCCCCTGGATCTGTGAGCTTGAAATAAGTCCCTTCCTCCCCTGAACTGTGCCTGGTTTGGATGTTCGTCCAGCCACGTGGAAGCTGGCCACAATAGCGTTCAGCCACGTAAATTCATCAAGCACTTGCCTCATCTCAGTGCTCTTAGATAGGCTGGGAAGATGGCTCAGCCGCCACAGGTGTTTGTCGCAAAGCCTGCGGGCCATGGTTCAAGTCTCTGTCACCCACTTAAAGCCAGATGGACGAAGTGGTGCATGTGCCTGGAGTTCCTTGGCAGAAGCAAGAGGCCCTGGGCATGTCCATTCTCTCTCTTTCCCACTCTCTTTCTCTCTCTCTCTCATATATATATATATATATATATATATATATATATATATATATATACACATATATATATATACACATATATATGTATATATACATATATATATCAAATATATATATTTGATAAACATTTTTAGATATCTCCTTACTTTTCCCTTTGCTTATATCCTGTGCACACAAAGTACTATTGTGACCATTTTGATGCAATTGTTTGGACCTCAGTGTTATTTGGACATTCCATTTCATAATCCACCCTCCTCTCCCCCACCAAAAAAGAAAAAAGAAAAACGACAGTGTTGTCTTACAACAAAGTTACTCACTCTCCCCTGGGCCTTGTTCTACCCTACATGCCGTCCACAACCCATCTATCCAGAAATGTCGGTTCCCGCCCGGCTCGGTTGTCAGCACGGCTTGTCGCCCTTGTGGCCTCTCCTCCTGCCATCCCTCTGTCTTTTCCTATCTTCTTCCAGAGCAGCAGCTGTGGGCACCTTGAGGAACTGGGAAAATGTCCCTTCAGGAAAACAACTACCTGTTGACCAGCTTGTTCCTGGGCTCAGGCTCCCAAACCAAGGACACGGGATAAAAGCAACCAAGTGCTCCGTAATTTGGCTAGTCTAGCCAGCCAGCTTGTTGTGGGGACCCCCCCGTCAGCCTGGGCTAGAGTATAATCATGATCCTAAAACCATTTGCAAAGGTTATACACACAAAAATTCTATCCTCAGAGGGCCTATTTTGAAGGAAAGGTGACCAGCAGAGGAGGGGTGAATATCACTGAAGTACTCTGTGTGTGTGTGTGTGTGTGTGTGTGTGTGTGTGTATGTAAATACCATGTGAAAACTCATCATTTTAAAAATTATTTTTATTTATCTATTTTAAAGAGAGAAAGAGGCAGAGAGAGAGAGAGAGAATGAGTGTGCCAGTGCCTCTAGTCGCTGCAAAAAAAAAAAAAAAAACTCCATACACATGTGCCACCTTGTGTATCTGGCTTATGTGGGTACTGGGGAATCAAACCTAGGTCCTTAGGCTTTGCAGGCAAGCACCTTAATTGCCAAGCCATCTCACCATCCCAAAACTAATTATCTTGTACAAACAATACATACTAATATTTTTAAAATAAAATTTTATTTCTTATTTCCATTTATGAATGTGAATATAATAATAGTCCCAGGTAAAATACTAGGTAAATACACCTAAAGGGTTATTACATTATATCATGATCATACCATGATCATAAAATGGATTATCCCCTCTTCTAAACATGATAGAGTTCAGCCTTATAGCTACCTGTCTGTATAATCTATCATATTAATAGTGAATAAAATGAATGTGCAAGGCCCTGAATTCAATCCTTAGCATTAAAAAAAACCCTTAAGTCCAATACAGTAGAAAACAGTGTCACATATTATTTCAATTGGTTCATAAAAGATATCTGACACATTGCACCAACTGTTTGTAGACTTCATACAACTCTGCCCTCCTTCCTGGTCTGCTGAGATGGGAGCAAGCAGCCGACTCCAAACTCTCGCCACCAGATCCACAAGTCCACTGGTAAAAGACGGAGGACTGAGAGAATGAAGTCAAGCTGGCTCTTCTTGAAAGAAGTGCAACTTGATTGCTACCTAATATTAAACAAAAGTATGTTCCAAGTGAATATTTATGCATGAAAAGTAAAGCTGTAGAGTCAACAGGAAAACAAGCCTAAACCCTTAATATCTATGTGTAAGGAACTACTTCTCTTTTTTTGAACTTTTTTATTAAAATATCCATAAGGGGCTGGAGGGATTGCTTAGTGGTTAAGGTACTTGCCTGCAAAGCCAAAGGACCCAGGTTTGATTCCCCAGGACCCACGTTAGCCAGAAGCACAAGGTGGTGCATGCGTCTAGAGTTCGTTTCCAGTAGCTGGAGGCCCTGGTGCACCCATTCTCTCTCTCTCTCTCTCTCTCTCTCTTGCTGTCAAATAATTAAATGAAAAAATTTTTAAAAGCTTTTGAAACCATCCATAAGCATAGACAATACACCATAATCATAATCCCATGATTCCCATTTCCCTCCCACATCCCCCCCTCCACTGAACCCCTTCTTCTTTCCAGTTAGACACTCTTCTATTTTAATGTCATTGCTATGCATGTCTTGTGTAAGTGGTGTCACTCACTGTAAGGTCCAGGATATCAAGGCCACTTTGTGTCTGGAAGACAGCATTGTAAGCACTTGTCCCCTTCCTCTGGGCTCTTACATTCTTTTGGCCAACTCTTCTGCAATGGTCCCTGAGCCTTGGAAGGTTGGGTAGAGATATTGCACTTAGTGATGGACATTCCACTGTTAGTAAGTACTTCTTAAAGCCTCCAATCATGAATAAAAAATATAGATGATGGGGGCTGGAGAGATGGCTTAGTGGTTAAGGCGCTTACCTGTAATGCCAAAGGACCCAGTTTCCATTCCCAGGACCCAGGCAAAGCAGATGCACAAGGTGGTGCATGCATCTGTAATTTGTTTGCAGCAGCTGCAGGCCCTGGTGTGCCCATTCTCTCTCTCTCTCTCTCTCTCTCTTAAATAAATAAAGAAAAATTTAAAAATAATGGGTGAATTTGATTATGCTGAAATTATGAATTTTTACCCAATAGATATACCAAGGGAAGTATTAATGAGCAGATAAGAACTTCAAAGAAGACTTTCTGAAAATATAAAACAAACACTACAAGTCTAAAAACTAACCTTGTGTTTATAATATGCAAGTAAATGCCACCATTCAGCAATACATGAAGAAATCCCCAAAGCTGACAAGCCTAAAAAGAGATGTTCAAAATTATCTATCATCAGAGAAATGTTGATAGACATGGCAGCAAGGAGAAATAGCTTGACACATATCAGACGTGCAAAACATTTAGAGCTGGGTCTGGGCACCTTAGTGTACTTCTGGATGAAGTAAGGATTGAAGAGTTTCTGATATGACTTGACAAGGTAGATATGAGCAAACCCTATGAGTCAGGACTTCCACTCTTATGCATAGAATAGCTTACAGAAATTCCCACTCGGGTCTGTAAAAGTGTTTTATTGAGATGTCGTTTTTTTTAGTGGGGTCAGAATGGAATTCGCAGTGACCTGGCAGCCATCGCTAGGAGAGGGATGGCATAGTACACAGGGGATGCACACCACGGGGTCAGAATCGATGACCAAGGTGTGCACACAGCAACTTGGGTTCTCTGACACTGTCATCCTCAGGGAAGTGGGTAGAAAAACGCAGTGAAATCTGTAACATGGTGTTATCATTATTATTATTATTATTTTGGTTTTTCGAGGTAGGGTTTCACTCTAGCCAAGGCTGACCTGGAATTCACTATGTAGTCTCATGACGATCCTCCTACCTCTGCCTCCCGAGTGCTGGGATTAAAGATGTGCACCACCATGCCTGGCTTAACATGGCATTATTTGGGTATGTTTTAAAAGAAATAGATATGCACTAAACAATAAACATTTTGCTAGAACTCTGACAAGCAAAAGCAGACATATTTGGCTCAAGTTAACACTTGTCTGCTCTGCGGTGGCAGAAGATGAAGAGAGAGTTGAAAATGCAATGAAACAGGAAGAAAGAAGAAGAGAGAGGCCTTGAACAAGCTGATGTGGGTGTTTAATGCTATAAGAATGAAAGGGATGGAGAGATGGCTTAGTGGCTTGCCTGCAAAGTCTAAGGACCCAGGTTCCATTCTCCAGTACCCACGTAAGCCAGATGTACAAGGTGGCGCATGCATCTGGAGTTCGTTTGCAGTGGCTGGAGGCCCTGGCGTGCCCATTTATTCTCTCTTTCTCTCTCTGTCCCTCTGTCTCTAATAAGTAAATAAGAACAAAAACTTTAAAAAATAGAATGATTCATTCAACCCTGTGATCCAACAGAGGGAGCAATGTAACATGAAAAGGTTTGAATGTATTCTCGAATATGAAGACTTTTTAGTAAATACAGTCTTCTTCTATGGATAAGCCTAGTATGACCACCTCCGGCCCTCCTTAGCTTCCACCTCGCCCAAGCTTTCAATTGATACAGATCTCTGCAACGTCATATCCATGTTATGAGTATATATTCTAAATGGCATAGAAACAATTATTTTTTTTCAAAATTCCAGGCTGGAGGCATCCACACAAGAATGGATTTTCTACTCCTTCTCTTGAAATCTATGGATCATTGTGTCAATGACACCTTGTCTATAATTTTCTCTTCTTTATCTTTGTTTTATTAATTTTTGGAGGGGGGGTTCGAGGTAGGGTCTCACTCTAGCCCAGGCTGACCTGGAACTCACTCTGTAGTCTCAGGATGGTGGCAAACTCATGGTGGTCCTACTACCTCTGCCTCCTGAGTGCTGGGACTAAAGGCGTGCACCACCACACCCAGCTCTTCTTTATTTATTTATTTATTTTTGATTTTTAAAGGTAGGGTCTTGCTCTAGCCCAGGCTAACCTGGAATTTATTAATTTATTATGCAGTCTCAGGGTGACCTCAAACTCATGGCGATCCTCCTACCTCTCTGCCTCCCAAGTGCTGGCACTAAAGGCGTGCTCCACCACGTCCTGCTTGTCCATAATTTTCTAAGCAAGTTGTTTTTTTTCCCAATATTTCTTAGACTCACCAGGAGAATCTAAATATGAGTAGCCATGACATTGTTCATAGATCAAGTGAAGCAAATCAATATTTGCCTGGAAGAGTATCACGCAAAGCAAGTGATGAGGTGACCCCAGGAGATGTGAGGCTCCTCAAACCTGGCCAAATACAGCCTTCCTTCCAATTCCTCTCACATGCATGTGGAGCCCTCTTGCACAGCATGAGCCCCTAGATTGAAAATCAGCACTCTTGTCCAACACAAAATTTCAGAGAAACAGAACATAGGGCTCAAAGGACAAGAACAAGACCAAGTCAGATGCCTGCTGACTTAAGACTTAGAACGTGAAGTTATTATTAAGTAACAACACAGCTAAAATTCAAGCCATAACTCCTGTTTCTGGAGTATTCCCCATTTCTGGTCAGCATAGCTTATGTTCATTGGAAAACAATGATCAACTATGCAGACACAGACCAGGTGTGGTGGCACACTCAGGAGGCAGAGGTAGGAGGATCACTGTGAGTTCGAGGCCATCCTGAGACTCCATAGTGAATTCCAGGTCAGCCTGGGCTAGAGCAAGACCCCACCTCGAACCCCCCCCAAAAAAAAAAAGGAGACATAGGGGCTAGAGACCTTGCTCAGCAGGTAAAGGGCTTGCTTGTAAAACCTGATGGCCCAGTTTTGATTCCCCAGTACCTACATAAAGCTAAATGCACAAGGTGGCGCATGCATCTGGAGTTCATTTGCAGTGGCAGGAGGCCCTGGTATGCCTGTCCTCTCCCTCCCTCTCTCTCTCTCTCTCTCTCTTTCTCAAATAAAAATGTTTTAAGGGGCTAGAGAGATGGCTTAGCAGTTGAGGCATTTACCTGCGAAGCCAAAGGACCCAGATTTGATTCCCCAGGTCCCACATAAGCAAGATGCACAAGGTGGTGCATGCATCTGGAGTTCATTTACAGTGGCTGAAAGGCCCTAGCGTGCCCTTTCTCTCTCTCTCTCTCTCTCTCTCTCTCTCTCTCTCTCTCTCTCTCTCTCTGTCTCAAATAAATAAAGTAAAATAATTTTTTAAATGTGGGCACAGAAATTGGATCTCTCTGTTACTATTCCGGCTCCACCATCAATCAGATCGGGGATAGTGGGCAAGCGCTTCGCTCTGAAAGTGCCTTGGTGGAATCATTGGATAATAATGACGATCCCCACCTCGTAGCAGTCTCATCGATATTTAAACAGATGCTTCGTATCAAGCAGTGCAAACAGGTGCAGGTCTTTGGTGCATGTTTGATAAATACTGGTTATTATTCTTACCTTTGTGACCTGAAGCAGACCGATTCGTACATTCTAATAAATCCTAGCGTTGTCAAGAGCCATTCAATGGATGGTAGGCTCGAAGTTCACTTTGACAATTAGTTGTTTCTACTGAAGTAAGTTTAGGCTATTCCTTAGATGGCCACCAGATGACAGCGGTTGACAATAGAAAAGACCGTTCAGGCCCAAGTTGAAAAATGCCTTCTGCCTTGGAAGTATCAAGAGCATCCCTTAACAGTGTCTGTTAAGTACTTGCCCTTGTGAGGCCCTGTGAAACTATCAAATTCCCTTCCTCTCTAGACCTTGCTGGAGGAGAGTAAGTAACAAGCTTTCCTCACCCACGCCCAGGGTCACGCAGGCAGTTCTGAAACAAAAGACAGGTGTCCAAGAGACAAGCGTGGAGCACTTATTGAACAAAGTTACACGACACAAAAACCTCCAGAATGAAGACCCAAAGGCACAGGGAAGTTGCATGGTATTGCTGCATCTCATGGAGGAAATGGACATATGGGAATGTGATAGGAGAAAAGGAGATGCGATTGGACAAAAAGGGAGTGTGACCTCATAGCAGTGAGGAAGGGGGTCCTCACACAGGCCTGTTTGCTTTGGCTCCTTTAAAAAACTAAAAAGATTTATTTTTATTTACTTATTTATTAGAGACAGAGGGGGGGAGAAAGAGAGAATGGGTACGCCAGGGCATCTAGCCACTGCAAATGGACTCCAGACACATATGCCACCAGGTGCATCTGGCTTGCGTAGGTTCTGGGGAACCAAACCTGGGTCCTTAGGCTTCGCAGGCAAGTGCCTTAACCACTAAGCCATGTCTCCGGCCCTCCTTTCTTTTTCTCTTCCAGATGTGGGAAAGAACTCCTGACACACAAGAGCCTGAAAATGGGCAGGGGAGGAGGTCATAGACATTCCTAGGTTTCCGGTTTGGTTTAGACTAGAACTCTGGTTTCTTTCTATGGCTCACCTAAGGAAAGAGAAATTATGGTATCTAAGGAAGGTTTGGGGAGAAGGCAAATTGTGAATGAAGGCTCTAGAAAACTGCTTAGAATCCTCCCAATTGCCTTCAGTTCATAGGATTTGGCATACCAAGGCTTTGGATCATCATGTTCTGAGGCCACAATAACTCTTACTCTAAAATACAAGCTTCCAGAAAAGATTTAAATGTCCAATACACTATTAGCATGCATACTGATGGTAGGTATTTTGAGCTAACAATGCCAATAAAAGTTAAAGATTGGCCGGACATGGTGGCTCACGCCTTTAATCCCAGCACTCGGGAGGCAGAGGTAGGAGGATCACTGTGAGTTCGAGGCCACCCTGAGACTCCATAGTGAATTCCAGGTCAGCCTGGGCTAGAGTGAGACCCTACCCCGGAAAACCAAAAAAAAAAAAAAAAAAAATTAAAGATTGTAGGATTGACCTTGAGGCCAGATTTTCATTGGATGTGTCCAACAAACCAAAATAGTTATTCACAGACCATGATCCCATATATCTGCTCCACAAAAATCAGATTACAATCTGATTGGTTATAGCACTTTTTAAAAATTATCTGTGGCTACAAAAGCAAAACACAGAATACAGTTTACTGTCTTAACCATATTTATTTGTACAGCCCAGTAGTGTAACTTTCTCAGAGCAACTTGACAATATAAAACATGGCACAAAATTACCCAATAGGTTTCACTCTTCGGGTCCTAAGAAAATAATCTAAAGTATAAACAAAGATTTATGTACAGAGATTTTTCATCACTGAGTTATAGCAGGTAGCTAGAAAGAGTCTAATTATTCAGCAATGTAGAAGTGTTAAGTTATGGTAGAGCCCCACAAAGGAATTTTAGGTATCAATTTAAATTATTTATGAAGATGTTTCATCACATGTAGAAATGTATGCTGTGCAATTTAAAAGTTTTTTAATGTAGACATAAAATTACATATTAAGTTTGTTCTTAACAATTTAGGGTCATAGCTATAAGAAAGACAGACTATGTAAAAAAAAATTAAGTGTTAAAAGCTGGGCGTGGTGGTGCACGCCTTTAATCCCAGCACTCGGGAGGCAGAGGTAGGACGATCACCGTGAGTTCGAGGCCACCCTGAGACTCCATAGTGAATTCCAGGTCAGTCTGAGCTAGAGTGAGACCCTACCTCAGAAAACCGAAAAAAAAAAATTAAGTGTTTATCTAAAAGTGATGAATGACAGGTGAATTTTTATTATGAGGTGAATATTTATCAATATGTTCCAGGTTAGAAAATATGGCATTTGATTGAATGCTCCTTCAAGCCAATAACAGTAAGCTGAAGGGAATAAGCAGAGATGTCCAGGACTGAAAGTAGACATGACTTTGAATGGCATCTTCTCCTTAGGGGGCCTCAAATCAAGCCTGCAACCCCAGGGTTTAGGAATACAGGAGGCCGGTCTCTCTCCTCTGCCCTGTGAACGAACGCTCCACCATGCACAACTTTCTCATTTGACTTTTAACTGTAATTATTCCTCTCATGAATTCCCAGGTGCTCTTGGAGGATCAGGAACAGGTCTTACAATATAACCCCCACCATCGTGTGCATAATTTAGCATCATTCTACTTTCATTTTGATAAAAACAGAGTCCGATTGGCTGGGGAGATTGCTCAGTGGATGATGTGCTTGCCTCTCCAGCATGAATGCCTGAGTTTAGATTCCCAGTATCCAGGAAGAGGCATCCACTGTGTGCGAGCATCTCTAATCGCAGTGCGCCTCCAGACAAGAAGGGAGATGAGACAGGAGAACTTCCCAGAAACTTGTGAGCCAGCTAGCCTGGAAGTGCAGAGGTGAATAAGGAAATGAGGGACCTTGCCCCAAAGAAGGGAAGAGGTGAGGGCTGATACCCAGAGTTGTCCTCTGACCCTTACAAACACACTGCAGCACATGCACGCACACACACACACACACACACACACACACAAGTTTGTCTATAGGGGAGAAACTTATTTCAGGCATCGGCATTGAAGCAGTACCAGGACTGCCTGGAGAGAGGAATGGATGGCATTTTCAAGGTACTGTGGACCCAGTCTCCATAATACACACACACACACACACACACACACTCTCACACACACAGCCTGGGCTTTGACACTGAAACCCTACCCCTGCTTCTTTCACTGTGGGAAGCAAGAAGTTTTCACTCCTCCTTTGGGTCTATGCATCTCGAGTCTCGGTGGTCTGGTGTGTAAATCCCTGGATAAGTTAAAATCCCTATTACAGCATCAGAGCCGAACATGTTTTTCACTCATGTTAAGTGAGATTCTGAATGATGGAATGTGGTTTTCCAAGGTGCCCAGTCTTGGAAGACTTCTTTCATTATAGAAACATGTACAGTATTATGATGACTGGAAGATGTCATGTGAACCATGATCTCCAGGCCTGTGTCCTCTATGTACTGGCCAAGCCTACAGAGAAAAAGTAAAACAAAAAAAAAAGAAAGAAAAAGAAAGAAAACAAAATCAGCCCATCTGGACACTAGTCTGCATAAATAAGAATATTTGCCAATAAATAGTCAACTCAGGCATAAGCTGGGTTTTTTCTTTTATGATATTTATGGATACAACTCACATGAAATAATGTCCTACTTAGAGTGGTAGCTGGTGGGAGACAGAACTTGTCCGTTTCACAATTTGCCACATTTTGAGCTTCCATGAGAAATCACTGCTGTTGAGGAAAAACGTAATGATGATGACTTAAAACGATAATTAGATATGTTTACAGCCCTGTCCAAAGAGCATTACAGAGCAGTTATTCTAATGCTGGGGTAACTGTATGTGACAAAAGCCATCGTTACTACTATTATTACTGCTATTTTTTTTTTTTTTTTGGTTTTTTGAGGTAGGGTTTCACTCTAGCCCAGGCTGACCTGGAATTCACTATGGAGTCTCAGGGTGGCCTCGAACTCACGGCGATCCTCCTACCTCTGCCTCCCGAGTGCTGGGTGATTACTGCTATTTCAAAGATGAAGAACTTGAAGTTTGGAGAATATTTAAGTAACTAGACCATGACAATGAAGCAAGTGGGCAAAGGAATGAATCCAAATGTGTCTAACTCCAAAGTTTTCCTATAACGTGAATGTTTGAGTGTGCCTCAGCTGTTGCTCCTTCTAAAACTATGAGTCTGCTGGCTTTACATGGCAATTCTTTAATAAATGTTTATTAGATGATAGATGGATGATAGATAGATGATAGAGATAGATAGATAGATAGATAGATAGATAGATAGATAGATAGATAGATAGATAGATGATACATAGATGGATGATAGGTAGATAATGTTTGGTTAATTAAGGCAACCAATGAACAGTGTATCAGTATATTTCTGCTGAGGTCCAGGCTCCCCAAATGAAACATCTGTTAAGTTCTACCATATGTGCACCAAGCCCCTGGCTTAATGTCTTTCTGGCAGGAGACGAGTTCCCACCTGTCAAATGCTTTGTCAACCACTTCCTGGGTGACTCTTAACTCATTATCTTGAACAATGCTGTATTTAGCCCAGATAGGACCCTTGCTCCCTGGCTTGTACTTTTAGGTGTTAAGCTCCCCATATGTGGTTATCAACCCTTGTGTAACAGACTTTTACCAAATAGGAGTTTTAAAACCACATAGATTCAGCAAGGTCTGCATTGTCCTGTATAAAGCGCTTAACTAAATTTTTCATTGTGCATTTTATTTTTTTGAGATCGGGCCTCATCCTGTAGCTCAGGTTGTCCAGGAACTCACCGTGAAGCCCAGGCTGGCCTCGAACCCCCAGGAAACTTCCTGCCTCACTCTCCCCAGTGTTGGGATTACAGGTGTCAGCCATCAAACTCAGGTTTTGAAGCACATAATTGATTTTTAAAAGGACAGATGGATTTGCATCCAAACTCCTCAGATATGGGCAAAAGCATCCTGACAAGATCATTAACAAGCACATATTAAACCTTCTCCATTTGCACTTTGCACAGTGCTAAGAACTACAACTTAAGCAGAAAGAAGCCAAAACAAAATGCATGTGGAGAAAGATATTTAGATAGATAGAAAGGTAGATTATATAGCATGCATAGGCATATATAAATGATATATACAATTGAAACATAATGCCATAAAATAAAGACCACCAGATCACTCACAGTGAGGAGAAACCATACACCTCAAATTGCTGCAGGGTCGTGCTTGTCATGGAATAACGGAACTAGCTTGTGCTCCGGTAAGAAGACATTCACTTAGAGTGTACACACTGTTTACGTGTCTCTCCAGGCCATGTATTTCTTTCTCGAGACCAGGGCTCATGTAACTTGTGCTCCGGTAAGAAGACATTTACTTAGAGTGTACACACTGTTTACGTGTCTCTCCAGGCCATGTATTTCTTTCTCGAGACCAGGGCTCATGTAACTTGCGCTCCGGTAAGAAGACATTTACTTAGAGTGTACACACTGTTTACGTGTCTCTCCAGGCCATGCATTTCTTTCTCGAGACCAGGGCTCATGTAAGCTGGAGACTGGACCCCCCGCCCCACCAGCAGCTCTGTGTGTACTGCATTATCCCATTCAACCACGGCTGGGAAACTTTGTGACACGTAAGCCAGTAAGTCACTCTAGGATTTCCAGAACAATAGTCAGCAGAGAAAAGGAATCTGCAGAGGAAAGAAGTGGATTCGGAGAAGAGAGAGTTTGAGGTACATTGTGATTTTGCTTTATACTCTAATACTTGCATGAATCTCTGCTTATAATTCTTGCCTTATTTTATTGAAACATCTCAGCATCTTTGTAATTGACCCCTGAATACTGCTTAAGATCACTCAATTGAGTCTCTATCATAAAGAAATAATAATTTTTAAGGTTTTTCAGCAAAATATAAGTAGTAATATAAAAGCCCTTTGTATGTTCTATTGCCATGTATATAACACTACATATATATATATATATATATATATATATATATATATATATATATATATGATATGTATTGAAACAAAGATGTAAGTAATAAGATTTTTTCTTTTTTTGCTTTTTCGAGGTAGGGTCTCACTCTGGCTCAGGCTGACCTGGAATTCACTACGTAGTCTCAGAGTGGCCTTGAACTCACAGCAATCCTCTTACCTCTGCCTCCCGAGTGCTGGGATAAAAGGAGTGTGCCACCATGCCCTTAAAATTGATTTGAAATACATTAATAAGAGTAAAATAACAGTATATAGAGACAATTAGATTTCTAGGCACACATTAAAATGATATTTATATCAAAAAGGTTTTGGAAGTAATTTCTCATTATCCATTTTCATTTTATATATAATGCTAGTGTCATGAAGTATAATTCAATGTTGGCCTAATATTTATTTTTTTAATTTTTTGTTTATTTTTATTTATTTATTTGAAAGTGACAGACAGAGAGAGAAAGAGGCAAAGAGAGAGAGAGAGAGAGAGAGAGAGAGAGAGGAAGGGAGAGAGAATGGGCACTCCAGGGCCTCCAGCCACTGCAAACAAATTCCAGGTGCGCCACCTTGTGTATCTGGCTAACGTGGGTCCTGAAGAACCAAGTCTTGAACCAGGGTCCTTAGGCTTCACAGGCAAACAATTAACCGCTAAGCCATCTCTCCAGCCCTGGCCTAATATTTAAAAACCTGACTACTTCAGAGTTTTTCTCCATAGGTAAAATGACTGCAATGTTGCATATGCACAGAAAACCTATCTAATTAACAGTAACCTAATGTGATTCTCATACTAAATTATGCTTTCTCCTGTCCTTTTCCTTAGGGGAAAAAAATGCCTCCAAAGCAAGACAGGAAATTGAACAGTAATCCTCTCAAACTTGATTTTCCCTAAGAATATACATCTATGAACGTCTCTCCGACCCTTCTGTACTTAGTTTTGCAGAAATCTCACTTCGCAATCATGAAATCAACATGTGTTGGGGTAATCTTAGTCTAGATGCCAACATAGCACGAGACAGAGAAAGTGGCAGTGAAACAGAGATCATGAACGATGATAAAGACAAGCCGTGCCGCCACCCAAAGGTGTAACTGAGCCAAGATAATGCATTCATCCTGAGACTCCAAAGACTCGGAAACTCAGCTACAAAATTAAGTTTTGAAAGGGGCTTTCTTATGTTTTTATTATTGTTGTTATCAATATTATTAGCAACACATTTCATACTGATACATCATGTGTTGGTACCCTCTTTCCCCTCATCCCTGCCCCCATTCCGCTGGGGCCCCTCCTCAGTGGGGTTTCAGGTATTCCCCATGGGGTTGTGGACGTGGGATCAGCAGTCAGTTACTTTGGGGGGGACGGAATGCCTCTGGGCATGATGTCTCTCAACCTGTGGCTCTCACAATCTTTCTGCCCCCCTCTTCCACAAAGTTCCCTGAGCCGTGGTGGGTGAGTTTTAAGTCTACTTCAGTGATGAGCTCTTAGGAGCCTCTGGATCTCTGCTTTGGGAGGTGTTGAGTGTCCTCAGGGTCTGTCTCCTTCACCCTGGTGCTGATTATCAGGTTCAGCATGGAAGCAGCTCTCTTGCGTGTCTCCCGAATTCTTCTGTGGTTTCAGCTGTGACTTGGCTGAAGTGTGAGGGATGATTTATCTCCTTGGGTCTCACTACTTTTTCGCCGGCACACCCTCTGTAGTGGAGGATGGGAGAATTGGGGACCCAGGTACACTTCAATCAGGAAGGCGCAGCAAGCTTGCAGGGTCCAGGCAGCCACGAGTCAGCCGCAGGAGAACCTACCCCGACCAGGGAGATCTGGCCTTCACGCTCGCACCCTCTGGAGCAGGGGATCTGTGAAAAGGGTTTTAATGACTTCTAGGTACTAGCAGTTGATTTTGTGACCCAGGAACAGATACATGTCGGGCTAAGAAAAAAAAAAAATCAGACTCTGTTCCAATGAGAGAAAGAGAAGAAGAGTTTTAGAAGTTCAAAAGAGGAATGGTAGGAAGCTGAAAAGAACACAGAAAGACATAGTGTTTGAGGAAAAGAAAGCCAAGCCAGACACAAGTCCACCCCCGTGGCTCCCAGAGCAGGGAGAAGCAGAAAGCTCATCCAAAACATAAGTCAGGAGCTCCTGGTGGGAAGAGACTTGACAACCTCCACGCGCACAGGCAGCATGCCCTGACCACAACCTCCTCCCCTCCTCCCGCCCCTCCCAAATGACCCCTCTGCCCAGTCTCTTCTTCCCAGCTAGTCTCTCTTCTATTTTGATGTCATCATTTTGTGCCCCTTGTGGTGGTTTGATTCAGGTGTCCCCCATAAACTGAGGTGTTCTGAATGCTAAGTCCCCAGCTGATGGAGATTTGGGAATTAACGCCTCCTGGAGGGGGTGTATTGTTGGGGGCGGGCTTATGGATGTTATAGCCAGTGTCCCCTTGCCAGTGTTTGGCACACTCTCCTGCTCCTGTTGTCCACCTTATGTTGGCCAGGGGGTTATGTCCACCCTCTGCTCATGCCATCATTTTCCCCTGCCATCATGGAGCTCCCCCTGGAGTCTGTAAGCCAAAATAAACCCTTTTTCCCAAAAGCTGCTCTTGGTCAGGTGATTTCTGTCAGCAATGTGAACCTGACTGCAACACCCCCCATTATGTACGTCTTATGTAGGTAGTGTCAGTTACTATGAGGTCATGAATACCAGGGCCACTTTGTGTCTGGAGGGTAGTTTTGCAAAGCACTCCTCCTCTTTTATTGGCTCTTAAATTCTTTCCACCACCTATTCTACAGTGGTCCCTGAGCTTTGGGGGGCGTGGTAAAGCTGTCTCAGTGCTGAACACTCCACTGTCATTTCTTCTCAGCACTTAGGTGAGTTTTAAGTCTCCCCAGTGGTCATCACCTTCTGAAAAAAAAAAAAAAGCTGGGCATGGTGGCGTATGCCTTTAATCCCAGCACTCAGGAGGCAGAGGTACGAGAATCGCCATGAGTTCAAGGCCACCCTGGGACTACATAGTAAATTCCAGGTCAGCCTGAGCTAGAGTGAGACCCTACCTCAAAAAAAAAAAAAAGTAGCCACTCTAATCTAAAGTGAGAGTAGCATTAGTATATGGGCACAAACATAAGTATTTAAAGGGTAGTTTAGTGGGCATAATATGTCCATTTAGCCAGGAAAACATAATAGATTTCCCCTTAGGGCTTATGACTTCCTAAGCCATAGCTTTAATTAGGTTTACAGTATCAGGCAGGCATTCCTTCCCATGGAGTGGACCTCAAATCCAATCATAGAGCAGTTGGTTTCCCCATAACAAGACATGCCACCATTGTACCAACTGGCACATTTGGCCTGGCTGGCCAGCCATAGAACTTGCAATGTCCACTGCTGGTTAAGACCATTGGTGATTTTATTTCTCCCCACACAGGTTGCAAGGGTCTTTCCAACATCATGACAGCTACTCGACAGGGAGGAAGCTTCCCGCTCAGCTCCAGTTTGACTCTCAGTGTCCTGAAGCCCAAGTATGTGGAGTCTTCAGCAACCGAGTCTTACCATCTAGTTCTGGTGGAAAACCCAGAGCCTTGGCAGTAGCCTGAAATGTTTGAGGGACATCAGGGGTGTCCTTGACCAACAACTCACTGGGGGATATTCACACTCCTGATGCTGAAATTTTCTCTTAACAGTCTGTTTTCTGGGTACAATATTATCTACCCCTATAGGATACTTCTTCCCAAACTTGCACTCGCTTTATAATATATACAATAGTATTTTTTTTTCTTTTTTGAGGTAGGGTCTTGCTCCATCCCAGACTGACCTGGAACTCACTATGTAGTCTCAAGGCGGCCTTGAACTCATGGCAATTCTCCTACCTCTGCCTCCCAAGTGTTGGGATTAAATGCATGCACCACCATGGCCGACTTTGCAATAATATTTTATTCAGCTGTAAAGTAGAATGAAATTATGGCATTCATAGGGAAAAGAAAGAAATGGAACTTGGGATGATTATCTTAAACAAAATATGCTGAAAACAAATATCACAACTTTCCTCTCATGTGCAGGAGTTAGGTGTGTGTGTAGAGCAGGAAGTAGAAAGAGACCTGTGAGAGGGGGAGAACAGATCAGTCGTAGTCAGTTCTTTGTTACTGCTGTGAACATCTGATCCAGACAGTCTATGGGAGGAAGGGGTTTACTTCAAGCTTACAGATCCAGGAGGAAGTTCCATCAGTTGCCGGAGAAGCTGCTTCCAGATATGCAAACAGAGAGAATAACTGCACCAAGCAGAACACCAGCACAGTACACACACCAGCCCACCAGAGCTCAGACCTCTCTACAGACCCTAGGGCTGGAAATTAGATCCATCCCCAAACACACCTTAGGGCTGGACCCCAGGACTCACCCCCAGTGACTCCTCCATCCGGGTGTCTGGGGTCCCAACTTATAAGTCTAATAAAACACCTGAGGCTACGGAGGACACACGTTCAAACTACCGCAAGGTCCAAAGTGGGAGGAAGGAATCAGAGACAAGAATGGAATACACAGGTCATTAAAGAAGAAAAGAAGGGCTGGAGAGATGTCTTAGCAGCTAAGGCCTCTGCAGCGAAGCCAGAGGATCCCGGCTCGATTCTCCAGGACTCACGTAAGCCAGATGCACAAGGGGGCACATGCATCTGGAGTTCATTTGCAGTGGCTGGAGGCCCTGGTGTGCCCATTCTCTCTCTCTCCCTCTCTCATAAATATATATATATATATATATATATATATATATATATATATATATATATATAAAGAAGAAAAGAAAATTATTGCAAGGATCCAGGTAGAGGAGGAAAATTGATGGACATGGTGGTGGATGCCCTTAATTCCAGCACTTAGAAGGCTGAGGTAGGAGGATCACTGGGAATTTGAGGCCAGCCTGGGCTAGAGTGAGACTATGCCCCCCTCTGCCAAAAAAGAAAAAAAAGAGGAAAGGGCAGACAGGGAAAAAATGTAGATGAGGAAATGGATAAATAAAAAGATTGTTGCAATAGGAAAGACCATAAACACGAGCATCAGAAATATCCATGCTTTCTCTCAGGGCAACCATCTGTCAACCATATGGCCTTGGGCCCACTGTGAAAGATGCTGATTGTTGGATTTCTTGCCTATAATGTTGGACAATAGTATCCTATAGGATATTCATAGAAACTCCATGAGATAAATGAGTGGATACCTTTTCAATATTTTATTTTTATTTATGAGACAGATAGAGAGAGAATGAACATACCAGAGCCTCTAGCCACTGCAAAGGAACTCCAGGTACATGCGCCTTCATATGCATCTGGTTTACATGAGTTCTGGGGATTTGAACCTAGGTCCTTAGGCTTCACATACAAGCACTTTAACCACTAAACCATCTCTCCAGCCCAATCACTCTTTGTTGCTTCAATACTGATATCATTGCCGTTTGGCAGATTGTTTCTCATGTACTTCTCAGACTTTCTGTCATATCTTTTGATGTCTTATCTATTGACCATTGCCCTTTCCATAATAATACTTAGAATTTTCAGAAAACTTCATGGATATATGTCTGCTTATCTTATTATTTGTGTCGTTGTACTTGATTTCATGAAATTATGAACAGATATTAAATTAAATTTATATTCTTATGTATAAGACAGCATTCTTTCCTCAATAAAACTGTTGACACCCTATTAACTCTATTTATTCTCACCAAACAGAAGCTAGTAGAAAATATCTTTCCCACCAAATATATTTCCCTCTTTCTTTACCATGGACCAGAACAAATCAGGAAAGTGCAACTTAGAAAAGCCTAAACAAAGAAATCTTTCATTTTATAACTTGTCTCCAATACCCATTAAAATACTGAATTTGCTTCACTATAATTAAAAGTTTGATAGTATTGTAACTACAAAGCAAGATTTGTTCTCCTCACCCATTCTGTTGGGCCTTGCCACTATGTATTTAAAAAAACAACCGTCTCTTAACTTAAGTTGGAGCTATTCACTTCTGAGGTCAAACTGTCATTTAAATGAGACAATTTTCCAGGGTTGTGACTTCAACAAAAGCTGCTCTCCTTCTGCAGCAAAAGCATGGATCTTTAGTTTTCTTTACTTTCTGGTCTTGACAACATTGCATATGTGTGTATGCATGTGTGCACATGCGTGTGTGTGTGTGTGAGAGAGAGAGACAGTGTTTGCAGAATAACTCCTTGGACCCATGAACTTAAACAGCCCATCATGACAATAAGAGCATGTGGCAGATTACCTTCTTCACTTCCCGGTGTACAGGAAGCAGAGTGAGAGAGAGAGGAGTCTAAGACAAGAAACAACCCCAACTCCACCTGCAAGGACCCACCTCCTAAAATTTCCAGGAACTCCCAAGATAGCACCACCAGGTGGGGAACCTAGGGCTCCACCCGAACCAGCATGGGATATCTCATATGTAAACCATAACAATGTGTCTGCATGTGGGTAGGTGGATGGATGGAAGATAAAATATGGATGAACACGCAGTGACAACTCTGGGTAACTTTAGCGCAGGATATAGTAAACTTTAGGATTCACCTATTATCAGTGCAAAGAAAGGAGCTTCCTAATTCTTTATAACAGAGAAGATTCCTTGCCAGTAACCAGAAATGCCTGTCATCTGCCTCCCAGGGTTCTGGTTTCCCAATCATCCACCCAAAAAGACTTTCATTAGTTATTCAGCAAATGGTGTGGTAAGAACAGAAGAGAACCAATGGTTGGCATTATCCTGGATGTCTGTTCTTCCGTAACCAGGCCTCATCTGCTGTGCACTGCTGGGTCTCCAAAGCATAACAAAGTGCTTAGCATATAACAGGCCTTCATGTCATCTGGGCCTGCATCCTGAAGAAGCAGGAGCTGGGACCTGATCCTGGGAATGTCTAAAGCCAAAATCAGTCCTGAGCTAGTATGTGATCCAGGGTCTTTATTAAGTGCCAGTCAAGTTCATTGCAGATCTGCAATAGGAAGAAACTATGTTTTAAACAAACTATCGTCTTCCTTCTGACAACATAACTGATTATGTCTGCTTTTCTCTTTGGAGTCTAGGAAGGTCAGAAACACATAAATATGTTGGCCCTTATGAAATGTAACCTTTGGTTTTCACTTCCTTGATTCTGACTTTTGAATGTTGTTTCATATATAAGGATCTCATGCATATTGTTTGTTTATGCTTTTTTTTTTCAAGGTAGACTCTCACTGTAGCCCATGTCAACCTGGAACTCACTCTGTTGTCCCAGGCTGGCCTCGAACTCACAGCGATCCTCCTATCTCTGCCTCCCCGAGTGCTGGGATTAAAGGCGTGCACCACCATGCCTTGCTTTGGCTCATATTTTTATATTTACTTTGTTAGCTGAGTGTCTGTAATAAATCATCTCAACTCTTCTAAAGGATTTTAAAATAAAGGAATGTAAAAATCACTAGGTCTTGATTTTTTTTATATTTGCATTTCATGGAGCTGCTACCTCACCATAACATCCTCTATATTATTTAAAAAATAGAAAACTGGGCTGGAGGGATGGCTTAGTCATTAAGGTGCTTGCCTGGGAAGCCTAAGGACCCAGGTTCAATTCTCCAATACCCATCTAAGCCAGGTGGCGCATGCATTTGGAGTTATTCTGCAGTGGCTGAAGACCCAGGAGCACACATTCTCTCTCTTTCTCTCTCTCTCTCTCTGTCTCAAATGGATAAATAAATAAAATATTTTTAAAAAAAAAGAAAACAAATTATCAACTTTCCTCAAATTCCTGTGTCATGTGTTGGATTTTAAATGCATTCTGTCGCTGTCTAAATAATACTAACTTCAAAATTGCTGAAAAGAAAATAAAGATAGCCTAACCACAGTGTGTGGTTTGCCTTGCTTATTTAATTTTAGAATATATTTTTCAGTGACATCCGCTCAAACTTGAGACCTCAGTCAGTTGCTGACCTTGATTCTTAGAGTATCAGATGCAGTCAGCATTACCAGAGGGAAGGCCACCAGTAAAACAAATTTGCATACACCTGCTCACGTATAGGTATATAATTCTAAGTGTACTTTAAAATAAATGGAAAGTTTCCTGACCCACTTTAAATCAGTGTTTCAGTAAAAGACTAGCGAGAAACTCGCCTGAGGAGAAGACTTAGTTTCCATGAGGCTCATTACTCACAGGAGAAACTGACATGGTCGTAGGTTCTGTTTGACTGTGGATTGTAAGGTAGGGATGGGGAAACATTGATGGATTGCGGTTGTTTGAGGTGACGTGATGTGACGCATCTTCCTTCTCTCACTCAGCTTCCGGACACTACCCCTGTGCTTTGGGGCCAAGGAAGAGGGCATGTTGTTGTGCTCATCTGTTCTAAGCCCTCCAAGAAATAGGACTGACAAAATTAAAGACCCTTAGCAAAAATACTCATTCCTAATTTATTGCTTTCATATATTTCTTACCACTTTCTTTCTCCAAAACATCCTCAACAACCAATGATTGGCACGCAAACTCATTCTATAAACCAGTAAACGAGCCAGGGCATGGTGGCACAAGCTTATATTTTCAGCACTTTGGGAGGAGAGGCAGGAGGATAAGGAGTTAATGACTAGCCTGGGTTAGATAAGACCTCATCTTAAAAGGGGGGGTGGCTAGATAGATGGCTTAGTAGTTAAGGCACTTGCCTGTGAAGCCTAAGGACCCAAGTTATATTCCCAAGTACCCACATAAGCCAGATGCACATGGTGGCCCATGCGTCTGGAGTTCATTTGTAGTGGCAAGAGGCCCTGGCATGCCCAATCTTGCTCACTCTCTCTTTCTCTCTCTCTCTCTCTCTCTCTCTCTCTCTCCCTCTTTCTCTCTGTGTGTCTCTCAAATAACTAAATAAATAAATAATTTAAAAAAATTTAAAACATCAAGTATAAGACTAAGCCTTAGGAAAGATGAACTAAGTCTCAAAAAGACAAGAGTACAAAGACCATAAAGATGCCCCCCCCCCATTTGGTATTGTAGGCACACCAATTCTTAGTCCAGCATTCCTTGTGCCTCAAAAGGCTGGGATCAAACCTAAGCAAGCACACAAAGACAGGGCCCACCTTGCCACGCACCGCCTCGGTGCTCTGGCTGCTCTGGAGGGACAGAGAAAAGGCTTCTAGATGAGATGTGTGATTGGGAAACAAACTCCACCCAAGCCCAGAAACAACCAGCCCCAATGACCGTGGCAAAATCGTGGCTTCACACGGCCGTGAAAGTCCGTCTTTTCCTCTCCCCCTTATTTTAAAAGCAAGAAGCGTCATTTCCAAGACTGGTCCACAGAATGAATTTCACTAGCACGGGAGGCCGGGCTGGGAGGAACGGGTAGAGCCTGTTCCCTTTTGCCATCAGCCAAAGGAGCTGGCAGCAAGCGCGTTCTCCTCAGGTCA
This sequence comes from Dipus sagitta, assembly GCA_036346955.1. Taxonomy (NCBI): domain Eukaryota; kingdom Metazoa; phylum Chordata; class Mammalia; order Rodentia; family Dipodidae; genus Dipus; species Dipus sagitta. The sequence goes on along the minus strand of CM070779.1, from coordinate 124,116,679 downwards.
TCCTTGTTACTCTTCGGGGTCCAGAGAAATCTACAGTCTTGTCACACCCCTTCAGAGGGGCTCAAGGTCAAGGGTCCTGGAATGCCTCTGGGTTCTAAGAAAAAAAAAAAAGATTCTGAACGGTCACTCGTGTCCACTTACTATTTACTAAACTCTTTGCAAAGTGATACACACTAATCAAATAGCTGCAATGGTCAGGTAACTCACAGTATAGCAAGAAAATCGGCATGTAAGCAAATTATGAGCCGTTCATGAGAAGTGCAAGCAGCCACTCTCCAAAGAGGGACAGACAACGTGTGGGCAAACTGCAGAGATGGGTTGTTTTTTAAAAGCTGTATTTGATAAGATGGACGTTACAAAAATGAATATCACACTTGAAGGCCTCCAACAAAATCCAAAAATAAAAACATATGCCTGCCTCAAGAATATACTTTTCTTTCTCTCTTTCTTTCTTTCTTTATTTCTTTTTTCCTCCCTCCCTTTCTTTCTTCCTCCCTCCCTCCCTCCTCCTTCCTTCCTTCCTTCCTTCCTTCCTTCCTTTCTTTCTTTCTTTAGTGTTTCAAGGTACGGGTCTTGCTCTAGCCCAGGTTGACATGGAATTCACTATGCAGTCCCAGGCTGGCCTTGAACTATCACAGAGATCCTCCTACCTTCACTTCCCTAGTGCTGGGATTAAAGGTGTGCAGCCAGCAGAGATCGGGTGCACCTAGGGCCTCCAGCCAGGGCAAAGGAACTCCAGATGCACGGACCACTTTGTGAATCTGGGTTTATGTGGCTACTGGGGAACTGAACTCCGGTCATTGGGATTTATGGGCAAGTGCCTTAACCGCTTAGCCATCTCTCCAGTCCCCATGCGTACTCTTCAAAACTGAATACAATTCGATACACAATGAAACAAAAGTTACCAGAGAGGGAGGTATAAATCAGTACAATGGGAAGAGCTACTCATTCCCACCGACAAACAGCACACTGATAAACAGTGAGAAAGAACATTCCAGAGGCAGCACTTTAACAAAAAGTGTTTCAGCTATTAGGAGGTTGGGAAGAAAACTCTGAACCCCATGGTAGGGCAGAAGGCTGGAAGAGAAGTCTGGCTCAACCTGGAATACTAATTCAAGTGATAACAAGTTCATAATTCATCTGGAATGCCAGGTAATAGGAGAAAAGACACAGCCAAGGTCTCCTCTGGGAATCACTACCGAAGGATGTTAAAACTGGTCATAACAGGCCTGGAGAGATGGCTTAGTGGTTAAGGCGCGTGCATGCGAAGCCTAAGGACCCATGTTCAACTCTCCACATCCCACACAAGCCGGACACATAAAGGTGAGGCAAGCGCAAGGTCGCACATGCCCACTGGGTAGCGCAAGCATCTGGAGTTCCATTGCAGAGGCTGAGGCCCTGGCACATCAACTCTCTATCTCTCCCCTCTCCCTGTCTCTCTCACTTGTTCTCTCTTAAAAAAAAAAAAAAGAGAGAGAAAAAGTGTGAACACAATCCTAGTAAGTGGAAGCGGGTGAGAGGGGATGGCCCACCCTCTGACACCAGCCTGGTCACAGCAGGAGGGAGAACAGCAGGGTTCATGGTGGCACTAGGCCCCAGCCCGTCAGGTGTAGGCTGACAGGTGAGGCTGTCAACAGCGGAACAGGAAATGTCTCTCGAAACTGTATTCTACCTCTTTCTTCCACCTGTACGTGTTTCTCCTGTCAAGGTCATCCATCACCACCACGGAACTTCAACTGGTCCTGGCCTTCCTCACAGGGCCGCCAGGGCACCAATAAATAGCTCGTCCGGCATTTACAACAGAGGGAACTCACTGGAGGAGCCACTCGGGCCGGTGGCTGACATTGTCATGGGCAGCAGACTGCGGCCATGGTCAGGCTGGAGACACAAAAGGGACAAGCGGAGCTGGGCGTGGTGGCGCACACCTTTAATCCCAGCACTCGGGAGGCAGAGGTAGGAGGATCGCTGTGAGTTCGAGGCCACCCTGAGACTGCATAGTGAATTCCAGGTCAGCCTGAACCAGAGTGAGACCCTACCTCCAAAAACCAAAACATGGGGGGGGGACAAGCGGTGCTGTGGGAGACAAGGAGGAAGCCCCCAGCTTCTCCCTCTCCTGTCTTTTCCCGGCCCCTCTCTTCTGCCCTCCCATCTCCTTTTGACTGAGCCCTGCTGGAATCCAGAGGACACAGAGGGAGCAGAGCAGACAAGGAGGATTGGACGGGGACAAGTGGAATCCAGCGCTCCTTTTCTTTTCAGCCATCCTATTGCCCGTTGTAATCTATAATCCTATTATCTGCTCAGCAGCAGCTGCTAGCTGGCCCTCCTATTTCTGGGTTAAACATGAGATCGGAACTGAGGAGCTGGGAACACGTTGTTCAGAATGACATGTAGCCAGCCGCGGCCGCATCTAGTGACCTGCTCCCATCTTGACCGTCCTGGTCTTGATCCTGAGAAAGAGCTATTCTCAAGGAGCTGAAATCAAAAGTCACCTCACTGGGAGAACGTGAGAGAGCCGGATGCTTCTTTTCCTCCTTCGCCCCCTCACTTCTCCTCCGCTTGTTCTTACTCCCCTCCATTCCCCTTTGCCTCATTTCCTCGACCTCAACCACCTTTCTTCACTTTCCATCTCCATTTCCATTTCCTTCCTCACTTTGTTCAGTTATAGTCCCTTAGGCTTACTTTCCACGTCACAGCTCCTTAAAAAAAAATGACGTGGCAATGAGCCTTCAAATGCCGGCTAATAACAAGTCACTTGATAGCATTCCACGTTGGATGCACCTTCAGCAGTAAATGTCATGCCTCTAGTTACTCTCTTATTACTACTTGAACGTTGTTATGGGTTTCTTGAGCGGGGTAGACATGCAAGACAGCAGTTGTTAGGGAAGGACAATATTGGGCTGGAGAGACAGCTTAGTAGTTAAGGAGCTTGCCTGCAAAGCCTAAGGACCCAGGTTCAATTCTCCAGGTCCCATGTAAGCCAGATGCACAAGGTGGCACATGTGTCTGGAGTTTGTTTGCAGTGGCTAGAGGCCCTAATGGGCCTATTCTCACTCTCTCTCTCCCCCCACTCCACTCTCTCTGTCTCTAATAAATAAATAAATAAATAAATAAATAAATAAATCTTAAAAAGGCCAATGTATATTAGATGCATGCATGAAAAGAAAAATGGAAAAAAATTAAGCCAGGTGTGATGGCACATGCCTTTAATCCCAGCACTTGGGAGGCAGAGGTAGGAAGATCACAGTGAGCTGGAGTCCACCCTGAGACTACATAGTGAATTCCAGGTCAGCCTGGACTAGAGTGAGACCCTACCTCAAAAAAAAGTAAAAATAAAAAATAATAATAATAAATTTAAAAATCAGTTAAATAAAATATATTTGCCATCATTATTTATTTTGCTTTATCTGTTCATATGGCACGATTTCAAGTGTTTTTCAGAATTGTCTCCACAACATCTGGCAGGGAATGCAGTAAGGAAAGAAAAGATTAAGAAGGAAGTCAAGCCAGGGCGTGGTGGCGCACTGCTTTAATCCCAGCACTCAGGACACAGAGGTAGGAGGATCACCGTGAGTTCAAGGCCAGCCTGAGACTACATAGTGAATTCCAGGTCAGCCTAAGAACCTACCTCAAAAAACAAATAAAATAAAAAATAAGAGGGAAGTCAAAGTATGCGACAACAGAAGACCTGTTGAACCCATTTATTTACAAAGATGCTGTAGCTCGTTGGCAGCATGGGGATGTCCCTAAGTGCGTGATGCTGACCCCTTGCAAAGCCTCCGTTCAACTCCCAACAAGTGACACTCTGATGAGGAGAGTACAGTCTTTAGAAACATGAACTTCTGCCCTCCCCGTCTTCATGCAGAAGCAGCTATGACCCATCACAAAGGGGTGGTTCTTCTCTGACCTCGTTTGAAGATGGAACTTTTAACCAAAATAGTGTCACCCCCAAACCCACTCTGACACACCAACGTAAGTGACCACAGAGGGAGGCAAGCCCTATAAAAAGGGCAGATGAAATGTCACAGTGTCCACTTCACACTAGGCGCAAGCTCAGCCTGCCCCAGCTGACCAAGAGAAGCAGCCATGCGTCCCAGGAGGACCTTGTCTGAGGTGAGTTTTGCATTAATATTCAATGCTCTGGTTGACTGGGACCAGGCCGTACTTCAGCAATGTGGTCTGAAAGGCTGGCCTCTGGCTATGCGACCCATGTCTGCTGTGTGGGTGGGATTGGAAATGAAAGCTTTGGCGTATTTACCCAAATCATTGTGCAGCATTTTCAAGAATAGAAACATAGCAGTTTGAAAGATGAGATTGAAACTGAAAGATACCTGTATTTGAAGGCTAAACCACATCAGAAATGTGGCATGATCCTTTGCAGTAAGAGAATGTTTATTGAAAGCTTATTCTCCTGAGTAGAAAGGATTGGATATGACTGTCCCATGTCATTTTTCTTTAATTCACACTAAAGTGGGTGGCTACTTTTGAGATCCTGAAAGCTACGGAAACAACTTTTGCTTCCATTGTTTCATACTATAGCGTTGGTACACCAAAACTATGTACTACTAGATATATGAATCATTGTCCTTTAGAATAAATGGGATTTATACATTTAAAATACTTACCTTAAAAAAAAAATCTTTCAACGGGCCTGGAGAGATGGCTTAGCAATTAAGGCATTTGCCTGCAAAGCCAGAGGATCACGGTTCAATTCTCCAGAACCCACGTAAGCCAGATGCACAAGAGGGCACAGGCATCTGGAGTTTATTTGCAGTGGCTGGACGCCCTGGCATGTCCATTCTCTCTCTCTCTCTCTCTCTCTCTCTCTCTTTCTCTCTCTCAAATAAATAAATAAATGAAAATATATTTAAAAAAAAACTTTTAATGCAATTTTATTATACCATCAAATCATGAAATTTTATTATAGAATCAATTCATGATAAGTTTATAAGGACCAGAAAATACACCTAAGAATGCATAAGGAGAGTCTGTTGTTTTGTTGTGGTTGTGGTTGTTGTTTTTTGCTGTAACCTTACCAACTTGCAACCAACCAATCCTTTCCTCCAAGGTCCGTGTTTGACTTTGCACAGGGCTCCTCAGAATGATAAGACTGAGAACTGTGATGCACAAGGACATTTCCTCCTAGAAAATAAAGGTCATTTATGGTCCCATTGGCCTACCAATGAATGATACATATACCAACAAGCTGAGGAGGCCATGGCATGGCCTGACAGTACTAAAATCGCTGCCAGTCCTCAGTCAAAAGAAGAATGCAGAAACCTAGGAAAATAAATCCCATTGTTTTAACACAATTTCAATCACCTAAGCAGTTTTTATTTGACTATTCTTAAACTTTAGTAAAGATCCTTCTGGGAACATGGCACGTTTCCTATGCTTAGTAATACAGCCTGGGATCACCACAGTGGGTTAGTCAACCTCAACCACATACGAATCCAGCATCCCATATCTCTCTCTCTCTCTCTCTTTCCCATTCAGTTCCAGCCACTGCCGCTGCTGCTGATCCTGGTGGCTGTAGTGAAGGCAGGAATAGCAATGCCACCAAGTCCAGGCTGCCCAGAGGCTGAGGAGAAGGACTTCATCCAAAATGTAAAGGTGAACCTGAGCATCCTGGACTCCCTGAGTCCGAAAGTGAACTCCAGAAGGCCCTCTGACTACCTCAACCGATCCACCTCACCCTGGAACCTACAGTACGTAAGGACCCCAGACAAAATGTCTGCATTCCTCCCCACCCCACGCTCCAGGCTTCCAATTAAAACAAACTGAGCCACGTGTGGTGGCGAACGCCTTTAATCCCAGCACTCGGGAGGCAGAGGTAGGAGGATCGCCATGAGTTCCAGGCCACCCTGAGACTCCATAGTGAATTCCAGATCAGCCTGGGCTAGAGTGAAACCCTACCTTGAAAAAACAAAACAAAACAAAACAAAACAAAAAACCTGAGCAGGATCATTTTTTTTTCTTTTTTTCTGCCAGAATCATCAGCAAAACCTGGGAGGGTCATTGTGCTGGGTGATGGTCCCAGACTTAGATTCAACAGGCTTCCTCAGTAGGATACGGGATACCCCCCACCCTATGACACCTAGCCTGTTAGAGTTCTCTGTCACTAATGACAAAAAATCAACACAAATTAATAACTGTATTTCTAATATTTATGAGAACTCAAGTGTCATCTTTATTTTTTTATTGGGCATATGGAGAGATGTCTCAGTGGTTAAGGCACTTGCCTACAAAGCCTAACAATCGAGGTTCAATTCCCAATACCCACATACAGCCAGATACACAAAGTGGGGCATTCATCTGGAGTTCATTTGCTATGGCTAGAGACCCTGGCACTATTCTTTCTTTCTTTCTTTCTCTCTCTCTCTCTCTCTCTTTTTTCTCTCTTTCTCTTTCTCCATGCAAATAAATAAATAATATTTACTTTAAAAAATGGGCATTGCTGGGTATGGTGGCATACACCTTTGATCCTAGCACACGAGAACCAGATGCACAAGGTGGTACATGCATCTGGCGTGCCCATTCTCCCTCTCTCTCTCTCTCTCTCGTTCTATCTTTCAAATAAATAAATAAAAATATTTTTTTAAAAAAGAAATAACCGGGCTGGAGAGATGGCTTAGTGGTTAAGCACTTGCCTGTGAAGCCTAAGGACCCCTTTTCGAGGCTCGATTCCCCAGGACCCCTGTTAGCCAGATGCACAAGGGGGTGCATGCACCTGGAGTTCATTTGCAGTGGCTGGAGGCCCTGGCATTCCCATTCTCCCCCCCCCCCCGTGTTTTTCTCTCAAATAAATAAAAATGAAAATGAAAAAAGAAAAGTGTGGAAACACTGGAGAGGTAGAAAACTTGAACTCTTGAGAGGAAGTGATGTGTTGGGTGTTCCTCCTCCTTTTCAAGTTAAATAGACCTGCCCTCTATCCTCAGTATACCTATACTTGCTATATCTTTGTTATACTCAGTATTGAGAAATGCATTTTGATCATTTGTTTATTCCCATAAGCCTCAGTTATAAGAACCTGGTAGATTCACCTGAATACAGGATTTCTTCTCTTCCCATTGCAAAAAAAAAAAAAGTTAAAAATAAATCAAAAATTAAAGCAAATTATTTTATCCAGAGGGAAGGGGTCAAGGATGAGAAGACTGTAAAAGGACTTAAGCCTTTGTTTTCTATCCTTCCTGTCACCTCTGGCTCTGTCTCATGAGTGTGCTCTCAGAGGAAATTCTGAGACATTCCTTCTTTCAAACACAGATTCCATCAAGCCAGACATTATTCCAAGTTTGCTCTTCCCTTGTTCTTTTCCCCTTCAACCAAAAGTTCTCTGGCCGGGCAAGGAGACGCACCCCTTTAATGCCAGTACTTGGGAAGCAGAGGTAGGAGGATCATCATGAGTTTGAGGACACCCTGAGACTACATAGTGAATTCCAGGTCAGCCTGGGCTAGAGTGAAATCCTACCTTGAAAACACCAAAAAGAAAATATGTTCTCTGAAAAATGTAACCTTTGTATGAAGCATAAATCATGGTTGGTTTGAAAGAAAATAAGAAAACCTCACCACTATCCTCACCAGCTGTAACATTCCATGAGCTTTCAAGTCCAAGTTTTTGTATCTGTGAAGACAGCTTAGTGGCAGGGAAGGTGCAAGACACCTGATTTAATCCTCAGCACTGCAGAAGAGAGGGGGGACTATGGAATATGGAGAGAGGCACCCCAAAATTTCTCCAAAGTTCTGGTTGGGATCACTTAGAGATTTTTCCAGTACGCATAATTTGTTACTCTGTGAGCTTCCTCTCTTCATATATTCCTGGTTTGTTTGGGTTTGTTTTTTCTTCCTTTTGCCGGTATTTCATTTTCCTCCTGGTGTTTATCTTGCCCGCAGGCGCAACGAGGACCCTGAGAGATTCCCCTCTGTGATCTGGGAGGCAAAGTGCCGTCACTTGGGCTGTGTCAACGCTGAGGGGAAGGTGGACTACCACATGAACTCTGTGCCCATCCAGCAGGAGATCCTGGTTCTGCGACGGGAGCCTCAGAACTGTCCTCTCTCTTTCCGCCTGGAGAAGATGCTGGTGGCCGTGGGCTGCACCTGCGTCACGCCCCATCATCCGTCACGTGGCCTAAGAGGTGCGGTCATAGCTGGGGCTCCCAGAAGCAGATGGGACCAGCCTCAGACCCTGAGCAGCCCCATCCTACAAAGACCCAGCCCTGTTTGTCAGCAAACTCAAACAGAGTTCGTGCAGCTGACTCCTGGTTTTAAGACAAGATCTGCACGGCCTGTGCCCCTCCCCGAGGCGGAGAGCTTGCCATGAGTACCAATTTGCCTCTTGCTTCCTTTTCTAAGGGTTTGAAGTTATCACTGTATTTAATATGTCCTGAAATAACTTTGGGGCATAAGGTTTTAGTTTAGTGAGTTATGTGCCTTATTATGTGTTTCTTTCTAAAGGAGACAAGATTTGAGACTTGGCAGTTTTATTATTTAAGAGGTAAAATTTATATTTATATGAGTTATTTATGGATATATTTATGTTCGCTAAGTTTCTAAAGAAAGGTGAAGTTGTATGATGATCAGATCAGCCGAGAGAAGTCCTAAAGAGGATTAACTATCACTTGAATGTTTCTGAGATTTTTACTACACACGTACCTAGGATGTCCTGCTAGAAGTGCACGGCATGGCTGAAAGGAGAAAAACACAACCTAGTTGCATGTTTATTAACTTGAATTTTTAACTTATTGAGGTTTCATATGAGATAACAAGTCTAATTCCCCATTTTGTTAAAACCTTGTAATAATAATCATTGTGTAATAAATAAAAGTTTGGAAGAAAATTTATTCCCTTATCCTATTTCATTAAAAACATACTCCTCTATATGAACCCATATCCGTAGACTTAACCAGTTGAGGATCAAAAGTGTAGTTATGGGCAGGAGAGATGGCTTAGCAGTTAAGGAGCTTGCCTGCAAAGCCAAAGGACCCGGGTTTGATTCCCCAGGACCCACGTAAGCCAGATGGACAAGGTGGCGCCTATGTCTGGAGTTTGTTTGCGATGGCTGAAGGACCTGGTTTGCCCATTCTCTCTCCCTCTCTCTCTCTCTTTCAAATAAATAAACAAAAATATTTTTTAAACAGACACACTGTGCTGATGTTGTATGAGGTTTTATAAGGACTCCTGAGATGACTTGCAGAAGTGTCCATCTTTTGGACATTGTGACATAATATCCTGTCATCTACAAGTATGTTGGGTCCCATGCATAAGTATCCTAGGACGATGTGATGTATAGTCTACAAGCTAGACATTCCTAACAGCCTATGGAACAATGAGCATGGGTCACATACAAATACTACCAGTTCAGAAAAAACAGAGCGGCTGCTGAATTTGGTGTGGGGTAGTGGCTGTCCTGTTACAAGGCCCTCAAAGACCCTGAAGGACACCTGCACTCCAGCTGACTCACTCCTCTGCTTAGAAGAGCACACAGAGCATGCTTCTGAGCAGCACTGCCCTCGAAGGACCCAAATCTCCATTCTCAACTCCCCATGCTTTCCAGACAACACAGAACAAGGCTCTGATACCATCAGGCCACGCTATAGGCACAAGTATTCTGAATGGAATTAAGCAAAGAAAACAGTGGCCCTGGGAAAAGGGAACGCATTACTAAAGATCAAGGCTTTGAGAATCAAAGAACCTTGCAAAAATATAACCTGAGATGTGACATGAAAGGGGAAGCAGGGGCGGAAGACAGCATTTTCAGATGAGGAGGTCCAGTATCTCACCCACACTCCAGAGCTCAGCAGCAGGATGACTCTCTCTTTGAACCTGGCCCCCTGTCTGACTCACTGTATCCAACCAAGGACACAGAAAGGAGTTGATGAGGGCTGGAGGGATGGCTTAGTGGTTAAGGCACTTGCCTGGAAAGTCAAAGGACCCAGGTTCAATTCCCCAGGACCCACGTAAGCCAGATGCACAAGGTGGCACATGCATCTGGAGTTTGCAGCAGCTGGAGACCCTGCCTGGCACACCTATTCTCTCCATCTCTCTGTGTGTCAAATAAATAAATAAAAATAATTTTTTTAAAAAAAAAAGAAAGGATTCAATGGGGCAGAGCTAGCTTGAAGTACAAGAAAAGCTCACACCAAGCAAAATAAAAACTGAGTCATCTTCAATTCCAGAGCAGTTTACAGGCCACTTACCATCCATGGCCTACTTAGGGAACTTTCTAGAAATTCTCCTGTCTGCTTCACTCCTTTCTTCTCCAGCCTGTCCCAACTCCTCCTGAGGCCTTCTGCCTTTCTCTGCTTCCTCCTAAAACCAAACCCATGGCTCCTCTTGTTGTTGACTCTGTCTCCCACACGTGAATTCTCATGCCCGTCCCAGTCACAGGCTGGCCACAGCAGCCTTTAAACTCTAAATTGTCTTTAGACTCTAAATGTTGTCACTAAATCCCCATGAGGGTAACTGGCAACCCCAACGAGGAGGGTCCCTTTGGAGGGGGGAGGACAGGGAGGAGGCTAAGGATGATACCAACATGTGCTGTTTACACACTGGGTATGTACATATCTAATAAAGAGAAAAAAAATTGTCACTAAAAACTTGCTGTTCATTTTCTTTTCTTTTTTTTTTTTTTTTTTTTTTTTTTTTTTTTTTTTTTTTTTTTTTTTTTGGTTCTCCCTGAGTGGTAATGGTGAAAAGAAAATTGTTTTGCCTTTTTAAGGGTAAGGCAAAAAAAATTTTTTCATACATATATATATATATATATATAGTTACTTTCTCATTGCTGGACAAACACCCAACCAGAAGCAGCTTATTCAGGCTTATAGAATTCAGGGGGGAAACACCATCAATGGTGGAACAACGTGACTCACTGCCCATAGATCCATACAGACAGACACCACAAAACATTTAACCAAACATGAACAGCCCAGAGCTCAAACATGCTCTAAACACACCTTAGAACTGAACTGCAAGACCTGCCCGCAGTGACACACCCTCCAGCAGGCTGTGCTGGAGACTGAAGTTGCAAGCTCAATCAAAACTATCTCTGGGGCTGGAGAGATGGCCTAGCTGTTAAGGTGCTTACCTGCAAAGCCTAAGGACCCATGTTCTACTCTCTAGATCCCACGTAAGCCAGAAGCACAAAGGTGAGGCAAGCGCAAGGTCGCACATGCCCACTAGGTGGTTGCAAATGTCTGGAGTGCAATTTCAGTGGCTGAGGCCCTGGCATGCCAATTCTCTCTCTCTCTCTCTCTCTCTCTCTCTCTCTCTCTCTCTCTCTCTCTCTCAAAAATAAATAAAAATAAAACAAAAAAAAAATATCCCTGGCTATGGGGAATATACATCCACATTCAAACCACCACATATGCTCATGGCCCTAAACCATTATTTCACAATAGATTGTTTTGCAGGGAAATCCGGGGGCATGGGAAGAAGCAGTTGCTTTCTCTCCTAGCTCATTTAGTTCTGTCAAAACAAAATACCTGACGCTGGATATTTTATAACTAAAAGAGGTTTATTTAGCTCACAGGTATGGAGATTCAAGAGAATGGCACCAGCACCTGGGTGACTTTCAGTGGAGGCTTCACGGTGGACAGAATCACATGGAAGGAACTCATGCTATAAAGGGACTCAGGGGAGGCACCAGGTTCACCTGTCACATCCCATTCTCAGGGGATGCCCATGAGACCTGACCCACGGTCACTAGTCTCTCCCAAGACTGATTCCTTCATGCTGAATTTCCCTGCACTAGACCTCACCGGCTTCAAGGTTCCACCCCCTCAAAACTGCCGCACTGGGGACAAAGTTTCTAACACTGGAACTTTTGTAGACTGAAAACCATGTGAGCAATGTTTGAGGGACAATCTCCTTGGCCAGAACTCAGTGCCACAGACCCAAATTAACACGGTGGAGGCTAGAAAATGTTGTCTCTCTGCACGTCCAGAAAAGGAGAAAATGAAGTCGGATTTGGTGGCAACAGAGCATCAGCCCTGAACCCAAATACAGGACGAACAAAGGCTCATGGACGGCATGGCTGAGCTGTTAAAGGGCTCACTATGTTATGTCGCAAGTGGGAATAAAATTATTGCAAGAATAACCCTGAGGGCTGGAGAGATGGCTTAGTGGTTAAGGCACTTGCCTGCAAAGCCAAAGGACCCAGGTTCGATTCCCCAGGACCCATGTAAGCCAAATGCACAATGGGGCTCATGCATCTGGAGTTCGTTTGCAGTGGCTGGAGGCCCTGACATGCCCATTCTCTATCTGCCTCTTTCTCTTTCCTTCTCTCTCTCTCTCACGAATAAATACATGAAAAAAATTAAAAATTAAAAAAAGAATAACCCTGAGCCACACTAATTTTTAAAATATCCTTTATAAATTTTAGGATTTTCACACCATACAAAGTAAAATATGTGTGACATACCTCACAACAAACTGCAATATGCCTATGTTTGCAATCACACAGTAATCATTGTTCTATCCCATCCCTCCCCATGTTTAAAGAATGTTCTCTCTAAAGTGCAAATCTGATCACAGTAATTCGCTAATCGCCTCTCATTAACTCTCCTATGCCTACAGTGTAAAATGTAAACTACCTTGTATAACATTAAAAATAATAATAACAACCATGGCTTGACCCAGTCCACCTCTCATGGTACTCTGACCTGCCACTGTTCCTCTCTGCCCCAGGTGCTCAGTGCCATGCCCCACCAACCCCCATATCTGGGCCTGTTTTTTTCTGTTTGTTTGTTTATTTATTTATTTGGGTTTTTTTTTGTTTCATTTTTCAAGGTAGGGTCTCACTCTAGCCCAGACTGACCTGGAATTCACTCTGAAGTCTCAGGGAGGCCTCGAGCTCACAGCGATCCTCCTACCTCTGCCTCCCAAGTGCTGGGATTAAAGGCATGCAGCCACCACACCTGGCAATGCCTGTGTTTATGCCTCTTCACCTGGAATATCTTTCTTGGTCTCACCATTTCTCAGCATCGTTAAATGCACACATTTGAAAAAAAAAAATCAGATCAAGTAAAAGAATAAATATCTGGAAACAAAGATTAATAAACCAATTTTTGACAATATCCCCAGTTGATTTGTGTATGCATATGTGGGTGTGCACACGTATGTGTGTGCGTGTGTGTGTGGCTATGAGTTCACATGAATGCACATGTCTGTGGAGGGCAGAGGTCAACACTGGGTGTCTTTCTCTATTGTACTCCACCTCATTTTGGAGACCAGTCTGTCACTGAACCTAGAGCCCACCTATCCAGCCACACTGGCTGGCCAGCAAGCCCCAGAGATCCTCCTATCTCTGCCTCCAGAGCTCTGGAATTATAAGCATGCGCTGCCACATCCAGCCCTATTTATTTTATTTTATTTTATTTACTTTTAGTGTGGGTGCTAGGCCCTTGTGCTTGTGTAGCAATCTGTGTGCTGACTGAGCCATCTCCCAGCCCCTCCCCAGTTGACTTGGATACATTCTCCATAGCAACCATCCAGCCTTCTGGAACCACTGATGAAGTTGATGATGGTCTCTCAGAAAACAGATGAATATTAATAAAGAAAGAAATTTGTGGGCTGGAGAGATGGCTTAGCAGTTAAGGTGCATGCCTGTGAAGCCTAAGGACCTAGGTTCGATTCTCCAGGTTCTGTGTAAGCCAGATAGATGCACATGGTGGCGCATGTGTCTGGAGTTCGTTTGCAGTGGCTAGAGGCCCTGGTGTGTCCATTCATTCTCTCTCTCTAATAAATAAAAATAAATCTTTTTAAGAAATTTTTTAAAAGAAAGAAATTTGTAATCAACATAAATTAATTAGAGATATAAAAGATAGGGGGCAGTAATAAAATGCAAACAGTAAAAAGGTAGAGGAAATTGGGCTGGGGAGATGGCTAGGTGGCTAAAGGCATTTGTTTACAAAGCCTGCCAGCTCGGGTTCACTTCCCCAGTGCCCACGTAAAGTCGGATACACAAGCTCACACATGCGTCTGCAGTTTGGTTACAGCCCTGATGCCCTTCTCTTGCTCTCTTCTCTCTCTCTCTCTCTCTCTCTCTCTCTGTCAAATAATAAAGAAATAAATAACAAGAAATAAAGAAGCCATAGTAAGGAAAATTGGGCTGGGGAGATGGTTTAGTGATTAAGGTGCTTGCCTGCAAAGCCAAAGGACCCAGGTTCAATTACCCGGGACCCACATAAACCAATACACAAGGTGGTGCATGTGTTTGGAGTTTATCTGCAGTGGTTAGAGGCCTTGGTGTGCCCATTCTCATTCTCTCTCTCTCTCTCTCTCTCTCTCTCTCTCTCAAATATTTTAAAAAATAAATTAAAAAGGAAAGAAAAGAAAATGATACTTGGAGAAAACATACCTGGGTTGGGAGAATTTTTTTAATTTTTTTAAAAAAATTATTGTATTTATTTATTACAGAGAGAGAGAGAGAGAGAGAGAATGGGTGCATCAGAGCCTCTAGCCACTACAGACGAACCGCAGATGCATGCACTAACATGTTCATTTAGCTTACATGGGTCCTGGGAAATCAAATCTGGGTCCTTAAGCTTCACAGGCACAACCACAAAGCCATCTCTCTAGCCTGGGAGAAAGTTTTTAAAGCTAATCTGAAAACCAGGATTACATAAAGCTAAATATAAAAGAACATGTTGAAATATGCTCAATGTTCTTTTTTATTTTTTTATTTTAAAGAGAGCAAGAGAGACAGAGAGAGAGACAGAGAGAAAGGAGAAATTGATGAACCAAGGCCTCAGCCACTGAAATTGAGCTCCAGATGCTTGCACCACCTAGTGGTCATGTGCAACCTTGCACTTGCCTCACCTTTTATGTGTCTGGCTTATATGGGATCTGCAGAGTCGAACATGGGTCCTTCAGCTTCACAGGCAAGCGCCGTAACCGCTAAGCCATCTCCCTAGTCCCCTCAATGTTCTTAATTTTAAGAGTGAAGACATAAAAGCCATAGCCATGAGAAATATATAAGCTACCAAAGCAGGAACCAAAACATTTATACTGACATCAGACTTTTCCACAGCAAACACTGGCGGTCACGGAGGGGAGGAAGGGAGAAAACATAGGGCAGACATGCATCTACGCAGACACATCTTCTGGGACTGCCTGATGCTGAATGTGTGACATCTGACTGAGAGTGTACACTTCTCTGGATCACACAGCGGATCTGTCCGCACAGAGGCGAACATGTAGCCACCAAGCAATCACATATGCTCTGAACACCGATAAAGTAAGTCCCACCCTGAGAACTCAAGCAAAAAAATACCTTTACTTTCTGGAAAAATATTGAGGAATCTCACTATGCCCAAAGAAATATCCTGAGGATACTCAGTGCAAGTTTTCCACAAATGGCCCCAAAGGACCCGTTAGTGGAACTCGGAGCTCACACGTTTGCCTACATACTCTGAGCTTCCAGCCCTGCACAGGCTTCTGAAAACATCCCTGTAACATGACATGAAGACAGATACCACAGTAAACAAACAGAAAAGAACACTGTAGGAGAAAATGAAAACATGTAAGAAAAAAATGTCCCAAATATTATGAATATTCTCAGATTGAGATCTGTAAAATCAAAACAGGATACTACTTTTCTTTTTTTGTTTTGCTTTGTTTTGTTTTGTTTTTCGAGATAGAGTCTCACCCTAGCCCAGGCTAACCTGGAATTCACTATGTAGTCTCAGGGTGGCCTCGAACTCACAGAAACAGGATACTACTTTTAAAACACCCTCAACTAATGAGCTGATAATGAAGATGTGGCACATTTACACAATGGAGTTCTACTCAGCGGTAAAGAAAAATTAAGTTATGAGATTTGCAGGAAAATGGATGGATCCGGAAAGGGTTACACTTAGTGAGATAACCCAGGCCTAGAAAGTCAAAGGTCACATATACTCTCTCACATGTGGATCCTAGCTACAAATGATTGGGCTTCTTTGTAAGCAGAAATGAAACTCAGTAGCAGAGGCCAGGCAGCTAGAAAGGAGATATAAAGGGAATAGAAAGGGAGGGAGGGGGACTTAATAGTATGGTATTGAATATATGTAAGTAGAAGAACAGATTAATGGGGGTGAAAAGGCATAAGTGAGGTCAGGGGAAGAGACTGAGTAAAGGAAAGGTGGAGGGAGGGCTAATCAAAATCTAAGAGGATATAAATAAGTCATATGGAAGCCTACTTTTTTGGACAACGGAACACTCAGAAGCCATAGATTGTTACTAGAAAATTTTCAATGCCAGGGATGGGATACCTTCCAGTGAGTTGTTGGGCAGGGAGGTCCCTGATGCCCCCAAAACATTACAGGCCATTGCCAAGGTCCTTAGTTTCTCACCAGGAATAGATGGTAAGACCCTATTGCTGAAGACTCCACATACTTGGGCTGTAAGGTCACTGAGAAATCCTGCTAGAGCTGAGCTTAAAACCTCCTCCATGTAGACCAGCTGACAGAAAGCAGAAAACCTATGTTGCATGTAGTTCAATGGGAGAGAGAAAAATCACCAGTTAAGATAACAGTGGACACTGGAAGCCTTAAATTTGGCCAGCCAGGCCAAATGAGCCAACAGGTGCAATGGTGGCATGTCTGTTATGGGGGAAACCAACCACTCTCTCATTGAATTGAAGGCCTGCTCCATGGGAGGGAATTCATGCCTGATATTGAAAACCTACAACAGAGGTAGTCATGAGCCCTAGGGGTGTAACGTCTGCTGCTGTCTGGCTAACAGTATATACCATGCTCACCAAACTTCCCAGTAAGCACTTCTCTTAATGTTCATACCTATATACTAATGCTACTCTCACTTTTGGTTGGAGAAGATTCTCTTTTCAGATAGCAGTGACCTTGGGATGACTCAAAAGGCACCATGGTGCTGAGAAGTGACAGAAGAATACTCAGCACTACAATATCTCTATCACACCCTCCAAGGCTCAGGGTCCATTGCGGAAGAGGTGGCAGAAAGAATGTAAGAGCCAAAGGAAGGGTAGGACTCCTTACAGTGTGCTCCTCCAGACACAAAACAGCCTGGATATCCATGACTTCACAGTGCCTGACACTACCTACACAAGACCCTCATAACAGGAGGAAAAGATGATGACATCAAAATAAAAGACAGACTGAGAGGGGGAGGGGATATGATGGAGAGTGGAGTTTCAAAGGGGAAAGTGGGAGGAGGGAGGAAATTACCATTGAATATTTTTTACAATTATGAAAGTTGTCAATAAAAAAGTTAAAAATAAATAAAAATTGAAAAAAAGAGCAATAACAGAAAGAGATGCCCTTGAAAAATCAAAAACACGGTAGCAGAAATGGAGAAGTCAATAGAATGCTGGAAAAAAAATTAGAGAAAATGTTCAGGTGGAGGAAAAGATGAAAAATATTGGAGGAAAGATAAGAACAGAACTACACAGGAGGATCTATATCAAGAGACAAAAAGGAATGAAAAAGAATAAAATAGTTATTAAACACATTGAAGAAAATTCCCAGAACTAAAGAACGGGCTTCCAGAGGACTCCCCATCTCCCCAAGTCTGCATGAAGCAGACCTGCCCCGTAGTACACCTGAGCGAAACATCAAGTGCTGAGTATAAAGAGAAAAATCTTCAGGCTTGTTGGAAGTTGACTACGTCAGGCACAAAGGACTAAGAACTGCAATACTTCCAGGATTCTCAACTTGAATTAGAACAAAATGGAACGATGTCTTCAAAATTCAAAAGGAAAGTCATTTGGACATAAAAACTCCCAACACAGTGAAGCTGCATTACTGAGGAGGGGAAAAAAAGACATTTTCAGAAACAAGACCTCAAATAAGTTTGCTCCCATGCAACCTCTTTCAAGAGAACAGTTAAGGCTGTGCTCCACTAAGACAAAGACAGAAAACAAAGACATAGATATGAAGTACAGGAAATGTAGCCAACACCAAAAAGATGCTAAACTGGGCATGGTGGCTCACGCCTTTAATCCCAGCACCCGGAAGGCTGAGGTACGAGGATCACCGAGAGTTCGAGGCCACCCTGAGACTACATAGTGAATTCTAGGTCAGCCTGAGCTACAGTGATACCCTACCTCAAAAAACCAAAAAAAAAAAAAAAAAAAAAAAAAAGAAAGAAAGAAAGAAAGAAAGAGAAAAGAAAAGAAAGATGCAAATGGGATTTCTGCCAGTATGGCAAAGGAAATGGCAAAAAAAAAAATCTGTGCACCGAAGATAGGGAATGTGCAGTGACTGAACCCCATGATTCAAGGGACAGTATGTTAAAGGATTATGAAGAGTGTGATTGATGGTTAATATTGAGTGTCAGCTTGACAGAATCTAGAGTCACCTAGGAGACAAACCTCTGGGCCTGTCTATGAGTGAGTTTCAAGATTGGGTTAATTCAGGTGAGAAAACCCACCCTAAGTATGAATGGCAGGAATAATCCATGGGCTGAGGTCCCTGACTGAATAAAAAGGAGAAAGTGAGTTGAGCATCAGATTTCATCTTGCAGATGTATTAGTTTTAGGTACTCATTATCCCCACCCAACCCCAAGCCTATCGAAGTATTTGTTTAGGCCTAGCTTTGAAAACTGAAGATCAGGGCTGGAGGGATGACATAGCAGTTAAGGTGCTTGCCTACAAACCCAAAGGACCCAGGTTCGATTCCCCAGGGCCCACATAAGCCAGATGCACAAGATGGCACATACCTCTGGAGTTCGTTTGCAGTGGCTAGAGGCCCTGGTGCACCCATTCTCTCTCTAGCTCTCTCTATATATATCATAAATAAATTTAAAAACTGAAGATCAGGGCTGGAGAGATGGCTTAGCGGTTAAATGCTTGCCTATAAAGCCTAAGGATCCTGGTTTGAGGCTCAATTTCCCAGTATGTAGGGCACTGCCAGGCACAGGCTGGAGCCTTCAGGAGAGGGTCCTGAGTTTCCAGGCATGGCTGAGGACCCCAGGGCTACAGGAGGCCACTCCCTCTCCAAGCCCAGCACACCTGAACTTAGACTTTGCCCTGAGCCCTGAGACCTCTGGCCAGCTGCCTAGGAAACTCCTTATCAGCCAGAAGCCTTCACACAGTCCTGCAACCCCCTGTAGGTCACCTGACTCTCTCCCTAGTGCTGCACCTGACTCCTTACATGCTGGAAAGAACGTCCCTAGGCTTAGGCTAGCAGCATTTAAGGCCACCAATCCCCTTAGGGTCCTCTTCCTGCCTTCAACTGCTTATAAACCCATTTCCCTGACAATAAACTGAGAGAGCTGTTCACCAAAACTATCTCCCAAAAGTCTGTACTTTTTTGCGCTCACCTCCACGGTTGCCTGGGACACCTTGGGAGACCAGGGCAGGCCCGAGGACCCAGGACCCCATACCAGGACCCACGCAAGCCAGATGCACAAGGTGGCGCATGCATCTGGATTTCGCTTGCAGTGGCTGGAGGCCCTGATGTGCCCATTCTCTCTCTCTCCCTCTTTCTCTCTCTATCTGTCTGTTGCTCTCAAATAAGTACAAACAAACAAAAAAAAACTTTTTTTAAAGTTAAAAAAAAAAAAAAGAATACTTGAGAGCTGGGCGTGGTGATGCCTTTAATTCTAGCACTCAGGAGGCAGAGGTAGGAGGATTGCCGTGAGTTCAAGGCCACCCTGAGACTACATAGTGAATTCCAGGTCAGCCTGAGTTAGGGTGAAACCCTACCTCGAAAAAACAAAAACAAACAAACAAACAAAAAGAATATTATTGTGGGGCTGGAGAGATGGCTTAGCAGTTAAGGCATTTGCCTATGAAGCTTAAGGACCCAGGTTTGATTCCCCAGTACCCACATAAGCCAGATGCACAAAGCTGTGCATGCCCAAAGTCACACATGCACACAAGGTGGTGGCATCTGGAGTTTGATTGCAGGAACTGGAGGCCTTGCCATGCCAAAACTTACTCACTCTCTCTCTCGCACATACACTCTCATAGAAAGAAAGGAAGGAAGGAAGGAAGGAAGGAAGGAAGGAAGGAAGGAAGGAAGGAAGGAAGGAAGGAAGGAAAAAAGGAAGGAAGGAAGGAAGGGAGAGAACGTAATTATGAGCCTGCAGAGAAGCTGGGGTTCTGAAACTCACTATAACCAGCAATGATAATATCATTGTTGAGGTTTGAATACTTGGTCCCCACGCAGTAGCTGTTTGGGAAGGTTGTGAAACCTGTAGAGGTGGAGCCTTTCTAGAGGAAGTGAGTCACTGGGGGGGTGGGACTTGAGGTTTTATAGCCCAGTGGCACTTCCTGTTCTCCCTCATGCTGCAGTGTGATGAACTGGTTTCCTGCTCCTGCTGCCATAATGAAATATACCCCTGGGAGTGCACGTCACATAAAACCTTTTCTTTTCTTAATTTGTTTCTGGTCAGGTATTTTGTGCCAGCAATGGAAAAGTAACTGATACAGTAATCCTTAAGGGGGAACGACATAAAAAAAATGGTGGCAAATGCCATGCCTTTAATCCCAGCACTCAGGAGGCAGAGGTAGTGTAAGGAAAGCATAAGAGAAAATCAAAAGAGAACACTGGACTTGATCGCTACAGACAGACTACTTATTGAGAGACACAGGAACGGGCAGCAGCCTTCCCACAGGATGAAGGCTGAAGCACTGGGCCAGGCTGGGATTCAAACTTATAAGGAGGATCCTAAGAAAAACAGACTATACCAGCTAAAGGTCCAAGGGAAGTAGTTACGGAACTGTAGTTATTTGTGTCCTTGCTCAGAATGTTTTGGTTTTTTTTTTTTCCTTAGCCAAATTGTTTAGGGAGGATAGCCCACCAGAGGGTTTCTGTTCCCTCAAGGTTTTCTGAGTTAAGGGAAGTTTATCAATCTGGAGCAGCCTGTCAAGGCTGCATGTCTCTGTGACTTCTTTATTGCCTGCTAGTTTTAGGGAGATTTATTAACTCTTTAGTTCCCTCTAGTTTTCAGGGAATGCTATTAACCCTTCAGGTAGGAGGATCACCTTGAGTTTGAGGCCAGCCTGAGACTACTGAGTGAATTCCAGGTCAGCCTGGACTAGAGTGAGGTCCTACTTTGAAAAATAAAATAAAATAAAAAATAAAGACCTCGGGGGCTGGAGAGATGGCTTAGTGGTTACAGCTTTTGCCTACAAAGCCAAAGGATCCCAATTCAATTCTCCAGGACCCACGTAAGCCAGATGCACAAGGGGGCACATGCATCTGGAATTCATTTGCAGTGGCTGGATGCCCTGACATGCCCGTTCTCTCTCTCCCTTTCTCTCCCCCTCTCTCTCTCTCTCTCTCTCTCCCTCTCTTCTCTCTCTCAAATAAGTAAAATACAATATATATTTAAAAAAATAAATAAAGATGTCCATTATCCCCTGAAATACACTAACTACTACCTAGAATCTGAGATCTTATAGGAGAAACCAGTACAGAATGCCAACAATCCCTGAGAGAGATTGCTCAACTACAGCCATGATGTTTTCAGCCAAAGGGACACCCAATGGGCGCCCACCCTCACAGAGAACTAGTGAGGACAGGCAAGATAAAGCTTATTACTAGACACAGGGAGAACTGGTAGGCTTTACCTTCATGAGGACTGTGGCCCACAAGTGCATGCTGGCTGTGGAGCACCTCTCTCTCAGGACACAGTACTGGCCCTGAAATGCCTGTCTTGGGATACGTTTCTTAGTCAGAATGCATTTCACATCACCAATGAGACACCCATCCATTTTTGTATGTTCCCACTCCACATCCTTATAAGTCTCGATTTTGAGACCAAAGTACCACATCCACCACCACTGAGTGGCCTGTTATCTGGATCTCTTGCTATCCCCACTGCTGAAGACAGAAGTAAGTCACCCTACCATCCAAGTCTAACCCTCTTTCACACCAGTGTAGATTGCAGCTGGTAGGCCCATTACACTGTAATAGCTGTGAGAAGGCCAGAATGATCATGAGCTACCAGCTGCCGGTCACCACTGATGACATTGTGAAGAGGAAGGACTGTGCAGAGCTTTTGTTACCTGTGGAAGGTCAAGCAAGGGACCTGAAACCAGGCTATCTCAGTGAGTGAACTCACCAATAATGACTCTTTCCACTGTGTGCTGATGAACTGTCATCCCTAAAATGAGTTTTTTCTGGGCTGGAGAAATGGCTTAGCAGTTAAGGCACTTGCCTGCAAAGTCTAAGGATCCAGGTTCAATTCCCCAGTATCCACATAATCCAGATGCACAAGGTGGTGCATGTGTCTGGAGTTGGTTTGCAGTGGCTAGAAGCCCTGGCATGCCCATTCCCCCACCCCCTTCTTACTCTCTAATAAATAAATAAATAAACTGTTTTAAGATAAATAAACTTACAACTAAGAAATGTTTAAGCTCATTGGCTCAGTCCATGGCTCCATTGCCTTTGGGCATACAGCAGGAAGGAAGAACTTGGTGAGAACATGTGGTGGCAGGAAGCTGCTCACCTTAAAGCCAGTGAGGAAACAAAATGAGAGACATGGGCTGGAGGGATGGCTTAGCGGTTAAGGCATTTGCCTGCAAAGCCAAAGGACCCAGGTTCCATTCCCCAGGACCCACGTTAGCCAGATGTACAAGGGGGCGCACGCGTCTGGAGTTTGTTTGCAGTGGCTGGAGGTCCTTGTACACCCATTCTCTCTCTCTCTCTCTCTCTCTCTCTCTCCCTCTTTCTCTGTCAAATAAGTAAATAAATAATATTTAAAATGAGAGTCAGGAAGAGACAGGGTCACAGTATCTCCTTCAAGGGTACACTCCCAATAGCATTACTTCCTTTTATTAGACTTCACCTCCCTCAAGTTCCGTCAAAGACCAAGCCTTTAACACACAGCCCTTCAATGGCATGTATCCATATCATGACAGGCTTGTTTTCGGCTCATTCCCACTGTCACATGACAAGCTCCATGCTTTACATTCTGCAACAACAAATGCATGGAGACTGCACATGTTCCAGATCCATGTCTCACATCTGGTTATGTTGGGTAGGATGCTGTAAGGAGACAGAGTGGGAAGAGCTAGCATGTGGGCCTAGGCAATAAGGACTGGGAAAAAAACATGCAGGGGTCTCAGATGATCTGTAGTCAGAGAAGACTTGACGAGAAGCAGTGAGCATTGGCCTCACCCACTGAGTGGCTTCTTTTGGCTATTCTCCAACAAAGAAAAGCCAAACGGCCAAACACAGTTTACAATATTGCTCAGACATACCAATATTCCCCTACACAACCATGAATCAAATGTGATATAAATCAGTTACTAGGCTTATTAAATGACACTGAGCATCGTTTTTTGTTTTGTTTTTGTTTTATTGGGTTTTTTGGTTGTTTGTTTGTTTGTTTTTGTTTTTCAAGGTAAGGGCTCACTCTAGCCAAGGCAAAACTGGAACTCACTGTGTAGTCTCAGGGTGGCCTTGAGTTCACAGCAATCCTTCTACCTCTGCCTCCCAAGTGCTGGGATTAAAGGCCTGTGCCACCATGCCCACCTCGACACTGAGCATTTATTTTGGGTAAAAGACCATGAACAGATTGAAAAAGGAGGAATGAGATTCTTATCTGAAAAGACCTCATGGAGTAATGGATAGTGGGAATAGAAAATAACTGTAAAGAAAGAGTTGGAGTCACACAGACACCTATATGCTGAATAGCAGAGATGGTGTTGATGGTTCTGCACTTGATTATTATAAGTGGCAAAAACTTTCAGAAGAAAGATGGTACTTTACTGTTGGCTGGAGAGAGAGGGGGGACACAGCATGTATTTTTTTCTATTTTACTGCAAAGGTTCCTATGCAATCCAGGTTCAGAAACACAGAGCCTGTCACACAAAGATCAAATCAGGAAGAACAGTGCTAATCACTGCCAAGAAAGGCCTACAGACATCAAGCGTAGTTATTTATGCCATGCCTCCTCACATTCTCAGGCACAATCTCTCTTCAGATGCATAATTTAGGGCACAGCTGACATAGTTGGTTCTCAAAGCACACATCTCATTCTTAATGATGTCAGGGAAGTTGACATATGTCTGTGGTTTAAAGAGCCCAGATCAAAGGTGACCTATCCCTCACATGCCTCATTCTAGAATGCCACAGGTAGGTTTCTGTCATAAGTTCCTTTGACAGAGCAGCGATGCACCATGGTTTGCTCATACCCATGTGTGTGCCTAACATGGATGGTCATGGGGATGAAGATTCAGTCATAAGCTAACATTTATTGAAAACACATGTGTCACTGACCCTGGGTTGATTACTGGCAGGACAGAGGTGGGAAGGCTGGCTCATAGCCCATACCTGGCCAGTGCCTCCCTGGATAAGCAGAGCCATCTCTCAGTAGTATTAGATGATTATGTGGACAGTTATGTAATCAGTATTCTGGAAGAGTATCCATGGCCTTTCAGTACATCTCTCTGCCAAAAGATAAATGAACGTTGTATTATTCATGTGCAAAATGTATCAGTTCTAGGGCTAGAGTGATGGCTTAGTGGTTAAGGTGCTTGCCTGGGAAGCCTCACGACCCAAGTCTGATTCCCCAGTACCCACATAAACCAAATGCACAAGGTGGCACATGTGTCTGAAGTTGGTTTGCAGTGGCTAGAGGCCCTGGCATGCCCATTCCCTCCTCCTCCTTCTTACTCTCTCTCTTCTTCTTCTTCTTCTTCTTCTTCTTCTTCTTCTTCTTCTCCTCCTCCTCCTCCTCCTCCTCCTCCTCCTCCTCCTCCTCTTCCTCCTCATCTTTCTCCTCCTCCTCCTCTCTCTCTCTCTCAAATAAATAAAATATATTAAAAGAGGAAACTCAATAAAAATATGTCAGCCGGGCGTGGTGGCGCACGCCTTTAATCCCAGCACTCGGGAGGCAGAGGTAGGAGGATCACCATGAGTTCGAGGCTACCCTGAGACTACATAGTGAATTCCAGGTCAGCCTGAGCTAGAGTGAGACACTACCTCGAAAAACAAAACAAAAAAAAAATATGTCAACTCTTTATTATCTATATGTTTGGAAGTTGTTGATAAAGAGTTTACAAAATATCGGGCTGGAGAGATGGCTTAGCGGTTAAGCGCTTGCCTGTGAAGCCTAAGGACCCCGGTTTGAGGCTCGATTCCCCAGGACCCACGTTAGCCAGATGCACAAGGGGGCACACGCATCTGGAGTTCGTTTTCAGTGGCTGGAGGCCCTGGCGCGCCCATTCTCTCTCTCACTCTCTCTCTCCCTCTTTCTCTCTCTGTCGCTCTCAAATAAATAAATAAATAAAAATAAACAAAAAAAATTTAAAAAAAGAGTTTACAAAATATCAACTCTATTTCTTTTTTAAATTATTTTATTTTATTTGAGAGAGAGATATGGAATAGACATGCTAGGGCCTTCATCCAATGCAAATGAACTCCAGATGCTTGTGCCACATCGTGCATCTTACGAGGGTCCTGGGAAATCATACCTGGGTCATTTGGCTTTGCAGGCATGGAGCTTCCCCTTGAGTCTGTAAGCCAAAATAAACCTTTTTCCACAAACTGCTCTTGGTTGGGTGATTTCTGCCAGCAATGCGAACCTGACTGCAACAAGCAGTGTGAGGGCTGGAGAGATGGCTTGGTGGTTAAAGGCACTTGCTTGCAAAGCCTGACAGCCTGGTTCTACTGCCCAGTAACCATGTAAAGCCAGATGCACAAAGTCACATGCATCTGGCAAGAGACCCTCTCTTTCTCTCTCCCTCCCGCTCTCTCTTTTGCTCTTTGCAAATAAATATTAAAGATTAAATCCATACAATTTCAGGAGGTAGTAGGAGAACAGAAAGCAGAAATAGCACTGACTTGGTTAACAGGGTAACTTGCAATGTCCCTCAGTAGGATAAAGAAAGAAGAGCCGAGAGTGGTGCTGCATGCCTTTAATCCCCGTGCTTCGGAGGCTGAGGTAGGAGGATCACTGTGAGTTCAAGGTCAGCCTGAGTCTAATTCCAGGTCAGCTTGGGTTAGAGTGAGACCCTACCTCGAAAAAACCAAAAAGGAATAAAGAACTGGGCTGGAAGACATAGGAGTTGTGAATGACCATTGATCATTCTGAGATTGAGATATCTGTGGGATAACCACATGGAGTTGCCCAGTGGGAGAAAACTAGAGAATTCAACCCAAAGCCCAACTTAGGGTTAAACTGGAGGAATTTTATAAAGTCCCTCGGGCAGCAACAAGTAGAATTTAAAGCATGTTATGGTGGCACATGCCTTTAATGCCAGCACTAAGGAGGCAGAGGTAGGAGGATCACCTCAAATTGGAGGCTACATAGTAATTCCAGGTCAGCTGGGCTAGAGTGAGACTCTACCTCAAAAACACCAAGGCAGGGCTAGGGAGATGGCTTAGTGGTTAAGGCACTTGCTTGCAAAGCCAAAGGACCTAGGTTCAATTCCCCAGGACCCACGTAAGCCAGATGCACAATGTAGTGCATGCATCTGGAATTCTTTTGCAGTGGCTGGAGGCCCTGGTGTGCCCATTCTCTTTCTCTCTCTCTCTCTCCACTTCTCTCTCTCCTCTCTCTCAAATAAATAATAAATTTAAAAAAAATTTTTTAAAAAGAAAAGAAAACAGTGGTTTAACAAAAACAACACCAAGGCTGGAGAAATGGCCTAACCCATTTCTAATGGTTAAGGTACTTGCCTGAGAAGCCTAAGGACCCAGGTTCCATTCCCCAGAACCCACATAAGCCAGATGCACATGGTGGCACTTGTGTCTGGAGTTTGCAGTGGCTAGAGGCCCTGGTATACCTATTGTCTCTCTCTCTCTCTCTCTCTTTCTCTCTCTCTCATAAATAAATAAAATATTAAGAGAAAGTATTTTAAAAGAGCATATCAGGCACATGTGAGTTTCAGAAGACACAGGTGACATCACAAAGCAAGATGATCCATACTTAGTAGTTGAACCCTGCAGAATCTGGTATCTCAGAATGAAGAAAAGAGCCCACATGAGGGAGTAAGAAAGAGCAACACAAGATGTACAGAGAAAAATCATAAAGGAAAGACAGCAAAGTACAGACCTTAAGTGAGAAAAGGTGCCAGGTGTGATGGTGCACGCCTTTAATCTCAGCACTCAGGAGGCAGAGGTAGAAGGATCACTGTGAGTTTGAGGCCAGCCTGGGACCACAGAGTGAGGTCCAGGTCAGCCTGGGCTAAAGTGAGAACTTACATTGGGAAAAACAAAAACAAGGAGACTCAGTGGAATAAAAAGCCTAGAAGTATCAAACAAACTATGATTTCCCTCCCCCACCCCCAGCAAAAAAAAAACAAAACCAGTTTTTAGCTGTGACAAAGAAAGTTATTGGGCACTTGTGATGGTTAAGTTTGTGTCAACTTGATCTGTTCAGGAATCCACAGACATTCTTCTTAAGTGGGTTTCTGAGGTTGTTTCCAGGAAGGATTAACTAAAGGAGGGATCCTTTCCCCAGTGTGAGCCCTTCCCCCAGAGTGGTCAGCCCATGTCGGAGGGAGGCTTTATCAAAAGAAACTCTGGGAAGAAAAGTATTGTCCTCCCCCTGGCTGTCCATGCTGCTTGCTGCTTTTCAGTGTGGACTGAGGACTAGCGTGGACTGAAGAGCAGTGTCTCTCCAGGACCCCTGCAGTGCTGGATGGGACTGCTGAGGCATCCTGCCTCGTGGACTGAGCAGCTACCAGGTTCCTTGACTCTCAGGCCTGTAGTATGCTATTGTTGGACTGTCATAAACTAATCCAATAAATGCCCTTTTAATACAATTCATTCTATCGGTTCTGTTCCTCTAGAGAACCCTGACTAATACAGCACTGTTGTCTGTAAATATGAGGGAATAGAGGAATGTCCACTGACATCTATGTTGGGACAGAGCTCTTTGTGGCACAAATGTTTTAATCACTATATTGTGACATGTACATTAAAAGCACATTGAAGCCAGGCATGATGGTGCAAGACTTTAATCCCAGCACTTGGCAAGCTGAAGCAGGAGGATTGCTGTGACTTTGAAGCCAGGGTGGATTACAGAGTTGGTTCCAGATCACCCTGGGCTAGAGTGAGACCCTGCTTCTAAAAACAAACAAAAAAACTAAATAAATATATTACACACCTTGTGTGTGATTCTTCTTTTCTTGGTTATTATTATGTGCTTATTGTACAAAGTAAGAAATTTCTCAATGACATTTCCATACACGAATGTACTGTTCTTTAGTCTATTATTCTGTCCTATCTTTCCTTCTACTTTCCCCTTATCTCCTTCTGTTCTCCATCCCTAGTAGTCACGCTTTAACTTTCATATCCTTTCTTCCTATGAGAGTCCATACATAAGAGAAAGGATGCAGCATATGTCTTTGTGAGCCCGTTCCATCCATCTTCCTACAAGCAACATTATCTCCTTCTTTTCTTTTCGAGGTAGGGTCTCACTGTAGCTCAGGCTAACCTGGAATTCACTATGTAGTCTCAGAGTGGCCTGGAACTCTCAGTGATCCTCCTACCTCTGCTTCCCCAGTGCTGGGATTAAAGGTGTGTGCCACCTCCCCCACCCATCTACTTCTTTTCTAAGGCTGAGTAAAACTCCATTGTGTATACATACCACATTTTCTTTATTCAGTAATGGGCAGAGCTGGGCTGATTAAATGATTTGGCTATTGTGAATAGTGAGGCAGTGAACATGAGTATGAAGGTACCTCTATAGCAAGCTGACATTTTCTCTTTTTTTGAGTATATACCCAGAAACTGTCAGCTGGACCACATGAAAACCCCATCTTTAATTTTTTGAGACACCTCTCTACTGATTTTCTTAGTGGCTGGAGTAGTTTACATTCCCTCTGTTTTTTTCAATGAAGATGTTTAGTAACTTCAGCTGGGCTTATGCATTAGTGTAATTTTTTTTTTTTATTTGACGGAGGACAGACAGAGAGGATGGGTATGCCAGGGCCTATTGTCACTGAAAATGAACTCCAATGGCACATACATGGCACTTTGTGCCTCTGCCTTTCTGTGGGTAGTAGGAAATTGAACTCTGGGCCAGGAAGCTTTGCAAGCAAGCACCTTTAAAATGCTGAGCCATCTCCTCAGCCCTAGGTTAATATTTCCTTAACCAAGAACTTCGGGCTACTTGCCAAATTTCTGCAATAACAGAAGGTGCATTATCTGGTTTTAACCTCCTCCCCCCCACCGCTGAATACACAGTGAGTAAAATAGCAATGAAGCTCCTCACTGCCCCAAATAACTCAGATTGTGTATCAACAGGACATCCATGACAACTCCCACAAACCCCCATATCTCTTTCTCTCCCCTCAGTCTGCCTAGCCCCTTAACAAGCCATGTGGTTAACCGAGCTGTCTACAGCCTTCCTGATAAATCGGTGGCTCACCATAGTGATACTTACCACAATATAACAATCTGTTCTCAGGTCCAGACCAAAAAAGAAAGAAAGAAAGAGAGAAAGAAAAAAGGAAGCAAAATTCCACGTGTTTTCTTTATGGTACAGACGAGAGTCACCCACCAGGTGAAGCCAGCTAGCCAGGAGGAGCTGCCCCAAGGTCATTCTCAATGGAGTCTCCTCCCTTTCCTTGCCAGACCTTTGTCTGCCTTCAGCAGCAACTTCAAGATGAAGGCTGAAGAAAACCAAAGAGAACAAGCTTTTCTTCGCTTCTAGAAAAAACAAAACAGAATATTCCATGGAACGATACTTCTGAGTTGTTACAGTAGTTATCATTGTTTTAAATTTCCTTGGATTTCTGATTTCCGACAGAACTCAAGTAGTTCCTCAATTAACTAGAAAGGAGGAAGGGAGAGAAGAAAGCTCCTTGGGGAAATTGAAATTTATGATATTTCTAAATGTTCATTTTCAAATTACCCCTTAAATGCCCTGCGATGAGCTTTCAGCAGTTTACAGATAGGGTAAAATCTGCTGGGTGTGGTGGCACATGCCTTTAATCCTAGCACAGGCAGAGGTAGGAGGATCACCGTGAGCTTGGGACTTCCCCCCACCACCTAGGTACTACATAGTGAATTCCAGGTCAGGCCAAGCTACAGTGAGACCATACCTCAAAAAACAAAAACCAAAACCAAAACTGAGCAAATAAAATAAAAAAAACAGTTAAGGTAAGATGACAATCTACACATATACTCAGTTCTTAGATTTGACTTAATAACTGAACTTAGTCACTAACAATTGTCAGAAGCCCATCACCTGCATCCATCCATTATAACTGAGCAAAAACATGACTTAGAAACTCTATCCTCTCCATCAGCCATCAAGGGAAATTTCGTACATGTAAGGTATATATCATCTTATGGTGTTTGGTTTGGTTTTTGTTTGCTTTTAAAGATGGTCTTGTTCTGTAGGCCTGGATGACCTGGTACTGTATTCCCTATGTAGCCCAGACTGACCTCAAACTCAGTAACCCTACTGCCTTGGTCTCCTGAATGCTCGCGTGTCAGGTGTGCGTCTCTGTGCCTGGGTTGCAGCATGATTTGTAATGGATAAGTGCATGTGATGTGTTGTTTTCATAGAATGTCGCTTCAACCAGATCTGACATTTCCAAACAATGAAAAACCAACAAATATTTAGAGTTGAGGCAAAAAAAGATACGTTAAAGTTGGGCTGGAGATATGGCTTGGCAGTTGGGGCGCTTACCTAAGAAGCCTAAGGACCCAGGTTCAATTCTCCAGGTCCCATGTAAGCTAGATGCACAAGGTGGCACATGCATCTAGAGTCTCACTTCAGAGGCTAGAGGCCCTGGCATGCCCATTCTCTCTCTCTCTCTCTCTCTCTCTCTCTCTCTCTCTCTCTCTCTCTCTCTCCCCCTTTCCTTCCTCTCTCTGCCTCTAATAAACAAACATAAAAAAAAACCTTTAAAAAAATTTTAAAGATGTGTTAAATTCACTCACATCTCTCAGAAGCCATGACTCCTGAAAGAGCTCAGTCACGGGAGTAGTTAGAACATCCGCTGAACCAAAAGTTACATCTACTTTGGGTTTTTTTTTCCCCCATCCCTCACAACTTCTATCCCACCTTTATTCTCTTACAGCCCCCTAGAATACCTTCTCCTACTTCAGACCTCCAGTGTCCACACTTTTCCTCACTTACAACTCCCCCTTTGATCTCTGAGACACCTCAGCCTGGGGGAGTTGAGAAGAGAGGTGAGTTGGAGTGAGGGGCAGAGCATCTAGGAGACGGGGCAGGATCCTGGGGAGATGCGTCTCCCTCTGGGAAGTCCTCCCTGGCAGCAGGGCCTATCACCCACTGTTGAGCGCCGAGTTCCTTGCCCCGCAGGGCTTCGGTACCCAGACATCTTGTCCGGAAGCAACGCAAAGAGCAAAGACAGTCCTGCGGTGCTCAGAGGAGATTTTC
The DNA here is from genome assembly GCA_036346955.1 of Dipus sagitta. Taxonomy (NCBI): domain Eukaryota; kingdom Metazoa; phylum Chordata; class Mammalia; order Rodentia; family Dipodidae; genus Dipus; species Dipus sagitta. Next base: position 124,085,409 of record CM070779.1, on the reverse strand, counting down.
AGAACGACATGGAGCAGCATTCGCAAAACATGCGATCCGTGCGCTTGGAGAGGAATGAATCCAAACAGATTTCGGTCCATCTAATGACTTGGATTATCACGCAGATGAATTAGCTTCATGGACTCACCAGTCATGTCTACCTGGGAAGATCAGCATGGAGGTGCATGTAGCAGTCAAGCATTTGTTTGCAACAGTCGTGTCAGAGCTGTCTCATACGTACATCCTCTCCCTGAGGATACGTCTTGTCGGTTTCAAGACACATGTGAATGCCTCGGGTCGAGAAGAATGCTAACTTCGCCGCTGAGACAGAGCACTGTCCGTTTCTAAACATGAACAGCATCGGCAAACTTCCCTTCAGTGCCTTCCCCTGAGGTTACTGTAAGAAGTTGCCGGTTTCAATCAGATAGTGAAAAGCCAACTTTGGGTCCCAGAATGCTTTTCGCCGTCTCCCACACAGAGCATGTCACAGTCAAACTGAAACACCATCCATCTTACTTCACTTCAGAGTGGGCCACATGGGTGACACAAGCATTTCCCATCCTGAGCTTGCCTGCTGACACCAAAGATGTGATTCCACTGAACTGGCCACTGGATAAAGGACATCCTAGGGAGGGAGGGATGGCTCAGTGGTTAAGGCACTTGCCTGCAAAGCCAAAGGACCCAGGTTCGATTCCCACATTAGCCAGATGCACCAGGGGGTGCAAGCATCTGGAGTTCTTTTGCAGTGGCTGGAGGCCCTGGCTCACCTATTCATTCTCTCTCTCTCTCTCTCTCTCCCTCTTTCTCTGTCAAATAAATAAATAATAAAATAATAGAAAAAAAAAAGAACGTCCTAAAGAGACTAATAGAAGTGGCTTCCACAAGTTTCTATCCTGCAGCAAGGGGCGGTGGTACAGAGGTCGCAGATAGATAATTTCTAGTAATTGCAGAATGTGCAGTCTCCCATCCCAGAAATAGAATTCTTAGGCTGAAGAATTATTCAAATAAGAGAGATCTTCAAAGAAAATATATATATATTCCTGATTTCCTCTCCGTGCTATGACGGATGAAGACCACATTTCTGCTCATACAGTTCACTGGGCCGGGATCCAGTTGTTGGCAGATCATGCTTCCTCCAGGGCCTGTAGAGGACCATTTCTTTGCCTTTGTGAGCTTTGAAAGCTGCAGTCAGACATTCGAGGGATGTAGTTCAGTTCTAGAGTGCTTCGTCAGCATGCACAGGACCCTGGGTTAGATGGATCTCCAGCACCGCAAAACAAGCAAAGAAACAAAAATCAATGTAAATTAATGGCATAGAGCTGCCGCCCTTGCCTTGAGGTTCCTTCCTTCTTTTTTTTTATTTTTTTGTTCATTTTTATTTATTTATTTGAGAGTGACACAGAGAGAGTCAGATAGAGAGAGAGAGAGAGAGAGAATGGGCGCGCCAGGGCTTCCAGCCACTGCAAACGAACTCCAGACGCGTGCGCCCCCTTGTGCATCTGGCTAACGTGGGTCCTGGGGAATCGAGCCTCAAACCGGGGTCCTTAGGCTTCATAGGCAAGAGCTTAACCGCTAAGCCATCTCTCCAGCCCGAGGTTCCGTCCTTCTATCTTCAAAGCCAGTTGTGCTGCTTCCTATTTGAGTCCTCATGTCACCTTCTATTTGTAGTCAAATCTCCCTTTCTTCCCTCACAGGAAGACCCTTGTGATCATATTTAGGGCCCACATAAATAATTCAGGATAATCTCTCCACCTCAAAGTCCTCCATTTTATCACACCCACAAGGTCCCTTTATTCATTCAAGGTTACATCCACAGGTACCAGATACTGGGATGTGGATATCATCATCAGGGACCATTTGTCAGCCTGATAACATAATCCATCATACACAAATGATTGTCAAAAGACAAAACTCAAGCCAGGCATGGTGGTGCATGCCTTTAATCCCAGCACTCGGGAGGCAGAGGTAGGAGGAGAGCCATGAGTTTGAGGCCACCCTGAGACTACATAGTGAATTCCAGGTCAGCCTGGGCTAGAATGAGACCCTACCTCGAAAAACTAAAAAAAAACAAGACAAAACTCAGGCACATGTGCTCTAACACAACTGAACAAAATAATTTTCTTTCTCATGATTATGTCAAAAAGCAGTATCTGGCTGGGTGTGGTGGCGTAGGCCTTCAATCCCAGCACTTGGGAGGCAGACGTAGGAGGATCGCCATGAGTTCGAGGCCACCCTGAGACTACATAGTGAATTCCAGGCCAGCTGGAGAGATGGCTCAGCAGTTAAGGCACTTGCCTACAAAGCCTAAGGACCCAGGTTTGATTCTGCAGTGCCCATGTAAACCAGATGCACAAAGTGGCACATGATTCTGGAGTTTATTTGCAGAGGCTAGAGGCCCTGGTGTGCCCATTCTCTCTCTCTCTCTCTCTCTCTCTCTCTCTCTCTCTCTCTTTCTCTCTCAACTAAATAAATAAATAAAATATTTTAAAGAGCGATATCTAAAGTTGTTACTATGAAAATCAATTCATCACCATATTCTAGTGCTTGGCAAAGCTAGTTAATAGTGTTTTTGTAAATAAATAAGATCAGATCGTGGTTACATTTGACTGCAGATTAAATCATGAAAGTATGGACCTGTTTTCACTCAGTACCTTTGTGCAAGTGGTAGAATTTAAAAATTTCCATTTCCAAGAGAAAAGCAATTTTCTGCCTTGCATGAAAGTATCTTAAAACTCTCTATCTGAGAAATGAGCACAGCTGGGGTCTTTAATTGTGCAAATGTAATGCTCAAATGTGATGCAATTGGGTACCCGTGATTCGTGAGGATTCAATTGTTCTTTGCAAAAGGCGTTGTAAAAAGTCATGTATTGCTGTAGGCAGAACCCATCTCTTCAGACTTCATCTCTGTGGGAAAAAAAATGCCCTTTGAGGGGCAGGGGAGATGGCTCAGTGGGTGAGAGCTCCTCACCACGCAAGTATGAGGACCTGAGCTTGATCCCCGCCTCCATGTGAAAACCTGGGCCTGGCCATACATCCCTGTAACCCCAGTCCTGGGGGAACAGAGATAAGAGAACTGCTGGGGCTCACTGATCAGAGAGACTGGTCAAAAACACGGCAGCTCTGGGTTTGGTGAGAGTCTGAAACAATGTGGAAGAGCAATGCAGGAAGACATCTGATGTTCACCATGTGCCTGCAGCTGCACACACATGTGCATACAATGCACATACATATCACACACACACACACTATACCTGTATTGTCAAGGTTCTAACCACATGCTCAAAAAAAAAAAAAAAAAAAAAAAGGAAAATGCACTCAGGAGGCAGAGGTAGGAGGATCACCGTGATTTCAGGGCCACCCTGAGACTACCTAGTGAATTCCAGGTCAGCCTGGGCTAGAGTGAGACTCTACCTCAAAAAAAAAAAAGAAAAGAAAATGCCTTTTTAACTTTCAACATACTGTGCTATCATACATTGTTACATATTATTGTACAGGAATGTGTTTGTGTCTTTTTTATTTTTATTTTTCTTTGTTAACAACTTCCATGATTATAAAAAATACCCCATGGTAATACCCTCCCTTCCCCCACTTTCCCCTTTGAAACTCCATTCTCCATCATACCCTCTCCCCATCTCAATCACTCTCTCTTTTACTTTTGATGTCATGATCTTTTCCTCCTCTTATGATGGTCTTATGCAGGTAGTGTCAGGTACTGTGAGGCCATGGATATCCAGGCCATTTTGTGTCTGGAGGGAGCATGCTGTATGGAGTCCTACCCTTCCTTTGGCTCTTACATTCTTTCCGCCACCCCTTCCGCATTAGACCCTGAGCCTTGGAAGGTGTGACAGAGATATTGCAGTACTGAGCACTGCAGTCATTTCTTTCCAGCACCATGATACCTTCTGAGTTGTCGCAAGGTCACTGCCATCTGAAAAGAGAAGATTCTCTACCAAAAGTGAGAGTAGCATTAATATAAGGGTGTGAACATTAACAGAAGTGCTTACTGGGCAGTTTGATAAGCATAGTATATACATTTAGCCAGACAACAGCAGACATTACATCCCTAGGGCTCATGACTACCCCTGTTTTAAGTTTTCAATATCAGGGATGTATTCCCTCCCATGGAGTGGGCCTCCAGTCCAATTAGAGGGCAGTTGGCTTCCCCCATAACAAATGTGCCACTATTGCACCCATTGGCTCATTTGGCCTGGCTGGCCAAATATAAGGCTTGCAGTGTCCACTGTGGAGTATCTTCACTGGTGATTTCTCTTTCTCCCATTGAACTGCATGCAGAATGGCTTCCTCCAGCTTTCTGTCAGCTGATCTGCATGGAGGAGGTTATCAGCTCAGATCCAGCAGGATTTCTCAGTGTCCTTGCAGCCCAAGTATGTGGAGTCTTCAGCAATAGGGTCTTACCATCTATTCCTGGAGGGAAACCAAGGGTCTCGGCAATGGCCTATAATGTTTTGGGGGCATCAGGGACCTCCCTGGCCAACAACTCACTGGAAGATATCCCATCCCTTGCACTGAAAGTTTTCTAGTAACAATCTACAGCTCCTGAGTGTTCCATTGTTGTTTGTGTATTTTTTAAAATATTATTTATTTATTTATTTATTTGAGAGAGAGAGAGAGAAAGAGAGGGAGAATGAGTGCTCCAGGGCCTCTAGCCACTGCAAACGAACTCCAGATGCGTGCTCCCCCTTGTGCATCTGGCTTACGTAGGTCCTGGAGAGTCAAACCCGGATCCTGGGCTTTGCAGGCAAATGCCTTAACTGCAAAGCCATCTCTTCAGCCTTGTTTGTGTATTTTTAATTTTAGTTGTGGTAGTCAAAGATGCACGAGAGTTATAAAGGCACAATGTTCAACTCCTGATGGATGACAGGAGACACAGAAGAATTGGAGGGCCAGGGATGTAGCTCAATGGCACACCGGGTACCCAACACACATGAGGCCCTGCATGCTATCCCCAGAACCACACCAGCACCACCAACAACAAAAAGGATTAGATGGGGCAGGAGAAACGTCTCAGCAGTTAAAGGCACTAGCTTGCAAAGCCTGGAAACCTAACAGCCTGGGATCAACTCGCCAGTATCCACTTAAAGCCAGATACATGAAATGGTGCATGCATCAGGAGTTTGTTTGCAGTGGCTTGAGATCCTGGTGCGCCCCTGTTCATTCTCTCTCCAAATAGACAATAAACAATTTTACACTATTTTATTTTCATTAATTTGCAAGTGAGAGGAACTCGTCAGATAGCTTTGCTTCAGGTAGCCAGCTAGGAGAGCCTCCCCGGGGGAGGAGCCTGACATCCCACCCTCACCATGCCCGGCCCTCCTCAGCTGCAGAGAAATAAATCTATTAAATAAATTAATTTATTTAATAAATAAATTAATTAACTAAAAGAAAAAAGAATACAAATCTTTTTTAAGAAGAGTTGGACCTGGGTGTGGTGGCGCACGCCTTTAATCCCAGCAGTCGGGAGGCAGAGGTAGGAGGATCGCAGTGAGTTCAAGGCCACCCTGAGACTACATAGTGAATTACAGGTCAGCCTGGGCTAGAGTGAGACCCTACCTCAAAAAAAAAAAAAAAAAATAGTGGCAGGGGTGCTGGAGAGATTGCTCAGTGGTTAAGGCACTTGCCTGCAAAGCCTAATTACCCAAGTTTGAGTGCCCAGAACCTACATAAAGCCAGATGCACAGAGTGGCAAATGCATTTGGGGTTCATTTGTAGTGGCAGAAGGCTCTAGCATGCCTATTCATATTCATTCACTCCTTGCAAATAAATAAATATTTTTTTAATTTTTTAAAATTATTTATCTGAGAGAGAAACAGAGAGAGAGAGAAATGACCACGGCAAACAAACTCCAGATGCATGCGCCCCTTGTGCATCTGGCTTACATGGGTCCTGGGGAATCGAACCGAGGTCCTTTGGCTTTGCAGGCAAGCACCTTAACTGCTAAACCATCTCTCCAGCCCTAAATAAATATTTTTTTAAAAAAAATAGTGACAGGGAACCCCTTGGTATTTACCCACTATACAATAAGAACACTCGCATCGTGGCTTTACTCAATAAAATTCACTCCTGGGAGGTGCTGGGGAGATGGTTCAGTGGTTAAAGGTGCTTGCTTGCCTGCAAAGCCTGACAGCCTGAGTTCAATTCCCCAGTACCCGCATAAAGCCACAAAGTGGCACATGTGTCTGAAGTTCACTTGCAGTGGCAAAGGTGCTGTCGTATTCTCTCTCTCTCTCTCTCTCTCTCTCTCTCTCTCTTAAATAAATAAATATGAATTTTAACATTACTCCTAGGCTGGGGAGATGGCTCAGCAGTTAAAGGCACTTGCTTACAAAGCCTGCCAGCCAGGATTCAATTCTTTAGTACCCAGATAAAGCCAGAGGCACAAAGTGGCACATGTGCCTGGAGTTTCTCCACAGCAGCAAGAGGCTCTGGCACACCCACTCTTCCTCTCTCTCCCCACCCTTTCTCACACACAAATAAACAAATAATACAAAATAAAATTCACTTCTGTTTGACAAGAAATGCAATTCATACAGGTTCTCAAACCAAATCACAGTACTTAATAAATGTTACAATGCCAAGTAGCACAGATTTAAAGAGAACTATGTGTTTTCTTTAATACTTAATTCCTCTTTTTATGTATTTTCAAATATGATCCAGAGACTGGCATTTTCTGTGCAGAATGGTCCAAAGCCTGAAGAAATGAACAATTTTTGTTTATTTTTATTTATTTCAGAGTGACAGAGAGAGAGAGAAAGAGGCAGGTAGAGAATGGGCATGCCAGGGCCTGCAGCCACTGCAAACGAACTCCAGATGTATGCACCACCTTGTTCATCTGGCTTATGTGAATCCTGGGGAATCGAGCCTCAAACCAGGGGTCCTTAGGCTTCACAGGCAAGCGCTTAACCGCTAAGCCATCTCTCCAGCCTGACATTGCTTTCTTAAGAGATTTCCCTTGGGGTTTCAGATGACGGCAGAAGTCAATCAGGCATTTGACAAGTGGTCCGTGTGAAATCTGGGGTTTCTGTCCTCTTAGAAGCCCAAGAGTGTGGCACCAGGTGGGACCCAGCACCCCATGGAGCCCTGGCCTGGAGGATTAGTGTCTTAAAAACACTAAGCATTTGCCTGTGCGCATGGCATCCCTTCCAGAGATCTAAGGTCCTACCCAAGCATTCCGCGCACACAGCCTGTCCGGAGCTGAGCCTCCCAGAGGTGGCTTCTGTCAAAGCCATGATAATGTGGTTGTGGGAAATGGTTACCGGGCTTCTGGTGTTATCACCACTACAAACAAGGTCTGGTCCTCGCCTGCGGCCGTACAAAGAGCTGTGGTGTATCACCTACAAGCAACACGTAAGAAAACCACAGAGGTAAGCCAGTGGAGGAAAAGGCCTCAGGTTTTGTGAACTGTCATAAATCTATCTTTGTTGAATACATTTCTTTACTTGTTGAACTAAGCCAGGCGTGGTGGCACACACCTTTGATCCCAGCACTCAGGAGGCAGAGATAGGAGGATCACTCTGAGTTTGAGGCCAGCCTGGGATTACAGAGTGAGTTCCAGGTTTCCCCAGGCTAGAATGAGGCCTTCTCAAAACCCTATGTCCCCCACAAAAAAGAAAGAATGAATGAAAATAAGAATTAAAAGGTAGAAACTAATAAAGTCTCTCTAAACTTAAAAAAATAAAGTAAAATAAAATAAAATAATAAGAGGAGGAGTCATTTATCCACAGGCTTTGCAAGACTAGAAACAGCTAGCTGGAGCTGGGAACTAACTACTCTCTTTGTTCAGTGTTCACTAGTTCCTTTAATACACAAGCCTATAAATTAGGCATTACTATCACCTGTTTCATAGCTATAAAAACTGGGACTAAGAGAAATTAAATAACTCGCCCAAGGTAAGCTATAGATATGGGAAAACTTGTATCATGTATAAGCCAATGAGATAAGAGAAAGAGACCAAGGGGAAAGAGAGATATCCTTCTGTCAGAATTATATACTTCAGAACTTAAAAGTAATTAAAATAGTGATAAGTGGACTAGAGAGATTGCTTAGTGGTTAAGGCGCTTGCCTGTGAAGCCTAAGGACCCAAGTTCCATTTCCCAGTACCCATGTAAGCCAGATGCACAAGGTGGCGCATGCATCTGGAGTTCATTTGCAGTGGCTAGAGGCTCTGGTGTGCCTATTCTCTCCTTTCTCTCTCTCTCTCTCTCTCTCTCTCTCTCTCTCTCTCTCCCTCTCTGTATCTGCCTCTTTCACTCTCTCTTAAATAAGAAATAAATAAAAAACAAAATATTTAAACATAACAATAGCTATAAGAGCTGGGGGAATGGCTCAGAGGATAAGCACTTGTCGATCAAGCTTGAGTTTGGTCCTCAGACCCCCATGGCAAGTTTCTTTAATCCCAGTAAAATAGGAGGCAGAGGAATTTACTGGAAACTCTCTGAGAGCCCAGCAGCAACAATAACAGCAACAGAAAAGAACAGTATGTTCTCCATGTATATGTGTGTGTACAATTAAATAAAATAACTATAGTATTGTCTAATTTCTTAAGTGGAAATAGTTAAGTGAATAACTAAGTTCGGGTTCATCAAGTTGAAAGACTGTGCAGCCACTGAAAAACAAAAAGAAAAGATCATGTGAGCCAGGTATGGTGGCACACACCTTTAGTCCCAGCACTCAGGAGACAGAGGCAGGAGGATTGCTATGAGTTCGAGGCCACCCTGAGACTACATAGCGAATTCCAGGTCAGCCTGAGCTAGAGCAAGACCCTACCTCAAGAAACCCAAAAAAAAAAAAAAAAAAAAAAAATCATGTGAATGCTTCATGGAATATATTACATATAACAATAAATTTGTAGTTAGCAAATACAAACTGCACATGTGTCACCGTGACAGCCTCTGTGAAGCAAATGAGCAGGAGAGAACATCAAGTATTAAAAGTGATACGTTCCCTAGGTGAGAACGTCCTAAGTAATGCACTTACCTTCCAGGCATTCTCCCAGGCTACCTTAGTACATTGCCTTATTCCATCCTGTGAACAACCCTGTGAAGTAGGGTCTGATGTCACGTCCACTTTATGTTTGAAGAAAGACAAACAAAGCAAGACTAGGTAACTAGCCCAAATCAGTAGTAACAAGCACAGCATGGTAAGTTTCAGAACTGACCCTTTAACCCAGCATCTGGCTCAGCATCCTTGAGCTGAGTCATGACGCTGTGATCCTGCTATGACGTTTGCACAGTGCAAAAGAAGGGATAACACGGGCCATGGTGGCACGTGACCTAGAATTCACTATGTAGTCTCAGGGTGGCCTTGAATTCACAGCGATCCTCCTACCTCTGATTCCGGAGTGCTGGGATTAAAGATGTGCGCCACCATGCCCAGCTAATGCATAAATTTATAGTCATACTTTTTTCAATCTTAGTTTTAAAATATAGTTTTCTTTACTACTTTTTAAAACACATCTTTTTTTAATTTAATGTATTTATTTATTTATTTATTTATTTATTTATTTATTTGAGAGAGAGACACACACAGAGAGAGAAAGAATGGGCACACCAGGGCCTCTCGTCACTGCAAATGAATTCCAGATGCATATGCCACCTTGTGTACATGGCTCATGCAGGTACTGGGGAGTTGAACCTGGGTCCACAGAGTCATAGGAAAGTATCTTATCCACTAAGCCATCTCTCCAGGCTCCTTCTTTACTACTTCTGTGCAAAATTTTCAAAAATCAAGCAATATCTACTAATAGCTGTAAATTATCTGGAAGAAGGTAGCTTACAATTTATAAAGCATACACTTATCCATCTGATTATATGTCATTCCATAGAGTTATTAAACCAAAAATGCAAAATTTTCAGTTCCAGGGATGGGATACCTTCCAGTGAGTTGTTGGCCAGGGAGGTCCCTGATGCCCCCAAAACATTGCAGGCCATTGCTGAGGCCCTTGGTTTCCCACCAGGAATAGATGGTAAGACCCTATTGCTGAAGACTCCACATACTTGGGCTGCAAGGTCACTGAGAAATCCTGCTGGAACTGAGCTGAAAACCTCCTCCATGTAGACCAGCTGACAAAAAGCAGGAAAACCTATGTTGCATGCAGTTCAATGGGAGAGAGAGAGAAATCACCAGTGGAGATAAATAACAGTGGACACTGCAAGTCTTAAGTGTGGCCAGCCAGGCCAAATGAGCCAATGGGTGCAATAGTGGCATGTCTGTCATGGTGGAAACCAACTCCCTCTAATTGGACTGGAGGTGCACTCCATGGGAGGGAATATATGCCTGGTACTGAAAACCTATGACCGGGGTAGTCATGAGCCCTAGGGGTGTAACACCTGCTGGTGTCTGCCCAAATGCATATATTATTCTCACCAAACTGCCCGGTAAGCACTTTTCTTAATGTTCATACCCATATATTAACGTTACTCCCACTTTTTCATTAGAGAACTTTCTAGTTCTCTGGAACATCTCTAGAACACTCTAGAGATGGCAGTGACCTTGGGATGACTCAGAAGGCACCATGGTGCTGAGAAGAAGTGACAGAGGAGTGCTCAGCACTGCAATATCTCTATCACACCTTCCGAGGCTCAGGGTCCATTGTGGAAGAGGTGGCAGAAAGAATGTAAGAGCCAAAGGAAGGGTAGGACTCCTTACAACATGCTCCTCCAGACACAAAACGGCCTGGATATCCATGACCTCACAGTGCCTGACACTACCTACACAAGACCATCAAAACAGGAGGAAAAGATCATGACATCAAAATAAAAGTGAGACTGATTGAGAGGGGGAAAGGATATTATGGAGAGTGGAGTTGTGAAGAGGAAAGTTGGGGGGAGGGAATTATCATGGTTTATTGTCTATAATTATGGATGTTGTCAATAATGAAAATAATTTTAAAAACACAAAAGCTTCTTTTCCAAACAACTAGGTTATAATGAACTATTGAGTGCAAGGGTGAGTTATGTTCTTTGTTCTGTTTGGTTTTGAGAGAGGGTCTCTTATAGCCCAAACTAGCATCAAACTCACCACACAGTTGAGGCTTGCTGTGTACTCCTCATCCTCCTGCTCCTAAGTGTGAGATTTTTTTAAAAAAATTATTTATTTATTTTGATTTCTCTGAGGTAGGATCTCACTCTAGCTCAAATTCACTACGTAGTCTCAGGTGGCCTCAAACTCACAGCAATCCTCTTATCTCTGCCTCCCTAGTGCTGGGATTAAAGGCATGTGCCACCATGCCCAGCCTGCAACCCATTGTTTGAAACCACTTTAAATCCAGGTCCGTGCGTGTGTGTGCACGTGTGTGTGTGCGTGTGTGTGTGTGTGTGTGTGTGTGTGTTGGAGAAAGCAAGTGTGAAAACAATGGACAATAGAGAAGGTTTGGTGCTGAGTCTTCAAACTGGTTCTGCATTTCTTTTATTGTGTTCATTTTTTATTTTTTATAACTAACAACTTCCATGATTGTAAACAATATCCCATGGTAAGTCCCTCCCTCCCCCCATTTTCCCCTTTGAACCTCCACTCTGCATCATATCCACTCCCCCTCTCAATCAGTCTCTCTTTATTTTGATGTCATGATCTTTTCCTCCTATTATGATGGTCTTGTGTAGGTAGTGTCAGGCACTGTGGGGTCATGGATATCCAGGCCATTTTGGGTCTGGAGGAGCACGTTGTAAGGAGTCCTACCCTTCCTTTGGCTCTTACATTCTTTCTGCCACCTCTTCTGCAATAGACCCTGAGCCTTGGAAAGTATGATAGAGATATTACAGTGCTGAGCACTCCTCTGTCATGTCTTCTCAGCACCGTGATGCCTTCTGAGTCATCCCAAGGTCACTACCAACTGAAAAGAGAAAGTTCTCTAATGAAAAAGTGAGACTATGGGCTGGAGAAATGGCTTAGCGGTTAAGCGCTTGCCTGTGAAGCCTAAGGACCCCGGTTCGAGGCTCAGTTCCCCAGGACCCACGTTAGCCAGATGCACAAGGGGGCGCACGCGTCTGGAGTTCGTTTGCAGTGGCTGGAAGCCCTGGCACGCCCATTCTTTCTCTCTCTCTCTCTCTCTCTTCCTCTGTCTGTCTCTGTCACTCTCAAATAAATAAATAAAAATGAACAAAAAAAATTTAAAAAAAAAAGAAAAGAAAAAGTGAGACTAGCATTAATATATGGGTATGAACATTAAGAGAAGTGCTTACTGGGCAGTTTGATGAGCATAGTATATATATTTAGCCAGACCGCAGCAGACATTACACCCCTAGGACTCATGACTACCCCTGATGTAGGTTTTCAGTATCAGGGATGGATTCCTTCCTGTGGAGCGGGCCTCCAGTCCAACTAGAGGGCAGTTGGTTTCCCTCATAACAGATGTGCCTCTATTGCACCCATTGGCTCATTTGGCCTGGTTGGCCAAATATAAGGCTTGCAGTGTCCACTGTGGAGTATCTTTACTGGTGATTTCTCTCTCTCCCATTGAGCTGCATGCAGCATGGCTTTTTCTAGATTTCTGTCAGCTGGTTTACATGGAAGAGGTTTTCAGCTCAGCTCTAGCAGGGTTTCTCAGTGACCTTGCAACCCAAGTATGTGGAGTCTTCAGCAATAGGGTCTTACCATCTATTCCTGATGGGAAATCAAGGGCCTCAACAATGGCCTGTAATGCTTTGGGGGCATCAGGGACCTCCCTGGCCAACAACCCACTGGAAGGTATCCCATCCCTGGCACTGAAAATTTTCTTGTAACAATCTATTGCTCCTGAGTGTTCCACTGTCCCAAAAAATAGGTTTCCATATGACTTATTTATATCCTCTTAGATTTTTATTAGCTATCCCTGGACCAAACAAAAAAAAAAAATGTTCCGTACTTTTGGGGGATGATAATTGTCAGATACAAGGCTTACCATTTCCTGGTTGTTCTATTAGGTCATTTGCATTTTTACTGCTTAACATGTGACTCTTCAAGCTAAACACAATCCACAGTCACACACACTTAACATGCAAGGAAGATGAGTCCAAAGGGGACTAGCCGGCCTAAATTCATAAAACCAGAAATGGTAAAACTGTGATTTAATGCCAAGAAGGAAAGAGATCCACTTCTTGTTTCCCTCACTGTAAATTATAGGTAAAAATTTCTCTCACTTAGCTTTAAAAAGATAGTTGACGTTAATATAAATTTAGGGAGAGATAGAGATTAAATTTTCCCTCATCCAAGATCTTCATAAATAAGTAGACGCAACATTAGTAGCTGTGTGCTTTCAGGGTTCAGTGTGCAAAGGCCATCTCCACACATGTTGTAAAACATCAGATTTGAAAAAAAAAAAAAAACCTGAATCGTTCACTTTGGGTCACATATCCAGGGAAAACAGGGGGCCTCTGCTCCCCGGGACAGGTTGGCAGAGCCGAAGGGCACAGTCTGCTCACTCTGCGCAGCAGTGTCTGGAATCACCCTGGCAAACACAGGGCCCCCCCAAAGTCACCCCAGTGGCAGACACTCCCATAACCCCACTAGCAACACAAGCACCCACAAGGCACCCATTTGGTTCTTTTCAACCTATGCTCAGGAATCTGAGGACACATTGGGTGCACTCTGCCACCTTGTGCACAGGAGGGGATGTGCCATGACAGCCAGCCCTCGGGAGCCGCCGGGAAAGGAAGGCAAGCTAGCCAGGCCTCCAGGGGCTCCATGAACAAGGTGTCTGGAGATGCGGGGTGTGGAGGGACTTCTGTACCCTCTTTCCCAAGGCCAACAGCAGGACATGCAGAGAAATGACACCAGTGAGTCTTTACTGGACACACTATGGCACTGCTGGAGAAACCGGCACGCAAGGTCTGGAACTGGGAGCCACTGAATCTGCTTCCGCCACTAACCAGGTGAGTGACCTTGCAGAAGTCCCCTAATTCCTCTAGGTCGCATTTGCAAATGAGAGAAGTAGACCTCGGAGGGGTCGACAGAAATCCATCTGGCTCTAATCTTGAGTGTCTGCCATCATCTTCTGTTCTTTGACTGATCTTCAGAATCCAGATCGCCCTTCTCTTCTGTAGGTGTGTGTGGTGTGTGCATGTGTGTGTGTGTGTGTGTTTGTGTGTGTCTGTGTGTATCTATGGCACGTGCACATAGGTGTGTGCACATCCGTGTGGAGACCAGTCTTCTCCTGTCCTATCTGCAGAGGCAGTCTCTCACTTGAATCTAGGGCCTGCCTGGTGGGCTAGTCTAGACAGAAGATACTCCTGTCTCTGTTTCCCTGGAATGACAAGAGGGCCTGCCCAGCATTTGTGTGGGTGCTAGAGATCCGAATTCCGGGTCACCATGCTCACGTGGCAAGTACTCTTATTCACTGAGCCATCTCTTCCATCCCTAAACTCTTCCCCTTTTCTTTTTTTGTGGAGGGGGTAGGTTTTGAGGTAAGGTCTCACTGTAGTTCAGGCTGACCTGGAACTCACCCAGGCTGCCCTCAAACTCATAGGATCCTCCTACCTCTGCCTCCAGAGTGCTGGGATTAAAGGTGCGCTCCATCATGCCTGGCTAAACCCTCCCTTTAAAAAAAAAAAAACTTTATTATTACTTATTTTTGAGAGAGAGAGAGAGAGAGGGAGGGAGAGAGAGAATGGGTGCACCATGGCCTCCAGCCACTGCAAACGAACTACAGATGCATGTGCCCCCTTGCGCATCTGGCTTACGTGGATCCTGGGGAATCGAACAGAAGTCCTTTGGCTTTGCAGGCAAATGCCTTAACCACTAAGCCATCTTTCCAGCCCCAAAACCCTCCCTTTTGATACCACCAAAGATACCGTGTGAAATCAAGCCACGTCTTGTCACTGCCGTGCTAAGAGCACACAGAACTAGCAGCAAGTGGCCCCTTCGTCCAGTCCTTACTCCGCAGCAGTTTGTTCATTTCCGCATTAGCGAAGAGAGTTACCCAACCGCTCCATCCCCTTGCCCACCAACAGATCACGTAAGAGTTAGACTCGGGAGCCAGGCTGCCCCTGTCTGCCCATCCACATACCCAGTCCTTATATCCCACTTCCTCTCTGGCATCTAGAATGGGACAGCAGTGTAGGCATGCTGGGAGCCACTGGCATGGTGGGAGTAAATAAGAAATGTGATGTGCCATGTCTAGGCAAAGGAGGTATGTGAGGTTCCCCAGGGACTGGGATCTGCACTCTTATCTAATCCCAAGAAGCGTGAGATTGATAAGACTATCAGTGACCCACCAGAGAACTCTGAAGTCACAGGGACCAGGAGGGAAAGCACCAGGGCTCTGTAGAGGGCTGCTGCTGACACTGAGGCCTTCCCACATACATTTTTCTTTTGGATCTTCAATGGCTAGCATGCTGGCCAGTAAATGTTAACTTTGTGAAAGAACGTGGCCACAATGACGAAATAGTAACATGTCGCCCAGAGCTTGAGTTCTGCTGCATTTTCCTTAACTGTCCACACAACCAACCCTCAAGCATCATGAATAACAATAACTCTTTTTGTATGCAATTATTTTATTTTGTTTTTTTAAATTTATTTATTAGAGAGAGGGGGAGAGAAGAGAGAGAAAGAGATAGAATGAGTGCACCAGGAGGCACTGCAAATGAACTTCAGATGCATGCACTATCATGTGTATCAGGCTTATGTGGGATCTGGAGAATTGAACCTGGGTCCTTAGGCTTTGTAGGCAAGCACCTTAATGGCTAAACCATCCCTCCAGCCCAATAACTCTTTTTCACTATTTTATTTTATTTATTAGAGAGAGAGATAATGAGTGTGCCAGGGCCTCCAGCCTCTGCAAAACAGCTCCAGATACATACACCACCATGTGAATCTGGCTTACGTGGATTCTGGGGAGTTGAACCTGGACCCTTAGGCTTTGCAGGCAAGTGACTTAACCACTTAGCCATCCCTCCAGCCCAACAATTAACTCTTAACATCAGTGTTCTGAAGAGGACATACAAAGAAGGAATGACAGGTACATTGATCTGAAAATCATTAGGGCTGTAAGGTCTGTGAGGGAAAGCAGAAACTAGAAACAAACACCGGAAATATTTTTCAATTAATAGTATTTTATTATATTACTGGATTATATTAATTTTGTTAACATATTATATAATCAACAGGCCATAAATAGGTGGATAGTTTCCTTACAAATATAAATACCTAGTAGTTCAGGGCAGCCTCATTTACGTTTAGCAAATGTTTCCTATAGATTTACCAGATGATTGGTCCTATCTTTGCCAACCTACCCACAAAAGCCCATCCTATACATTATGATTGTTTTCTTTTTTTATTTTTATTTGATTTTTCGAGGTAGGGTGTCACTCTAGCCCAGGCTGACCTGGAATTCACTCTATTTTCAGGGAGGTTCACAGCGATCCTCCTACCTCTGCCTCCCGGGTGCTGGGATTAAAGGCGTGCGCCACCACGCCCGGCCATTAGGATTGTTTTCTGCATCTCCATGAAATAGACCCGTGTCAGTAAACACAGCTCTGAGGGAATGGTTCTGGATGGGAGTGACAGCATTGCAAGGAAATGGTGATCATATAACAGAGAGAGAGAGAAAATGGGCCAAGGGCAACTTAATTCTCCTCTAGTCATTTTCGGGGGGTGGGGAGGTTGAAAGATAGGAACACATCGGGACTGGTAAAAATCTGAAGCGCCCCAGAAAAGTTATCAACACTATGGGTAACACAGAGCTTTGAGAATTCCGGGCAGGCGTGGCGATCAGGCCACGTGGTGGACGACGGGGGTCACACACGTGCAACCAACGGTCACCCGCATCTTCTCCAAGCGGAAGGAATGGCTGCAGCCCTGGGGCTCCCTCCGGAGGACCAGGATTTCTTGCTGGATGCCAACGGAGTTCATGGAGATGTCCTCCTGTCCCTGGGCGTTGACGCAGCCTGAGTGTCTGCACCGGGCCTCGGCGATCTCCGAAGGGAACCGGTGCGGGTCCCGCGTGATGCTGCAGGGGGAGCAAGCGAAGCGCAAAGTTGCGAGCAGTACCGGGCGTTCGCCTCCAGGGGGCGGTGCTGAGCCACACAGGCTGCAGCCCGGGCTCAGGATCCTGCCCTGCCTGATTCCCTGGCCACAACCCTGGCAGATGCCTCTGAGGTCCTTCAACTATAAAACGGGAGGGGGGGGGGTGGCGGGGGAGGATTCTTACATATCGTTCTCTCATTGGAATTGTTGAGGGCACTCAGTGAGATGAATGCACATAAAACGCCACCAGAAGTAATCTTAGGGGGCTCAGTCAGTACTAAATCTTTATTTTATTTGTGTTATTACTTAATTAACCAGTCATTGACCATCACCAGATTAATCTATATGTCTATATCTATATATCATCTAATATTATATATATATAATTATATATAATATATAATTATAATTATATATATATATTGCACTTACTTGTAATCCCACGGGGAGCTGGACCGGTTCTGGAGGTCATGAGAAACAGCACTGCCCTGGTTTTTACTGAGGATACGAATGTCAACCCTCACACTATTGTCCTCCAGAGGAGGACAGTTTCCAGCCTTCTGAAGGGCAGGACCCCCCACTTTGGGGTTTTTCCGAGCTGCCACCTCCCTCAGAAGGGCGAGCCCCAACATCAACAGCATCAGGGATCTGACCTGGAAAATAGAGAAGGTTATAGTTGGTTAGACACCCTGGTGCCACTCGCTGGCATGAGATTCTGCAGCAGGGTCCCTTCAGGCCATCAAGGTTTCTTCTGTCTAGACCTCAAGACATCACTCGGTAATGAGAACAGTCATAACTAAAGACATCAGGGTGCAAAGTGTAAGCTTACCTCATTAGACTGGTGATTGAAGCTCTCCATAGCTGAGAGCTAAGCAGGGAGATGGGGACATTAAGGTTGGAATTGGCTTGAAATCATGTCCTGCTTCCTTGCTAAGGCCCACACGTCTCTTTCTCCCAACTACATACTTTATAATAAACCTAATACAAGTAAGTGGAATGTTCTGAGGAAAACACTTATAAATGTATCTAAGAAAAATAGGTATGTAAAGGCCAGGTATGGTGGCACATACCTTTAATCCCAGCACTCAGGAGTAAGAGGTAGGAGGATTGCAGTGAGTTTGAGGCCATCCTGAGACTACATAGTGAATTGCAGGTCAGTCTGGGCTAGAGTGAGACCCTACCTCAAACAACAGCAACAACAACAACAACAAAATAGATGTACTTGAGCTGGAGAGATGGCTCAGAGGTTAAAGGCACTTGCTTGCAAAGTACCACTTATTTGCTTCCCCAGTACCCACGTGAAGCCAGATGCACAAAGTGGCTCATACATCTGGAATTTGTTTGCAGAGGCTGTGGGCCCCAGTGCGCCAATTCTCTCTGTAGTGTGCATCTGCCTCTTTGTCTCTTTCTCTCTCAAATAAATATTTAAATAAAATAGAGGTTCTTATTTTTATTTTCAACTTCATAGTCCACAAATCTCCACAAAAACCCTCCTAGCATTTCCTTTTCTTGGGGCACATCTCCAACTTCTATCTGTTGAGTCCTCCCTTTCCATCAAGGTCCCACTTGGTAAGGCAAAATTAGAAGTGCATTTATCAACTTCCTTTTATTTTATTTTTGTTTGGGGGGGGAGGGTAAGGAACTCACTCTACTTTAGGCTGTCCTGAAACTCACTCTGTAGCCTAGCCTGGCCTCAAACCCACAGCAATCCTCCTACCTCAACCTCCTGAGCACCGGGATTAAAGGCACGCACCACCACACCAGGCTCTCTCTCATTTTTAAATAATATTTGCCATTTTTACTACAGTAACATTGCTCATGTTCTCTAGAAAAGGAGTATATGCGTTCATAACAGATTTTTACCCATTATATTAGAACTTCTTGTAAGAGAATACACACAGTAAGATGGGTGTTCTGGTTCGTGTTTATAATTCCAGCACCCGGGAGGCTGATGTACTAGAATTGCAGTAATTTTGAGGCCAGCCTGGGCTACAATAAGACCCTGCTTCAAAACCAAAGTAAAACAGAGACTATGCATAGCAAGACAGTTCCGGATGAATAAAAGAATGGGTGAGTGAATGAATGAACGGAGCACTGCAGTTAGGCAACATCGTTAAAGTCGGTGCATTAAGGAAAACATTATGCAAAGCCAGCTGTAACGATGTTCTAATTATCCATGTTAATTGAAAGAAGCAGGGGCACTGGTGAAGCATGACACCAGAGAACATGGAGCCCATTTCTCTTAGCTTTGGAACATGTATCTCTTACATTAACGCTAAAATAGTTTGTCTGGTGTTATAAGAATGCACAAAGAGAGCGAGCTCTCTGTGAAGACCTAACTACAAGAAGAACTCAAAATCTCCACAACTCCCTTTGGTTCATGCTTTCCATGTAGGGAAGGTGGTTTAAAAGACTCCCAGGGGGCCTGAAGGGATGGCTTAGCGGTTAAGGCATTTGCCTGCAAAGCCAAAGGACCCAGGCTCGATTCCCCAAGACCCACATTGACCAGATGCACAAGGGGGCGCACGCATCTGGAGTTCGTTTGCAATGGCTGAAGGCCCTGGTGTGCTCATTCTCTCCCTCCCTCCCTCTCTCTCTCTCTCTCTCTGTCTTTCTCTCCCCCCCCTTTCTCTGTCAAACAAATAAATAATTAATTAATTAAAACTAATAATGAAAGACTCTCAGGGCTAGAGAGATGGCTCAGTGGTTAAAACACTTGCTTGCATATCCTGACCTGGGTTCAATGCATTTGGAGTTATTTTGCAGTGGCAACAGGCCAGAGACCCGTCATGTCCATTCTCATATTCTCTCTCTCCTCTCTCTTCCTCTCTTCCTCTTTCCCCCTTCCCTCCTTCTCTCTTTTTCAAAATATATTTAAATTTATTTATTTATTTGAGAGAATGAGGCAGAGAGAGGGAGAGAAAGAGAATGGATGTGCCAGGGCCTCCAGCCACTGCAAACGAACTCCATTTGCATGTGCTACCTTGTGCATCTGGCTTATGTGGGCCCTGGGGAAATCAAACCTGAGTCCTTTGGCTTCACAGGCAAATACCTTAACCACTAAGCCATCTCTCCAGCCCTAAACAATATTTGTTTTAAAAAGACAGGCGTGGTGGCACATGCCTTTAATCCCAGCAACTCGAGAGACAGAGGTAGGAGGATCACCAAGCGTTTGAGGCCACCCTGAGACTACATAGTGAATTCCAGGTCAGCCTGGGCTAGAGTGAGACCCTACCTTGAAAAACAAAACAAAACAAAAAATTGCTTTAAAAAGTATAAGATTCCTTTTACTTTGCAGATAGCGGCAGCAAGAAATGACAGGAGCAAACCAAACAAAAAAAAAAATCATGATGTCACCTTACTGTACTGAACAAGCTGATAATAAAAGTTGGAAGCAAGACGCAGAATGAGGTCGACTGGCTTTCAGAACATCACTTTCATCTCCACAAGCAATCATTCAACAGCCAGCTCTTGAAGCCGGGGTCCCTTGCCCTCTCACACTTCCTGTTGACTAATCAACAGACTTCTACAAAGAAACCCAGAAACAGAAATGGTTTGGAGCTACCCGCAGATCTGCTTGGATGCAATGGCTTTAAATTCAGAAACCTTGTCTCTGAATCTTCCAGAAAAGGTGTACGTGGAGCCAGGAAACCCAGACCTGTGCTTCAGTTCTTGAGTTTAGTACCTGCAGAGAGTCTAGAAACACACTGAGCTTTTTATTCATCATCTAGTAGGGAAAGTGTGCCCTACCGACTCCGGATGAGAGTCTTGGAGGTGATAGCAACAACCCTGACCCAGCACTAAGGAACCTGCCTGATGCTGGGGGGTTGCCAATCCCAGACTAATTTTGGTTACATAGCAAGTTCAAGGCCAGCATTGGCTAAATAGGAGGATCCTATATAAAAAAAAAGCCAGTGATATTAAGAATTAATAGTTTTTAAGAGCCGGGTGTGGTGGTGCACCCCTTTAATCCCAGCACTTGGGAGGCAGAGGTAGGAGGATCTCTGAGAGTTCGAGGCCACCCTGAGACTACATAGTGAATTCCAGGTCAGCCTGAGCTACAGTGAGATCCTACCTCAAAGAACTAAAAAAAAAAAAGAAAAAAAAAAGAAGAAGAAGAGTTAATAGTTATTAAATGCTTTTGGTACCTTGATCTCTTGTAGTAAATTATGGTTGCCAAATTAACTAAAAGCTCAGCATGCAAGATTTGCCATGACAAGCAGATTCTTCAATGATATCAGCTAATCCGGACACTGAGCCCATACCCCACCCCCCAAAAACGCCATAAGGGAACCAGCCATGGTGGTGCACACCTTGAATCCCAGCACCCTGGAGGTTGAGGTAGGAGGCTCGCTGTAAGACTGCATAATGAATTCCAGGGCAGCCTGGGCTAGAGCGAGACCCTACCTTGAAAAACCAAAAAAAAAAAAAAAAAAATGCCATAAGGGAGCTGTCATTGTTATTCTGTTCTAAACTAGGGAAATTAGAAACCACACAGGGATGAGTGACTTAACCGCAAATCCCACATTTAGGAAAGTCTGCCTGACCCACCAAGGCCTCTGTCCCTAAATACTGTACTGTGGTGCAGCTGCGGTCATCCCTCACATGACAGACAAACCTACAAGTGTCACCACGGCCATGCACCGAGGCCCTCCAGGTTTCACAGCATCTCAGAGAAGGTAGAGGAGTATCTAAGGCAGCAACATGACACGCGATTTCCTAAGCCTGCCTTCATGCGCATATTAAATACTTCCCAGCATTTGTCCGACGAATATCAGGCAAGATTCCTATTCCAAGGGTAAAATTCTACCACACAACATCCTATTTGCTACTAAGAGGAATAAGAAAAATTAAAAAATAAAATTAAAAAAATGAAAACATGGGAAATTTCCCTCTTCCATGAGTATCCAAAAACTCAACACTGGGCCGTTTCTCTTCCTCCATCCAGCGCACTCTTAGAGTCTTGGAAAAAATCAAAGTGAAGCCAGGCGTGGTGGCGCACACCTTTAAATCCCAGAACTTGGGAAGCAGAAGTAGGAGGATCATCATGAGTTTGAGGTCACCCTGAGACTACATAGTGAATTCTAGGTCAGCCTGGGCTAGACTGAGACCCTACCTCAAAAAACCAAAAAGAACAACAACAACAACAAAAAAAAAATCAAAGTGCATGTGACCTCTGCGTGCTTGGATAAAAACACACACGTGTGCACATCCCTAAAGGACTGGTCTAGCACCTACCCTGAGGTAAGCTTTAGGACAATGTAACTCTGTAACGAGTGGCCACAGGTGAGACCAATGACAGCCCTCTGTGACACTAAAGATGGCATACACGGACCTTCAGGCAAGGAGCTGTGTTCTCTATCCCACAACAACCTTTGTACTTGTTTTTCTTTTTCTCCCCTACGCAATAATCAAAATTAAAGTTGGGCTGGAGAGATGGCTTAGCGGTTAAGGTGCTTGCCTACAAAGCCAAAGGACCCAGGTTCGATTTCCCCAGTACCCAGGTAAGCCAAATGTACAAGGTGGAGCATGTGTTCGGAGTTCTTTGGCAGTGGGTGAAGGCCCAGGCACACCCATTCTCTCTCTTTCTCAAACTCTCTCTCTCTCTCTGTCATCTGCCTCTTTCTCGCTCTCAAATAAATAAAATTAAAGTTAACTTTACTTTTTAAAGAAATAATTCAAAGAAGACGCTAATGAAGCCCAATTCCTTAGAAAACTACCTCCCTGAAGTCGTAGGCAAGACTGCTCTTACACTGGAATAATCACAGCCACTCACCACGGCTGCCCCGCACAGACGCTTCATGGCTTCTCTCCTCTGGTTGCTGGCTTGGTGCAGGAAGCTCTCTCAGAGTCGGTCTCCTTGGGTATGTCAGCGGCAGAACCTGTCAGTTTTATAGCAAGCGCTGGCCCTGTTTCACTGACCTGCTTACTGTCTTAAAGTTGTGGTTGACCAAGAGTTACTGACAAATGCAGACTTTTTTTTTTTTCTATTCCACTTCCTGAAGGGGAACCAAAGGGGGACCCTAAAGGAAGATGATGGAAAGTGGACCAAATCTTCCTTTGATTCTACTCCACCTCCACTCCCGTCACCCTCAAATGACAGTGAAATTCTTAGTTTACTACAGAGACGAACCAAGTTACAATTTACTGTCATGATCTTTTGCTTTTTTTTCCCACAAGTTCTCAACACCCATGTCACGCACTGCATGCTCTACTTTCTGGTCACACATTATGAACCACGATTGAAATGAGAGGTCAGACATCCTTAGCAAGATCTGGAATTAAACAAGAGGACTATGGATGGGAACATTAAAAAAAAAAAATGAATGGTTTCAGTGAAATATTCATAAATTATATACAGAGGTAGTTTTGTGATCTTCCCAAACTTCTTACTCCTGTGACTAGACTCCTACTTGTACTGAGTAAATAATCATTCAGACAACATATCAATGGTCATTGTCATGCCTATCTCTGATTAGGGATCTTTTTTTTTTTTCTCCCGAGGTAGGGTCTCACTCTAGCCCAGGCTGACCTGGAATTCATCTGTAGTCTCAGGGTGGCCTCAAACTCACGGCGATCCTCCTACCTCTGCCTCCCGAGTGCTGGGATTAAAGGCATGTGCCACCACGCCAGGCCTTCTGGGATCATTTTTTAACCAACATGAATTGAAGGATAGAAGCCTTTAAATGCTATGATGCATGATGTAGTTGACTTGCAAAATATTCATTTGTCTCAGTCATTAGGCACATGCTATGTATCAGAAATCCTACCCTATGAGCTGGAGAGATAGCTTAGTGGTTAAGCACTTGCCTGTGAAGCCTAAGGACCCCAGTTCAAGGCTTGATTCCCCAGGACCCACATAAGCCAGATGCACAAGGTGGCATATGTGTCTGGAGTTCGTTTGCAGTGGCTGGAGGCCCTAATGCACCCATTCTCTCTCTATCTATCTGCCTCTTTCTCTTTCTGTCATTCTCAAATAAATTAATAAAAATAAACTAAAAAAAATTTAATAAAAAAAAAGAAATCCTGCCCTATGAATATACAGGCATTTCCCCCTCCAAAAAAAAATAATAAATAACTTACTTTTTTTTAAGGTAGGGTCTCCCTCTAGGCCAAGCTGACTTGGAATTCACCATGTAGTCTCAGGTTGACCTCGAACTCACAGCGGTCCCTCTACCTCCACATCCCAAGTGGCGGAGTGGTGGGACTGTAAGCATGCACCACCACACCCAGCTAACTTACTTTTTAAATATTTTCTTCTTTTATATTTTATTTATTTATTTATTTGAGAGAGAGAGAGAAAGAGAATGGGCATGTCAGGGCCTCAAGCCACTGCAAACGAACTCCAGATGCATGTGCCACCTTGTGCATCTGGCTTACGTGGGTCCTGGAGAAATGAGCCTGAGTCTTTAGGCTTCACAGGCATGTGCCTTAACCGCTAAGCCGTCTCTCCAGCCCTAACATGCTTTGTAAAAGCTCTGTTAAAACCAAGTAAAACTGCACATGCTCCTTTCAAAAGGGATAACGTGTTGTGTTTTAGTATCTCGAGTCTATTGTCCCCTATTTTTCATGTATTTGAAACAATCTCTATTTTCTTTAACCAAAAGAATAATGAAGCAGCTGACCTTGGGTTGAGAGGAAGGGCGTAGAAAACTGATCAAAATTCAGTGATCATGTGCTTTATTTATATCCACATCACTCCCCTATTCACACCCATACCTGGACACTCAGTCTTAGACCCGTGCATACACGTGTATTCACACACTCATGTACGCACACACCCTCAGTGTTCGGATCTGAACGAGCTGCTAAGGGATCTTGTGGCAAAAAGGCTTGGTCTCCAGGCAGCAGAGTTCAGAGCTTTGGGAACTGATGGGATCATGATGACCCTGCCCTCATCCGTGGCAGTCACCCCATCTACGGATTTATAGCCTTAGGGGAGTTTTATTTGTTAGCGTCCATGTGAGTTCTTTAGAATTTTGATCACTGGAGATATCTTTGTGTTAAGTTTTTTAGTTAGCATATAAAATAATGCATCTCAGGCAGGAGAGATGGCTCAGCAGTTAAGGCACTTGCCTGCGAAACCTAAGGACCCATGTTCTACTCTCCAGATCCCACGTCAGCCGGACACACAAAGGTGAGGCAAGCACAAAGTCGCACATGCCCACTAGGTGGTGCAAGCATCTGGAGTTGAATTTCAGTGGCTGAGGCCCTGGCATGTCAATTCTCCCAATTCTCTCTCTATATATCTCCCTCTAAAAATTTTTAAAAATTAAAACAAAAGTGGGTCTCAGCCAGGCGTGGTGGCGCACGCCTTTAATCCCAGCACTCGGGAGGCAGAGGTAGAAGGATTGCAGTGAGTTCGAGGCCACCTGAGACTACATAGTGGATTCCAGGTCAGCCTGGGCCAGAGTGACACCCTACCTCGAAAAACCAAAAATAAAAATTAAAATTAAATTAAAAACATTTCTATATATGTGTAGGATTTGTAGCTTAATGGGCTATTAGGAGGTGGAAGAAACACTGAGAGGTGAAGCTTAGATGGAAGAAATGGGTCTTTAGGAGTATACCCTTGAGGGAGATATATAATTTCCAGCTCTGCTTCGCTTCGCTTCTCCCTCTCTTTCTCTCTCTCTCTCTCTCTCTCTCTCTCTCTCTCTCTCTCTCTCCCTTTGCTTACAAATAAATAAATAAATAATAAAAACAGGGCAGGAGCGATGACATAGTGGTTAAGGCACTTGTCTGCGAAGCCAAAGGACCCAGGCTCGATTCCCCAGGACCCATGTAAGCCAGATGTACAAGGTGGCGTATGTGTCTGGAGTTTGTTTGTAGTGGCCAGAGTCCCTGGTGTGCCCATTCTCTGTCTCTCTATCTGCCCCCCCGCCTCTAAAACAAACAAAATAAAATAAAAGTTTTAAAAAATTAAAAAGCAAAAAAAAAATCTAGTTATGAAATGAAAATGAGCCTGCATACATCAACCAATAAGGTAATAGCAGGGTGTTCCAATAAGGTAATAGCAGGGTGTTGTTAGGAATATTGATGGTATAAATGCACACATTTAGTTTCACACATCCAATTTCAGGATATTTTAGCTTCATTACAAAAAAAAAACCAAAGCAAATCTAATCACGATACACTTCTGTACAATAAGAACATACCTGGAAGTTCGATGCTAACATAAGCTAAATCGTGGCATTGCACTTGAGGACATTAAGTTACAGGTCAGATGATGTGTGATCTATACATAAACAGAGTGTTGTTTATGTATGTTGAATACTGTTTTCTGAATTGACAAAGAAATGCAAGAAAGAGATGAATGAGTTCAGGAAAGACCTGACAAGTTTGCAAACAAAATGGACAGAGAATATAAGAAATCTAGATCCCTGCAGAACTGAAAAGAAAAAAAGCAAAAAAAAAAAAAAAAAAACTGTTTCTGTCATAGAAGAGGCAAATGCAAGATTGAAAATGTCTTTTAGGGCTGGGGAGAAAGCTCAGCAGTTAAGGGCTCTTCCTTGCAAAGCCTGCTAGGCCAGGTTCACTTCCCCAGTACCCACATAAAGCCAGATGAACAAAGTGACATATGTGTCTGGTGTTCATTTGCATTGGCAAGAGGCCCTGATACACCCATCCTCGTTCTCTCTCTCTTTCTCTCTCTCCAAATCAAAATATTTTAAAAAACATTTTGAGGGAAAAATACCTAGTAATAGCTTTCAACCAAACAAATTTCCAGAGGTCCACAATTGAAATGAAGCGTAAAATAAATCCTTTTAAATGAATATAGAAACTCAGACTAAAATGTGTACTAACATCGTTCTAATAAGCTACCACTAAGTTGAGAGAGGGAGGGAGTTGCAGGAACGAAAATGCAAAGAAATACAGATATTCTGGGTACTGTGCCTCAAGAAAGCTGGACTTATGTCAGAAGTTTACTCAGTTTTTCAGAAAGCTCTCAAAATTAATCATACCACAACCCTAGCAAAAATTTCTTCGCCCAAACCATTTCATATGTGGTCAAAGAGATTATCAGGAGTAAAAAAAAAAAAAAAAAAAAAAAAAAAAAAATTAAAAATT
The DNA here is from genome assembly GCA_036346955.1 of Dipus sagitta. Taxonomy (NCBI): domain Eukaryota; kingdom Metazoa; phylum Chordata; class Mammalia; order Rodentia; family Dipodidae; genus Dipus; species Dipus sagitta. The sequence continues at coordinate 124,058,403 of CM070779.1, read as the reverse complement.
AAACGTTTAAATTTTCACAGAGTAGAGGCAGGGACCACAGAATGAGGATGAAATAAGCCTCTCCCAAAAGTGCAGAATGTGATCCCAACAAGGGACGCCCCTCCTGTCTGGCTATGGGGACCCCGCCAGGAGGCATGTAGGTGTTCAGAACTATAGACCCAAACTCCTGCTGGACAAATTTATTGCCGTCTTCCTCTTCTACCTGCTTAGACCTTATGTAACGAACACATACCACCTAGAAGCCCAGGCCTTATATAACGAACGCTCACCGCCTAGAAGCCCAGGCCTTATGTAATGAGTCCTAGATTTGCATTAGATACCGACTAGATGGCACCTTGGGGTGCTCTTCTTAGGGAAGCAGTGAAGAATTCAGAACCACGTATTTGACGAGAAGACAGGTGGACAATGGAAAGCACTAGGGAGATAGCTCGGTTGGGGAAGTGTTTGTCTTGAAAGCATGAGGATCTGAGTTCAATTCCCCCCAGCATGCAAGTAAAATACCAGGCATAGTGGCGTGTACTGGTGTGCAGGATTGAAAATTATTTCAGCCTTGGTAAGGCAGAGACCCTTAGGGTTCACTGACCAACTAGTCTAGCCTAATTGGTGAGCTCTGAGCCAATGACCGAGCCCTTCTCAAAGGACATGGACAGCATTCTTGAAGATGATGGTCAAGGTTGTCCTCCGGCTTCCATATGCACACGTGCACATGTCAACACACGCACGTACCACACATACACAAGCATGGACACACACATGTTTTTCAAAAGGAAATTTGGGGCTGGAGAGCTGGCTTAGCAGTTAAGGCACTTGTCTGCAAAGCCTAACCACCTGGGTTTGATTCCCCTGTGCCTACCCATAGCCAGATGCACAAAGTGGTGCATGCATCTGGAGTTCATTTGCGGCAGCTAGAGGCCCTGGCACATATCTCTCTCTCTCTTTCTCTCTCTCTCTCTCTCTCTCTCTCTCTCTCTCTCTCTCTTTGAAATAAATAAACAATTATATTTTTAAAAGGGAGATCAGTGACTTCTGGTAGAAAGAGAAATGCTCATTAATGTTTCTGCTCACCTGATCTTGAAAAGGCCTACTTCAACACATAATGATAGCATTTGAGCAGATACCTACATAGGATTGGTATAGTGTTCTGGGAGCCTATCCATCTGCAAGTGTATCAGACCTAAAACGCAAGCTATGTACAAAAAGCACATATTTTTATTTTTATTTATTTATTAGAGAGAGAGAGAAAGAGTCAAATATAAAGAGAATGTGTATGTCAGGGCCTCTAGCCACTGCAAACAAACTCCAGAAGCATGCACCACCGTGGGCATCTGGCTTATGTAGTTACTGGAGAATTGAACCTGAGTACTCAGATTTCTCAGAGAAGCGCCTTAACCACTAAGCCATCTCTCCAGCCCCCCCAAACTCATATTAATGGGTCATCCAGATAAGCACAGTGCAGCCATGCCAGCACCAACCACAGAAGAGTGTGTGCAGAAGTTCATCAAAATTGATCAGGCGTGGAAAATACTAGGGAATGAAGAGACAAAAAGAAAGTATGGGGCCGGAGAGATGGCTTAGCAGTTAAGGCGCTTGCCTGCGAAGCCTAGGGACCCATGTTCAACTCCCCTGATCCCACGTAAGCCAGATGCACAAAGGTGAGGCAAGCTCAAGGTCACACATGCCCACTAGGTGGCGCAAGCATCTGGAGTTTGATTGCAGTGGCTGAGGCCCTGGTGTGCAAATTCTCTCTCTCTCTCTCTCTAAAATAAAAATTTGAAACAAGGAAGTGTGACCTGCAGCAGCATGAAGATGATCTAGGACTACAGGACCAGTAGAGGCACAGGTGTACCTGGAAGAAATGTCCTGGAAGGTAGGGCTTCCTTTTTCACCCTGGCCCGCCGGTGTGGTGGGAAATACAGTTCCCAAAAATAAAGCCAAAGAAGTCAACCTGACTTCCTGTGACCCATGCTCACTTATTACACAGCTCCTCCGTGATAGCTAAAATTGGGCATTGGAGAGATGGCTCAGCAGTTAAGGTGCTTGCCTGCGAAGCCCAATGACCCAGGTTTGGTTCCCTAGTACCCACATACAGCCAGACGCAAAGTGGCACATGCATCTGGAGTTCGTTTATAGCAGCTGGAGGCCCTGGCATACCCATTATCTCTATCTGTATCTCTTCTCTCTATTTCTCTCTGCTCACAAATAAATAAAAATATTTCTAAAAAATTGGAACCGAACCAGGCATGGTGGCGCACGCCTTTAATCTCAGCACTCGGGAGGCAGAGGTAGGAGGATCGCCATGAGTTTGAGGCCAGCCTGAGGCTAAATAGTGAATTCCAGGTCAACCTGGGCTACAGTGAGACCCTACCTTGAAAAAAAAGCAAAAAAAAAAAAAAATGGAACCCTTTAACCTTATCCAGACATGATCAAAAGAGGCCACTCAACCTTCAAGGAAATGAATCTTTTCTTGACAGCTATATAATTGTGAAAGAAAACAGAAGATCGTCAAGTAATGACCACCTCAGACTAATAGAAGGAATTAATTGAGTTGTCTATATGTGCTTATATATAATTACAAAGCACCTTAAAAATTATAAATTATAGAATTATAACATATTTTTGTAACATTTTAAAAACACACACACACAAAAAAAGAAATTTACCCTAAGAGCAACCAAGTGCTTTTCTCGCTTCCAGGAACATCAGGTGTAACTGGTTTTCCTTCTCGCTCCCTCACTTGCTTTGGCTGATGAAATGTGAATCACTTCCAGGCAGAAGAATGTAAGAGCCATCATGTGTCATTCACCATGACTGCCCTTCTCCTGTCGTGGGTTATGGGGACCAAGACATTATATGTTCCTGTCACATATCTGCATCTAAACTTACTGGTATAGACATTAGAGGACTTTTTTTAGCCTTTTCTATTTTTACTTTTTTTTTTCCTTCAAGTTTTCTAGGTAGGTTCTCACTTTAGCCTGAGCTAGAATGAGACCTTAGCTTGAAAAAAAAAAATTGTCCTCTACTAAATTTAAAGAGTATTTGAAATTAGAATTAAATTAAATTCAAAACTTAAATTAAGATTCTCACTATCTTATTCACAAAGCTCTTATATGTTATATACTTATCAATATATAAATTATTTTCACTCCATTTTTATCTCCAAATGATCCATTTCTCTGAATTCTATGTAATATTTAGAGTCAGGTGTTTTATGTTTCTTGTTTGTTTGTTTGTTTTTGGTTTTTCGAGGTAGGGTCTCATTCTGGCCCAGGCTGACCTGGAATTCACTGTGTAATCTCAGGGTGGCCTCGAACTCATGGTGATCCTCCTACCTCTGCCTCCTGAGTGCTGGGATTAAAAGCCACCATGCCCAGCTGTTTTTATGTTTTTAATATTTTGTTCATTTATGTATTTTAGAGAGAGAGGGAGAGAGAAGGAAAGAGAATGGGCATGACAGGGCCTCCAGATATTGCAAACAAACTCCAGACACATGCACCACCTTGTGCGTCTGGCTTACATGGCTCCTGGGAAATTGAACTTGAGCCCTTTGGCTTTTCAGGCAAGTACCATAACCACTGAACCACCTCTCAAGTCCGAGTCAGGTGTTTTTATTTTTTTTTAATTTTTTTATTTTTTAATATTTTATTAATTAATTCATTTGCAAGCAGAGAGAGAGAATGAGAATGGGTGTACCAGGGCCCTTAGCCACTGCTAACAAACTCCAGATGCATGCACCACTTTGTACATCTGGCTTTACATGGGTACTGGGGAATCAAACTTGGGTCATTAGACATTGCAGGCAAGCGGCTTAACCTAACCACTGAACCATCGCTCCAGCCCAGGTGTTTTTAAATATAGTGTCAAAACAGCCTCAAAGTATCAAGGCTTTATTCTCAGGCTTCACATTTCTTGCATCTTTTTGCTTCCTCAGGCAGAAAGATTCTTCCTTTACTGGGGTTATTCAAGTTTATCTTTTAATCCCAAGCACAGGAGGCTCCAGGCCCATTCTTTTAATATGAGACCCTACCTCTGGGTCTCCTACTCAGGAAAATAAATGTGGTGAAGTGACACGACACATCTATTACTGAGCACCTGCCAGTCCCACTAACCCCATGCAGTTCCTCGAACCCCACCAGCTCTACTTTGTCCCGCAGACCCCGCCAACCACCTTTTGTTTTGTTTTGCTTTTATAGTTCCAATCTCAGGGCTCCCTGAATCTGTTATTTTTTTTTCTTACCTGTTTGAAACAAATAAGTCTATAATGTGTTGTTTATAAGCAACACAAAATCACCATCCATGGCTACTAACACTTTTCTTATAATGCCAACATACCAATATAGGACGCTCATATAAGCTCCTAATAAACATGAAAAACGTAATCATTACTTGTCCGATTTTAATGCTGTGCTGGAGTCTATGTATGTTGATGCGTTATGGGGATATGAATTGCTCGGGGAGTAGGTAACAAAGAGAAACACACTAAGTCCTCTTTTCCCTTCGCTGTCTATGGCTCTGGGACCCGCTCCCCACCCCACCTCTTCTTTCTCCTCCTCCTCCTCCTCCTCCTCCTCCTCCTCCTCCTCCTCCTCCTCCTTCTTCTCCTCTCTCTCTCTCTCTCTCTCTCTCTCTCTCATCATTCTTGATCCAATGAAAGAATTGGTCATGACAGGGAGATGAGAAGAAAGATCAGAGCTAAGAAAGAACAGCAAGAAAGGAAAACAAAGATAGGAAAGTCATCTTCCCAGAGTGCCAAGTAGGAACCCTAGCAGACCCTCCAAGACTGGGGAACCACTGCAGGAGAGATGGAAGGAAAAATGAAAGAGCCAAAGGGTGGAGAGGAGTGCTTTGCAATACAGTCTTCCAGGCACAAAGTGGCCATTGTATTCTTTTTATTCTTATTCTTATTATTTTGCTTTTACGAGGTAGAGTTTCACTCTAGCCCAGGTTGACCTCGAATTAACTATGTAGTCTCAGGCTGGCCTTGAATTTATGGTGATCCTCCTACCTCTGCCTCCCGAGTGCTGGGATTAAAGGCATGCACCACCATGCTCAGCTCTCTTATCATTATTTTTAAAACTATGGGACACTTCACAAATTTTCGGGTCATCCTGGCACAAGGGCCATGCTCATCTTCTCCATATCGTTTCAATTTTAGTCTACATGTTGCTGAAGCGAACAGGGCCGTTGTAGTCTTGAACTCACAGCTGCTGCCCTTTACCCGGTTACCTGCGCAAGACCTACGTCATGTTGTCATGGATGACGAAAAAGAGGCAAAACATAAAACGACATCAGAACAGAAGAAGGGATCCCCTGCCCCAGAGGGTGCATGCGTGAAAGGTAGCGAGACCCAAGGGGATAAACCACCCCTCGCACTTCAGCCAAGCCACAGAGGAAACCGCACAGGAACTGGGGAGATGATCCTGAGCGCTGCTTCCATGCTGAACCTGATAATCAGCGCCAGGGTGAAGGAGACAGACCCTGATACTCAACCCCTACCAACGCAGAGATCCAGAGGCTCCTAAGAGCTCATCACTGAAGTAGACTTAAAACTCACCCACCACGGCTCAGGAGATTGTGTGGAAGAGGGGGTGGAAAGATTGTGAGAGCCACAGGTTGAGACATCATGTTCAGAGACATTCCCTCCCCACCCCCCCCCCAAAAAAGTGACTGCTGATCCCACAACACACAACCCACAACCCCGTGGGGAATACCTGCAACCTCACTGAGGAGCATCCCCAGTGGAATGGGGGCAGGAAGAATGGGAAAGAGGGTACCAACCCATGATGTATCTATATGAAATATGTTGTTAATAATAATAATAATAATAATTTTTTAAAAAATAGAAGAGGGGCCGGGCATGGTGGCACAAGCCTTTAATCCCAGCACTCGGGAGACAGAGGTAGGAGGATCGCCATGAATTCAAGGCCACCCTGAGACTATACAGTGAATTCCAAGTCAGCCTGGGCTATAGTAAGACCCTACCTCCAAAAACAAAAAAAAAAAAAAAAAAAAGGAGGACTAGTTGGAAAGAAGGATGAGAGAACATGGACAAAAGAAATTAAGGGATCAAAATACATCATATACATATGTATGAAAGTTGTCATAAAGAAATATAATAGACTGAGAGATGGCTTAGCGGTTAAGGTGCTTGCCTGCAAAGCCCAACAACTCAGGGTCCATTCTCCAGGGACCAGATAAGCCAGATGCACAAGGTGGTGCATGTGTCTGGAGTTCATTGGCAGCAGCTAGTGGCCCTGGTGCACCCATTCTCTCCCTCTCTCTCTCAAAACTAAAATAAATAAAAACTTTAAAAAAAGATATATAATTTTAAAAATTATAAAACAAAAAAGACCCTGAGGCAGGAAGGTCACCACAGGTTCAGAACCAGCTTAGGTTACATAGTGAATTGCATGCAGCCCACACTGCCTAGAAAGAGACCCTGTCTCAAAGAAAACCAAATCCTGAGTAGACAGGGGTTTAAATCGCTGGGGAAAGGTCCAGACTGAGTGAGGGCTTTCTTGAATTGAATCAGTTTTATGGCCCCATGGAGACTTTTGCATTTAATAAACACACAACTTGAGGTCAAATCAAGTCTCTTATTACAACAGGTTATTAATACAACCAGTCCCATTGATGAACAATTTCTTTTCAAGCATGTGTTTCCATAGATCATTAAGGTTTATTATTTTGTGTATTTCATTGTTAAATTCTATTTTTATTAAAATGTTATAAACACCAAAAAAAATTTTAAAATTTTTAAAAAATTTTTAAAAAAGTAAACACACAACTTATTAAACACTCACTCTGGGCTGGTCATTGTGCTATGTAAAAGCAAGAAAAATGGAAGTGCTATCTGGCTAATGAAGAAAATCACCAGAATATTGTTCTCTCATTGACCACATGAAGGCCCCGTTGGCTTTAAGGGAAAAGGTGGTGAAGTTGGTAGCAACCAGGATGTGGTAAGGTGGGCATAGCTGCACTTACTGGAAGGAAACAGAATCATTTTCTACGTCCAGAAGTGGATTAGGTCAGCAGCTCAGGCGGCACTTCTGCTCTGGAAACAATTTGCCATGGGTCCTTTTGGAAGCACAAAGATAGAGCTTCTTCCCGGGTGAGAGACACGGGAAACTCACTTCATGTTAAAATAAGGAACTTGAAGAGATGGCTTAGCAATTAACGTGCTTGATTGCAGAGCCTAACGACCTGCGTTCTATTCCCCAGTACCCACATAAAGCCAGATGCACAAAGTGGCACATGCATCTGGAGTCCATCTGCAGTAGCTGGAAGCCCTGACACACTCATTCTCTCTCTTCTTTTTAAAATATTTTTATTTGTATTTATTTGAGAAACAGAGAGAGAGAAGGAGAGAGAGAGAGAGAGAGAGAATGGGCACACCAGGGCCTCTAGCCATTGCAAATGAACTCTAGACGCATGCACCACCATGTGCATCTGGCTTACATGAGTACCTGGGGAATTGAACCTGGGTCCTTAGGCTTAACAGGCAAGTACCTTAATGCTAAGCCATCTCTCCAGCCCTCTCTGTCTCTCTTTTATCTTTCTCTGCTTGCAAATAAATAAAACTTTATAAAAAGAAAAAGTTTTATTGCTGGGCGTGGTGTGGCGCACGTCTTTAATCCTAGCACTTGGGAGGCAGAGGTAGGAGTATTGTTGCGAGTTCAAGGTCACCCTGAGACTACATAATGAATTCTAGGTCAGCCTTGGCTAGAGTGAGACCCTATCTCAAAAAAAAAAAAAAATTAACATTCTTAAAAAATAAGCAACTTGCATTAGCCCTAGAGAAAAGAGAAATGAGGAAAGACATCAGTCGCAAACACCCGGTCGGTAGCTACGATGACTAGAAGCTTGTAAGTCACAGTCCACTCTTCAGTTGTTTCCATGTCTACTTGAATCACTTTGGGATTTCTAAGCCTAAGGCGACATCCCTACATACAAACAGCCTTGTGATGTCTACACAGAGCAGTTACACAGAGAAGACAACCACCTCAAGAGAGGGGGCAGCAGGGCTGAAGGGATGGCTTTAGCGGTTAAGGACCCAGGTTTGATTCCCCAGGACCCACGTAAGCCAGATGCACAAGGTGGTGAATGCATCTGGAGTTCGTTTGCAATGGCTGGAGGCCCTGGTGCATGCATTCTCTGTCTGCCTGCCTGCCTGCCTGCCTCTCTCTCTCTCTCTCTCTCTCTCTAATAAATAAATAAATACCTTAAATAACTTAAAAAAAGGCGTGCACCACCATGCCCAGCTATTAAAAAAAGAGAGAGAGAGAGAGTGGATAGCACAGACTTTTCCAGGAGGATCTTGCTGTCCAAGGTTTAGACCCAGGACCACCAACATCCAGCCTGTTACCCGAGACAGCTTGTTACAAAGGTAGGCTCTCCGGTCTACCCCACACTGAACTAGATTGCATTTTCACAAGATACTCCAATATCACAGGAAAGTCTGAGGTGGCCTTCATTGAAGAACATTTGAAAAATGTTGTATTCCATACACACACCCCAAATCGCAACAGGATGCCAGTATATTTGCATGTACCTGTAATCTCAGCCCTTGAGAGGCAAGAGGTTCATGAGTTTTAAGCCAGCCTAGGTTACACTGTGAGACCAGACAAACCAAAAATCGCAGAGGGGCCACAGAGTGAATGACACTTTTTAAAATCGATGACCAAGTTTTTTTTTTTTTTTTTTGTTTTGTTTTGTTTTGTTTTTTTTTGTTTTTCGAGGTAGGGTCTCGCTCTAGCCCAGGCTGACCTGGAATTCACTATGGAGTCTCAGGGTGGCCTCGAACTCTCGGAGATCCTCCTGCCTCTGCCTCCCGAGTGCTGGGATTAAAGGCGTGCGCCACCACGCCCGGCTGACCAAGTACTTTTGAGAGTCTATTGGAATTAGAAAAGAGAAACCTTAGTTCTCCTCTCTCCCATCTTTATAATGAAGGATCACGTCTCTTGCATATTCTGGAAGGTTCTTTGGCAAGTATAGGATGAAGAGACTAACAGCAAAGCGAGGTTGTTGGTTGTCCTGGCCGAGGGCCGTCCTGGTGACCACAGCTGCAGCCGCGCACACTTTCACCCAGCAGCAGGCTGACTTCCTGCGCTGAGGTGGATGGAATTAGTCAACACACAGCCCAAACGTGGTGTCTGGGGAAAGCCCGGCTGAGTGTCTGCCGATTTAAGGTCGAACACCACGGAATGTTCCTGGCTCCCTCCCACCAAAGTTTCTCTTCACCTTGTTTCGGCCAAGGTACTACAAGAACCAGGGATCAGCAACTTTTGCCCCCGTGCTTTTCCCTAATTATCATATTAACAAGCAATGAGGTTCCGGAGTGGTGAGGTTGACAAATAATCTTTCAATACACTCTTACTCACAGATTGAATTACCAATTCCTTATGTATTGGTCCAAATCTCATGCAGGCCCTCAATCACTTCCCAAACTTTCCACCTGGATAGAATTCTGTTTTTTAAAATCATTTTTATTTATTTATTTGAGAGTGACAGAGAGAGAAAGAGGGAGGGAGGAAGAGAGAGAGAGAGAGAATGGGCACACCAGGGCCTCCAGCCACTGCAAAGGAACTCCAGATGCATGCGCCCCCTTTGTGCAACCAGCTAACGTGGGTCCTGGGAAATCGAGCCTTGGACCAGTGTCCTTGGGCTTCACAGGCAAGCGCTTAACCGCTAAGCCATCTTCCCAGCCCAGAATTCTATGTTTAGCTTTTCTTCTTCTTCTTCTCCTCCTCCTCCTCCTCCTCCTCCTCCTCCTTCTTCTCCTCTCCTCCTCCTTCTTCCCTCTCTCTCTCTCTCTCTCTCTCTCTCTCTCATCATTCTTGATCCAATGAAAGAATTGGTCATGACAGGGAGATGAGAAGAAAGATCAGAGCTAAGAAAGAGCAGCAAGAAAGGAAAACAAAGATAGGAAAGTCATCTTCCCAGAGTGCCAAGTAGGAACCCTAGCAGACCCTCCAAGACTGGGGAACCACTGCAGGAGAGGTGGAAGGAAAAAGGAAAGAGCCAAAGGGTGGAGAGGAGTGCTTTGCAATACAGTCTTCCAGGCACAAAGTGGCCATTGTATTCTTTTTATTCTTATTCTTATTCTTATTCTTATTCTTAATTTTGGTTTTATGAGGTAGAGTTTCACTCTAGCCCAGGCTGACCTCGAATTAACTATGTTGTCTCAGTCTGACCTTCAATTTATGGTGATCCTCCTACCTCTGCCTCCCAAGTGCTGGGATTAAAGGCATGCACCACCATGCTCAGCTCTCTTATCATTATTTTTAAAACTATGGGACACTTCACAAATTTTCGGGTCATCCTGGCACAGGGGCCGTGCTCATCTTCTCCATATCATTTCGATTTTAGTCTACATGCTGCTGAAGCGAACAGGGCCGTTGTAGTCTTGAACTCACAGCTGCTGCCCTTTACCCGGTTACCTGCGCAAGACCTACGTCATGTTGTCATGGATGATGAAAAAGAGGCAAAACATAAAACGACATCAGAACAAAAGAAGGGATCCCCTGCCCCAGAGGGTGCATGCGTGAAAGGTAGCGAGACCCAAGGGGATAAACCACCCCTCGCACTTCAGCCAAGCCACAGCGGAAACCGCACAGGAACTGGGGAGATGAGCCTGAGCGCTGCTTCCATGCTGAGCTTGATAATCAGCGCCAGGGTGAAGGAGACAGACCCTGATACTCAACCCCTACCAAAGCAGAGATCCAGAGGCTCCTAAGAGCTCATCACTGAAGTAGACTTAAAACTCACCCACCACGGCTCAGGAGATTGTGTGGAAGAGGGGGTGGAAAGATTGCGAGAGCCACAGGTTGAGACATCATGTTCAGAGACATTCCCTCCCCACCCCCCCCCCAAAAAAGTGACTGCTGATCCCACAACACACAACCCACAACCCCATGGGGAATACCTGCAACCTCACTGAGGAGCATCCCCAGTGGAATGGGAGCAGGAAGAATGGAAAAGAGGGTACCAACACATGATGTATCTATATGAAATATGTTGTTAATAATAATAATAATAATAATTTTTTAAAAAATAGAAGAGGGGCCGGGCATGGTGGCACAAGCCTTTAATCCCAGCACTCGGGAGACAGAGGTAGGAGGATCGCCATGAATTCAAGGCCACCCTGAGACTATACAGTGAATTCCAAGTCAGCCTGGGCTATAGTAAGACCCTACCTCCAAAAACAAAAAAAAAAAAAAAAAAGGAGGACTAGTTGGAAAGAAGGATGAGAGAACATGGACAAAAGAAATTAAGGGATCAAAATACATCATATACATATGTATGAAAGTTGTCATAAAGAAATATAATAGACTGAGAGATGGCTTAGCGGTTAAGGTGCTTGCCTGCAAAGCCCAACAACTCAGGGTCCATTCTCCAGGGACCAGATAAGCCAGATGCACAAGGTGGTGCATGTGTCTGGAGTTCATTGGCAGCAGCTAGTGGCCCTGGTGCACCCATTCTCTCCCTCTCTCTCTCAAAACTAAAATAAATAAAAACTTTAAAAAAAGAAATATAATTTTAAAAATTATAAAACAAAAAAGACCCTGAGGCAGGAAGGTCACCACAGGTTCAGAACCAGCTTAGGTTACATAGTGAATTGCATGCAGCCCACACTGCCTAGAAAGAGACCCTGTCTCAAAGAAAACCAAATCCTGAGTAGACAGGGGTTTAAATCGCTGGGGAAAGGTCCAGACTGAGTGAGGGCTTTCTTGAATCTGAATCAGTTTTATGGCCCCATGGAGACTTTTGCATTTAATAAACACACAACTTGAGGTCAAATCAAGTCTCTTATTACAACAGGTTATTAATACAACCAGTCCCATTGATGAACAATTTCTTTTCAAGCATGTGTTTCCATAGATCATTAAGGTTTATTATTTTGTGTATTTCATTGTTAAATTCTATTTTTATTAAAATGTTATAAACACCAAAAAAAATTTTAAAAATTTTTAAAAAATTTTTAAAAAAGTAAACACACAACTTATTAGACACTCACTCTGGGCTGGTCATTGTGCTATGTAAAAGCAAGAAAAATGGAAGTGCTATCTGGCTAATGAAGAAAATCACCAGAATATTGTTCTCTCATTGACCACATGAAGGCCCCGTTGGCTTTAAGGGAAAAGGTGGTGAAGTTGGTAGCAACCAGGATGTGGTAAGGTGGGCATAGCTGCACTTACTGGAAGGAAACAGAATCATTTTCTACGTCCAGAAGTGGATTAGGTCAGCAGCTCAGACGGCACTTCTGCTCTGGAGACAATTTGCCATGGGTCCTTTTGGAAGCACAAAGATAGAGCTTCTTCCCGGGTGAGAGACACGGGAAACTCACTTCATGTTAAAATAAGGAACTTGAAGAGATGGCTTAGCAATTAACGTGCTTGATTGCAGAGCCTAACGACCTGCGTTCTATTCCCCAGTACCCACATAAAGCCAGATGCACAAAGTGGCACATGCATCTGGAGTCCATCTGCAGTAGCTGGAAGCCCTGACACACTCATTCTCTCTCTTCTTTTTAAAATATTTTTATTTGTATTTATTTGAAAAACAGAGAGAGAGAGAATGGGCACACCAGTGCCTCTAGCCATTGCAAATGAACTCTAGACGCATGCACCACCATGTGCATCTGGCTTACATGGGTACCTGGGGAATTGAACCTGGGTCCTTAGGCTTAACAGGCAAGTACCTTAATGCTAAGCCATCTCTCCAGCCCTCTCTGTCTCTCTTTTATCTTTCTCTGCTTGCAAATAAATAAAACTTTATAAAAAAAAAGTTTTATTGCTGGGCGTGGTGTGGCGCACGCCTTTAATCCTAGCACTCGGGAGGCAGAGGTAGGAGTATTGTTGCGAGTTCAAGGTCACCCTGAGACTACATAATGAATTCTAGGTCAGCCTTAGCTAGAGTGAGACCCTATCTCAAAAAAAAAAAAAAAAATTAATATTCTTAAAAAATAAGCAACTTGCATTAGCCCTAGAGAAAAGAGAAATGAGGAAAGACGTCAGTCGCAAACACCCGGTCAGTAGCTACGATGACTAGAAGCTTGTAAGTCACAGTCCACTCTTCAGTTGTTTCCATGTCTACTTGAATCACTTTGGGATTTCTAAGCCTAAGGTGACATCCCTACATACAAACAGCCTTGTAATGTCTACACAGAGCAGTTACACAGAGAAGACAACCACCTCAAGAGAGGGGGCAGCAGGGCTGAAGGGATGGCTTTAGCAGTTAAGGACCCAGGTTCAATTCCCCAGGACCCACGTAAGCCAGATGCACAAGTTGGTGCATGCGTCTGGAGTTCGTTTGCAATGGCTGGAGGCCCTGGTGCACACATTCTCTGTCTGCCTGCCTGCCTGCCTGCCTCTCTCTCTCTCTCTCTCTCTCTCTCTTTCTCCAATAAATAAATAAATACCTTAAATAACTTTAAAAAAGGTGTGCACCACCATGCCCAGCTATTTAAAAAAAGAGAGAGAGACAGTGGATAGCACAGACTTTTCCAGGAGGATCTTGCTGCCCAGGACCCAGGACCACCAACATCCAGTCTGTTACCCGAGACAGCTTGTTACAAAGGTAGGCTCTCCGGTCTACCCCACACTGAACCAGATTACATTTTTTACAAGATACTCCAATATCACAGGAAAGTCTGAGGTGGCCTTCATTGAAGAACATCTGAAAAATGTTGTATTCCATACACACACCCCGAATCGCAACAGGATGCCAGTATATTTGCATGTACTGGTAATCTCAGCACTTGAGAGGCAGAGGCAAGAGGTTCATGAGTTTTAAGCCAGCCTAGGTTACACAGTGAGACCAGACAAACCAAAAATCGCAGAGGGGCCACACAGTGAATGACACTTTTTAAAATCGATGACCAAGTTTTTTTTTTTTTTTTTTGGTTTTTCGAGGTAGGGTCTCGCTCTAGCCCAGGCTGACCTGGAATTCACTATGGAGTCTCAGGGTGGCCTCGAACTCTCGGAGATCCTCCTGCCTCTGCCTCCCGAGTGCTGGGATTAAAGGCGTGCGCCACCACGCCCGGCTGACCAAGTACTTTTGAAAGTCTATTGGAATTAGAAAAGAGAAACCTTAGTTCTCCTCTCTCCCATCTTTATAATGAAGGATCACATCTCTTGCATATTCTGGAAGGTTCTTTGGCAAGTATAGGATGAAGAGACTAATAGCAAAGCGAGGTTGTTGCTTGTCCTGGCCGAGGGCCGTCCTGGTGACCACAGCTGCAGCCTCGCACACTTTCACCCAGCAGCGGGCTGACTTCCTGCGCTGAGGTGGATGGAATTAGTCAACACACAGCCCAAACGTGGTGTCTGGGGAAAGCCCGGCTGAGTGTCTGCCGATTTAAGGTCGAACACCACGGAATGTTCCTGGCTCCCTCCCACCAAAGTTTCTCTTCACCTTGTTTCTACCAAGGTACTACAAGAACCAGGGATCAGCAACTTTTGCCCCGGTACTTTTCCCTAATTATCATATTAACAAGCAATGAGGTTCCGGAGTGGTGAGGTTGACAAATAATCTTTCAATCCACTCTTACTCATAGATTGAATTACCAATTCCTTATGTATTGGTCCAAATCTCATGCAGGCTCTCAACCTAATCTATTAAAGTAAATCACTTCCCAAACTTTCCACCTGAATAGAATTCTGTTTTTTAAAATCATTTTTATTTATTTATTTGAGAGTGACAGAGAGAGAAAGAGGGAGGGAGGGAGAGAGAGAGATGAGAGAGAGAGAGACTGGGCACACCAGGGCCTCCAGCCACTGCAAAGGAACTGCAGATGCATGCGCCCCCTTGTGCAACCGGCTAACGTGGGTCCTGGGGAATCGAGCCTTGAACCAGTGTCCTTGGGCTTCACAAGCAAGCGCTTAACCGCTAAGCCATCTCCCCAGCCCAGAATTCTGTTTTTAGCTTTTTTTTTTCTTCTTCTTCTTCTCCTCCTCCTCCTCCTTCTTCTTTTCCAGGTAAGGTCTCACTCTAGCCCAGGCTGACCTGGAATTCACTATGTAGTTTCAGGGTGGCCTCGAACTCAAGGTGATCCTCCCACCTCTGCCTCCCAAATGCTGGGATTAAAGGCCTGTGGCACCACACAAAGGTCTGTGCCATCATGCCCTGCTTGTTTCCAGCTTTTGCCTCACAAAACATTTTGTGTTTCTGAGTCATCCCCCCCACCCCGACCCCGCAGGCTAGTGTGTGATTCCTGCAGTAATCACTTCTCTGTTCATCTGAGTTCTCTCCAAACTCCCGTCCCACAACGTCCATCTCCTGCTCACAACCCCCCCGTGTTTCCCCCTCTTCTGTCTGTCCACTCACACTTTATTCAGCAGTCACTAAAGACAGCCAGAGACAACTTTGCCATTGCCCACTTGAACACCTGTCTGAATGGGCTTTGGATTTTCAGCTTTCAAGAGTCTTACAGAATCCGCTCTTCGAATCTCAAAGCTTTTGAAGGAGAGACGGCTATAAATTCTGCTTTTTCAGGCTCCCACCACTCCTGCATCTCTAGCACATTCCCCTGGGGCCTCAGTTTCCCCAGGTGCACAGGTCTGCTCAATGAAAACTCCTTTAAGCGCTCGGTGACAGGAGGACCCACGCCTCACAAGAGAAGGGTCATTGTTGATCCAGAGTGGGTCTCAGCAGCAGAGGCCCGGGGAGGAAAATGTTTGGGGCACTGCCCAAGTCTGAGCTCCCTCCTCTCCTCCTTATCACTCTCTCTTCTCCGCCCACTCCTCTTTTACACTTCATTCTCCCCTCCTTCCTCTCGCCCATTCATCAGTTTTCTCTACCTCTTCCTTCTCCTCCACCTCTCCTCTCCCCTCTCTTTATTCTCACCTCCTTCCTCTTCTCCCATTCTGAATTTCTCTCTACCTGTTCCTCCTGCTCCCTCTTCTTCCTCTTCCTTCTTTCCCTTCATCCCTCCCGCACCCAGTGGAAAGGCAGAAGGTATCCAAGCTGACCAAAGGCCCTGGCTTCTGGGACACACTCACAGTGGGAAGATCCTTCCAGAGCACACCTGATTCTTAAGTTTCACAGATACAGAAGTATAGACAAGTTAAGTCCAGATGGGCCTTACCCAGGGTTCCCAGCACGTGAAGCCACCAAGATGGCAAAGGTCCCTAGGATTCATACCAGTTCGTACCCATGCAATGGGGCCTTCAAGATGACCCCTTGGGTCTCACA
Organism: Dipus sagitta; assembly: GCA_036346955.1. Taxonomy (NCBI): domain Eukaryota; kingdom Metazoa; phylum Chordata; class Mammalia; order Rodentia; family Dipodidae; genus Dipus; species Dipus sagitta. Next base: position 124,042,212 of record CM070779.1, on the reverse strand, counting down.
GACAGGGACGGGGATAGCACAATTGGGGTGTCATTGCAGTCAGCTCCCCACTGAGACCAAACAGATACACCTGACACTGCGGCCTTGGATGCAGAGGGTTGGCCTCCTGAAATATGACTGGCACACTTCCACCGGTACGGGCACAGTTCCCTAGGGGAGAGTCCCACAACCTCAAGGCTTGCTGGTGCGCTCCATCGGAAGCTGCGTTGACAGTCAGTCCTCCAGGGTAGAGTTTGTGAAGATACAAGTGGGCACATAAGCCAAGCACTGGTGAGCCCAAGGCCTGGAGCAAGGGATTCTGGGGGCCCAAACCAACCCTCAGAGACTCCACTCACATCTGTCTCCCCACGCACCGCTTACTGCTCAGGAGGCCGCCAGGGAAGAGGCCTGGAGGATGTAGCCACGAGGAAGTGGCTGCCCGGCCCAGAGACTTTGGGATAAGGGCATTTCCCCTCTAGGGTGTCTTCACTCAGTGTGTGTCCCCAGTTCAACACAGCCTCCATCTAGGCCTGGGTTCCCTCCAGTCTGGCGCTGGAGTCTGAACCTCAGGCAACCCCTCACCAAGGGATGGGAAGCTCAGTGGTGGACGTCTAAGAGGCTCTGGCCATGATTCCTCCCTAGGAAGATTGCCCCTTCCTGGGTTAGACGGGGCTCCGCCTGCAGCTGAAGACCTGGAGGGGCAGCAGCAGAGGGAGAGGCAGAGCAGGCAGCGCAAGCTTTCCAGCCACAGGGGCTGCGGCACCTGTGCGTTCATTGCTCAAGGGAAGAGGTCGTTGGAAGGTGGCCAGGCACGAGGGCGAGTAACTCGATTTGTGACCCAGTGACATTTAGGGTAAGCTGATGTCACAGGACGAGAAGAAATCACACAAGAGGGAAACAGTGAGAGATTTGGAGGCGGGGGCAAGGTAGGTGGCTTTGTCAGAGGAGCACCATGGCCCGAAGACCACTTTGGAAAGATCTGCAACAATAATAGAAGACTTTTGCTTTATTAAGATAAGGAAGAGCCAGGTGTAGTGGCACACGCCTTTAATCCCAGCACTCGGGAAGCAGAGGTAGGGTGATGAGTTCAAGGCCACCCCTGAGACTACATAGTGAATTCCAGGTCAGCTTGGGCTACAGTGAAACCCTACCTCAAAAAACAAACAAACAAAAAGAGATAATGAAAGGCTGGAGAGATGGCTTAGTGGTTAAGGTATTTGCCTGTAAAGCCTAAGAACCCAAGTTCAATTCCCCAGAACCCATGAAAGCCAGGTGCACAGGGTGGCACATGTGTCTAGAGTTTGTTTGCAGTGGCTAGAGGCCCTGGTGTGCCCATTCTCTCTCTCTCTCCCGCTCTCACTTGCTCATAAATAAATTTTTAAAAAAACTTTTTTTTTTTTTTTTTTGGTTTTTCGAGGTAGAGTCTCACTCTAGTTCAGGCTGACCTGGAATTCACTACGTAGTCTCAGGGTGGCCTTGAATTCATGGCAATTCTCCTACCTGTGCTTCCCAAGTGCTGGGACTAAAGGCATGTGCCACCACCCCCGGCTAAATAAATATTGTTTATAGAAGATAATGAAACCACAAATTAAAAAAATGTTCACATGATTTGAATTTCTGGTAACACCATTTTATTTCTTCTTCATCTAGTTTCTTGCTAACTTTGATTCCAAACTGACGAGTTACTGACAAAATTATTAAACCTGAGATAATCTAGAGAAGAGAAAAACTTACAGATCCAGTGCATTACTTTCAAATATTCAAACGCTTCCCGAAAAGGAGAGGAACTGGTTTGTCACCAATGTTGATAACATCTGGCAGTCAGTCACTTTCCCGGGGAGTCACACATTAGGAGAGCATTTGAAACGAACCTCTCTCCCAATATGCCTCCAACTTTAGCAGCCTATGTAACCCCAAAACAGAAAATTAATTATACTCATGGTCAGTCACAGGAGCATGCGTTCACGTACGTGTGTCTAGAGTGACTAATATGGCCCCCGCTTTATTACTCAGTTCTTTCCCTCTAAGTGTCATATCTCTATGTTTCCCACCAAAATCCAGATTAAGAATGAGAATGCAAAGCACACTTTCACTCCTGCATGACTGTAAAACTCAGAATGGTGATTCACAGGTTTCCCAAAGTTGGGTAGAAATGCTGTAAAATCACGGCATTCAGTGGGTTTCCAGTGAAGGCCAGTTCACCTTTGCAGAAGTGAAGGCTTGAGCGCTGTAGGAAGGAGGGAGGAAAAAGCACACCGGGGGGGGGGGGTGGATTTGGAAAGGAAGAGTGGGACCGTGTGCCTAACTTTGTGCCTTCCAGGCTCCCTGGAGCGGAGGGCAGGGTCTCCAAGCCCCCCAGGACTCAGCTTCCTCTACCCGCATTGGAAGAGGGGGAGATCAAAGAGGGGGGTGAGAAGGGAAACCGCCCTGGAGACGCACCTGCTCACGCAGACACCAGCACTCACTGAATCTGAAGAAAGAGCATTCGGTAGACAGGCGAATATTGGTGCCTTACCTGCCTTGAAAGCTTGCCTCACTGGGACGCCGGGTCTGACAGTGCTCTGTAGAGTGACACAGGCTAACAGAGAGTGGCATTCTCCTCTGATTTGTTTATCATAAAACCTTCATAATGTTTTTTATTAATTTACATGATTTACTTGGAAGCAGAGAGAAGTGGGCACGCCAGACCCTGTTGCCACTACAAACAAATTCCAGATGCATGTGCCACCTAGTGCACCTGGCTTTATGTGGGTACTGGGGAATCGAACCTGAGCTAGTGGGCTTTGCAAGCAAGCACCTTTAACCTCTCTGAGCCATCTCCCAGCCCCCAAACCTTCATAATGTCTTTAAGGCAGGTAAGACTTCAGGAATTGCTCCGTTCCAATCCTTTCAGTGCTCTTAAAGATGGTCACTACTGGAGAAGTCTGGCCATGGCTATCTCCACTCCCTCTAATGTCTACACATAAGGGGACTCCTCTCTCCAACACCCATTTTTTTCTCCCCGCTAGTACTAACAGATCTTTAACAAAATGCCAACAAAGAAATGATACATCTGCAGCCCTCCACAGAGCTAGACAGCTAGCAAAAGCTTCATGCACATGATTTGATTCTTTTAAGAATCCCATGAAGAGATTCTGTGCAGTCTCAACGCTGCAGGTAAGAAGCTAAGAAAGAGCCGGTCGTGGTGGCGCACGCCTTTAAGCCCAGCACACCGGAGGCAGAGGTAGGAGGATCCTGTGAGTTCAGACACCCTGGGACCACATAGTGAATTCCAGGTACTTGGGAGGCAAAGTTAGGAGCATCGCTGTGAATTCAAAGACATCCTGAGAGTACATAGTGAATACCAGGCCAGCCTGGGCTAGAGTGAGACACTACCATGAAAATCCAAAAAAAAAAAAAAACAGCTAAAACAAAAAGAGTACATGGAAATTGTCCCAAGTCCTGTAGTTATTAAATAGCAGAGCTGGAATTCAAAGGTTTACTGACTATGAGCCCAGTAAGGGAAAAAAAAAAATCACTGTCCTTGTTGGCAGCCTGGATTATTTATGGTCTCACTCTAGCTCAGGCTGCGCTGGATTTCACTATGTAGTCTCAGGGTGGCCTCGAACTCATGGTGATCCTCCTACCAGCCTCCATAATATTAACACTAAGATGCCCAGCACATGGTGAAAACATAAGAGGCTGCGATTCCAGATGCTGGGACAAGAGAGAGAGAGAGAGAGAGAGAGAGAGAGAGAGAGAGAGAGAATGATGACTTGCTTTTGTCTGAGATGGAGGTAGAACTCCGGGAGCAATTCTGTCTGTTCTCTGAAAGTGATTAGAACTGAAACCAGTCCCCTCCCCCTCCCTCCCCAAAGTAGGATCTCACTCTAACCCAGGCAGACCTGGATCTCACTCTGTAGTCCCAGGCTGGCCTCAAACTCACAGCCATCCTCCTGAGTGCTGGGATTAAAGGCGTGTACCACCGCAGCCAGCGGAACCTGTTTTTTTTTTTTTTTTTTCTACTCTGATCGCTGTCTAGCTACTGAATATGTTTGTTGTGTATTTTGATCACAATCCCTTTCCCATTACATTATTTTGTCCTTCTTCCCTTGTCCCCTTTCCACTGAATCCTTGCAAGGAGTTGTTTTTTTTTTAATTTTTTTTTGTTTATTTATTTATTTGAGAGCGACAGAGAGAAGGAGGCAGAGAGAGAGAGAGAGAGAGAGAGAATGGGCGTGCCAGAGCTTCCAGCCTCTGTAAACGAACTCCAGATGCGTGCACCCCCTTGTGCATCTGGCTAACGTGGGTCCTGGGGAATCGAGCCTCGAACCGGGGTCGTTAGGCTTCACAGGCAAGCGCTTAACCGCTAAGCCATCTCTCCAGCCCGCAAGGAGTTTTTTAATAATTTTTATTTGACGGGCGTGGTGGCTCAAGCCTTTAACCCCAGCACTCAGGAGGCAGAGGAAGGAGGATCACCGTGAGTTCGAGGCCACCCTGAGACTACATAGTGAATTCCAGGTCAGCCTGAGCTAGAGTGAAACCCTACCTCGAAAAAAAAATTTTTTTAATTATGTATGTATATATGTGTCTCTGTGTTGTTGCTGCTGCAAACACCAGAGAGATGTGCTACTTTTTTAATTTTTTTTTGCATGACTTGACGTGAGTACTGGGCCATCAAACCCTGGGGCCGTAGGCCCTGCAAAAAGATGGAGATAAGGACAATATCCAATGTGAGCAAGGATGTGGAACAAAGAACTCCCCTCACCCTCACGTGGGGGGGGGGGGGTCAGCGGTGATGTGGGGAAGCACACCTGGGTCTTCAGTAATGCTCATAATTGTGCAAGATAGTTGCACCTCCAGAAAACCATCCCAAAGAACTAGCATGCAGCAGCAAGGCCGTCCATCCCAGCGCTGTTCACTATCGTGAAAAACTGACAAATATCCAGGCATGTTCACGGATCTCGAGTTTACCTATGGTTAGATAATGGGTGTGTATTCCCTAACACATGATTCTGGTTTTGTTTAAAAAAAAAAAAAAGATATTTGAACTGTTCTTTTGTTTGTCTGTTTGGTTGGATTTAAAATTTTATTTTTGTGTTTTTTTAAATTTGTTTGTTTGAGAGAGAGAGAGGCAGATAGAGAGAATGGGCACACCAGGGCCACCAGCCGCTGCAAACTGGTTTACGTGGGTCCTGGGGAATTGAACCTGGGTCCTTTGGCTTTCCAGGTAGGCACCTTAACCACTAAGCCATCTCTCCAGTCCGGGATTTTTCTTTGCTTTTTTTCTGAAGCAGGGTCTCACGCTAGCCCAGACTGACCTGGAACTGAGTCTGTAGTCCCAGACTGGCCTCGAACTCATGGTGATCCTCCTTACCTCTGTCTCCCAAATGCTGGGATTAAAGGTGTAGGTCACCACACTCTGCTAGGATGGCAAATTTGATTGATTGTATTTTTTTTGAGGCATGGTGTCACTTCACTCTAGCCAAGGTTGACTTGGAACTATGTAGCCCAGGCTGGCCTTGAACTCATGATGATACTCCTACTTCAGCCTCCTGAGTGAGGGATTAAAGGTGTGTGCAATCTTGCCTGGCTTCAAACTGTTCTTAATTTTTAATTTTTTTTTGCACAGGGGTGGGGTGGATGTTTTGAGGCAGGGTCACACTGTAGCCAAGACTGACCTGGAATTCATTCTACAGACCCAGGTTGGCCTTGAACTCGTGGTGATCCTCCTACCTCAGCCTTCCAGTTCAAGGACTAAAGGCATGCACCATCATACGCGGATAATTTAAGATTTTTAACAGGCTCTCAAAGGGCAACTTTCCTAGCAACTATAGTGCCTACCCTAGTACAAGCTTTATGATATGAAAGGGAAGTACCATCAATCATTGCCTCTGAGGCAAATTCCTGAAGTTGCTTTGAGCAGTCACCTGGCTAGAAGAAGAAAGGTCTTGTTTCATCACAAAACTCTGGGCCCCACCAGCAACCCGCAGCACTCCTGGCTTTGAAGGAAGCAGCAAGGCACGCTGGTTAGAAAGTAGGAGCTATTTAAGATAGGTCTGAGCATGGACCAACTCCCCCACCTACTGGCTGTAAGACCTCGGGCTGACCACCCCATCTTCAAGCCTATTTGCTCCTCTATAAAATGGGGATAATAAAATTCCTATTGGATTATAGGGAAAACTTAAAATTAAGTATTTATAATTTACATGGTGTTAGTATGTTGTTAATATGGCTACCCTTCACCTTAGGCCTCAAGGGCATCAAGAAGCTGTTTCTGAGAGTCAAAGTTTTGGTCTAATTTGTATAAACTTTTATTATCCATTACACTATGGGACCTGTAAATGCTTACATTTCTTCTATAATCAGGTTTTCAGAACTATAACTTCAAACTCAAAAGTTTCAAGAATATTTTGTTTCTAAGTTCCTACAGAATTTGTTAATCTCAACCTGAAATATCTAATCTGGATGATACACGTGGGCCTACCATAAGGCATCACTCTTAAAACTTTTTTTTTTTTTTTTTTTTTTTTTTTTTTTGCAATACTGGGATTGAATCCAGGGCCTCATGCACGGTAGGCAAGCACTGCACCAGTGAGCTAGATCCTCAACCCTTATAACTGGTTTTAAAGCTTACCAAATGTACTAGGTGTCTCAGGATGATGAATTTTCTGTTATTTTCCTAAGTATCCCACAGTGTTTTATTAGTTGTAATTTATTAAGATCCCAACGTTACGCTTTGTTTAGGGGATACTTTTTCAGGGTGATGCTGGCTGCTATTCACGACAGCCAACTACGTCAGTGACTAGACAAGCAGACACACGTGAGAAGGCATGAGCCGACCTTTCTACGGGAAGGTTAAGTGGTGGCTCTTAAAGGGGAAAAGGCGCACCTGCTGAGACAACTATTATCAAAATGGTAAATCCCAGCAGAGGCCAATATCCCCCTACAGGCTGTGGGGAAATACGGAGGACTTAATGGTAAAAAATATTCAGGGAAACAATTTAGAATCGTAATTCTCCCCCTTGAGGAAATACTGAAGTGAATGAGGTAGGGTCCCATGCTGCTCACTAACGAACCAACTAGAACCCAAGACTCATCACTGAGGTGTCAGATGCACAAACCAAGTAAACTAGGTTTTTGACTTCGGCAAATTAAAATGGCCTTAGAATCAATTTGTGCTTAAGAAAAAAAAAAAAAATCTTCCCAGGAACAAAATTCACTTAAACATCCTGGATACAACACACAAAATAGGGAAGCACAGAATTCGTTGCCTTTGAAAGGAATACCGTCAGCTTGTCTTGTGTGCACGGACAGTGTCTGCAATCAGCCCGACTGAAAAGATTCGGAAACACTTGTCTGTCCTCTTTTCTCTCATCCTTATTCCCTAAGCAATACATTATAGCAACCATTTACATAGCCTCTGTATTAAATTAGGTATTAGCAATGTAGAGATGACTTAATGATGTCTGGCAGGATATAAAGTGCATGAAGAGTATGAACACCCCGCTGTTTCTACAAGGGACTTGGGCCTCCTCAGACACTGCAAACTCCACAGACACTGAGCAGTGAGTATTTTAAATAGGGCGCTCAAGGACCATTCTGAGTTCCTAAGAGTCAAGTTATTTAAAAACAATTAACATTCTCTGGCTAACAGGAAGAGAGCCAAAGTGGTCAGCAAGGGAAACCTGGTGTTATCAGAATAATGAGTGCACCTGCACACTGCGTCCTCTTCCTCAGGGGTGCAGGATCCCACCCAAAGAACCTTTGGCCTTTCTGGGACACACCAGGCTTTCCTTTTTTAAGTTTATTTATTTATTTTAGAGAGAGAGAGAGACAGAGGGAGAGAGAGAGAATTAGCACACCAGGGCCTCAGCCACTGAAATCAAACTCCAGACGCTTGTGCCACCTAGTGGGCGTATGAGACCTTGCGCTTGCCTCACCCTTGTGTGACTGGCTTACGGGGGATCTGGAGTCAAACCTGGGTCCTTAGGCTTCTCAGGCAAGCACCTTAACCACTAAGGCACCTCTCCAGCCCCAGGCTGTTCTTCATCACAACATTTATCAGCAGTCTCCACCCTCCTCTTTAAACCTACAGACCCTCCTCAATGCCCACAGCTCTGATTGCCTAAGCCCTTGTTTGGTATACACGCTTTGTATTGTATAAATTGTCACGTAATCACACCCCTCAAGTGCCATTCTGGCACCCACTGCTGCCCCCTGCCCAGCTCCTGGCTTGCCACCAGCGCACAACCAACGTCCCGTCTCCTCTCCCAGGTCTCTGGAACCCGTCTCTGGAAATGTCTTCCACATCCCTTTGAACAGGACTCAGATTTCAGGCTGCGGGAAGAGGGTGCATCCACAGATAAAACAGACAGTCACTGGCCACCTCCTCCCTCAAAACCCCTTTATCATGAAACACCAAAGCAAAACGTCTATCTTGTGACTTCAGAGCAGAGTAGAGGACAAGCCCCAACAGACACAGAGCAGTGCCCCAACAACCTCCCTGAGAACAGGTTGGAGTCCTCAGAGCCACTCCCGCCACCGGGAAACAGCTTCCAATCTAAGTGACCCTGGCTCCCCACAAGGTCATGTGTGTTGTTTGATGGATTTAAGTAACCTTTAAATTTGTTGGGAGCCTGGGCGTGGTGGTGCACTGCCTTTAATCCCAGCACTAGGGAGGCAGAGGTAGGAGGATCGCAGTGAGTTCGAGGCCACCCTGAGACTCCATAGTGAATTCCAGGTCAGCCTGAGCTAGAGTGAGACCTTGAAAAACCAAAAGAAAAAAAGTGAAAAAAAAAAAAAAGTTTGTTGGGGGCTGAAGGGATGGATGGCTTAGCAGTTAAGGCGTTTGCCTGCAAAGCCAAAGGACCCAGGTCCGATTCCCCAGGACCCACGTTAGCCAGACACACAAGGCGGCACATGCGTCTGGAGTTCGTCTGCAGTGGCTGGAGGCCCTGGCATGCCTGTTTTTTCTCTCTCTCTTTGAAAAAAAAAAAAAGTTTGTTGGAAGCTACTCAACCCACACAACAGTAAGAGAAAAGTCGTGTTCTGGCCCTTCCACAAACTTCTGTGCAAAGAGACTACAAAACCTGGAATCTGAACACTGGGTAATTGGGTGGTTCTCTCTAGGGAAGAGTTCTGACATACACTGTGGTTTCTCCAGAAGGGCTGATTCAGAGAAGCTGGGGAGGGTGAGGGTGTGGGTTCTTCTAGACTCTCACTCACTGGCCTCCTGAGGGCAGCTTTTCCAAATCAGCAGGGTTTGGTTTGCATCTTCAATGACTTTGACTGACAAATGCTAGTTGTCACCGAGGAAGGAAACCACATTTAGACATAAACCCGAGAGTTCACAGCAGGCTGCTGCCACCATGTGGTGACTTGGCACAAATATGAGAGAAACAAACCCCATAGGCAGAGATTTCAAAGAAACAAAATGAAACACGTATATAAAAAGCACAAATACGAATCTCACATGTACAAAATAGTTTATTAAATGTCCTGGATATTTAAGTCAAAAACATGTGTTAGTCTAATTGCATTTGAAAAAGCTTTCTAAGCTGCGTGTGGTGGTGCACACCTTTAATCCCAGAACTTGAACTTGGGAGGCTGAGGTAGGAGGGTCACTGTGAGTTCGAGGCCACCTGAGATTACACAGTAAATTCCAAGTCAGCCTGAGCTAGCGTGAGACCCTACCTCAAAAAAAAAAAAAAAAAAAAGGAAGATCTTTTTGCAAAGGACCTTCATGAGCTGCTTGTAGCCTCTTTCCAACAGTATAGAACATCTCAAAGCCTTTTCTAGACCAGTGCTTTGGAGAATTGAAAAAAACCGGTCAATAAACACAGGAAGCAAGGATAAACAGAAGCCAGCTGTGCCCCAAAACATAACGCAAAAGTCATGTTACTTATAAAAGAATGTTGGGGAAAGGGTGTATTACCCATAGTTCTTTTCCAAGAGTCCCTGTCGTCCCCTTAGTCCTCTTTCCTTAGCCCATGACAGTTTTCACTACCCGTTCAGAGCTCTCACCAAGTCCTGGGTTACTTTCCACACCCAGGTCCCTTGACTTCAGCCAATGAAAGCTATCTGGAAAATGAAGGCAGAGGCTGGGGAGAGGGCGGCACTTGGGAGGAGCCTACTTGGCCCGACATCAAGTTCCGAGAGGAATCCTCAGATGAGGAAGATGATGCCCTCCGACACCATGACCTGGTTGTCATCCTGCATCCTGCTCAGCGCAGCCTGGATCTCCTCGGGAGAGAAGGGCTCTTCTCTACCCCGACTGACGGACTCGGTGAGGTGCTGCATGCCCACAGACTGCGCGTGAGCCTCCCGGAACACGTCCAACAGGGCCGCCTTGAATGCCTTCAATCTGCCCAAGACAGAGAGAGCAAGAGAGTGAGGAGAAGGGGAGAAGCCAGGCATAATGGAGCAGGATTATATTCCCAGCAGTTGGGAAGCTGGGTGTGGTGGTTTGAATAGATGGCCCCCAATATATTCCGTTTATTTGTTCGTAGTTTGTATCTGCAGCCACCTGGCTGGAGGCAGTGTCACTGGGTGGATCTTAAGGTGTGGTGGTGGGTTTCAGATTTCAATCTAAAGACATGCAAAGTGTAACCTAGCTGAGGACTGCCACAAGTTCAAGGCCAGCCTGTATCATCATAGTGAGACCACCTCAAGACAGACACACCTACACAATCTCAGGGAAGAGCCATGCGGTTTAAATCCAAGTGTCAAAATACAGTACTGTGTCCCCTCCAGGCTTATTCTCCCATCCTCTACCCCCACCCAAACCGGCTCTGAAGTCTCCCACATGTCTGCGTATCCCCTCCCTAACGCTAAGCCTGTGTGTACTACAGAGCTTCGCGAACACTGAGAAACGGCAGCGTGTTCAAACCAGAGACCCTTTAGAGGACTTGGAGGTTGTTGGAAACTGACAATGCTATCCGCGAGCGCAGCATCCTGGGGGGCAATTTACCAACGCCTCTAAGTCTTAAAAGCACATACATATCCGTTGACCAGGAAGTCTGGTTCTTACTATACTTGTATGGGTGGTCAGTGATAAGTACGGAACATTTTACCATATACTGTTTACACTGGGCCACCTCAAAGTCCTTCTAGAACGTCTTCAGCAAACTTCTACCTCTCCTACTCTGGTGGTGTCTACCTGAGCTGACTCACACGGCTTATTCTGGAGGGCCATCATAATTGTTGATCTGAATGGTTTTCCCTAAGCGCTTTTCACGGTCTACAAACTTGCTTCCGTACATATGTTGTCATGTGTGCTTCAGGGGGAAAAAATTACATAGTATTTATTTATTTGAAAGAAAAACAGAGAGCAAGAATGAGTATGGGCATGCCAGTGCCCCTTGTCACTGCAAGCAAAAGCAAACTCCACATGCATGCGCCACTTTGTGCATCTGGCTTTCCAGAGATACTGGGAGAATCAAAGCTAGGCTGTTAGGCTTTGCAAGCAAGTACCTTAAACTGATCTTGCTCTAGCCAAGGCTAACCTGGAATTCACTATGCAGTTTCAGAGTAGCCTCAAACTCATAGCAATCCTCCTACCCCTGCTTCCCAAGTGCTGGGATTAAAGTCGTGTGCCACCATGCCCAGCCAGAAAGTCACTCTTAGGGCTGGAGAAATAGCACAGAGGTTAAGGCGCTTGCCTGAAAACAACCCGGGTTCGATTCCCCAGTACCCATGTAAAAAGTGGTGCATGCATCTGGAGTTTGTTTGCAGTGGCTAGAAGCCCTGGTATGCCCAATGTCTCCCTCCCTCTCTCTCCTTGGAAATAAATTAATTTTTTAAAAAGTCACCCTTGGGCTGCAGAGATGGCTAAGTGGTTAAGGCTCTTGCCTGCAAAGCCCAAAGACCCATGTTCTCTCCAGATCCCACATAAGCCAGATGCACAAAGGTGAGGCAAGCGCAAGGTCACACTTGCCCACTAGGTGGTGCAAGCACCTGGAGTTCAACTGCAGTGGCTAAGGCCCTGATGCATCAATTCTCTCTCTCCTCTCTTTCACTCTCCCTAAAATAAATAAATATTTATGAATGAAAAACAAAGTGGATGTACCCTATAGAAAAGACACAAATCAATCATGTTTTGCCCTTGGTAAGATAACTCTCTTCCTCCTGACCCCAAAAGGGCATAATTCAAATCCTGACCCCGCAAAAAAAGAATTAGTAAACAAAATAAATGGGAAGTTTTGAGCAAAGGTACAAAGGAATTCTTTACACTAGTTTCCATTTTTCCTGTTTGGCCTTATAATCAGAGTATGAGATGTTTCAAATGCATGGAGGTCTAGCTTTGACCTCTGTTACACAGTGTCTGGTTGCACACCTCTCCCTAGGAGCTGGTCCTGACCCTGGCACCTGCAAGACTTCACAAAGCACAGGGCCACTGTACCCACCTGGACTCGCTCAACTCCACCTTCTGGGACTCCTGGGACTCCTCGGTCTCCTGGGTCTCCTGCGAGTCTGTCGTCTTTGGAGTGTGCACTTCAGAGCAGAGGTGGGTGTAGGGATGGAAAGATACCAAGGTGAAGCCATTTCCAATGGGTGAGAAGTTGACTTTGCGTTCCCCTCCCCTCACTGAGTCTAGGAACACGCCTACAGTTCCTCGAAGGCCAGGCAGTACAAACTAGAAGTCAGAGAAATCCCTACTGGGGGACAGAGGGACTGACTCGGGCTAGAGACCCTCAATTCCTTATTGGGGATGTTTACACCAGGAAGCAGACCACAGAGCAAGGCCTATTTTTCCCCAAGTTGGGCCACAGCCTTGGACACAGGGTCTGATGCAAGCAGTCAGATGGAGAGAAGGATGTGCCAAGAGCAACTGATAAGGCCAGGAGGCAAAGTGGGCGTGGTGCAACACCTTTAATCCCAGCACTAGGGAGGCAGAGGTAGGAGGATCGCAGTGAGTTCGAGGCTACCCTGAGACTCCATAGTGAATTCCAGGTCAGCCTGAACTAGAGTGAGACCTTGAAAAACCAAAAGAAAAAAAAGTGAAAAAAAAAAAAGAAGTTTGTTGGGGGCTGAAGGGATGGATGGCTTAGCAGTTAAGGCGTTTGCCTGCAAAGCCAAAGGACCCAGGTCCGATTCCCCAGGACCCAAGTTAGCCAGACACACAAGGCGGCACATGCGTCTGGAGTTCGACTGCAGTGGCTGGAGGCCCTGGCATGCCTGTTTTTTTTCTCTCTCTCTTTGAAAAAAAAAAAGTTTGTTGGAAGCTACTCAACCCACACAATAGTCAGAGAAAAGTCGTGTTCTGGCCCTTCGACAAACTTCTGTGCAAAGAGACTACAAAACCTGGAATCTGAACACTGGGTAATCGGGTGGTTCTCTCTAGGGAAGAGTTCTGACATACACTGTGGTTTCTCCAGAAGGGCTGATTCAGAGAAGCTGGGGAGGGTGAGGGTGTGGGTTCTTCTAGACTCTCACTCACTGGCCTCCTGAGAGCAGCTTTTCCAAATCAGCAGGGTTTGGTTTGCATCATCAATGACTTTGACTGACAAATGCTAGTTGTCACTGAGGAAGGAAACCACATTTAGACATAAACCCGAGTCCACAGCAGGCTGCTGCCACCATGTGGTGACTTGGCACAAATATGAGAGAAACAAACCCCATAGGCAGGGATTTCAAAGAAACAAAATGAAACACGTATATAAAAAGCACAAATACGAATCTCACATGTACAAAATAGTTTATTAAATGTCCTGGATATTTAAGTCAAAAACATGTGTTAGTCTAATTGCATTTGAAAAAGCTTTCTAAGCTGCGTGTGGTGGTGCACACCTTTAATCCCAGAACTTGAACTTGGGAGGCTGAGGTAGGAGGGTCACTGTGAGTTCGAGGCCACCTGAGACTACACAGTAAATTCCAAGGCAGCCTGAGCTAGCGTGAGACCCTACCTCAAAAAAAAAAAAAAAAGGAAGATCTTTTTGCAAAGGACCTTCATGAGCTGCTTGTAGCCTCTTTCCAACAGTATAGAACATCTCAAAGCCTTTTCTAGACCAGTGCTTTGGAGAATTGAAAAAAACCGGTCAATAAACACAGGAAGCAAGGATAAACAGAAGCCAGCTGTGCCCCAAAACATAACGCAAAAGTCATGTTACTTATAAAAGAATGTTGGGGAAAGGGTGTATTACCCATAGTTCTTTTCCAAGAGTCCCTGTCGTCCCCTTAGTCCTCTTTCCTTAGCCCATGACAGTTTTCACTACCCGTTCAGAGCTCTCACCAAGTCCTGGGTTACTTTCCACACCCAGGTCCCTTGACTTCAGCCAATGAAAGCTATCTGGAAAATGAAGGCAGAGGCTGGGGAGAGGGCGGCACTTGGGAGGAGCCTACTTGGCCCGACATCAAGTTCCGAGAGGAATCCTCAGATGAGGAAGATGATGCCCTCCGACACCATGACCTGGTTGTCATCCTGCATCCTGCTCAGCGCAGCCTGGATCTCCTCGGGAGAGAAGGGCTCTTCTCTACCCCGACTGACGGACTCGGTGAGGTGCTGCATGCCCACAGACTGCGCGTGAGCCTCCCGGAACACGTCCAACAGGGCCGCCTTGAATGCCTTCAATCTGCCCAAGACAGAGAGAGCAAGAGAGTGAGGAGAAGGGGAGAAGCCAGGCATAATGGAGCAGGATTATATTCCCAGCAGTTGGGAAGCTGGGTGTGGTGGTTTGAATAGATGGCCCCCAATATATTCCGTTTATTTGTTCGTAGTTTGTATCTGCAGCCACCTGGCTGGAGGCAGTGTCACTGGGTGGATCTTAAGGTGTGGTGGTGGGTTTCAGATTTCAATCTAAAGACATGCAAAGTGTAACCTAGCTGAGGACTGCCACAAGTTCAAGGCCAGCCTGTATCATCATAGTGAGACCACCTCAAGACAGACACACCTACACAATCTCAGGGAAGAGCCATGCGGTTTAAATCCAAGTGTCAAAATACAGTACTGTGTCCCCTCCAGGCTTATTCTCCCATCCTCTACCCCCACCCAAACCGGCTCTGAAGTCTCCCACATGTCTGCGTATCCCCTCCCTAACGCTAAGCCTGTGTGTACTACAGAGCTTCGCGAACACTGAGAAACGGCAGCGTGTTCAAACCAGAGACCCTTTAGAGGACTTGGAGGTTGTTGGAAACTGACAATGCTATCCGCGAGCGCAGCATCCTGGGGGGCAATTTACCAACGCCTCTAAGTCTTAAAAGCACATACATATCCGTTGACCAGGAAGTCTGGTTCTTACTATACTTGTATGGGTGGTCAGTGATAAGTACGGAACATTTTACCATATACTGTTTACACTGGGCCACCTCAAAGTCCTTCTAGAACGTCTTCAGCAAACTTCTACCTCTCCTACTCTGGTGGTGTCTACCTGAGCTGACTCACACGGCTTATTCTGGAGGGCCATCATAATTGTTGATCTGAATGGTTTTCCCTAAGCGCTTTTCACGGTCTACAAACTTGCTTCCGTACATATGTTGTCATGTGTGCTTCAGGGGGAAAAAATTACATAGTATTTATTTATTTGAAAGAAAAACAGAGAGCAAGAATGAGTATGGGCATGCCAGTGCCCCTTGTCACTGCAAGCAAAAGCAAACTCCACATGCATGCGCCACTTTGTGCATCTGGCTTTCCAGAGATACTGGAGAATCAAAGCTAGGCTGTTAGGCTTTGCAAGCAAGTACCTTAAACTGATCTTGCTCTAGCCAAGGCTAACCTGGAATTCACTATGCAGTTTCAGAGTAGCCTCAAACTCATAGCAATCCTCCTACCCCTGCTTCCCAAGTGCTGGGATTAAAGTCGTGTGCCACCATGCCCAGCCAGAAAGTCACTCTTAGGGCTGGAGAAATAGCACAGAGGTTAAGGCGCTTGCCTGAAAACAACCCGGGTTCGATTCCCCAGTACCCATGTAAAAAGTGGTGCATGCATCTGGAGTTTGTTTGCAGTGGCTAGAAGCCCTGGTATGCCCAATGTCTCCCTCCCTCTCTCTCCTTGGAAATAAATTAATTTTTTAAAAAGTCACCCTTGGGCTGCAGAGATGGCTAAGTGGTTAAGGCTCTTGCCTGCAAAGCCCAAAGACCCATGTTCTCTCCAGATCCCACATAAGCCAGATGCACAAAGGTGAGGCAAGCGCAAGGTCACACTTGCCCACTAGGTGGTGCAAGCACCTGGAGTTCAACTGCAGTGGCTAAGGCCCTGATGCATCAATTCTCTCTCTCCTCTCTTTCACTCTCCCTAAAATAAATAAATATTTATGAATGAAAAACAAAGTGGATGTACCCTATAGAAAAGACACAAATCAATCATGTTTTGCCCTTGGTAAGATAACTCTCTTCCTCCTGACCCCAAAAGGGCATAATTCAAATCCTGACCCCGCAAAAAAAGAATTAGTAAACAAAATAAATGGGAAGTTTTGAGCAAAGGTACAAAGGAATTCTTTACACTAGTTTCCATTTTTCCTGTTTGGCCTTATAATCAGAGTATGAGATGTTTCAAATGCATGGAGGTCTAGCTTTGACCTCTGTTACACAGTGTCTGGTTGCACACCTCTCCCTAGGAGCTGGTCCTGACCCTGGCACCTGCAAGACTTCACAAAGCACAGGGCCACTGTACCCACCTGGACTCGCTCAACTCCACCTTCTGGGACTCCTGGGACTCCTCGGTCTCCTGGGTCTCCTGCGAGTCTGTCGTCTTTGGAGTGTGCACTTCAGAGCAGAGGTGGGTGTAGGGATGGAAAGATACCAAGGTGAAGCCATTTCCAATGGGGGAGAAGTTGACTTTGCGTTCCCCTCCCCTCACTGAGTCTAGGAACATGCCTACAGTTCCTCGAAGGCCAGGCAGTACAAACTAGAAGTCAGAGAAATCCCTACTGGGGGACAGAGGGACTGACTCGGGCTAGAGACCCTCAATTCCTTATTGGGGATGTTTACACCAGGAAGCAGACCACAGAGCAAGGCCTATTTTTCCCCAAGTTGGGCCACAGCCTTGGACACAGGGTCTGATGCAAGCAGTCAGATGGAGAGAAGGATGTGCCAAGAGCAACTGATAAGGCCAGGAGGCAAAGGAACAACTCTCCAATCCCCCGGGGAAGGCTCACTCACCTTGAGGCATCTCCTGCTCTGCGTTGCTGAAGTCATAGGGGTCATATGAGTCCCCGTCCTGGGCATCTGACTGACGAGTCTTCCTCCTGAAACACCCACAGCACTTAAGGAACAGGAAGGTGCCGGGCGTGGTGGCACACGCCTTTAGTCCCAGCACTCGGGAGGCAGAGGTAGGAGGATCGCCATGAGTTTGAGGCTACCCTGAGACAACATAGTGAATTCCAGGTCAGCCTGAGCTAGAGTGAGAGACTCTACCTTGAAAAACCAAAAGAAAGAAAGAAAAAAAAAAAAAAAGATGAGCTGGAGAGATGGCTTATTGGTTAAGGCACTTGCCTGCAAAGCCTAAGGACCATGTTCGACTCCCTAGGACCCACATAAGCCAGGCACACAAGGTGATGCAAGCACGCAAGGTCGCACATGTGCACATGGTAACACACGTGTCTAAACTGTCTCGCTCTCTCGTATGCGCACATAAAAAAAGGGGGCAGTCTGTTGGGCTTGCCTCAAAAAATAAAAAGAAAGAAACAAAGGCTCTAGGGAATCCCATCTTGTTCCCTTGGCCATAGAGAAAAGAAGACAGAACCACCTACAACCAAAGTGAACAGCCTTGGCTTACACTACAGACCACTCTCCGGGCTCAAATGCAAACAGGCCCTGCTCTCCAAAGTGTCCACCTCATCCTTTTTTTTTTTTTTCCAAATTAGAAACCCAACCAGGGCTGGAGAGACGGCTTGGCAGATAGGGCGCATGCCTGTGAAGCCTAAGGACCCAGGTTCAATTCTCCAGGTCCCACATAAGCCAGATGCACATGGTGGCGCATAAGTCTAGAGTTCAGTTGCAGTGGCTACAGGCCCTGGTGCACCCATTCTCATTCTCTCTCTCTCTGTCTCTAATAAATAAAAAATAAAATCTTGCCGGGTGCGATAGTGTAGGCCTTTAATCCCAGCGCTTGGGAGGCAGAGATAGGAGGATCATCATGAGTTTGAGGCCACCTTGAGATTACATAGTGAATTCCAGGTCAGCTTGGGCTAGAGTTAGACCCTACCTCGAAAAACCAAAAAATAAAATAAAATCTTAAAAACCAAAAATGAATAATAATAATAATAATTAAAATAACCCCACACCATATACTCATCAGCCTCAAGAGTTTTGTAACACATATTCAAAGCCTTCAAGAGCAGTTACTGCTCTGCTATTTGGCCCACGGCACCAACCTGAACACGAAAGGTTTCATTCCCTCTCTGGTGCTCAAGCCCCGGGGCCTGAAGAGCCTGTTGTCAACAAGTAGTGCTCCCCCAGCCCCGCCCGGGCCAGAGCCTTTCCATCCCGCTCATGTCGTCCACCTCACCTCTTCCTCTTCTGCTCCTGGTCCTCCTGGCTTTTCTCTTCTTCATCTTCTGTCTCTGATTCCTCCTCACTTTGCTTCTTCCGCTTCTTCTCCTTCTCCAGAACCTAGAATCAAGGGAGGTGTGACTAACCCCGGAAGGTCCCTCACATCAGAACCTAGAACCAAGGCAAGTGCGATTAGCCTGCAAAGGTCACACACGTCAGGAAATGAAGCATGAACCCGAGAGTCCTTTCTGCACCGTCAGCAGCCACAACTTCCATATTTCTTTCTTTAAACATATTTAATTTACTTATCTGAGAGACAGAAAAGAGGGAAATAGACAGAGAGAGAGAATAGGCACACCAGGAGCTCCAGCCACTGCAAACAAACTCCAGATGCATGTGCCACCTTGTGCATCTGGCTAACATGGGTCCTGGGGAATCGAACCTGGGTCCTTGGGCTTTGTAGGCAAGTGCCTTAACCACTACGCCATATTTCTAATGACTCACCTAGGCTTTGTGGTCCTCAAGTGTCAGGGTCATGAGTAGGGGGAGAAGCTGGTAACCATCTCTTAACAATGCTGGAAGATGAACTAATAGTAATTCATTTCTCTTTCTGTCTTTTTTTTGGAGGGGGCGGGGGGAATTTCAAGGTAGAGCCTTGCTCTAGCCCAGGCTGACCTGTAATTCTTTAAGTCTCAGGCTGGCCTCAAAGTCACAGCAATCCTCCTACTGCCTCCTGAGCGCTAGGATTAAACGTATGTACCACTCGTCTACCCCAGCTATTTTTCTTTAAAAAAAAAAAAATTACCAGGCTTGGTGGTGCACACCTTTAATACCAGTACTCAGGAGGCAGAGGCAGGAGGATCACCATGAGTTCGAAGCCATCCTGAGAGTACATAGTGAATTCCAGGTCAGCCTGGGCCAGAGTGAGACCCTACCTCGAAAAACAAACAAACAAACAAACAAATAAATATATACATACACACACACACACACATATATATAAATATATATTTTTTTTAAATCAGGCTGTAGATGGCTTACCAGTTAACCACTTGCCTGTGGAGCCTAAGGACCCCGATTTGAGGCTTGACTCCCCAGTGGCCACATAAGCCAGATGCACAAGGGGGCGCACGCCTCTGGAGTTCATTTGAAGTGGCTGGAGGCCCTGGCACGCCCATTCTCTCTCTCTCTTTCTCAAATAAATAAGATTTTTAAAAAAGTTTTAAAAATATATTTTCTATCTATTTATTTGAGAGAGAGAGAGAGACAGCCACTTGCTGATGCAAACTCTAGACCCATGTGCCACTTTGTGCATCTTTTACAAGGGTACTAAGGAATCAAACCTGAGCCTTTGCAAACAGGCACCTTTAACCACTAAGCCATCTCTCCAGCCTGTAGTTCATTTCTTTACGAACCAGGTGTTTAATTAACTGGAACACAACTCCCCACCTAGCAAGGCCAACAAAACACAGAGAGTGTGGCAGACCCACAGCTAGATCCCCAAGGGCTACAACTCCCCAGCGGGGTGGGGGGGGGGGCGTCCAACCTCACCTTCTTGAAGTAAGCGTACTGCACGAGCTCCACAGCGTCCTGGGCATCCTGCAGATCCACAGTCTTGCTCATGCGGACCTTCGCGTGCGCCGTGGACAACCGGATCAGAGTTTCCAGCGTCCGCGCTGTAACTGGAGATGTCTGCAGAAGGAAACACGAGGTTATGACGTACCCCGACATCTTTAGACATGGACACGACTCCCACTGCACAGAAAGGGAAACTTACACTACCAAAAATGCTCGAGGTGCCCAACAATCATTCAATTCAGAGCTGTTTCTCTAGACGGGTGCGACTAAAATTCATAAAGATGAAATGTATGCGGTGTTCAGGGAGAGAGGAAAGGGATGAAAAGAAAACTAGTCACGGCTATAAAGAAAAAAGGGGGCTGGTGAGAAGGTTAGCAGTTAAGGCGCTTGCCTGTGAAGCCTACGGACCCATGTTTGACTCTCCAGGTCCCACGTAAGCCACATGCCAAGGTGATACAAGTGCACAAGGTCTCACAAGGTGCACACTAGGTGGCGCATGCATCTAGAGTTCAATTACAGTGGTTGGAGGCCCTGACGCCAATTCATTCTCTCACCAAAAAAAAAAAAAAAGTCAGTCAGTCTGTTGGGCTTACCTCAAAAAAAAAAAAAAAAAAAAGATACAAAAGGTTACTAAGTACAATAGTGAAGGGAGAAAAATAATCATTTACTGCAGGCCTACAATGCAATGGAGTATTTCATATTCATTCGATAAAATTTACCCCTCTTGGGCCGGGCATGATGGCACATGCCTTTAATCCCAGCACTCAGGAGGCAGAGGCAGAGGTAGGAGACTCGCCATGAGTTCAAAGCCACCCTGAGACTTCATAGTGAATTCCAGGTTAGCCTGAGCTAGAGAGACCCTACCTCAAAAAAACAAAAAAAATAAATAAATAAAAAATAAAAAAATAAATTTACCCCTCTTAATAACTCAGAGGGGGATAGAGAGATGGTTAAGTGTGTAGTGGTTTGAGTCAGATGTCCCCCACTAAAATCATGTGTTTTTAAATTAATTTACTTGAGAGAAAGAGAGAGGATGGGTGGGTGTGCCAGGACAGTCAGCCACTATAAACGAACCCCAGATTTGTGCGCTCCCGTGTGTGTATACAGTGCGCGCTTCCGTCACTGTGCGTCGAGTTTACATGCAACCTGGAGACTTGAATGTGAGTCCTTAGGCTTCGCAGGTAAGCGCCTTAACTGCTAAGCCGTTTCACTAACCCAAATCACGTGTTTTGAATGTTTGCCCCCCCCCACCCAGCTGGTGCCAATTTAGTACGTGGGGCCTTGCTGGGAGAGGCGTATTGTAGGGAGCAGGCTAGCGAGTAGTAAGAGCCAGTGCCCCCTTACCAGAGCTGGGCTCACTCTCCTGCTGCTGTTTCCCACCTGCTGTGGCAGAGGTGACGTCCAGACTCTGCTCATGCCATGCTTACCCCCTGCCATCATGACACTTCCCCTTGAGATTGTCAGCCAAAATAAATCCCTTCCTCCCATCAGCTACTTTATCCCAGCAATGAGAAGGTTGACTACAACAGGGTATTTGCTTGTGAGGCATGATAGCTAGGGTTTGATACCCACTACACACATTAACGCCAGATGCAGAGTGGTACATATGTCTGGAGTTTGTTTGCAATGGCAGGAGGCCCGGGCATGCCCACTTCTATCTCTCTGCTTGCAAATAAATTATATATAAACTTAAAACAGCTGAAGAGATGGTTAAAAGCACCGACTTATAACGTCCAATGACATGGGTTCAATTCCCCAGTACCCATGTAAAGACAGAAGCACAAAGGGACGCACGCTTCCGAAGTTCATTTGCAGTGGCAAGAGGCCTTGGCGTGTCAATATTCTTACTCTCTCAAATAAATGAACGATTTAAAAGAAAGTAACTGAAAAGGTTTTACAGGTGAGGAAAATAGGAGTCAGAGTTTCAAGTAATTTGTCCAAAGTCACACTTGGGGAGCGGTATAACAGAGGCAACCTGAGAAGCGTTGCTTACACGCTGTGTAAACCCACTGAAGTCCAGAGTGGCCACTGTGTGTGACACACTGATAAGAGTACTTTCACGAGGGAGGAGTGTAAACTAAACTGGGGCACACCAGCTCTTGTTAGTTCCATAGTTTATTTACGACAGAGAGGCAAAGTCGGCTCCTTCGCATTTCATCGAATGAGACACTTGTTATATCTCTGGGGTCCTGATTTTATTTTCCCTTGAAAAATGAAGTAATTAAATTTGTGCTAACAGGAAGTCCTTCAGCCCTAGGAAAGCTCACTAGTTAAAAATGCTTCTGAAGGGCTGGAGAGTTGGCTTAGCGGTTAAGGCGTTTGCCTGCAAAGCCAGGGGATCCTGGTTCGACTCTCCAGGACCCACGTTAGCCAGGCGCACAAAGGGGTGCACGCATCTGAGTTCATTTGCAGTGGCTGGAGGCCCTGGTGCGCCCATTCTCTCCCTCCTTCTCTCTCTCTGCCTCTTTCTCTCTCTCAAATAAATAAATAAAATATATTTTTTAAAATGCTTCTGAGGCTCCCAGAACATAGGGACTCCTGCCCCAGCCTTGCAACTAAGGGACCCCCGACGTGTCCACCCTCGCCGGCGCTCACCCGGGCCGTGTCGGAGCTCATGCTGTCCTGGCTGCGCAGGCGCGAGTACTCTTCCGCAATGTAGGCAGCCGACTCCGGCGTCAGGACGGGCTTGATGATCTTGGCCACGTGGATGTACTTCTTCATGAACGCCGCGCTCACCACCTTCTCCCTGGAGCCACACAGTGAGCTCTACTCTGCGGCTGTCCCTTACCACCTCCCTGGGACGGGGGCTTTGCCTCTCCACAGGCGAGACGAAGTCAACAGCAGAGAAGAGATGAGGCCTAGAACCCACCCCCACGGCCCCCCACAGAGTGTTTATTTAACTAGAGATGTGATCTGGAAATTAGGCAGCCGAGGAGAGAAGTTTAAGGGTTATCTGCTCCACTTTATAGATGGCAAAACTGTGGCTCAGAAAAGCGAAAGTGGACCCAAATTCCAATTTTCTGACTAAAATCTGTGCAATTAAATCAAGCACACTTGATCAAGTCTCCTCTACTCAAATTCACTTGCAAAACCTTCAGTGTTGTCATCCACTGACCAACACCATAGACTACCACAAAAATCTACAGAACCTGAATGAGGAAACTATCATACACCCATCATTGGCTGAGTGCACTGTAAAAAAAAAAAAAAAAAAAAAAAAAAAAAAAACTTTTTCCCTCTCTCTCTCTCTCTCTCTTTTTTTTTTTCTGTTTGTTTTTTGGAGGAAGGGTCTCACTCTAGCCCAGGCTGACCTGGAATTCACTATGTAGTCTCAGGGTGGCCTCGAACTCTCTGTGATCCTAGTACCTCTGCCTCCTGAGTGCTGGGATTAAAGGTGTGCGCCACCATACCTGGCTCTCTTTCCTTTTTGTTTTTCTTAGTTTTTTTTTTTTTTTTTTTTTTAATCCAGTCTTACTCTAGCCCAGGCTGGCCTTGAACTGTGATTCTACCACCTCCGCCTCACGAGTGCTGGGACTAATAAAGGTGTGTGCCACCACACCTGGATCCTTTTACTTTAAAAAAAGGGGGGGGGGGTCCTCTCTGTGTCCCAAGCTGGCCTGAAACTCACAGCAATCCTCCTGACTCAGCCTTCTGAGAGCTGGTATGCTACCTAACTGGCTGTGTCAAAATTTTCTAGCTTAAGATCTGGGGCTGGAGAGATGGCTTAGTGGTTAAGGTGTTTGCCTGTGAAGCCTAAGGACCCAGGTTCAATTCCAGAGTAAGCACATAAGGCAGATGCACAAGGTGACAACTGTATCTGGAGTTTGTGTTTGCAGTGGCTCAGAGGCCCTGGCGCATCCATATTCCTTCTCTCTCTCTCAAATAAATAAATACTGAAAAAAAAAAAAAAAAGGAAAAAAAGATCTGCCCCTAAGCTGAATCAACCACATACACGTGCAGGTCAGCTGCCCAGGATAAACGGTCTATCTGTGTGGATGCTGAGAAGAAGGAAAAGACCCACGGGGCTCCCCATGACTCCCCGACCTGCTGAGCACGTAATGCCCTAAGCTCGGCGCTCTGCTAACACAGAGCTCAGAGGCCCTCGACAGAGGGGACAGAGAGATGCTCACTTTTTCTTCTTGGTCCCAGTGCAGAAGGTTGTCGTGCTTCTCGTAAATCTGGGTGTCTTGCGCATCATCTTGGCTGAAGTCCGGGATCATCCGTGGCCAGGATCTCAACAGCACTACCCAGTGGCATAGCTGGGAAACGCGACATGAAAGAATGGAGACTAAGACTAAGAGCAATCACCAAAGAGCGCTGCTTCCTTAAGCCCAGGCAGTGAAGACACCAACACTCACTGAGGACCCAGAAGGAAATAAGACATGCGGAACTGAACCGCTGAGCCCACAGAAGGTGCTCCAAGATACTGTAGAACCCAAAACAGATGAGACACGCCTTAACTTCCAGCGAGCAGCAGCAAGGGACGTGAGCAGGCAGGTGAGGGCACCTGCAACACCGCCCCCCCACCCCCACAGAACAGCACACACCTTGGGCCGGGCCCAAGGGAACCGCATCTGTTGGGGTCCTTTTCATGAGTCACTCTTTACTTTTTTTCTTTTTTTAATATTTTATTTATTTCACAGAGAAAGAGGGAGAGAGAGACAGAGAAAGAAAATGGGCTCGTCAGGGCCTCTAGCCACTGCAAACGAGCTCCAGACAGGTGCGCCCCTTTGTGCATCTGGCTAACCTGGGTCCTGGGGAATCGAACCTGGGTCCTCTGGCTTTGCAGGCAAACGCCTTAACCACTAAGCCACCCCCCCCCCAGTCCACGAGTCAATCTTTGCTTCCGCAGCCTCACCATCGCCATCCTGCTCGCCCGGGGCTCGGTAACGGTGCATCCTCAGGACGTGGTCCGAGATCTCCCGATCCTGCTCAGGATCCATCTGGTCCAACATGATGAAGAGCAGGTCAAAGCGGGACAGCAGCGAGTCCTGGAGCCCGATGTTCTCCATGGGGGTCTTGTACTGATCATACTGGAGAGCACGAGAGACAGGGGAAGCAACGTCAACATAGGAAAGGACAAGGGCAGGTCACTTCCATGACAGGCAATGCAAGGCTGGCTCGTATAAAACAAATCAAAGAAGAAACGGAGCAGGCTGAGGACACAGCTCGGTGGCACAGTGCTTGCCATGCACGTGTGAGGCCCAGGATCCAAACCCCAGTACCACAAAAAATAAAAATAAAAAAAAGGTTGCCAGGCATGGTGGCATACACCTTTAATCCCAGCACTCAGGAGGCAGAGAGAGAGGAGGATCGCCATAAATTCGAGGCCACCCTGAAACTACAGGTCAGCCTGAGCTAGACTGAGACCCTACTTCGAAAAACAAAACAAAAAAAAAAGGTGTGGGGAGGGGGAGAATGATGGCGAAGAATAAACTGAAATAGCTTTAAAATAAGCTATTAAAATACACAAATATGGGTTGGGTGTGGTGGCGCACTTCTTTAATCCCAGCACTCAGGAGGCAGAGGTAAGAGGATCACTCTGAGTCCAAGGCACCCTGAGATTACATAGTAAATTTCAGGTCAGCTTCAGCTAGAACAAGACCCTACCTGGAAAAATAAAACAAAACAAAAAAAATAACACAAATGTAAGCCAGGCGTGTTGGCACACGTCTTTAATCCCAGCATTCAGGAGGCAGAGGTAGGAGGATCGCCATGAGTTCAAGGCCACCCTGAGACTCCATAGTAAATTCCAGGTCAGCCTGAGCTAGAGTGAGACCCTATCTCAAAAGTAAATAAATAAAACTACACAGATGCAAATTATCTTTCACTTGCAGCATTCCCTAGCTGAAGCTGAGGTGGCCTGAGCGAACACAGAAGCATAACCCTCACACAGAGCTTCTAGCAGGCAGAGCATGGCTACATCCCCAGCCCTCAACTTCCCATGTGTGATAGTTAAGGTGTTGTCAACTTGATCTGTTTAGTAATCCACAGGTTGCTTCTAGGAAGGATCAACTAAAGGAGGAAGTCTTTCCCCCAGGGTGAGCCCTTCCCCCAGAATGGGCGGCCCCGCCCAGAGGGGGACTTGATACAAGGAGCTCTGGGTAAAAAGAGTCCCTTCCTTCCTTCCTTCCTTTCCTTCCTTCCTTCCTTCCTTCCTTTCCTTCCTTCCTTCCTTTCCTTCCTTCCCTCCCTCCCTCCCTTCTTTCCTTCCTTCCTTTCCTTCCTTCCTTCCTTTCCTTCCTTCCCTCCCTCCCTCCCTCCCTTCCTTCCTTCCTTCCTTCCTTCCTTCCACTTGGCTGCTGGAGCTGCTGGCTACCTTCCAGCGTGGATTGAAGACCAGTGCGGGCTAAAGACCAGCATCAACCGAAGACCCCCGTGGATCGAAACCCAGCGGCTCCTCAGGAAGCCTCCAGGTTTTCCAGCACCATCTGCAGTGCTGGGTCGGGACTGCTGAGGCATCTGGCCATGAGGACTGAGCAACTACCAGGTTCGGTGATTCTTAGGCCTGCAACTGCTATTGGACTACTGTAAGCTGATCCAATAAATCCCCTTTTTAAATAATTCATTCTAGTAGTTCTGTTCCTCTAGAGAACCCTGACTAATACACCATGCAAGCGTCGGCTCTTCTCATTCCCAAAGCAGGACCACCTCTGAGAGATGAGCCCCACTCACCGCTAGTCAAAAGCACAGGGCCAACCAGTTAACAGCCTAAAGCACTAAGAACCTGGGCGTCTGGCACTCAGAAAGTAATGAGTAAACCCTCAATTTAAATGACCAATGGAACAGCGGGGCGTGGTGGCGCACGCCTTTAATCCCAGCACTCGGGAGGCAGAGGTAGGAGGATCACCGTGAGTTCGAGGCCACCCTGAGACTCCATAGTGAATTCCAGGTCAGCCTGGGCTAGAGTGAGACCTTACCTCGAAAAAACCAAAAAAAAAATAAGACCAATGGAGAGATGGTTTCACGGTTAAGGCGCTTCCCTATGAAGCTAAGGACCAGTGTTCAACTCTCCAGGTCCCACGTAAACCAGCTGCACACAGGTGACACAAGCGCAAGGCCGCACACACCCACTAGATTGGTGCACGGGTCTAGACTGCGACTGCAGTGGCTGGAGGCGTCAATTCTCCCTCTCATTAAAATAAAAAAATAGGGGGCTGGAGGGATGGTTTAGCGGTTAAGGAGTCAGCGTACAAAGCCAAAGGACCCAGGTTCGATTCCCCAGGACCCACATTAGCCAGATGCACAAGGGGGCACATGTGTCTAGAGTTCATTTGCAATGGCTGGAGGCCCTGGCATGCCCATGCTCTCTCTCCCTCTTTCTCTGTCAAATAAATAAATAAAAATAAAGTATTTAAAAAAAAATTTTTAAACCTACCTCAAAAAACTATAAACAAATAAATATAATAATAATAATAATAAATTTTTGTTTCCTGGAATACTCCAAAAGCTGTTAGCACTTATCTCTTGGGAAAGGGAGAGGAGAGAGAAACAGAAGGGTTACGTTAAACCTGAAATGTTTAGAAACCTCCCACTATATGCTCCCACCAACCCTTTCGGTGCCACAGCTAGTTACAGGTGCTTGCCTGAAAAGCCCGTCGACCGGGTTCAGTTCCCCAGTGCCTACATAAAGGCAGATGCACGAAGTGGTACATGCATCTGTAATTAGTTTGCAGTGGCAAGAGGCCCTGGTACACTCATTTTTCTCTTTCTCTGCCTCCCACCCCACAAATAAAAAAAGTACATTAAAAGTTAGTTCTATGCCCAGTAAGCACTTCTCTTAATGTTCATACCCATGTATTAATGCTACTCTCACTTTTGGTTAGAGAAGCTTCTCTTTTCAGATGGCGGTGACCTTGGGATGACTCAGAAGCACCATGGTGCTGAGAAGAAGTGACAGAGGAGTGCTCAGCACTGAAATACCTCTTATCACACCTTCCAAGGCTCACAGAGTCCATTGTGGAAGAGGTGGTGGAAAGAATAAGAGCCAAAGGAAGGGTAGGACTCCTTACAACGTGCTCCTCCAGACACAAAATGGCCTGGATATCCATGACCTCACAGTGCCTGACACTACCTACATAAGACCCTCATAATAGGAGGAAAAGATGATGACATCAAAATAAAAGAGAGACTGATTGAGAGTGAAAAAGGATATAATGAAGAATGGAGTTTCAAAGGGGCAAATGAGGGGAGGGAGGGAATTACCATGGGATATTGTTTATAATTATGGAAGTTGTCAGTAAAAAAAAAAAAAAAAGAGAGTTTTAAATAAAGAACTTTCCAGAGGGTTTTGCTAGTAGGAACAGGAATCAGAGCTGTAATACAAGGGTGCTACAAGACGACTAGCTTACTTTGGTTCCTGGCCTGTTGTTATTCCCTTAGAGAAAACTGCTCAGCCGAGTTACTCTACAGAACCAAATGAATGCAAGATAGTGGCTACAGGACTGACTCCACCTACCCTGCCATACACGGGATTGGCAGCAGCCAACACACTGCAGCGGGCGTTCAGCCGGGCGTGGATGCCGGCCTTCGCGATGGTCACGCGGCCCTGCTCCATCACCTCGTGGATGGCTGTGCGGTCCATGTCAGACATCTTGTCAAATTCATCAATACAAACCACCCCTCGGTCAGCCAGGACCATGGCCCCTGCTTCCAGGCGGCGCTCCCCTGGGAAGAGAGGAAGGAAAAACATACAGCATGGTCTAGAGGTTACGGAGACGGATGGAGAGAGTCCAGTCTCCTGTCTAGGCACTTCTCAGTGCGGGGCCGTGCGAACACAGCAAAGTGGCTTTGGCGGTGAGGTTTCACAGAAAACCTGAACAGTCTCAGTCTGACCCTTACACAGAGGCCTCTCCTAAGCATCCTTGGCAGAGTCACCTTTGTTACCATCTGTAAGTGACACCAAACTAGGCCTCTTTTCACTGGTCATCAAATTGTTACTCTAGATCATAAGACAGTCCAATTTGCACTTTAATTTCCCTCCTAACTTACTAACTTTCCCTTATGCAATCCCTTCAGATCATCTCTTCAAAAACAATCTTATGGGCTGGAAAGATGCTCAGTGGTTAAAGACCCTTGCTTGCAAAGAGTGATGGTCCAGGTCTGATTCCCCAGCGCCCATGTAAGGCCGGATGACGAGTAGTACATGCATGGTGCTTGTCTGCAGTGGCAGGAGGTGCCGGCATGTTCATTCCTTCTGTCTGTCTGTCTGTCTCTCTCTCTCATATATATATATATCTGCTTGCAAATCAACAAAAATATTTTTAAAAAACCATTCTCAGCAATACAGATCATCCAAAGACGTAGATAATTCACTCATTACTGCAGAATCCTCAAGTTTTCCACAATATAACCTCAGCTAACATTACAACCGCATCTTCCAAACACACGTCAGTACCTCTAGCAAGCTTAAAGAATCTACTCAACGGGTCAGAATAGAGAGATGGCTTAGCAGTTAAAGCGCTTGCCTGTAAAGCCAAAGGACCCAGGTTCGATCGATCCCTCAGGACCCACATAAGCTACATGCACAAGGTGGCATGTGTGTCTGGAGTTCCTTTGCAACAGCCAGAGGTTGTGGTCCACCCATTCTCTCCCCCTACTATTTGCCCCTGTCTGTCTGTCTCTCTCTCTCGCTCTCTGTGTCTCTCAAATAAATAAATAAATAAATAAATAAATAAATAAATAAATAAGAGAGCTGGAGAAGATGGCTTAGTGATTAAGGTGTTTGCCTGCAAAGCCAAAGGACCAAGGTTCAATTCCCCGGGACCACCTTGTGCATCTGGAGGTGCGCCCATTCTCTCTCTCTATCTGCCTCTTTCTCCCTCTCTGTCTCATATAAATAGTTTTAAAAATAAACTTTTTAAAAAGAATCTACTTGATCTCATGCTGAGCTTTTGCCAAGGAGCCTTACACCCTTACCTGTTTCCTGGTCTGTAGTGACAGCAGCCGTCAGACCCACTCCAGAAGAGCCCCGGCCGGTGGTGGGGAGAGCCCGGGGTGCGGTGCAAAGTACATACCTCAGCAGCTGGGACTTGGCAACAGACGGGTCTCCTGTGGGACAGGACAGCGACAGTGACGACGTCTGGGAGACTTGCCGCAAACTCTGCTTTGCTAGCCCAGAGTTTTGTACAGACATGTAGGAATGTGTGGCTCAGTATTTCTCCCTTCACCTTTCCCTCCACCCTTCACACACAGGATACATTTTCAATATCATAAATCAAGAACCCGGTCGAGGGATGCTTTGTAGAAAGATCTACCTCAGCCTCTGACCTCCGAAGGGGCTGACGTGTGAGCGCATGGCCACGGGAGGTACAGTCGTACAAACTGGGTCCTCACAACCCCACTTCGCAAGGTAGGAGGAGAAGAGTCCAAACCAATGCCAGCACCGTACCTATCAGGAGGATGTTGATGTCCCCACGGATGTGGCTGCCGTTTTCAAGGTCTCGTTCCACCCCTCCTAAGAGCAAGCAGAGGATTGCTTTCTTGACATAGTCATGCCCATGGATGCTAGGGGCCAAAGACCTGGCCAGCTGGTCAAAGATATCCTAGAGGAGGAAGAACCAATGGAGTGAGACCTAGTGGAGTTTTGGAGCCTACAGAAAAGACTCGAAGAGGCATACAAGTACGTCACTCCTAAATGCAGAGGCTTGTGCTCTAAGATCAATCGCCTACCAGACAACTATCGGTGCAGCTAAAGATGTGCTGCAGATTCCAAAGTTTGTTTACAGGTTTAATCTTCAAGGAAAAAAAAAGAAAGAAACCCACCCATAAGTCTACCACTTGGGAGGCTGAGGTAGGGGGACCCAGAGCCGAGCCAGCTTGGCTACCTACAGTGTTCAAGATCAGCGTACCACCAGGTGTGGTGACGCACGCCTTCAATCCCAGCACTTGGGAGGCAGAGATAGGAGGATCGCTGTGAGTTCAAGGCCAGCCTGAGACTACATAGTGAATTCCAGGTCAGCCTTGACGAGAATGAGACCCTATCTCAAAAACCCAAAATAATAATAAAAAAAAAAAGAAATAAAAAAAGATCACTGTGGGCTACATGGCTAGGCCCTGTCAAAAACTAAAAATAAAAACCAAAAAACACCTTGACCCTTCCCTCTGGATCCAGTACAAAGACGACCACACATGACTCCTTCAAAACCATTCTCCCCCCGACCCCAAATCTCTAAGGGAGATGCAGACCTTGGAACGGGTTTTACTGAACTTCTTGATCTTGGCTATGTCCTCGGCAGAGAACGAAGGCTGAACATCCTTGCTCATCTGCTTCACGTTACAGGCAATCAGGACAGTCCTGTGGCAGGAGGGAAAGAGGAGGAGTCCTTCTGCCATGTCCCAGTATCAGCAGCCAGTTCTGACAGCAGCAGTAAGCATTCCTATGCTATGAACAAAGACTAGCAAATCGGAGAAGCAAGTCTCTCCGTCCATGCCCCACGGTGAGGGTTGATAATGGCCACTCGTATAACTTCTCCCCTGCCAACTCACAGAGCTTAAAGTTGTGTGTGAAGAAAAAGATGGGAACAAGTGACAGGCTCCCAAGCAGGCCATGAGGCTACGTTCATGTCACCAGTCACTCCCATTATTAGCATAAAGATGGCAAGTTTCACCAGTACTACCTGACAGAGGAAAGGTATGGGAGATGCCTCCTGTCACTTCGTGCCCTCTGCAATACCATAAACTGGAGTGCTGTCAGGGACAGAGCTGAGAGCAGCCAGCACTCCAGAAACTTCCCAGTGGACATTACCTGAAGGTTCCTGAGGTGTAGCCTCCCTTCTTCCCAGGAAGGCAGCGGTAGGTCCCCACCACCTGGATTCGGTCACCAGGCTTCACTTTATCCACCAAATCATCATCCAAAATGACGTCCACGGAGCGGGGAAGCTGGCCGGCAGGGGCCTTCTCTGGCATCTCCTGGATGGTGATGGTCTGGTGGTCCTTGTACACAGACAGGCCGTACTCTGTCTCAAGAGGGTTGTTCTCCTCATCCTAGCAAGAGACACACAGGAATAGCTGGGGGGGGGGGTGCACGCCTTTAATCCCAGCACTCAACACTCAGGAGGAACAGGTAGGAGGATCGCCGTGAGTTCAAGGCCACCCTGATACTACATAGTGAATTCCAGGTCAGCCTGAGCTACAGTGAAACCCTACCTAAAAAAAGAGAGAGAGAGAGAGAGAGACAGGAAAATACAGTCATCTGATGACAGAAGGAGCAGCAGACTTCATAAAATGTTAGTATCCAGACATAAAACAAAAGGCAAGCTTTCCCTCCAGCCTTTCCTTTCCATCCCTATGCCTGGTCTAGTTCAAAAGGGCTAGTCAGGCTGGAGAGATGACTTAGCAGTTAAGCGCTTGCCTGTGAAGCCTAAGGACCCCAGTTCGAGGCTCAATTCCCCAGGATCCACGTAAGCCAGATGAACGAGGTGGTGCATGCATCTGGAGTTCGTTTGCAGTGGCTGGAGGCCCTGGTGTGCCCATTCTCTCTCTCTCTCTCTCCCTCTTTCTCTCTGTCTGTTGCTCTCAAATAAATAAATAAAAATAAGCAAACAAAAAAATTTTTTTTAAAAAAAAGCAGTTCACTCTGATGGAGGCAAAACATCCCTGTTGGAAACCTTGGGCCTCCTACCACCGCTCATTCTCTGCTGACAGTCTGATAGGTGTTCCCACGCCCAAGAAATACCCAACAGAAATGCCCACCCAAAGCCACTTTAGCACTACTCCTATTTGGCAAAATGTAGAAAGCATGAACAGAATGGTTAAGTAAATGTGGGGCAGTCACACAAACTTAAGACCACACAACACAAACGCAGGATGCAGCTCTACATACAACAGAGGTGACTCGCGCAACACCATGTTGCCCAAAAGCAGCTCAACCCTGATGGCCTCAAGGACACCTGGCCCAGTGCACTTCAGTTCTCAAGGAAAGAAACTTGTCTACCATAACCAGCAGATGAGATCACCTGAGCACCTCCACAGGAAGAAATTCTAGGAAGTAAAGAAAGACCTTATCGAAAACAACTGGAGCCGGGCGTGGTGGCGCACGCCTTTAATCCCAGTACTCGGGAGGCAGAGGTAGGAGTTCAAGGCCAGCCTGAGACTACATAGTGAATTCATGGTCAGCCTGGGCTAGAGCAAGACCTTAACTCTAAAATAAAGCCAAAAAAAAAAAAAAAAAGCAACTGACTTTAACTAGAAAAACATGGGCCTTAACCCTCAGTCAACTCTCAGAGGAACCTGAAGTAAGTCACGTGACCCCACTAAATCTTGCTTTAGCTGATTACATGTTGGGTTTCTCACCAGCTGACAAGACTGGGGACAAGGACTGGCTGCTACCTACATCTGTGCCTTCTAGTGGGGCCTACAGCAGCTTTCATTTTAAAACTTAGTGAGTGGGAAATATTCATTGACAAAATGACCTTGGACACCAAGTAATCGATGTTCATGATTTGCAAATATTACACAATAACATATAGCAGTATTTTCCATTTTACTTAAATTTTTTTTGTTGTTATTTTATTTATTTATTTATTTGAGAGCGACAGACAGAAGAGGCAGATAGAGAGAGGGAGATAGAATGGGCACACCAGGGCCTCCAGCCAATGCAAACGAACTCCAGACGCGTGCACCCCCTTGTGCATCTGGCTAACGTGGGTCCTGGGGAGTCAAGCCTCGAACCGGGGTCCTTAGGCTTCACAGGCAAGCGCTTAACCGCTAAGCCATCTCTCCAGCCCTCCATTTTACTTTTAAAAGGTATATTAAAAATTTTTTGCTGGGCATGGTGGTGCACGCCTTTAACCCCAGCACTCGGGAGGCAGAGGTGGGAGGATCGCTGTGAGTTTGAGGCCACCCTGAGACTCCATAGTGAATTCCTGGTCAGCCTGGGCTAGAGTGAGACCCTACCTCGAAAAAATGAAAAAACAAAAAAAGAAAAAAGAAAAAAAAATTTTATGATTACTTTGCTAAAATATGTGTAGATGACTTTTTTCCTTCTTTCAGTCATTCCAAATATGTCACATTTTCCAAACTAAGTATTTTTTTTAAGAAAACTAAAATTTCTACACTACATTTTAGCTTGTAGCCAATCTTCCCTTTAGCTCAATCCTTACTTTTCTTTGCATTTGTTTTCGAGGTAGGGTCTCACTCTAGCCCAGGCTGATCTAGAATTCACTCTGCAGTCCCAGGCTGACCATGAACTCAAAATCCTACCTCTGCCTCCCTGGGATTAGAGGCATGTACCACCATGCCTGGCTAATCCTTACCTTTCGTTTCCCTGTTTTCTAACAGTAAGATTTCAGTATTATCTAATTACTTGAATGAAAACAGACATCTTTGATTCCACCTCCCCGAGGAGGCCCAACTGATTAATTCCTCACCTTAGTGGGATAAACCGAACTGGATGGAAAAGCCACCAGGGTGGTGAGGTCAGAGTAACGTCGCTCTATGGTCTTCTTGGTAGCAGGACAGTAGTGGACACTGCGAACAACTTTGGGATGCACTAGAGAACCTGTGGATGGAAACCCATGCATGTCTGGTTGGTGACTTCAAACACTGTGTCCTTCCAAATAGGCTAAATTACTGTAATAAGTTATTCATGTTTATATTTACATACAGAATATTGCCACATCCATGTAGAATTCTATGGAGCACCATTGACCCCAGTTAAGGGACAGTAGTAGTTCAGGGTCGCAATGAGGATGCCAGGAGTCAGTCAGTCAGTACTGCTCCAGCTCTCCACAGAACTCATCATGGTCTCCCCCCAGTTATTTCGTATTCTGTTTAATTAGTGTGTGTGTGTGTGTGTGTGTGTGTGTGTGTGTTTCTGAGTGTGGGGACTGTATGTGGTGGTGCACAGGTCGGAGGCCGACCTTCGGGTCAGTCCTCTGCCTTTCCTCATCATTTGAGGCAGAGCTCCTTCAGGCACTGCTCTTCTTTGCCAGAAGCTTCCGGGAAATGTGCCTCTGCCTCATCCTGCTGGGATTACAGAAGACCACCACGGCTTCTGGCTTTTTACCTGGAGTCTGGGGATCAAACCTGAGTACTCGGGCTAGAGGAACGAGTGCTTTATCCACTGAACCATCCCCCAGCCTGGAACCCCAATTGTTGTAGACCCTGAACTTCTTCTCCAAGCTCCACCATGTCATTTTAGTGCTGCACCTCTGAAGCCACAAGCCACCCAGACCATGTAAGCCTTCTAACTCTCTCCCACGTCCACTTCAATTGCTTCCCCCTTCAGCCCACTCACACTTCGTGACAATGCCCTCCACGCAGACCACGCAGCTGAGGAAGCAGGAAGTAAGAGTCCGGGGAGAGACATGTTTAGAGCCGAAGCTGCCTTCCAGTCCTATGTAGAACTCCTCGTACTGCTTGGCATACGTAGCATCAATGGAGGCCACAAAGTCTTTTAAGGCCCGCTGGAAGGCAACCAGCTCCTCAAAGGCATTGTTCAGGAGGCTGTAGATGGGCCAGAGAAGAACCATTACCTTGGGCAGAAGAGGCAGAGCTCAAGACAACCGACCCTCAAGCAGAAGGAAGGCGTCTTGGGTCATGATGGTCAAAGAGAGAAAGTCCAGGTCCTCCTTGCCCTGCCACCTTACAAGACTTCAGAAGTACGTAAGGATTTGTTGACTTCACCTTATCAAGAAACGTAAAAAAGAGGGCTGGAAAGATGGCTTAGCAGTTAAGGCACTTGCCTGTGAAGCCTAAGGAGCCAGGTTCAATTCCCTAGGAGCCATGTAAAGCCAGATGTACAAGGTGGTGCACGTGTCTGGAGTTTGTTTGCAGCCCATTCTCTCTATCTGTCTCTTCCTCTCTCTCAAATAAAATATTTTTTAAAAAATGTAAAAATGAGGGGCTGGAGAGAGAGCTCAGCGGTTAAAGGCGCTTGCTTGTGAAGTGTTATGTTCCAGGTTCAGGTTCCTAGTACACACATAAGGCCAGATGCACAAAGTAGTGCGTGTGTCTGGTGTTCATTTGTAGTGGCAGGAGGCCCTGGTGCACCCATTCTCTCTCCCAATCTCCCTCTCTCTTCCAAATAAATAAATAAATATATATATTTTTAAAAAATGTACACTCGGGAGGCAGAGGTAGGAGGATCACTGTGAGTTCGAGGCCACCCTGAGACTACACAGTGAATTCCAGGTCAGCCTGGACTAGAGCGAGACACTACCTGGGGGAGAGGGTAAACATAAAACTGAGCAAAACACCAGAAGGAGGGGATGTGAGAGGAGAATATGCCCACTACCTGCTCTTTGTAAGTGAGGCAATGCAGACCTCTAGGCCACCCCACGGCACCCAAGTATTTTCTGGTTCAAATCTGAAAAGAGGCAGCTCTCACTCAGAACCGGGATACCCCCCCCCAACAAAACCCTGCACTCACCGGTTGGCCCTCTTTTCATTTTTCCTACGCAGATCATTCACATTGACGATCAGCCGATATTGGTTGTCACTGATCAGCTCCCGAACTTTGCTCTGGTAAATTCCCTGGTCCTCCTGTGAAACAGCCACCATGTAGCAAAACTCAAGAATGTTTCAACACAGCAGTAACTCTCAGCAAGGTCACTAACTGAATCTCTGGGGCGGAGCCCAAGCCCAAGGATGCGTTCATCCACCTTCCCCTTTCTTTCACCAGCCTCAGATTCCAAGTATACCTTACCAGAAGACTATATAAATTATGAGATCAATATATCACCACAGGGGACAGGGTCCCTTTTGGAAGGTTCTTGGTCTCAGATAAAAGAATTTTTAAAAAAATCCAGGTGTGGTGGCGCACGCCTTTAATTCCAGCACTCAGGAGGCAGAGGTAGGAGGATCGCCATGAGTTCGAGGCTACACTGAGACTACGTAGCAAATTCCAGGTCAGCGTGGGCCAGAGTGAGACCCTACCTCAAAAAAAAAAAAAAAAGAGAGAGAGAGAGAGAGAACTCAGGCCAGGCATGGTAATACATGCTTGTTATACCAACACTCAAGAATCTGAAACAGGAGGATCATGAGTTCAAGACCAGCCAGGGATACATAGTAAGTTCAAGGCCAGTCTGGGCTACAAAATGTAAGCCTGTCTCAAAAAAGCAACAAGGCCGGTTAAAAGACACTTGCTTGCAAAGCCTGCTGGCCACGGTTCAATCCCCCAGTACCCACACAAAGCCAGATGCACAAAGTGGCACAGGAGGTCTTGGCATGCCCATTCCTTCTCTTCCTTCCTTTCTCTCTCCCTCCCTCCTTCCCTCCTACATACATTCATAAAGTTAAAAGAAAAGCAAAATAACAACAAAAAGAAAGAAGTAAAAAAGCAAGTGGGCAGATTCAGCAGTGAGAATCTGAAACCAATGGAGGAGGGGATGTCCTTTGGAGAGCGTGACAGTGCCCTGAACCTCAGGGCAAGCAGGCTAAGATTTCAGCAGGTGTCAGAAGGATCTGGAAAGGGACGCTTTCTGAGGTAGACGTCAGAAAGCGGCAGGCACAGCACTGAGGAGCTGCAGCTCATGAACAGCTTTAGGAACATATTATCTTCTTTTTTTTCTTTTTGTTTTTCGAGGTAGGGTTTCACTCTAGCCCAGGCTGACCTGGAATTCACTATGTAGTCTCAGGGTGGCCTTGAACTCACAGCAATCCTCCTACCTGTACCTCCTGAGTGCTGGGATTAAAGGCGTGCGCCACCACACCTGGCTACAGACACATATCTTAATAAAGTAACAGTTACTCCTTTTCTTCTGGCTTGTCCTTGCCCTTGGATGAGACATAATCCTTTTCACCTTTTAGTGTTAGGGTGCTCTTCCTTAGGTTGTAAAACAGAATCTCCTCTTTACAGTAAAAAATCCAGAGCTAGAGCAATGGCTTAGCAGTTAAGGCTCTTGCCGGCAAAGCCAAAGGACCCACGTTCAACTCCCCAGTACCCATGTAAAGCCTGACGCAGAAGGTGACGCACACATCTGAAGTTCCTTTCAAGTGGCTAGAGGTCGTGGAACGCCCATTCTCTCTCTCTCTCAAATGAATAAATAAATAAATACAAATACTTTCTAAAAAAGATACAGGCCTTTTTGGACAAGGGAAATACCTACCGCCCACATCAAAAGCTATCAGTGGCCACTGACCATTTCATTTGTAAAGAGGGGTATTGACAATCAGTGATGACACAGATGTCCACCTTCTGTCTACATCAGAAAGGACATTACTGACCACCAATCATATCATCTATGCAGGAAGACGTCAACATATTGATATTCATATGCCTCAAATGTGCCTAGGAAGCAGGTGGATGCACAAAGACCCATTCTGCTTAGCATCCTGTGCCACACGCTATTATTCCCTGTATTGTCAACCGCCCTTCTGTAAGCTGACATTTTAGTGGGGGATTTAAATGAGCTCTTAAATCTTAAAGGGCCATAAGCAAAATCCTCGCTAACCTTTAATTAAATTTTTAAAAAAAGAGAAATAGATATGAATTTGTTCCACTATAGTGCTCATTTCAAAATCATGCTTGTATATCTTAAATACGGACAAAACGTAAATTAAATGCGTCTTTAAAATTCCCATTAAAACTGATTTTCATTTATCACCAAACTTTCCAAATGTTCACCAGCATTCTATGGCTTTAAATTTATGGTTGCGCACAAAACCTTCTTTGAATACATACAACACAATTTTTTTTTTTTTAAATCTCCATCTTCTCTGGTATAATGTAGGCATTAAAATAGGAAGTCTCTCCCCCACCCTGGCAGGAAGTCAGTCAGTAAAATCTAAGTTTTCAGAACAGCGGTGGGTCACCCGTCCCTTCCCCCTGAATTAAGAGCAACCAGGTGTGATGCGGAAGAGTCCTCCTCGGGCTACACAACTTTGTTGTCGTTGTTTGACTTATTGACATACTGGCAATAATGGAAAACAATATATATTTTGATCATAATGCCTTCGTATTCTTTTGTCCCCCTCCCCCAACCCCTTTCCACTGAACCCTCTGGCTTGGTCACTGTGTTCACATTTGGGAAGCCTGTCGCCTTTGGCCCGTCACATGCATTTAGAAGCAAGGTGCAGGGTCTCTAGAACACTCGCTAGTGGCTCATCAGGACAGGCAGGTGTGCAGATGGGTGGCAGTGCGCCCGCCTGGCACGCACGGCGTCATGGGTTCAAGTCTGCCGCCGATCCCCGCCGGCAAGGCCTCCGAGCCCCTCACCTCGTCGTCCAAGAAGTCCAGGTAGTCTCTCTGGGCCTCCCGCAGCTCCACGTCGTCCAGCACCACGGTCCCCGCCATGCCCACGGCCTCCAAAGTACCCGCTGCAACACCGCGCGCAGGGCCCCGGGTGACTCCGCCCCGGCGCGAAAAACCTCACAACTTTTCCCGCCAACAAAGCGCACCACAGGGAAGAGGCGGGGACTCAGGGACCAGATGTGCATCCTGATTGGCCGAGCCTCTTATGCCGCTTAGCGGAAATCGTCCCCTCACCTCCTGACCAATAAGAGAGAACGGTAGACTCTAAACCCCTGTTCATTGGGCAACTGGGAGGGACCGGGGAGCACTGCATTCTGGGAGTTGTAGTTCCCTCCTTTTTTCTTGCTGTAAGCAGAGTTTCTTTCAAGCTGTAATTTCGGTTTGGTACTGTGTCCAAAATAGAGCGGTAGTTGAACTTTGATGGAAAGTAAGTGAAACATCAGCGAATGAGAGTTTGCAATGTGAGGAGGTTAAAAGGTAAAGCAAATAATTTTTAGACTGTATCCAAATTACTTGCCTCCAAACTGCATCCGGGAAGGAAATTGGAATTTGAGAATCTGCAGAGTGAAAAATAAAATCATAGCATTGTGGAGAAGAGTTCGTTAGATCAAGACCTATTTGCTCTCTGAATACTGAAATACACTATAAAAAAAAAAAAAACAGGCCACACAGTAAAGTGAAAGAAAAAAATTTTAGGTATGTACTTCCGCCCCCTAGAGACCGCTCCGTGTTATTACACAAAGTTCTGGGCATTTACAACACTATCTTATTGCCTGTCTTCCCTTATAAAATTAGAGCACTGGGGCCTGGGGACAAGGCTCAATGGTGAAGGTGCCTGCTTGAAGAGCCTGCTGGCCTGGGTTCAATCCCCAGCGCCCACATAAAAAATATGCAATGATGGGCTGGAGAGATGGCTTAGCGGTTAAGCGCTTGCCTGTGAAGTCTAAGGACACCGGTTCAAGGCTCAATTCCCCAGGACCCACGTTAGCCAGATGCACAAGGGGGCGCACGCATCTGGAGTTCGTTTACAGTGGCTGGAGGCCCTGGGGCGCCCATTCTCTCTCATTCTCTCTCTCTCTCTCTCTCTGTCTGCCTCTTTCTCTGTCTGTCACTTTCAAATAAATAAATAAAATAAACAAAATTTTTTTTAAAAAATATGCAATGAGTGGCACAAGCACCAGGCAGCGAGAGACCCTGGTGCCCTGCCCCCTGTCCTCCACATACACATGTGCAAAGAAGTAAATAAATAAGGGATGGAGAGAGTGCTTAGCAGTGCTTAGCAGTTAAGCCTAAGGATCCGGGTTCAAT
The DNA here is from genome assembly GCA_036346955.1 of Dipus sagitta. Classification (NCBI taxonomy): domain Eukaryota; kingdom Metazoa; phylum Chordata; class Mammalia; order Rodentia; family Dipodidae; genus Dipus; species Dipus sagitta. Next base: position 124,001,744 of record CM070779.1, on the reverse strand, counting down.
TTCTCAGTTCCCATGTAAGCCAGATGCACAAGGTGGCACATGCATCTGGAGTTTGTTTGCAGTGGCCAGAGGCTCTGGGGCACCCATTGTCAATCTTTATCTGCCTCTTTCTCTCTCTCTCAAATAAATAAAATAATAATGGGCTGGAAGGATGGCTTAGCGGTTAAGGCATTTGGCTGCATGGCCAAAGGCCCCAGGTTTGATTCCCCAGGACCCACGTTAGCCAGATACACAAGGGGGACCCACCCGTCTGGAGTTCATTTACAGTGGCTGGAGGCCCTGGCACGCCCATTCTCTCACTCTCCCTCTTTCTCTGTCAAATAATTTTTTTTAAAAAAGATAATAAACAAATAAATAAGAACACTGGGTCCCTTTAAGAAACTTAATTTGCCAAAAGATTAACACGGGGAGGGGGAGAAGAAATGTTTCATACCGTTGCTGATCATCAACGAGTAATTGAGTTAGTACACAAGTCTGAAATTATAATTTTAAAAAATCAAATATACAAGGAGTTTTTGTTTGTTTTCAGTCATAATTGTCTTTTACTAGTTTCAGTTCTATTTTATGAGTAAAATGTGTCCATTATTAAATGTACAGGCTCAGTGCATTTTTTTCCTATGTGCACATCCATGTAACTATACTACTCACTACACAATAAAGAACATGACCGTTGCCACCGCATGTGGTTGTTCCTCTTATTAGCATACTGATTGTACAAAATAATGGGTTTCATTGTGACATGTTTCTTTTTTATTTATTTATTTGTTTGTTTGTTTATTCATGAGAGAGAGAGAGAGAGAGAGGCAGATAGAGAATGGGCACACCAGAACCTTCAGCCACTGCAGACCTGGAGCTCAGTATGTAGTCTCAGGCTGATCTTAAACTCACAGGGATCCTCCTACTTCTGCTTCCCCAGTGCTGGGATTAAAGGCGCACACCACCATACCTGGCCTGAACATTGATATTAATTTTAATTAGGATCATAAGATTAGCTTAAGAAACAACAGTTCCTGTTCACTGTCTGTTTGGCAGACTAGAGCTAGGCTTTGGGATAAATAAATCTCACTGCATCCTCCTGCCATTGAATGTTTGACCAAATAGGAGTGGAATTTGGAGACCGCTTACAAGGCGCTTTGAGATATGAGCTGTAGAAACGGTTGTACTGATCACTCACTTACCCAGTTGTGAAATACAATAAACCATGTTTCCTCTTCTCCACAGTGCTCACACTGCACAGTGGTGCCTTCAAGCATTTCACTATATTCCTGCAGCTCAGTGATGGGAATCTTTAGATGAAAAGAATTGAGGACTTCACTCTCCTTCCAGTCCTCCAATATTCCATCATATTTTTAAAAGGTTTTATTTTATTTATTTATTTATTTATTTATAAGAGAGAGAGAGAGAGAATGGGTGTGCAGGGCCTCTAGCTACTGCAAACAAACTCAGATGCATGGGCCACCATGTGCATCTGGCTTACGTGGGACCTGGAGGATTGAACCTGGGTCCTTAGGCTTTCTTTGTAGGCAAGCACCTTAACCATTAAGCCATCTCTCCAGCCCCATCACATTTTAGAGGATAGAAAGGCTGTTGGCAGTCTAATTTTGTATTTCATGTGCTGCAAGGATCAAAATAAAAATCTCTGAGAAGCTATGAAGTTTAATGTTCACCTCCTCCCCACCCCAGCTCTTCACTGGAATCTTTGATAGCCTCCAAAAAGTTATCTCTGATCTGAAACCAAACCCAACAGAAATATTTCCTGTCCTGTGTCTACCTAATTAGCCACCTGTTCCTCTCTATGCTAAGTTAGAAGTTCAATATGAGAAAACTGAAGACATTGGCTCAGAGTCTTTTGAGGTTTGCGAATGTGGCTTTTGAAATAATCATTGTTTATTCACCATGATGCCCCATTGCTATCCTCATTATCTGGAAATTCAGAGTACTCCAGTGATTTTTCTTTTTTTTAATGAAGTTGAGCATGGTGACATAGATGTGTACTCCCAGCCACTTCGCAGGTTGGCTAAACCCAAGAGTTTGAGCCCAACCTGCACAACATAGTAAAACCCTCCTAATGTTACTTGCTCTGACCTCCCCTTGGCCCACTGTGATCTTGGCCCTTGTGATCTCCATCACAAGAATTCAGATGAGGGCTGGGGAGATGGCCAGCAAGTTGATGTCTCTTGCTTGTAAAGCTTGCTGGCCTGGGTTCAGTTCCCAAGACCCACGTGAAGCCAGATGCACAGGGTAGCACATGCACCTGGAATTTGTCTGCAGTGGTATACCAATGCTCTTTCTCTCTGTCTCTCAAATAAATAAAATATATTTTAAATGAATTCCAATGAGACACACAAGGTGCACTGTAGATGGTAAGATTTACTAAAGTGCAGCTCCCTCCAGGAATGAGCACATACAGTGGCTAAAAGGACCATGGCAGAGGAAAACACTCTCAACAGCCAGAAAGACCACTGTGCCAACCTCCATTAAGGGACACTATCCTGCCTAGGTGACTGACAGGCCGGTGTGGATTAATTTAAGGGAGGGGGCAAGGGTATCTTTGTTCTTTTCAAGAAAGCCTCAGCTAGATAGCCATCCTCTATTCTCTCAGGCTCTTAGCAGTTTGGAACAGTCAGGTCTCCACCCTGGGCCACACATAGGACTCAGAGCTCATTCTTTTGACCAATCGTCAAGAGTCCTGAAGATTGACTTCCTGGTTTTAGCAGCTGCTGATATGAGGGAGAGGACCATCCTTAGTGACCCTTCAGTCCTGCTAATGTCTAGCTACCCAGCACTAAGAAAAGAAAAACGTCTCCTCCCAATGCACCCCCAAGCATTGGTGGCTGGATGTACATGCAGAGGCTGGAACCCAGAAGTGGAGGCCATGAGAGAAGCCCTGAGAACCAGCTCTGGTGAGCCCAACATAGTGGCAGAGCCCAAGAGCCTGAGCTCAAGGAAGAGACCTAGAAAATTAAGTTCTGGGCTGGAGGGATGGCTCAGCGGTTAAGCCGCTTACCTGTGAAGCCTAAGGACTCAAGTTCGGTTCTCCAGGTACCACATAAGCCAGATGCACAAGGTTTGCAGTGGCTAGAGGCCCTGGAGCGCCCATCCTCTCTCTCTCTCTCTCTCTCTCTCTCTCCCTCTCTCTGTCTTTAATAAATAAAAGGAAAAAGAAAATTAAGCTTCTTGTGGAGTACACTGGGGGGTTACAGCTGCCGAGCAGAGGCTCTGGAAAGCATCCCTGAGCCCTCCCTCCGCCTGACAGGCCTCAGGTGGTGGGCAAGCCAGGTGGGGCCAGAAGGGCGTGGTGAGCGGGAACACGGCCTGCACGGCCTGCGCCACCTGTTCGCTGTGGCAGGCATCCACCTGGCCCACGGCAATGCATGCGTGCTTTCCTTCCTGTTTGTGGCAGCCATTGATGGTGACAAGTTTGGAGTCATCCAAAACGGACACGACTTGTTTCTTTTGTTTGTCTGTTTGCTTTTCAAACAAACAGGGTCTCACTCTAGTCCAAGCTGTAGTCCCAGGCTGGCCTTGAACTCATATAATCCCCGACCCTTTGCCTCCAGAGTGCTAGGATTAAAGGCGTGTGCCACCACACCCAGCCTGGACGTGACTTCCTGCTGGCTCTGGAGTGAAAGGGCTGCTATGACTTTCACATTATCGCTCTCCATGACCTGATGCCCCAAGTCACAAGTCACTCTCAAGTGGAGACAGTCCAGGCCCCCAGCGAAGGGAAACACTCGTCCACAGCTGGAAGTTGCCAAGTGGTCAGAGCCTGCCCTCCCCTTGCAAAGGTGTTTATAACCTTATAGTTGGTGGACTGTTTCTGGCTAAGGTGAACCAGAGGGACAGCTGGTTTGTTAGGGCGAGGGGCTGTCTCAGGAAGACGCTAGCCCTGACGCCAAGTTTCTGGAGGCTGAGCTTGACCAACCACAGTGGTCGTGGTCGTTTGTGGGGAAATAGGTCTAGGGAACTCCGCAAGAGATAAGAAGTCAGGGCTGGAGAGATGGCTGAGTGGTTAAGGCATTTGCCTGTGAAGCCAGAGGACCCAGGTTCAATTCCCCAGGACCCACATAAGCCAGATGCACAAGGGGGCACACGCATCTGGAGTTCGTTTGCAGTGGCTAGAGGCCCTGGCATGCCCATTCTCTGTCTGTCCGTCTTCTCTCTGTCTCACTCTGCTTGCAAATAAATAAAATAAAGAGAGATAAGAAGTCAGATTATCTTTGACTTCTAGCAAGCGCAATGTCCTGCCTCTTTTACTTTCAGGGGTTCAGTCCCCCTAACTGTACCCCCCTCTCACTTCCTCGGAGCAGCGCTCTGCCAGGCCCCAGCGCCCCAGTGACAGGCTCCAGGCTCAGGGGCAGGAAGACCACGCTGGCATCCTTCCCAGCGCGACCCCAGCCCTGCGGAGAGCCCGGGAGGATATCGCGCCTCTTAGATGGTCTCCCGGGGTGCCCAGAAGAAGGCACTCACTTCCGGCAGGCCCGGAGTGCCGGCTTTGGTCCCCAAGGCCTAGCCCAGGCCCCGGGCGGGCGCGGAGGGCGTTCGCCTGGGGCGCAGGGATCCCAGGGCTGGGGCGGAGGGCGCCTGGGTCGCAGAGATGCTGGGCGCCAAGGATGGGGTCTCTCCAGTGCCCACATGGGCTCTCTCTTCTGTGCGCAGGCTGACCCCCCCGCAGGGGACTTTTGTCTTCTTTCCAGCTAGTCTTCATGGCTCACCTCCTGGGATTGGGAGACTCTTTCTTCGGCAGCTCCTTCCCTGTCTACCACATGTTCAAGACATGTCCTCGTGTTCTTTAAAACAGTTCCGTGTCTACTTGGATTTCCCCATCTATGAAGGCACCAAAATGCCTGCTGCCCCTCTGCGCTTTTGTGAAAATTCTCATAAGCTATCGTGAACACAGGTCTAAAGGCAGTGGAGACGAGCAAAGGGACCCAGCAGCGGACCTCAGGCCCTCCGCGCACACCCGTGACTTGCTCCATGCTGTCTGGCCGGCTGGCTTGAGCTTAGATTGGGAGGAAAGCGCCCAGGTGGCTCTGCAGTCACACTCACAGAGTGCAGGTAGCCCCACAGTAGCAGACTGTAACTGACTACAAACACAAGAGAGCCGGGTGTGGTGTTGCATGCCTTTAATCCCAGCACTTGGAAGGCAGAGGTAAAAGGATTGTCATGAGTTCAAGGTCAGCCTGAGCTAGAGCGAGACCCTACCACGAAAAACAAAAAAAAAACAAAAAATAAAAAATAAAAAATAAAAAAACACCAAAAACTAGCTGGGCGTGGTGGCACACGCCTTTAATCCCAGCACTCTGGAGGCAGAGGTAGTAGGATTGCCATAAGTTCAAGGCCACCCTGAGACTCCATAGTGAATTCCAGGTCAGCCTGGGCTAGAGTGAGACCCTACCTCAAAAAACCAAAAAAAAAAAAAAAAAAAAACTCAAAAACTAACGAACAAATCAGGGATCACCTGGCGGCAAAGGCCAAAGCGGCGTCCAGATGCTTGCTGTGTTATTTCAGAGCTAAGGTGCTTTTCACTGTCACCGCCCATATCCACCTGCTGTGGTTCCTCACCCAGCAGCAGCAGAAAGAAGTAACTTTCCTCAAGTCCCACAGTTCCTCCGGGACTGAGCAGGATTCAAATCCAAGTCATTCAGAAAGCTTTCATAAGCCCAGCACGGTGGCCCATGCCTTCAATCCCAGCACTTGGGAGACAGACGTTCCAGGTCAGCCTTGGCCGGAACTATCTCAAAAAAAAAAAAAAAAAAAAAAAAAAAAGAAAAGAAAAAAGAAAAGAAAAGAAAAGAAAAGAAAAAAGCCAGGCGTGGAATCCCAGCATTCGGGAAGGAGGCAGAGGTAGCAGGATCATTGTGAGTTTGAGGTCAGCCTGGGACTACAGAGTGAATTTCAGGTCAGCCTGGACTAGAGTGAGACCCTACCTCAAAAAACAAAAACAAAACAAACAAACAAAAAAAAAAAGAGCAAGGAAGGTGGAAATATTATCCCCAACCCTGCGTGCACCCATGTGTCTGAGCTTGTGGTGGTTTGAATGCGATGATGTCTCCCATAAACTCCTGTGTTGCGAATGTTTGGTCTTCAGGTGTGGAAATTTGGGCGGTGGAGCCTCACTGGAGGAGGCATGTTGCTCAGGGCAGGCCTGGAGTTTTTTTGTTTGTTTGTTTTTCAAGATAGGGTTTTACTGTAGCTCAGGCTGACCTGGAGTTCACTATGGAGTCTCAGGCTGACCTTGAACTCACAGCGATCCTCCTACCTCTGCCTCCCGAGTGCTGGGATTGAAGGCGCGCGCCACCACACACTGGCAACCGAGGTCTGTTAGCTGCCAGCTTGCGGCTGCTAGCGCAGCTCGCTCTCTTGCTGTCCGCCGGCTGCTGTGAGAGGATGTGAGGCCCAGACTCTGCTCTGCTTTTAATTGGCCACCAGAGCGGAAAACCATAAAAGCAGAAAAAAGAAAAAAAAAAAACAAATAAACGTGGGGGTGTGTGGTGGTCTGATTCAGGTGTCCCCCATAAACTTCGTGTTCGGAATGCTAGATCCCCAGCTGATGGCAATTTGGGAATTAAAGCCACCTGGAGGCAGTGTATTCTTAGGGGCAGGGCTTATGGGTGTTATAGCCAGCTTCCCTTGCCGGTGTTTGGCACACTCTCCTGTTGCTGTTGTCCACCTGATGTTGGCCAGGGGGTGATGTCCACCCTCCGCTCATGCCATCATTTTCCTCTGCCATCATGGAGCATCCCCTTGAGTCTATAAGCCAAAATAACACCCCCCCTTTTTTCCCCACAAGCTGCTCTTGGTTGGGTGTTCTCTGCCAGCAATGTGAACCTGACTGCAACAGGGGGAGCTTAGATAGGCAGCTGTTTTGAAGGCCATCGCTTTATGTGTCTTGGGGAGGAGGCTAGGGGGTGAGTGAAGCCCCTAACCCTTAGGTACTATGGTGGGATTTGGGAGGAAGACGGGACAGGATAAGAGCTCACCCTTGGAGCCCAACCAAACGGAGGACTTCCAGCTCTGGGGCCTCTCCGTTCTCAGAGAGGCTCTGCTTGCAGCCAAAAAGCAACAGTGGCTTCTTCTGCTTTTCGTTTATTTCAGAGCCTGTCTTCATTTCTGGAACTCTCAACTCCTTATTGGCTTCAAGAAAAGACCCATGGCCCCCCTTCCCCCGACTCCACCACCCTTGGGGAAGCAGTTTCCCTGCAACAACTTAGGTGGCCCATTTGGGGACTCTAGAGACCATTCCTCAAGGTCAGTATGTCTGGCTGAAAAGTTTCAAAGGAGGACTCAGGAGTGACGGTGAGTTTCAGCGCCTTGAGAATCGTCCAGGACTGACAGGAACCTCGGCCAAGAGTAGCAAAGCCTCATCGCCCCTGAGAAAGCCTTTCACCACTCCCTGTCAGCAGGAAGCGGCCGGACTGGTGTCATCCTTACCCCTCAGACAGAAGTCTGACGTTTTCTGACAGGGGGGAATGAGAGGAGTTTAGAGGGGCGTGGACAGGTAGGGAGTGGGTCTAGGGAACTTCTGACACAGGGGAACAGGAATGCAGTCAGAGTTCAGATCGTCTGTTTTTTTTTGGTGGATTCTTGCTGTATTCTTGGCATGTTTAACCCCCTCCCACCCCCTGCTCCCCTGCCTGGGAGGAAGAAAAGGAATCAGAGAGCTGGGCAGAGGCCTGCTATTGTGGGGTTCCCCTGTTCCCTCACTGGAGCTACTTGACACACACACACACACAGCCAGAAACCAATAATGGTGGAGGGTCCAGGGCGGCGGGGGCTCACTCATGCCCTATAGCACAGCTGTTAGGTCTGCAGTGTAGCCTGCGAGGCTGGTGCCAGTGCCTTGCCCAAGGGCACCCCCACGGGCACACCACCTGCACAGGGTCTGGGTACACCTGAGGACAAGGGAGACATGTTAGCTGCCCGTGAAGGATAGCGAAGGCCCCCTGCGCATGCCTGAAGGACATCTCTGCATCTTTACCAGGAGGACCACCCAACTTCTCCAGGCAGTGCAGTCGACACGTGGGCAGTGAATGCCAGCAGTTCCTGCTCCATGTGCGCAGACTCATCTTGTCCCCAGGACCCCCTGCGCCGTGGTCTACACCAAGCTGTGGCGAGGTCAGTGCAGCCTGGGTGAAACGGAGAGAGCAACAGCATCAGCCCCAGGCCTCTAGGGGATGTAGTAAGGTGACAGTCACTGAGCGATGCTGAAGAACAGTTGTTCCTTAGAAAGCCACCTGAGAAGGCTGCGGACGCAGCTCAGCTGAGAGAGTGCTTTCTTCGCATGCATGATGTATGCACAGAGAGCCCTGGATTCGGTCCCCAGCACTGGATAAAGCAGGTGTGGTGGTAGTGCCTATAAGCCCTGCACTTGGGAGGGGGGAGGAGGATCAGAAGTTCAGAGTCAACCTCTGCTACACAGCGAGCTTGAAGCCTCGCTACACTAGACCCTGTCTCAAAGAAAAAGACATCTGGGAGCTAAGCCTGTGTAACCTGCAGACCTTTCACTGAGCAGCAAAAGTTGGCATAAACACACGCATACATGCACACGCAAGATCCTCGGGGATCTTGTCATCAGGAGCAGCCAATGGGAGAGGAATCCAGTACAGGGGCTGTAGGAGCCAGGAGTCAGCAGGGTGGGATCACAGACAGCACTTCCTGGAGGAAGGACTTGAGCAGATGTGCTCAGGGGAGGGGGACACGGTGGCAGAGGAAGGAGAAGTCAGTCTGGGCAAGAGCGGCTTGAGTGTCAGCACTAATGAGGGTGGGTGTTTGGGGGTGAAGGCAGTATCAGAGTGAGCGAGGTCCTACTTTCCAGTTTGGCCCCTCACTGGCAGGAGCTGAGGGGAGGAGACTTGCTAAGATCCCCAAGTGGTGGTTCTGGCCCGCAGCCCAGTTCCTTAGACTGGTAACCCCCTCACCACCAGCCTGCGTGTCTGGAAGCATGTGGCCACTCACAGAGCCCGTTTCTCTGTGCTGGACTCACCTGGGTAGGCACATCAAGGCGCAACTCCTTGGGATTGTCTGGTGCTGGAGCCACGATCTGCCGCAGCACCCAGTTCAGTAGATGGGTGGCATGTGCTTCTCTATGTAGCCCCGAAGCCAGGCCTGGAACACTTGTCACCATAGTTCTGGGTGCGGGTGGGGTGGGGGAGGGGCCGCAGCTCATGGAGCAGGCCACACCTGGGCCCTGGCCACAGGAAACAGCACGTCCTGGGAGAAGATCAGCATACCAGAGCGACTGCCTACAGCTGTGTCTCCCGTCACCCACCCAGACTCAAGCCAGCCCCCACATGCCTTAGTCTGGGGAGGGGGATACTTACGAGCTGCCTTGCTGCCCTGCTCGTACCAAGTAGCCATGGTCTGAGGCCTGACCCCTTGTGCAGCATAGACCGTGATCCTGTCCAAGAGGAGGCCACAGCGCTGTCCTACCTCCACGGAGGCTACAGCTGTCTTGTCCTCTGAATAAAGTCGGAACACATGGGCCTCAGAGAGGCTAAACTCTGCCAGGCAGCACAAGGATCATCAGTGCTAGGCAGGGGATGTGCCATGTAGGTCTGGGATTTAAGGCAGAAGGCTGGGGTCAGGGTGGGCGTGGAGTGCTTCCAGACAGGTGGGACGGCGACACCTGCTGGCCACTGTGTGGAATGCAGGAGACGGGAGGCCACCGTCTCCTTCCCGGTCAAGGACAAGGGCGCTAGTGCTCTCACCATAATCCCCACTGGGATGCAGACAGTAGTTGTACTTAGGGGTGTCATCAGTTGGGGGCACCCCTCGGCGCCTCAGCTCCCTCAGCGCATGCACGTCGAGGCGCAGTGGACCTGGGCCGAGTTTCTGAAGCTCCCAGGGCAGGTGGCGAGCTCAGAAGTCGTGGCGGGCAAACAGTCCACCCTACGTGGAGGGCCACCTGCCCTGGACACAGGGCGACTGCGAGGAGCTGCGCTGGGACTCAGCTAGGAACCTCGTTTCCCAGCGTGGCAGGGTGGCCTCTGACAGGGGCAGAAGAGAATCCCAAGGTCACAGGCTCAGCCGCCCGGGCTGCTCCCTCCTCCAGCTCTCTTGGCCTCCGGATGGGGTGCTGGGGTGGCCATTCAGGCTGGGGCACTGTCAGGGACGAGTGGCGGCTCCCAAGGACCCAGGGAGGCCAGGGCGAGGGAGGAAGCTGTGTCCTTACCAGTTCCTGCCAGGCCGCCTAGAAAGCCAGGTGGTGCCCTCGGACCCCGTGGAGAAGCGCAGGGCTCCGTAGAGAATCCTGCAAAGAGCCAGCCGAGAGGAGTCAGAGCCTGGCTATGAAGGCCCCGAACCTTCTGTGCAGCAATACGGGGAGCGGGCTCCCTTCCCCAGTCCTCTTGAGCTCCCCCCCCCCCCGATCTGCTTCTCCGTTTCTCTCCCTCCTCACTCCGCAACACCCGAGTCCCTGCCCCTTCCTGGGGTCCCTCCAGACTCACGGGGCACCTGCCATCCTGGGGCAAAGCCATCAGAGATGCGGGCACTGAGCAGGCGGATGTGGTCGGCTCCCAGTGCCCGTGTTACTGCCCCCACAACCATCAGAAAGGGGGGGGGGGGGGTCAGCCAACAGCCCTGGAAAGCAGGGGAGGAGACACGGCTGAGGGTCTCACCTGACCTGGTCCCCAGCAGATGCCCCTTCCTCAGCCCTACAGAGGGCCACTTTCAGAACGGTCTTCTGGGGAAGCCAGTGGAGGAACCGGAAGCCGTCCTGACATGAGAACCTGCCTAAGCAGACAGGAAGCGGAGACAGGACTGGCCTTGGATCCCTTTCTTGTCTGATCACTGACTTTCAACTCCAGAAGTCTCAGGAGGCTCATCTTCAAATATTCACCCCCAAAGGCCTAATTGCCAAGCATCTTGAAGGTTAGTGCTGGAGGTCCTAGCCCGCCCCCTGCAGGTCATTGTGGCGCCCTGCAGCCCTCAAACACTTCAGGCCGCTGCTGTGGCTGTTAGTCTTCTCCACTGACCTTCATTGACAGGGGTATGGTGGAGGGCTTAAGGGGAGAGTCTAGGCACAGGCTTGAGGACTCTTTTGCCAGCCTGCTGTCCTGATATTTAGGTGCCCCTAGGCTCTGTTCTTTCTGCTGGAGGTGGTGGTCACTCTGAGCCTTCAGGGAACTTCCACGCCCGGCTACCAGTAATTTCTTGCATATCACGTTTCCCTTTTTCTTTCCAAGTATCTTCTAAAACTGACCCTATCAACTTTAGTGATTTTACCGCACAACTTAAGTTGTCATCCATAGGGTTAGAGGAGAGAGCATTCAGCAATTACGGTAGACCAACGTGAACAATTTTCTGCTCTCGTAACCTGTCCATTTGTTCCTTTGATCTCCATGTTAAGATAAAGTTCTCCCAGAAAGATTACAAATGCATCGAATCGTTTTCCAGTCACTTCGTCCCCGTTTGCAGCCTCATCTTTAATTTCATATTCAGTGCCACACCTCTGAAGTAGCAATTGGCGGAAGTTGCCGCTCTGCGGGCTGTCAGGTGATGGGACAGGTAGTTACACAGGTGAGCTCCCACATAAGAGAGATTTGGCACTATCTACGCAAGACCATCATAATAGGAGGAAAAGTTCATGACATCAAAATAAGAGAGACTGATTGAGAGGGGGAGGGGATATGATGGAGAGTGGAGTTTCAAAGGGGAAATGGGGGGGGGGAGGGAGTTACCATGGGATATTGCTTACAATTATGGAAATTGCCAATAAAAAATAAATTAAAAAAATACAAAAAGAGAGAAATTTGGAATAGACACGGCTTGCTGATAGATGAGTTCCACAAGCTCTTTCTTGCAGGGCATCATGGGCAGTGACCCAGCCATTCGAGGTCTCTGCACGCTGTTCAGTCTCGGCTTCAAAACTGCCGGGCTGCTCTGTGAGCTGATTCAGAAAATCCAGGACATAGTCTGATAGGGTTGGATAATCCGCACAACCATCCTCATAGGATTCTGTATACTTAGAATAACCTGATGGGTAAAATTCCGCGGCGGGGCTGGAGAGATGGTTCAGCGGCTGAGCGTTTGCCTATGAAGAGGTACGATTCCCCAGGACCCAGTAAACCAGATGCACAAGGGGGCGCATGCAATCTGGAGTTCATTTGCAGCGGCTGGAGGTCCTGGCGCGCCCATTTTCTCTCTCTCTCTCTCTGTCTGCCTGACTCTTTCTCTCTCAAATAAATAAGGAAAAATAAATTAATTAAAAAAAAAAAAACAATTCGGGGGCTGGACAGATGGGTTAGCGGTTAAGCGCTTGCCTGTGAAGCCTAAGGACCCGGGTTCGAGGCTCGATTCCCCAGGACCCACGTTAGCCAGATGCACAAGGGGGCGCACGCGTCTGGAGTTCGTTTGCAGTGGCTGGAGGCCCTGGCGCGCCCATTCTCTTTCTCTCTCTCTGCCTCTTTCTCTCTGTCACTCTCAAATAAATAAATAAAAATAAACAACAACAACAACAACAACAAAACCATTCGGGGGCACTCGCAGATGACTTAGACAGCACTGGAGGCACAACCGCCTGGGGTTTCGCCATTGCTGACTCAGTTCTGCGGAGGGATTTTATCCTCTGGACTAGGTGGAGCATTCAGAAGCCTCATTTGTTCTGACCGCTCGGAGAAAGCCGGGCCTGACTCTGGGCCCCTGGCAGCTGGACTATGGGCAGCGACCGCTCTGCCAGCCCTTCTCCGCTAGGGAAACCGTCCCCCTCCGGGACCCAGGCCCGGCCCCATCAGCACCTGGAGCCCATGGAAACCGGGGCCTACGCGCTCCTCCTCTTCCTCTTCCAACCCGCCCTCTGCAAGGGGTGGCGGACTGGAGCACTGGGGAGCCCCCTCTGAATGCGTTGTATTTTATCTCATGGGTGGTCATCAGTTTATGGGGGCTAGGGGCGGAATGTGGTGGCTTGATTCAGGTGTCCCCCACAAACTTAGGCATTCTGAATGCTAGGTTCCCAGCTGATGGAGATTTGGGAATTAACACCTCCTGGAGGAGTGTATTGTGGGCTTGTGGGTGTTATAGCCAGTGTCCCCTTGTCAGTGTTTGGCACACTCTCCTGTTGCTATTGTCCACATTATGTTGGCCAGAGGGTGTTGTCCGCCCTCTGCTCATGCCATCATTTTCCCCTGCCATCATGGAGCTTCCCCTGGAGTCTGTAAGCCAAAATAAACCTCTTTCCCCCCCCCTTCCAAAGCTGCTCTTGGTTGGGTGATTTCTGCCAGCAATGCGAACCTGAACCTGACTGCAACTATGGTAGTGTGTAGGTAGTGTAAGGCACTGCGGGGTCGTGGATATCCAGGCCATTTTGTGTCTGGAAGAGTGCATTGTAAGCAGTCCTACCCTTCCTTTGGCTCTTACAGTCTTTCCTCACCTCTTCAAGCGCAATGGACCCTGAGCCTTGGAAGCTGTGATAGAGATGTTTCAGTGCTGATCACTCCTCGGTCACTTCTCAGCACTATGGTTCGGCCTGAGTCATCCCAAGGTCACCACCATCTGAAAAGAGAAACTTCTGTAACCAAAAGTGAGAGTAGCTTTAATACATGGGTATGAGGAAGGAGAGATCAAGAATGTGCTCTCAGTGCAATTGCGTCATTGCCCTGCTCGGAGGCAAGCTTGGGCCAGGACACCCAGACAGTTGCTGAGGTCAGTTCTCCCCAGCAAACTGGTGTGCAGCAGCAGTGATTGCAGCTATGGCTGCAATAGCAGTTTCTGCTACAGCAGCAGGTTTGGCAATGGCCACATCTGTACAGACAGCCCAGACCAGGCGGGACAAGGTGGTCATTTCTCAGGCATTTGCTGCTTTGGAGTGTGGATCCTCCCCCCAAATTTGGCTATCATCCTTGAAAGGCAATTAATTTTCCCTGGCCCTTGCACCCTCAGGACCCTGAAGGTCCATTGCACGAGGATGGGCAGGTTATAACAGAATATGTTTGACCTCCGCCTTTGCACACTCAAGGGACTCTTCCCATTGCACTGAGTAAGGGGAGGCTGAACGGTCTCCTTTGATCGGTCAGCACATCATGAGGTGAAGGCCTGATTGGGAGAATGTCTGTTCCTGAGCCTTTCCTGCATTTTTAATAAAGAAGGGGGAACTGCAGGGAGCAAGAGTGAACGCCATTACAAGATGGCGCTGGCTTCCTGTCTGTGTTGAGGTAAACAACTCCATATTAGGCAGTGCCTTGGCGCCAACCGTGTTCAAGGTATGCGCATGCGCTTGACGCAACCTGTCCCGAGCCTATCCCGTGGCGCCTGGTGGTGGCAAGCTGGTAGCAACCAATCAGTGGGCGCCTCGTTGCACTCCCCGCTATAAAAGTAGCTGCACATTCCGCCTCGCGCCCCTCACCATCAACCCTCCTGTTAACCAAGAGCTCTCCAATAAAAGTGTGATCAAGAAGGATCCTCGTCTTGTGGTCGTTCTTCCCTGCGGGTCAGGGGGCTCACCGCACAGACACAGGCCACTGAGGCCCCAGGTCCCAGGGCAGCTTTCTGTTCAGTTCATGCAGAGGGAGGGCTTATGCAGGCCTGACAGTTCAAGAGGAGTTTCTTGTTTATCCACCATCTTGTGACAAAGGCTTAGACGAAGGGAGTCTGTGTCACTGGGGAAGACAAGCAGGCACTAATCTCCTCTCAGGATAGTTATCTGCTGTCAGAAACTCACTGAGAGTCAGCTGACAGTAAATGTGGATTGCACTATGTCCTGTATACAGAACTATGAAGGACTAAGCTGGGCTTTGTGGCACAAGTCTTTAATCCCATCATTCAGGAGGCTGAGGTAGGAGGAGGATCACTGTGAGTTCAAGGCCAGCTTGGGACTACACAGTGAACACAGTGAGAACTAGATAAGCCTGGTCTAGAATGAGACCCTGCCTCAAAAAGAAAATGAAATCTATGAAAGGTTGTTTTTTTTTTTTTTTTTTGAGGTAGGGTCTCACTCTAGCCCAGGCTGACCTGGAATTTGCTATGTAGTCTCAGGGTGGCCTCGAACTCATGGTGATCCTCCTACCTCTGCCTCCCAAGTGTTGGGATTAAAGGAATGCACCACCATGCCTGGCATTCTACCTATATTTTTATATGTTGAACGTGTTAACTGACCTAACCCATCAGCAGAGTTATATCCACAGAATTTGAAAATACATTTGAAGTCAAGTTTGGTTCTCTTTCAATGATATGACCTCAGCAAGGCTGAGGTTGAGCCCACGTCAGTGGTGGCTTCACTTGGTGTAGGCAGGAATTGGTGAGCATGTTATTATTTAAATATTTAAATATCTCTCCACTGTCATTTTTTCAGAGGAAGACATGTTAGTCTCCAATATGTTGACACTCTTATTCACTACATAGCAAGACAGCTAGCTACTCTATCCCACGTGACCTTCAGGGAGACAGTAACAGGTAGGTAACACACCACTCTGATTCAAGCCAATGAGTGCATCTTGTTGAACATTCAAAATGCAGAGCATGGTGCTTGGAGTTCCCCCAGACTGATGGCGTAGATCCTGACACTGTGAGCACTGAGCACACAGTCCTTGCAAGCGCTGTGACCTTCAGAACCACTGAGGATGTATCTGGTAGTAACACCGTTCCTGGTCGAGCCAATGGCTGCTCCTGTTGAGCATCCAAAATGTCGAGGGTGGTCTTGGGAACTCCCCCAGACTGCTGCTATAGGATGCCTCCGGGCAAAGCCCAACGCGACAGAAATAGGAGCAAAATGCCTGCCTAGCTTGATGCTGCCTCTTCTCTGTCCCAAGCTCAGTCCCAGTAGCTAGCTGAGATTACAGTGGTGCACGTACAAATAGACAACCAGTGAGTCCCCAACTCTTAGTTTGAAATGTGTCCTCATGGCCTGTGGAGATGGCTTCCTGAGTTCAAACACTTGCTGGGCAAGCATGGGAAAACTGACTTTATTCCCATTCCACACATAAAATGGTCAGCTTGGACACACATGCCTGTAACCCAGTGCTTAGTGGGACAGGAGCAGGAGCATCAGTGGGCTCACTGGTCTGCCCATGGAGCCCAAATCACAGCAGGCTTGAGGTAGATTGAAAAAGGTCTGTCTCAAAAACATAAATCCACTCATCAGTTGAGCGACATCTATGCTGATTTCATTTCATAGCTATTGTAAATAGAGTGTCAATAAACATTGATGTGCAAGTATCTTTAAGGTAGTGTGATGCATCCTTAGGATACATGCCTACGAGTGGTGTAGCTAGGTAATATGGTAAATCTATTTTTAGCTGTCTCAGGAGCCTCCACACTGATTTCCACAATGGCTGTAGCAGTTTACATTCCCACCAACAGTGTAGAAGGGTTCCTCTTTTTCCACATTCTCACCAGCATTTATTGTCATTTGTTTTCTTTTTTTTCCCCTTTTTATTGACAGCTTCCATACTTACAGACAATAAACCATAATTCCCTCCCCTCCCTCACTTTTCCCTTCCCAAATCTACACTCCATATCCCTCCTCTCTCTCTCCATTAGTCTCTCTTTTATTTTGATGTCAACATCTTTTCCTCCTGTTATGAGGGTCTTATGAAGATAGTGCTAGGCATTGCAAGGTCATGGATATCAAGGCCAATTTCTGTCTGGTCAAATGCACTGTAAACACTCCTACCCTTCCTTCAGCTCTTACATTCTTTCCATCACCTCTTCCGTAAGGGACCCTGAGCCTTGAAAGGTGTGATAGAGATGTTTAAATATCTGAAAATTTTCAGAATAGTCTTGAATGTGAATTAACTGCAGTAACAAGTATAACAGTTACCCTTTTTGTGTCCCTACTGTATTCTGTGCTTTGTTCTAAGAATTTTATATGCACAAACATTATGATGCTAATTACAAATTAGTTCTGAGAATTAATATTTCAGAAAAGAAAGTCCACTCAGAATTTGTGATTTATCCAAATTCATATATCATGCAAAAGTTATAGCCAGGTAATGTGAATGAGGGTCTGAGCCTCAAAGCTCTGATTTGCACTACACACCCCCAAATATTGCCAAACTGTGACCTTCCCTGCGAGTTGGGATGTCTGAAGTTTCAGAGTGCAGCTTTTTTTTTCTTCCTTTGGGTTGTAATCCTTTAATAAAAATCTTCAGTGACCTTCTACTAATATACCAATACATTTCACTCATCTGTACTATGGGCTATCTTTTCCATCTTTCAAAATAAAGAAGTAAAGCTGGTATTTTCAAAATATATGGTTAAGTTTTTAATTAAAAATATCAAGCTTTGGGTGGAGGATTAGTTCGATGAGTGTATGCTTAGCATTCAAAAGACCTTGATTTAATTCTTAGCACCACAAAGCATATATATGTGTTATACATACACACACATACATACATCTATCATCTATCTGTGCCAAGTGTATGGATACAGGCCTGCAGTCCCAGCTACTGGGGAGGTTGAGACAAGAGGGTCACTTGAACTTACAATTTCAAAATCAGCCTGGATAGAAAAATGTAGAAAGAGCACATATCAGAATTAACAAATACAAATAAAATGCTGTATTATATTGTAAAACAACATGCATGCGTATATAAACATTTGTGTATAAATATATAGAAGACCAAAAAGGTGAATGCAAAGCCACTGCTATGAGTGTAATGATGAATGGGTAGACAGTCATATTGACTTGTAGTCTAGGCATCATTTCAAAAGAGTAACTCTGGCTTCTATAGCTTAAAAGCAAATATATAAATGGATAAGTGTGGATACATGTATGTAGTTGTTTATATTTCTTTGAAAGGAGGCATTTTGTTCTAAGAGCTGTCAGACTTGTTAAAAAAAGAATCAAATTCAATTAGGCAAAGGAAAAAAATGGCACTCCTAGGATGAAGTAGATTTGCATTTTATTTATTTATTTATTTATTTATTTATTTATTTATTGAGGGTTTCACTCTAGCTCAGGCTGACCTGGAGAATTCACTATATATGTAGTCTCAGAGTGGCCTCGAACTCATGGCGATCATCCTACCTCTGCCTCCCGAGTGCTGGGATTAAAGGCGTGTGCCACCATGCCCGGCCCATTTTATTTTAAAAAATATTTTTGTTTTATTTATTCGAGAGAGAGAGAGTTAAAGAGAAGGAGAGAGACAGAGACAGAGAGAATGGCATGCCAGGGCCTCTAGCCATTGCAAACAATCTCCAGACACATGCGCCACCATGTGCATCTGGCTTACGTGGGTACTGGGTCCTTAGGCTCCACAGGCAAGTGACATAATCACTAAGCCACCTCTCCAGCCCTAGATGTGCATGTTAACTTAAGTTCTGGACTCTTCGAATTGGCCAGCAGTTTCTAGCAGCCCACTGCTGGCCTGTTTGAGGGTTAGTTTGCAAATTGTAAAGAGCCTGGTAGTCCATGTTAGCAGTGGTGTAAGATGTCTATTCCAAAGCCACACTCCTGCACAAGGCTCAGTAAGCTGAGGCACGTTGACCAAAGGTGATGGAGACTGAGACTAAGCTGTCTTTTTTTTTTTTTTTTTTCTGGGAAGCCCTTCAGTTCCGCCCTTATCTAAGAAAAGCAGCTGGCTCAACTGCCTCTGGTAGGTGACTTCCCTTTTATGTGAGCCCAACCCACAGGCGTTGGGCCTCTGTGATCAGGCGGGATCAATGGAAAGCAGATGAACCTTCCTATCACCCGTGGTCCATCTCTACCACCTTCTCTGGCCCCTCCTTCCCCCCCTTTTTAAAAAATATTTTTTTGCAAACAGAGAGATTGGAGAGAGAGAAAGAGAAAGAGAGAAAGAATGGGTGCACCAAGATCTCCAGCCACTACAAACAAACTCCGCATGCATGCACCACTGTACATCTGACTTTGCGTGGGTGTTGGGGAATTGAACCTGCATTGTCAGGCTTAGCAGGCAAGCACCTTAACCTCTGAGCCATCTCTCCAGCCCCTAGTTTGTTCTTTATTTTTTGTTATGTAGTGGTTTCCACAGTGCTGTATAGCAAATTCTGAACAGAAATATTCCCTCCTGAAGGGAGGAGGGAGTCAAAGAAGTCTGGAAGAGCTGGAACTTTTGAAGTCACATGACCACTTAGGAGCAGTAAACCACTGTTAAGGGGAAGGTTCTGACCTAGGTTGTGTAACAGTTTTCTTTGAGTTGAAGCATTTCCTTCCCAGTAGGAGGGAGGCTTAGGAGAATAAGTCTGGAAGTGCTAACACTTAAAAGACCCCTCCCTAAGGTCATATAAAGACAGTTGTTATGTAAACAACAGCAACCAGCATGAGCTGGACAGATGCAGCTTCCATAAATTGTCACCTATGCTGGAGTTGGCTTTTATTTATTTATTTATTTGAGAGAGAGAACGAGACAGAGAATGAATGAATAGGCGTGCCAGGGCCTGCAACTGAAACTAACTCCAGAGGCATGTGCCACCTTGTATATCTGGCTTATATGGCTCCTGGGGAATCGAACCTGGGTCCTTTGGCTTTGCAGGCAAATGTCTTAACCACTAAGCCATCTCTCCAACCCTGGAATGGGCTTTTTGGTGATGCCACTGCCTTGGAGTCATCCATGCTCCTGGAAGCAACCCCTCGCCCTGCTCTGGAAGTAACCCCAGTGAACTCTTTGGTTCACCAGGACTGGTTTTTGTGCAGATTGTGTTTTGGTCTGTCATCTGTGTCTGATCTGGAGGGAATAGACATGTGTTTGTGTCTTCCCCAGGGAAAAAGTCTCACATGACATATGATCATAGAGATTTGAGTGACACGTGTTTGTAGTGTAAGCCTTTTGTTTGTTTGTTTTTATTTTGATTTATTTATTTGAGAGCGACAGAGAGAGAGAGAGAGAGAAAGAGAGAGAGAGAGAGAGAATGGGCGCACCAGGGCCTCCAGCCAGTGCAAACAAACTCCAAATGCATGCTCCACCTTGTGCATCTGGCTTACATGAGTCCTGGGGAATCAGTCCTCAAACCGAGGTCCTTAGGCTTCACAAGCAAGCACTTAATTGCTAGGCTATCTCTCCAGCCCCAGTATAAACCTTTTTGAGAAAAGGTTATGAAAGCAGAATGTTCTCACATGAAAACTCTTCTCTACTATAACCAAGTAATTTAGGTTAATGTTACCAGTACCATGCCAGTGTTATCTTGTCCCTCATATCATGGGGTGAGCTGGGCACCTCACCTTTGGAGTGTTTGAATCAAACATTCATAACTACATTCGATAAGAAAAGACCAGGAAGCCCTAGATATGGGTCTAAGGGGAGCATTGTAAAATCATCTGCTTAGTACTCTTTAAAAGAGCCTCAGTTATTTAAAAAAAAAAAAAGACAAGGGCTGGAGAGATGGCTTAGCAGTTAAGTGCTTGCCTGTGATGCCTAAGGACCCTGGTTCGAGGCTCAATTCCCCAGGACCCACATTAGCCAGATGCACAAGGGGCCACAGGCATCTGGAGTTCGTTTGCAGTGGCTGGAAACCCTGGCGTGCCTATTCTCTCTCTCCCTCGCCCTCTTTCTCTCTCTGTCGCTCTCAAATAAATAAAAATAAACAAAAAATATTTTTAAAAAATGTCAAGGAAAAAGCCGGGCGTGGTGGCGCATGCCTTTAATCCCAGCACCCGGGAGGCAGAGGTAGGAGGATCGCCGTGAGTTCGAGGCCACCCTGAGACTCCATAGTGAATTCCAGGTCAGCCTGGGCTAGAGTGAAACCCTACCTCGAAAAACAAAAACAAAAACAAACAAACAAAAAAAAATGTCAAGGAGAGATTTAAGAACTGTCACACACCAGGAAAGGCTAAGACATCATGATGACTAAATGCCAGAGGAAATCATGGGCTGGACTCAGGGACAGAAACAAGATGTCAACAGAAAGTCAAGAGTTGGCTAAAGTATTCCGTGTATGTTGTTTTTTATCATTATACTACTATCATGTTAGAGATTCACATTAGAGGAAAGAGAATAGCAAGAAACTCTGATATCTTCAAGTCTTCAATGAATCTAGAATTCAAATAAAAATTACAGATTCTCAAAGATAAGTAAGAAACAACTTCAAGGCAGTGGTAATTCTAATAAGCAAATAAAAATTAAAGCTTCCAGGGCTGAAAAGATGGCTTAGAGGTTAAGCGCTTGTCTGTGAAGCCTAAGGACCCTGGTTCGAGGCTCGATTCCCCAGAACCTACGTTAGCCAGATGCACAAGGGGGCATACATGTCTGGAGTTCATTCGCCCATTCTCTCTCTCTCTCTCTGCCTTTCTCTCTC
Source organism: Dipus sagitta (assembly GCA_036346955.1). Lineage (NCBI taxonomy): Eukaryota > Metazoa > Chordata > Mammalia > Rodentia > Dipodidae > Dipus > Dipus sagitta. Next base: position 123,980,558 of record CM070779.1, on the reverse strand, counting down.
TGTCTGTCGCCCTCAAATAAATAAATAAAAATGAACAAAAAATTAAAGCTTCCTGTTAGATGCACTTCATATAGATTCAGTAATTGATACAAATAAGTTATGTCACTTTCTTAAAGTCACGTTACAAATGAAGGCTAGTCTAAGATGCAAACATGGCTACCTATGCATGAGTCTCTGCTGTTACCTCACTTACTAAAAGGCATTAGGAGAGAGCCAGCTTGTGACTTCAGCAGCAGACAGGGCTTTGAAGAACACCTTCATCCTCCAGCCTGTTCTGTTCATGATCAGTTAAGACAGAACTTTGTGAAAGGCACTAGGTTTCTGCAGGGTCACACTGCCATGTAATCTGAGGTTCCCCCAAACTTCCTGGGTTGAGTTTTGCTCCGGGCACTACTGACAATATTTAAGTTACTGCTAGGATTTCACATACCTGTAACCTAATGCACAGTCCATTTAGGTCAGGCTGTCCCTAGCTCCCTTCTTCACACCATTTGGATTTCCTTCTATGCTTTTCCTCTTCTTTGGGTTCACCCTTAATTCAGTGCATCCCTCTGACATCAATTTTACACTGTGCTAGGCACATTACTGACACTAGAACTAAATAAGCAACGTGTAAAAGAGACAATCCAATCTCCATGAAGGTAAACAGCCAGGAAGAAAGCCATTTGAAAAAGTTACATATACACACAGTACATACAGCCACACTAAGAAAACACTACAATTGGAGTGTTAGAGTTGCGATGTTAAATGTCTCACAAAGCTTCGTGTGTTAAAGACTTGGTCCTGAGAGTGGCACTTTGGGGAAGTAACAAACCCTGCAAGATGATGGAGCCAGGTGGGACAGGCTAAGGTCACAGGGTGCGTGCCCTCAAAGGAGTATATGAGATCGTTACCCTTCCTCTTTCCCTTGTTTAGTTTATGCCTGTGAAATAATCAGTTTGCTCCACCATGTGCATGTACACCAGAGAGACCATGACAGTAGGTCTGCTCAATCTTTGACTAAAACCTCCCAAAACTATGAGCCAAAAACTATTACTCTCCTATAAGTTGTCTCAAAAGCTTTAAAATGAGAGATCACGGGAGGCTTTGCTGAGCAAGTGATTTTTTTTTTAGATTTATTTTTATTTATTTATTAGAGTCAGACAGAGAGAAAGAGAAAGAGAGAGAGAGAGAATGAGTGCACCAGGGCCTCTAGCCACTGCAAACGCATGTGTCACCACATGAATCTGGCTTACGTGGGACCTGGAGAATTGAACCTGGGTCCTTAGGCTTTGCAGGCATGCACCTTAACTGCTAAGCCATCTCCCCAGCCCTGCAAGTGATATTTTTATCTGAGAATCGAAGAATGGTGTGGGGGGGAGGGAAAACCTGTGAGAAGGATGTTTTAATTTATTTTTACTTATTTATAGAATAGGGGAGAAAGAATGGGTAGGCCAGGGCCTCTAGCCACTGCAAATGAACTCCAGAGGCATGCACCATCATGTGCATTTGGCTTACATGGGTTCTGTTGAATTGAACCTGGTCCTTAGGCCTCGTGGGCAAGCACCTTGACTGCTAAACCATCTCTCCATCCCTGCAAAGAACTTTTTTGTTTGTTTGTTTGTTTTCTTTTTGGTTTTTTAAGGTAGGGTCTCACTCTGGCCCAGGCTGACCTGGAATTCACTATGGAGTCTCAGGGTAGCCTCAAACTCACAGCGATCCACCTCTGCCTCCCCAATGCTGGGATTAAAGGCGTGCACCACCACACCCAGCTTGAGAAGAATGCTTTAATTAGTGAGAAAGTGATGTGTGAAATGTGAATGTGAGACAGAGTTCTTACAAGAGTGTGACACAGTGTACTTCAATGTGGTCGGCATACAGAGGACATGAAACCTGAAGGTATCAAAGTAAGCCTTCTATGACACCTGTAGGGATAGAAACTTCGCAATGTGCTGAATAATGACTGAGCTGATAGAAGAAATGAGCAATGTGTCAGATCTGGGGTTCATACACTTTATCTCTTCATTATATAGTTTTTTCCTTTTGAGGTAGAGTCTCGTTCTAGCCCAGGCTGACCTGGAATTCACTATGTTCTCTCAGGCTGACCTCGAACTCACAGTGATCCTCCTACCTCAGCCCCCTGAGTGCTTGGATTAGAGGGGTGTGCCACCACACTATCAGAGAGAGAGAATGAGTGTGCCAGGCCCTCTGACCACTGCAAATGAACTCCAGATGCACACACCATTTTGTACATCTGGCTTTATGTGGGTCCTGGGGGATTGAACTAGGTCATTAGGCTTCGCAGGCAAGTGCCTTAACCACTGAGCAATCTTTCCAGCCCCATGACATAGTTTTGAACCATAGTGATTTATGATATTGTTTAGATGTTCTTGCAACTTGTAATTTGTTTGCTGGCTTGTAAGAGCATTTCTGTAGCTTATTGATATAAATAAGTTTATGACTTCTTGGGATTCTCATGAATACTCTTAGGTCACTTTAAACCCACACATCAGGCAGAAGAAATAGCCCAGTCAGTAAAGTGTTTGCCATACAAGCATAAGGACCTGAGATCAGATCCCGGCAGCTAGTATAAGAACCAGGCACACAGACACATATCTGTAACCCTAGCACTGGGGAGTCAGGGACAGGTGGGTCCCTGGGACTTGTTGGCTAGTTAGTCTAGCCTAATAAGCAAGCTCTAGGTTCAGTGAAAGATCTTGTTTAAAAATTAAAGTGGAGGGCTGGAGAGATGGCTTGGTGGTTAAGGCGTATGCCTGCGAAGCCTAAGAACCCAGGTTCGATTCTCCAGGTCCCACGTAAGCCAGATGCACATCGTGGTGCATGCGTCTGGAGTTCATTTGTAGTGGCTGAGGGACCTGGTGCTCCCATTCTCTCTCTCTCTAATAAATAAATAAAACAGATAAATAAAATGTTAGAAAAATTAAGGTGGAGTCGGGCATGGTGGCACATGCCTTTAATCCCAGCACTTGCGAGGCAGAGGTAGGAGGATTGCTATGAATTTGAGACCACCCTGAGATTAGATAGTGAATTCCAGGTCAGCCTGAGCTAGAGTGAGGCCTTATGCAAAAAAAAAAAAAAAAAAAAATTAAGGTGGAAAGCAATTGAGGAAAACATCCAAGGTCAACCTCTGGCTTACACACACACACACAGACATACACAGAATCAAAACCTCCCCATATGTAAACCTACACACATGTGCCCACACACATAGAAACATATGTGCACACATGCATGTATACTATACACACAGAAACCAAGGTGTACACACATGTATACCCATAGTCAGACAGGTGAGTCCACTCATGCTGTGCCTGCTAAGTCTTTAAATAAATCATACATTTCCCAAGTTTCAGAAGAAGTTTAGTCCCAATCTCTCTGGTTGTGTTGTGGAAAAGAGTACCAAGCAGATGTGTACACATATAAACAAGCATGTGTTTTACAATAAACATTTGTGTTGTAGATGCAGACTGTGGCGTAGCAGTCACTTACATCCCCTTCCTTTATATTTTGCACAGAAATTTTGGAAAATGAGGCCTAGTGACAAAAACTTTATTTTACTGTTAGCTTTAAGTTCTCAAGACCTGATCACTTCTGCTATAAGAACAATTCCAGAATGGAGATGAGAATCCTTCCCAACTACATAGTGGTTTTGAATTATGTATCATCTTATTTATGCCATGTGTTATGATAGACTAGCTGTGTCCCTTATTCATTCTATAAGACAGAATGTTTAAGCTTATGCATTTGAGTGCTTGTATGCTTACATGTCTATAAATCAGAGTACATAAGCAAGAAAAAAAATATCGTTTAAATAGACAGAACTTCCTCTTACCGTGCTATGTATAGTATAGCCCACTACCAGTGGGATAACAGTCAACACCAGGACTATTAATATTGAGCACAAGCCGGGTGTGGTGGCACACGCCTTTGATCCCAGCACTTGGGAGGCAAGGTAGGAGGATCACTGAGAGTTCAAGACCACCCTGAGACTATATAGTTAATTCCAGGTCAGCCTGGACCAGAGTGAGACCCTACCTTGAAAAACAAATATATATATATATATATGGCCCGTGAGTGAGACAGATTTATTTCCACCTGCTCTCGCCCCTTTCCCTGAACCTTCCAGCTTGGCTTAACCAATTGCTATTTCTCAAGCATGCCATGTTTTTTCCAAGACTTTCAATGCTCCCTCTGCCACTTATTAGCAAAAGTCTCTTTATTTTTAGTTTCCATATCAATGTCATTCCCTGGGGTAATGATTTCGGCCCAAGGCAAAATGTACTAAAGGTAAAATTACTCTTTAATAGAACTTAGGTTCTCTAATACTGTTTTGGAAGTAGGATCTCACTCTAGTCCAGACTGACCTGGATTTTACTATGTAGTCTCAGAGTGGCCTTGAACTCATGGCAATCCTCATACCTCTGCCTCCTGAGTGCTGGGATTAAAGGCATGCACCACCATGCCCAGCTAGATTCTTGATTAAATTTTATGATTTTAAAGTTTCAATAAAATAAACAGAATTATGCTCTGTTTGACATTATATATCATACTTATTCAATCATTTGTTAAATATATATATATATATATATATATATATATATATATATATATATATTACTTTTTTTTTTTTGGTTTTTTGAAGTAGGGTCTCACTCTAGCCCAGGCTGACCTGGAATTTACTATGTAATCTCAGGGTGGCCTTGAACTCACAGCGATCCACCTACCTCTGTCTCCTAAGTGCTGGGATTAAAGGTGTGTGCCACCACCCGTCTGTTAATCATATTTTAATTATGTATTGAATATATTTAATAAAGAATTTAAGTACCCAATAATACGCTACAGCAAATTTATTCAAAACAAATACAACCTCTTTATTCTAAGACCCCACTGTGTAGAATACAAGGAAAGGAAAAGATGTAGTGCTATAAATTATAATAAGCAAGTGTCAAAAATGTACCCAAGATTGATATCATTCAAGTAAAATTATATTAAGACCTTAAGAACTTAATTATTCATATAATCCATGTTGAACCATCTAAATCCTCTGATCCAAGATTCTAGGTAAAGTTTAGAATGTGATAAGAGCCACACTGGAGGGAACCTACTCCTTGGAATGCTAGTGTATGGCACAGTGATGAATTATGCTATACTTACAATTTGCCAAGCTAATACATCTAACATCTTTTCACCACACATATATACAGGTACACAGTCTTAAGTATGTATGGAAAATGCAGATAAAAATTATTTTGATTATGATGTTCATTTCAAAATGCATATAAATCAATGCACATGATCATTTCACATGCCTATAAAATGTAACATATATCTTAAGTACACATATAGCTTGATGTGTTGATTGTATCTCAAAAACATTGTTTCAAAATATACACTAACAGGGCTGGAGAGATGGCTTAGTGGTTAATCGCTTGCCTGTGAAGCCTAAGGACCCCGGTTCGAGGCTCAATTCCCCAGGACCCACGTTAGCCAGATGCACAAGGGGGCGCACACATCTGGAGTTTGTTTACAGAGGCTGGAAGCTCTGGCGTGCCCATTCTCTCTCTCTCTCTGCCTCCTTCTCTCTGTCGCTCTCAAATAAATAAATAAACAAACAAACAATTTTTTTAAAAAGTCTTAAAAAATATACAATAACAATCACAACACACATATGCCATTTATAGAGAACATGGAAATTCATTAATTTTTAAAACATTTTTAAATTTTTTTTTTTTTTTGGTTTTGGTTTTGGTTTTGGTTTTTTGAGGTAGGGTCTTACTCTAGCCCAGGCTGACCTGGAATTCACTATGGAGTCTCAGGGTGGCCTCGAACTCAAGGTGATCCTCCTACCTCTGCCTCCCAAGTGCTGGGATTAAAGGCGTGCGCCACCACACCCGGCTTAAATCTTTTTTAATATTTATTATTTATCTATTAGAGACAGACAGAGAGAGAGAGAGAGAGAGAGAGAGAGAGAGAGAGAGAGAATGGGTGTGCCAGGGCCTCCAGCCACTGCAAAGGAACTCCAGAAGCATGCGCCACCTCGTGCATCTGGCTTACGTGGGACCTGGAGAATTGAACCTGGATCTTTAGGCTTCACAGGCAAATGCCTTAACCGCTAAGCCATCTCTCCAGCCCCATTAATTTTACAATTCATTTAAGAAAATATGTATGGGACTGGGGAGATATTTCAGCAGTTAAAGACGCTTGCTTGCTACGCCGGCCAGTGCTTGTTCAGTTACCCAGTAGCTGTGAAAGGCCAGGTGCACCAAGTGCTCACGCACCGGGAGTTCATTTGCAGTGGCAAGGGCCCTGGTGCACCCCCCCCCACACACATACTACGCCTCTCAAATAAATAATACAAAGCACAAAATAAATATATTTAAAAAATTATTTATTACGGCTGGTAATTCTTTTTTCAGGTTTTCTAATTATGCTTTATTCCTCCTCTATAGTTATGCAGGAAATTCAAGAGAGGTAAAAATTGCCTCATCAGCTGCCTGATCAGAAGAACTCATTTAGACTGAGTAGGAATGTACCTGAGGAAACAAGGGCTGACCTTGTACAACATAAGTTGTGCATACATAACCTCCTAGAAGAGTCTCTAAACAATTTCAGTTATAACATGTCCAATCCTGTATAAAAATTATAGTTTTTATCTTCCCAATGATATTTATGCACAGAACATATATTATTGTGAATGACTTTCTCATGTATGACCTCTCAAATTTTTTTTTTTGTTTGTTTGTTTTTGTTTTTCGAGGTAGGGTTTCACTCTAGCCCAGGCTGACCTGGAATTCACTATGGAGTCTCAGGGTGGCCTCAAACTCACGGCGATCCTCCTACCTCTGCCTCCCGAGTGCTGGGATTAAAGGCGTGCGCCACCACGCCCGGCATGACCTCTCAAATTTAACAGTTTTTTACACAAAATGCTTAATAACATAAACGCAAGCATCTTCAGAAATTAGCATGTATTCATTCTATAAACAACCCTTGTGAGTCTGCTAGGTGTCACGGTGATAATTACACCAAACAAGACAGACACATCTCTGTTCTAGTTGACAGCAGAGAATTATCCTCATTACAGAAACTGGCAGTGCAGTGGAAAGTGACACTGAAAGCAGTTTGTTTCAGACTATCCTGTAGTGATAGTCTTTTCCTACATGAATAAATACACTAATCATCATTAATTTTCATTTTCATTCTATAATATTCTATAATATCAGTTGATTTCACCTTAAAATTATGAGAAGTAGGAATTTATCTCAATACTTTTTTTTTTTTTTTTGTTTTTCGAGGCAGGGCCTCAGTCTAGTTCAGGATGACCTGGAATTTACTGCATAGTCTCAGGGTGGCCTCAAACTCACAGCGATCCTCCTACCTCTGCCTCCCCAGTGCTGGGATTAAAGGCGTGAGCTACCACGCTCAGCTTTGCCATTTTAAAGAGGCAAAATAGTAAATGTTAATGTAGAGATATAATTGGTTATAAATAACTATAAGTGGCAGAATCAAATCATCACAGCCACATCTGAAAATACAGTAGTTAGATTTTGAATACATAGTCAAGAAGTGCATTGGTCAAAATCCAACTCCAGTGAAGATCACATATTGCTCTTGCTATTGATGTTTTCACCAGCTTGGAACAAAAAGTCCTAAAATTCATCACCTCTTGCCAAAATTGTTTACACAAACACCTAGCCACATAATTTTTCAAATGTTTTCTTTTCAAAGGTAATATCTTTGTCCTCAATTGTTCAACATATATTTCTTGCTTTAAAAAAAATCAGCTCTGTTTTCTGTTCTGGCATATTTGCATAAATTTCTAAATTTCAAGAGTTATTATTAAAAAACCCTCAGGCTAAAATGCATGATTATTCACAATCTGATCACAATCTAACTTTCGATACATGTTAAAATTGTTCATCTTCATAAGTCATGTAAAAGACAGGAGATAGCTTGGCCTGAAAGCAGAGATCTCTCTCCTGTTTCTGGTTATGCCATGAAATCTTTGAATTCTCTCCTCTCCCTCTCCTCTTTCCCCTCTTCTCCCACATGTTCTTTTTTAAATTTTTTAAAAAACTATTTTATTTACTTGAGAGAGAGAGATAAACAGGCACATAGAGAGAGAGAGAGAGAGAGAGAATGGGCGCACTAGGGCCTCTATCCACTGCAAACAAATTCCAGATATATGCACCACCTTGTGCATCTGGCTTTATGTGGGCACTGGGAATCAAACCTGGGTCCTTTGGCTTTGCCAGCAAGCACCTTAACTGCTAAGCCATCTCTCCAGCCCATCCCACATGTTCTTATTCACTTTTAATATGTTTTTATTTACTTATTTATTTATTTTGGTTTTTCAAGGTAGGGTCTCACTGTAGCCCAGGCTGACCTGGAATTTACTATGGAGTCTCAGGGTGGCCTCGAACTCACAGCAATCCTCCTACCTCTGCCTCCCGAGTGCTGGGATTAAAGGTGTGCACCACCACACCTGGCTCTTATTTATTCTATTTGCAGAGAGAGACTGAGAGAAAAAAAAAGACAGAGAGAGAGAGAGAGAGAGAAAGAGAATGGGCATGTCAGAACCTCTGGCCACTTCAAAAAAACTCCATATGCATGTGCCACTTTGTGTCTCTGATTTTATGTGGGTATTGGGGAATCAAACCGGGGTTATTAGTCTTTGCATGCAAGCACTTTAACCGCTGAGCCATCTCTCCAGACTCTTCTAATCCCTTCTTATCCGCATTTTCATTTTAAATGAAATAAAGTTTATAACTTTTCACAGTGAAGATATATAAACTGAGCTTCTTTACTTAAATGTTGGTACCCCACTGGATTGTCTTCCCATATCCTCTCTGGTCTGCTCTGAGACATCTCCAGAAAAACCTTAGGCCCTGGTGAAAATATTATGATTACTCTGGGCCTAGAGGTTTCTTTTACTACTTCTTTCTTCTACTACTACTGCGACTACTACTACTACTATTATTTACAGCGGATGTGTTGCTACCCTCATCCTTGCCCCATTCCACGGGGGATCCTCCTCAGTGGGGTTGCAGATATTCCCCATGGGATTGTGGGTTACGCGCTGTGGGAGCAGCAGTCAGTTATTTTGGTGCAGAGGGAATGCCTCTGGGCATGATGTCTCAACCCTTGGCTCTCACAGTTTTCCCGTCCCCTCTTTGAGAAAATTCCCTGAGCTGTGGTGAGTGAGTTTTAAGTCTACTCCAGTGATCAGCTCTTAGGAACCTCCTTTGGATCTCCACTTTGGTAAGTGTTGAGTATCCTCGGGGTCTGTCTCCTTCACCCTGTAAGCCAGTAATTCTTGTAAAGAAGTTTGAAGGCCTTAGACCATTTGCAGTGAAGAAAGCAGACACGGTAGGCAAAATTCATATCCTCATGAAGTACTTGTTTCAGTGGGAGGGGTGTGTGCATGTGTGTGTGTGTGTGTGCATTCTGATGGTAATAAAATACCATAGCTACAAATGAAGCAAGGCAAGGGAATGCAACAGAACTAGAGAACATGTCTTCTCATCCTTCCTAGACCTGAGTTATATGAGATATAAGTCTTAAGAACACAAGGCACCTCTTGCCTGCAATTAACCAAACTTCTTCCTATACATCTGGAATAATACTCAAATTTTAAAAAAGGCATACTTGTATAAACACTTAAATTTGTATGTGCATACTGAGATTGCAGAAATGTCACAGTGTGAAATCTTACAAGGAGGACAGTCTTTTTCTATCACCCAAGTCTATAAACCATTCCAAGTTCTGTCTTGTAAGGGTGACTCTTGGATCCTAACATCTAAGCTAGTTTTAAGCTTCTATTTCAAGCTTTATGATTCTTTCTAAAATAGAATAATAGTTTGAGAAATGGCATGGTTTGGGCTATACATTTTCTCTTTATTACAAACAATTGACTTATGCAAAGTTTATGTAACAGCATAGTTCACTGGATAGCAATTGTTAATATTCATTATTAAGAAACACATTCAAGCCAGGCATGGTGGCACATGCCTTTAATCTTAGCACTTGGGAGGCAGAGGTAGAAGTTTCAAGGCCACCCAGAGACTACGTAGTGAATTCCGGGTCAGCCTGAGCTACAGTGAGACTCTACCTCGAAAAACAACAACAACAAGAAAAAGAAACACATTCAAGTCAAATTAACAAGCCTTTTGGGTAACTGCCCAGTCCAGTGCATTGTGTCAAGTGCAAAGACTGAAGATAGAAGAATCACTACCCTGACTGAGAAAATCACAGGCCATCAATGCATGTATTAATCATAGAAGCTTAAAGGTTTTCCATTTTTGCACAATTATGTAAGTTAGGGCAATAGTTTATACTTTAAGTAAATTAAAGCAGATACAATTCATTCCTTTCTCTGCTTATGTATTGTTTGAATGCTTTTATATCCTTCTTCTGTTGTTTATGTATGTGTGTGCAAATGGGTGAGTTCATCCGCATGCATATAGAGACCAGAGAGGACCTTGCGTCCTTTCTCTGTTGCTCTTGTGTCTATTTCCTTCAGCTGGGCTTTCTCCCTCTAACTGGAGCTGCTGTTTTTGCATCAGTAGCTAGCCCAGGTAATTTTCTGGTCACTGTCTCCCCACAGTGGATTAGGGTCACAGATGTCCATGGCCATGCAAAGATGTTCATGTGGGCTCTGGAGGAAAGAAATTTGAGTGGTCTCAAGTCCTCCCAGACCCCATGATTAAACTTCAAGCAGTCTTAACCACTGAGCGATCTCCCAAGCCCATGATTCTACTTTTTTTTGTTATTGATAACTGCCATAATTATAGAAAATAAACCATGATAATTCCCTTCCCCTTCACAACTCCACTGTCCATCATATCCCTTCCCCCTCTAAATCAGTCTCTCTCTTCTCTCTCTTTCTCACTTTTTTTTCTTTTTCTTTTTCTGTGGTGTTTCAAGGTAAAAGGTAAGGTCTAGACAAGACTGACCTGCAATTCATTGTGTAGTCTCAGGGTAGCCTCAAACTCACAGAGATCTCCTACCTCTGCCTCCCGAGTGCTGGCATTAAGGGCGTGTGCCACCACACCCAGCAAGTCTCTCTTATTTTGGTGTCATCATCTTTTCCTCTATTTTGATGGTCTTGTGTAGGTAGTTCCAGGCAGTGTGAGGTTATAGATACCCAGGTCATTTGAGTTTTGGAAGAGTGCATTGTAAGGATTCCTACCCTTCCTTTGGCTCTTATATTCTTTCTGCCACCTCTTCTGCAATGGACCCTGAGTCTTGGAAGGTGTGATAGAAATGTTTCAGTGCTGAACACTCCTCTGTCACTTCTCAGCACAGTGGTGCCTTCTGAGTCATTCTAGGGGTGACAACCATCTGAAAAGAGAAGCTTCTTTAACCAAAAGTGAGAGTAGCATTAATATATGGGTATGAACATTAACAGAAGTGCTTACCAGGCAGTTTAGTGATCATAACATAAGTATTTAGCCAGACATCAGCAGGCACTACACCCCTACGGCTCATGATTCCCCATTCACAGGTTTTTCAGTATCAGGCCTGTATTCCCTCCCATGAAACGGGCCTCCAGTCTAATTAGAAAGCATTTAGTTTCCCCATAACAGACATTTCACTATTGTACCTATTGGATCACTTGACCTGGCTGGCCGAACTTAAGGCTTACAGTATCTACTGCTGCTTATCTCCATTGATGACTTCTCTTTCTTCCATGATACTGCATGCAGCATAGCTATTCCAAGATTTCTCTCAACTGCTCTACAGCGAGGAGGTTTTCCAGCTCAGCTCCAGCAAGATTTCTCAATGATCTTGCAGCCCAAGTATATGGAGTCTTCAGTAATAGGGTCTTACCATCTATTCCTGGTGGGAAACCAAGAACCTCAACAATGCCCTGTAATGTTTTGGGAGCATCAGTGACCTCGCTGACCAACAACTCATGGAAGGCATCCCATCTCTGGCATCGAAAATTTTCTAGTAACAATCGATGGCTTCTGGGTGTCCCAATGTCCAAAAGAGTATATTTCCAGATGACTTATGCATACCTTCTTAGATTTTGATTAACCCTCCCCCTACCTCTCATTAACTCAATCTTTTCCCCTGATCTCATTGAGGCCTTCACATCCCCAGTAATCTGTTCTTCTACTTAGATATACCATACCCTTAAGTCCTCCCCTCTCTTCCCTCACATATAGCCCCTTTCTAGTTTACTGGCTCCTGCTACCGAGTTTTATTAAGTCCAAGCATTTTTAGCTAGGATCCATATATGAGAGAGAACATGTGGTGTTTGGCTTTCTGGGCCTTGTTTACCTCACTAAGTATAATATTTTCTAGATCCATCCATTTCCCTGAAAACTTCATAATTTCATATTTTCTTTACTGCTGAGTAGAACCCCATTGTATAAATGTACCACATCTTCATTATCCACTCATCAGTTGAGGGACATCTAGCCTGGTTCCATTTCTTAGCTGTTGTGAATAGAGCAGCAATAAACATGGATGTGCTTGTATCTCTAAAGTAGTGTGATGAGTCCTTAGAATATATGCCTAGGAGTGCTATAGCCGGGTCATATAGTAAATTTATTTTTAGCTGTCTCGGGAACCTCCACATTGATTTCCACAATGACTATAGCAGTTCACATTCCCACTAACAGTGTAGAAGGGTTCCTCTTTTTCTGCATCCTCACCAGCATTTATTGTCATTTATCATCTTGATGGTAGCCATTCTGACAGGAGTGAGATGGAATCTCAAAGTAGTTTTAATTTGCATTTCCCTGATGGCTAAGGATGAAGAACAACTTTTTAGATGTTTATACGCCATCTGTATTTCTTCTTTTGAGAACGCTCTATTTAGTTTCAGAGCCCATTTTTAATGGGGTTGTTTGGTTTCTTGTTATTTAGTTTTGAGTTCTTTGAATATCTTGGATATGAATCCTCTGTCAGATGTATAGCTGGCAATATTTTCTCCCATTCTGTAGGTTCCCTTTTTGCTCTAATCACAGTGTCCTTTGCTGTACAAAAGCTTCGTAATTTCATGAAGTCCCAGTGCTTGATTAATGGTTTTATTTCCTGAGCAACTGGGGTTATAATTATAAAGTCATTGCCAATGCTAATATGTTGAAGGGTTTCCTTTACTTTTCCTCAACCAGTTTCAGAGTTTTGAGACTGATATTAAGGTTTTGATCCATCTAGACTTAATCCCTGTGCATGGAGAGAAATAAGGATATATTTTCATCCTTCTATATATAGATATCCAGTTTTCCCAGCACCATTGTTTGAAGAGACTGTCTTTTCTCCAATGAGTATTTTTGGCATTTTTGTTGAATATCAGGTGGCTGTAGCTGCCCAGGTTGTCACATCTGGGTCCTCTATTCTGTTCCATTAATCTCTGAGTTTGTAATTATCTGCAGTGTTCTTAGCCATATATATATGTATATATATATATATCTTTGGGGTAGGAGTTTTAGGTGCCAGGTGTAGCTCTTATGCTCCAAGAGAAACAGCAGAGGTGACGCTAGGTGTTGAGTTTACCTGTATTCAAGTATTCTAGTAGACTGGGTCGAGCAATTTACTGGCCAGTTCTAAAATTCAACTGAGCAATATACACATTCAATAAAAACCAGCACAGAGAATTTATGCAAGAGTGGGAATTAAATCAAACAGATAATCTAATAGAGCCAAAGTCCCTAAAGGTGTGTGTTGCCTCACACCCTTAATCCCGTCAGTTGGGAGGTTGAGAGATTTCTGGTCTGAAACAGGTTCCAGGTCAGCCTGGGGCCCAGTTGGATCCAGTCCTCAATAATGACAGAAGAAAAAGACAAAGGCCCTAGAAATCAGGAAGCATCAAAGACAACAGTCAACCCCAAAATGCAGCTTATTTGAGAATGGTGAAGCCAACCTGGAATATGTACACACATAACTTACCCTGACATGGAAAGAGAGATTAGCACTTCCAGTGCAGGTCTCTGTACCTGGCTGTGTGTGAGTAGAACCTGTTAGCTTTTGGGATGGCTTCCGGTCTCACCAATGCTGAGTGTACGCCTTGATCCCTCTGTGTTGCGCTGTGGATCTGGTGTTGTGATGGGCTGTGCTGGAGGCAGTGTGGGGAGGAGGCATGTGAGTGAGTTCTCTGAGGGTTTGTGGCGCTGGTGGTTGGGGGATGGGAGGCTGTGCAGGATGCCTGGAGTTGTACCGGAGGGAGTCGCTCAGCTGGTCACACTTGAGTTCTCCTTCTGCAGCTGCGCAGCTGCTCCCTCTGTCTTTCTCTTCGGGTTTGTTGAACTTTGCGAGAAGGTTGTTGTGAGTGACAGAAGTCCCTCCACTTGATTCTGTTTGTATAGCTCTGCCAGCTGGGCAGGTGGGTGGGTGTGCAGATCAGGCTTCTAGGGCCTCCGTCTGATTAGGGCAGGTTTCCTCTTTTCTAGAAGATCCGAGTCTGTCCCTCTCTGCTGTGGTTGATAACAACTTATACACCTTCACTTTTTAGTAGAAGAATGTATTTTGCGGTTTTTCTGTTTATTACCCCCTCAGGCTGTTTGGATGTGGCTACTATGTCTCCATCTTAGGAGGAAGTTCCCCTTTGTTTTCTGAGGCAGGGTCTCACTAGCTGCCCTGGAACTCGCTGTGTCTCTACTTCTAAATAGTGGAATATGATATTACCGTAACCTTGGGATTTTCATACATTCCTAGACACACCACGGGAAGTGTGCTATACACATGGTTATCCTATTTCATGTCATGAATGAACCTGAGATACTTGCAGAACTAGATACATTCTATGGTAAGGGAATTTTAAAATTCGTTTGTGATTTGTCTCTACCAATCACTGGACAAGTACTTAAGCCTGAGTGTGTGACAGCTAGCCTTTGCTAATATGAAGATGACATAGGGAAAACTAGATTTAAAAGAGAAGGGCCTTTGAGGAGTGAGTACGTTTTGTTAGAGAGTCTGCGAGTGCTGGGTCTTTACCACCTAAGAATCTTCTCGTACTTTGCTCACTAGAATCCTTTAGTCTTTCCTTCACGTTGTGTGAAAATGCTGCTTTGTTCTGATCTTTCCACTGTTCCTCCTTTTTCAAATGGGAACGCAGTGTGGCATTGTATGGTGGAAGTATGTACCTTTTCTTGATGTTATAAAGGCTCACAGTTAGCGAGGTTGCCTGCGTCTCAGGAGAGACACTTCACCTACACTTTTGAGCAGCATTGGAACTGCAAAAGCCTACAGGGACCTTTGAGGTCAGACTGAAAGTATTTTATATTACGAGGTGGCCACGAACCTATGAGGACAAAGAGTGGATGGTGGCTTATAGGTGATATGTCTGGATGTCAAATCGGCCGTGGGTGGACTTGTGATGACTAACCTAGGTTGTCAACCTGATTGGTTCTTAAGTCAGCTAGAAGACGAATCTCTGGGCATGACTGAAGGACTTTCTAGGTTAAGTTAGTTGAGCTGGGAAGACCCACGCTAACTGCAGGTGGCTTCATGCTGGGGTCCCAAACTGAGTAAAGGGGGGATAGCAAGCTGAGCACAAGCGTTCATTTCTCTCCACTTCCTGACTGTGGGTGCGCCTGTGACCAGCTGCCTCACACCCCGGCTGCCTCGACTCCCTCACCGTGATAGACAGCGCTCTTGAACTGTGCTCCCAAACAAATGCTGCATTGCTAATGTTTTCGTTCAGGGACTTGTCATGAGAAAAGTCATACAAGATGTTACTGTGCTGTTGCTGATTGTGATGGTGATCCTAGCTGTATCCTGCTGTCCGTCCTGAACCCGAAATCACCAGAAATGTGAATCCACTTAAGTTATGGAAACATCCTGGAGGACAAAGCTCAGTATGATTGTGCACTTGTGTCATAATCCTTAAAACAACTTTGGGAGCTGGAGAGGTAGCTCACAACAATTAAAGGTACTTGCTTGCAAAGCCTAACGACCTGAGTTCAATTCACCAGTACCCACATAAATCCAGATGCACAAAGTGGTGCACAAGTCTGGAGTTCGTTTGTGGTTGCTGGAAGGCCCTCGCGTGCCCATTCTCTCTGTTTCTCTTCTATCTCTCTCTGCTTGCAGGTAAATAAATAAAAGTATTTTTTTTTTTAAAAAAAAGGTAAGCTCCATTCTTGGAGAGATTAAGAAATATAAAAAGGACTAAATAATGTCTAGATGAGGAAAGGCTGGCTGTAATCTAACCCTATTTGTCTAATAAAGTCTGTGGATGAACCACATATCATGTGGCCAGCATTGTTTTTTCAAATATAAATTCAAATACTATCTGTCCACATAAACCTATTGTCCCCAGCAAATTTGTCAAGAATTTTAAAAACTTTTTTTATATTTTATTTTTATTTATTTATTTGACAGAGAAAGAGGGAGAGAGAGAGAGAATGGGTGCACCAGGGCCTCCAGCCACTGCAAATGAACTCCAGATGCATGCACCCCTTGTGCATCTGGCTAATGTGGGTCCTGGGAAATCGAACCTGGGTCCTTTGGCTTTGCAGTCAAACACCTTAACCACTAAGCAATCCCTCCAGCTCAGCATTTTTAAAGTTTTATATTTTATTTACTTATTTGAGAGAGAGAGAGAGAGTGAGAGAGAGAAAGACAGAGAGACAGCAACAGAGAGAATGGGTGTGCCAGGGCATCCAGTTGCTGCAAATAAACTCCAAGATGCATGCACCACCATGGTCATCTGGCTTATGTGGGTCCTGGGGAATTGAACATGGGTCCTTTGGCTTTTCAGGCAAGTGCCTTAACCACTAAGCAATCTCTTCAGCCCATCAACCTTTTCTTGTCTTCACTAACATGCCTCAAATATTAAAGGCCAGTAATACATTCTTGATGAGATAGTGAGTTTACTCAATGAAAACAAGATGAAATATCTCATTTCTCTTTACTCTGAACATATTATAGGGTGTAAAGCAGTCACTTAATATATCAAAGATAAATCACTGTCAGCTTAAAGTAGCATATACATAATGAAAAACTGAATTTAATTCAAAGCATCAATAAAGTATGCCTACTGAGTCAAATAAACAGTTGTTTCTGCGTATATGTGTGTGTGGTATGCATGTAGGTTTGTATCTGTGGGCACATGTATGTTTGAGTGCCTGTGGAGACCAGAGGTTTCGTCCTCTATATCTGTGCACCTAACTGTCAGGGTCTTTCACTAAGTCTAGAGCTCACTGATTTGGTTAGACTAGTTACTAGTGATTCTCTGTCTCTGCCTCTTTAACACTGGGATCACACACACAAATCACCATGTTTGGCATTTTACATGAGTGCCAGGGATCTGAACTCAGGTCTTAATGCTTGCACAGTAGGTCTTTCTTTCCATTGAGCCATTTCTCTAGCCTCAGATAAACAGATCTGATTATTTTAAAATGTTCAACCATTGCATTTTCCCTTAATGCTGATCCTAAATGCAATATTCTCGTAATGACTAATGATAAATTGTATGTTTACTGTTATATGTACTCTTGAGTCTGACTTGCTTTCCTGCATTTATTTAACATATAATCTATCCTAGCTACTGGACAATGTCCATGCCCATATGGAGCCTTTAAAAAGTGAGATTATTCAGGCTGGAGAGATGGCTTAGTTAAGTGCTTGCCTGTGAAGCCTAAGGACCCCAGTTCGAGGCTCGATTCCCGAGGACCCACGTTAGCCAGATGCACAAGGGGGCACACACGTCTAGAGTTCGTTTGCAGTGGCTGGAAGCCCTGGCGTATCCACTCTTTCTCTCTCTCTCTCTCTCTCTCTCTCTCCCTCTTTCTCTCTGTTTGTAGCTCTCAAATAAATAAATAAAATAAACAATTTTTTTTTTTAAAAAAAAAGTGAGACTATTCCCATTTTACAAATGAGGAAACCAAAGTTTGGGAAAAGTCACTGGTTACTCCAGCACACACAGCTAGTAAGAAATTCAAACAGACTGTAACTTACTGCCTGTCCCAGAGCTCATGAAGTCTCTCAGTGAATAAGGTGCTTCCCAGGAAGGGGAAGGACAAGGTCTTATCCAAGCCAAGAGCACAGACACTCTAACCACACTGTAAAATTATGATGCCTTGAGATCGTTCTGCCATTACATTTTCAATTTCTCCATTTTCTTTCTATTTTTTTTTAAAAAATTTCTCCACTTTCTTTTCTAAATTTATTTTTACTTTTTTATTTTTGTATTTTTTAACGAGAGAGTTAGAGAGAGAGAGTTGGTGTGCCAGGGATCCCAGCCACTGCAATCAAACTCCAGACATGTGCACCATCTTGTGTGCATGTGCGACCTCGCATGCTTGCCTCACCTTGTGCACCTGGCTTACGTGGGATCTGGAGAGTTGAACATGGATTCTTAGGCTTTGCAAGCAAGCGCTTTAACCGCTAAGCCATCTCTCCAGCCCAATTTCTCTATTTCAAAATTTTAAAAAATATTTTATTTTTACTTCTTTATTTGAGAGAGAGGCAAATAGGACAGAATGGACACGCCAAAGGCCTCCAGCCACTGCAAACAAACCCCAGATGCCTGGCTCTATGTGGGTTCTGGGAATTCAAACCGCATCCTTAGGCTTCACAGACAAGTGCCTTAACTGCTAAGCCATTTCTGCAGCCCAATTTCTCCAGTTTCTGATGGCAGTAGTCAGGAAAATGTTTTAAGGTAAAATCCAAGAACTCTGTTATCATGGCTTTGAGGGAAAGAACTGAATAGAGAAAGAAAGTAAGGAGAAACTGGATATCTGTTTCTATCCCTGGTATATTGGCTCTCAAAAAATAGAACCAGGGACTATTAATGAGGAGAAAGGGAACATGTAGGGGGAGGGTCACAAGAACCAGAAGAAGATAGTGACAGTGAAAATGAGCAAAGTACAAAGATATGTGTGTGTGTGTGTGTGTGTGTGTGTGTGTGTGAAAATTCATAAGAAATTCATTATTATGCATACTAAGTAAAAAGTAATTTAAATTATAGACTAAGAAAAACTGAATTTTGCTGAGCTTCTGGGGAAAATTTTTTGGGTATTTCAAGTCTGCATTTTTCCCTTTGATCTTTTTTTGTTTTGTTTTTTGTTTTGTTTTGTTTTGTTTTTTGAGGTAGGGTCTCACTCTAGCCCAGGCTGACCTGGAATTCACTACATTGTCTCAGGGTGGCTTCAAACTCACGGTGATCCTCCTACCTCTGCCTCCCGAGTGCTGGGATTAAAGGTGTGCACCACCATGCCTGGCCCCTTTGATTTTTTTTTTTTTCAAGAAAGTTTTATAGCACTCTGAAGCTTTATAAAGACATGGTTTTCCTTAGAGGAAAGCTTCTCAACAGTGGCACTAAGAACCTTTTGGGCCAGTTACCTCACTGTTCCGAGGACTGTCTGCACGACTCACAGCGAGTCTGCACTACCGTCCATCTCCTCATTCCATCAGGCTGACAGCCAGAACTGTCCCCACAGATGGCCAACCGCAGTGAGTGAGAAGAATACCCTTTGTGTGAGCCACTGATTTACAAGTGTCTTGAAAATTCTTAAACTCGGAAACACCTCCCCAACCTACAAGTCCCTAAAGAAAATAAAGTGTATACTTTATTTTATTAATAGCAGAGCCTTGCTGCACAGAACTCAACTTGGGCATTTTGCCTGCTTTTTCTTAATGCAGAGGTAAAGATATTATGTAACCCCAATATACTTTTTATTTATTTTTATTTTTTGTTTCTTTTTATGTATTTATTTGAGAGCAACAGACAGAGAGAGAAAGAGAGAGAGAGAGAGAGAGAGAGAGAGAGAGAATGGAAGCACCAGGGCCTCCAGCCTCTGCAAATGAACTCCAGATGCATGTGCCATCTTGTGCATCTGGCTTAAGTGGGCCCTGGGGAATCGAGTCTCAAACCATGGTCCTTAGGCTTCACAGGCAAGTGCTTAACCGCTAAGCCATCTCTCCAGCCCATATACGTTTTATTTTTGTCTATGCCTTTTGTATAGGTAAGTGTCCAAAGCCTTCCTACCTTGGTAAACGCCTAGCAACTTCAATAATAGATGAGGAGGTGCTTTCGCCCTCTTGTGACAGAACAAGAATTATACCCAAGAGGATGGAATACCAAAATAATAAAATATAATACATAAGAAAAAATAACAAAAATAGTAAATGAAATGAAATATAAAATAAAATAAAATACAGCTAATACATAAACCCTCTTTGCCACTTATGAAATGTCTGGCTTTTCATTAAAAGGTAAGGGAGGTGAAACCTGCGGAATTATTTCTCCAAACATAAGACAATACAAAACTAGATAAAATAATTTTAAAATTAGACGGTTACTGAACACTTTAAGATCAGTAGGTTATAGGACTAACAAAAGAACCTATGCTGAGAAAATAACTGAATAACAACAGAAGAAATAGTGAGTTAAGTCAAACTAGATCCTTACTTTTAGTCTAGCTTTGGGGGTTACAAGCGCATCACCTAACTATTCTGGATCTTAGGGTCATAATCCAACACCAAAGTGAAATAAGAGAAACAAACTGCGGGGCTGGAAGACACTTTGGACATGATCCAAGGTCCAAGCCTTGCTTAAGAGGGGAGAGCACGGGAAGACTTGGTGATGTCATGGTTAGTTAGATCTGTGCATGTTCTTCAAGACGCTTTCCAAACAGCCTATGATATAACTCAACCTCTTACAGAGACAAATCAAATGGTGGCAAAACAACTTCTAAAGGGAAATGAGTCCGTATGGTCACAAGCCTTTCCCATGTTGATGGTAGTTGAGGGGTACCACATTAATAGGTGAGGTGGAATTCCCATTTTGGGGTTTCCCAGGTAAGTACAGGATGAGAGCAAACGCCTTGAGGATTCATACCTACGGGACATGTGTTTAGGCTGGTGAAGCCCTGCTGATCCCACAGGAGGATGGCGGCGGGGCTCATCCTGTAGCATGTGGTCCTCTCCCGAGAGGCATCGATGCTCACTCACATGAGTCCATCTGGGGTGAAGACTTCGCCTCGGGAAGAGCCTTGACCATGAGAAAAAAACAAGAGCATTCTCCAGAGCGAATGCAGAGTTTGGGGCTGTCACTAGGCCGCACTGACGGGAGTCTGTGGACATGAAAGGGAAGACACAGCCCTGGGGTTCTGGAAGGGGGAATTCAAATCTCACTTAGCAACCCCCACCCCAGTGGGCAAGCCAGGTGGAGCCCACGGTCTCCCACACTCAGATGCACTGACGGGCTGTGGAGGGGAGGGGGACAGGTTTTGCATACCTGGGAAGGCCCCACCTGGTCCTTGGTTGTCTTTACACTTTTCGTTGTTCCAAAGACTGGAGAAATCAGCAGATTCAGATCAGAATTCAAATCCTGGCTCTACCGTTTGTACAAATTAACTGACCCCCAGTGCCAGCCGGTAGGACGTCTACTTGTCAAGCTGTGAGCACCAGTGACAACTTGGACAAGCATAGCATCACAGCAGGTAGAAAGAGTACCCATCGTTTGGTCCCAGGTCATGCTTGCTGCTTGCGCACCTGATGCATTTGCTTTAAACAATGGTCAAGCAGTTAACAAATGGGAGACACTATGGTACCCTTCTCTCTAATCACACTCTGCTATCACTTCTCTTCCTCTCTTCTTTTTCAGTATTCCGAGATGTGCACATTATGATATTTGTTGGGTTTGGCTTCCTCATGACCTTCCTGAAGAAATATGGCTTTGGCGGTGTGGGTTTCAACCTCTTCCTTGCTGCGCTGGGCCTCCAGTGGGGCACTATAGCCCAGGGGCTCATTCACAGCCATGGAAAGACATTTCACATTGGAATAAAAAGGTAATCCTCGAGCCGGGCGTGGTGGTGCACGCCTTTACTCCCAGCACTCAGGAGGCAGAGGTAGGGGGATTCCCGAGAGTTCAAGGCCACCCTGAGACTACATAGTGAATTCCAGGTCAGCCTGGGCTAGAGTGAAACCCTGCCTTGAAAAAAAAAAAAAGGTGGTCGGGGAAGGCCTCTTACTGTGATCCGGATGTGTTTTCCACCTCAAAGTTCATATGATGAGTGTTTAAACTCTAAGTTGGTGCTATGAAGAGGTGAGGTTGTTTAGGATATAGTTACGCCATGAAAGCCAAACGTCCATGAATAGGATGAGGGTCATAGTTCAAGCTCTTCACTTACAGCTTTTTTTTAGTTATGTACACAGTGTGTACACAGCCATGTTGGTACCATTGTTAGTCTCCTCCCTATCCTCCCCCCTCCACAGGGACCCTTCTCGTTGGGGAATGTGGGTCGTGCATTGTGGGGTTAGCCTTCAGTTATGGGGAAAAGGCAATGTCTCTGTGCATAATGTCCCAGCTTGTGGCTCTAACATTCTTTCCACCTCCTCTTCCACAAATTTCCCTGAACCATGTTGGGTTCGTTTTAGGTCTACTTCACTGATGAGGTCTTGGGAGCCTCGGTGTCTCTGGATATCTGGTTTGGTAGGAGTTGAGTGTTCTCTGTGTCAATCTCCTTCACCCTTGTGCTGGTACCAGGTTCACCAAGAAAGCAGCACTCTTGCTCATTTCCCCAAATCCTCTGTGGTTTCAGCTGGGGTCCTGGTGAGGTGCGATGGGCTGATTCTCTCTCCTCAGGATCTGAATCCATCTGAAAAAAGAGAATCAGATTCTCCAACGGAGAGTGAAGTCAGCACCGGATAAATGGGATAACCATTATTGTTGACAGCTTTGTTTTGATGCGCACTACTCTTCAATTTATTCCTTCCTTTCCCCTCAGCATGATAAATGCAGACTTTAGTACTGCCACTGTTCTGATTTCTTTTGGAGCTGTCCTGGGAAAAACAAGTCCTGCGCAAATGTTGATCATGACAATCCTAGAAATCGCTGTATTTGCTGGCAATGAATATCTGGTTGTTGAGATATTTCAGGTAAGTTAGAGATTTATACTTCCTGATTTCCAAGCATCATTTCTTATCATTTCGCCACATGTAACAAGCTCCTGCTCTACATAAGGACGATCCTCAGTGAGCGTGATATCAGAGAAAGAGCACGCCTGACTGAGTGCTGGTTGCAAAACTGAGTTGTGTGCACACACTTCAGGTCAGCCTCACAAACCTACTAGAAGTTAGGCTTAGGCATCCTCATTGTTACCATCTATGCACAACAAGATGGCCACTGATGCTAAATGACTTAACTCAGTCTTGATTTAAACCCACAGTTTCTCTAACTTCATAATTTTTAAAATCTGTTTTTGTGGTTTTTTTTTTTGAGGTAGGGTCTTGCTCTACCTCAGGCTGACCTGGAATTCACTATGTAGTCACAGGCTGGCCTCAAACTCAAGGCAATCCTCCTACCTCTGCCTCCTGAGTGCTGGGATTAAAGGCATGCACCACCACGCCCAGCTTGATCTATTTTTTTTTTCAAATTATGTTATTTATTTACTTGTGAGAGAGAAAGAGAAAAAAAGAGGCAGATGGGCAAAGAGAGAGAGAAAGAATAGGTGTGTCAGGACCTCTAGCCATTGCAGACACATGTTACCTTGTGCATCTGGTTTACGGCTTACGTGGGTACTGGGGAATTGAACCTGGATTCTTAAACTTCACAGGCAAGCACTTTAACTGCTAAGCTATCTCTCCAGCCCTCTTTTGAGTTATTTAATATCACCTATCAATGGTTAATTGCTACTTATATTTGAACTACTACTAGATGAATAGCTCTCTACAAAACCATAGATAGGCTTTGGTTAAAGAGTAGGTCAAATTTCTTCCCCTCCATGAAAATTTCATTAACTTACCCCCAAAATAATAAATAGGATATTTCTGACCACATTTCCATATTTTGTCATTCATAATTATGCATGTGCTTTACATGAGTCAACTTTCTCTTTGTGGTAAAATACTTGAGGAAAATGAATGTGTAGGAGGAAAGATTGACTTTAGTTCATGGTTTTCAAAGAATTCAGTCTATGTTTGTGGGCCTTTGTGAGGCAAAACATCACACTGGGGAGCACATGTTAGAGCACAGCAGATCACCTCATAGTGGACAGTAAGGGAGGAGAAAGAGACTAGGGACGAAGTCCGATTCTAAGAGCACACTGGCAATGACCTGCTCCCTTCAATGAGGCTCCACCTTCTGTAGTTTCCATTACCTCCCAATTTTCCACTAATTTATGACTCCCTCAGTGGTCTAATCCACAGAGACAGTCTGAGCCCTCATGGTTCCCACCTCTGATCGTTGACTGTCAGGAACCCGGCCTTCAACATGTGAACCTTAGGGGTTGTTCCAGGTCTCAATGCATTCCAACCAAAACTAAATAGAGGGGAGTAGGAATTATGAGAAAATGTACCTAATTTAGATGGAAGAATAAAGGAGGAAGTGGCAATGAAGTGGGCATGTGAGAGTTTCATAGGTCACTAATGAAGAGACGTGTATTTTAAAGTGACTACACGCAGACAGCCTTGAATTATTAATGTGGAATTAAAGGAAGTCCTTGAGTTGAGGTGAGAGGAATTGGCCAGAAAGAGGTGAGGCCATCAAGGCAAGAAGATCAGTATAATCAAGTACCCTATAGGCTGAACGTATTGATTAAATGAGACCAATTTGGTGGATCCAGGGAAAGTAATTTTGCCTATGAACATGTAGGCATTTATAGGGAGGCTTAGATTTATATGGCATCTGTAAAATCTAACCACGATTCACTGCCAACTCAGACTCCCCTGCAGCCACATGGAGAAGCAGAGCGAGGTCCCCACGTGGAGGATGTTCATGTGCTGGGCGGCTGGAGGGTGTGGACAAGGATGTGCTCGATGCAATCCAGCAGAGCGTGGCTCTTCAGGGGATCTATGTCTAAGCCTCAAAGATGAAACCCGGGCTGAAGAGATGGCTTAGTGGTTAAGGCACTTGCCAGCGAAGCCCAAGGACCCAGGTTCAATTCCCAAGTACCTATGTAAACCAGATGCACAAGGTGGCACATGCATCGGGGTTTGTTTGCAGTGGCTACAGGCCTGGTGCTCTTTCTCTCTCTCTGCCTCATTCTCTCTCTCTCTCTCTCTCTCTCTCTCTCTCTCTCTTTCTCTTTCAAATAAATAAATATTTTTTTAAAGATGAAACATAATCAGGAGATGCTTTTTACTTCACCTTGCACCACTCTAAAAATTTTAAGTAAATACATGTATACAGTGTTCCTGTCTTGGGATGTATAGAACTGTGTTTCTTGGCATTTGAAATTTTTCCTTTAAAAGCAGGAAGTGGAGGAAACTGGGTCAAATGCATTTCATGTCCTGAAAATGGAACAAACCCTATCTCTTAAAAGCAGTCCTGGAACTTCATCTTATCATATAGCACAGGAAAAATGTCTGGCCTTCTGAAGGTTCGAATCTTTGAGTTGTAGTTAAATCAGCTTTAGCTGAAATGCCAAATGAATGCAAATGGTTGTTTGTTTTATATCAAGTGCAATAAATAATAGTTCATTGAGAATCTCTCAAACTTTAAAAAATGTATCCAAGCACGTTCTGAGCACCTACCAAAGGACCGGGCCCTTCTGGAATATTCTCATCTCAGTGCCAACACAACTCGATTAGGTGGGAAGTTCTTCAGATTCAGAAAAGTTTAGTAATTGGTCAACTGTCACAACCCAAGAAGTACTTGACCTCCAGTTGAAAGTTGGTTTTATATATGTCTACAGAGCTTGTGTAGCATTTCACCCTCTTTTGGTTTTTTGAGGTAGGGTCTCACTCTAGCCCAGGCTGACCTGGAATTCATTATGTAGTCTCAGGGTGGCCTTGAACTCACAGCGATCCTTCTACCTCTGCCTCCTGAGTGCTGGGATTAAAGGCATGAGCCGCCATGCCCACACCTGGCTTCATCCTCCTTTCTTTTAAATATCCTCTCTCTGTCACATAATGAAACAATTTAGTTTTTTTTCGTTGGCCCAGTTTCTCCTCCATTTATAAGAATGCAACTTTGTCCCCTCAGGCCACGGATATCGGGGCATCAATGACAATTCATGCCTTTGGAGCCTACTTTGGACTGGCTGTAGCTGGGGTCTTATATCGATCTGGCCTGAGGTGGGAACATGAGAACGAAGAATCTGTCTACCACTCTGACTTGTTCGCAATGATTGGTGAGTGGAAGTGAACTTGTCTGGTTCTTGTCTATTGTGTGAGGCCTAAGGGATGTGAGCTCCATCGTAATATAAAGAGGCTCTTTTGAAGGAGTGTCCTTTGAAGGCTACTTTGTGCTGGATAAATGCTTTTCTTTTTGTCCCACTCTTAGATAATTAAGCCTAAAATTAGACATAGTATCAATGCCCTGAACAAATTGCTCTTCTTATATAGTCTATTAATATGAGTGCTTATAATTCTCAGGGACTCTTTTCCTGTGGATATTTTGGCCCAGCTTTAATTCTGCCATTGCGGAAGCTGGAGAACCTCAGTTTAGGGCCATTGTCAACACCTACTTCTCTCTTGCTGCCTGCGTGATCACAGCTTATGCGCTATCCAGCCTTGTTGAGCACCGAGGCAAGCTTGATATGGTGAGTGCTGATAGTATCCCCAATGGAAACCTCACTAGGAATGGTAAGAGTTATTCAGGGAAGCAGGTCGCTTCTACATCACTATGGAGCTGCCTTAGACTGTCAGAGTAGGAAAAGATAATATGATGGGTGTATGTGGGTTCTATTCTCCCAGCTGTAAATAGTCTTCTCAAAAAAATGACTAACTGCAAGGTGGCATTTGAATATGACTGTGCAGAATTAACATGACAGTGGGAATTCAAAAAGAGCTTTCAGCGGTACTGAGTCAATGATCAGTTTCTCATTCTATGCTTATGTAAGGTACCTTCCCTGGGGGAATATGGAAACTCTCTGTAGTAATTGTTTCAACTTCCATGTGCCTAAAGTTTGGTCAATGTGGTAAAAGGTGCCTGCTTGCAAAGGTGATGGCCCAGATTCAATTCCTCCCAATTTCCCAGTACTCACATAAAACCAAAGTGGCATGTGCACATCTGGAATTCATTTGCAGTGGCAGATATTCCTGAAGCACACTGTTACTGCTCTCTCTCTCTCTTTCTAAAATAAATAAGTAAAGGAAAATATTTTAAAAATAACTCAAATAGTGTGTTCTTCATAGAAATAGAAGAAACAAGAATAAAAAAAAAAATAGAAGAAACAATCCTAAAGTTCATGTGGAAAAATAAAAGACCCCAAATAGCCAAAGTAGTCTTAAGCAGAAAGAGCAATGCTGGAGGCATTTCCCTCACAAGCTATGTTACAAAGCCATAGTAAAAACAAACAAACAAACAAACAAACAAAAAACCCAGCATGATACTGGCGGGGGGGGGGGGGTCTGTAAATCATACACAGGACCACAGACCAGAGGACACAGAAATAAACTCACCAAATTTCGACAAAGATGTCAAAAGTATACACTGGAGAAAAGAAAGGATAGCTTCACCAATAAATGAATGTTCACATAGAAAAGAAACTAGATGGCAATTTCTCACCCTGCATAAAAATTTTTAAAAAATGGATCAAAAACATTAATGTGAGACTGAATCTCTGAAAGTGATAAAAGAAAACATTTCTAGATAGGACATAGGCAAGATCATTCTACAAAGGACTCCAGTAGCACAGGAAATTGTGTCAAGAATTGACAAATGAGATCACATGCAATTAAAAATGTTCTGCACAGCAAAGAATCTATCAGCAGAATTAAGGGACAGCCTGCAAATGAGCAGTGAGTATTGTCAGTTTTTAAATGCCAAGCATAGTAATATACACCTGTAATCCCAGCACTACGGAGGCTGAAACAGGAGGATCAAGAGTTTGAAGCCAGGCCAGGCGTGGTAGGCACACCTTTAATCCCAGCACGTGGGAGGCAGAGGTAGGAGGATCGCCATGAGTTTGAGGTCATCCTGAGACTACATAGTGAGTTACAAGTCAGTGTGAAACCCAAAAAAAAAAAAAAAGAATTTGAGGCCAGATCATGTCTCAAGAAAAATTATATATATTAAGTTGACCTTTTTTTTTTTTTATCGAGGTAAGGAAGGTCTCACTCTAGCTCAGGCTGACCTGGAATTTACTATGTAGTCTCAGGGTGGCCTCGGACTCACAGTGATCCTCCTAGCTCTGCCTCCCAAGTGCTGGGATTAAATGTGTGCTGCCACACCCGTCAAGTTGACCCTTTGACTAAAGACTGACTCAGATAGTCCACCTCATTCCCCTGTCCTCACTCGTGATTCTGCGTCCTCCACACAGGTTCACATTCAGAATGCTACTCTTGCTGGAGGAGTCGCAGTGGGCACGTGTGCGGACATGAACATCCACCCGTATGCGTCTATGATCATTGGGAGCACTGCAGGAATTGTCTCTGTGCTGGGATACAAGCTCCTGAGTGTAAGTGTGAACATGGTATCTGCATGTCTGTGCTGGGATACAAGCTCCTGAGTGTAAGTGTGATCCTGGGATCTGCATGTCTGTGCTGGGATACAAGCTCCTGAGTGTAAGTGTGATCCTGGGATCTGCATGTCTGTGCTGGGATACAAGCTCCTGAGTGTAAGTGTGAACATGGTATCTGCATGTCTCTGTGCTGGGATACAAGCTCCTGAGTGTAAGTGTGATCCTAGGATCTGCATGTCTGTGCTGGGATATAAGCCCGTGAGTGTAAGTGTGAACCTGGTGTCTGCATGTCTCTGTGCTGGGATACAAGCTCCTGAGTGTAAGTGTGAACCTGGTATCTGCATGTCTCTGTGGTGGGATACAAGCTCCTGAGTGTAAGTGTGAACCTGGTATCTGCTTGTCTCTGTGCTGGGATACAAGCTCCTGAGTGTAAGTGTGAACCTGGTATCTGCTTGTCTCTGTGCTGGGAAACAAGCTCCTGACTGTCAGAGCCTTGCATCTGCATTGTTCTCTCCCAGTTGAAAAAAAGAGAAGCAGCTTTCTCACATCCCTGGAGGCCCTTTTGCCCTCTTCTAGAAACACTGCTCACACTTCAGTCATGTACTGGCTCTGCTTGCTCTTGACTTCTGTGTAGCAGGAGAGAATGTGATATCAGTCATGTCAGTCACGTATAATTCAGGGTGACGTCAGGGTGTGTGCTGCTTCCTCTAGATAAGTTCCACTGATGATTTTCTTTTTTTTCTTTTTATTTCTTTTTTTTGGGTGGAGGTCAAGGTAGGGTCTCATTACAGCCCAGGCTGACCTGGAATTCACTCTGCATTCTCAGGGTGACCTCTAATTTATGGTGATCCTCTTACTGTGCCTCCCAAGTCCTGGGATTAAAGGCGTGCACCACCACTCCTGGCACCAGTGATGATTTTCATTGCTGTTCCTGATTTTTTTTGTGTGTCGTATCACCAAATATTTTGTGCTCTTTTAAGTGATTTAGGATGTTATCAGAAAGTGAGAAGGTGAGGGCTGGAGAGATGGCTCAGCAGTTAAGGTGCTTGCCTGCACCTTATGACCTGGGTTTGATTCCCCAGTACCCACATAAAACCACAGATGCACAAGGTGGGACATGCATCTGGAGTTCATTTGCAGTGACTAGATGCTCTGGCATGCCCATTCATTTTTTCTCTCTCTCTCTCTCTCTCTTTCATTTTCTGCTTGCAAATAAATAAATAAATAAATAAGAGAAAGTGAGAAGGTAAAATCAGTCTCCTAGAAAGTCACTAATTACTGAAAGGACTGTTTTACTACTAATGTTTCTAAATAATTTGACACAGATACAATGAGGACTGAGTTTTTAAGTAAAACTTCTGGGTAGGGAGGAGATGGACAGATATAGGCCAGAGGATACAAAGTAACAAGCATATAAGAGAAACAAGTTTGAGGGCTAATGCCCATGAGGGGTATCAATTTTTAAAATGTATCCCTTGTGGAATTCATGCTTATCAGTAGCTTTTATCTACTTATGTCACAGAAACAAAACCAAAGAAAGGGAATTACAGAGATGGACATGCTAATTTAGCTCATTATAGTAATCTTGTTACTACCTATGTGTTGTCACATATATTATGTGTACACAACAAAATTTAATACATAAAAAGTTTCTTCTGTATTTATTCGCTCCCCTTATGGAGCTCTGTGTTTGACTAAGAGAATCAAAAGCTTTCTTCTTTTTACAATCCAGCCGCTTCTCGCTAGCAAACTAATGATCCGAGATACATGTGGTGTCCACAACCTGCACGGTCTACCCGGTGTGATTGGAGGCCTCGCGAGCATTGTGGTCATAGCCATGGGAATGTCTGAGATGTGAGTATAAGCAAGTGAGGTCTCCTTCCCCTGCACTTTTTTATTTTTTTTTTTTGGTTTTTTGAGGTAGGGTCTCACTCTAGCCCAGGCTGACCTATAGTCTCAGGGTGACCATGTAGTTTCAGGGTGGCCTTGAACTCACGGCGATCCTCCTACCTCTGCCTCCCGAGTGCTGGGATTAGAGGCGTGCGCCACCACGCCGGGCTCCCTGTGCTTTTTAATAGCATTTGTTGACACGTCCGCTGATGGAGGGGCTTTCTGTTGTTGTTAGCATTGCAGACCCAAGTTTGCAAGTATCCTCTTTACAAGAGTCAGAGACACCACCAAGACAGTGGTGTTTTCCAGTGTTTCCAAATTGGTTTCCCCCAGGACCACTCATTTGATCTTTCAACAATATCAATTGCCTCCTAGCAGTGAAACATGGTACTAGGGATATGACAGCAGTCCTATCTCATTTGTCACTCATTTAGTGGCCACTTATGTACTTGAGTAGCCTTTTATCATATCCATACTTCCACCTCCAAAATTAAAAGCATTTTATTTCCTTTGTTTTTATCTCTAATATAAGCATGTACTTAGAAGTCTTCAATGAATTCTTTCTACTAATTATGCTAAACTTAGCTTTTGTAACCTTATTGATAGGTTTTCTGGTTTCATTAAAATTGTTTCTTTACAGTGGGTGAGGCTAGCCCACGTTGTTTTATACATTCCTCCACCTTCTATGTCCAGAAGAGAAGCTGACAGCACTGTTATTAAGTCCATCTTTATTGAATGAGTCAGGGATCAATTTTTGAGTGCTAAATTCTTTCTGAAGAAGGTCTTATTGTTCTTGAAGGCACATCAAAAGGTGTCTCTTGTTTGTATCTAAGAAGTTTGTGATCAGTGCTCAGGAACGCCAAAGAAATTAAAACTTGTAGCAAATGTTTGCTCCTTGCTCGTGTGTACGGCAGTTCTCTGATATGAAGATGCCAGACACTCTTGCTTTCAGTCGGCAAGGCTGGCTTGCTGTTATCCAGGAAAACACGAAGTCTTCTTTCATTTGCCTTCCCAGGTCCAGCGTAGGCATGCAGGCAGCGGCACTGGGCTCTTCCATTGGCACGGCAGTAGTTGGAGGTCTGGTTACAGGTGAGCAGAAAAAGCGAATTCGCGTCTGGGTGTGGTAGTATCATAACTGTCACCTGTTCGTTGGGAAATTGAGATTGGAGAATTGTGACCTGTGGGCCATTATAACACTATCTCGGTAAATTCTTGGCACTGGGAAGATAGTTTTGAGGGTAAAGTGTTGGTCTTCCAAACAAGGGAATGTGAATTTCACCCTGAGTATCCATGTAAAATGTCTGTGTTCCCAGCACCGGGGAGACAGAGACAGGATGATCCTTGGAGTTCATTGGCCCAATTAATCCAATTAATCTAGCCTAATTAGTGAGCTCCAGGCCAGTGGGAGACCCTGTTTCACAAAGAGGCAGATAACATTTCTGGGGATAACACCTGAGGTTGACCTCTCACCTCTACACGCATGTGCCCACACATGTACACACTTGTGTCTCTCCACACATGAATGTGCATACATACGTGCACATGCACATTGAAGAAGTGAATCCTTGCCTGCACTCCGTTTTCTCCACATAATACATTAGTAAATGGATCCGCTGGAAAATTTATGGAACGATCCAGCATTCTGGCCATAAATTATGTCAGCCCAACCAGATATTTTTATAACAGGGTGTTAAATTACCATAGCAGCAGATGATCCTTCTCAGCTTCATAACAGGGTGTTAAATTACCATAGCAGCTGACGATCCTTCTCAGCTTCATAATCACGTGGCCTCTTTTCCCTCTCCTTGTACAGGCTTAATTCTCAGGTTACCTGTGTGGAACCAGCCACCCGATGAGTACTGTTATGATGATTCTGTTTACTGGAAGGTAATGTACAGGAGTCCAAGAACACATGTAAATAATGGCTCTGTCACGGGTCCGCTGGCCAGGGTCTCCTTCGCTCTCCCAGGTTGAGATCACGGGTAGGTCGGCAGACAGACATGACAGCAAGAGGATCCTTCTAGTGTTCCTTGTGCCTCAGGACAGAGCCTTAGCCCTTGGCAGTGAGTGGCCAGCATTATATCGCTCAGCCTGGGGTCTGAGACACATGGTTCTGTAGACATGACAGCTCTCTAGAACTTTCCTGGTGTTCTTCTCCCTGGCTCATTATAATCTTTTGTCCTTCAGTCCTCACCCTTCATTCTCTTGTCACCTCTCTTTTTAGTTCTCTTTTAATTTAATTTAATTTAATTTTTTTTAATGTGAGAGAGGGAGAATTGGCGCACCAGACCCTCTAGCCACTGAAATCAAACTACAGACATGTGCGCCACCTTATGCACATGTGTCACCTTGCGTACATGTGTAACCTTGTGTGTCTGGCTTACGTGGGTTCTGGGGAGTTGAACCTAGGTCATTAGGCCTCACAGGCAAGCAACTTAACCACTAAGCCACTTCTCAGCCCACATCACCTCTATTTCTGGTCACCCTCTGTTTCCCGTCCTGCCCACTCTCAAGCCATTCAGCTGCCATTTCAGTTGCCAGGCATCTCTTCCCCAACTTGGCCACCACTGTGAACCCGCAGGGTGCCAGCCCCTATTTGGGGTATCCACTAGCACTATCCAAAACCCAGCGCTGTTTTGGAGTCAGGTACCAGAACTAAGTGCCAGGTGGGTGCGTCTGGGTCTGTACTGCTACCAGGTTCGACAGCTGCATCTGCTGCTTCCGCTGGCCAGCAGCGGGCTGCTTTCCTGCCAGTACACCTTGGCCTGCCTACTGCTCACCTATTAACTCCTTGGACATTCTGCCCCCTCTCTTGTTCTGCTGCTGCCCCCTCTCTCTCCTGTTTGCTGCTTCCTTTATGATTCCAGCTCTTCTTGGAGCCCTGAAAGTAGGCAATAAAGATCATTCAAGAGAAGTCTTTTGTTAGGTCGGCAGTTGTAACACAGGGAGTGTTGCCTAGCTGACTCACTGAGTGAGACTGAGCGGCCTGCTTATATAGCCTGAAAAGGGGTGTTTGGACCAATCATAGCCATTTGTGAGGGCCAATTATAGCCTTGCCTCCTAGCAGCAATTACAGTCTATAAGGCTGGTGACAAATCATGGCCTTATCTCTTGGCTCCATTTATAGCAGTCTCTCTGGCCCAAATGAAAATGGTTGCAGTGTCATCTAGGTTTATTGAGTCTTTTTTTTTTTATAGCAAAATGTCTGGCATAACCTGTTTCAAGCAGTCTTGGTTAGGGCTACACTTTCTGGAGTCAGAGTAGTCAGCAGTGGTAGTCTCAAGACATCCGTGGAATGTCACAGACAGTTAAGCTCTGATGCTGGCGTAAGAGAACAGCAGTTGGATGTTAGACTGATAGTCCTTTGGTTCCAGGCAGCCAGAGCAGGAAGGACAGTCAAATTACCCTATCCCCATATGATTGCTTACTTAGAGAATAGTAAATGTGAGGAGTTCTACAATGTAAACTTAAAGAACTTATCAATAACATGAATGACAATTTTGACCAAATTTTTTAGTGCTTTAGCAGTATTTAACACCTACCACTTCCTAGGAGAGGTGGGTCTCCCTTACCATCCAACTCCACTATTGGGAGCTTTGACTCAGGTCAGCTTGCTTGTGTGGCGTAGTTATGACAAAGCAGAATGAAGTGTCTACTCACTCGTGGATAGAGGCAGTGCGTCCAGCCAGCCAGAAATCATAAGTTATGTTCTAAAATAATTTAGTTGACAAATGTCATTTCAGTTTTCTTATACCAATTTTTAAAATGCAGTCATTAGAAATGACAGTAATACTTGACAAGGCTATGAGATACTATAAAAAACTAAAAAACAAAACAGCCCAGTAGGTATGGTTGAAGACTGAGTGAAAACACACCAGAAGGTCCTATAACAAAACATCAGTATCATTTTATTCTCCACTTCCTACTGGCATTCTCTCCCAAAGTATTTTCTGCACAGCTTGAGAGGGATAGATACTTGGTTGACTTCAGTGGGAGTTTTAGGGGGTCTGGTTTTGGGAAATAGAGAATAGAGAATGTATTTAGGGTAGAGGAAATAAATATGTCTTCTAGTATTTTGCTTCATCTCAAAATTTTTTATTCTCATTTTTTTCTAATATTCAATAATAATTACTGAGAATACCTTCATTTTAGTACTAATTTCTGACAGGCTCAGTGAAAAACTATTAAAATGCCAATCTTATTTTTCTTTCCAGGTCCCAAAGTCCAGAGAACATGATAATCTCTTCCCTCAACGTGAGCACCTCAACCATCTGGAACCTGAAGTCTAAGGGCCATTCCTGAGCTAGGCTCCCTTCCCCCTTGTCAAGTGAAATTGAAATAACCAACAAAGAAAGCAGCAAACACAGACAACATGGATACATCTAAGTCCCCAATTGCCAGTGTAATAATGCCTTTATTTCTCGTGCCATCTCTCGGCATTTGAATGATTGCTAGCTGACAGGATGTGCTCATCATGCAATGGGTTCCATTCAAGACTGCAAGAATGATTTGGCAAGTGGTTCGCTACAGAATGGACACTTGATATATACTCTTGAATTTTTTTTCCCCAAAGGGATAATTTAAACAGAAGCCAATGTTTCTCAACTGTATGTTTTAAAGTTAAGTTTTTAGGTTAGTATGCAAAGTAATGGGTTTCATCATAGCATCGTCATACTTAGGTGGAATTAAATTTTGTTCTCATTCATTCCTTTCCACCACTACCCTACCCACATTCCCCTTCTATATCTGCCTTCCTTTCCCCTCCAGATAGTCACAACTTCTGCTTTGTTACAGAGCTCCATTATCTTCTCTTCTGTTTCTCAATGTAAATACCATGTTCAGTTTCAAGATGACAAAACTGAAGTCAATGAAACAATAATACATAGAAGAAACCTG
Source organism: Dipus sagitta (assembly GCA_036346955.1). Taxonomy (NCBI): domain Eukaryota; kingdom Metazoa; phylum Chordata; class Mammalia; order Rodentia; family Dipodidae; genus Dipus; species Dipus sagitta. The sequence continues at coordinate 123,945,468 of CM070779.1, read as the reverse complement.
TGCAGGAAAAATGAAAGAAATACATGTGTATGTTGCAAAGTAATCATGTTGTCCTAGTTAGTACTTTTTTTTTAACTTAAAAGGTCATTAGTATCATTAAGTCTTTGCTTGAATATTGACATTCTTCATACCATTTTCATAGTTATTTGTAATAAGAGCTCAAAAGCTATCTGACAAGGTCTATTTTGTATAAAATCTCAAATAATTAAATATTATTGTATAATAAGATATGAGTCTTTACCTCTACTTTCTTTGGTAGCTAGAATTCATTTTTGTAAGTCTCTCATATATAAACTCCTCATACTTTGCACATATTGATTAAGGCATATTATTCATGCATTTGTCACAAAAAGTAAGCTAATTGTCTCATTTTGAGGCACTTAGTTTTAAGTATGGTAACTAACATAGTCATATGAAATTAATGTACATTTTTTGTCTGGAAGCTTTTAAGATCTTTCTTCTATCCCTAAATTCCTGAAAGCTTGACAGGATGTGCCTAAGTTTTAATAAGGAAACAAATTGCACCGTAATTAACAGGATGTTAGTTTCTGATTACATAACAATGGTGCATTAGTTCCTTTTCTCCTTGCTGTGGCTAAACACTGGGTAAGAGAAACTTACGGGCTAAGGCCTTTGTTTTGGCTCACAGTTCAAGGGTGCAGTCCGGGATGGCCGGGGAATCATGGCAGCAGGAGCCTAAGGCGGCTGGTCGCATTACATCTGCAGTCAGAAAGCGCAGAGTGATGAATCCCGATGCTCAGATAGGTTTTTCCTTTGTATTCCGTCCAGAGCCCCCCAGCCCATGGAATGCTGGAGCTTGTAGTTGGTAGGTCTTTTCACCTCAATTATTCTATCTAGAAAGTCCCTCACAGGCATGCCCAGAAATTTGTTTCCATGCTTATTGTAAACCCAATCTAGTTGATAAGTGAGATTAACCATCACAAGTAGATTACTTATTATTTTATTTTAGGTAAAATATTTTTAATTTAATTTTAATTTTTTATTTATTAGAGAGAGAGAGTGTTTGTGTGATTAAAAAAAGGAGACAGAGAATGGGTGCATCAGGGTCTCTAGCCACTGCAAATGAACTCCAGACACATGTGCCACCATGAGCATCTGGCTTACATGGGTTCTGGGGAATTGAACCTGGGTCCTTTGGCTTTGCAGGCAAGCACCTTAACCACTAAGCCATCTCTCCTGCCCCTATTTAAGGTAAGATATTTATAGATCTTGCGTATATTGCTAAACATACAAGTGTCTTTCTCCGGGACCTCTTTTAAGCAGGCTTGTTACATTGTTCTCATTTATAAACAAAGTCCACTATCCCCTCCTCTTCTTTTATCACAAAGAAACATCTTCATTACCAGGGTGTCTGATGCCCCCTTACTCCCTGTTGATATTAGGGCAAATTTTGGAGCATCTTGGGTATACTCAGGCGTAGAAGAAAGCTTGCCATCTGACTACTCAAGAACTCTGTTGTGGGCTGGAGAGATGGCTTAGCAGTTAAGGCATTTGCCTGCAAAGCCTATTGACCCAGGTTTGATTTCCCAGTACTCATTGCTTTCTTTTTGTTGAGGACTTTATTATATGAACATACTGCACATTTTCCTCTCCTTTCCCCCATTCCACTCAAGACCCTCTTCGGTGGGGTTATCAGTAGTCACTGTGGGGTCGGGAATGCACGAGTCAGTCTTTGGAGGGGGTGGGGGCAGCGAGATGATGCCTCGGAGTACACCTTCCCGCTCTGTGGTTCTCACATTCTTCTGCAATGTTCCCCGAGCCTTGGAAGGCATGTGGTCATTTATTTCTTGAGCAGGTCAATTAGAATGAGCTCCCTGCAGACACACGATTACAGGTGCACTGAAAGATGGCAAATTGGGTGACAGAGAAGAAAGCTTCCCCTTGCAGAAAAGAATATAGACGTAAATAGATGAGAGTTTGTCAGTGAGTGAAAGAAAGAAAAACGAGTGATGGATGATATTGAACTTTGAGTATACACCAGAGGCTGTCTGTGTTAACCCTTCATTCATTAGAACAACTCAATCATTTAGGTGCTGTACTGCTATTTTTCTCCAATGTAAAATGAAGACATTGAGGCTCAAAAACAGTAAATGAACCAGGAATTGCACTGCATACCTGTAACCCCAGCACTCTGGAGGCTGAGGCTGGAGGTTTGAACTTAAGGCCAGTCTGAGTAGGCCAGTTATCAAGACCTACCATGTGCCCCGACTTACAAGCAGCTATACCACGGAAGAAAATCTATCTCCCTCTCCCAGCAACCATTAACTGTCATGAACTCTGTGTACCTACCTTAAGAAAGCAATGTCAGCCTACACTAGATACTTTCACACCCATGTTTATTCTAGCAGCATTCATAAATAACCAAGTTATGGAATCGCCTTAGGTGCCAGAAATATACAAATAAAGAAAATGTGTTATATATTCACTAAATAGCATATTATGTAAATATTCTATTTAATGTATATATAATTATTTTCTTATAAATAATAAAACCATTCTGGGGAGACTCAACACTCATCAAAGTGCTGAAAATAAGTTACTGTTGAGTGGTCAGTGCTGAATGAGTCATCTCTACCACTCCCTTCAGAAGCTCAGGGAATACTGTGGAAGATGGGGCAGAAAGAATGTTAGAGCCAGAGAATGGGAAGGAGTACTGTGGAACACTGCCTTATGCATATGACATGACATGGCTGTTAAACTCATGACTTCACAGGGACTGCACAAGACCTACCCAAGACTGCGCCTCTCAACATCCTGTCATGGATGGTGGGGGAGGGCATGCAGCTCTGATCTCTTCTCAAGGAGGTATTGACAATTAGTAGGTGCTGGGAGAGAGCGATCTATTTCCTTCAGTGGTATAGCTGCTTGTAAGTTGCATGTGCTTTGGGAAATAGCTCTCCACTCATGCAAGCAACCCTCATCAAACTTGGTGGGTCACACTCACTCAAAAGGGGTAAAAAGACATCAAAGTAGAGGAAACACTAGTCAAGAAGAGGGGCTCCATGGGGAGGGGCGCCAAGAAAAGATAACAAGAGGAGATTATGATCAAAATATATACATGGATAAAAATTGTCAATAAGATAGCTGGGCATGGTGGCGCACACCTTTAATCCCAGCACTTGGGAGGCAGAGGTACGAGGATCACCGTGAGTTCGAGGCCACCCTGAAACTACATAGTGAGTTCCAGGTTAGCCTGAGCTAGAGTGAGACCCTACCTTGAAAAAAAAATTGTCAATAAATAAATTAAAAATGGATTCATGTCATTTATTGGTAAATGGGCAGGAGATCATCATGTTAAACAAAATAAGCCAGATTCAGAAAAACAGATATTATGCTTTCTCTCAAATGCAGAATCTGGATTTTTTCTTTAAGAAGACATGAAAGTAGAAAGGGGACTATTGGAAAGTGCAAGGTTACCAGGAAAAAGTGGGGAAACAAGAGAGGGTAATTGGGAAGAATATTATCAAAGCACACTGAAGTGTATTATTTTGTACAACTAACATACACTAATAAAATATTTCTTAATAAAAGATTAACTTACTGATGGTGTGTACTAGAATCTGTACCCCATACTCCGTAAGTTTAAAAATGCGGGATAAGGGCTGGAGAGATGGATTAGCAGTTAAGGCGTTTGCCTGCAAAACCAAAGAATTTGACTCTCCAGGACCCATGTACGCCAGATGCACAGGGGGGCACATGCATCTGGAGTTCATTTGCAGTGGCTGGAAGCCCTGGTGTGCCCATTCTCTCCTCTCTTTCTCTCTCTCTCTCTCTCTCTCTGCCTCATTCTATCAAATAAATAAATAAATAAATTATTTTAAAAAACAAAACAAGCCGGGTGTGGTGCCAGCTTGGGAGGCACTTGGGAGGCAGAGGTTGGAGGATCTCTGGGAATTCAAAGCCACCCTGAAAATACAGAGTGAATTCCAGGTCAGCCTGGGCTAGAGTGAGACCCTACCTGGAAAAAAACAAACAAGACTATATATATATATACATATATATATATATATATACATATATATATATATATATATATATATATATATATATATATATATATGATTGGATAATACAAAATAAGACAGACTTCTGTCAGAGAACCTGATTACCCCCCCAAAGGTTAATGGTAAGACCCTACTGCCAAAGACACCATATACTGTTGGTACGGAACATAGAGACACCTGGCTGGAATCTGGAAGACAGCCAGTCCCCAGACAGTTAGTTTGTCTAGTTCCAGAAGGTGCTACACGAGCTACTGGGGAAAAATGACCAACATCTTTCCAAGAAACTCATGGTCTAAGCTACTCAGCAGCAAACAACCTGAGGTGATGCTCACCCTAGTGCAATAGTGGCAAAATGGCCATGGTGGTCACCAACTGCTCCTGGATTGGCTAACGGATCCACTCAGTGGAACGGAACCCATAGCTGGAACTGGGAAACAACTCAGAATCATATCCAAATAAAGAGTTTGCTCTCCATTATCAAGCTCCCATCAATCTTGGGTTGCAACCCATTTAACCAGTGTTGACTTCACTCTCCTTTGGAGAATTTGCTCCTCTTTTTCAGATGGACATAGATCCTGAGGAGAGAGCCCATCACATATCACCAGGGTCCCTGCTGAAACCATAGTAACCGGGGAAAAGAGCAAGAGTGCTGCTTTCTTGGTGAACCTGGTATCAGCACAAGGGTGAAGGACATAGACACAGAGGACACTCAACTCCTACCAAATGAGAGATCCAGAGATAGAGAGGCTCCCAAGAGCCCATCACTAAAGTTGACCTAAAATGAACCCAACTTGGCTCAGGGAAATTCATGGAAAAGGGGCAGAAAGATTGTTAGAACCACAGGTTGGGACATAACACACAGAGACATTCCCTTTTCATGCATGACCTACAATCCCCATGGGGATAACCAGCATTCCCAACAAGGAGGGTCCCTTTGGAGGTGGGGCCAGGGATGAGGGTAAGAATGGTATCAACATGTGCTGTTTACATACTGAGTATGTTAATAACTAAAACATATATATATATATATATATAATTACATTTTTAATGGGATAATAGTATATAACCTGTTATAATACATATAAAATAATGTTGTTTTTACAAAAATAGTGCTTTCTCCCTGGCATTGGGTTCTTTCAGAGAGTGCAAGAATAATAGCACATAATTGTCCAGGTAACCTGAGGCTTTTGCAATGGTTATATTATTTAACCAACCACACAGAGATCACGGTTCACCTTACTTAGCAAGCAATGTAATTACTTGTGTAAAAGTGCAGACTTTAGGCTCAAGATTAAATAAGTATTAACTATCAGAAAACTTAATACTAATCCCTGCTTTACATGAAAGGAAAATCCTGTTAGGTTTTATTGCATAGAACACATTGAACTGCAAGGTGAAAAGAGAGAGAGAGAGGCCAAAGGAGATTCAAACAGGGCAAGAATGCAGTGGAGGGCTTAATTCTGTTTAAGTATAAAACAGATGAAAGACTGTTGGCTGGAGTCTGATTTACACTAGAAGCTGCTGATTTTATCTGTTTATAATTTGCAAAGTTCTCTGTTGATTTAATAATTATATCAACTTAAAGATAATGAGTAGGCTTGATTCTAGTGCCATATTTCCAGTTATGCATCCCATTCTTATTTTTTTAATATTAAAATCTTTATGATGAGAGCATCCAAAAACCACTTTCCTCCAGAAACTAAGCCCTAGCCAGTTGTTAGAAATCTGCACATTTACCTCCATCATGGTTTGACATGACATCTTTCAGGTCAGCCTGGTTTAGAGCAAGACCCTACCTTGAAAAACCAAAAACAAAGAAAGAAAGAAGTTGGGGACATGGCTCAAGGCAGGATTCTTGCTTACTATGTATGATACCCTGGATTTGATCTCCAGATCCCAGATAACAAAAGCAAATAAATCAAAACTAATGTTCTTTACAACTACCAGAATACTTTATTCTCTGAAGTATACAGTCATTTCTGTGGGCCCTCCATAGTCTAATATTGTATTCTGAAATACAAGTTTTTACATATAAAGGTAAGATTCCCTGAAGAGTCACTTTATTTACTGCAGGCATCACAGACAGAATAGCGTTACTTTGAAGAGCCGATTTGGCTGAGCATGGCGGAGCACTCCTTTAATTCCAGCATTCAGGAGGCAGAGGTAAGAAGATAGTGGAGAGTTCAAGGCCACCCTGAGACTACTACTGAGACTACACAGGTCAGCTTGGGCTAGAGGGAGACCCTGCCTCAAAAAAACAAAAGAAAGAAAAAAAAGCAATTCTAACTCTTCACTGATGTCCTCTCAAAGAATGAGGTAGGAACAGAGGCTCCAGAGATCACTATTCCATTCTTTCAGATTTCATGTTGAGACTGGCAAGGCTGATATCCTGTCACTAACATCTAGTTTGACTTAGTTTATTCTACTATCATATTCCTAGTTGTCAAACTCAGAAATCCACCACCCCTAACTCTATCTCTTAAATAAAACTTACACTTAAATAAAAAAGAAAATTGAGAACAAATGAAAAAGGAGAAGGACTGGGTCTTGGGGCTAATCTATTTTAAGAACTATCCTTTGGGCGGGGGGGGCAGCTGGAGAGATGACTCAGTGGTGTAAGGCACTGCTGGCAATGCCTCATGAGCCTGGTTCAATTCCCGGGCACCCACATAGAGTCAGATGCACAAAGTGGTGCATGCATCTGGACTTTGTTTGCAGAGGCAGGCTCTCTCTCCCCGCCCCCTTGAAAAACATTTTTTTTTTAATCAGAATACAAATGCTTTATTTAACAGTCACAGGTCCTCTTGAGAGGGCCAAATGGTGGATCCAGGACACAACAAATTCAGCGCAGTCTCCCAGCCTCTCTCTGTGACTTCAAAGGGCTGAGCACGTCATCCTCTTCGCACGCAGGGCCTCTCACCCTGCGGATGATGGTGCAGCTTGTGTCGTCCATAAACTGCACATGCACCTGCATGCACTGTGCCTGCGAGCCAGTCCTGCCCACACTTTAGTCACCCTGGAAAGCTTGATGGGCTGCACGCAACTCGTGTCCATGACAACAGTGCGGCCAGGGCAGCAGCCATCCGGCTGGAAAGTTGAAAAAGTATACATATATGTATGTATATGTGTGTGTGTATATATATATATATATATATATATATATATATATATATATATATACATATATATATACATCTGGGCAGGATGGATGGCTTAGCAGTTAAGGTGTTTGTCTGCAAATCCAAAGGGACCCATGTTACATTCCCCAGGACCCACGTAAGCCAGATGCACAAGGGGACGCACTTTGCAGTGGCTGGAGCCCTGGTGCGCCCATTATCTCTCTCCCTCTTCCCTCCCTCTCTTTATCCCTCTTCTCTCTGTTAAGTAAACAAATAAAAATAAAATATTTAAAAAAAGAAACATGCTTTGATTGCTCATCATTATTTCCCGTAACAACAAAGCAACTCATATCTACCCATTAAGGTACATTTGTTGAAAACATATGCTACAAGAATTACATTATGTCTTCAGGGATTAACATGTATACCACTAATATGAAACTTGATTGTACCCCTTAGGAGCCAACTGTAACTTTAAAAAAATACTATTTATTTATTCATTTGCAAGTAGAGAGAGAGAGAGAGAGAGAATAGGCTCACCAGAGCCTCTAGCTACTGCAAATGAAGTCCAGATGCATATGCCACTTTGTGCAACTGGCTTTACATGGGTACTGGGGAATTAAACCCAGGTCATTAGGCTTTGCAGGCAACTGCCTAAATTGCTGAGCTATCTTTGAGATTGGTGTTTCAAAATTCTCCTGCTCATGGGGGTTGGAAGCTGCTCAGTGAACAGGTTATGCACGTTATTCTGGACCCAGTGCACAGCATTCGACTGTTTGGAAGCTTATTCTTGAAAATTTGTCTCTATGATCTTTTTGTTTTTCAAGGTAGGATCTCTCTCTAGCCCAAGCTGACCTGGAATTTGCTATATAGCCTTAAACTCACAGTGATCCTCCTACCTCTGCCTCCCAAGTGCTGGGATTAAAGGCATGTGTCACAATGTCCGGTGATTCCTTCATACATACCAGTTCACCTAAGGCTTACATGTGCCACCTTGTGCATCTGGCTTCCGTGGGTCCTGGGGATTCGAACCTAGGTCTATTAGCTTTGTAGGCAAATGCCTTAACCGCTAAGCCATCTCCTGGCCCAGAGGTTTTTTTTTCCTCCTTTATTAGAACTTCCATGATTGTAAACAATATCTCATGGTAATGCCCTCCCTCCCTCCACTTTCCCCTTTGAAACTCCATTCTCCATCATATCTCCTCCCCCTCTCTGTCAGTCTTTTATTTTGATGTCATGATCTTTTCCTCCTCTTATGATGGTCTTGTGTAGGTAGTGTCAGGCACTGTGAAGTCATGGATATCCAGGCCATTTTGTGTCTGAGGGGAGCATTTTGTAAGGAGTCCTACCCTTCCTTTGGCTCCTACATTCTTTCCCCCACGTCTTCCGCAATAGACTCTGAGCCTTGCAAGGTGTGATAGAGATATTGCAGGGCTGAGCATTCTTGTCACTTCTTTCCAGCACTATGATGCCTTCCGAGTCATCCCAACGTCACTGCCATCTGAAAAGAGAAGATTCTCTACCAAAAGTGAGAGTAGCACTAATATGTGGGTATGAACATTAAGAGAAGTGCTTACTGGGCAGTTTGATAAGCATAGTATATACATTTAGCCAGACAGCAGCAGACATTACACCCCTAGGGCTCATGACAACCCCTGTTTTAAGTTTTCAGTATCAGGGATATATTCCCTCCCATGGAGCAGGCCTCCAGTTCAATTAGAGGGCAGTTGGTTTCTACCATGACAGACATGCCACTATTGCACCTGTTGGCTCATTTGGCCTGGCTGGCAAAATTTAAGACTTGCAGTGTCCACTGTTGAGTATCTTCACTGGTGATTTCTCTCTCTCCCATTGCAGAATGGCTCGGGCCCAGAGTTTTTATTTCTAGGGCACAGAAGCCATTACTTTGCTGACATCAGTACTTCAGGGCCAAACACAGTGGGGAAAGGCAGATGCTTGTAATCCTGACCATTTCCTCAACTCCAAGTGAAAGTTAGTCAAGAGAGAAGCTTCCGTGCCTTTTTCAGCAGGTAAGATACCTGAGAAAGGTAATGAAAATGAAGACAGATTTCACCTTAAGATGATGCTGAAGTTTGGTGCTTTTCAGTGTGGTGGTGAACTCAGAAATACTGCAGAAGGGAACAATCCGAGACCCTGACTTCTCCCCAGCTTTCAAATGGCTGTGAGACATTGAACATTGGAATCACATTTTCTTAACGACTCCTTGTGGCTGGACTAGGGTAAAACCACAAGAATTTGAGGAGAAAGTTAACCAGGGTAACAATAAGTAACCCAACTTCATCTCACCTTCTGGTTTTCCAAGCTTTGCTTTCTGTGTGAACACCCTTTGGGGGATGAGAGACTTTCCCACTCATGTCAAGTTTGAAATCCACAGGAGTAAAAGAGCTTACTCCGTAACTGCCTGGACTCCGAAGAGCTGGGAATGAATGGGAATCTTTGTTCTCAGCAGAGTCCTGGCCAAACTGTCACATGGCAGCCATTTCATTTACCTAACAACGGCTTAGCATCCTACCCACACTCACCTCAGAGCTAGGCTTTGGATACAGAAATGCAAAGTATAATCCATTCTTAAAAGTTTACACACACACACACACACACACGGGAGGGGGGATATGGCATGAAAAAAATAGTACATGTAATGATTTTATTTATTGTTTATTTATTTTTTTTAAATCTTTTTTTATTTATTTGAGAGCGACAGACAGGGAGAGAAAGAGGCAGATAGAGAAAGAGAATGGGCACGCCAGGGCTTCCAGCCACTGCAAACGAACTCCAGACGCGTGCGCCCCCTTGTGCATCTGGCTAACGTAGGTCCTGGGGAATCGAGCCTCGAACCGGGGTCCTCAGGCTTCACAGGCAAGCGCTTAACCGCTAAGCCATCTCTCCAGCCCTGTTTATTTATTTTGAGACAAGCTGGCCTCCAACTACCTGTACCACCAAGGCTGGCCTTCAACTCCGGTTGTTCCCGTTTACCTCCCAAGTGCTGGAATTGTGAGCATGGCTCACCACACCCAGCTTAATCATCGCTTTAAAAATGCAACACCAGGGCTGGAGAGATGGCTTAGTGGTTAAGGCACTTGCCTGCAAAGCTAATGACCCGAGTGGCCTGGGTTCGATTCTCCAGTACCCACGTAGAGCCAGATGCAGAAAAGCGATGGCCAGAGGCCCTGGCATGCCCATGCTCTCTCTCTCTCTTTCTCTGCTTGAAAGTAAATAAATAAAAATAATAAGTAATAATGCAAGACCACATCTGGAATAATAATAAAAGAAGTAAAAAAAAGACAATTTACATAAAGTGTGTAGCTTTATGAATGCAATTTCCCTGAATACATCTTTACTTTAGATGTGAGGGAAGGGTAGTGGGCAAGCGAAACAAACAGCCTCTGGAAGACACTTTAACCCCCAACACCTCACTTTACAAAGAGATGAAGCAATGATGTTTGTCACACATAAAGTTGATCCCCTACGGCCTCTTACCAACTCTTTGACTTCTCAGTAGAGAGAATGAATATTTTTCCTGGCACTCTTTCTCACTGTGAACAATTCCCTTCACTTTTGCTTCTGATCTGGCCTTAACACTGCTTCCTGGCCCTTGCTGGCTTCTCTCACACCTCGACTAGAGGCAACTGTACATATTTTTGGGTGAGTGGCCAATTTTCAAAGGACTTCACTTGATTTACCTCAGGACCTAGAATTTCTTTTATGTTTCAGTTAAGGAAATATAGAAGCTTTATTTTTTTTTTATCATAGTCAAACAAATGATGTTATTGAGATTTCATCATCTAACATTGTAACACAAATACCATTACAAAATCAGTTGTGAATCTATTATGCATACCACAAAGTCTCCAAATCCTGGCACTCCTCTAGTTGTGTGGAAGGCATTCGTCCTGTCCTTTCTGCTTGTGACTAACCATATTACGTTAGAAGTTTTGCTCTCAGGAGGACTTACTTGATCTAAATGTCTTTAATTGCCCTCCAAGATCACTCCCAGTGTTCCATATATCATTTGTCGTTAAAGTAAACGAGGTCATCTGACTCTGTGTTCACTTACTTCAGAGTAAACAGTCTCGACGCACACTTTGTCTCATTGTGCAGTCGAGCTCTCACCATAGAACTCCATCAGGCTTAAGCACAAGGTCCGTAACTGACCCCCTAAATTGCTTTAGTTATCGTCCTGTTACATAACGCCAGGTTTCTTCGCAGGTGAGAAGAGCTAACCCCAAAACCTGAATGAGCCAACCCTCCCAGAGGTTCCCCCATAGCTTGTAACACTGTGGTGCAATTATCTATATACGTGCTGGGTCACCTACTGCACAAGAACTCCCATGAGAACAATAGCAGCCCCAGAGCCAAGCTCAATAAGTGTGTCATGTTCACATGACTCATGCTTGTGGATAGGATAATTAGCTTTCAATTGATGGATAGTTATAAGCCAAGAGGAAATATCATCCCTTAAAAATCTCATCTTGGGGGCTGTAGAGATATGGCTCAGTGGTTAAGGCGTTTGCCCGCAAAGCCAAAGGACCTTGGGTTCAATTCCTCAGGACCCACCTAAGCCAGATGCACAAGGTAGCGCATGTGTCTGGAGTTTGTTTGCAGTGGCTGGAGGCCCTGGTGTGCCCATTCTCTCTTGCTCGCTGTCAAATAAATAAAATATTTTTTAAAAATATCATTTGGGCTGGAGAGATTGCTTAGCAGTTCACTTGCTTGTAAAGCCAAAGAACCCAGGTTTGATTCCCCAGGACCCATGTAAGCCAGATGCACAAGGTGGTGCATGTGTCAGGAGTTTGTTTGCAGTGGCTGGAGGCCCTGGAGCGCCCATTCTTGCTGCCTCTCTCTCTCTCTCCTCTCCCTCTTTCTGTCTCTGAAATAAATAAATAAAAATAAAATATTAAAAAAACTCATCTCATTACTAGGTGCAGCAAGAAAATATTCCCCTATTTGTGGAGTTGTCCCTTGGAGGCTCTACATAAGCCAAAAATGCTAATGTGGGATTCTTTCCTGTTGTAAAATAGCTACATTTTAACATTTTTTCTGATCTTTGGTGTCTTCTGTGATTCAACACATTCACATTTCAGGATACAACTCAGTTTCTCTTCTCAAGCTGCTTTAGCATGTTAACATCAGCTTCAAGATCACCGCAGTGCAGTCCTACTCATTCCCCTGGCCTCACACAAAACGACCCACCTCATGTCCAGTGCTGCAGCCAGGGTTAAATTTCTTTCAGCTCTCAATCATGTCAAGATCCCCTCCTTATCTTCCCATATCTTTACCTGGCAAACTTCTCATCTTTTCTGTGAATGCTTAGATAGATAGCTCTCACTGAAGGAATGATCTGGGGGCTGGAGAGATGGCTTAGCAGTTAAAGCACTTGCCTGCAAAGCCAAAGGACCTGTGTTCAGTTCCCCAGTACCCACATAAAGCTAGATGCACAAGGTGGCACATGTGTCTGGAGTTTGTCTGCAGTGGCTAGAGGCTCTAGTGTGCCCATACTTAAAAAAAAAAAAAAAAAGAATGACGTGGACTGGAGAGATTGCTCAGTGGCTTAAAGGTGTTTGCTTGCAAAACCTGAGAGCATGAGTTCAATTCCCCAGTACCCAGTACCCACATAAAGCCGGATGCATAAAGTGGCTGGCACGTGTCTGGAGTTTGTTTACAGTGGCACTGGACCCTGTTGTGCCCATTCTATCTACTTGCAAATAAATAAATCAAATTATATACATACATACATACACACACACAAAACATATATATATTCCTACCTGGCTCAATAGAGGATCTTTCCTTTCCACAGGCTTCCCCATGGCTTGTGACACTGTATTATATCTGCCTACTTAGCCACTGGGTCAGGTGCTACACAGTAAATCCCGTGAGAACAATAAGCAGTTTCCGAGCCAAGCTCAACAGAGTGTGTTGTTGACATTAAACACACTCGTGGATTGAGTAGCTAGCTTTTACTTCACGCACACACTAGGTACCTTTGTGATGTGCTCCTATGTTGTAGTTGGATTTTTTGTCGTACCTAACAGTTAAAGTATTAATGTCTGATTGCTTATCTCCTCCTGTAGAGCTCACAGGTAAAGCAGGCATTTGGACTTCAAACTGTGAAGCAAAGCCAAGGAGCCCAAGAACAGGTCAATGGCTGACCTCACTCATTCCAAAGCAGGACAAGCCACGTGTGTTTTGATTTTGTCTTCACCACAGGATTATTTAGGTTTTTGTCCTGTTTCTCCAGGTCATTTGCGTGTGCCTTGGTGAGTCACTGGCCCAGATGAAGGCCCCTGGAGTCCCCCATCTGGACCTGGGTAGGTATATTAGCTGGTAGGCCTCTTTCTCTTACATAGGGAGTGACAAAAACAGCTTTGATTAGAGACCAGGAAATCCATGTAAGTCATAACCTTGGAAGCCTTCCCTTTTCTCATGGCCACTTTATGACTATATTGTGAAGCACACTTGCTGTGTCCGCCACCTGAAGCAAATGAGGAGACAGTGTTAGCAATCATCATAAAACAGGTAACAACTGATCCACTGGTTACCGTCCGATACAAGATCACTTATGTAATTGTAAAACAACTAATAACTGAACTTTAATGAGACTCAGAATGTCAACAAAAGAAACAAAAAAATTAAACTGTACCAATTAAAAAAATTCTTGATTCTTTAATTTTAGATTAATTAGTATAAAGAATAAATTTCATGTTAAAGTTATTCAAGTCTGGTAAAATAATGTACTTGTGAGCTGTCTGTACTTATATATCAAGCTATTATATATTTTTCCTATTATAAGTTTTACACGTACAAAACATTTAATATCATAATTGATATAACTCGGTTTCTTTTTTCCTTAGTCACTATGATTGCTATTATTGTTTACATTAGTTTTATTCTTCATTTTCGTTTTTTTACTTGGCAGTGCTGAAAATTGAAACCATGATTAATAAGGTCTATGTCACTGAGGGGCACCCCTACTTACATTTACTGAGATACAGACACAGATAAGGGTTGGAGGAACAAAGTTTTTAGGGAATAAGCATAATGTGGTTGTGTCCAGAAAGGAGTTCTTTCAGTTTCTGACATTACCTTCAAGATTCTTTAAAAATTAAGAGGGCTGCTGGGGATATAACTCGAGAGCTTTGTAGTTGTAGGACTTGGGTTCAATCACTCGTACACACACACACACACACACACACACACACTCACTCACACACAATTTAGTAAAAGACTGAATCTATTGCCAATTTCTTTTTAAAAAGTATTTTATTTTTATTTATTTATTAGAGGAAGGGGAAATGGGTGTGCCAGGGCCTCCAGTCACTGCAAATGAACTCGAGACACATGTGCTCCCATGTGCATCTGGTTTACATGGATTCTGGGGAGTCCCACCTAGGTCCTTAGGCTTCACAGACAAGCGCCTTAACCACTAAGCCATCTCTCCAGGCCACCCATTTCTATTTGTGGTGAGTGGGGGTGCTGGAAGTCAAACCCAGGGACTCATGCATGTGAGGCAAACACTCTACTGAGCTATATCCCCAGCCCAAGACTGAATCTGTAAGTGGTCAGAGGTAAGATTTAATATGTCAATATCTGAAAAACAACAACAACAACAAAATAACAGAAAAGGATCATATCAAAAAGTACCTGGTGTAGGTTTCTCATGTTGCAAGTCTGGTCTTTGTCATAGATTAAAGTGTGGTTAGGATGAAAAGCGCAATAAACAATACCAGCACGCTATTGTAATAATAGAGTATTTATTATGTGCAGACATGAGTACATTTCATTGCACATAATCATAGAAAACAGCCTGAGATAAACTGAATGTCTCATAGCCTCTGCAGCTATCAGTCCAGACAGACAGCCATTGGTCAGTGACTGCCACCTTACCCATGTGCTTGAACCCTTGCAATTCAGTCACCTACCTGAGAAAACCTTCAACCTAACACACCCAGGTTCCTCATTTTTCCTCATGCTGGAAGCTCCTGGGCCAGGTGGCCAGTTGAATGCATAACAATGAAAGAACATGCCTCAAACAAGGTGCAAGATGAGGTCAGGACGAGGACCAACACCTGATGTTCCCTGACTTCTCCCCTCTCCCCAGCCAAGGTACACTGTGGTACACAAGTGCACACACACATATACACATACACCATTATGTTTGAGGAGATAATGGACTCATTTAAAACTGATGGCGGGAGTTGTTAAACAGGTCTGAAGGGCACTGGGAGGGGTTGGTTGACGTGATTAAGCCATTTGTGTGTGGCAAATGACATTCAGTTGGACTCTTGTTCTCACACAGGGAAGGGGAGTTTGGGATTCTCCCGTCCAGCATGAGTGATACCTTCCAACTCTCTTATCACACCACAGTCTCTGGTTTGTTTGTGTTTAGTCTCCAAGCATTAGTTAGTATTCTGCTTTAAACTGAGAAATCCGATGCTGATTTTTTTTTAAAAATTTTATTTTATTTTACTTATTTATGAGAGAGAGAGAGACAGACAGACAATGGGCACACCAGGGCCTTCAGCCACTGTAAACTCCAGACGCATATGCCACCTTGTGCACCTGGGCTTATGTGGGTCCTTTGGCTTTGCAGGCATGCGCCTTAACGACCAAGCAATCTTACTAGCCCTGGATGCTGATTATAAATGTTCATTCCTTGCTCTGAACATAACCACGTTTGGTGTTGTTGGCTACTGGCTATATTTGTACCTCAGAACTGGGCTTAACTCTCTCCTCCCTAGAGTATTCTGGACTGTTCTTATCTTGTCTAAATAAGTTCACAAAGATTCCCTCTACCTAATTAAAGAGAAAAGTCCCAGTTACTGTGATATTCCAGTCATAGCCCTCTGTTTTCACAGTACATTCAAATTCACACCCCACCTTTCCCCCACCCCTCACAATTCATCATGAGTGGCTGACAAGCTCTGACTCAGCCAGTGAGGTTTCTAATTGGGTCTTAAATGACTTCCTGCCCTTCCTCCCCTAAGGGAACTTGGAGAGCATTCTACTTCACATACTTAGATAATGAAAGAATTACATTTCTGAGTTAATTTGAAATCCAGTAATCAACCAACAGTTTATTAGGGAAAAAAAATGACATCATTGTATGGTTATTTAATAAGTTACGATCACACTTTTTAGAGATCTATTTTCCAACTTACAAATCCCCATGAACTCTTTCACCTTCTATAATCTTTAATCATTTCAACAATTCTACAAATTATTAGTGTCGTGGCATTGTTAACAATTAATGGGAAATGCAAGTAAAAAACAATGAAGCCTTTTTACTTTTGATACCAACTAAGATCTAGAACTGAATAGAAGAGATCCGTCAGTGCTTGCCAACCTTTAATGTGAATCACCCAGGATCTTTCAAAATGCACATTGTGACTCAGCAGAGAGCCTAAGATTCTGCACTTCTAAAATCCACCTTGGAGGGGCATTTGCTGCTGGTTTGCCAACAGCGCCTCATGCACATGTCCGTTTCTGTGGAGACAATGTTCAGATAATATTCAGGGGTTCCACTAGGACTACTGCTTATAACTTATGCTTAGAACAAAATACACTGGTATGCCTACAGGTAGAACAAAATTAAACTGAAGACACAGTACATGTTAAGAGATCTGGGATGATGGGAGACTTATGTTTTCTTTCATTCTGTATTTCTTCATCTTCACAAAGTATTTTTCTCAAATATTTCTGCATGAGCAACCCTTTCCTTTTTAACAAGAAGTTTGTCCTTTGTGTTTTTTTTAAAATAATTTATTTACTTGTTCATTTGAAAGAGAGAGAAAGAAGCAGATAGAGAGAAAATGGGTGTACCGGGGTCTCTAGCCACTGCAAATGAACTCCAGATGCATGCGCCATCTTGAGCATCTGGCTTTACATGGGTACTGGGAGTTGAACCTGTGTCCTTGAGCCTTGCAGGCAAATACCTTAACCACTGAGCCATCTCTCAAGCCTGCGGTCCTTTGTTTTTTAAACAGTCACATCGAGTTTTTGTACCAAGTACTCACTGGTAAAGTCCCACATTACTAGGAGCAAGTGAAATGTAATGAATACCAGATGTGATAAAAGTCGCGGATAAAGGGTTTTAAGAGAGGTGGAGATCCAGCATTGTGGCACAAGCTATAATCTCAGAACTGGAGAGGCTCAAGGCTCTCAAACTGAAGGTCATCCCAGGCTACATAATAAGGAGAGAATGAGAGGGAGAGACAGACAGACTTGCCTGATCCATGGTGGTTATGTGACTGTGACTCTTGTCTTAGTCACACAAGTAGCCAGAAGGCTTCTGTGAGTATTTGATATGTTTTTTCAGCCAACAAACATTTTTGGATGATCATTATTTTCCTGTGAGGTAGATGTTTTGTCAAGGAGCCAAGATCCAGTCATTCTGAGAGATATCGTATGCCGTGGATAAGTTACACTTCGGATGCTCCCAGGACACTTGTGAGCGGGAAATCTTCCTCTGGTCCCCACACAATGACAGGGTTCTGCTGGGATCAGGAAAACCTGGGAAGCAAATTCAACAGTCCTTCAACTATCACTTTGTGTTTTCAGCCACATGTCTATTTTAAGTCTATACACATGTCACAAGCAGCTAACTGGGAGGTAGGGCATCGCACTTATAGCCTGATGTGGTGGTGCACGCCTTTAATCCATGCACTTGGAAGGCCAAGGTAGGAGGAGCGCCATGAGTTTGAGGTCAGCCTGGGACTACATAGTGAATTCCAGGTCAGCGCGGGCTACATTGAGACACTACTTCAAAAAGCAAAAACAAATAATAATAATAATTTTTTACTTGAGATAAAATTTACTCAAGCATGTGGATTTAAGGAATTCAACTAAATTGGAAAAATACAGGACCACCCCCCCCCCACCCCAACTCCCGGATCCCCTGCTCCGGAGGAAGGTAATGAGACCCAAGGAGATAAACCACCCCTGGCATCTCAGTGAAAGCCCGGGAGAAACCACAGACGAAGTGGGGAGACAGCAAGAGCGCTGTTTCCACGTGAGTCTGACAGGGCGAAGGAGACAGACCCCGAGGATACTCAACCCCTACCAAAGCAGAAATCCAGTGGCCCCTAAGAGCTCATCACTAAAGTCGACTTAAAACACACCCACCAAGGCTAGGGAATTTTGTGGAAGAGGGGTGGAACTACAGAGGAAGTTCCAAGTTAGCCTGCGCTAGAGAGACCTTGCCTTGAGAAAACAAACCAAACCAGCACTTCCACAGCTGCAAGTGGTGGCGTAGGCCTCCAATCCTAGCATTTGGGAGCAGAGGTAGGAGGAAGACTGTGAGCTTGAGGCCAGTTTGGGACTATAGAGTGAGTTCCAGGTCATCCTGGGCTAGAGTGAGACTTTACTTCCAAAAAAACACAAAACAAACAAACAACAACAACAAAAACAAACACTGGGAGCTGGGCATGGTGGAGCATACCTTTGATCCCAGCACTCAGGAGTCAGAGGTAGGAGGAACACTGTGAGTTCGAGGTCAGCCTGAGATTACATAGTGAATTTCAAGTAGGCCTGGACTAGAGCAAGATCCTTGGGCAAAACAAGACAAAACGAAGCAAAAAAAAAAAAAAATCAAAACAAAACAAAAAAAATCACTTCGGGGGGCTGGGGAGATGGTTTAGCAGCTAAAGACACTTGCTTGCAGTCTATCAGCCTGGGTTCAAATCCCTAGGACCCATGTAAAGCCAGCTATACAAAGTGTCACGTGTGAGAGAGAGAGAGAATAAAAACATTTAAAAAGCAAATGGGGCCAGGTGTGGTGGCGCCTGAACTAGAGTGAGATGCTACCTAGAAAAAAAATTATATATATATATATATATATATATATATATATATATATATATATTCAAAAGCCACAGGTTGGGATGTCATACCCAGAGGCACAGCCTCCCCGCCACTGACTGCTGCTCCCACAATGCATAACCCACAACCTCACAGGGAACACCAGCAACTCCACTGAGGAGGGGCCCCTGCGGAATGGGGGCAGAGAGGAGGGAAAAGATGGTACCAAGACATGATGTATCCATACAAAGTATGTTCTTAATGAATCAATAAAATACAGAAAAGAGATGGAAAGGAAACTACTGGTACATCGCCGGCTTTTCTGAGACAAGAAGGCATCAGATATAAATCCCAGAGGGAAAACGAACATGTCCTAAAGAAAGCGTTCAAAGCTCTGACCTGCCAGGCTGTAAGTATAGGTGGTGAGTAAAAGCTTTCCCAGCACCGTCATGCACAGACCTTATTCCTTCAGTCTTAGCATGAGTCCTACCACAAGAAGCGAAGGTCACCGCTAAGAAACTCATCCATCTAATGATGGGAAAAGCTAGAAATAAGCCCCTTTTCTTGGCCAGAAATGCAGAAGACTATTAGGGAAAAAAGCAGTCTGGGGATGGAGAGATGACTCAGTGGTTAAATGTGCTTGCTTACAAAGCCCAAGGGTCTGGCTTCAATAATTCCCTAGTACCCATGCAAAGCCTGATGCACACCAAGTATCACATGCATTTGGAGTTTGTTTGCAGTGGCAAGAGGCTCTGGCATGCCCATTATCTCAATCTCTCTCTCTCTGCGCGTAAATACACACACACACACTTGTTGCACTCTATTGTTAAATACAAGACTACATCTTGGATAGGAGGAAAAGCAAGTAAAATCATGTTATGTGACTATCATAGTCCATAACAGGGCAATATTCTAAATATTTTCATTTAACTTAATCCTAGAAAGAAAATTCTATGACACTACTTACCTACCCACTTAACAAGTAAGAACATAGAGATTAGACACTTACCCAAAGTTACCCTTTGGTAAAGAGTTTGGAATCCAAAGAGTTGAACTCTGAGATGGCTTTCTGAGAGTGTAAGGATGTTACCTTATTTTATTATTATTTTGGTTATTGTAAGAGGTTTTTCTTGCCTCCATTCAATATGCAACCACTTGAGACATGGGATGAGTCAGCCAAATGAATAAGCTCAGGTTTGATATTTAGCTGCCAAGAAGGTGAACCCTACTGTTGAGTTGCTACAGGAGGAGGATTCACTCAGGCCAACATTGCCTTTTATAGTTATCAAGTAGTTTTTTTAAATGATGATTATTATTATGAACTTTACAGTATCAACATATTACATATTGGTCATATCTCTTCTCTCATGCCCCCATTCCTTCTCAGTGGGGTTGTTGGTATTCTTTGTGTGGTCAATGACAAGATAGCTGACTGCTAAAGCTGACAAGATGAGCCATCTCTATCACACCTGCCAGGGCTCAATGACACCGTACAGGAAGTGGCAAGTTTTTAAAATTCTTTACCAAAGGGTAACTTTGGGCAAGTGCCTAAACTCTATGTTCTTACTTGTTAAGTGTATAGGATAAGTAGTGTCAGAGTTTTCTTTGTAGGATTAAACATAAGGTTAATTGCCACTTTCTAGGATATAAACATAAATGCTGGGGCTGGAGGATGCCTCAGTGGATAAGACACTCGCCTGCAAAGTCTAATGACCCAGGTTCAATTCCCCAGGACCCACAAAGTGGCCCATGCATCTGGAGCTCATTTGTAGTGACTAGAGGCCCTGGCATGACCATTCCCTCTCTCTATTTCTTTTCTTTCTATCTCTCTCTGCTTGCAAATAAATAAAAATATTCCATTATTATTTATTTGAGAGTGACAGACAGAGAAAGAAAGAGACACACACAGAGAGAGAGAGAGAGAGAATGGGCATGCCAGGGCCTCCAGCCACTGCAAACGAACTCCAGATATGTGCGCCCCCTTGTACATCTAGCTAACGTGGGTCCTGGAGAATTGAGCCTTGAGCCGGGTCCTTAGGTTTCACAGGCAAGCGCTTAACCACTAAGCCATCTCTCCAGCCCAATAAAAATATCCTAAATAAATAAATAAACAAACACAAGTGCTGCTCTCACTGCTATCCTGACAACCTCCTTCAGGGAGAAGGTGGTAGACACCAAGTAGACTCAAAACTCATCAAGGCAAGCAGTTGTGAACACAGATGAGTTAGAGGGTTGAATTCCTTCCTCAAGTGAAGGTGTCACCAGCCTGCCAGGAATGATTCTCCAGCCAACAGGCCTTGCAGGGTTCAAGGACATCAAGGTGACTGTCATCATTGTCATAAACATGAATTAGAAAACCCATGAGGTCCTCAGGCATTTTGATTTTGAGATAGGACCTCCCTAGAACTCAAACACTCCTGGCTCAGGTATCTTCTGACTCCTGGAAATAAGTCCCTGCAAAGATCACCTATACCCGTAGGAGAGAGATGACCACAACCGCATTCTTGGCCTATTTAATAAGCACGTGGAATTACCATGTGACCCACACAAGCTATGTGACCTCCAGGCCAAAGTTAGCTCATTTGTAAAACTGGTAGAGCCTCATTACCTTGCCTGCCAAGGGATCAGACTGCTTGAGGGCAATTCAAGTTTTAACTGAAAATATGGGCCAGACTGGAAGGACTGGGTTAAGAGCCTGTTCGATCTTTTCCTCCTCAAAAGCCAAATCACTACTCCTTTAGTTAACTGCACAGCACACTCCTTCACAGCTGAGGGAAACCTCTTTCCAAGGGCCAGCTTAGTGCTTCTGGGTGTTCCAAACCAGGCCAGCACTAAAAGCTGAATTGAAGGTGCTTAATGAGAATGGGGATAAATCAGAAATCCAAGTTGTTTCAATCTGCTCCAGACCTTTGTAAGCAGCAGAAGTACTGTCAATCCATTCTTCACTACAAATGTCACTGATCGACCCAGGTTCGATTCCCCAGGACCCACATAAGCCAGATGCACAAGGTGGCGCATGCATCTGCAGTTCGTTTGCAGTGGCTGGAGGCCCTGGTGTGTCCATTCTATCTATCTATCTATCTATCTATCTATCTATCTATCTCTGTCTCTTTTGTTCTCCCTTTCTCCCAAAATAAATAAATAAATAAAATATTTGGGAAAAAAAAAGATTATGGCTAAGAATAGGGCACACCATCATTTTACGACACTACAATACTTCTAGCTACCTTTAAACTGGGTGATTTTCCTACAGCGCTTTCAGTGCTAAAGTAATTTAAAATTCCAGATTAAAAAGATTAAACACCTAGCATGGTAGCTAGTGCCTTTGATTCCAGCACTAGGAGTACTCAGGAGGCAGAGGTAGGAAGATCACTGTGAGTTCAAGGCCAGCCTGGGACTACAGTGAGTTACAGGTCAGCCTGGGCTAGAGTTAAATCCTACGTTGGAAAAACAAACAAACAAACAAACAAAAAAGATTGAATGTTTCTAGAGCCCAACGTGGTGGCGCATGCCTTTAATCCCAGCACTCGGGGAGGCGGAAGGAGGAGGATCACCGTGAGTTTAAGGCCACCCTGAGACTACATAGTGAATTCCAGGTCAGCCTGAGCTACGGTGAAACCCTACCTTAAAAAAAAAAAAAAATTTTTAAGGTTTCTTAAACTGGAGTAAAGATATTTTGCGGAGTAAAACCCTTTCAAATGGAATTTTACCTTCAAAGTTCAGTCTGGTCCCACCTCCCCCACACCCATTTCCTTCCCTAGCTTCACCTGAAACACAACGGGGGGGGAGGGGCGGATGAAAAGTACACACCACAGCTCAGAGTGATAAGAAAAAATTTTGCTTTACTTCCTGCTCCGATTTGTTTTTCTATTAAAAAAAAAAAAAGTTCATGTCGGCTTTTAAAACAAGCGCCTCCACCCCCCCCCCCACACTTCCCAGAGAGCTGACCTCAAATTTCCCTTCTGCATTAGGTGACCACCAGCAGCAAAGGGGGAAACAAAAATGAGATCTGATAAGAGTCAGCTGCATAACTCAACAGCTGAATTAACCACTGGTTTCCTTACTTCAACCCTTGCTCTCTCTCTCTCTTACCTTAAAAACTTAAAAAAAAAAAATACCTTTTGTGCCCGCAGGCGTCCGGGGTACGTATCCACCCAGAAGTCTAAGGCTTCCAATGGGGCTCCGTGGGCCTCGCTTGAAGCCCAGCGCCCGCCAGGCTCCAGCGTTGGACTTCGCAGAAGAGCATTTTAAAGCATTATCTCGCATCCACCGAACTTGGACCATTTGCTCAGGCTCCAAAGTCTCGTTTCAAGCCCCTGGGAGGGCGGGGGTGGAGGGGGGTCATCGGATCCTCCGCGGCGTGGCCGGGGGTGTGTGTGTGGGGGGGGGTCCCCGGCGCCCCACGGACCTTCTCAGTGCCGATGGGTGCGAAAAGTGACCGCGGTCACGCAGCGCTCCTCGGTCCTGGTGGTCGCGCGCCCCTTCGTCCCCGCGGTCCGCAGCACCTCCCGGGTCACCCGGTAATCCACGACGCGCACGAGCACGGGTCTGGCCGGGGCTGCGGGCTCCCGAGGCCGGGTTCCTTGAGCTCGAGGGGTCCACCCGGCTCCCCCATCCTCGTGGTCCCTGCTCACCTGGGGAAGGTCCTCCCCACGCGGCCCCTCTGCGCAGGCAGGGTCCCCCGGCGTCCCCATCCACCTCTCGGGATGCAGGAGAAAGAGCACTTTCTCTCGGACCCAGGACGCACACTCCACATCCCCTCCGGCTGGGGATGCGAAGTCCGGGTTCCCGCCGCGCGGGCTCCCCGAGCCACCCCGGCTCTGCGCAGGGATCGGGGCGCCGGGAGCCGGCGGGGATGCGCGCCCCTCCCTGGGCAGGAAGGACCGGGCGCCGTCCGCGGGACGCGGGGGTCTCCCGGGTTCCATCCTGCTGGGAGGGTCATTCACTGGTCCAGGGCTCTGCAGTTCCAGGGGGGAAAAGTCCAGTCGGCTCTGGGAAGCGCGGGGCGCGGGCGTTGGGTGAGGCCTGGGCGGAGCAGCCCCGGGGCCACTGGGGCTTCGAACCCGCCTCCTCTCTGGCCTCGCAGCCTCCGCAGATCAAGGCTCTGCCTGATAACAGCACCATTGGCTCCTCCTAGGCCCAGCCCTTCTTTTCTTCTTTTCTTTTCTTTTTTCTTTTTTCTTTTCTCGAGGTAGGTTTTCACTCTAGTCCAGGCTGACCTGGAATTCACTATGTAGCCTCAGGGTGACCTTGAACTCTCGGTGATCCACCTACCCCTCCCTCCCGAGTGCTGGGATTAAAGAGTGTGCCACCAGGCCGGCCTTCTTTTTCTATTTGAGTCTAGCCCCTGGGACGGCTCTGGATTCCCCATTCACCCCATCCTTTTCCTCCAGAGCTGAGGAGCAAGACAGCCTCTCAGAGCAGTCCCTTCAAAAGTTCAACTCGCCATTTCTTTCCACATACACTCCGTCACCTGAAGGAAGAAGGTAGTTTTTTAAAAATTACTTATCTGACTTCTTGCAACTGCAAATGAACTCCAGGTGCACCTGGTACATTCTGCCTCTGGCTCTAAGTGGGTACTCGGGAATCAAACCAGAGCCAAGAGGCATTGTAAGGAAATGCCTTTAACAGCGGAGTCATCTCTTCAACCCCAAACTTTGTTGTTGTTGTTTTTTTCCAGGTAGGGTCTTCCTCTAGCCCAGGCTGACCTCAAACTCACAGTGATCCTCCCACCTCTGCCTCCTGAGTGCTGAGATTAAAGGCAGGCGCCACCCCATCTAGCTCGAAGTTTGGTTTGTAATAATCTGATTTAATCAAATTTTGTTTTGCTGTCTGCTTTACAAAAGTGACAGCAATGGTGGAAATTCTTGCTGTGACCTGATACTGCAAGTTGTCTGGTAAAAGACACTTTGGGGAAAAAAGGACCTCCAGATGTCTATCAAATAATATGAAGCAAATTGTTGAAAGGGGAGAGTATGAAAATCACTGAGAAAGAGCCGACTAGATGCCTGGCCTGACCTTGGGCTGGCCACTGCTAAATTACAAATCACATTGTTCATCACAATTTTATTTGATATCTGAGAACCTTGGAGCATTGGAGGCTAAATGAGTGCCCAGCGTCAGGGGGGGGGGGGGGGGCGGCGGGGTTGGGAGACAAGATTCCACTGTGTTTAAATGTTTGCTTCTGGCTGACCTTTAAGTCACCTTCCTCTCAAGACTGTGAGTCCACGGTCAGCTGTGTTTGCTTACTCGCTCAGTAATTACCACGTATGTGCTAAACGCCAGTCCCCTTCTCATGGGGACATCTAGAGGAACAAGCCCAAGCCCGACTACCTATTTCCTTAAAGTGTTCATTCTCAGAGATACAGCAACGTACGTAAATAAAATCCTATGCCCAGGATTCTACATTGAAGTACATAAAACCACCTGCAGATCAGTACCTAATTAATGAACCCATTGACTCTCTCCCTAAATCACCTATGAGTGCTATAAATATAGGAGTCAGTGAGGGTTAGTAAGGCAATCTGTATCCCTTGGGTCTGAAAAGCGACATTTGAACACACCAGTCCTATGCCCTCTTAGGCCAGACAAAGACGATCAGTAAAAGATTGAAAGTCACGTTGGATGGGCGAGGTGGCACATGCCGTGAATCCCAACACATGGGAGGCAGAGGTAGGAGGATCGCCATGAGTTTGAGACCACACTGAGACTACATTCAGTTAATTCCAGGTCAGCCTGGGCTGGAGTGAGACCCTACCTCAAAAAAACAAAAACAAAACAAACAAAAAAGATTAAACAGTTTAGGTATGATTATCCAGTACCCATGTAAACCCAGATATACACAGTGAACATGCATCTGGAGTTTGTTTTCCATGTCAGGAGACCATGGTGTGCCCTTACTCTCTTTCTGTCTGCCTATCTCTCTGTCTCCCAAATGAAAACAAAACTATTAAAAAAAAAAAGAGGGCAGGAGAGATAGCTCAGTGGTTAAGGCACTTGCCTGCAAAGTCCAATGACCTGGGTTTGATTCCCCAGTATCCATGTAAAGCCAGCTACACCAAGTGGCTCATGCATTTGGAGTTCATTTGCAAAGCAGCTGGAGGTCCTGGCTCGCTCATTCTCTAACTTTGCTTGCAAATAAATAAATAAAATATATTTTTTAAAAAGATGAAAAAGTCTATCAGGGCCTGGGTGCTCTCATTTTGCCCGTTAGATTTTATGCGTGTGTGTATCTGTGCGCATGCGCACATGTGCATCTGTGCTCACGCTGGGGATAGAACCAAGAGCAAGGGCTTTACCGTCCAGCTACATCCCTTAGCTACAGTGCCACTCTCCGTTACTCCAGTTCTTCTGCCTCCAGAAGATCCATGCCCACTGGGCCAGCTTCTGGCCTTCATTTACACCCATAATAGTATTGTCCCCTCCCCCCTCCCAGCTCTATTCTATCAGATTTAACATGCTTGAGTTGAAAGACTGCTCTAGTAACTACTTTTCAACTGGTAAAAAAGTAAAATGTAGGGCTGGAGAGATGGCTTAGTGGTTAAGGCACTTGCCAGTAAAGCCTAAGGACCCAGGTTTGATTCCCCAATACTCACGCAAGCCAGATCCATAAGGTGACACATACATCTGGGGTTCATCTGTAGTGGCTAGAGGCTCTGGTGTACCCACTCTTTCTATATATCTGCCTCTCTCTAGCTCACTAAAATAAATAAATTATATACATACACACACACACACACACACACACACACACACACACACATATATATATATATATATATATATATATATATTGTTTTTGGTTTTTCGAGGTAGGGTCTCACTCTAGCTCAAGCTGACCTGGAATTTACTCTGTAGTCTCAGGGTGGCCTCGAACTCACAGTGATCCTCCTACCTCTGCCTCCTGAGTGCTGGGATTAAAGGTGTGCGCCACCACACCCGGCTTAAATAATATTTTTTAAAAAGTAAAATGTAGCCTTTCTGGCAGTCAGGATGCAATGATCCCAAAGGAAAGCATTCGACAGTCACAGAATCAAAACACTGACTAGCGCTATGCTTGGATGAAGACAGATAAGGTGTGTTTGTCAACTTTTTGCTGTTGTAACACATACCTGAGACAAACTACTTAATTTAAAAAAAAGTCTTGTTTGGCTCAGAATTTCACTGATTTGCATTTACACCCCTTGACCTTATTGTTTTGGGCACACGGTGTGTGTGTGGCACATCATGGTGGGAGCCTATGTTGGAAGGGGCCTGCTCATCACATGACTGCTGGGAAGCAGAAAGTCAGGAAGGTACTTGCGAATAAATAAGTAAAATAACAAAAAAGAAAGCCTCTAATGCCATGGGCCGGAATGCAATAGAAACAGGGATGTACTTGGTTGGGGTCAGGAGGGTGGAGACTGATGGGGGCAAACTGGGTTCAGAATGAAGTTACAGTTGTCTGACCACAAACTGCCTGAGGTGGCTCTGGCACCCGGAAGCACGACGAATGTCAAAAGAACCAACATGACTCAAATGAATCAGGGCATTCACAGGGCTTCACTGTTAACGTTGCGTTGTGGACAATTTTCTGTTTGAGCGAATTGCTTACTATTTTGTAGTTTTAATTAATTAATGTATTTATTTGAGAGAGAGAGACAGAGAGAGACAGAGAGGGGAGGGAGAGAATGGGTGTTCCAGGGCCTTCAGCCACCGCAAACAAACTCCAGATGCATGCACCACCTTGTGCATCTGGCTTACGTGGTCCTGGGGAATCGGAATCTCTCCAGCTCTAATTTTTTTTCATGATAGCTAGCCATTCTGACTGGCATGCAGTGCAATATTTGTGTCAATGTGATCATGTCAGTGTCAGGTATTTTATTCATAGTGACGAAAAATAACTAGTTATTTTTAAAAATATTTTTTATTTACTTATATGAGACAGTGAGAGAGAGACAGACAGAGAGACACACACACAGAGAGAGAGAATGGGTGCTCCAGGGCTTCCAGACACTGCAGAGGAACTCCAGATGCATGTGTCCCCTTGTGCATCTGGCTTACATGGTGGGTCCTGGAGAACCGAACCAGGATCCTTTGGCTTTGTAGGCAAATGCCTTAACCGCTAAACCATCTCTTTTGGCCCCTTGACTAGGTATTTAAAACATTTTTATTTATTTGCAAGCAGAGAGAGAGAGAGAGAGAGAGAGAGAGAGAAAGAACAGGCATACACCAAGGCTTCTAGCTACTGCAAACAGGTATGCACCACTTTGTGCATCTGGCTTTATGTGAGTACTGGGGAATCAAACCCTGGTCATTAGTCTTTGCAGGTAAGTGCCTTAACCCTTGAGCCATCTCTCCAGGCTTATTTTTTTTGGGGGGGGGGTAGGGTCTCACTCTGGTCCAGGCTGACCTGGAATGAACTCTGTAGTCTCAGGGTGGCCTTGAACTCACGGTGATCCTCCTACCTCTGCCTCCCAAGTGCTGGGATTAAAGGTGTGCGCCACCATGCCCATTTTGAGTCTCATTCTTTCTCTTCCCTGAAACAGTATCCATTTAAAAAAAAAAAATTTAGCCAGCCATGGTGGCACACGCCTTTAATCCCAGCACGCAGGAGGCAGAGGTAGGAGGATCGCCGTGAGTTCAAGGCCACCCTGAGACTACAGACTGAATTCCAGGTCAGCCCTAGAAGACAGTATTATAAGTGGTCCTACTCTTCCTCTGGCTCTTATATTCTTTCTGACACCTCTTCTGCAATGGACCTTGAGTCTTGGAGGGTGTGATAGAGATGTCTCATTTAGTGCTGAACCCTCCACTGTCACTTCTTCTCAGAACTATGGTGAATTTTGAGTCATCCCAGTGGTAACCACCATCTGAAAAGAGACGCTTCTCTAATCAAAAGTGAGAGTAGTCGAGTATGGTGGCACATGCCTTTAATCCCAGCACACAGGAGGCAGGGGTAGGAGGATAGCTGTGAGTTCAAGGCCAGCCTGAGACTACATGGTGAATTCCAGGTCATCCTAGGATAGAGCTAGACCTTACCTCAAGAAACAACAACAACAACGAGAGAGAGAGAGAGAGAGAGAGAGAGAGAGAGAGAGAGAGGAGAGAGAGATAGTAGTAGTAATATATGGGCATAAGTGTAAGTGTTAAGGGTTGGAGAGATGGCTTAGCAGTTAAAGTGCTTGACTGAAAAGCCTGAAGGACCCAGGTTCTACTCCCTAGATCCCATGTAAACCAAATGCACATAGTGACACATGCATGTGGAGTTCGTTTTCAGTGGCTAGTGGCCCTGGTGTGCCTATTCTCTCTCTAGTAAATAAATTAAAAAATAAAGTAAATTTGTTGGACATAAAACATCCTTCTAGTCAGCCGACAGAAGTCATTACTCCCCTAGGGTTTATGACATTCCTCAGCCATAGACTTTTGACCATGGTATTCTCTCCTGTGGAGCGGGCCTCTAGTCCAATCCAAGAGCAGTTGGCTTCCTTCATAACAGACATGCTACTATTGCACCAGTTGGTACTTTGGCCTGGCTGGCCAGCTATAAAACCTACAGAGTCCACTGCTGATTAACACTGTTGGTGACTTCTCTCCCCCACAAATGCTGCATGCTGCATAGCTTTTTCCAGCATTCCGACAGCTGGTCAACAATGAGGAGGTTTGCAGCTCAGCTCCAGATTGATTTCTCAATGACCTGCAGCCCAAACATGTGAAATATTACTCAGCAATATGGTCTTACCATGTAGTTCTGGTGGGCAACCAAGAGCCTTGGCAATGTCCTATATATATATTTTTGTTGTGGTGGGGTAGGGGATCAGGGGCCTCCTTGACCAACAACTCACCAAAATGTATCTCACCCTATTCTATCCATTCTTTAAAAGGGTTTAAAACACAACTGAAAGTTGGACAATTATATCCATCAATGCAATTTGGTGGGAAAAGGTTTTCAAAATATGGTATCTGGCCGGGCGTGGTGGCACATGCCTTTAATCCCAACACTTGGGAGGCAGAGGTAAGAGGATTGCCATAAGTTCGAGGCCACTCTGAGACTAAATAGTGAAGTTCAGGTCAGCCTGGGCTAGAGTGAGATGCTATCTCAAAAAAAAAAAAAAAAAAAAAAAAAGGTATCTGGGCTGGAGAGTTGGCTTTAAGACACCTGCCTGCAAAGCCAAAGGACCAAAGTTCGATTCCCTAGGACCCACAGAAAGCCAGATGCACAAGGTAGCACATGCATCTGGAGTTCATTTGCAGTGGCTAGAGACCCTGCCACAGCCATTCTCTGTTTCTCTATCTACCTCTTTCCTTCTCTCTTTCAAATAAATAAATAAATAAAATATTTTTTTTAAATATTGGATCTGTTGTTAGGGCTGATGGTGGAGATGGAAAAAAAAAAAAAAAGGTCATGAAGCAATGAGAGAAAGCATCACCTTCAAAGGATTCCCATACTACTTAAGAGGCCAGTTAATACAACAAATAAACCAGCTGGGCATGGTGGCGTAGGCCGTTAGTCCCAGCACTCAGAGGCAGAAGTAGGGGAATTACTGGGAGTTCGAGGCCAGCCTGGAACCACATGGTAAATTCTAGGTCAGCCTGGGTTAGAGAGAACTTCGTAAGCCAGCACCTTTAACTACTGAGCCATCCATCTTCCCAGCCCCGGAGGCCTTTATTTGTGAGTTAATAAAAGCTCTTATGTGTGTATTGTCAAAATAAGCACCAAAGGGAAGGTACTGAAACCAATACAATTGACCATAAATAGAGTCAGAAATTTCCCAAATGTTCACATGACAATTTCTTCCTAGTCTAATGCTGCTCTTCCTCAACCTCAGCTTCAACTCCAAAAAGAGACATGGTCCATATCTTGTTCAGGAGCAAGACTAGACAGCCAGGGGAATCAGACAGCTATTAAATTATATTCAAATGTGTCTTATTGGACAGTTTCATTATTTGTTTTATAACTTGATTATCCAAGGCATAAATTAAATACTCATTCTTACTTTTGTTTTTGGTAGGTTTGGGTAAAGCAAATGAATAGCAAACATCTCTTGTCTGTTGGCATATGTGGAGGTGGAGGTGGAGGCAGGAGGATTGTTGTGAGTTGAGGCCAGCCTGGGACTATAGAGCAAGTTCCAGCTCAGCCTGGGCTAGAGTGAGACCCTGCCTAAAAAACAGAAAAGAAAAAGAAAGAGAAAAAGAAAAGAAACAACAACAAAAGACAAATAGAAGAGGAATATTTGTTCCAGAGGAAACTGTGTGAAAGATCATCCATTTCTACACATGGGCAAGGGAAGAACCATCATTTGTTGGAGCCACATGAGGCTGTTCATTTTGGTCCAGGTCTGAGGAGAGAACAAGGCGCATGTGAATGGAATATGAGTCTTGGAGGCCTTGAAGAGAGGAATTTCCACATCCTTTCATACAATCTAGCTGTTCAAATGGGCATACACTCATCCTCATTTTCCTAATCGAGCTTCTCATAAGCATTTTTACGTGAACTTGAATACATGAACATATGGTAACTTGATTGAGTTCCCATCCCTTCATCCTTTTTTGTCCTCTCTCCCCCGCCCCCAGAGGACCCTGCTCTCTCAAGGCAGTCCTTTCCCTGTTTTGTTTTGTTCCTTTTGCACTTCTCTGTCCTCTGTGTCCAAATGTTGGTCAGCTCAGAACTGTGCTAGTCTTGTGGGGCTATCGGTAACCACGTGGGCTCATGAATACATACGTCAGTCTATTCACGTTGGGAGGATGCTCTTGAGCTTTAAAAACCTTAACAACTCGTGGTACAGTGCGGTTTTACAGTTTGTTTGGAATCTAAGCTCAGGTTATGGTCATGACTTCGCCACTTAAAGCCTGCATAACGTTTGACAAATCCTCATTCACTAAGCCAGGGCTTGGCAATAAGAGAACGCCATCACCAGGCTTAAGTTATGTGCCGTTCAGCACCATTGCCAGGACGTAGTGAACTGCTCAATAAGTGGTGGGTAAGTTGTCATCTAGAAGAAAATAAAGCTATGGTAGCAGGATCCTATGAGGCAGGAACTACGGATCTGAGTCAAGGCTAAAGATAATGAGCATCCCGTGGGCAGACATGAGCTCTTCCCAAGAGTTTTCAAGTGTTCTCCCAAGAGTTTCATGGACGCCTGTTGTTTGGTGCTCTTCGCTCTGATACTAGTGATAAGTTTCTAGGTAACCACTGGCTAAGGATGACCTAAGCATAAATTCACTCTTGAATCTTATTACTACTAACATGTGTCCTACATCAACCACATTATTTCCTTTTCTTAGAATAAATACCAAAAGTTTGATCTTTTCCTCCTTTTTGTGCTCCCTGGGATAAGACGGCATTAATTTTTATATAACTAAGTTAACTTTATTGAGCCTGGATGAGCCTAACCAGTGTTTATGTGCATTTATTGTAAATGGAGTACACAGACCGAGTTATCTTTTCCTTCAAAAAATTGTTTATGGGCTGGAGAGATGGCTCAGTGGTTAAAGGCACTTGCTTCCAAAGCCCAGTGGCCTAGGTTCAATTCCCCAGCACCCACGTAAAGCCAGATACACATAGCAGTGCTTGCTTCTGGAGCTTGTTTGCCGTGGCAGGAGACCCTGGTGTGCCTTAACTCACTCTTTTTCTGTCTGCCTCGTTCTCAGATAAATAAAAACTATTTATGAGAGAGAGAGAGAGAGAGGGAGAATAAGAATAAGATGGAGAGAGAGAGAAAGAGGAAAAAAATGGGTATGCCAAGGCCTCTTGCTGCTGCAAAAGAGCCCCAGACACATACACCACTTTGTCTGGTTTTACCTGAGTACTGGGAAATTGAGCCCCAGTGATGGGCTTAGCAAGCAAGTGCCTTAACTGCTGAGCCATCTCCTCAGGCCCTATCTCTTCATTTACTATCCTTAAAAAATGCATATTGAGCTGGGTGTGGTGGTGCACACCTTAAATCCCAACATTCGGGAGGCAGAGGTAGGAGGATCGCCATGAGTTCGAGGCCACCCTGAGAATACAGAGTGAATTTCAGGTCAGCCTGGACTAGAGTGAAACCCTACCTCGAAAAACCAAAAAGCCAAAAACCAAACAAACAAAAAGCATATTGGTAGACAATTGGAACCCAGATTTGAAACAAATAAAAGCAAGGACAGGTAAATAGTCAAAACTTAATTTAATTATTTAAGCATTTAATCTCAATTTATAAAAAGGATGCATAATTCACCTCAAAATTACAGAATTCTGGCTTTTCCTCCAGGACAGCATAAAGAATAAAATCTTGAACTATGTATTTTCTATGGGCCACAAGTTCCTTTTACATGAGAGGGTTAAAGCTTATTGTATTATAAAAGTTGTGCAGTATGTACACATATAGGAAATATGTGTGCAATTTCTATGTTCAGGATGAGATGCATGTTTATATGGCATTTTTATATGTGCATATACACATCTGCATATAAATCTCTATTTTTCATACAAGATCAGGTTATAATCCATGGCAGGAGTAGGTTATGGATATTGAGACCTTGAAATGCACATGGCTTCATCATCCAAGGCAGCTGAGGAAACGTGCTGGAAATGCCCTGTGAGATGCTGTCTGAGCCAGGGGCTGTGGGTAAGGGGCCCAACCATGTGCGCTGCAGCCAGCTCTCGGGGTGATTCTGATAAACGTGCATTTGAACATCTCAGCGAAGAACTCTAGGGCAATGCAATAGCCAGGAGCAGAGAGTGAGTCATGAAAGGGGAAAGCGCAGGATCCTTCACAGAGAACTCAGAGCAGAGCTTGGTGAGACATCCGGCAGTGGCGGGAGGGTGATGGCCCTAGGGTGGGTATGGTGCGAGAATACGGAGTAGAAGCCGGAGCAGCAAGGATGGAGCGGAGGCCACACATCCCTTCCTGGGTTAAATCACTGAGTTTCATTTCTACCCCCACGGCAAGGATGTCTGGCTTTAGAGTCTTCCCTACAGTGTTTCCTAAAGGAGGACGGACAGCCATCTGTCCTCAGCCACAGTGACCCTGAGATAGGCCTGGGCATGGTGGCACACACCTTTAATCCCAGCACTCCGCAGGCCCAAGTAGGAGGATCGCTGTGAGTTCAAAGCCACCCAGAGACTATATAGGTCAGCCTGGGCTAGAGCAAGAGTCTACTTCAAAAAAAAAAAAAAAAATTAACAAAAAGAAAACTGAGGCAGGAATAGGACGTCTTCTCCAGCTTTAATTCTCACCTCACTGGCAACCAAGGGTGGGGTGGATGTTCAGGAAAAGTAAGAAAAGGTGAACTAAAGGTGAGCTTGCCTGGAGAAAAGTGCCGGGGTGACAATAAGCCGGTGGAAACGACAAGGCAAGAACTCAGCTCGGACGCTCTTGAGGAGGTTTATCGATGCCCTGTTGCCGTCCAGGACATTTCCCTGAGCTGGGAAGCCCCGGCTCTGCAGTTTCCTGGCCAGCGTGAGGGCCACCAACCGGCTGTAGCCCTTCCTTCGGTGATCGGGCAGGGTGTAGCCATGGCACATGGTGGCAAACTGGTCTGTAATGCCCCAGGATAGCGGGTTTCCCTGGTCGTCGCGGACACACACGCTGGGGAAGCAGGAGATGAGGTTGGCAACGTACCGCAGACACTGCTCATTGCCACCCCGGGACCAGGTCCGGTTGAGCAGATCGGCATCGGCCACGCTCAGGTAGGTCAGCCTTGGGGGAGACTCTGTCCTAGAAGAAAGCGAACCAAGGGAAAGAGTTCAGAATCACGCCACTGCGCTCTCTTCATACTGATTGAAGATGAGAAGCCACCTCTGAGCCCATGCTCATGTAAGTTAGAGCCCGCCACAATTACACTTAACAAGCAATTTCCAGGGTTCATTTCTGGAAAGATAAAATACTACGTCAAATTAGTCTTTCCTTCTAGTTCTATGCCCGCTTGTCTTATTAGCAGTACGGATTACAGAAAGTGTTACTATTGTCAAGACAAAACAGCTTACGTGTGGCCCAAGGACACTGGCACGTCTTGTCTCTGGGATAGGATGTGTTTGAGTTGTTTTACACACAACCTCGGGAGGGTCACAGACGGCTGAGTTTCAGCCAATTACCAGCAGCCCACTGACCAGAAGGACTCATTTTCAAAAGAAGGCAGATGCCTAGCCAGTTATCAGCAGCCCACTGACCAAAAGGACTCATTCTCAAAAGAAGGCAGATGCCTAGCTATATAGCAAATCAATTCTCTGTTTTGCTCCTGCACCTGGGGTGTATAACTTACCGTCACACTGCTGGGTGGGGATCTTCAACCTACTTCACTACAGCTAAAGTCTCAAACCATTCTTTGTACATTTCATAAGCACTGCTAAAGTGAGATGATTATTAAAAAAAAAAACAACACTGTCCTGTGGTGTGTTCATCACTGAGATATCTCTGTCACTTCCTCCAAGGCTCAGGGACCATTGAGGAAGAGGTGGTGGAAAGAATATCAGAGTCGGGGCTGGAGGGATGGCTTAGCGGTTAGGGCACTTGCCTGCAAAGCTAAAGGACCCAGGTTTGATTCCCCAGGACCCACATAAACTAGATGCACAAGGTGGCGCATACATCTGGAGTTTGTTTGCAGTGGCTGGAGGCCCTGGCATGCCCATTCTCTCTCTCCGACTCTCTTTCAAATAAATAAATATGAAAAACACTAAAAAGCAATATGAGTCAAAAAAAGGGGCAGGAGTATTTTTCAATACCTTCTTTCATGGTATTTATGACCTCACAGTAGCTGGTGCTACTACATAAGATCTGCATAATGGCGGGGGGGGGGGGATGATAACATCAAAATAGAAGACAGACTTAGTTGGAAAGAAGGGATTCAGTGGACAGCGCATTCGGGAGGTAGAAAAGAGAGGATGATGGGAGGGGATTGTGATCATGGTAACAGATGTTGTCAATAAAAAGTTAATAATAATTAATGAGCTGGAGAGATGGCTTAGCAATTAAGGCATTTGCCTGCAAAGCCTAAAGACCCAGGTTCCATTCCCCCATACCCATATAAGCCAGATGCACAAGGTGGTACATGTGTCTGGACTTCGTTTGCAGTAGCTGGAGGCCCTGGTGTGCCCATTCTCTCTCTCTCTCTCTCTCTCCCCCTGTTTCTGCCTCTTTCTCTCAAATAAATAAATTAAAAAATATTTTTTAAAAAACATTGACTTTTGGTTCAAAAATTTCTCAGAGTTGTTCTTACATGTGTTCTAAGGGTTGCACTTAGGTCCTCGTGTTTGCAACGTAACATTTAGCCACGTGAGCGATCCTTCCAGCCCTGTACTCCTGTCGTTAAACAACAACAAAAAATAAGAAGAACTTTGGACTCAGGCAATAGAGATTATTTAGTGTTTTGGGGAAGGAAGACACATGGAGGGAAATGGAAGCCGTTACCATGAAAATACAGTATTAGGAGTTCACTGGGAATTATAGAAATAGACACTGATTTGATTTTCAGGGAACGCACACACATACACACATGAGCACGCGCACATACAAATACAGATACACAATTTTGGCTCTATAGCCTGTGTTTTAGACAATCCTTAGTGATAACAAGTGTATTAGCACTGTTAGTGGACTTCAGTAACAGTAAATCTGTCCCCAAACATAGAACTTGCTTTACGTACAGGAAACTGGTGTCAGGCAGAGATGAAACCGGGGAGAAATGAACAGCCTTGAAGGAAGTCAGGTTTATATCCACATCTAACTGCCTGGCACTGGCAGCAGCTTTGGAGACAGCATATAATTCACTCTGTAGCCCTGGGTAGATAGACATGCGAATGTCACCCTTTCATCTGAGCAAGTAAAGAGACATTTTTTTTTTTCAGCATTCTTATACTGGGTATTATCAGTATCACCAGCCTGCTTCCCTGTATCATCATAGCCACTATCTCGTTATATACAAATTGCTACAAATATCCTCTATCTGAACTTTAAACACACGTCATGCTGTCCATTGTCATTACTGGTCAACATCTTTCAAGGAAATTTGTACCGGAAATTATTGAAGGGAACTCGAAACTTCTTTTTTTTTAATTTTATTTATTTTTATTATTTATTTATTTATTTATTAGAGAGAGAGAGAGAATGGGTGTACCATCAGCCACTGCAAATGAACTCCAGATGCATGTACCACCTTGTACATCTGGCTTACATGGGTCCTGGGGAATTGAACCTGGGTCCTTTGGCTCTGTAGGCATGCATCTTAATAGCTAAGCCATCTCTCCACCCCAGAATTTGGAATTTCTAACAAGATTTTTAAAAACTATTTTATTTCATTTATTTGCAAACAGACAGAGAGATGGATAGATAAAGAGAGAGAGAGAGAGAGAGTACAGGTATACCAGGGCCTCCAGCCAGTGCATACAAACTCCAGATGTATGCATTGCTTGTGTGTCTGGCCTTACATGGGTACTAGGGAATTGAACCTAGGTCGTTAGGCTTTGCAGGCAAGTACCTTATCCACTGAACCATCTCTCCAGCCCAAGATTTCTGTTTTGATTCCTCAGATTGATTTTTAAACTTCCTTCAAGTAAGTGGCAATGTTCTATAGCTCTAAAAGTTAATGATTAAGCATTTTAACTGTAACTGTAAGAGTTTAGATTTGTTTAGCATAGCAAGGCAACTTTAAAGTTTCATTTCCTGCCTGATGCCAAAATCCTCATTATGGTATTTCCTGTGTAACCTCAGGGTTGATGAGATTTATCCTGAACCTATGTCACTCAGGTCCCACTAATTTTTTATAACTATATTACATTATTTGTAGCTTATTGTTCAGTTCTTATTATATATAAAGCATTGTTCTGGGAACTGCCTCATAGTGCATAAAAAAAATGGTATGTTCTCTGTTCTTTCTTCCTTTTTTATTTATTTATTTTTTTGAGGTAGGGTCTCGCTCTAGCCCAGGCTGATCTGGAATTCACTCTGTAGTCTCAGACTGGCCTCAAACTCACAGTGATCCTCCTACCTCTGCCTCCCAAGTGCTGGGAATAAAATCATGCTCCACCATGCCTGGCTGGGACTCTATTCTTACAGAGCGCATAGCATTAGTCTTCTCTCATCTCCCCAAATTCTCATTTACTCTTCTCCAATCTGACTCCTTATAGACAGAATCCTCTGGAACCTGTTTTTCCTCTTCCTTCCATTTTTCATGAGAGATCAAGATTAGTAAGCACAACACATCTCTATTGTTCCCTTCCTGTCTGCAAGCTCCTTCTCAACATGGCCCTGAGAAGAAGACTGAGAGAGAAGGCATAGGGAACACAGGGTGATGCCTGAGCCTTGATTCCTCCCTCTGGGAGCTGAGCCTCAGAAAAGATGAGCATGTCTTCAAGTTATTGTTATTAAAATTCCAGATGCTGCTGGGCTGGAGAGATGGCTTAGCAGTTAGGGCACTTGCCTGTGAGGCCCAAGGACCCATGTTTGACTCTCCAGGTCCTACGTAAGCCAGATGCACAAGGTGACACAAGCATGCGAGGCTGCACATGCATACAATGTGGTGCACTCTAGAGTTTGATTGCAGTGCCTGGCGGTCCTGGCATGCCAATATTCTCTCTCTCTCATTAATAAAAAATGAAATAAAATTACAGATGCTATAGCTAGCATCTCATACTATCAACTGAATCACATCTCAGTAATTAGAATCTTACCTTATTATATTTTTAATTTTTATTTATTTACACATTTAGTGTGTTGTGTGTGTGTATGTGTGTGTGAGAGAGTATGTTAGGGTCTCCTGTAAATGAATGCTTGTCTGGCTTTATATGGGCAGTTGAGGAAATGAACCCAGGCTAGCAAGTTCTGCAAGCAAGCACCCTAGCCACTGAGAAATTTTTCCTGCTCCTAGTTTATTATTTGCTTGAAGCAAGGGCTTATTGTGTACGTAGCTCAGGCTGGCTTGGACTCTTCTGCCTTCGCCTCCAGTTGATGGGAAGTATGTGTGCTGCCATATCCAGCACTCAAAAGCTTTTCTATGAGAGAAAAACAAACTACCACTTAGAGATAGTCTTGTATCACTCCAATATAGAAATAGCAAATATCTAAAATTTATGTACATACACATGTGTACATATGAGCCTAGCTCTTTATATCTCATATATATGTGAAATGCTGATCTAGAACTCTGATACACATGGTAAAAAAAAGAGAAAACTGAATGCATGATGTATGTCTTAAATGTGACCTCACCTTGTATTTGAAAAACTTGGTCCCAGTTAATAACATCATGTTCTTCTAAAAGCTCTTGGTAAGCCCTGACCTCTCTGTAG
The DNA here is from genome assembly GCA_036346955.1 of Dipus sagitta. Taxonomy (NCBI): domain Eukaryota; kingdom Metazoa; phylum Chordata; class Mammalia; order Rodentia; family Dipodidae; genus Dipus; species Dipus sagitta. Next base: position 123,906,268 of record CM070779.1, on the reverse strand, counting down.
AACACAGCATAGGCGTTAGTATAGTGGTCGAGGTTATCTGTCTCAGCCTAGGACAGAACACATGGTTGAAACAACATAAGCGTCTCTTCTGCATAACCCAAGTCCTGGGCTGATTACTCATCATCCCCTTGGCTTGTCTAGCTAACTTTTCACTACCAAGGTTGGACATCTAAAAATGGGGACGTAAGTTAGCCTATATCCGAGCATGATGGCACACACGTTAATCCCAGCACTTGGTAGGCAGAGGTAGAAGAACTGCTGTGAGTTCGAGGCCACTCTAAGACTACATAGTGAATATGAGGTCAGCCTGGGCTAGAGCAAGATCCAGCCTTGAAAAACAAAAGAAAAAATTAAAAAAAGTGAGCCTCACTTGTGATAGTGAGGCAAAAGGAAATATGACCTTGGTTGATTCTCTGTTAAGGAACTAGTAAGCTTTAAGATCACTCACATTTTACTAATTTATTTATGAAATTAAAAATGGGTCAAGTGTGGTGGCCTGCAGCTATAGTCTCTGCAGAGGGAAGCTGTTGGGAGCCTAAGGCACAAGGATTGTTTGAATCCAATAGACAGAGACTAGCTTGCCACCATAGTAAGACCTCATCATAAAGGCCGAAAGAGGGATTTTCTGGGGATGGAACGTGGTGGTAGAGCAGCTGTCTAGCATGTGTAAGGTCCTGGTTTAACGTCCAGTTTCCCAAAGAAATGAAACTAAAAATGGAAGGGCAATGGACCCAGCCTGTAAGAATCAAAGCTCTCAGGATCTTCCTAATGTGCATCTCTGATCACATGAGCTTCTCTGGTTTCAGAGGTAGAATGGGATCCAGTGTGATTTCCGTAGTTGTCCTCCATATTTACCTATATCACCCAACCCATCAATCATAATATATCACCTAGCCAGTAGACATGCTAATATATGTAAATTGTGTATTTCACTCTTCTAGAGGTTATGAAACGCTAGGAAACACACTTGGACTGGAGGTCTTCCATGTGCCCAGCACTTCAAACCCAGTCAGATTACAAACTCATGGTGAAATACATAGCATGTAAAGTTAATGTGTACAGCTGTTATAGCAATAATGTTCTCATCGAATCCGTTCTCTCTGGTTCCTGTCACCTTTACTTTTAACTTTTAAAAAATACGTATTTTATTTATTTATTTGAGAGAAAGAAACAGGCAGAGAGAGAGAGAGAGAGAGAGAGAGAATAACTGTTAACTTTGACTTATTTGCTTTTCAACAAGATACCTCTCTCTGTCGCCGAGTGATGACAGCTTTGAAGTCGGGCCACGAATCCAATACCACTTCTTTGTGAAAGGGATTGCCACGATTTATGTTCATCACTGCTCCATAAACCTGAACCAGAGAATGAAGACAAGGCAATCACATGACCAGCTATTTCCAGTGGGTGACCTTCTTCCTACTCTATTCCATCATCACGGTTGTGAGAGAAGAAATTCTAATTGTATTCACACTTAAATACAATACACACACTGAAAAGTTTACAGTTATCAGTGCTAGGTGCACATGAAATCTAGTAAAAAAAAAAATAAGAAAGTCTATTACAGCTTGTGAAATCACTCAGCACTAATAGGCTTATGACTAGGTGAGTACGTAACTCACAGGTCAGCAACAAGCACTTACATAATGAATCAGAATCTAGTGATTGGGTGTAGTGCTCACATGTATTTGAAAGTCCCATGGATAATCTCTTTTTGTTTGTTTTTGTTTTTTGTTTTTTGAGGTAGGGTCTTGCTCTAGCTGTGGAGCTGTCTCAGGAATTCCAGTCCTCAAAGGTAATTTTAGTAGCAAGGGCTTACAACAGTTCGTCTTGCGTTTATGGTAATGCTTTGATTACTGACACCTTTCCCGGTGGCACTGAGTTACTTGCAGGGCCTCCTAGACTTTAGTCCAGGGGCTTGGCTGACTAAAAGAATGTTCTATAACCCCTCAACTTCAGCCGATTGTTCTAGGTCATATTCTTAGCTTCAGTGCCATGTAGTCCATACTTACAACAGCTTACAACTCTAATTTACACGAAAAAATAGTGTGGTCCAGCATTACCTAAATTCCCCTATGTGTTCTGTCAAGTTCTTATTAGAAATAATCCCAGGCCTTATTCACAATTCAGCGAATCTACCTCTGGCAGGAACAGGTTGGGAAACAAGCAAGCATTCCCAGTGTGTCTTCTCAGAAAAGAACAGGAATCCGGTGTTATCTTACAGTAATACAATAATAAAGTTTTATTTATTTATTAAGTTTACACTACCTTGAGAGATTCAGGAAAGTGACTCTTCAACAAATTCTCCAGTATCAGCAATTTGGTAGAACAGTTTAGTACCAACATCTTCTCCAGAGCTATGCAATTCCGCACCTAATTAGAAATGTGAAGATACACATTTTTACCTGTTAACATTTTAACCTACTTAGGAAAATTCCAGGTCAGCCTACCTTGAAAAAATCAAAAAAAAAAAAAAAAAAAAAAAGGAACATATTTATTTCCCTGTGTTCACTGGGTGTAAGTCTGACTATTCCTTCAGAGGGAAGAAGCTGGAAGGTAGAGAGGTCCTGGATGGGGAAACCAGAGAATTTATAGAAATAGAGAACTCTAGACATACGTCTGGACAGATGGGTAAGTCTGTGGTAGACCTTTCTCTTTTACACATTCAATATCCTGAACTCCCCCTTGAGGAAACGTATAGTAGCAGTACATCTACATTTCTCTGTGTGTTCCTTGATTGAAGTCTGATAAAGAAGGGCCTTGTCTGCTTAGTGCTCCGTTTTAATATTTTAGTTACTTATTTGATAGAGAAAGAGGGAGAGAGACAGAGAGAGAGAGAGAGAATGGGCACACCAGGACTTCCAGCCACTGCAAACGAACTCCAGTCGCATGCGCCCCCTTGTGCATCTGGCTAACATGGGTCCTGGGGAATCGAACCTGGGTCCTTTGGCTTTGCAGGCAAACAAACGCCTTAACCACTAAGCCATCCCTCCAGCCCAGTGCTCCATTTTATCTAAAACACATGCCCTAGAGCCTGGCAAGTCGGTTGTGGTATGAAGCTCAGGGTAAGGATCTTTGGGTTAAGCAGAGAAAGTTGCTTTTCATACTGTAGGGACAACCTTGAGTGGCTTGTCTGAAGGTTCAACTTGAAGAGGCAGACCAAATGAAGGATGAAAACCTAGACATAGTCAAAAGCTGGAATTAAAATTTAGCCACACAAAATTAATGGTGAAAGGGGCCTAACTATCTCTCTCTCTGTCTCTCTCTCTCTCTCTCTCTCTCTCTGTGTGTGTGTGTGCACTTGTATGGGCACACCAGGGCTGCAAATAAACTTCAGACGCATGTGCCACTTTGTGCATCTGACTTCATGTGGGTACTGGGGAATTTAACCCAGGCTGGCAAGCGTTTTAAGCAAGCACTTTTAACTGCTGAGTCATCTCACCCCTTGCATTTTCATGCACTTAGAGTTTCTCTGTTTGGAGGATCTACCTCTTGGGTTTTGACCCCACCCCCTCCTTCCCTCCACGTTCTAACCGGGCTTGACTTAACTAAAGAAAAAAAAATCTCTGTTGTCAGTATAGTAAAGCTTATCCACCTATACTCCTGACAGGCACTAGGATGGCAATGATAATTCAGTTAGACCCGAGGACTTAGTGCTTCTGGGAGTGCGAGGATGGCTAGACTCATTGCTTTGACATAATTCCAGGATAAATCTACTTGAATTTTCTCCATGAGAGACCACAAGATACCCAGGCTGTTTGCCTGAGATCTGCCTAGAACAGACTGTACTAGTTACCTTCTCACTGCTGGGACAGAATATCTGGCAAAAATCTGTTTAAGAGAGGAAAGCTTTCTTTCAGTTTACAGATCCAGGTTATAGTCCATCATGGCCCCGGGGCAAGGCGGCAGGAGCTGGTGAGGATGTAGAGCCCTGAATGCTGAGGGTCCGCAGGGTGGGCTGGGGCCTCAGCCAGTTCTCTGCTTTTTATCCGGTCCAGGATCCCAGCCTGTGAGATGGGCTGCCCACATTTTGAGTGGGTCCTCCAACCTCAACTCATCTAGCTAGAAAATCCCCACAGACCTGATCAGAGATTTGTTTCCATAGCGATTCTACACCTGTCAAGTTGGCAACCTGAGATTAACCATCGCAACTCTCAATTTTATCATAATGAGTGAGTACAAATTTCTAGGAAGCATTGAAACAGGCCTTGTGGATAGGCTACACTTAATTTTGCTTCTCCTCTCATAATGTAAATAAGTATCATTTTCATCATCTATTTGGTGCCCTTAATTCACTCTCTTTTTTCACCTTTGTGTTTTTTTTTTTGGTGGTGATTTTGCTGTTTTTTTTTAATTTTTTGTTTATTTTTATTTATTTGAGAGCAACAGACAGAGAAAGAGGCAGAGAGAGAGAGAGAGAGAGAGAGAGAGAGAGAGAGAATGGGTGCACCAGGGCCTCCAGCCACTGCAAACGAACTCTGGACGCATGCAACCCCTTGTGCATCTGGCTAACGTGGGTCTTGGGGGATCGAGCCTCAAACCAGGGTTCTTAAGCTTCACAGGCAAGTGTTTAACTGCTAAGCCATCTCTCCAGCCCTGATTTTGCTGTTTTAAGTAGCAGCAATAACAGGGGTTAGATAGTTTCTAAGCACAAAAAGGTTGTGATGTGTCTTCAAGAAAGAAATATGTGTTGGATGCTTTATTAAAGTATGGGTTATAATGTTACTGACCAGTTCAATGACAGCAAGTCAACCACATATATATTAAATAATGTCTTTATTATTTGCAAGCAGAGAAAGAGAGAGAACACATTAGGGCCCCTTGTCATTGCAAACAAACTCGACACATGCACCACTTTGTGCTTGCTTTTTCACTCACATTATTTTTTTTTAAAAAAATATTTTATTCATTTTTTTTATTTATTTGAGAGCGACAGACAGAGAGAGAGAGAGAGAGAGAATGGGCTCACTAGGGCCTCCAGACACGTGCACTCCCTTGTGCATCTGGCTAATGTGGGTCCTGGGGAGTCGAGCCTCGAACCAGGGTCCTAAGGCTTCACAGGCAAGCGCTTAACCACTAAGCCATCTCTTCAGCCCTCACTCACGTTATTTCTAAATGTCCCTTTACTTGCTAAGATAAAATGGCAACCTCCTCATGTCTGTCTGCAGGGCTGCAGGACAAGGTGTAGGCTGTTTCCAAAGATACCGCCAATGCAGGGCAGTTGGATGGAGATGTAAAGCTGAACCTCAGGGCTGATCCTTGTTCTTCCGTTTCATCTCTTGCCAGACACCGCTTTCCTGTATTTGGGTTCTGTGATTGGGGCCTCAGTTACTGTTACCGAAGTTCAGTAACAGTACTAATATACTTGGTATCAGTAAGGGATTGTTGCAGGCAGGTTTGCATTGCCGGTAGAAATCACCCAACCAAGAGCAGCTTGCGGGGAAAAAGAGGTTTATTTTGCCTTTCAGGCTCAAGGGGAAGCTCCACGATGGCCGGGGAAAACGACCGCATGAGCAGAGGGTGGACATCACCCCCTGGCCCACCTAAGGTGGACAACAGAAACAGGAGAGTGTGCCAAACACTGGCTTGGGGAAATTGACTATAACACCCATGAGCTAGCCCCCAACAATACACTCCCTCCAGGAGGCGTTAATTCCCAAATCTCCATCAGCTGGGAACCTAGCATTCAGAACACCTAAGTTTATAGGGAACACCTGAATCAAACTACCACAGGGGTGTTTAGTTATTTTCAGTCTACATCATCAAATCAGTTTTCCTATAGCTATTAGTGAGCTCATAATACTGTATTTTCATAATGTCTTCCAGTTCCATCTATGTGTCTTCTTTCCCCAAACAACTAAATAATCTGTTAACAACAGAAATACTTTCTATAATCTGTACAAAATCAAGTGGGCATAAAACTAGAAGACTGTGATTTGGCATAATATCAGAAATGAATCCCTGGAAGTTGCTTGCTAAGTGGGGTGTGGTGGGTTCTAACTTACCAAAGATGCCAGGCATGGGCTCAAAAATGGTTTCTCATTTTCAGTCAGTGTGAAAAGAACAGTTGTTTATAGTGATACAATTCAGAGCTCCTTTTCTTTCGTCACTTCCTTTAATTTTCTAGTATTAGAACTCTTCTCCATTAGCGGTCAATCAACTTTTTTAGACTGAACTCTTGTAACTCAAAAACAAAATCACTGTAGTGGCAAATTAAATTCAGGGAGACATTTTCCCCAGGGTCTCTTACAGAGAAGGCATTGTGCTTTGAACATACATCTGAAAAGACCTCTTCAGCAATCCCTACAAATATCATAGGATTCCTTCATTAAATGCAAAGACTAGTTTTCTTAAATGCCACAGAACAGAATACAGAAGTCCCCATAGATAGAAAAACATTTTCACACATCTCTTGAATTATATTAAAAAGCCATGACAGCTATTGCTTCTGATGGCTACAAGATAAGAATATTATAAGAATATTATAGCCTTTCCACCCAATTATAGGCTCCCCATCACCATCACCCTAGAAGTGGAAAGGAAGGGTTTGTTACTCGTTTATACAAACTGTTATCAACAACAGGCTCACAAGCAGAAAGTCTTTGTCAAGGGAAATATTTTCTTAACTTTTAACAACTACAGTTTAACTGGTGATATATGAGTGTTCATCAACATAAAGCAAGCACCTGAAATATTTCAGTAATATTGACCATACAAAGAAAATACGGCTATCTCCTGGGAAACTTAATTCTTATAAACAAATAAAACAAGATCTGTTTTCATGATGTAATATACTGTTCATAATATAATGGCAAGCATTTTTTTTTTCTTTAACAAGGAAAAACGCTTCTTTTCAAGTGCGTGGAATCCAATTATATTTCATACTATAGGCTTTCTGTTCTCCTGTCACTCTGGCTATCATCGTATTACAATGCAAAGTTGAATACTTTTGCAATGCTTATTTTCTTGTCAAAAATTTAAAAGGGAAACCAAAAGTGCAGCAACATCACCACCAAAGGAAAAAAAAAAAAAGAGTGTATTTTCCTCTAATCATAATCTGTTCTCTCTACATAAGGGAAATTTTCCCTATTCTCCCATTTCTTCCTCCAATGATGAACCAGGGATTCAGAATAAGTCTCATTTTAATGATTAAATACATACCTGTGTTGAGTGTTCACTCGGATACGGTATTTTAGCTGTGTACTCGTGCAGTAGTTCCTTTTGTGTAAAGGGTAAGTTTATACGTGAAAGCTACCTTCCTAATTAATCCTTAGTGGAAAGGGGAAGAAGAAAAGTGTCCACGCTTGTAGAAGGGGAGGGATTTATTCTGTCGCTAAGATGGAGATTGTCTCAACTACAGGACTGCTATTTTCACTCCGTATTTCTTTCCCTTGCCGTCCCATGTAGTCTTATGTAAAAGGGAATGAATGCTAAGCTTGAGTGGTAGATAGATACTTGGATATTTTAAGACACGAAGCCTATCTATTCTTTAAGGTTTTATGGTCAAGAATGAAATAGGGATGGAACCCACACAAAATTAAAATTGAGAAAAAAAAAAAAAGGATAGGCGTAACAAGGCCTCAGGTATTTTTAACTATTCTCAAGAAATTTCTCTTCCTATTAAATCCAGAGAAATGGATGGACCTGTTACTCCATTATATTCAAGAAAATGACTTTGCTGCCCTAAACTTTAAAGGTTGAAAGCAGGGAGTTTGTGAAAAGAGTAACTGTGGAATTGAGAGTAGTTTTGAGAACTTCAAATCCTTCTTTTCATTGAAGTCATTGAGTTTATATCATTTAAATGCTGGTGATTTCAACCATTGGGTAAGCATTTACTTGACCATCTTGACACATCAAATGATAACCAAATGTTGCCGTGATAAGCTATAGGAATATCTCAGTGACATACAGAGCTTCAGTGTGCAAGTGTCCCAGGGGAGGATGCTGCTTACCATCTTTGTTTCACAAATGCTGTGGCACGGCATTCTTTACTACAAGACACTGGACTAAGCTGTAAAATGGGCCATCGAAAGTGACTTGAGGATCAGTGTTAAGTATCAACTATCTTGTATCAAAGAGGGCTTTTGACCCTGGTTACTGAGGGGGGAATATGCAACCTGTGTGTAGCTTTCTAAGAATCCTGCAGGTGTGTTTTTTTCCAAATATTAACAAAGTGATGTATACATAAAAGCTGAACAGAAACTATTCTGTATAATGTAATATAATAAGGGGGGGGGGATCAAATTGTGACATATACCTCCAGACTAAGTAAGGCAAACTTTCAACTCTGAGCTTGAAAGGAAAAAGTGTACTTGTATCTGGGAGGGTGCCAGTGTAAGATCATTTAAAGGGAGTTTCTTCTTCAGGGAGCTTCTTCTTCAGGGAGCATAAATCTGTACTTCCTATTAAATCCAGAGAAATGGACTTGTACTCCATTATATTCAGTGGTCCCTTCTACTTGTAGCTTAGTAGGAAAGCTCTGAGAGGTCAAAGTTCCAACTATTTCTTTACTTCCAAGTTCCATCACTTACTCCTTCTGCGAGAAAGTGGCTCTGCGGTAGTTTAGCAGTGCAGAATCACACCGGAGAGCCGCAGCTGGTCAGAGCACAGAAGAAAAGGCCCAGCCACTTTCGCTGTGCCAAAGACCCACTGAGCAATTTCAATCTCTGCTTGCTTTCCCTTGTTTCCTTCACTTTCCCAGCATTTCTTGACGGCGGATGAAACACGAGAGGATTTAGACTTCGGTTTAGAAACTAGGCCAACGTGAACCATCCGAACACTAATTTTGACAGGTGCAGCTGCATAATTTTGGTTGAGAGAATGCCAAGAAATTTATCCAACTGAATGGAGTAAATCCTTTAATTTTAGGTTCCACTGCAGGTGTTTTATATTAAACAAGGCCTAATTTGTGAAAGATTTGCCCAACAGAGTTGAGGAAATGAAGGGCTTATGTAAAGGATTTCAAATAACTGACATTACACCAAGGCCACAAAATATCTGTGCAGACGGTCACCCTAAGGGTGAGACCAAGTTAAGGCTCTTTAGCAGAATGGCTGGATGCCCATTTTTGTCAGTTTAAAAATAAAACCTTTGCCAATCTAGTAAATGAAAACACTTTTAATTTGTGTGATACATTGTTTAAATGCTTGATCTTTTATAAATCTTTGAATTATCTACTTTATTAGTACTTAATCTACATTACCAGTATTTTAGAGCTCTTTATTTTTTAAATATATTTTATTTGAGAGAAAGGAGAAAGAGAGAGAATGAATGAGCACGCCAGGCCCCAGCCACTGCAAACTCTAGATGCATGTGCCCCCCTGTGCATCTGGCCTACATGGGTCCCAGAGAATTGAACAGGGATCCTTTGGCTTTGCAGGCAAATGCCATCTCTCCAGCCCTAGAGCTCTTTACTAATAAGGACTTTAATGTATGTTCTAGTCTGTGGTATACCTGCTTGGTTTCTTAAAACCTTAAAAAACAAATCCAACGTTTAATATAATTATCCTTTTTTGTGACTTAATTTTTGCTTCTAAGGACACAGGGATTTTGCTACCCTGACATCTGTTATTCATTCATAACTTTTTAGTTATTAGAATCCAGGTGGGCATCAAGTAGTATTCACCATCTCCTAGTGCCTGTCATGTGGTCAGCCAGTTCTCTTGAAGTCATTTATTGCACAAGTATTTTGTGCATTTCATTTGCAATGCTGTGTTTATCACACTTGTATTCTATACGCTGTGTCCTCTTGGTGTTGAACTCATCACCAGAGAAGAGCTGCTCTGCAGCCACCCTGACCAGTGGACGGAGAACTTTGACATGGACACCACGTACTAGGATTGCTGTTTAAATCATTGGTGACACGTGCAGTGGAAATTTCATTTTATCTGGATCTGTAATTAACTTTTAAATTATACATCAAAGTATACTAGAATGAAGCATTTAGGGAAAGTATTATCTATGTCTGGATTGCCTGCTATGTGTCAAATAATACTACAGAAATAATAATAATAATTGTTATTATTTTTGTTTTTTCAAGGTAGGGTATTCACTTTGGCCCAGGCTGACCTGGGATTCACTATGTAGCCTCAGGGTGGCCTCAAACTCATGACCATCCTCCTACCTCTGCGTATAAGTAATAGGTTAAGTAATATGTAGGCCTACTCAAAAGAAGTGAGGTTTGCTGGGTGTGATGGCACACACCTTTAATCCTAGCACTTGGGAGGTGGAGGTAGGAGGATCGCCGTGAGTTTGAGGTCACCCTGAGACTCCATAGTGAATTCCAGGTCAGCCTAAGCTAGTGAGACCCTACCTTGAAAACAAAACAAAACAAAACAAAACAAAAAACAAAAACAAACAATCAAAAGTGAGGTTTATAAAAAATGGCTTTTACAGCTTGACACTAAGAGGGCTGTCTTGGTCACAGCTGCTGTCATCTTGCCTACACAGTGACTTTGGCATGCATTCCACACTCTACAGGATGAGTAACATTGCTACAACAATCAGCTGAGCACTAATGGCTGGACTGTCTTATAAGTGACACTTGAATGTTAAGAGTTCAAGGAAGCCCAGGTACATTTTTTAAAATAATTTTTTAAATTTATTTATGAGGCAAACCCAACAGACTGCCCCCCCTTTTTTTAACTTTTAGGCTTCACAGGCAAGCGCTTAACCGCTAAGCCATCTCTCCAGCCCCCAGGTACATTTTTGTTGGCTGTGGGCCAATTTTTTCTTCCTTAGCATATAAACCCCGTCTCCTTACTGCAAGTCCTGGAATTCTCCTGCCCTGCTGCTGACCAGGACATGCTGCTGCCTCAGAGCCTAACAAATGAAATTTTTTGTAATCCATGATTCCAGGTAAATGTATTTAGGCTTCTTTGAAATACTTAAGAATGTGCTTTGAAGGTAGTAAAAATTACCTGATATCTAATCACCCACCAGCCAAAGAAAGAAAAAGTTGATGTCTTTAAGTTAGAGACACCTGGAAAATCCTAACTAGTCTCTCCAAAGGCTAGGAAGTCTTAAAAAGAAATATGGGAAGTTCTCTACTTCCAAATGACAAGACAGAAAATGCAGGCTATGACCTCAAGGACGAGCACGCACATTTTCATTCATTAGCCACTCTACATATACACCTCTCATATAGTGTCACAACTCCTGTTGCCAACAAATGAGCTCCATTCAGACATACTAAACATTAGATCATGCCTTTTTATTTGATTTAAAAAAATCATTATTTCATGGTTTTAGACACAAAACTGAAGATACAGCAATATAAATACAATTTTCCTACATTTAGCAATTACTATAAACAGAGGCTAGTAACAGACCCACAAAGGCTAATGATAAAGTGCGTATCAGGGGATAATAAATCCCACAGAATCATTAGCTCTGGAGCCTCATCACAGGTTAAGCTGTACAAATTCTGGCTGTGTGTGGTGGCACAAACCTGTAATCCAAGCACTTGAGAGGCTTAGGCAGGAGGATTGCTGTAAGTTCAAGGTCAGCCTAGGCCATATATATATATATAGTGAGACCCTGTCTTGAGAGAGAGGGGGGGAGGGAGAGAGAAAGAGAGAGAGAGAGAGAGAGAAAGGAAACCAATAATAATTAAAGAGCTGTACAAATTCACAAACATTGAAAGGAACAGTCTAAAGCAACTAAACTCTTTAAGAGGCATCAAGTTTCTTATAGGCTTCTTCAATGAACACAGACAAGTTCTTCACTGGCGATGAACTATGAAGAATATCCAAGTCCTTTAGAAGAACATTATGGTTTGGAATTAGTTTCAATATTTCTTCCTGTGGGTAAGAATACAATTAGTTCTTAACATTTTATTATGAAATATAAAATCAAATGTCTACTATTTAGAAGGACGTGCACAATAATATCAGCACCCACCACCCAGTGTTACTGATCTTCAACTCAATGCACTCACCTTTCAAATCCATCTTCCTCTGTGTTCCTGCACCTCTCACAACTGGTACATTAAATAGGAAAATAAACATTACACTATACTACACAGATATAATGCTGTTCCACAAAGTATCATATGTCATTGTTGGAAGCAAAAACCAAAGACAACTGTCAACAATTCTAGAGAAGCTGGGTGTGAAGCCGGGCATGGTGGCGCATGCCTTTAATCCCAGCACTCGGGAGGCAGAGGTAGGAGGATCGCCGTGAGTTCGAGGCCACCCTGAGACTCCATAGTGAATTCCAGGTCAGCCTGAGCTAGAGTGAGACCCTACCTCGGAAAACCAAAAAAAATAAAAATAAAAAAATAAAAAAAAATAAATAAATAAAAAAAGAGAAGCTGGGTGTGGTGGCACAAGCCTTTAATCCCATCACTCAGGAGGAGGCAGAGGTAGGATCACCCTGAATTCAAGGCCACCCTGAGACTACATAGTGAATTCCGTGTCAGCCTGGGCTACAGTGAAACCCTACCTTGAAAAAAAAAAATTCAGAGAAGCACTCTACACAAATGTTAAATGTTATGACTACACAAATATGTAACGAAATATGTATAAGTATGTCAGCAGGTAATAAGAACATTTCTCAGTAATTTATAAGTACAGTGTATCTGTGCAATGGAACATTACAGAGCTCCTGACAGGAATGAGGAACTCAAACTCAAAAGGAAAAGATATCCAAAATATAGCCAAATGGAAAAGTAGTTTGCCAAAAAGTTTATATTAGGATTTATGTTTAAGAAAAAAACAGCAGGGCCAGGCGTGGTGGCGCACGCCTTTAATCCCAGCACTTGGGAGGCAGAGGTAGGAGGATCACCGTGAGTTGAAGGCTACCCTGAAATTACATAGCGAATTCCAGGTCAGCCTGGACTAGAGCTACCTCAGAAAACAAATAACAACAAACAAAACCAACAACATGCGGACACACACACACATACTCACACTTATACATAATATAAGAATACAGGTAATAAGAGTCAATATGGTAAATAGGTACTTACTTGAAGTGTGGGTGCTTTAAGGCTTTTCTGAGAAAGTTCTGGGAGTGAGAGAACCCTATCACTGTCCATTTGAAGCACCTAAATAAAGCAAAAAGTCAGGGATTATTTCAGAAGGCTGACAGTACTCATTTTATTATACTCAAAAGTTGTCGTGCTAGATTTTAAGCACTAAAAATTTTGTCTAAATTACAGCAATACACTTTTTTAACAATTACCTGTTTCATCTTTTCTTCTTCCTCTTCTACCTCATGTGCTAGAATCTGAATTTTACTCTTCAGGCTCTGAATGGTACCAGTCACTAACTCGGTGTTTTCCACTAATTTATCTATTTCTTCCTAAGTCAAAAAGACAAAAAGTTGTTATTGTTTCAAACTAAATACCTTATCCAAGCCAAGCTTGGTGTCACATGCCTTTAGTCCCAGCACTCGGGAGACAGAGACAGGAGGATCACTGTGAGTTTGAGGCCAGTTTGGGACAGAGTGAGTCCCAGGTCAGCCTGGGCTAAGCCCTACCTCAAAGCAACAACAACAAAACTCCACAAATAAATAAATAAATAAATGCCCACCAAAGAAAGCCCTAACAGATTATGCATACATTTTTGCCTCATACATTAAAACACTTTTGGGGAGAAATGTTGTATTTATTTTTGCCAATCTTTTCAAAAACAGACGTCCCAGAAAGCTATTTTGTTTTTCTGGACTAAGGAAATACACACACATGCACACTCCACATATACACACACGTACATTCCATACAAACACGCTCCACACACACACAAACAAAGCACGCCCAAAGCTCTTAATACTGCTCAGCAACAGTCACTGCTGTATCTGTGTCGTTTGTAAATACTGGGAACAGAATTGTGGGTGGCTAAATTTTCTTCAAAAAGCATGGCATGGCTTCTAAATACTAGTGAGAAAGGGGGGAGGTGGACAGTGGGCTCAACAATTACAGAGTGAGATGGAGGCCAAGTCTGGGCTACACGAGATCCTGTCACAACTAAATATTTCAAGGCCCAAAGTACAATGAAAGGCTTGGCTTTCATCAAAAAAATAATTTAATGAGAAACCTAATTCAAGACCTATATTTATTACTAGAACAATATTATGATATAAAATATTTTATAGTCTCCTCCCCTAAACCCTCTAATTAAGGATTCCTCATTCAAATGTCATACCTGCAATAATGCCAGACTCTCTTCATTAGCTCTTTCCTGTGCCTTTGCCGTTTTCAATACATTTGATACATTAGTTAGGTAGTTCAACTTTCTGGGAGGGACTCTCAGCGTATCACACTGTTGTAACAATCTTAAGAACAGAATAAAACATGATTTTCTTTTTTAGTTTTTATCATTATTATTACATTTGTTTTAAGCCAGCTTTCCTTTTTCCCAACCCTTATATTTGTAGAGGCTATAATATTCTTTTTTGAACACTGGCTAACTATGGGGTCTCCCAAAAACAGCTGCAACAAATGAGCACTTAATTTTTTCAATTTTTAAGATTTACCTCAAATTATTGAGCACTGATGATCTTTATTGAAAGAACACTTTACAGTTCATGCATTTATTTATATACATTCTAAAATAAAAATTCCATCATCTAAATATGCTATATTGTTAACACACACACCACACACTATGTGTAGTGTGTAATTACACAATAATAACACATAAATCTATCACTTACTACGGCTTACTGAGTAAGAGAGAATACTTGTCAAAAAGTCTTAACTGGGGCCGGGGAGATGGCTCACATGTTGAGGCGTTTGCCTGCAAAGTTTAATTAACCCGTGTTCGATTCCCCAGTACCCATATAAAGTCAGATGCACAAGGTGGCACATGCATCTGGAGTTCGTTTGCAATGGCTACAGGCCCTGACATGGCCATTCTCTCTCTCCCCTTGCAAATAAATAAATAAAATTAGAAAAAAAGTCTTAACTTTGACTCTGAATCTCGAAACTAAACGTTAAAGGAACTTTCATTCTAGCTAGTCTAAATGTTTTCAGAGAACTGACTTCCAGAGTTTAAAGCAAAAAAGACACTCGTATTAAAGTACTTTTTTCTAAACTACTACTGAGTGATTGGCAACCAATATTCACAGTAAGCAATCTTCCTACAGTATTGAGTCGGTTAGATCACAGCAGAAACTAACCTACTCTATTCTCATCTCAAGCACAGAGAAAAACAGCTTTCTCAGACTGGGTTCTTGACATCTATGAGGAAGAAAGCAAGGAGGACAAAGTACACTTGATTGCCTCTACTTGACAGCAGCATCTTGGGGTTCTATAAAATATCCTGTCATAACTTAAACATGCCAAAAATCTGAAATGCTTCAAAAACTGAAACTTTTTGGGTGTCAACGTACTTCCACAAGTGGAAAAATCCACACCATAGAATTCTGTCTCATGTACTCAGTTTTTTTTTTTTTTAAATTTATTTGCAAGGAGAGAGAGAGAGAGAGAGAGAGAGAGAGAGAGAGAGAGAGAGAGAGAGAATGGGTATCCCAGAGCCTCTAGCCATTGCAAACCAACTCCAGATGTATGTGCCACCTTGAGCATCTGGCTTAGGTGGGTACTGGGGAACTGAACCTGGGTCAAAGGTTTTGTAGGCAAGCACCTTAACCACTAAGTCATCTTTCCAACCCATAAATAAGATTTTTTTGCCCTTTTTCCTTTACAACCTTGAAAAGATATGTATAAGGACATAAAGATATAAGGAAGCTTTTACCTATGTAAACAAATGAAAACTTAAAACAATAAACAAGGCATTCAAGAAGCTGAGGGTGAGCCGGGAGTGGTGGCGTATGCCTTTAATCCTAGTACCTGGGAAGGCAGAGGTAGGAGGATTGCCATGAGTTTGAGGCTATCCTGAGCTTCAATGAAACCCTACCTCAAAAAAAAAAAAAAAAAAAAAAAAAAAGAAGCTGAGGGCAGATGACCAGCAGCCCATGGCCATGGTTAGAGAGGGCTAAACAAAACAAATACACCAAAGGAATGAAGTACATGTGCAAAAAAGGAAGGAGTGAGACTAATATATGAAAACAAATGGTAATATCAATCTGGAAGATGCTGGGTTAAACAAAATGATTTCTTCTTTAGGTTTTTTTTTTTTTGTTTGTTTTTCCTTTTTGGTTTTCAAATTTGTATCTCTGTGTGTGTATGGGTGGCCCACACCCACTTAAGGATGTCAGCTCTTTCCTTCTACCTTCTTTGAAAGAGGGTCTCTCTCGTTGTTTTGCTGCTGAACACAACAGTCTAGCTGGCCTGTGAACTTCCAGATTCTCCTGCCTCTGCCTCCAACTGCCACGGATGCACTAGGATTGCAGACAAGTGTGTCACTTGTGTCTGGGTGCTAGGGAATCAAACTCAGGTCAGTAGGCTTACAGAGCAAGTATCTTTAACCACTGAGCCATCTCCTCAACTATCTGTTTAGATTTTTTAATATGCTAATACATCCAAACATAATTTATCAGGGTCGCTTCTGTTCATAAAGTATCTTTAAGATCAAGTGTTTTAAATATACTTGAGAAATGCTGCATATACAGAAAAAACTTTCCAAAGTTCCGACTATGATTTGATGAGTCCTAGTAGTACTATACTCTGATGTATCAGTGGAAGTAAAAATTTCTTGGATATGGCTAACTCAGCTAACTACAGAACTGAGTTGTGAAAGTAAAAATGGGGATAAACTGGGCATGGTGGTGTACACCTGTAACCTTAGCATTAGGAAAGTGGAGGCAGGAGGATCAGAAGTACAAGGTCAGCTACATAGTTTGAGGCCAGCCTGAGCCACAACTGAGACCTTATCTCAGAAAAAAAAAAAAAAAATTAAAATGTGGAGAACAGAGAATTATGTAACTCCACAATTCCATGTGATGAGGAGACTGTCTGCTTATTATCTTTTCTGATAACTTAGCATGCTCATTAGGACAGCAACTATGCATTACAGTACTCTTAACCACTGAATATGAACTATTGGTCCTAGATTAAAAACAGACCACAATATGCATTATTTCATTACACTTGAATCAGCTTAATTATATTTTTTGTACCCTCTGCTCTTTAGTATTAGTCTACAATACATGTAAATAGTTCAGGTATTTCTATATCTCCATTAGTGACCTGTTATAAGATGCAGAACAGTACCTAAAATATGCTCGTTCCTTGTGTAAATCAAGTCATACAATAGGAGGTGAAAGAAAAACGACAGGGTAACTGCAGGAGGATAGGCAGCAGCACCAGGATACAATCAGATAGACGAGAGTGGTAAATTGTTACTTTAATTGTTAAAAATGAGCTTTTATGGAGTTAAAGCTGATAACACACATTTTCAAAACCAATTCTCATTTTTACAAAAAAAACCCAATACTTTACATTCTAGCATTATTTTAGCAACACAGAAGCAAATATTAAAAATAATTTTTACTGCATATTACCTTTTCTTTAAGTAGTTTAGATGATACTGAATTTGTTCTTTTCCTTTAATATTTTTGCTTAAAATTCCTCTAGGGACAAAAGATTGAAAAATTTTAGTTTGAAACATAAGCAATACAATCTGAATTCTTTTAAGTGATCCTTCTGACTATAGCTAGGCACAGCCAATCATGTCTTCATTAAAAAATTAAAAAAATTAATGTAATTTATTTATTTGAGAGAAAGAGGCAGAGAGAGAATGAGTACGCCAGGGCCTCCAGCCACTGTAAATGAACCCCAGATGCATGGGCCATCTTGTGCATCTGGTTTATGTGGGTACTGGAGAACTGAACCTAGGTCTTTAGGCTTCACAGGCAAGTGCTTTAACTGCTAAGTCACCTCTCCAGTCCACATCTTCATTTTTATGCATCATTAACTTAGCTTTAATATAAATTCACAAAATTAGGAAACTTTTAGGCTGGGATGTAGTTTACTCAAAGGCTGCTTGCCTAGCACGCACAAGGCCCTGAGTTCAATCCCCAGCAACACCAATAAAAGAGCAAAGATTTTTAGTATTTTATGTCTGTTTTCATTGTTTTAATGAGACAAAATAGCGGGTTTCACTATATTTTCATAAATGTATATATAGTAATTTGATCATATTTATCCCCTATATACTACAGATACAGTTTAAACAAAACAATGACATTCCTTTAAGCCATACTGTGCTGTACTAACTGTGTGCCTGACTTCAGATGCAGCTCAGTTCTACCACAGCAGAAGATAATCTTACTTTGTGTACCATAGAGCTACGGCACAGTGTGGTGGTGCTCTCTGAACTCAAGTTTTTACTAAGGAGCACATATTAACAGAACAAGTTAAAATCAGGCTATAAGGACTTGACCTTTATTTCACTGATGGACTCTCAAGCTTCTAAGATTAGTGAAGATTATTATTATTATTTTTGCTGAATGCTCATGATCATAGGATATTGAATACTTTCTTCTGAAAACAGAGCAATACTCTATTGTCCTAAAATATTGCTATAGTCTGAATGTGACATGTCTAGCACAGGTAAATGTACTAAGTGTTTGGTCCCCAGCTAGTGGAGCTATTTTGGGAGATGGTGGAAACTTTAAGAGTGTTGCAGTCAGGTTCATACTGCTGGTAGAAATCACCCAACCAAGAGCAGCTTGTGGAAAAAAGAGGTTTATTTTGGCTTACAGGCTCAAGGGGAAGCTCCACAATGGCAGGGAAAATGATAGCATGAGCAAAGGGTGGACATCACCCCCTGGCCAACATAAAGTGGACCATAGCAACAGGAGAGTCTGCCAAACACTGGCAAGGGGAAACTGGCTATAACACCCGTAGGCCCATCACCAACAATACACTGCCTCCAGGAGGCACCAATCCCCAAATCTCTATCAGCTGGGAACCTAGCACTCAGAACACCTAAGTTTATGAGGGACACCTGAATCAAACCACCACAAAGTGTCAGGGTCTAGTTGGAGGATATAGGACACTGGGAACAAGCTTTTAAAGGGTATGGTCCCTGGTCCCTGCCTTGTGCTGTTTCCTGACTACAATGAAATGAATAGACATACTAGCTCCTACAGTCATGAGAAATTCTGCCTGGTCCAGAATTAAGGGGGCAGAGGACTATGGATTGAACCCTCTAAAACTGCAAGCCAAGACAAATCTGTCCACTTAATTTTGTGTGTGTGTGTGTGTGTGTGTGTGTGTAGTACGAGCAGTTGTGTGTTCACATGCGTGTGCATGTGCATGACTGTGGCAGCTAAAGGGCTGGGTGTCTCCCTCTTGCTCTGTCTTACTTATGAGGCTGGTTCTCTCACTCGAACTCATAGCTTGTCAATTAAGCTCATCTATCATGCCCCAGGGATATTCTGTCTTCACCTCCTGAGAGCTGGAATAATCACCTGCCAGGCATTTTTGTGGGTGCTGGGGATCCAAACTCTAGTCCTCATGCTTGTGTGCCAAGTGATTTATCAACTAAGCCCTTTGCCAAGCCCCCAAATCTTCCCTCTTTTCGTTACATTAGATATGCTCTTGCAGTCATGAGAACAGTACTGATACAAATATATAGTAACTTCTGGAAAAGTGTCTATAGAAAACATGTAAGTAGGAGACAAGAAGGCAAAGCAAAACTCTTCAGCTCACATGATTACTGACTCCATGACACTTTGCAAATGTTCCTTAGTACTTTTTGGGAGAGGCTGCCATGCTTTCCACTTGCTGGGTGCAACTTTGATTTGTTTTAGATCATTATGTTCCGTATGTCCTATTCCTGATGATAGAAGAGACTCATCAATCCAAAAGTTTGCATATTTTTACTTAAAAAAGTCATTTTAACATAGAAAAGCTAATAGCATCGTGAGAATTATAAAGGTGGCATAAATTGTTCAATTCACTTATTTATTTATGAAAATGAGACAGAGAGACAAAGACAGAGAGAGGGACAGAGAGAGAAAATGGGCACACCAGGGTCTCTGGCTACTGCAAATGCCACCATGTGCATCTGGCTTACATGGGTTCTGGGGAGTCAAACCTAGGTCCTTAGGGTTTACAGGCAAGTTCTTGAACCACTAAGCCATCTTTCCAGCCTTAACATTTTATTGCACATCAATAACATGCCAGGTATCAATTATGACTTTCCTGTTACTGTTAACTGCATATTAAATGACATTATAATGCTAATAAATATAAGCAAAGAATCAAGCTACAGTTATTATGTGGTTCTCAGAACACCTTAAGAATTTCATTGAGAGCTGCTGAGATGTAAGACACTTGCCAGCAAAGCCTAAGGACCCAGGTTTGATTCTCCAGTATGCATGTAAACCAGATACACAAGGTGGTCCATGTGTCTGGAGTTTGTGTGCAGTGGCTAAGCCCTGGTATACCCATTTCTTTCTCTCTCTCAAATAAATAAATGAAATCTTAAAAAGGAAAAAAAAAAAAAGTGGGGTTTTAAAAAAAGAGCTGGGTGTGGTGGTGCACGCCTTTAATCCCAGCACTCTGGAGGCAAGAGTTAGGAGGATCGCTGTGAGTTTGAGGGCAACCTGAGGCTAGATAGTGAATTCCAGGTCAGCCTGGGCTAGTGAGACCCTTTAAAAAAACAGAATTTCACTGAGAAGAATGGAAAAAAATTTCTACTAAATACAAGAACAAAGACAGACTGGTCAAAAGACAGACAGACATTGAGTACTGTATGCCATCAGAAGTATTCTCCTTTCATAATGACTACTTCTGGAGAAAAGAGGTATTAACCACGTCACAGGTGCACAGAACATCATCAAAGAAAAAAAAAACAACACCTTAGCAAATATAAACCCACAATCTGATCTCAGACAGCAAATTTTCCCATGAAGTGATATTTAAGGAAACACGACTATGCTAAAATAATTTACTTAGAAACTTCAGATAGTGCTTCCAAACTAATCTACAAAGTAGTGGCAGGACAGAAAGCATAACTGCCTTGACAGAAATATGACTTTTTTGTCATTGCCCAGCAGTATTTTTTTTTAAAGCATGAAACACTTTAATCTTCTCTAGTTCATATCAACATCACTGCATGCCAGCTTCTACAGTATTTTGTTAAGAGTTGTTAGATAAATTTCAGTTGACCCAAATCATAACCAATTTGTATAAAAATGTGAATGTGGCTGTTTATGACCATCATTTGCCTTTGCAGAAGTCAAGACCTGAGCATGTTTTCCTCAGTTTAGGCAGCTAGGAGGAGACATTCATTAAACATGGTAGAGAAAAGAAATACCTTCAGAAGGCAGCTGCGGTGAATGGTTTTTGCTTCTTTTTGCTGTGCTTCTAACCTGGACACACAGAATTAAATATATGATAAAAAGATATTGCTCTTGCAATAAATGGTAGACAGAAAGGGTATACTGTCACTTCTATAGAATTGTGCATATACATTTATTACAGGTAGAGAATACACTAAAGGATATGATATAAATTACAATTTGTAACAAACTACACTTCCTTAGCCTTCACATATTTCTAACAGAATAGACATTTTCAGAGCGGCCTAAAGAACAGACTTGATGTCTTCATCACCTCTTTATCTGACCGCTCCACTTCTTCATCAGCCCTTCTTTTGGAATTCCTCTTTAGCGGCTGAGACTTTTTTTTGGAAGAACTTGCTTTCCCAGACATCCTGACCTAAACCATAGGATGATAATGATGCACACAAGATCTGCAAACACGAATAGCACACAGAGAAGATCTGTGAAATATTTTATTGAAAAGACTATAATTACTCCATCTTTTAAAATAAACTTTTGACATTTTTGTGTATGTACAAAATTTTTAAAAATATTTAATTCCTTTATTTATTGGGTCCTTAGGCTTCACAGGCAAGTGTCTTGTTTGCTAAGCCATCTCTCCAGCCCCACAAGATATATTTTAATCATAGTCTCCTTCTGTCCCTCTCTCATCCCCATTCCCTTTCACCTCTTTCTCTTTCCAACCAGTCAACTGTATTTTTTTCCCTTTTCTTTTTTGTTTTTCATGTACGGTCTTGCTCTAGCCCATGCTAACTTGGAATTCACAGAGCTCCTTTTACCTCTGCCTCCTGGGTGCTGAACACTCTTGTGCATGTAGGGAACCAGAGGTTGATACTGTGTTTCTTCCTTCACCACCCTCGGGCCGAATCGGTCTATGAGCTCTTATGATTTCCTCTAGTTCTGTCAATCATTTTCCCTAGACAGTCTTCATTCAATAATATATAATTCAGTGCTATTCCAAATGTAATTTGCAAACAGGTACAATCTCCTTTAAAAATATATCTGTTTATTCATTTATTTGAGAGAGGGAAAAATCATGAATGTGGGTGTGTTAGGTAGGGCCTCTTGCCCCTGAAAATGAACTCCAGATGCATGTGCCACTTTGTGTCTGGCTTTACTTGAGTGCTGAGGAACTCGAACCTGGGCCAGCAGGCTTTTCAGGTAAGCACTTTTAACGGTGGTACCACTTCCTCTCCCCCAGTCCTCTTAAAAGTAGAAAGGAAGCATAAAATTTCTATAGTAATTGGACAAGGTATTTTTTTTTCCTTTTTCTTTTCTTTCTCGAGGTAGGGTCTCACTCTAGCCAAGACTGACCTGATTCACTATGTAGTCTCAGGGTGGCCTCAAACTCAAGGCGATCATCCTACCTCTGCCTCCTCCCAAGTGCTCGGATTAAAGGCGTGCGCCACCACACCCGGCTTGACAGGGTAATTTTACTTACCAGTCAGATCATCCAACAATTACCCTTGTCTTTTGAAGTTCATTTTCCTCATAGTTGATATTTAAAAGTAGATTTACTTTTTCAGGTCCATTTTAGATTTCTAGCAAAATGGGATGGGAATGCTGCTCCTGGCCAATGCCACTCACTACAATTTCCCTATCAACACCCCATATCAAAGAGACACAACTGCTACAACTGATAACACCTACACTCACACATCGCATCACCCTAAATTCACATCTTACAATAGGGTTCACTGCTGATGACTTATGAGTTTAATAATTTATTTTAAGTTGTATTTCACGAGTATCAGTTGTATGATTAGAGAGAAAAGACGGTCCTTAGCAGTTTTAAGAAGAAGCATTTTCATGATACCTACTTGAGATAATAGACCATGATGCAAGAAATTTCTCAACTTTAGCATCATTAATATTTTGGATGCTGTTGGGATTTAAAGTTGAGGTTTTAACCCACTCCACACCTGCCTTGATGGAAAGGTGCTGATCTCCAGCAATAGATACAGTTCATCAATCTTATATATGCTATCTTCGTAAATTTTCTGCTATTCTTTTCTCTTTAACAAGGCTGACATGTTGCCATATTTTTTCTGCCGCCCTCAATACAGCAGAGCTGGCCACCCTATCTTCAGTTCCTCCCTGTTCTCCTTAGATAGGGTAAGTCCATATTCTCTTTTAAATATAAACTCTCCGATGGTGAACTTTTAGGAACAAGCCCCAGGTGTATTCTCTTTAAACTCCCTACTTAGTTAGCTCCTCTTGCCTACAAACTTGACAGTGGATAGATACGCCCGCGCCAAGGGCCCAGCACCGCGACCCGCGTCCCCTCGGGGAAAGCTGTTCGGAAACTGAGACAAGACCCGTTCAACAAAACCTCGCCTTTTACCCCTAAACGCCTCTACCAACCAGGACCCCGGGCACTTTAGGCGCTTCCCCGGACTCTTCACGGTTTCTCGCAGGGTCTCTCGGAAGCTCAGCAGACGAGGATTCGCGCCCAAACCTTTGAAAGCCCGGGAACCCGGAAGTAGGTGGGAAGAAAGCGGAAACACTTAGAGCGGGAGGCGGGCCTGTAGGCACGTTTATGACGTCACCAAAAGCGCCGGCGCTAGCGCGATTGGATTGGCTGAGAGAAGGGCGGCGCCGGAAGGCGCCCTCTGATTGGACGGGCGGGCGCTGGCTCTGTCGCATTTGCCGGCCTCCAGCTGGGGGCGAGCCGGTCTATAGCGGGGTCGGAACCGCCGGCCTGTGAGTAGGAATGTGTACTTCGGTGGGCGCTGGGCGTCCGTCCCTTTTTTTTTTGTTTGTTTGTTTCAGACTCCTCTTTCTGCTCTCCCGCTCTGTCCTTTCCCCCTCTATTCTTCCCGTCTTTCCCTTCCTGCTGTGACCCGAGCCCACTTCCCCCCGCCTTCTCCTTAGGGTTAGGTGTTCACTTCGACTGGCCTCTCATTTTCTCCTCCGTCCCAGGGAACTAGGGGCTGTCGCTCTTTGTCGGCCGAGGGGTCTTGTCCCTCCCTTCCATGGCCGCCCAAGCACCGGCGAGGCCGACGTCTCTGGGTGTGTGTGCATGCACAGGTGCTGGCTCTGTGCCTGCATGCCTTGTGGCTCCGGGCTGTGTGGTGCTCTTAGGGGTTTTTGCAAGAGATGGTGGAACAAAAAGTAGGTGAGGTTAAGGCGTGAGAGATGGAAAAGGAAAGGCAAGTTTAAGTTGACTTAAAATTGTAAATCTGTAATAACGTTCTCGGCTCTGTCTAGCATGACAGCTGGCTTTCAGAAGCTTGAGGCCTAGGGTATGCGTGTAAAGTTTTAAGCCACTTGCTGATTTTCTTCCTGCATAGTTTTGTGTTTAATGATTCATTTATGCAAATATTAACTTCCCTGTATTTGGCTAGCTTCAAACCAAATTGAACACTGCAAGTGGCTAGCCTTCTTTAAGTATTAATATGAAACCACTTTTAAACAGTTAAGCTTGGAAGTAACTTGCTTCTGAGTTAGTCCCCCCCCCCCCCAACCCCACTTAGGGATATGTTTCTGAGGCGTGAGTCTGGACTTCAGTATTTCTCTTTAACACATTTTAATCAAGAACTTCAGTTTACTTTGCACGTTGCTTCTTTGAATGCTTGAAGCCTCTTTGGGTGTATCTTCCAAGCAAAACTTTAGAAATCCTCCTGTCGTCAACAGTACTTCTGTTCTGTTTCTGTTCACCAAGACCCTTTTTAATTTTTTTAAACATATTTTATTTATTTGCAAGCACAGAGAGAAAGACAACATGTGTGTGAGAATGAGCTGGGTGTGGTGGCCCATGCCTTTAATCCCAGCACTTGGGAGGCAGAGGTAGGAGGATCACCATGAGTTCAAGGCCACCCTGAGACTACATAGTGAATTCCAGGTCAGCCTGGGCTAGAGTGAGACCCTACCTTGAAAAACCAAAAAAAAAAAAAAAAAAAAAAAAAAAAAAGAATAATGACAATGTGCCAGGGACTCTGGCTGCTACAAATTTCAGATGCATGTGCTACTTTGTGCATCTGGTTTTACATGGATACTGTGGAATTGAACTGTGGTCATTAGGGCTTTCAGGCAAGTGCTGAACCACCTTTCCAGCCCTGCCTTTTGATTTCTTAGGGTCTTTGTTATATTCTTGGTGGGACTCTTTCCTATCATTTGTTCTGTTTTACAAAAGGTTTATTTGGGCTGGGAAGACATCTTAGCAGTTAAGGCACTTGCCTGCAAAGCCAAAGGACCCAAGTTCAGTTCCCCAGTACTCACCTAAAGCCAGATGCACGAGGTGGTGCAAGTACCTGGAGTTTGTTTGCAGTGGCTAGAGGCCCTGGTGTGCCCATTCTGTTTCTGAAATTTTGTTTCTATATCTGCCTCTCTTGCTCTCTCTCAAATAAATAATTACAAAAGTATATTTAAAAATATTCATGAGTATTTTGTTTGAAATGGATATTCTAATTTCAGACATTTTTCAAATTTTTAAATATTATTAAAGAAATGGTGCAGTTGAGACTAAACGACCACCTTTAATTTATTAATAATTTATATTTACAATTAAAATCATAGAAAACATACCCATTGTAAATACACAGTTTAATATTTTCCACAAGCACAATACATCTGTATAAATAACATCCACTCTTTTATACTTCACTAAATTGACAGGTAAGAAATGATATGTGAAATAGAACTTGAAATTCACATTTGCCTTAGTATAAAGGAACATGTTGAGGCTAGAGAGATGGCTTAGTGATGAGGCACTTGCTTGCAAAGCTTAAAAACCCATATAAGCCAGATGCACATGGTAGTGCATGCGTCTGGAGTTATTTGCAGTGGTTAGATGTCCTGGCCACCTATCCTGTCCCATAAATAAATAAAAATAAATAAAATTTAAGGGAACATGATGGAATGGCTAATGAATTATAAAAAGATAGGTTCTATGTGTTAATTTAGGAAGTTGATTACTTTTCTGTGTGGTATGTTGATAAAACCACTTTATTTTTCTGAAATCTAATTTCTGCAGGTGTAACTAAGTGAAATTGGGCTCAGTCATTATAAGAGTCAGATAGTTATCAAGAATATATAACTGTCATGTTGGAGTAGTTTGTAAACTAGCAGAGAGATGTGTTTTTCAAGAGGTCAGTTAGCCCAGCTCTAGGGATCAGGGAAGGATGTGAGTTAATGGAAGGACTTTGAAATTAGTCTGTGCAGGTTTAAATGCTGTTTAGGTTTTTATGTGCCCCAGTTTCTTACTCAGTAAAATGAGGATAGTATTAGCACTGACTTGGTATTGTGAGGATTAAAATTGCTCTCTAAAAAGTTTTTCCTACCTTCTATGTGTCTGTCCCAAGGAAACTGTATGTTGGAGATAATACCTTTGCTAAGTTGTTCAAAAACAAATTATCAGAATATTCTAGGCCAAAGGAAGTATAAAAGCAGTTTCATAAATACTTGGTATTTGCAAATAACTAATATTCCAGTATTTCTAGAACACAATGTGTAGATGACAAAAGAGAGACCTATCCTGGAAGCCTTGGACGCCTGTTAGTCTCAGTCATGTTTTTCTTCATCAGCTAATGTAATGCCTACCATAAGGTAAATGTTATATAAATGTATTTTAAATTAAAAATTACTTGGGACACCATTTTATATCTTCCACATGGGTTGAAGCTTTGAAAATTTTTTCAAAGGTGTGAGGAGTGTGATGTAATCAGATTGGCTTTGTGTCAGCCTAGGATAGGTTAGATTAGAGGAGACCAAGGTGGGTCTGTAAGACTGGCCAAGGGGCTGTAGAGGAAGAAGACTGGATCTAGAATAACATGGGCAGGTGTTGTAAAATACCAAGTACAGGAAGTAGAAAGGGGTAAAAGATGAAGTGAGACTAATATACCATCTTCTTTTTTCCTTCCCACCCAAAGCTCTGGTTTTTCTTCTTGTAAATGTATTTGAACTGTTTATGTTTTATTTCCCCCTAGGTCAGTCCTCATCCCTTTTGGGGATTTCCATGCTTTACCATGTTGCGGGCTCAGTGTCAGCTTTTTGTGTTATCACCCCATTACCTGAAGCTACTGAAAGAGTCATCAGGCTCCAGGCTCACATGGCAGCGGCTTCTCCACCAGCAGCAACCACTTCACCCAGAGTGGGCTGTCCTGGCCAAAAAACAGCTGAAAGGCAAAAACCCAGAAGACCTAATTTGGCGGACCCCAGAAGGCATCTCCATCAAGCCTGTATACTCCAGGGTGGATACCAAGGACTTACCTGAAGAACTTCCGGGAGTGAAGCCATTCACACGTGGACCTTATCCCACCATGTACACCTATAGACCTTGGACCATCCGCCAGTATGCAGGCTTTAGTACTGTGGAAGAAAGCAATAAGTTCTATAAGGATAACATTAAGGGTGAGATTTTTAATGTGAAGCATTTACGATAAGAGAGGCTAATCTCTGTAAAGACGTTAGTCACTTTTATAATTTTGTAAAGCCTATGTTGTGAAAAAGTACTTTTCAGCTTCTGTAGTGAAAAAGATGAATGAGTCAGGAAGGGTGTAAAAGTTTGGAAGTAAAACACACTTCTCAGTATTTTCTATAAAAGAAATGAGGTGAAATTATATGAAGAAAGGATGAGATGGGCTTTACCTTTGGTAATTTTTAGTTATTTTGTTGAGATAAGAATTGGAAGGGAAGAGACTATAAATGATGGTCAAAGAGTAATAAATGATAAAGTGGTATTGATATGTTTAGTGAATTCATTTTTGGAAAAATTAAAGCTGTGATTTCCTTTTTACTAATTTATAATAAAATCTTATTATTTAAATGCTACACTTGAGGATTTCTAGATTTGTATTGCCCATGAAGGGAATGGATTTATATTTTAGTTATTTGGGCATCTTCCGTGGGGACTGGTAATGTAGTCGATGCCTACCATGGTCAAGGCCCTGGATTTTATTCCAGCTTCATTAAAAAAAATGGGTGATGAAGGTGGTTTTTTAAGTTCTTTTTCCTGAATATTTCAATAGTCAAGGCATCCTAGAACCATGATAAAGAACAAAAAAAAAGTAACCATACAAATACTAAATTATGTTTACTACATAAGAATGGCTAGATCTTTTCATTGATTTTAAAAGTAATCTCAGTCAATTTTAAATTAAAAAAAAGTTGAACAGTTCCTCAGACCTGGGGTTAGTGAAGTATTTTGTTACTTCTTTTTCTCAGTGAGGTCTGGAGCTCAATTTGTATGACTTACCATATTGGAAATAGCTGATTTTTATGAAGTAAAGTATTAATAAAGTGTATCTGAGCATGGAAATGTTATGAAGATATTATGCTGAGATAAATCTGCTTTCAGTACCGTTAGAAAACGTCAGTTCACTTTGTGCCAGACTCTCTGATGTGGTGATTTTCTTTGTGTGTCTAGCTGGCCAGCAGGGGTTGTCGGTTGCCTTTGACCTGGCAACCCATCGTGGCTATGACTCAGACAACCCTCGAGTTCGTGGTGATGTCGGTATGGCCGGAGTTGCAATTGACACTGTAGAAGATACCAAAATTCTCTTTGATGGAATTCCTTTAGAAAAAATGTCCGTTTCCATGACCATGAATGGAGCAGTTATTCCAGTTCTTGCAACCTTCATAGTAACAGGAGAAGAACAAGGCGTGCCTAAAGAGAAACTTACTGGTACAATCCAGAATGACATATTGAAGGAGTTCATGGTCAGAAATACTTACATTTTTCCTCCAGAACCATCCATGAAAATTATTGCTGACATCTTCCAATATACAGCACAGGTATGCTATACTCTGCTGTTACAGATTTTACAATAGTTATGTGAATGTAGGGATTTTCACAAAATGCTATAAATTTGAATTAAGTAACTGAGTGAGTTACAATGTCAACACTTTATTGATGTGAGGTTTTACATTTTTGTCTTTATTAATTTTTTACATTACTTGGGCAAGGTAACAATTACTGTTTTTTCTTTAATGTCTAATCTTCTGTTAATTGTTAGCATCAGTTCCTTCCAGAGCTCAAATGGACTAAAAGTAGACACTGGTGTCAAAATAGATGGCACATGAGAATATCAGCTGTATTTCTGCTGAAAGCTGACTTGGCGGAGACCATTATTTATCTGCAAATGCACTGAGCCCATGATGTTCCACCCCTGAATTAGCCACATCTTGAACCTGGCCAGTGGGAAAAGAAGTTTCCTATGGTGTTCCTGTAGAAGCAACATTCCCTCCACAGGAAATATTTTACTCCTTCATTTCCTTTAACCAATTTATGCGTTTTCCCACCCCCACTAATCACATTTTGTTTCTTGCCAACTATGCTTTCCTTCTTGCCTCCCTTAATTTAGTCCATTATTAAATGGCTAAAGAAACATCTCTTCTGCCTCAAGCCTCTTAATCTTATTCACACCTCGCTCTGTCAGAATTCTTACAAGCATTCCAACATTCTTCATTTGAGATTTTGCCATTGTGTTTTGCCAAGTATTTCTTTTTATGTTTTATATCAGCCCAAGTGAGTTGTGTTTTACATAATTGTGTATTTCTATCACATTTTAAAATATTGTATATTTATTATTTATTTGACAGAGAAAGGGGGGAGAGAGAATGGGTGCACCAGGGCCTCCAGTCACTACATACGAACTCCAGATGTGTGCGCCCCCTTGGGCATCTGGCTAATGTGGGCCTTGGGGAATCGAACTTGGGTCCTTTGGCTTTGCAGGCAATCGCCTTAACCGCTAAGTGTTCCCTGCAGCCCTTCTATGACGTTTTTAGATTTCAAGGGCATACACGTAGGAGGGTTCTATTTTGCAGTGTGACAAATGCACAAGTAGCAGTAGCTTAAACCAAACAGAAGCTGCTTCTGTTTAAGAAATCACAAGCCAGGCTGGAGGGGTTTGCAAATATGGAGCTCCACAGCCTGCGGGGCTCCAGGCTCCTTTCATCTTGTTTTCCCTTTGTTGTTATGTGTGCGCTCAGGAAAGGGAGGAGGAAAGTTAGATATGTGTCAGAGGGAAAGGGACCCAGCACCTCTGAATTACAGTAAACTTGTAGAAGAAACACATCAAATTTCTGCTCAGTGGACATATATAGTGGTAAGACTACTTTGTTATTTGTGTGTGTGCCTATATAGTAATGAGAATGGTATGTATACATATTGTATATTTAATTTATACCACTTATAAACAATGCCAGTAAGCATTTTTTGAGTGCTCAATCAATACTAGAATAATACAGTGGTATATATGAATCATTTTAATCCTAAAACAGTTCTATAAAGTTATTACCTTTATTTTGTAGTTTAGGAAACCAATGAATAACACTGCTAAAATCTGTGCTTTCCAAAACCAGAGCCCATGCTGTTAACCACTGTACTGTTTCTCTGCTTTAGCATGTGGTATTTTATGTTTAGTTGACTTGGGAGCTATAACGGTTTTTTATTTTGTTAGGAAATTTGTGATTATTTTATTTTAAATTTTTATGCATATGGAGAGAATTGACATTCCAGGGCCTGCAGCCACTGCAATTGAATTCCAGACATGTGCACATGTCGACCTTGCGTGCTTGCATCACCTTGTGCGTCTGGCTTACATGGGACCTGGAGAGTCGAACATGGGTCCTTACTTAGGCTTCACAGTCAAGCACTTTAAATGTTAATGACTGTGGTAGAAAGGACCTAGGATATGCATGCCTTAAGTATCATAGTCAGTAAATGGAAGTGAAATCTTTGATTTTTAAGCCATGCATTTTATCTTGTGTTGTCTCAAAGAATTGTACTGTAGATCAAATCATTTTCTTTGTTTTTTTATTATGAACTTATTCAGGTTTGATGACCTTATTCAAAGAGAAATAATAACTAGCAAAATTAAATTTCATGTATCTCTAGCATGGCAAAGTTAAAAAGCCTTATGAATTTTTATAAGGTCAACATACTGGTTTTGAGTTAAAGATGTCTTCTTTCAGGTAACCATGTAGGCTGGTGGTGTAGTTACCTTTTCTTTTCTGAAAGAATCACCAGACTAAAAATAGCTTATGGAGAAAAGGGTTTGTTTCAGGCTTACAAACGCCAGGGGAAGCTTCACCATGGTGGAAGAAGCTGCCTCACCTCCATACATCCATAGCAGAGGGACAACTGCCAGCACCAGCAAGCATACGCAGCCAGAGCCCACGCTGGCTCTCTC
Source organism: Dipus sagitta (assembly GCA_036346955.1). Lineage (NCBI taxonomy): Eukaryota > Metazoa > Chordata > Mammalia > Rodentia > Dipodidae > Dipus > Dipus sagitta. The sequence continues at coordinate 123,874,937 of CM070779.1, read as the reverse complement.
CATGGAGGACTGGACTCAAGATCCGCCTCCAGTGACATGCCTGCTTTAGGACTAAATAGGAGGCTTAATCAAAAATACCCGAGTCTGTGTGGGTACATGCATTCACATTCAAACCCCCACGGATGGTTAATGCAAATTCTTTTCCACTATAAAAGCAAATAGGCATTGTGAAAGATGGTGGTTCATGGATCTGTCATTTAAATTTGGGAGTGAATTAAATATAGCAAACATTAAATGTTTTAAGTTAATATTAAAAACTCCAAAGTTATAAGTTGAACATCATTTAAATATTTGCTTTTATAAAACATGTTTAATAGAAACTTTAATACTTTTAATCATTGCTATATTTTCTATTTTTATGTAGCACATGCCAAAATTTAATTCTATTTCAATCAGTGGATACCATATGCAGGAAGCAGGGGCTGATGCCATTCTGGAACTGGCCTATACGATAGCAGATGGATTGGAATACTGTAGAACTGGCCTCCAAGCTGGTTTAACCATTGATGAATTTGCTCCAAGGTGAGAAATTAAACTTATATATTGTCTCAACATTAGAAAAATGCAAAGGACTGTTTTACGTCTGCACTACAAAATATATTGATAAATAAATTTGTAGAGATATTTGTCATGCTAGATTTATATCATCTTATGTTTTATCTGACCATGAGAGAATAGACCAGTATACTCTGTAATAAAAAAAATCAGAGCTGGAGAGATGGCTTAGTAGTTAAGGCACTTGCCTGTGAAGCCCAAGGACTCATGTTTGACTTTCTGTATCCCAGGTAAGTGAGACGCATAAGGTGATGTATGTTCAAGGTCGCACATGTGCACAAGTTGGTGCGTGTGTCTGAAGTAGAGCTGCAGGCTGGAGGCCCTGGTGTGCCAATTCTCTTTCTCTGTCTCTTGTAAAAAAGAATTTTGCTTGATTATACATTGTGAATTGGTTGAATGACATCATTTGAGCAATTTGGACAGTACAATTAATTCAAACATTAAAAAAAATTAAGGGCTGAAGAGATGGCTTAGAAATTAAAATGCTCGCCTACAAAGCCCAAGGACCCAGGTCCGATTCCCCAGTGCCCATGCAAGCCAAACGCACAGGATGGTAGATGTGTCTGGAGTTTGTCTGCAGTGGCTGGAGGCCCTGGCGCACCCATCCTCTCTCTATCTGCATCACCACACCCAGCTAAAACCAATTTTTTTGTGCTACCCAACCAGATTCTGGTTTTATTCCTTTCATAGATAACTTCTGCTTTACGTAATGCATTGTCTTACATACTGTGTATTTCTATTGTTTTTTTTTTCCCTTTTAAGAAAATGAATACTGAATTGGGGATATAGCTTATTGGTAAAAGCCTTTGCTTAGTATGTGTGAGTTCCTGGGTTCCATCCCAAGGGGAGAAAAAAGATCTCTCTCTCTGTGTGCGTGCATGTACATGCATGAACATGTACTACTGGGGATGGAACCCAGAACTTCATACATGCTAGGTAAGTATTCTGCCACTGAGTCATATCCCCTGCTCAATAATTTTTCTTTAATTAAGGACACAAAGGCTGTTCCTTACTAAGGAAATCAGTTGCAAATGAGTAGTTTTTACTGGAAGCATAGAGTTGTCATAGCTGTTTTTGTAAGGCTTACAGGTACTTAGGTACATGTGCATTCCTTCTAACTCAAATTTGGTTGGTTGATTGTGAAATGTGCACATTGATTTTCTAGGATGTGATAAAATTGTTTTTATTTTTTTAAGGTTAAGCAAAATCTGGACTTTGCTATTGTAGGTTGTCATTCTTTTGGGGAATTGGAATGAATTTTTATATGGAAATAGCAAAAATGAGAGCTGGGAGAAGACTGTGGGCTCATCTAATAGAAAAAATGTTCCAACCCCAAAACTCTAAGTCTCTCCTTCTAAGAGCACATTGCCAGACATCAGGATGGTCACTTACTGAGCAGGTATGGATTGAATTTAAATACAGAATTTTAATAAGTAAAAGAAGTATTTTTTTATTAAGCATATGGCACAATTGGGAACCATTTTTAAGAACCTGACTGCTGATAGTTGAAAATCATAATTATTTTGACATATAGTATATTAGTTAAGATGGCTCCATCTAGTGGTTAACGGTATATAACCTTCTACCATAGGGTTGTACTGCTTTCTTTTATTTTTTATTTTTATTTAAAAAAAATTTTTTTTGTTTATTTATTTATTTGAGAGCAACAGAGAGAAGGAGGCAGAGAGAGAGAGAGAATGGGCGCGCCAGAGCTTCCAGCCTCTGTAAACGAACTCCAGATGCGTGCGCCCCCTTGTGCATCTGGCTAACGTGGGTCCTGGGGAATTGAGCCTCGAACCGGGGTCCTTAGGCTTCACAGGCAAGCACTTAACCACTAAGCCATCTCTCCAGCCCTTTCTTTTATTTTTTTAAAGTTAGAATACAAATAACATGTTTCCTTCTGGCACCTTCATACGTCAGTGTCATTATAGTTTGTTTTCATTTTTTTCCTTTTCTGCTGTCCTCCATACCTCCTGCTCCCATAGCTGGTTTCTCCCAAACACACACACACACACACACACACTCTCTCTCTCTCTCTCTCTTGTGTTTTAAATAAGGAAACTGACATGTACAGATTATTATCATCTGGATAGTTGGATTTTTATTCCATTAATATTACGTGGTGATAATTGTTTCTATGCGCATTAATTTTATATGTTAAAATACCATGGTTGGTATAAAGTAATTACAGGTTTAAAGTTTCATGTCTTTTACACATTCAAAATCAAGTAACAACAGTCATCCTTCTTACAGCAGAGGTCTTAAGGTTGAAAGGAACTTTAATAAACTTGGTTGTCATACTCTACTTATTTTTATAGCTAAGAAACTAAAATTTACAGAAGCCCAGTGACTTGTCCAAATCACAATTAGGAGTATAATGATCTATCATTCAAATTTTTCACTTCACAGTTGACTGTTTAGCAATTTATTGAATGCTTCCTTGGTATACACAAGAGTGGTCGGTACTCTGGTGTACACAAAATTATTAGAAGGTAGTGAGTTAGGAAAAAAGGCTCATATAATTAATAGAAAAGTTATACTTCATTTTATATTTGTGGAGCAATATATGGGCAGTATAAAAGTTGACACAAGAAATATCTGATAATCAGAGGATGATAAATGACAGTGTTTTGGTGCCTAAGCACTAGACACAATGGCTCTTACCCCCAGGTCGTTCTCTCATTTGTCTAAGTGTATATAATATTCTTTTTTTTTTTTTTAAATTTATCTTTGTTTTTTAGAGAGAGAGAGAGAATTGGCATGCCAGGGCTGCAGCCACTGCAATGGAATTCCATATGCTTGTGCCACCTAGTGGGCATGTGCGACCTTGTGCTTGTCTCACCTTTGTGCATCTGGCTAACATGGGATCTGGAGAGTAGAACATGGGTCCTTAGGCTTTGCAGGCAAACACCTTAACCACTAAGCTATCTCTCCAGCCCTAAGTTTATATAATATATAATGTTCTAAAGCCAGTATTCAATTTGTTGTAAAATCCCTTTGTGTTTTGGCATAGAGAGTCATGTTTTTTAGCTATAACATCTCTGAAATGTTTTCATGTTTTAAATTTTGGGCCATATGTTTTAGGATCCATACAACAACATTGTCCGTACTGCGATAGAAGCAATGGCAGCTGTGTTTGGAGGGACTCAGTCGTTGCACACAAATTCTTTTGATGAAGCTCTGGGGTTGCCAACTGTGAAAAGTGCTAGAATTGCCAGGAACACCCAAATCATCATTCAGGAAGAATCTGGGATTCCCAAAGTGGCTGATCCTTGGGGAGGTTCATATATGATGGAGTCTCTCACCAATGATGTTTATGATGCTGCCTTGAAGGTCAGTTTCTCCTCTTTGCAACTTTTTTTTTTCCAGACATATAGTATCATAAAGATGTATAGCTTTACAAATCTAGAATTAGGGATTTTTTTGATGCATAAATCTGATCACTTTTAGTTTCATACTAAAAAGCCAGGTGTGGTGGCACATGCCTTTAATCCCAGCACTCGGGAGACAGAGGTAGGAAGATTGCCATGAGTTTGAGGCCACCTGAGACTACATAGTGAATTCCAGGGCTGCCTGGGTTATCGTACTCTGCCTCGGAAAACTAAAATGCTCATGAGAAGAAGTGAAATTCAAAATTGATTTAATAGTTTCAACACTGAAACTAAACTTAAAAGTACATTTCAATTTTTAGCAACACATTGCTTGCAGAAATAGACAACTACCATTAAAGAGTTTATTCAAAAAAATAGCAGTCTTTTGCCTTTCAATTACTATTTTTCTTCGTTTTGGAGTATGCAACATTTATTCATTGTGTTTGCATATATATGGTTTTAAATAACACTTATAAACCATTTCTTCTAATTTGATCTGTTTTAGATATTAGACAAAACTTTAGACATTATCTGTTGTTTATTTGGTGTGATAGTTTAGCACTTTAGTTATTAATGTCTCTTCTCTCCCACCTCCCTTTGTAAGGAAAGTGTAAGAAAAGCAAAAGAGAACATTGGACTTGATCTCTACAGACAGACTGTTGAGAGAAACAGAGAGCGGCAGCAGCCTTCCTGTGGGATGAAGGCTAAAGCACTGAGCTAGGCTGGGGGTCAACCTTATAAGGAGGATCCTAAGAAACAGGCTGTACCAGGCACAGTAGATAAGGAACTTGCAGCTGTTTGTGTCCTTGTTCAGAATAGGCTTCTTCAGCCAGGATTGTCTACAGGAGGATACCCAGATGGCTTTTGGTCCTCCAAGGCCATCTGAGCTAACAGAAGTTTTTTAGTCAGAGGGAGTAGTCGGGCTTGTCAAGGCCAAATGCCTCTGAGGCTTCTTAATTACCTGTTAGTCTTAGGGATAGTTATTAACTCTTTAGTTTCCTCTAGTTTTCAGGGAAGACTATTAACCCTTCACCCTTCCTGTCAGTGTAACTATAATTAATCTCAATTCTGTGCGCTCTCTTGACTTAGGCTGGTTTCTCTCCCAGCCTTGTGGCAGTCCTTTGGCTTCTCTTGGCCTCATTCTGGGAATATTTCTGTACCTCTCCCATGTTGAATCCTGAAACCTAAGTCTCATGTCTTTCTCTGTTGTTCTGAAGCATTTCTTAAATCACCTTCCTAGGATGGTGCATGGAAGGGGAAGTATTTTTGAACTAGACATGTTTGAAATGCATTTATTTTGTTCTTCTTCTTGATTGATAGCCTCACCAGGGTTGGAATTATTTTCATTAGGGAATGTATAAGGAAATTTACAAACCTCAGTCTGCTTTTTTTTTTTTTTTTTTTTTTTTTTTTGGTTTTTCGAGGTAGGGTCTCACTCTAGCCCAGGCTGACCTGGAATTCACTATGGAGTCTCAGGGTGGCCTCAAACTCATGGCAATCCTCCTACCTCTGCCTCCCAAGTGCTGGGATTAAAGGCGTGCGCCACCACGCCCAGCTCCAGTCTGCTTTCTAGTATAGCATCTTATACTGTCTCCAATATTTCTGATGAAAGATTTAATAATGCAGTCTTTCTTTCTGAACATGTAGGGATGCCTTTATTTCTTGTGTTGATACACATCCTGATGTGTGACTTTTTCCTACATTAAACCACGTATTTGATGAGTTTTTCTCCTTTCTTTCTTATTTAGTTTTTTTGAGGCAAGGCCTCATGTAGCCCAGGTTGACCTTTAAGTTGCTATGTAGCTGAGGATGGCCTTGACCCTCCTGCCTTTACCTCCCAAGTGCTGGAATTTCAGTCATGCACCACCATGTATACCCCATCTTACCCTTTTCATAGCTCTGGGACATTTTCTTGTATAATTTTTGATAATTTCTTTCTGATATTTGTTCTATAGTTTCTCTTTCTAGAACTTCTAGTTCTAAGATTTTGGGTGCCCTTAATATGATAATGGTTTTTTCCATAATACATCTGTTTCACTTTTGCTTTCTTGAAGATTTCATAAAATGCATCTTTCTGATTAAGTACTTTAATATATTAAATTTTTGTTTATAAGTATTCATCATTTTCTGTCTTTTCAGCCTCTATGCCATATATTTTGTTTTGTTAGTGCAGACTCTTCTTTTTCTCAGGATATTAATGATTTATTTTGAAGTTTTCTTGTACATTCTGTATTGTCTGTGTAATTTTATTACTCAAACTTAAGGCTTTTATTTTAGTAGTATATTTACCCTAGTCTCTTCTGTATTTAATATTTGATGGTTAGTTGACTCATTAGTTCATTTTTGACAGATAGTAAACATTGAGTCTTAGCAGAACAGGGGTCAGTAGTTGGAAATTTGTCTTTTTAGCATTATGTCATTTTGTCTTCCATAGACTCAGGTACAGATTTTCTTTTTTGAATACTTCATGTGAAGCTCTTTCCCTGGGGAGATGTAAACATAAGTCTCCTAACCCCAGATAGGGCACAGGTGACCAAACCACAATCTGCACCAAAACCAATTTTGGTGAAGCAGTTGAGTTTATTGGAGTTACACAGATTGTAGCATGAGCATGGGTGACTCAGAGGCAGCTGCATCGCTGAAAAGCCCACGCTAATCCAGTTGACGGCTCTCAGCACACTGCTCCACTTGCAGGTAGCTTTACCCTAGGCAGTAGGGAGGACTAGTACAAGGTTTTTTTTGTTTTTGTTTTTGTTTTGACATAGGGTCTCACTCTAGCTCAGGCTGACCTGGAATTCATTATGTAATCTCAGGGTGCCCTGGAACTCACAGGGATCCTCCTACCTCTGCCTACCAAGTACTGGGATTAAAGGTGTGGGCCACCATGCCCAGTATTACAAGTTTTTTTTCTCAGACTTGTTGATCTGATTCTCTTGAGCCTCCTTCCCTCAGGAGGTAATGTTTCCACTTCAGAGAAAATTGTTACCTAACACTGGTCAGAGACTGCCCTTCAATTGTTTATTGCTCCAATAACCTTGGGGAGTAGTGGTATAGCCTTGTAAGTTTCAGCACTTCCAGACTTGATTTCCTGAGTCTTCTGAACCTCCTTCCTACCTTCTGGGGCAGTACTTAAGTTCCCCGCAATTTGCTATACTACATCAGGGAAGAGTAAATTTGATTTTATGTTTTGCTAAGCCATATTTCAACATATGTATCTGTTATGTAATTGAGGGTTTAGATATTTTCTGCTTTTATTAAAGATAGTCATGTAATTTCTTATTTTTAAAGGAAAATTGCATTTTAAAGACTATTTTTTCTTAAAGGCTTTAGGTAGCCATTTAAACTTATAAAAATGTAACTAAAACTAAGGTTTATTGCTGGACTTGGTGGTGCACGCCTGTAAGACCAGCACTTGGGAGGCTGAGATTCAGGAGGGCAAGGCCAGTAAACTTTACATAGCAAGTTGCTGCCAGCCTGAGCTACATGAGAGCCTATCTCAAAAGATGAAAAATAATTAAATAATTTTAGAGAATTGATTTTTTTTTAATTTTTAAATTTATTTTTATTTTTATTTATTTGGGAGAGAGAGAAAGAGACAGATAGAATGGTCACGCCAGGGCCACCAGCTGCTGCAAACGAACTCCAGTCCCATGCAGTACCTTGTGTATCTGACTTACGAGGGTTCTGGGGTATTGAACCTGGGTCATTTGGCTTTTCAGGCAAGTGCCTTATCTGCTAAGCCATCTCTCCAGCCTGTTTTTCTTTTTCTTTTTTTTTTTTAAATTTGCTTATTTTTATTTATTTCTGAGAGGTGGGGGAGAGAGGGGGAGAGAGAAAGAAAGAGGGGCAGATAGAGAATGGGTGCCCAGGGCCTACAGCTACTGCAAACGAGCTCTAGATGCATGCACCACCTTGTATATCTGGCTTACATGGGTACTGGGGAATTGAACCAGGGTCCCTAGGCTTCGCAGACAAGTGTCTTAACTGTTAAGCCATCTCTCTAACCCATTTTTTATTTTTTATTGTCTTTTAAAAATAATTTTAAACATAAAAATTCTAATTATTTCCCTTCCCATTTATTTAATTTCTTTCTTGGAAAATATTAATGATTCACATTTAGCTTATAATTTATTAGTGCTAGTAGCAGTTATGTAGCATTCAGAAGTAGCTTTAATACTTTAAAACTTTGATCACCTCTTTTTTCATTTTAGGGAGAGGGAGAGAGAGAGAGAGAGAGAGAGAGAGAGAAACAAAGAGACACAGAGAGAGAATTGGCACTACAGGGCCTCAGCCACTGAATTCAAACTCCAGATGCTTGTACCACCTAGTATGTATGTGCAATCTTGTGTTTGCCTCACTTTTGTGCATCTGGCTAAGTGGAATCTGGAGAGTAGAACATGAGTTCGTAGGCTTCACAGGCAAGTGCCTTGCCTTAACCAGTAAGCTGTCTCTCCAGCCTTCTTTTTCTTTTTTCTTTTTAAAGCTCATTAATGAAGTTGAAGAAATGGGTGGAATGGCCAAAGCTGTAGCTGAGGGAATACCTAAACTTCGCATTGAAGAATGTGCTGCCCGAAGACAAGCTAGAATAGATTCGGGTAAGAGAGCGTAGAAAAGTTTATATATGAAATTGAGTATTTAAAAGAGAAATGCCAGCCTCTGTCTGCATACCATGTGTAATTAATATATATCAATAAAAGATTTTTAAAAAGTAAAAGTATGGGAGAACGAGGTTTTAAAGAAAATTTCACAATTCTTTATATTCATATGTATCTGTATTACCATATCTTGTATTTAAAAAAATATTTATTGTAGCTGGGTATGGTGGCACACGCCTTTAATCCCAGCACTCAGGAGGCAGAGGTGGGAGGATCACTGTGAGTTCGAGGCCACCCTGAGACTACATAGTGAGTTCCAGGTCAGCTTGGGCTAGAGCGAGACCCTACCTTGAAAAACAAAACAAAACAACAACAAAAAAATATTACTTATTTATTTGCAAGTAGAGAGAGATGGGGAGAAGAGACACAGAGAGAATGGGCTTTCCAGGGTCTCCAGCTTCTGCAAACAAACTCCAGGCGCATGTGCCACTCTGCATTTGGCTTTACATGGGTACTGGGGAATTGAACTTGAGTCGTTAGGCTTTGCAGGCAAGTGCCTTAATTACTCGGCCATCTCACCAGCCCCTATATATTATATTTTTGCATGTATGGATGCACATCCACAAGCATATATTTGTATGTGTGGGTGAATGCCCTTCATATACATGCATGTGCGTTGTGAATATTGCCAGTGAGAGGATGAGGATGACACTGTTTTGGTCATTGTGCTCTACACTGGTGTGTTTACTCAGTAGGTGAATATTCTTTTTGTAGGTTATGTGTGGGCCACTTACTGATTCTGGTCATGAAACTATGAATAGACAGACATGAACTGTGCATATAGAACTTTTTTCTAGTAAAAGAAAAAAATGAATTGAAAATTCCAAAATAATTAAATTGCTATGTAAAGTTTGCATAACAAAGACTGACACATATTAGATACTACAACATTACTTTACAATGGCTAGAATTCTTTTTATACCTTTAGAAATTTATTTAAATGTAAGATATTTTATGTTTTTTTTTTTCCACTTTTACAGACCACTATGAGTTATAAGCCTTTTGGGTCATTTCAAGAAGTTTTATTTATTTTTTTCCAGTTGTTCAAGTGTGGTCCCTGGAATTTCTTCTGTAGAGGTGGTACATGATTTTTTTTAAGGATATAAAACTTTGTTTTCAATTATTGTGGGACTTTAGTACAAAAGATGGTAGGTATGTTCTCTTAAGGATATCTCTCAAGTAATGGTGCAGTTCTCTCTCCTAGGCTAACCTTTGCTTAGTCATATACATAGATTAAGAAAAAAGTAACTGTTGTGACTAAAAACATGTATATCTTAACTTACTGAGAATTTTCTAAGTGAAGTGACTTTTACTAAGTCCTGTGTTATTTTATTTATATGACATAATAAAGCTAGAAAGCAATTGTTCTTATGACCTGCAGATGAGACAATTGAGAGTTGTAAAGTTCTATCACATTTGAAGCCAGATTCTTAGCCTGCACTGCTGCTGAAGAAACAAGCATCCTAAATGAAATAAAATAACTAATTCCAAAATCAAAAAAAAAATGAACAAGTAAACATATAATTACAGATTGTTTTAAGTGCTGTAAAGGAAATAAGGACTATAACATGAGTGGAATGACGAGTTATCTTTAGGTAAGAATAGTAGTAGTTTGAGACACAATATATTCTTTGCATACGTAACTTTTTTTTTTTTGGTAAGCTGATCTTTTGGGTTTTCAATTGTGAACTTGGTAGATGACAATGTTGTGTTGCAATATCAAAAGGTTACACTCTTCTAGCAGGAAAAGTATGTAGTTTAAGGGATGTGAAAGTCTTTCTTTGCAGAGATTCTGACATGTAACTGTTCTTTCCCCATCATGCTCATTCCAGAGCAGTATTTGCTGATTTGTGTTGAAATTTCATCAAGAATTAAGAATACTACTAAAAAATATTAAGCTTGAGCCAGGCGTGGTGGCGCACGCCTTTAATCCCAGCACTTGGGAGGCAGAGGTAGGAGGATTGCCGTGAGTTCAAGGCCACCCTGAGACTACAGAGTGAATTCCAGGTCAGCCTGAGCTAGAGTGAGACCCTACCTCAAAAAACCTATATATATATATATATATATATATATATATATATATATATATATATATACACACACACACACACACACACACACGTGTATATTTATTAAGCTCACAAGGAAAATGAATACTAATCAGAGGGATTTTGCTAGGAGATTATTTGTGAATAGAATCTACCTATGTTTTCCTTTGGGAAATTAACAGGTTCTGAAGTCATTGTTGGAGTAAACAAGTACCAGTTGGAAAAAGAAGAATCCGTAGAAGTTCTGGCAATTGATAACACTTCAGTGCGTAAGAAGCAGATTGAAAAACTCATGAAGGTATTACTCACTATTACTGTAGCGTTAGCACTTCTTCCTGTGTCTGGGCACTAAGTCCTTAGATTTTTCCATCTCACTTTTGCCACAACCACATTAGGTGAATTATTTCTTCTTACTATAAAAAAAAGATAAGAAATTGAGAAACTTGCTTGGAATAAATAACTAAATAGCCATGACTCTGTAGGTCTGTTGATCACAAAAACTTACCTTTTTTTAAAAAAATACTTTTGTCTATTTGCAAGTTTTGAGGGAGGGAGAGTAAGCTTGGTTCTCTTTCTGTTGCAAATGATTGCCAGATTTTGTGCATTTCATTGTATGTGGGTACTAGGGATTTGAACCAGAGTTGGCAGGTTTTGCAAGTGAAACAGGAATTTTGAGGTTCCTTGCCAATACACCAATGCATCAATAAATTTAGGGTACCCAATATTCTTGTCTTGCCCAGAGGGAGGCAAGGGGAGGTAAAGCCCCAACTTAGCTGTCTGGAACCGCAGTCTCTGCCTCAGTGAAACTTAATGTAAGTATTCAAAACCACTCCTATGACAACACACCTTTCATAATGTAGACATTAGAACTAAGTTCTGTATAATTATGTAAGTCACTCAAAGTAAAAACAAAATATAGTTCAGGGTCAGTATTGAAACCTAGGACTCTCTTTGTAATTTTTCCCAGTAGAGCATGGTTCTTGGTACCATTATGAAAGAATGATTTGTTTTCTGACATTTAAAATTTATCTTTATTTAATAGTGCTTTGGCAAGCTACAGTATAAATAATGAACTGTGTTCATTGTAAGTATTCTGTGGATGTTCATTTTGATAAGTATTCTATATATGTTTATTTTGATAAGTACTGTTTCCCTTTCATTTCCAGTTTTCTCACTGAGGTCATTCAACTGTATGAAATATGAAAATAGAACACTAATTTGTACTATTCTATCATTTTGTCATTTAAGTGCCCTATTTAGCAAGTAACATTTTTATCTTCAGTGATTACAAGTCTCAGTACTTGTGATATTTTGATAACTCTTTACTCTGTTATGCTTTTGGTTCTTATTAACTTCATATCCTCAAATCTTGATGGTTTCATTTGCCAGAAACTGTGATAAGCCTCATTTATAAGACAAATGCAATAATGAAAGTATGGAAATAATAACTACTACCTACTGAGCCCTTTCTATGTCGCCCACACTGTACTGAGTGTTTTCCTTCATCGTTTTGTGGATTTTTAGCAAGCAGTGGTTTTATTTCTTTACAGACTAGGGAACTGATGATTGGAGCATCTGTTTTCGTTTGGTTAAGGTCTCACTATGAATGCAAGAGCTGGGACTTAAATGACTGCTTCATGAGCGCTCCCTCTAGTGCCCGTTTAGTAGAAATGGAGGTTCAGTTGTAACTTTCTTTTCTTAAACCTAAATCACTTCTCAGGACCATGACCAATCAAGGTCTTCTTCCATTATATAAAAAAAGTAACTCACCATAGGTAAAAATCAAGCAACAAATAAAGCTTAAATACATTCTGCTGTGGTACCTATGAGCTCTTTTTTTTTTTTTTAAAGAAATACTTTTATTTATTTGTTTGCAAGCAGAGATAGAGAGAAGAGAGAAAGAGAAAGAGAAAGGGCACACCAGAACCTCCAGCAACTGTAAATGAATTCCAGATGCATGTGCCACTTGTGCATCTGGCTTTACATGGGTCCTGGGGAATCAAATTCGGGTCATTAGTCTTCACAGGCAAGTGCCTTAGCCTCTAAGCCATCTCTCCAGCCCCCATGAGCTCTTTTTAATGCTGGGCTAGTGTTTAGATTTTGTGTTTTCCCCTTACAAGAGGTTATCACAGTATTTTTACTTGCAGCATACATTAAGTGTTTTTTTCCTCCATGCCCTAGTCCCAGATGATTTTAGCATATAAATTTTACCCCATGAATTTTACAAATGTGTTTTCCAGGTAATGGCAGCTCACTGCTTAATTTAAGGAATAGCTAGGCTTGTAGTGAACCTGCAGTGTGGTGCTTTGCAGGCCTTGCCCTCAAATGCCAGCTTATCTAAGAAGCTTATTGCAGCGCCCTTCTCCTCTGTTCAGTCACGTATTTGTTTACTCTGCTTTCTTTTCCTCTTAAGTTGAACATTTATTTGTTTATATACTTATTGTTTTCTTTTAAAGTCCAGGAATGAGATGAAGGGTTATGAGGGAGTGGATTTTGTTGTCTTGACTGCTATATCACTGTGACTACAGCAATGCTGGCATTAATTAGTATTTGATTAATACTTGTCATGTGTTTTAATTAGAAAATGTTGGTCAGTGGTAATTATTGTTTGAGTCGAATACTTTAGAATATCATGTACTTAGGAATGTTCTTATTTTCTAAACATAGTTGTCAAAAGTTTATACTAAAGATTGAATTGTTAGGCCATGCATTACTCTGGATTTAAATATTTTATTTATTTATTCGTTGCTCTAAATTATTTTTATTACTGATACTTTTATAAAATTAAGATGTATTGAGTACTTGAGCTGTGCCAGCCCTTTCTGTAGTTAAACATTTATTCATTTAATTCTCACAAGAAACATTATTCTTTTCATCAATCCAGTTTGACAGAAATCTGGTGTGGAGAGTTGTGACTACGTTTCTTATTTCCTGTCAGATAGTAAATCCCAGTACTGCAGATTGAGCCCAGATGTTACCTTAACTCTTCTGTTTACTCTCCTCACTCCATACTAGTAGTTCTAATTTTTTGACCTTACATCACAGTAGGAAGTATATTTTACCTGCATGCCTATCGGTGTGCATTGTGGGAATGCACTTGTAACCAAAATGAGTTTCACAAAGTACTTCTGCAAGCTGTGCAGTGTGCTTAGGTGTTTTGTTTTTTTTAATTCTACTTAAATTCTTTAAAACCATCCAGTAATACAGTAGAATTCACAACTCAGGAAGCATTATGTTGTACTACCTTGTCTCTCTCTATAAGAGAAATTTAGACTACAAAATATAGATCTGAAAAATAGGCATTTTTAATAGAGAACTTGGGGGTTGGGTTTTTCTTTGTCTCAGTATGTCTCTTCTACCCCCTCTGATTTCAGATACCATGTGACTGTCGTGGCATCTTAAACGTTGTCATATTAGGTACTGCTGTGGGTGGCATGGCCTGTAGAAAGGCATATTTGAGTCACTTTGATTGTACAGATGGCAGAGCAGAGTTGAGTCAGGACTGAGGACATGGTTTTATCCAGGCTTTTCATGATCTTTCTCAGTTCCCTTATGTGTTTATCTCTGTCTCCTCTTGGGATTATTATCTTTTTCAATGCAAAGAATAGCAATGCATACAGATGTGTTATTACCACTATATTGCTAGCTACGTAAAGGAAACTTCAAGTATAACTTAATCTATTCTCTAAGCTCATACCTGCCTTTTCTACTACTAATCTTTAGTGTCCCTTGGCAGTGCTACTGTAAAGGACTCACTTGTTCTCAGTGTCTTTCTACTTTAGAAAAACCTCCGTGGTTACTTGGAAAGAGCAACAATATTTCCTTGCTTGTAGCAGTTTGAATAGTCTCTCCCCCCCTCCCCCGCCATAGATTCAGGATTGTATTAAAACTTCTTGTATTTCCAGCTATCTGGTTGGAGGAGGTGTCATTGGGTGGGTCCGCTTTAGGGTCCAGCCCTAAGCTGCGGTGGTGGATTTGAAATTCCAGTCTAAAGATACACAGAATTCCTGGGTTGTTCTGAAGTGTGCTATGTGGTGTGGCTTTTCTCTCTCTGTTTGGACCAGCTTCTGCCATTGTGGAACTTGCCCTGGCTTATAAGCTTTAATAAATATCCCTTCCTCCATAACTGTACCTGGTTAGGAAGTGCATCTCATTGAGTGAGGCTGTCAACTGTTCTGCTCTTTTGTTATTTGCTAGGTTTGTACCAAATCAGAATTATTTTAGAATACTGAGTGAATAGCTTGAGTAAATGAATGTACTTATTGGGTAACATGTGGTTTTCTTCATTTTTTTCCCCCACTGATTTTTGAGGTTAGGGTTATGGACCAAACTTAATATAGTATGTATCAGACTTTCTTCTCGTCATGACGGCTTCACTCCCTCTCACGTAAGATGTCCCTTTCCATGTCTTCTCCTCAGGTCAAATCCAGCAGGGATCAAGCGCTGGCCTGAGCGGTGTCTTGCTGCTGTTACCCAGTGCGCTGCCAGCGGAGATGGGAACATTTTGGCCCTTGCTGTGGACGCAGCTCGGGCCAGGTGAGGTGCCAAAACTTTGACCAGGGGAGCTTTGCCAAGTATGCGTAAATGGAAGGTTGATCTGGTAAACTTTGGGAGCCAAAAAGAAAGCAGTGGAAGCTATCATAAAGTCAATTCTTGTTTTTCTCATGCATCTGTACATTTAAAATATTAATATACCTTGAGGCGTATTAATTCTTGTGTAGTCACTGTTGCTCAGAAAGTTTTTTTGTAACTTATGAATTATTAAGTTTATTTAGGGATAAATTACAAATTGTTGGGTTAGGATGTGTTTTGAAGTTGTTTTATTGAATCCATCTTACTGATTTGCAGGTTAAAATCTGACGTACTCTTAAGCATATCATCAAGGTCATGTGTTCTCCTGTGGAGTGTTTGGTAGCAGAGGAGAAACATCTACAGATTGTTAGGATAAGTTATTATTGGGCTAGGGAGATGGCTTAGAGGTTCAGGAGCTTCCCTTTAAAGCCAAAGGACCCAGGTTCAACTCCCCAGGACCCATGTAAGCCAGATGCACAAGGGAGTGCACATATCTGGAATTCGTTTGCAGTGGCTAGAGGCCCTGGCATGCCTACTATCTCTCTCTCTCTCTCTCTCTCCCCCCATGCCTATTTCTCTCAAATAAATAAGTAAAGAAAGATAAGTATTTAAAAAAAGTTGTTATGCCATGGCTTTTGAAATATCCATTAAAAAATTTCATTTGTGTGTGTGTGGGGGGGGGCAGGCAGAGCCTCCTGCCACTGCAAACAGAACCCCAGACACTTGGACCACTTTCTGGATGCGGCTTTATGTGGGTGCTAGAGAATTAAGCCTGGCCTGGCAGGCTTTGCATTGTAAGTGTCTCTAACCACTAACCTATCTCTTCAGACCCCAAATATTCTTAATCATGAAACATCCAGAAGAATTAACCTCTCCCTAATCCTTTCTGTTTTCTTGCTAAAGCTATGTATTATCTGAAAATGAAAGTGGTAGATGGTAGCCAAAGGGAGTGGGAAGAGGGAAGGTGAGAAGAGTGCTTTTTAG
Source organism: Dipus sagitta (assembly GCA_036346955.1). Lineage (NCBI taxonomy): Eukaryota > Metazoa > Chordata > Mammalia > Rodentia > Dipodidae > Dipus > Dipus sagitta. The sequence continues at coordinate 123,858,752 of CM070779.1, read as the reverse complement.
AGTTGTTCATAGTTTTATGTCTTCTGTTAATGCTTTATACTATTTTGCTTGACTTTCTTCTATGATACATTTGATTTTACTGACTTCGTCATTCTCTCTTTGTAATTTTTTTTTTTTTTGTTGTTGTTGTTGTTTTGAGGTGGAGTCTTGCTGTAGTCCAGTCTCAGGGTGACCTTGAACTCATAGCAATGCTCATACCTCTGCCTGCCAAGTGCTGGGATTAAAGGCGTGCGCCACCTCACCCGACTTCTTTTTAAATTTTCAGAATTTAAAAAATTTTTATTTGAAATAGAGGGAGAAAGAGAAACAGTGAGTGAGAGAGAGAATGAGTTTGCCAGGGTCTCCAGCTACTGCAAATGAGTTCCAGAAGCATGCTCCACTGTGTGCATCTGCTTTCTGTGGATACTTTCAGAATACATTAAAAAAATTCTTGTTTAAGTTTCTGAATTCCTAGTTTTACTTTGTAATAAAATATGTCTAACTATATTTATTATTATTATTATTATTATTATTATTACTGTTATTTTGGTTTTTGGAGGCAGGGTCTCACTCTAGCTCAGGCTGACCTGGAATTCATTATGTAGTATCAGGGTGCATTGAACTCACAGTGATCCTCCTACCTCTGCCTCCTGAGTGCTGGCATTAAAGGCCTGTACCACCATGCTCAGCTTATTAGCTTTTTTTAAATATTTTATTTATTTATTTTATTTAGAGAGAGAGCGAATGGGTGTGCCAGGGCCTCTAGCCACTGTAAACAAACTTCCGACACATGTACCACCTTATGCATCTGGCTTACATAAGAACTGGGGAGTCAGACCTGGGTCCTTAGGCTTTGCAGGCAAGCACCTTAACTCCTAAGCCATCTCTCCAGTCCCTATATTTATTATTAGAAAATGAATATCTGCTTAATGCAAAACAGTGGTCTTACTGGAACTCCTTTTGAACACTGCAGATGTACAGTTGGAGAGATCACAGATGCCATGAAGAAGGTATTTGGTGAACATAAAGCCAATGATCGTATGGTGAGTGGAGCCTATCGCCAGGAGTATGGAGAAAGTGAAGAGATAACATCTGCTATCAATAGGTACTATGTGAAATTTTTATCTTGTTGTAAAAAAATTGTATCTATTTATATGGAAGGAGAAAGATAAAGGACATTTCAGGGTCCTTTGCCACTGTAAGTTAACTCTAGATGAGTGTACCACTCTGTGCATCTTGCTTTACATGGGTACTGGGGAATCAAACATGGGCCATAAGGCTTTGCAAGTAAGCATCTTTAACCACTGAGACATCTCTTCAGCCCCTATGTGAGGCATCTAAAGCTAGAATTTCATCTTTTGTGTTACTGCGATCCCTTTGAATCTATTGGAGGCTTATTTCTCACTGCTTGGGAAATATTTGAAGTGACTTTCCTATTAGTCTGTTACTCTAGTAAAACTAAAATATTATACAGCTATATGTACTATAAAATTAATATGTAATTGCTAAAATTTATATAATTTATTCTTATATAATTATTTATGCAACCTTTAATTATAAATATATACTCACTGTACCGCTATAGGAAACATTGTTTTAGCAACAGTGGACCACATATACATGGTGATCCTAAAGAATCAAAATAGAACTAAAATATTCCCTATACCCTAGTGTTGCAGTCAGGTTTGCATTGCTGGTAGAAATCACCCAACCAAGAGCAACTTCTGAGTAAAAGAGTTTTATTTTGGCTTACAGGCTTGAGGGGGAAGCTCCGTGATGGCAGGGGAAACGATGGCATGAGCAGAGCGGGCACATCACCCCCTGACCAACATAAGGTGGACCATAGCAACAGGAGAGTGTGCCAAACACTGGCATGGGAAAACTGGCTATAACACCCATAAGCCCGCCCCCAACAATACACTGCCTCCTGGAGGCATTAATTCCCAAATCTCCATCAACTGGGAACCTAGCATTCAGAACACCTAAGTTTATGGGGGACACCTGAATCAAACCACCACACCTAGTGATAGTGTACCCAGTGGTGTTATAGTGCTAGCCATAGTGACATGGTGGTCCCATGGGCAGCAGTCATGTGTTGTGATGCTGTGGTATAAGCCTGTGTGCTGCCAGTCAGTAGAAGTAGAGCATATATACCCACGTATAGTCTGCAGTACTTAGTGAACAAATTGGTTGCCAGTTTGCTGCACTTTACATTATTATGTACAGTGTACTCTTCATCTCAATGCAAAGTAGAGTTTCTGTAAAATAACATGGGTAGCAGCATCTCTTGATTGCTGTAATTTTCTCTTCCATTTGATGTAATCTCTCTTTTTTTTTGTTTTTTACAACATTGCTGTAATGGCCATATTGTATGGTGTAGCCTGTTACACTTCTAGGCTATTACATGATAATGCTGACTGCATAGAATTAATTAGATAGCATATGTATACCCACACATCCACATACATACACACTATAGAGCCTTGATGTATAGCGGGCTATCACCATCTAAATTTAAGTATACTCTGTAATGTTTGCACAATGACAAAGTCACCCAGTGATACATTTGTATGAGTGTGTCCTGGTTATTGAACAGTATGAGACTATACAGAATAATATGCAATTCTATAAAATATTATATTTATTAACTAATTAGGATAATCTTAAGTATTAAAATATTCATTTTATTAAAACTAATTATTATTTAAAATATTTTATCTACTTATGATAGAGAGAGAAAGAGGTAGAGAGAATGCGCATGCTAAGACCTCTAGTCACAGCAAACGAACTCCAGACGCATGTGCCACTTGGTCCATTTGGCTTTATGTGGATATTGGGGAATCAAACTCCATCTTTAGGCTTTGCAGGCAAGCGCCTTAACTGCTGAGTCACCTCTCCAGTCCAAAACTAATTATTTTAAACTTTTACCACAGTCCTCTTTGGGGATTTTTCCATTTCAAATGCTTGTTTCTATAACTAACATTGCTACTACTAATAATATTGCTTGATATCCTCCAGGTATATAGCATTCAATCATATTACTATAGACTTTAATATTTTCTTAACTGGTTGAGAAATTATAAGCCCTAGTAATTTATAAATTATAAATTCTAGTAAAATCTAATTTTACTACTTTAAAATAAATATCTGATTGCTGTCAGTGCATAAGTTAAAATCTGTCTTCACTGAACTGACAGTCACACTGCCACAGTATGATGTGGAGATAGAGCAATGTTCTCATGCTTCTCAAGTATAAAACTAGTCTTGGGACAGGTGGTATTCCCAACCTTTGAAATAAACTTTTTTCTGAACACTTTGTGATAACACTTATATACTATTATAAATGTCAAAACAGCCCAGGTAAATAAATACCATCAAAAGGCGTATTTTTTTTTCTTTCAAAAACAATGTAATGCTTTATCTAGTTTGGGAGACATTTGTTATTTTAAGTAAGCAAACGTTTAATTATACATCCTGAATATATTTTCAGAGTATTCCCTCATGCTTTTCTAGAAGACATTGAAAGCTGTTGTAAACCCTTTCCTTGTGTGCTTCTGCTCAGGAAGGCAGAACACCCTCACTTTCCGTCTGCCTCACTGTGTTGTTTGCAGTGCTTTTCTCTCAGCAGATGTGCATATGCAGGTCTTTAGTGGCATTCTCAATGTAAACCAGTTACTAACACGATACAGCTAAACAGATTAGCTGTTCTTGGAAGATTTGCTGTGAACAAATTTGCTGTGTCTTTGTCCAGTTAGTATTTAAATACTGTTGTCATTTAAAATGTTCCTAGAGTTCAGAAATTCATGGAACGTGAAGGCCGCAGACCTCGTCTTCTTGTGGCAAAAATGGGACAAGATGGCCATGACAGAGGAGCCAAAGTGGTTGCCACAGGATTTGCTGATCTTGGTTTTGATGTGGACATAGGCCCTCTTTTTCAGGTATTAAAAACGACTGGGAGCACCTTCAAAGTGTACCATAAGTCACATTAGAAAAGTGGTAGAAAATTGGCCGGGCGTGGTGGCGCACGCCTTTAATCCCAGCACTTGGGAGGCAGAGGTAGGAGGATCGCCGTGAGTTCGAGGCCACCCTGAGACTCCATAGTGAGTTCCAGGTCAGCCTGGGCTAGAGTGAGACCCTACCTTGAAAAACCAAAAAAAAAAAAAAAAAAAAAAGTGGTAGAAAATTGATAAGATGATAAGCCAGATGTGGTGGCTCATACCTTTTTTTGTTTCTTTGTTTGTTTTTCAAGGTAGGGTCTCACTCCAGCCCAGGCTGACCTGGAATTCATTATATAGTGTCAGGGTAGCCTTGAACTCACGGCAGTCCTCCTACCTCTGTCTCCTGAGTGCTGGGATTAAAGTTGTGTGCCACCATGCCTGACATGATAAGATGATGACATGATGATGTTTTAGAGGAACAAAAGAACATGCTTAACACATTTTTCACTTTTCAGTATATGTATATCATCTAATTAATTAAGACAAATTAAATTTATGTAAACCTAGATTTTGTAAAAGTAAATGTAAGTTCAGAACTAATATCTTTATCTGGCTTTGGAAACTGGAGTGCTTTCAGATGTTTTATTCTTCTAGGATTGACTAGTGTTTCATAGTCTTTGTATTAATTCTTTATCTTAAAGATTTCTTCAGGGAGTTATTTGTTGTTATAACTTAGACCTAATTGACAAATACTAGTACCAGTAGCAAATACAGCATTGATGTTCATGGTATCAGTTGTTTTAATGCTACTTATAATTTTAAGATTGATTAAATATGAAATATAGTCATTTTAAGATTTTCAGTAAAAAAAAATTATTGACTAAGTAGCGTCACACTTTGCAACAGGTCTTTCTCATCATTATTTAGTAATAAGCAATGCTTGTCTCTGTTTTCTGGTTGTTTAGACTCCCCGTGAAGTGGCCCAGCAGGCTGTGGACGCAGACGTGCATGCCGTGGGTGTGAGCACACTTGCTGCTGGTCATAAAACCCTTGTTCCTGAGCTTATCAAAGAACTTAGTGCCATGGGACGGCCAGATATACTCGTAATGTGTGGTGGCGTGATACCACCACAGGTATTTAACTTCTGTATTTTTCTAGTACTATGTTAGGAAACCTGAGTAATGTTAGTGTTACAAAGATGAATGTGCTCGAGATTTAGATTCAAATCATTTCCTACTGATTTCATTAAGTAAATTGTACAGATACCAAAAGTGGACAGTGTTACTCTATTAAGGCGATAGTTTAACTCATTATGTGTCATTTAACAGTTTACAAAGATTTTATGAGAAAAATACCCCCTTACAAACCAGTAACCTATGATAGATTTCTACCTTCTTCATATTCAATTAACAATGGTGAGGAAAAAGCAAGGTAAAAGCAATAACCTCACCAGTAGAATAGAGAGGAATGGTGCTCATGTATTGAGCGTATCAAATCCTGGATAGAGGTATAGGAGAGTTCTTTGGATAGCTTGTTTCTCTTGTAGAGGAGCTACCTTGATTGTTTCCTCCATAACTCCGTACCTAAATGTTGCCCTATCTCAGAGCTATTTCAGTTACAGTACTGTAAAACTACTTCACTAGCTAAGCTAATTTGACTGGAGGATAGTTGTCCTGGAGCCCAAAATACCCAACTCCAGACACATGTGCTGTCTAGTGCATCTGGCTTATGTGGGTATGGGGGAATTGAACCTGGGTCCTTAGGTGTTGCATGCAAGCGCTTTAAGTGCTAAGCCATCTCTCCATCTCTCCAGCCCCAAGTACTTTTTTTCTAAACGACTTGGGGTCTGAGGGTGGCGCTCTTGGTTATTAGCAGACTCAGTCAGGAAGAAGTTCTTAACCTCACGTTGCAGTCAGGTCCACATTGCTGGCAGAAAACACCTAACCTAGAACAGCCTGTGGGAAAAAGGGTTTATTTTGGTGTATATACTCAAGGAGAAGCTCCATGATGGCAGGGAGAGATGATGGCATGAGCAGAGGGTGGACATCACCTCCTGGCCAACATCAGGTGGACAGAAACAGCAGGAGCTCTCCCCCAACAATACAGTGCCTTCAGGATTGATGGCAAATTTCCAAATTGCCATCAGCTGGGGACCTAGAATTCAGAACACCTAAGTTTATGGGAGACACCTGAATCAAACCACCACATTCTGCCCCTGGCCCCCATAAAATGATAACCATCCATGATGTAAAATGCAATACATTCACTCCAACTTTAAAAGTCACCATAGTTTTTTATCAATCTTAATGATTTTCAAACATCCCTGTAATCCAAGGTCTTTTAACTGAGCCATAGTACCAAAAAATCCAATCCCCCAAAACCTATAAGTGCACAGAATAAACACTCACACTGCAAAAGATGTCATTGGGCATAGCAAAGAAATATTCAACCAGTACAAGGTTTAAAACAACCAGGGCAAGCATCAAACTCTGTAGCTTCAAGTCCAACAACTCTAGTCAATGACAGATCTCCTAGTCTGATAATTCTAACCAACAACAAGTCTCTGGAGTTCCAATTCCACCCTTCCAGCTAGGCTACTCACAGTCTTCGAAAACTTCATCCAGGGCTGGTAGCTCTCCTTGGCAGCCATCTTGTGGTCCCGGCATCTCCACTGGGTCTCCACTGCAACCCGCAGGTTCATCCTCATGGCTCCATCAGGTCTCTGTGTAAGCAACCAACAAACCTGCTTCACACTGCCCATGGCCATTTCCAAAACACAAGACCATGTTGCAAATTCAATGACCCTCTCTTTCCTGCATTTCTTATACTCCATAATGCCAGGTAGGCTGATGACTTATTAGTCCAGGGGAAAATAAAGCAGACTTTGAAGAACGAAACACTCCCTGAGCTTTCAGTCCCTTTAAAAGACTGACTCTGAATTCATTATGTTATCCCAATGCAGGTCAGCTGGCCCAATCTCAATGTGTGTAATCTCTCATACAATTGCAGCTGAACAGGCAGTAGTTTAGGCCCAAAGATTTAATTTTTTTCTGTGCCATATCCCTCTGCTCACAGCAGTCCATTTCTGTGCAAAGCAACTCTGCACAAGTTTTCAGGACATGGGCATAACAGCAAGCCTCTCACACAAACTACTTCTAGCCCAGTCCAGGCAAAGCTCTTTCTCACCCTCACAAGCCAAACCTCACAGTCCATAGTTCTTACTGCATTCAGATCTTTCAACTCTGACCAGAATAGTCCATCAAGTTGTACTTACAGCACTGCAAGGCGTCTCTTAGGCCATGTTTTAAAATTCATCCACATCCTCCTGTAGAGCAGTTCTAACAGGCCAAAGCCACACAGTCAGGATTCTAGCAGCAGTGATACCACTTCTGTGTACCAACTGTACTATTGCAGTCAGGTTCACATTGCTGTCAGAAAACACTCAGCCAAGAGCAACTTGTGGGCAAAAAAGGGTTTACTTTGGGTTCTAGACTCGAGGAGAAGCTCCATGATGTCAGGGGAAAACAACAGGCATGAGCAGAGGGTGGACATCACCTCCTGGCCAACATCAGGTGGACAAAACAGCAGCAGTGTGCCAGACACTGGCAAGAGGAAGCTGATTATAACGCCCATAAACCCAGACCCAACAATATACTGCATCCAGGAGGCTTTAATTTTCAAATTGCCATCAGCTGGGGACCTAACATTCAGAACACCTAAGTTTATGGGAGACACCTCAATCAAACCACCATACCTCACAAACTGACTTTGGACCAGTTGAGAATATTACAGGTATTGTTGATGAAGAAGAAAAGATCCATATTTTAAAAAACTGAAATTGAAAATACCTCTGTTCACAAATTCTTTCAACAGGATTATGAATTTCTTTATGAAGCTGGTGTCTCCAATGTATTTGGTCCTGGAACGCGAATTCCTAAGTCGGCTGTTCAAGTGCTGGATGACATTGAGAAGAGTCTGGAAAAGAAACAGCAATCTGTATGAACCTGGCTTTGTTTTATTCCTTCTGAACATTCTTTTGGTTATGATCAAAGGAGAGAGTACAATTATATCTTCAACTTAATTTCAACACTTACTGTCTGCGTTCCTGGAAAGCCCTATGTCACATACCTTGATTAGAAACATGGAGTCAAGCTAATAAGTTTATATGAGCAGTTTGACTTTAAAAATAAAGAAGTCCTACAAGCCGTATACAGGAGTCCTTTATCATAGGTGCTTAGGAAATCATAGTGATTTATTACCTAGAAATCATTCTTATAAATGTCACTTTTTATTTTGAAAATAAACTTTACTCATGAAAAATTGGACTAGTCCTTTTTTTTAATGTAGTATTAATGTGAGCACTAGAAAATAGAATCCATGTACTAATAAAATCTTAACATCTACTTTAGAGAAAATAATGGAGACTATTTTTGTAGGGAACTAGATTATGTTTATGATAATCAGCCAAGCACTACTAAAATTACCTCAACAAGAATATTAAACCAGATAGCCCGGTGTAGTGGTGCACGCCTTTAATCCCAGCACTCAGGAGGCAGAGGTAGGAGGATAGCCGTGAGTTCAAGGCCACCCTGAGATTCCATAGTGAATTCCAGGTCAGCCTGGGTCAGAGTGAGACCCTACCTCGAAAAAAAAAAAAAAAAAAAAAATTAAACCAGGGCTGGAGGGATAGCTTAGTGGTTAAGGCATTTGTCTGCAAAGCCAAAGGACCCTGGTTCAATTCCCCAGGACCCACGTAAGCCAGATGCACAATGGGGTGCATGCATCTGGAGTTCCTTTGCAGTGGCTGGAGGCCCTGGCGTGTCCTCTCTCTCTCTCCTCTTTCTCTGTCAAATAAATAAATAAATAAAATATATAAAGAAAAGAATATTAAACCAGGCCCTTCAGGGGAACAGATGGCAGAATATTTGATTATACTTTCTCCTTAGTATGAGCATATGACATTGTCCCTGCTGGGTTTGCTTGGGACAGGAGGGTGTGTGTGTGTGAGCCTTCCCTCAAAGAAGTGCTACTGTTTGTATGGCCGTCTTTCTCTAGAAGGATGATGCAGCCCTATGATGTAAAAAGAAGTGAGTTTTCTAGACCTAGAAACATGCTGCTTTGTGTGGATCTTCTCATTAAAGGTAAGTTGCAAAAGTAAGCATGTTCCAAAGAGCACTTGTGCTTTGCTGTTAAAATATTTGCTCATTAAAGGAAGAAAGTTGTCCTGCATTATTAATGTAGCATGTTAAATAAAGATAGAATAAATAACAGCGTTTCTTTTGTAATAAATTTCTACCTTATTATAGGTCAAAGAATAGACTTTTAGAAGGTAGAGTATTTGTCTATAGGTGTAGAATTTATGAGTTACATCACAGCACAGCTTAATTTTGAGACCATGACTCTTAGGGCACTATTAAACCATGAGTATTGTTCCTGTTTCCAGATGCATAGTCTGACTTCAAGTCCAGCAGTGCTATCCACGTCACTTTATGTGCTCTTCTCTCTTCTTTACAAAGAAATGCATATTAATTCAGTAGATATTTGGTTTCTGTGATGCTTTCTGCTGTGTGCAGGGTAACATGACATAAACTCATCCCTTGTGTTAACAAGTCTTGACATTCATTGTCTTTTTTGTTTGGTTTGGTTTTTTTGAGGTAGGGTTTCACTCTAGTCCAGGCTGACCTGGAATTCACTGTGTAGTCTCAGAGTAGCCTCGAACTCACTGTGATCCTCCTACCTCTGCCTCCCGAGTGTTGGGATTAAAAGTGTGCACCACCACACCCAGCTTATATTCATTGTCTTTTTTTTTTTAATTAGTTTTATACTCAGTGACTACAGTCAAGTTGGTACCATTGTTAGATTCCTCCCTGTCCTCCCCACTCCACAGGGACCCTTGTTGTTAGGGTATGTAGGTCGTGTATTATGGGGTTAGCCATCAGTTCTGGGTAGGAGGAAATGTCTCTGTGTATCATGACCCAACGTGTAGCTCTAGCATTCTTTCTGCCTCCCCTTCTGCAAATTTCCCTGAGCCATGTTGGGTACATTTTTGGTCTGCTTCAGTGATGAGGTCTTGGGAGCCTCTGTGTATCTGGATATCTGGTGTGGTAGGAGTTGATTGTTCTCTGTGTCTTACCTCCTTCACCCTTGTGCTGGTACCAGGTTCACGAAGAAAACAGCACTCTTGCTTGTTTCCCCAATTATTCTTAATTTCAGCTGGGGGTCTTTTGAGGTATGATGGGGTGGTTCTCTCTTTTTAGGCTCTGCGTGTATCTGAAAAAGAGAAGCAGATTCTTCGATGGAGAGTAAAGTTAGCACAAGATAAATGGGATAACCATTATTTATTTTAGAGGGAATTTAATAGGTATAGGCCCTCTTTTTTATTTTTGTTTTTATTTATTTATTTGAGAGCGGGAAAGAGAGAATAGGGTGTGCCATGGCCTCCAGCCACTGCAAGACGAACTCCAGATACTTGTGTCCCCTTGTGTATCTGGCTTACATGGGTCCTGGGGAATCAAACTGGGGTCCTTTGGCTTTGCAGGCAAACACCTTAACTGCTAAGTCATCTCTCCAGCCCTTCATTGTCTTTTGAGAAAAGCATTTTGAGAAGAATCATAGATAAATGCTACCAGATTTTATATCCATGTATTTTTTTTTCCTGAACCTGAAAGTACTAGTATCTATAATCCCACTGTTTGAAAACCTATTTCTTGATATATTCAGTGGCATTACTTACAGGAATTAAATTTGGCCTCACTCTAGATTCAGTCTTTATCATCATTATTATAACCCGAAAATGTAAAAATTTAAGTATTTCACTGTTAGTTCCCAAAGATTCCTAAAGAAATGCATCTGTAATTTTTTTTTACAGTTTTTATTTTTAAACTTTTTATATTGAAAACCTCTATAAATATAAACAGTAAACCATGATCATAGTCCCCTCCCACCACACTTCCCAGATCCCCCTTCCTTTGAATCACTTCTTTCCAACTAATCTCTCCAGTATTTTGATGTTATTATTTTCCCCTCCTATTGTGCGGGTCTTGTGTAGGTAGCATTAGCCAGTGTGAGGTCATGAATGTCAAGGTCACTTAGTGTCTGGAAGACAGCATTGGTAGCACTTCTCCCCTTCCTTTCGCTCTCACAGTCTTTCCACCACTTCTTCCACACTGGTCCCTGAGCCTAGGAGTCCGTGTGTTGCAGTCTGGTTCGCATTGCTGGTAGAAATCACCCAACCAAGAGTAGCTTCTGGGAAAAAGAGATTTATTTTGGCTTACAGACTCCAGGGGAAGCTCCACGATGGCAGGGGAAAACAATGGCATGAGCAGAGGGTGGACATCACCCCCTGGCCAACATAAGGTGGACAATAGCAACAGGAGAGTGTGCCAAACACTAGCATGGAGAAACTGGCTATAATCCCCATAAGCCCGCTCCCAACAATACAGTTCCTCCAGGAGGTGTTAATTCCCAAATCTCCATCAGCTGGGAACCTAGCATTCAGAACGCCTAAGTTTATGGGGGACACCTGAATCAAACCACCACACCGTGTGTATCTAACGTTTCTCACTGTCCTCATTCAAGACCTTTGTACTCACTGATAAGTACATTAGTAAATATGACCAGGACCAAGTATAGAAATAAAGTGAATTTTGTGTAGATAAGCTGTACCATAGTCATAAAGATTATAAACTGATATAGGGCCAAGAAAACTCTCCCCTGTCTTTCTGATGAAACTCAACTGGAATCAAAGTAAAGATTCTATTGATAATTACACACAGTGACCCATTACATCTCTTACTTAGCTACTGTGTCACAGGTTAGCACTTTCATCAGCCATTAGGGCATCCAGAGCGCACATCCTCATCATAACTCTTTCATCTTTGATCAAACGTTCATTTAATCATTTGTGATGCTAGTGTGGGCAAGATGTGGCATTCACATCCAGCGTGATGTAGGATGCCCTGTGAGCATTTACAGGCAAATGACCGTCTTCGAAGCACACCCATGCGCACATGCCACTGAACCAAAAGCAAGGAAACATCTATCAGTTTCAACAAGGAGAACAGGTAGGATGGGTTGTGTATTCGATGACTGATTATGAGCAGTTGGCTCACACAGCTATGGAGTCTAAGACTTGAGCTATGGAACACAAGCAGTCCAGCCTCCTTCCTCTCTGCAGGTCAGGAAAGCAACTGAAGATCCAGTTTCTGTCTGGCGTCGGCAGAGAAAAAATTCAAGCCCTTTTAAAAAATATTTATTTGCAAGCAGGGAGAAACAGAATGGGTATGCCAGGGCCTCTAGCCAGTGCAAATGAATTCCAGATGCATGCACCACCCTGTGCATCTGGCTTTACATGGGTACTGGGGAATTGAACTCAGGTTGTTAGATTTTGTAGGCAAGCACCTTAACTGCTGAGCCATCATTTCTCAAGCCCTTAAAGCCTTTTCTAAAAATTTATTTTTTTAATTAGTTTTGTACCCAGTGAATATAGTGAAGTTGGTTCCATTGTTAGCCTCTTCCCCGTCTTCCCCCCTCCCTCTGGTCCCTCCTTGTTGGGGTATGTGGGTCATGCATTGTGGGGTTAGCCCCCAGTTATGGGTAGGAGGAAATGTCTCTGTGTATCATGACACAGAAAGAATGTCAGAGCTTAAAGCCTTTTTTAAAGGACTTCCTGAGTCAAATGGCATGGTCCATTCAGGATAACCTCCCATTTGATAAAGGTAGCTGAGTATGAACTTTAGATATTACAGAATTCCTGCTCAGCATTATATGAAAATTCAGACTTGATTAACTGGGAGTAGGGGTGTGTGTGTGTGTGTGTGTGTGTTTGTGTGTGTGCCAGACTGTTCTCAAATCTCCACCTTTTTACTTTCAAAAGAGACTGCCTTTGTGGCTGTGGAGAAGGCACAGTGGTTAGACACTTGCTCTGCAAGCCTGCCAACCCAAGTCTGACTTCCAGTACTCACAAAGCCTGATGCAAAGTGGCACACACATTGATAATCGCAGTATGCCCATGGCAATGGGAGGCAGAGCTAGGAGATCCTGAAGCTTGTGAGTCTATTCTGGCCTTCCCAGTCACAAAAGAACAAGAAAGATGCTATCTCAAACAAGGTTGAAGGAGAAGACAGGCACCCTGAGATTGTCCACTGACCTACACATGCATACACACACACACACACACACACACACACAGTATCTTTGAAACCCATGTTAAGTGGAAACATACATTGTTCTAGCAGTTATAGTATGTTTCTATGTTCCTTCTCAAAGCTCCTGTTACACAGCTAAACCTCTAACAACCTCTAACAAGTAAGCATTTGAGGTAATTTGTACATGATCATAACAGTCATTGTTACACAGAAATGGTACAATGTTCTGTAATCGAAAGATGGCTGTGGTAGATACCATTTAATTGAACTCTTCTATTCCAGTGGTCTAGTAGTAGATGCAATTTGTGGCTGTAATAGATGGTGTCACAAAAATTCAAAGAAGGTGAACCATGCATGTTGCAGTCAGGTTGGTGTTGCTGGTAGGAATCACCCAACCAAGAGCAGCTTGTGGGGATAAAAAGAGGCTTATTTTGTCTTGCATGCTTGAGGGGGAAGCTCCATGATGGCAGGGGAAAACGATGGCATGAGCAGAGGGTGGACATCACCCCCTGACCAACATAAGGTGGACCATAGCAACAGGAGAGTGTGCCAAACACTGGTATGAGGAAACTGGCTCTAACACCCATAAGCCCGCCCCCAACAATACACCGCCTCCAGGAGTCTTTAATTTCCAATTGCCATCAGCTAGAGACCTTAGCATCCAGAACACCTAAGTTTATGGGGACATCTGAATCAAACCACCACAATGTATTTCTAACAAATGTAACTGTGTGTCATAAGAAAAGGCCAGAGAGTTGATCCCTCTCCCCACCTCTCCTTTCCCGGCATGTGAGGATACAGTAAGAAGGGAGCAGCCATCTTCAACATATCCTTCAGCAGGTCCTGCCTCACATGACACTTTGATCTTTAACTTCCTCATCTCTGCGACTGTGAAAAATACATGTCTGTTGTTTAAGGTAGTTAGTCTATAGTATTTTCTTACAGCATCTCGACAGAGTAAGACATTAATGTCCTTCATGGTATTATTCATAAAAGTCCAAAGATAGAAGCACGGGTCTGAGGAGATGTAGCTCAATTGGTAAAGTCCTTGCCTATTAAGCATGAAAACCTGAGCTCATTCTCCCAAAAACCATGTAAAATCAAAACAAAATAAAACAAGACAGGTGTGGTGGCATGGGGACATAAACCCTGGGGAGGTGGAGACAGGTAGATCTGTGGGGCTGTCTGGACGGATAGTCTAGCTTACATGATGAATTCTTGGCTAGTGAGAGACCCTGTCTCTAAATAGGTGGACAGTGCTTGAGGAATAACACTTGACATTGTTCTTTGGATGCCACAGACGTGGACACACATCCACACACATGTGTGCATCTGCACAAACTTGCACATCCATATAGTGCACACACATGAAAGTAGAAGCAATGAAGGTGTCCACTGACAGATGATTGGTTGAACAAAATGTGGTATATGTTTACAATGAAATATTCCATCTGGAGTAGGAAATATTAGTTCATGCTACAATGTGGATGAACCTGGAAGACTTTACGCTAAGTAAAATAAGCCAGTCAGTGAGAAAGGACAAATATTTTGTGATTCCACTTATATAAGGTTTTTAGAGTTGTTAAATTTATCCACAGAGAGAATATGTAGTCTTCCAGGGACAATATTATATACTCCTTTCAGAGGCTAGTAGGAGAGTAGAAAAGAGAATCACTGTTTGGTGGGGAGAGTTTCATTTGGGGAAGATGGGAGAGTTCTGGATGCAATGTGAGTGCACGGGAAGCCACATGAGTGTGTTCCTAAAGAAGACTAAAGGCAGTCAGCTTCATGTTGTGCGCATTTTACATGATCTGTGCTTAGCACAACACTAAGTATATGATATAGGCTTTATAGTGTAATTATCCATAGCTGCTGGTATTTAAAAGGTACTTTTAGTTATTTCCAAGCAGAGACAGAGAGCGAGGGTGAGAGGAGAGAGGGGGTCATGCCAGGGCCTCCCGCCACTGCAAACAAACTCCAGATACATGGGCCACTCTGTGCATCTGGCTTTACATGGGTGCTGGTGAATTCATCCTGGGCCTTTAGGCTTTGCAAGCAAGTGCCTTAACTGCTTAGCCATCTCTCCAGCGCAGCTAACAGTATTTTATTGTATTAATATCTTCTTCTTCCTGTTACTGTTTGGAAAAATCAATAAATGGTAAGGTATGAATCATAGAAGGCTGGCAAAGGTCAGGCCACTTAGAGGTTTGTACAGTTATGGGATTTGAATTTTTATCCTGAAGGCTCCAGGGAACATAAGGGTTTTGACCAGATAAATCCTCTGATAGGTCTCAGGCTTCGGCACAGCTGTGTGTAAGCTGAATGTTCACGGGAGCAAGAGTGGAGATAAGAGTTAGGTTTGGGAGGACGCAAGAGAGAAGCTCTTAAGTGTGCACGCTTATCCGCTCGGGTCCGCCTCAGAGACGATGTGATGGAGAGGGATGATCCTAGTGCGGAAGACCGACTTGATAGAAACTGAGTTTTGTGCTTAAAGAAAATGTGTGGGCCTGCGGTGTTGCTGTCTGCCCACTGTTGTCTCCCACCGACAGCTTTGCCTGTGTTTCCGAGGACGTGGCTGGACCCAATGATACAATGTCAAAATCGAGAAAAGCCAAGTCGGAGGCTAGAGGAAGTAGCTCAGATGATAAAATGCTTGCAAGAGTGAGGATCTGAGTTGCATCCCCAGAACATATGTAAAAGAGCCCGGCATGCTGGCTTGTGCTTGTGTCTTCAACACTGGGGAGGTGGAGACAGGCCAGCCAGTCTAACCTAATGGGTGAGTTCCAGGGAGTCAGAGACACCAGTCTCCAAAAGCCTGTATGGCACCAGAGGACCTATACCCAAGGTTATCCTCTAGCCTGCACATGCACATGCATGCACACGCTCCCACATACATACACGTGCACCCACGCGTATGCACACTCACACTCACAATCACATGCATACAGAAGGGAAGGTAAGGTTATAGGATTTTTGTCACTTTTTTTTTGTCAGTACTAGAGCTTTGTGTGCCTTGCTGGGTGTGTAAGCACACTAGAATGATGAGCACCAACGACATAAAAATCATGTCCCTGCAAATACATGTCTTGTAGTAGCTTGATTCAGGTGTCCCCCATAAACTTGGGTGTTCTGGATGCTAGGTTCCCCAGTTGATGGCAATTGGACATTAAAGCCTCCTGGAGGCAGTGTTATTGTTTGAGTCAGGGCTTATGGGTGTTATAGCCAGTGTCCCCTTGTCAGTGTTTGGCACACTCTCCTGTTGCTATTGTCCACCTTATGTTGGCCAGGGAGTGATGTCCACTCTCTGCTCATGCCATTGTTTTCCCCTGCCATTACGGAGCTTCCCCTCGAGCCTGTAAACCAAAATAAACCTCTTTTTCCCACAAGCTGCTCTTGGTTGGGTGATTTCTACCAGCAATGTGAACCTGACTGCAACAGTAAAGTGGTACTGAGGAGTGGGATTGCTGCTAGACACCTGACTGTGTGGCTTTGGCCTCTTGGAGCTGATTTTCAAGAGGAATGTGGAAGGATTTGAAACCATGGCCTAAGAGATGCCTTGCAGTGCTGTAAGTACAGCTTGATGGACTATTCTGGTCAGAGTTGAAAGACCTGAATGCAGTAAGAACTATGGACTATGAGGTTTGGCTGATGAGGGTGAGAAAGAGCTTTGCCTGGACTGGGCTAGCAGTTTGTGTGGGAAACTTGCTGTTATGCCTGTGTCCTGAGAAGTTGTGCAGGGTTGCTTTGCATAGAAATGAACTGATGTGAGCAGAGGGATATGGCACAGAAAAAAATTAAATCTTTGGGCCTAACTTACTGCCCATTCAACTGTAATTGAGAGATTACAACCTTTGAGATTGGGGCCAGCTGACCTGCAATGTGACAACAGGAAGAATGTAGACTCTTCTTATGGGCCTGAGTGCTCAAGGAGTGTCCTGTTCTTCAAAGTCTGCTTTATTCCCCCCTGGATTAACAAACTGGCACCCTACCTGGTATTGTGGAGTATAAGAAATGCAGGAAAGAGAGGGTCATTTAGTTTGCAACATGGCCTTGTTTTGGAAATGGCCATGGGCAGTGTGAAGCAGGTTTGCTGGATGCCTGCATGGAGACCCAATGGAGCCATGAGGAGGAACCGTGCATTGCAGTGGAGACCCAGTGGAGATGCCGGGACCATGAGATGGCTGCTAAGGAAAGCTGCCAGCCCCGATAGGGTTTTCCAGGACTTTGAGTAGGCTAGCTGGAGGGGTGGAATTGGAATGCCAGAGACTTGTTGCTGGTTAGAATTATCGGACTTGGAGATTTGTCACTGGCTAGAGTTGTTGGACTTGAAGTTAGAGAGTTTGATGTTTGCCCTGGTTGTTTTAAATCTTGTATTGGTTGAGTGTTTCTTTTCTATGCCCAATGCTATCTTTTGCAGTGTGAAAGTTTACTCTGTGCCATTGTGGGTTTTTTGAGGTTATTTTTTGGTATTAGGGCTCAGTTAAAAGACCTTGGACTATGGGGATGTATGAACATTATTGGAATTGATAAAAACTATGGGACTTTTATTAAAGTTGGACTGAATGCATTGTATTTTATATCATGTATGGATATCGGTTTATGGGGGCCAGGGGTGGAATGTAGTAATTTGATTCAGGTGTCCCCCATAAGCTTAGGTGTTCTGAATGCTAGGTTTCCCAGCTGATGGCAAATGGAAATTAAAGCCTCCTGGAGGCAGTGTATTGTTGGGGGCGGGCTTATGGATGTTATAGCCAGTGTCCCTTGTCATTGTTTGGCACACTCTCCTGTTGCTATTGTCTACATTATGTTGGCCAGGGGGGTGATGTCCACTCTCTGCTCATGCCATAATTTTCCCCTGCCATCGTGGAGCTTCCCCTCGAGCCTGTAAACCAAAATAAACCTCTTTTTTTTCCCACAAGCTACTCTTGGTTGGGTGATTTCTACCAGCAATGCGAACCTGACTGCAACATGCCTGGTACTGAAAACCTAATCAAACGCCTAGGGTGGGGGAGGTCATGAGCCCTAGGAGTGTAACACCTGCTCTTGTCTGGCTAAATGCATGTATTATACTAACCAAACTGCCCTGTAAGTACTTTTCTTAACATTCATACCCATATATTAATGCTACTCTCACTTTTAGTTAGAAAAGCTTCTCTTTTCAGATGGCAGTGACCACTGCAATGACCCAAGAGGCACCATAGTGCTGAGAAGTGACAGAGGAGTATTCAGCAGCACTGAAATATCTCTAGCACACCTTCCAAGGCTTCAGGGTCTATTGTGGAAGAGGTGGCAGAAAGAATGTAAGAGCCAAAGGAAGGGTAGGACTGTTTACAATGCAATTGTCCAGACAGAAATTGCCCTCGATATCCATGACCTCTTAGTGCCTAGCACTACCTACACAAGAGTCTCATAATTGGAGGAAAAGATGATGAAGAAGAGTGTAAAAGACTAATTGAGAAGGGAGGGGATATGATGGAGAGTGGAGTTGTGAAGGGAAAAGTAGAGAGGAGAACATTTGATGTTTTTTTTTCTGGCCTCTGCATGCATGCACACAGTGCACATGTGCTTGCACACACACATGCCTACACTCTTCATACACACCACATACAATATTACGTATATGCCAAAAAATTGTGTCTTACATAATCAGAAATTTAAAGGTATAAATGTCTCTTAATGTGGTATGTATATGTGTGTGTGTGTCTAACAGGGGTGCATGCGCATATGTGCATGAGCATATGGAGTCCAAAGGACCACCATGGGTGTCATCCCCCAGTCTCCATCCATCTTTTTTTTTTAAATTTTGTTTATTTATTTATTTATTTATTTGAGAGTGACAGACAGAGGGAGAAAGAGGCAGAGAGAGAGAGAGAGACAGAGAGAGAATGGGCATGCCAGGGCCTCCAGCTGCTGCAAACAAACTCCAGACGTGTGCGTCCCATTGTGAATCTGTCTCATGTGGGTCTTGGGGAATCGAGCCTCGAACCAGGGTCCTTAGGCTTCACAGGCAAGTGCTTAACCGCTAAGCCATCTCTCCAGCCCCATCCATCTTTTTTTGAACCAGGGTCTCTCACTGACCTAGATCTCAGCGATTAGACTGTCTTTGCCTCCCTAGCTCTGGGATGACAAGCTTATGCCACCATGCCTGACATTTTTAAATGGGTTCTTGGATGGAACTTACGTCAGTGCCATCAAGGGAAGCACCGACTGAGCTATCTGTCCAGCATTCTACTCCACGATACTTTTATCTTAACCGAGGAAAATATTAATGAAATTTATTCATAATGAAACATACAAAGACTAATGCTGTGATGCTGATGACAGCCAATATTGTTTTACCAATAGGAAAATTCTGACTTGCTGCCAAAGGATGCTGGGCTTCCACTAAGCTATTAGACCAGGGTTGCTTTTAGGAATAACTTAAAGATGAAAGACAAAATTGGGTATATACTTATGTGTATACATCTACTATGGAGGCATGCTTGTTTGCCATGTTTATTAGTATGGAAGTTGCTGAAAACATCTTTTATATTACTTCATATTTAAAAATATTTGCAAAGAATAATCAGTTTTTTTCTTTTTCTTTTTTTTTTTTTTTTCTTTCTGAGGTAGGGTCTCACTCTGGCCCAGGCTGACCTGGAATTCACTATGGAGTCTCAGGGTGGCCTCGAACTCATGGCCATCCTCCTACCTCTGCCTCCCAAGTGCTAGGATTAAAGGCATGTGCCACCACACCCAGCTCACATTTTTTTTTCTTAACTAAGAATAGTCATATTAGTTTTGTGGTTGTTGGAATTTGTTTTTTCAGCTCTCAGTACTTTAAAAATTTTTTTCCCTGTCTTTCCTGTAGGTGTCTCTGTAAGCTCAGGATTATTCTAGTTCTGTGTAAAATGGTGTTTATCTTAGAAATCCCAGGTCTTAAGCACTTTCAGAAAAAGCCTGCCTGCTTAACAGTCTACTTAGATGTTCTTAATGTCACACCCTCTGATTTTTCTCTGTCATCAGTACATCTCAGTGCTGATAATTGCTCATGAACTTCTTTGCACACTGCTGCTAAGATAGTTTATAGCAGTGAAATGAAAATGCAAATAATGCTGAATTTTATTCTGTACACCCACAATTCAGTGTCACATTGTCACTTCACATTGACTCATTCTAAGTTGATAATCTTTTTTTAAAAAATTTCTATTTATTTATTTATTTGACAGAGAAAGAGGGAGATAGAAAGAGAGAGAGAGAGAGAGAGAGAGAATGGGCGCTCCAGGGCCTCCAGTCATTGCAAACGAACTCCAGACACGTGCGCCCCCTTGTGCATCTGGCTAGTGTGGGTCCTGGGGAATCAAACCTGGGCCCTTTGGCTTTTCAGGCAAACTTCTTAACTGCTAAGCCATCCCCCCAGTCCAATCTTATTTTGTTTTCTTTTTAAATTAGGGATTGAATCCATGGTAAGCAATTTGTGATCCTTTACCTTGGCCCGCATAGTTGGGATTACAGGGCTCTGCCATGATGCCCAGTTTAAGTTTACTAATTCTTCATGGTTTATGTCTTCCCTTCTCAAACCTCTTTTATCATATTGATCTCTTAGTGTTTACTGAGAGCAAGATATGATATATAGGGTCTTCTGCACATACTCAACACTATGTACTTCCTCTGTGGTCCTTAAAAAAGGGGAAATGTAGAGCCGGGCATGGTGGCGCACACCTTTAATCCCAGAACTGGAGAGGCAGAGGTGGGAGGATCACAGTGAGTTCGAGGTCAGCATGAGACTACATAGTGAATTCCAGGTCAGCCTGGGCTAGAGCAAGACCATACCTTGAAACTCCCCTCTAACCACCCCCTGCCCCAAAAAGGAAATGCAGAACTGTGAACTCTTTTTAGGACTATATAATATATTTTGGATTCTGAGATCACAGGCAAAAATCCTAAAAATAAATGCCATGTTTTTGTGATAATATATTTTTTTTATTTAATTAGTATTTGTTAGGTTGAAATATACTATTACTTTGCAAGACAAAACCATAAGGAATTTCTTTTTCTTTTTGTAATTATTTTGAGACAGGGTCTCTATATAGCCCAGGCTGACCTTGAACTTCCGGTTCTATTGCCTTACCTGCCTCAGTGTTGCATTACAGATGTGTATGCCACCATGGCTCTTTCTTATGTTTTTACAGGGTTACAAATCCAATATGCATGTCATAGCACTACAGTGAAGAGACAGTTTTGCTGTTCAGTTCTTTCTGTAAATGTAAAGCTCCGCCTTGAGTTTGCTTACAGAGATTTGAGCAACAGTACTGAGACTGTTAGGTTTCACAAGCCATCTTTACTTGACTGCAAGTATTCTCTCCTATTGTCCCTTTACTGTTGTCAGTCTCATCATACCATATGGTCATCCGAGCAATATCAGTGACAATTTTCTGCCAGAGAGAATAAATCATTACCTAGACATTGAGTGCTGAAGGACACAAAGCAGATGGCCCTCACCGTCTCCAGCATGTTCTCTTTGATTTAAGGCATTAATGTTTCTAAAAATATTCTCTAGGATTGCAAATGCACCTGAGAAAACTGAATCCTAAGTTGATCATTTTAATTCTAAAAATGCTCAGAGAGTCATTGCCAATTGTAAATAGCTTATGCATTGTTTAACTTCAGAGAGAGCTGTTTACTTTGTCACCAAGCACTGTCATAGCTAGTTTTTGCAGCCATTTTCTATTTAATGAAAGGATAATAGAGACCTACTAAAATGTTTGGTGTAAGGATTGGATGCAATAATGTGTGTAACACCTTCGGATTGTGTGGCATACTGTATAAGCAAAATAGATGTTTGCTGCAGAAATGATAACACGCTATGAGATCCTCACTTCTAGCCCTTGGGGATGAGATGTATGAAGGCACACAACACGGTTCTCCTTGAGGAGCTGGTGGCCTGTTTGCAGAGCACGAACTTATATAAAGACTGTCATTACATGTCCTAAAAGAGGCCTCTGCGGTGCTTTGAAAGCGCAGAAGGATTTGCTAATTTTCTCCTGTGGGACCAGGGAAAGCTTCAAAGAAGAGACAACATCTGGAGCCTAAACAAGGAGAGGAATCATGTGAGCAGAGCTGTGAGGATGTGCAACAGGCGCATGCAGACCCAGCATGCTGAAGGAACAGGGAGAAAAGTAGGGAGCAGAAGCATGGGACTGTGGAAGTAGATAAAGCCGGAAATTTTGTTGAAGGATTTCATCATGTTTTAACATCTCCCCTGAAATGGTGCCTAAAATCAATTTCTTCTTGGTAGCTTGAGACCTCAAGTAGAAAATATTGGTGCAGCCAAAAAATTCTGTCTTTATTTTTGTTTTTAAAATCTAGGCTTTCATACTTTTTGTGCCTTACATCTTTTCTATATCTGAGGACTCAGTGATGGACAATCGTCTTCTCACGTGCCAAAGGAACAGAGGCAGAAGGATATTTTGCATATGATTGCCCAATCCCCTTGCAAATGAGGAAGATGTTTCTCAAGATACAACATGCAATCAGCCTTATTTGGAATCCTTTATGATTGCTTGTTGAAAATGTTGTTTACCTCAGTGTAGAACTCTTAATTTCAATCCATTTTGTGAGCCCCACACTGAGATCTGGGATCATTGCACTCAATCTATGTTATAGGCCACAAGGATATTTGATAAGTAAACTACTGGCAAGCCATTGCATTGTTTGGTAGGGAAATAGGCTTTTTCAGATATGCATCTTATGCATACTTAGATAAGCAACATAATTCCTAAGTATTTCTTTTCATTCATATAGATATGTCTGCTCCAGGATATCTTTCTCCATTCTTTGTGTTTATTTGCAAGGAGAAAGAGAGAGAGAGAGAAAAAAACAGAGAGAGAGAGAGAGAGAGAGAGAGAGAGAGAGAGAGAATGAATATGGTCATGCCAGGATCTTTAGCACCTGCAAATGAACTCCAGATTAATGTGCCACCCTGTGCATCTTGCCTTACATGGGAACTGAACCTGGGCTGTTAGGCTTTGCAGTTAAGCCCCTTAACCATTGAACCATCTCTCCAGCCCCCATTAAGTATATTTAAACAAGAAATAAAGAGCAGAAGAAGGGGGAAAGAGATCAACAGAGAGAAAAATCAACTCCTACCAAATCAGAGAGCCAGAACCTCAGAGGCCCCCAACACCTCATCACTGAAGAAGACCAAAAATGAACCCAACATGGCTCAGGGAAATTTTGCGGAAGAGGGGGTGGAAAGAATGTCAGAGCCACATGTTGGGTCATGATATGCAGAGACATTTATCTTACCCATAACTGTGGGCTAACTCCACAATGCATGACCCATATACCTCAACAAGGAGGGCCCAAGGGGAGAGGGTTGGTCACTGATGAGCCTAATAATGGTACCAAACTGACTGTATTTGCTGAATACAAAACTAACTAATAAAGAAAAAAAAAATAAAAAAAAAATAAAGAGCAGAGAGGGAATTTTTATTTTTTGTTTCCATACTTAGTGTTTTCTTTCTCACTTCAACAGTGTCAGAGCTTACTATAGAAAACAAAGCATCTGAGATGACTGTAGACTTCCATTTGCTAGGAACCAAGGGATGCTTCTTCCACCATCCAATTTCTAACTAATCAGTGCATACCCACTTTGCAGTGGAGGAGAAATAATCAAGTAGTATGTTTTCAGACGTGATACTAAAAATTTAGTTTCCTGAATGCTAAGTTTTGCTAGAAATTCTTTATAAGTAGACTACATCTTTAATTCTAGGTAGGGTAACAATTATCTAAATAACTCTGAAATAGGTACTAATAATCTGCATTGTGTGGTTTTACACATACAAATTTTGATGTGGGATAGATTACAAAGGGGCTAGGGATGTGAAAGCCAATTAGTGTGAATGGAGTGGGGAAAAGAGCAAGAGGGTGGATTGAGGTTCTTTCCTGTAATACATTTTCCAACAGGGGGATGTTGTCTTAAAAGATATTTTATTTGAGTTATATAGTTTGGCTCTTGTCACTCCTACTAGTCTGATATTTACCTCAAAGAATATACAATTAGTGAGGCCAAATTTGGCTCAGGAATTAGGATGTCTCAACATATGAAAAAATATGCTTTCTGAAGTGATTATCAACAGAAACTCTGTACTGCACAGGGAGCTAAGTGGAAAGGAAGCCCTTGTACATCTCCTCTCTAGACATATTTCTTTTGTCAAATTATTCTCATTAAAGAATTTGACTTTTCTTTTTTAAAAGTTTTATTTATTTATTTGAGCATGACAGACAGAGAGAAAGAGAGAATGGGCACGCCAGGGCCTCCAGCCACTGCAAACGAACTCCAGATGCATACATCCCCTTGTGCATCTGGCTTACATGGGTCCTGGGGAATTGAGCCTCGAACCACGGTCCTTAGGCTTCACAGGCAAGCGCTTAACTGCTAAGCCATCTCTCCTGCCCTAATGTGACTTTTCTTAACGCTCATCTATGTGCACATATGTGTAAATGAAGTAGAAGTGACATAATTGTTGGTGTTGATGGATATATTACCTGGCTTTTAATAAGATTATCCAAGTTTGAAAATAAATTTCCCTATCATCATTTCTGTTCTTTTTTTTTTTTTTCGAGGTAGGGTCTCACTCTAGCCCAGGCTGACCTGGAATTCACTATGGAGTCTTAGGGTGGCCTCGAACTCATGGCGATCTTCCTACCTCTGCCTCCCGAGTGCTGAGATTAAAGGCGTGCGCCACCACACCCAGCAATTTCTGTTCTTTTGATCAGGGTTTCACTCTCCCTTCAAGCTTGTTTTTTCCTCCTCACTGTATAGCCCAGGCTGTCTTCACACGAGCAGTCCTCTTGTGTCGGTTCCCCGGGCGCTGTCGTTAGGGTTACAAGCACGTGCCATTGCAGGTGGCTCTCTCTTCAGGCTTTCACGCTGGCGCACCCCCAACAGGACCACCCAGCTCAACCTCCTCCAACCAAATCACCGTGAGGAGAGAACACTGACTTGAACGTTAGGCTGATGCAGGCTCTGACTCTATTTCAGTCTGTGGATTTGGGCTGTTATCTACTTGTTCTGACTAACATAGATTTTCTTAACAGTGCAATGTTTTCCTTTAATGCTCTTTATATGAATGCATGTCTCAGATAGAGTAAACTGAAGGAATGTTAGTCCCTTTTTTTTTTTTTTTACTTTTTTATAAGACAGAGTGAGATAGATTGCGGGTGTGGGGGGGGGGAGGATTGGCATGCCAGGGCCGTTAGCTAATTAAATCGAACTCCAGACACGTGTACCAACTTGTGTGCATGTGTGACCTCTGCGCTTGCATCACCTTGTGCGTCTGGCTTACGTGGGATCTGGAGAGTTGCAGACAAGCACCTTAACCACTAAGCCATCTCTCCAGCCCAGGAATGTTAGTTTTCACTTCCCTTAGTGAGAGAAGAGACAACAAACCTACGGGGTATGCAGTAGCATGATAGATAAAGTTTTTTGCTCAGTTAAGACAGGAAACAAATCAGATTTTCCCATTTCCCGTTGACTACTAATGATCTCAGAAGACACTGGCACATAAGACATGACATTTATTTAGTTTCCAAGGTGTGGATTTGTGATACGTGGAAATCCATAGCAGCACGTCCACAGTTCTGCAAATGGATTTGATTTGAGTCACCTTGTCAGCTGAGAAATAATATCATAAATATAAATGAAAAAGTCCCCAGGAAAGGCAACAGACATGCTGCTTTGCTAGCTTTCACAAAACCTAATTTTCTTATGCAATCCCTGGTGCATTAAAAAAAATAAAATAAAATTTACCAGGAGAGTTGAAGGGTGTTTCCAGATGGCCTTTTATTAGCTTTGGAGAAGAATGCTGCTTCTGTTCTCCATCAGCTGCACACACCACAGCAACGATTTTCACCTTCCTCTTCAATAAGATCTTACTGCTGCGTGGCATGCTAAGTGACAGCTGGAGGACAGGCCCTTGAAATATTACTATCCAGGACCACAAATCTGGGTTTCCCCTATTTCCTGCAAGGTCAGACCATGCCCTGCTTTCTCATTATTTCTGCTTTTGACCTCTCTGATGACATTTCTACTGGATTTAATAAACACAGGAACATTTGAAGTGGGCACATAGACATTATTGTTAGTTTATTTAGTTGAGAACATCCCAATGGCTCAAGACTAGAATTTACTTTGCAGATCAGGTGAATGATATAAAAATTATGGAAGATGGGATTAATTCCTAGCTTGGCTTTACCATCATCATAAGTAGAAAAATTTCACTGGTCTGGAGAGATGGCTTAGTATTTAAGGTGGTTGCCTGCAGAGGCAAAGGATCCAGGTTCGATTCTCCAGGATCCACATAAGCCATATGCACAAGGTGGCACATACATCAGGAGTTCATTTGCAGCAGCTGAAGGCCCTGGAGTGCCCCTTTCTCCTCCCCTCTGTTTCTCTCAAGTAAATGAATAAAAAATAAAATTAAAAAAAGATTCTAAAAAAAATCTTTGTTTACTTTCCATGACTTACTTTGTCATTTTATGGGGCTCTCTGCTCTTCTGGTACTATTTTATAGCAATGACCCAAAAGTATATCCATGCAGAATCATTTAGAAGTACAATTTTAAGAGGACAAAACTAGGGCTGGAGAGATGGTGCAGCAGTTAAGGTATTTGCCTACAAAGCCCAAGGACGCATGAAGCCAGATGCACAATGTGGTGCATGTGTCCTTTGCAGTGTTCATTTGCAGTGGCTGGAGGCCCTGGCATGTCAATCCTCTCTCTCTCTCTCCCTCTGCCTCTTTCTCTCTCCCTCAAATAAATAAATAAAAATAAAAAGAGGAAAAAACTAGGAAGATAAAGAAAGGTCTAGGTTTAAGAAATATATTTTAGGCTAGATTCTGGAAAGATGTTTAAATGCAAATGTGGATTTGCATGGTTATTGAGAATGTGAGGGGCATGTCTTGATAAGCCTTGACCTAACAAGAGGAATTAAGGATTGTCAAGAAGAAAGTACACAGCTGAAGGAAATAAAGGACTTTCCTGGTCTGCTTATTGCTGTACAACTGACCTGTGTGAACCATGGGGAATGCCCTGCCACCTTACACTCTCCAGAAGAACCCAGAGAGGCATATGGCAAATGGGCCAATATTTATCCCACGAACCGGTATTCTTGTCAAATGACCTTGGGCTCCAAAATAGTCCTACAATACTAGGATAAATTTCCCTTATAAATTGACATGTCAAGTGGAGGGAAGAGAAAGCTTAATAAATTACTGTGATATACTGTGATGATGAGGTTCTCAGTCAAAATGAAAAAGGCATGGGAGACAGGGAGGAAGAATTGAGCAGACGTAGGATAAGATGTGGCATTTGCCTAGGCTCTACTGGCGATTTTACACTTAGCTACTGCAATCAGCCCAAGGAGGATGCTGTGATTCTAAGCACAGATGAGAAATGAGGCTCAGAGTGCTTGAATGGCTTTTCTGTTGAGCAGTGTAGTCATGAGTTTAAAGCAGCAACACTGCGGTTTGCTCCATGTCCACAGATGGCTGCTTTATTCTTCAAGCTGTACCTGTCTCCTCTGGAGAGCTGTTGAGGGCCTGCCAGGCTATTTCAGCAGGAGCCAAAGACATTTGCCTCGGCCATTTGTGTTGCCTCCATTGGATTGAGTATTGCCCCCCCACTTAGCTATAGTCTATAAGGACTGTTATCACCCGCTGTCCTCTCTGGTTATCCATTTCAAGTGCCCCATGAACCCGAAGCCTCTTAGCCCAAACTTAACATTTTTCTACTTATAGGAACAAATAAACAAACAAACAAACAATCAAGTGTTTATGTCCTGATTCAGGTGCCTACAGGGAACTAGCTGGGTGTAGTCCCTAGGATATAAACAAAGACCGGATGAGCCAGAGAATACTGACAGGAGCACTGTGAAGAAGGCACAGAGTGTTCTGAGTACCCTTAGAAGACACACATTCCATGTGTCTGTCCAGGGAGGTTGGTATAGCTACTGAAATGTCACGCAAAGGCAAGGAGCTCAAAGGGGATAAGCGCAGTAAACAACCCTGAAGTCCTTCCCTAGCTCACCCTCCCCGGCCCCTTTTCTTACATCTGGGAAAACTGACATTGGGAAGGGTGTATAACTTCCCCATAGCTTCACCGTCAGCCGTTCCTGAAGTAATTGTGCCCTCAATACCTTTATCCAGCAGATTTTGCAAAACAGGACAATGTTGTACGCACACTAGGTTGTCCCTCACCCAGTGAGTGTCCCCTTACATCCATCCCACCCTATCTCCACCTCCCAGTTCAGTCCCCGTTCTCTTACTTCAATAAGCCAGACTCCTGGATACAGCCCCTCAAGGTCACTCATCACGTATGTACAGACACAGAACCTTTCATCCTGTCCAGGTGACTCATGACCTACTGTTGTAGTCAGCTCCATGTCGCTGGGATGAGCATCCAGACCAGACACAGTTTAAAGGAGGAAGAGATTTATTTCAAGCTTATAGATCCAGGAGCAAGTTCCATCAGTGTTGCCGGAAGCTGCTTCCATATATCCAAGCAGAGAGGCAGAGAGGCAGAGAGGCAGAGGGGAGGGGAGAGAGAGAGAGAGAGAGAGAGAGAGAGAGAGAGAGAGAGAGAGAGAAACTATCATCAGCCAGCAAACATCAAAAGCAACAAACACAAAACTGCAGTAGCAGGACAACAGAGCTCAAACAACTGATTATTTATTTATTTTCAAGGAGAGAGAGAGAGAGAGAGAGAGAGAGAGAGAGAGAGAGAGAGAGAATGAATGGGCATGCTAGGGCCTCTAGCTACCGCAAATGAACTCCACATGCATGTGCCATCTTGTGCATATTGCTTTACATGGGTACTGGGGAATCAAACCCAAGTCGTCATATTTTGCAGGCAGGTGCCTTAACTGCTGAGTCATCTCTCCAGCCAGGAAACTGCTTTTTCACACCCTTGGGCTTGAATTTAGATGCAATGAAACCTCAAAGCTGGAGTCCAGGACCCACCCCCAGTGACACCTCCCACAGTCAGGTTGGTGGATATCCAAGTTATAAGCTCAATAAAACACCAAAGTCCCAGGGGCTGGTGGTCATACATTCAAGCTACCACACTGCATCTCTAGCCCCTGTGGTAGTCTAAATAGATGGCGCCCAATATATTCACTGGTTTATTAGTTTTTCAGTATACATCTGCTGCCACCTGGCTGGAGGTGGTGTCACTGGGTGGATTTTAAGTGTGGTGATGGGTTTGAGACTTCAATCTAAAGATATGCAAAGTGTGCCTAGCTGGAGTTCCTGAAGTGTGCTGTGCTGCGTGGCTTTTGACGTTTAGGCTTGTGCTTCTCTCTCTCTGTGTTTAGTCCTGTGAAAGCAGGCCAGCTTCTTCTGCCATTATGGAACCTCTCCTGGATCTGTAAGCTTCAATAAATATCCCTTCCTCCATAACTGTGCCTGGTCTGGAAGTTCATCTCAGCGAACCTGAAGCTGTCTGATACAGCCCCCAATAGACTCATTGCCACCTCACACTGTAAATTGCATTCAGTCCAACTTCAAGGTCCCCATAGTCTTTAAGATTGTTACAAAGACCCAAGTTTCATCTGAGCTTCAAGACTGTTTCTTACTTGTAAGTCCTGTAAAATTAGGACAAGTTACTTGCTTCCAACATATAATGGCACAGAGTAAACGTTTTCATTGCTATAAGGCATAACAAGGAGAGACTGGACCAATGCAAAATCAATAACCGTCAGGCAAACATCAAACATCTGTAGTTCAAGTCTGACATCCATAACCAGTGATGACAGTCTCTGAATTTCCAATTCTGCCCCTCCAGCTGGGCTGAGTAGCTGAGAAAAACAAAACAAAAACAACTTCCATCCTGAGTCAGCAGTGTTCCATGGTAGCCCTTGCACAGCCCTGGTATATCCAAAACATCTTTGGGTATATGTTGCAAACCATAGTATATCTTCCCATGGCCTCACTGATTTCTCTATAAGGGTCTTCACTCCCTGCCTCATATCTTGTTTCTCAGCAGTGGCTCATGGAACCATGACCCACTTCCATGTATTTTTCTTGCTTCCAAAATCAATACCAGGTGTGTAGGGACACATCCAATGTTACTCCAGGGAGGAAATAAATCGTGATCTTGAAGAACAGATTTCTTCGTTTCAAAAGAGTTTGCATTTCAACCATTCAATCTTTCCTTGGTGGAATCATCTCAGTCATTTTTCCATTGGTTTCAATGTAAGTTGTTGGCCATCCTTAACAATAACAGCTTCAGTAACCTAAAACCTATCTTCTTTTTTTTTTGCCAGTAATTTTAAACTTGCTTGAATTTTTCCAATTTTAAATCTATATCTTTTAGTTCTCTATCTTCCACCAAACACATTAGTCTACTACTTTCAAGTTCAACCTTGATTAAACTATCTAAGGTTGGGCAACAAAACGCAGCCAACTTTATGTTAGTAGCCAAGTTCCTACAAAGTTCTCTGTGGTCTTTTCCTTCCCCTTGAAAGTGCATAAACAAAGCCTCCTAATAGTATTCTCTTTGCCTTTAGCATTTTCAAACCCTCATCAGAATTGCCCATAATTTTAGCTTTTGGCTCTCTACAGTTTCCACATTCCAAAGTGCCAAGTCCATACATATTCCTCCTCCAGTGCATAAATTCCAGAAGACCAAAACACACATGGTCAGATTCATCTCAGAAACACCACCCCACTTCTTGGTACCAATGTTCTGTTGTAGTCGGCTCCATGTGGCTGGGATGGACATTTAAACCATGCACAGTTTGGGCAAGGAAGGGATTTATTTCAAGCTTACAAATCCAGGGCAAAGTTCCATTAGTGGTGGAAGAGTAGAGAGAAAGAGAGAGAAAAACCATTAGCCAGCAAACACCAAAAGCAACAAAAACCCACAGCAGCAGGACACCAAAGCTCAAAGTGCTCTTTTACAACTTTGGGCTGGAATTCAGACCCACCCCCAGTGACACCTCCTCCAGCCAAGCAGCTGGAGATCCAAGTTACAAGCTCAACGAAACACCTGAGTCCATGGGGGACATACATTGAAACCACCACAATCACATACTGTCTAAGAGATAAGCTATTTAGCAATATGTAAAGCAAGCGTGGAGATTCTCCATGCACTACTAAGTGCTGTATGTGTATCATTTATATTTCACTGTTTCATGTGATTTGTGCAAATGCGGCAGAGCAGCATGGATGGTTTTATGAATTACTTTAAAAAATTTTTAATTTATTATTTTTACTTATGTTTTTGAGAGGGAAAGAGATAGAAATAAATTGGGGTGTCGGGGGAAGAATGGCTATATCAGGGCCCTTTGCTGCCACAGACAAATTCCAGATACATGTACCATCTTGTGCATCTGGCTTACATGGGTTCTGGGGAAACAAACCCAGATTTCTTTGGCTTTGCAGGCAAGAGCCTTAACCACTAAGCAAAATCTCCAACCCATGCTTCATCATGCAATAGCAGAAAATGTGACTATTCTACCATATATCAGTCTCTCAACTTACTAAAATATTATTCACTAAAATTATTTTAGTTTATTTAGCTACTCAGAAAATATTTACTTGGCACAAGTGATGTATTAATACATAAACAGACATTTAACTGATTTGATAAAACACATACAAGAATTCTGTGATCTCTTCCTGCTTCCTTCCCTGTCTTTTCTTTCTTTTTCCCTCCCTTCCTCCCTTCCTTCTGTCCTTCCTTTCTTCTTTCTATCATTTCTGTACAGGTTTCCCACCCTCTCTCCATTTTTCTCTGCCTCCCAGTAATGTTCATTCTTTTAAACATTCTAATTTTGCTTTTAGATAACTAAAGCTTTTAACTCATTCTGATAATTTCATTTTTATTTTAGTGAGGAGGTATCTAAAACATCAACCTCACCTCCACACTGACATAATCTTCTGCTGTCACGGTCAGTGTCATAGAGCTATTTTGCCAGTGTGGGGCATTTCCATTCACATTATTCTTTATGGTTAACTTCTCAGAAAAATACCTGAATCCTATACCTATCTTTTTTGAAAGGTTACCATATCTATAAACTTCATGTATCTCAGACTTGACATTCTTGAACCTTCCAAACAGATTACATGTATTCTAACCCTCATCAAATGACATTGGATGGTTCTAGTATTTCCAGATAGGACATCCAGAAATTTCCCTAACATTTCTTCACTCCTTTATATATTCTGTCATCTGGTTCTTCAGTTTTCCTTGTGAATTAATAAAATTATTTAACATGTGTAGCAGATAGCTTCAGGTTCACTGAGATGAACTTCCAGACCAGGTACAGTTATGGAGAAAGGGATTTACTGAAGCCTACAGATCCAGGGGAAGGTTCCATAATGGCAGAAGAAGTTGGCATGTTTTCACAGGACCAAACACAAAGAGAGAAGCATAAGTCTAAAAGTCAAAAGCCACACAGCACAGCACACTTCAGGAACTCCAGCTAGGCACACTTTGCATATCTTTAGACTGAAATCTGAAACCCACCACCATACCTTAAGATCCCCCCAGTGACACCGCCTCCAGCCAGGTGGCTGCAGATGCAAACTAGAAGCTAATAAAAAACTGAATATATTTGGGGCTATCTATTCAAACTACCACAACATGAAAGATTTTTACATATTTATGTACTTTAAATTCAATACATCCTTGCAATGTATAATGTTGATATCAGGTAATTAGTACTTATTTGTATGTTTCAGGAAGCTTTGGACTCATCTATCTTAAAAAAATTTTTTTTTTGTTCATTTTTATTTGAGAGTGAGAGTGACAGAGAAAGAGGGAGGGAGGGAGGGAGGGAGAGAGAGAGAGAGAGAGAGAGAGAGAGAGAGAGAGAGAGAGAGAGAGAGAGAATGGGCGCGCCAGGGCTTCCATCCACTGCAAATGAACTCCAGATGCGTGCGCCCCCTTGGGCATCTGGCTAACATGGGTCCTGGGGAATTGAGCCTCAAACCAGGGTCCTTAGGCTTCACAGGAGGCAAGTGCTTAACCGCTAAGCCATTTCTCCAGCCCTCATCTGTCTTTTTAAAAGTATGCAACAATTTCTGTAGCTCTAGGTACCTCACTGTGTTGGACAGCAGATCCAATGGTCTTTTCCACTTTGGTTACCCATCTTCTAATCTATCTCTCACTCTTCTTAGCCTCGAGAAACTACTAGAGAATAGAATTATTCTCTGTTTGTATGTTATCCACTCTTTTAGTTTCCACAAATGATCAACACGTGGTATTCTTTGTGCCTGACTTATTTGCTTAATGTGAGTTTCTCTGTTGCCATTGTCATGCTATTGAAAAATGACAGAATTTCATTCATTTCCTGGCTTAAAAGAATCTGAAAAACCAAATTCTGGAGTTTATGCTGAGAAAAGGAGACTTGTACACTGTTGGTGAGGATGCAAATTAGCCTAGTCATTGTGAAACATGCTGTGGACCATCCTCACATGACTCAGCATCTTTCTGAGGTATGGATCAGAGTTATATTCCTTTACAATTTTTTTCTTTTTTGGTTTTTCAAGGTAGGGTCTCACTCTGTCCACGCTGACCTGGAATTAACTCTGTAGTCTCAGGGTGGCCTTGAACTCATGGCGATCCTCCTATCTCTGCCCCCTGAGTGCTGGGATTAAAGGTGTGTGCCACCACGCCCGGCCTCCTTTCCAATTTTAAGTCCTTCTTCCTGTCTACTCTCAGACATGTGCCTTGGTCGTGACTAGCTATGGCCATAGCTTCCTCTCTGGTCCTTCATCAAAGTGGGTCTTCCTCCGATTCCATGTCTGCCATGGCATCTACCTGAAAGTTGATGTTCTGGCCTCTTCCTACCCGTCCATCATCATCCCCACAGTTTCTCCAGACAACGTTGGGTTCTCAGTGCAGATTCCAGCGGTTCCGACTGGGTCCTCTGCCATATCCCACTTCTATCCTGTCTCCTTGTTTCTGCTTGTATGTACTCTTAGAGGACATCTTCCATCCTTCTTACTCATCCATTCCTACCAATGCATACCTTACCTGCTCTGCTAGTCTCCCTTCTCCACTCTCCTGAACTCTGCAATCTCTCTTAGCCAGTAGCTTTTACTTCTATCTCTACTGCACTATCTCCTGATCTCAACCTTCCCTTTAACATTAAGTGGTGATGCTGGCTGCTCTCTGAAGTCTGTCCACATTCTTCGTCTTTCCCGATAATCTCATGGACTATTTAAAATTTATATTAAGATTCATATAAGGGCTGGAGAGATGGCTTAGCAGTTAAGGCATTTGCCTGTGAAGCCTAAGGACCCAGGTTTGATTCTCCAGTGCATGTGTAAGCCAGATGCACAATGTGGCAATGTGTCTGGAGTTGGTTTGCAGTGCCTAGAGGCCCTGGCATGCCCATTCTGTCTCTCTGTCTTTCAATTAAATAAATAAAAATAAAAAAATATATTAAGAAAAAACATTCATGTAACATGCCTAAATTTGTGTACCATTTGACTTGAAAAATCTGAAAAAGTTTCAATTTGGGCTATATTGCTGTTTTATTACTGCAGTTAAAATTTAGAGAGAATAATCTATTTAGCACAGTAATGTGGAGATGGAAAGAGGTGATTTATCTGAGCTGTCATCCACCATGATATGAATGGCGTGGGTAGTAAAGTGTAAGCCCTTTGGGAATAAAATGTGCTTTCTACTGTGTGGCAAATTATCCTGGTGGCCCACTCACTCCCTCCCTTCCTCCCACATGCTCCTATCTGCTGCCTTGCTGCCTCAATTCTGGTCATTTGCAGAGAGGTCTTACGATTGTCGTCCTTGTATCTCTCCTATTTAGTACCTGAGTAAGGGTCCCCAGTGGAAACTGACTCTGAGGTTTCCAGCTCCAGGACAAAAGCCCAGACCCAGCTCTTGCCATCTCAGTGTGGTAGAAGAGACAGGGGTGAGGATGATGGGTCTTCGGTTCGGTTGTTGAGTTTCTCTGTAGACACCGAAGCTGCCTTATCCTCAGAGTTTTCATCATAGGAGGAAGTAACTGATTTATTTCCTTTTTACTAATCAAACCTGTTTTATCTGTACCTTCTAGTCCTTGCAACTCAAGTTATCCTAGCTATCATATATTTTCATTTCCCCCTTCAATGCCAAGGCTGAGCTTAGGTTCTAGTTCTCCCTATTTGAACTCCATTGTATTCATTTCCTGCCATGCTTTACGAAATGGGAACTATGGTTTTTAGAGTCTCT
Source organism: Dipus sagitta (assembly GCA_036346955.1). Lineage (NCBI taxonomy): Eukaryota > Metazoa > Chordata > Mammalia > Rodentia > Dipodidae > Dipus > Dipus sagitta. The sequence goes on along the minus strand of CM070779.1, from coordinate 123,823,469 downwards.
GCAAAGGCAAAGACATTGCATGCCAGGGAAAAAGAAGAAGATTATTCGGCTCGTTTGACTATGTCATTATCAGGGTGCCAAAGGCAGAAGGCCTAAGGCCTAATATAAACAAGACTTCAGTAGAAAGCAGGCATGCTATAGGCAAGATAAAATGACTCACCAGGAAATCCAGTTATCATGGAAAGCGCTGTCAACAATAGCTCTCCAAACTGGCACAGGAAAACTCTGTGTACAAAAAGCTCTCACCTCCTTTGGCAGTTAACTACTGTTTTCTTCTCTTTCTCGTTTCTGATGCACTGCATTGTTTCTCTCACTGAGTGCCCTATATTATAATTTGGATTCAAAAGGACTGACCATAATCATGCTCCTGACATGTTCAAAACCAAATTTATACCTTCTAGGGGAACTGCTCTGAGGAAAGTCTATTATGGAAAAATCTATCACTGGGAGAATCCATCCAACATTGCTCATCAGACTCTGAACCCATGATATAAATTATATCAAATATATATTATCAGCTGAATTTTCACTGTCAGAGCATTGCTTTCTAATTCTATCCTAGACAATTAAGTCTTACCATGGAGGGAGAGTCGTGCTCGAATGGCTGACAAATACTTTAATGAAATGATTATTCTGGGCTTGTTATTAGTGGCTTTAAAAGTTTTATGACCCATGAAATTGCTTAGTAATGTAATGATCATCCACAGAAATTGACCAAAAAGAAGGCTGTGTTTGCACCAGAGCTATGGGACATTTGGAGTCTACTTTTAGGTGTTGGGACAGGCTCCTTTACATTGAGAGTTTCTCAAAGTGACTGAAGGCACTTCAGACATTAAAATACCCAACCTGCCTTCTCCCAAAATTTATAATGCTACAAAATGGAGTTGTTTTGTCATTTACTGTGGAGACATAGATATGTGTGTATGTGAGGGATACTGTTCGATTAGGTGGTAGGATCCAGGCTGTGAAACCAGCAAATAAAGATAGGAATGAGAAAACTCAAATAAACAATAAAAACTCATTGTGGGGAAAATCTTGAATTTAAAGGTGTTCTCAACAGAGCTGGTTCATTTCTGTTGCCTGGGGCTCAGTATGGAGGGGCCTCTTAGGAGGACTCAACTGTTGTGAACTTTGATTTGGATAATGCCAAATGAGGCATAAAGGAAATTTAGGGTTACTGACAGTGGGTCACAGTAGTATTAGCTTCTCAGGCACCTCTGGTCATGGTCATTTTCAGCTCATCTGTAACAATGAAGAGACCTGGCTGACGGCTACCTTCATATTATGTGACACGGTGTAAGAGCTGTAGTACCAGAGTTAGCCAGCAGAGGGAAGCACTCAGGAAGATATGGCAAGGACTGCTATCTGGGAAAGTTGCTCTTGGTAGCCTCAAGTAATTTGGAACGGAAAGGGTTAATTTCCAAACGACATAGGGAAATCCTAAAATTCAATACCAAAATTATAATTAATCTGAAAACATAGGCTAAGGCTTTTTAACAGATATTTCTCCAAAAGAGACATATAAACAACTAACAGATGGCTCTTCAGTTATTAGGAGAATGAAAAATCAAACCTATCGTAATGTATCACGCATACCTGATGAAAATGTGTTTCCAAAAATGCACGAGTAGTGTCAAGGTTGTGGAGACAGTGAAAGTCTTGCACTCTGATGATGGGGATGCAAAACTGTAGTATCAAGGGAAAGATGGAGTTCTCAAGATTTACAATTAGAGTTATCGTAAGATACAGAAATTCCAACTACTGGGATATGGCCAAAAATTTAAAGCAGAGTTCCTAAGAGATAACTTCACATCCATATTTACTGCAACATCTTTCTCAACAATCAAGATATAGAGACATCATGCGACCAGTTAGAGATGAATGTACATAGAAAATATGGGATATTATTCAGCCTTAGAAAAGAAAAGAAAACAGAGGAGCTGGAGAGATGGCTCAACAGTTAGGGCACTTGCCTGCCAAAGTCTAAGGACTCAGGCTCAGTTTCCCAGTACCTATGTAAAGCCAGATGCACTAGGTGGCGCACGCATCTGTAGTTCATTTGCAGTGGCTAGAGACCCTGGCCCACCCATTCATTCTGTCTCTATCTACCCCCTTCTCTAAATAGAGTTAAGAAATTATATAAAAAAAGGAAAGAAAGCAGAAATATAGATCAAAGCAACAGAATAGAGGGCTCAGAAATAAACCCACATAAATACAGACACCTTTTTTTTTTTTTTTTTTTTTTACAAAAATGCCAAAACATGTGCTGGAGAAAAGGCAGTCTCTTCAACAAATTGTGCTGGGGAAGAGGGATATTTTGCTATTTTGGACAATTTGGAGGAAGCTGGAGGGTAATATTAAGTGACCAAAGCCAGATACGGAAAGATCAACGTTGCATGATTCCACAGCAGTCAAACTTGCAGAAGCGGGGAATGCAGTAGTGGTGGCCAGGGCTGGGTGTGGAGGGTGTGTGCCGCATACTTCCATTGGTATGAAGCTTCAGTTATGCCAGACACCCAGGTGCTAACAAAGCCTTGTGTGACATAGGATTAAAGTTAACAAGGTGCTATTTGTTCGCTGCAAAATACCTCGTGAGGGGAGATGTTAAGTGTTATTGACACACACACAAAAAAATCAAAATCAAAAGCGTAGGGACACAAGGAAAGGTGGGGAAGTGCTGGTGATTGCAAAGCCATTCTCCTTAGGGAGGGGTTAGCTAATAGGCTGTTAGAAAGAAAATCAATGAAAAGGCTGAGTATAGTAGAAATGTCTGAGATCTCTACTCAGTGAATCTGGACTTCCACCTGGAACCTACTTCCCTTACACAACCATGTAACTGAGTTTTAAGTTAACATGTCCACATCCGAAATCTTAAAGTAAAGATTATTAAGGTATACCTTATAAATTGACTGTAGAATAATCATGGTATTATGGAATAGCATTAAGCACCGGAAAAGCAAGAGGTATTTAGAAAATGCTAAAAATACACTCACCAAGGCTCAGGGAATTTTGCGGAAGAGGGTCAGAGAGACTCTAAGAGCCACAGAGAGAGGGGCAATGTCCAGAGGCCTTGTTCCCCCTCCCACACTGTCAGATTGCTGCTATCACAACTCATAACCCACAACCTGCTGGGGAATACCAACAATCCTACTGAGGGGGGCCCGTGGCGAATGGGGGGCAAGGAGGAGGAAAATGATGGTACTAATGCATGATACATCCATACAAAATTTCTACTTAAAAACAATAATGATCATAATTATAAAGAATTATAAGGGCTTTTCCTGTCCTAGCAAGATGCAAAATCATTAGGAGAGGAGAAACTGGGCAGCAGAATCTGCCTGTCGGGATTCTTGGTTACAAACAAAAAACCTTACAAAAATCCCTCTGATTGAATGGAATTTATGTCGAGGAAGATGTATAGTTTTCTGAATTTAAAGAGGCACCAAGGAAACAACTTTGCAAAGTGGATCAGAATTTGGAACCTCCTTTTTTTTTTTCCGGAAGATTTGGGTGTTGGGAATAACCGTGAGAACAGCATTCTCTCAAGCCCTCATGAATCTGAAGGAAGACATCTGATCTGTGATTTCAAAAGGAGACAGGACGCACGAATGTCCAGAGAGAATCACAGTGACCAGGTAGACAAACAGGATGTGAGACTAATGCAGTAGGCCACAGACTGTAACCTATGGCTCTGAACGAAGTCTCAGGAAGGCGCAGCTCTGGGTCTACCCCCACCTCAGCTCTGGGTCTACTGTAGCAAAGGCAGTAACACTAAAGTTTGGGACATGAGAAGGACAAGGTGCATAAACACAGACTCTGGGAAGTCAGCCAGTGCTGGCGAATCTGTCGCCACCTATCACGCACGCAGGGGTATGAAAGGAGGGAACGGTTAGCAAGAGAAACCACAGTCCTCTGCTTGGAGGAAGAGAGAACTTGGCACAACCATGTCTCAAAACCCTCAAATCCCTCATCCAACCAGGTCCTCATGGTAGCTGACGTGAACTGAAACTTAGTGGGGCGAACACACCTGAGCTAAGTGCAAGAAAGCTGCCAGGAAGATAGACAGCACCAGCCCTGGGAAGACATAGCCACCTGCAAGACAATTGCAAACGCGGACGTGCCTCATCGCTCAGATACTGACGTCCACTCAGGACCACACAGCACTTACAGAAGATAAGAGCTGGCCCAGGGGGGTTATTCTAGGTGGCACCCCACGCCGAGGGTTCGGAAACCCCTACTGGGGGCTGAGCCCTTGCTGCCGCCTGAGAAAAGCGCACAGCAACAGGACGCCTGAGTGACTCCACTGGGCCAGTGCAGACTATCCTCTTTGTCTGGCAGGTGTGAACTGGCCCCTCCCACCAGCAGAGTTAGTTCCGTCCGATATGGGAATTTTGGGGTGTGTTGGAGACAGTGAAGCTTTTCTCACCTCTTGAGTGGGCAACAAAGCAGGAGTCCTGGGCTGTCACGCTCACACGAAGCTTCCACTAAGTCAGAGGCCTCCAGGCTCCTCTCTGAGGACTTGGATGAGTGAATTCCACAGAGCAAAGGGGGTTCAGAAAGATTTTATTACAGCTTAGAGCTTTAGGAGGGAGAGCTTTAAGAGAAGGAGGCTTAAAATAAGGAACAAATTCAGGGATGGAGAGATGGCTTAGTGGTTAAGGCGTTTGCCTGCAAAGCCAAAGGACCTCCGTTCAGTGCCCCAGGACCCATGTAAGCCAGATGCACAAGGTGGCAAATGCATCTGGAATACATTTGCAGTGGCTGGAGGCCCTGGTGTGCCCATTCCCTCTCTCTCTCTCTCTCAAATGAATAAAAAACAAATAAAAAAATGAACAGGGCTGGAGAGATGGCTTAGAGGTTAAGCGCTTGCCTGTGAAGCCTAAGGACCTCGGTTCAAGGCTCGATTCTCCAGGACCCACATTAGCCAGATGCACAAGAGGGCGCACGCATCTGGAGTTTGTCTGCAGTGGCTGGAAGCCCTGGCATGCCCATTCTCTCTCTCTTTCTCTCTGCCTGTTTCCCTCTCTCTCTCTCTCACTCTCAAATAAATAAATAAAAATAAAAAAAATTAAAAAAAGAACAAATTCAGAGCTCTTGCCTGTGAAGAGGGCAAGAAAGAGTTCCCAGAAAAATGGGTAGCCAGTCCCAGGACCTATGGGAGTGTCTTTCATGTAAGCGCCCCTGGATCAATGGCTGGTGTCATCAGGTGTCTGTGGTCAGATTTTTTGGGAATGGGTGATCTTCCCGGGAAATCTTAATTTTCCAGGAAGGATACACGTGTATTTCTCTAGGAATCTTTCCCAGAGGGTATAGCTTTCCAGGAAAGAAAGAAAAAAGAAAAAGAAATTCTGGTTCTCCTTGTAAGCTCAGTGTCACTTGTCACAGTCAGTCAAGGAGCAAGCTATCCACTCTAAGCTGTTACTCTAAGCTGCAGAGCAAATTTCTGTCCCCTGCTCTCCAGTTCTGTGAGAGAACTCTGGGAGGGGTAAGAGCAGCGTCCGTCTCAGCACAGAAGACACACTGACTGGTGCTACTGTATTTTTCATTTGATTTTACTTCACTTTTATTGTTTCAAAGTCTTCACTGTTGCATACATATATCTGCTTTGTTTTCTTTTAAATGAAAAAACATATTTATTTGCAAATAGACAGAGACAGAGAGAACACACACACATACACATGGGGAGGAGGAGAGAGAGAGAGAGAGAGAGAGAGGTAGAGAGAGGGAGGGAGAAAATAGCCACACCAGGGCCTCCCGCTGCAAATGAACTCCAGATACATGTGCCACTTTGTGCATCTGGCTTTTTAGGTTTGCATGGGCACAGGGGAGGGGGATAGAACCTGGGTCGTTAGGCTTTGCATGCAAGTGCCTTGACTGTGGAGCCATCTCTCCAGTCCTGTTTTTATTTTTTACGTTGCTTAGTTAGATTACATTATTATTCTGTTTCTGTGTTCCCTCTATTGTTTATTAAATTTATAACTCCTAGACTTTCCCTATCAGTCCTACCTCCTTTTCTTTTTTCCTTTCTCATCCCTTCCTGTCTTCTTAGTTATAATTTTTATAATTGTAATTGTCTTTAAATTCCATTTTCCTTAACAATATCCCAGTTCCCCTTCTATTCACTTTCTCTACTTCTGTTTTATCTCTGTTGTGTGAATACTAATCTCTAATCTTAGCTTATTTTTATTTCATTTTTATTCTTATTAACAATTATCTTAGTATACACTGTATTTTCACATTTCTTTGTTTCTTAAAAAAAGTTATGGCTGAAAGGGTATTTGTTTTAAATTGCCTACAATCCTATTTTAATTTTAATTAATTAATTAATTAATTTATTTATGAGAGAGAGAGAGAGAGAGAGAGAGAGAGAGAGAGAATGGGCATGCTGGGTGAACCAGATATCCCTATATACAAGAATGACACTAGATCCTTATCTCTCACCCTGTATAGAAATCAATTCAAAATGTATCAAAGACTTTAATATAAGACCCCAAACTCTAAAATGTTAGAGGGAAACATGGGAAAACACTTTAGACAGGCATAAGCAAGGGATTTCTGGAAAGGTCTCAAATAGCTCATGAAATGAATTCAAGAAATGACTGGGATTGTGTGAATTTAAAAGTCTTCTGAATGGCAAAGGAATCCATTAGCTAAGTGAAGAAACAGCCTGCAGAACGGGAGAAACTCCTCACTGCCTATATGCCTGACAGAGGACTAATATCTAGATTATATAAAGATCTCAAAAAACTAAATACCCTTTCACTCCAACTCCCCAACAATTCAATCAATAAATGGGCTACTGACACAAGGAGACAGTTGTCAAAAAGCAAAGCACATACCATTGAACTTGTAGGATTCTGACTTGGTTCTCAGAGAGAAGCTCCCACTAGTCTTTGTCCAAGAAGAGTGGCCATATCCACCCATCAAAATGTTTCTCAGTTAACCATGCTTGTCTTATCCATGTTGCACTCACTCCTGGTTGAAGAAATTTTTTTGTTTTACATGGCAACAAAAACCAGGGAGAACCAAAGCCCATCAATATGACAAGGAAACATAGACAACTGCCTAGCTTGAGCCTCTTACACATCTGCTATGGCCCAGGAGACATCACAGGGGAAGTCGCAATTTAAACATGAGTGTTGCTCTCACCACTGGCTGGACAGCCTGTTTTGGGATGATGGAAATAAGCACTGTGGAAAATTTAAACTCATCAAAGTTGAAATACAGAGGCTTCAGAAAGCTCAACACTGAATTAGATTTAATTTTTTGTTTATTTTTATTTATTTATTTATTTGAGAGTGACAGAGAGAGAAAGAGGAGAGAGAGAGAGAGAGAGAATGGGTGCACCAGGGCTTCCAGCCACTGCAAATGAACTCCAGATGCGTGCGCCCCCTTGTGCATCTGACTAACGTGGGTCCTGGAGAATTGAGCCTCGAACTGGGGTCCTTAGGCTTCACAGGCAAGCGCTTAACTGCTAAGCCATCTTTCCAGCCCCTAAATTAGATTTAAAAAATTTGTTTAATTAATTAATTTATTTGTGATAGGGAGATAGAGAGACAGAGGCAGAAGCAGATATATATATATATATATATATACATATATATATATATATATATATATATATATAGAGAGAGAGAGAGAGAAAGAGAGAGAGAGAGAGAGACAGAGAAGACAGAGAGAGAGAGAGAGAGAGAATGGGCACACTAGTGCCTCCTAGCCTCTGCAAACGAACTGCAGATGCATATGCCACCTTGTGCATCTGTCTTATGTGGGTACTGGGGAATCAAACCTGGGTCTTTTGGTTTTTCCAGCAAAGGCCTTAACCACTAAGCAATCTGGAAGAAGGGGTAGAGGGACTGTAAGAGCCATAGGGTGGGAAGAAGTATCCTGAGGCATGGTCCCTGCCCACAGAGACTGACTGATTCATTCATAACCCCATGGTGAATAGCTCAGTGGAATGGGGGCAGGGAAGAGGAGATATGAGAGTATCATACAACAACACATGATTTGTTCATTTAGAAATGTTCATAATCAATTAAAAAAAGACAAAGTACAAATGTCCAGTGAACATATGAAAAGTGTTCAAGCCATTAATTGTCAGAAAAATGTAACTCAAAACTTCATTGATAATCCATCTCACCCAAGTCAGAATGGCCATTGTTAAGAAAAGAAATTGCAGCTTGGGGGTATGGCTCAGCAGTTAAGTGTACTTGTCACTTAATCCTGAGGGCCTGTGAGGGCCCGAGAATACCCACGTTCTCTCAATGAACTAAAATGGTCGTCCTGGATTGAGGGAGAGACTCAGTGTCCAGGAAAGACATGGAAGAGCAGTAGAGGAGGGCACTGGAAGTTCTCCTCTGCCCCTTCACGAACACGCACACAGTGCATGTGCATCTTACACACACATAATACAGCACACATACACAGACAAAAAAAAAAAAAAACAAACAGAAATAAAAGCAAAAACCAAAAAGAAAAAAAAATGCTGTTGAAGAGAGAATGCAGAGGATGGGGAAGGGAATCCTTATATACTGACAATGAGAATATAAGTTAGTCCATACTCTATGGAAATCACTGTGAAGGTTTCCTCCCAAACTCAAAAATTCAAAGTAAACTGTTGTAGGAGCCAGCTCTACTGTTTCTTGGTATATGTCCAAAGCACTCTGAGCCAGCATACCACAGAGATACTTGCATGTCTGTGTGTATTACAACACTACCCACAGTATCCCAAACTATAGAATCAGTGTCGGTGTCCATCACAAAGAAATGGGTAAAGAAAATGTACACAATGAAGTTTCATTCAGCCAAAAAATAGAATGAAATTATTTTGTTTACAAGGAAAATGGATATGAATGGAGATCATTGTATTAAGCAAAATAAGTCTGGCTCAGAAAGACAAATATTGCATGTTTTTTTTTTTGTGGATCCTAGATTTTATGTAGATATTTAAAATCGTGTGTGTGCGTGTATGTGTGATATGAAATAAAGCAAGATTGTCTGGGGGAATGAAAGGGACTATCAAGAGGGCAGGTGGGGAAAGGAGAGTATGTAGGTAGGTGAATATGGTCAAAGTGCATGATATATGTGTATGAAAATGTCCTTAAGAACCCTATGACTGTATACAATGATATGCCAACAAGAAAAGAAACTCTTTCAACTGGCCAACTACTCTGGCTATACTAAAGTGCTGGGAAGAAATGACAAGAGTGAACGTTCTTGTGCCTGGCCCGAGGGGAAAAGAGTTCAGGATTTCACCAGCAGGTATGATGTGTTAGCATGAATTTTTCACAGATGCCATTAATGTGGTTGAAAGTTTCCTCTCACCCTTAACTGTGTTTCCTGGAGGTGTGTTGTACTCTGAGATTTTTTTTTTTCTTCTGTATGTGGGTTCGGTCCTTGATTCTACTGATATAGTATTAGCAAAATTATATTTTTTCCAAATGTTAAATCGTTATTGATGGTATAGAATGATTTTACAGTGTAGCTGACAAAACACTCTACCAAAAGCATCTACCGGGAAGAAAGGGTTAATTTTGGCTTACAGTCTAGAGTGGAGGTTTCATGATGGCAGAGGAAAACGTGGCATGGGCATGGGCTGGACACCATATTTTCCCACAAACAGTCGTAAGATAGCTGCAAAGATGAGCTAAGCTCTGACACGAAGGAGCTGGGTATGACACTACTGAACCCAGCCCCAGGAACACAGCTCCTCCAGCAACGTTCCATTTCCCAAAGTGCCACCAGCTAGGGGACCCATCATTCCAAACATGAATTTAGGGGGACATGTCATTCAAACCACCACTTTGTAATTGTGCATTCTCTTCTCTCTGTGTGTCTCTCTCACTGTAACTTATGGTAAGGATGGGCTATGCGCCTTAGGCTAGAGCTTCTGGGATCAGGTAGCCTCCTGCGTAGATGGAACTACAGGAATATGCATCTTGTCTGCATAAATCTATCATGGCTCAAAGATCCAAAAGCCTCAGTTGAGACACTTATCAGCTGGTGCTATGCCAGGACTCTTCTTAGAAAGATAGTCATTTCTTTCTCGGTAGTAAAAGATGCAGGCTCACCTTGGGGTTTTAAGGATTCACCTCAAAAAGGAAAAATGTTTGCTTATCAGACATCCCACAGTGACAGTGCTCAGGTTACAACATCCCATAACAATACCTCACTTTCAGGGCATCGTTTTGTGTTGTAGGTGCATATTTGTATTTATGAGCACACAGCATAACTCCGTGAAAGTGCAGTAGCGTCTTTTATATCATGAAGCATATTAAATCACGATCACTTAGCACCTTCACTTGGCAGGTGACTGCCTCTCCGTTGTTTCTGGGGAGCAGTGTAGAAGTGGGGAGAGGTTTTCAACCTCATTTACAGATACCAGTGAGAGTTTTATTTTTTTTTCAGCAGAATGTATTTCAGTTGGTAAAGGGTTACTTCTTCCCCCTTTCAAAGCTCTTTCCTGCTAATGGGCAGTTATGGTGACAACTCCTCTTGGTAATGCCAAGACTTCACCTTTCTCCACTCTCAGTCTTCCTGCCTTTGTATTAATACGTCTTCTTTGTTTTATTTATTTATTTTTTGTTATTTGCAAGGGGACGGAGGAGGAGAGAGAGAGAAAGGGAGAGGGAGAGAGTGGTATGCTAGGTCCTCCAGCCAGTGCAAAAGAGCTCCAGATGCATGTGGCACTTTGTGCATCTGGCTTTATGTGGGTCCTGGAGAACTGAACCCAGGTAGTTAGACTTTGCGAGCAAAGGTCTTAACAGCTGAGCCATCTCTCCAGCCCTTCTTTGTTTTATTTAAAATTTTTTTATTATGTAATATTACATAAAGTTTCTTTTCATGCAATTATATAATCCCTTTTGGACATATTCACCCCTTAAATTTCGGCCTTTTCTCTTTCCCCCTCCCTCCTCCCATGAGCCTCTTTGTTCCTTCCCCTACACAGTCTTACTCCTACTTTACTCCGTCAGCACACATATGATTTTGTGCCTCTATAGCATCTAGGATCCACAAATGAGGGAAAGCAGGGGGCACTTGTCTTTCTGAGCCTGACTTAAGGAGCTTAATGTTATCCTCAGTTGCTTTCATTTTCTGGTGAACAACATCCCTCTTTGCACCATCTTTGTACTCTGAGCACAGAACGCATGTGCACTGGCAAAGCAAGCATAGAGACCCTTCATGAGACCCCCTGTGAGGCTTAAGAGATGAATCAGAGCGGGGCAGTGTACACTGCGTGAGGACAGGAGTGCTCACAGAATGGAGGTGCTGGGGACACGCATGTGAACTGATTATCTCGAGCTCGGTGATTTAACACAGTGCTGCCTTTCCAGGGCATTGGGGGGGAAGAGGAGAAAATTTCACGTTGTGCTGAGCAGAATTAGCTTGGGAGTTCAGGGCACAAAACCACGGCCTCGGACCTGAGGCTCCATCATCGGTTACCCTTCAGTTCACACTTCACCGAGGGCAAGGTGTCCCAGATAATTGGGTGCATTAATCTCTTGGAGACAGGGTGATGTTATTTAACACGCAGCCCGTCTCCTCTTGCGCTACTATGAACTCACTCTCTGATTACATACTCTTGGCTTTTTAAAGTAAGCCCTTCATTTCTTCTTGGAAATTGAAACGATTGTATAAATGTTTCTTTGGCTGAGGAAATGTTTGTGAACCTTGTTGGACAAATATGAGGTGAGGATTGTGTCATCAAGATGCATTAGGGAACACTGCCACCACCACCACTGAGCCAGCGAAGCAGCTAGTTGCAGCTCAGCAAACAGAGCCAAGTTCATGTTGAGGTTAATAGGAGGAGCCCATTCACAGAACAGGATGCTCAAGAAGTAGAAAAATGGCCTCTGACCTCTGAAACACCATGAGCTCATCATTCATGCTAATACCTTCATTAGGACACATTTGGTATGTTTGAGTCAGAGCTCTTCAGTAATGCTCTTTCAGTTTTTATCTAAAACCTTTCACTGTTTTTTTTAAAGAGAGAGAAAGAGAGAGAGAGAGAGAGAGAGAGAGAGAGAGAGAGAGAGAACTGGCACACCAGGGCCTCAGCTATTGCAATGGAACTCGAGATGCTTTGCCACCTAGTGGGCATGTACGACCTTGCACTTGCCTCACCTTTGTGCATGTGGCTTACTTGGGACCTGGAGAGTCAAACATGGGTCCTTAGGCTTTTCAGGCAAGTGCCTTACCCACTAAGCCATTTCTCCAGCCATTATTATTGTTATTGTTATTGTTATTGTTATTATTGTTATTTTTTTGGTTTTTCAAGGTAGGGTCTCACTCTGGCCCAGGCTGACCTAAAATTCACTATGTAGTCTCAGGGTGGCCTCAAACTCATGGTGATCCTCCTACCTCTACCTCCTGAGTGCTGGGATTAAAGGTGTGTGCCACCACGCCCAGCTTTTTACTATTACTTTTTATTAATGATTTTTATATATGCATCTGACATATTTTGCTCATAAGTCCCTCCTATTACCTTTTGTTGACTCCTTTCCTCATTCCCCTTCTAGTAATGAGATGTCTCCATCACTCCCTCCAAGGCTTTGGGAACAATGTGGAAGAGGGGTAAGAAAGAATATAAGAGCCAGAGAGTGGAGAGGAGTCAACTAGCATTGAGGCAGGACATGACCATCGCGTGCATGACCTCACAGTGACTGTTGTAACCTTTGCTATTGTTTTTGAGGTAAGGTCTCACTCTAACCCAGGCTGACTTGGAATGTACTATGAAGTCTCAGGCTGGCCTCAAACTCACAGCAATATTTCTACCCTTGCCTCTAGAATGCTAGGATTGAAGATATGTGCCACCACATCTTGCTACCATTATTTTTTAAAATAAAATTTATTATGTATATGTGAGGTCCATAACATAATGTTATGGGATACAAATGGATAGAAAAATGAATATCATAATGAAGTCAACTAAAATATATGTTTTCTCATATTGTTATAATTTTTTTGATGAGAGCAGCTAAAATATACATGTTTTTACAATTCAGTACAATAATACAACACATGCAATGCAATAATGCAGTATGGTGCTATTATCTGAGGTATTTTATATTATGAGATATTAGGTCTCTAGACATGTCAAATGTACATATATCTATTGCAGTAATGTTTCTTGGAGGGGAAAATAAACTTGGGAAGGGAAAGATGTAAAATTATGGTAAGTTCCTCTACTTAACTGTAAAAACATTCCTTAAGACATCATTATTGGCATCTATGATATAGGATATTCTTTTCTTTTCTTTTTTTTTTTGATTTCTCGAGGTAGGGTCTCACTCTAGCTCAGGCTAACCTGGTATTCACTATGTAGTCTCAGGCTGGCATCGAACTCATGGCGATCCTCCAACCTCTGCCTCCAGAGTCCTGGGACTAAAGGCATGTGCCACCATGCCTGGTAGGATATTCTTTTCTAAAAATTATTTATTTGAGAGGCAGGGTATTCTTTTCTAAAAATTATTTATGAGAGAGAGAGAGAGAGAGAGAGAGAGAGAGAGAGAGAGATAAAGGCAGGAGAGAGAATAGGCATGCCAAAGCTTCTAGTCAAAGTAGATGAACTCCAGATGCACATGCCACCTTGTGCATCTGGCTTTATGAGTACTGGGGAATTGAACTTGGGTTTGTAGGCTTTGTATGCAAACACCTTAACCGCTGAGCCATCTCTCCAGATTGACATAGGATATTCTTGATATGTGCATGAGATAGAGAATGAGTAGATGTAAATTCTGTATACTGTACCTATGTAGAGCTTAAAGTCAAGTTATGAAAATGTTTAGCACAAGTCACTTTAGTATAAGGACACAATAACATATATCTTAGATAAAGTAGAGGTAAGTTTCAAAGAAGGAGAGAGAGAGAACTTCTATGCATGCCTCGCACTTCAGCCAGGCCCCAGCTGGAACCACGGAGGGAGGAATGATTTTCATTATCTTAATGCTCTGGAACAACACTCTGTCTCCCTGGCAGTATTAATTCAATCTTTGAAGCATTGAAATCAGGGGACATATGTACAAATGGATTTCCGAGTTTCATTTCTTCCTAGGCCAAGCAAGCCTACACTGCTTACAAATATAAACATAAATCATCCCCAGTAGGTACAAACTTTCATGCAAGAACTAACATTATTAATAGCCTACAAGAGTGTTGATGTCATGGATATAACCTAACTGCCTCAGACTCAACCACATCGGTATAGATGTCAGGGATAACTATAAGTGAAATGGTGTTTGCACTAAAAATTTTTTAAAATAAGATTTGCAATAGTACCTGGGCTGAATCTGGGGCTCCGTTAGATGTTCTGTGTTAGTGTGTTAGGCAATCCTTTTTTTTTTGGAATGGGGTTTCACATGTTTGTTTATTTCTAAGGATAGTTGGAACCTTGTAGTAGGTACTTTGTTGTCTGGCATTTATTATTCTTAGACTCTTCAGTAGTAAGATGCCAAGTTTTTTTTTTTTTTTAATTACTCTTAACTGAGTTCCTCAAACTTGCACTTTCAGAAGTGGATTCTGATTGGCTTAAATAAATTGGTACACTCCTTTCCATAGTTACACTGACTGGTGGCAAAAGTACGATGCTAAAAATTCTAATCAGAGTTCACATGAAGAACATTCTTTGAAGTGAAGAGCATGAGATTTTTCTTGGATCTAGAACAATACCTTAGGACCACATAGCTATTCAGGGAGCCTGGAACTACTGTGGGAAACATAACAAAGAAAGGAGTCAAATATGACAAAGGAAGACACTGTTAGGTCCTGGAACGAGCACTTTGAATTGTAGTTCAGGCTGGCTCCTGAAAGTCACATGTCAAAATTGGTGAAACAAGCAAGGGTGCTGTTTTCTTGGTGAACAGGGTGAAGGAGATCAACACAGAGAACAATCAACTCCTACCAAATCAGATATCCAGAGACACAGAGGCTCCCAACACCTCATCACTGAAGCAGACCCAAAATGAACCCAACATGGCTCAGGGAAATTTTGCGGAAGAGGGGGCAGAAAGAATGTCAGAGCCACATGTTGGGACATGATACACAGAGACATTTCTCCTACCCATAACTGTGGGCTAACTCCATAGTGCATGACCCATATACCTCAACAAGGAGGGTCCCAGGGGGAGGGGGTGGGGTAGGGCATGGATGAGCCTAACAATGGTACCAACTTGACTGTATTCACTGAGTACAAAACTAACTAATAATAAAAAATAAATTAAATATATATGTATATATATATTTACATAAAAGTGAACAAAACCCCACATATTTTGTTAAGACTTATTATTAATTAATTACTTTATACTTGAAATATTTCCACATGCTGTGGGCCCCAAATGTAGCCATATTATGGGAAAGAAAATGAAAACAAAACTGTTATAAAATTTGCTCTAGATGCACATGCTATTGATGACACTACAGACTGTGGTGAGAACCCTTAAGCTTACTGTACTTGAGATACCACATCCCTTAACCCATGAGGAAGTAATAGAGGCATGATAAAACAGATTGACTAAGGGTTCAAAAGCTCTGCTCTGAAGTTCCTTATGGCTGGAGAAGAAAGAGAGAGAGAGAAGAAAGAAGAAAGAAACAGATATTAATGGTTAAAAACTTCTGGAATGGACATGGCCAAGTCTCCTGGGAAGACCAGCAAACAATACAGTCAGTGGCCCAAGACCAGCAGAGAAAGACAGATGATCTGACGAGGGGGACAGACAGGAAGTGCCCTTGGAGGGATGATCCCAAGCTACAAAGGAGCAGCTGGACCGGAGTCTCCTAGGCTTACATGTAAGCCCCCATGAAATGACTGAAAATACTTTGGAAGAGAAACTCTTAAAAAGGGGGAAGACTTCACTTTTGTCAGCAGAGTGGGCATAGGTATTTCCCAGTGAGAGAGCCTGGGATAGTGCAGTTTGGGGTAACATCCGTTAGGCTCTGTGGATGCGGTCTGTGGCGGATGACTTAGACAGCTCAGAGCATTGTGTCTCAGCAGCACAGCCTTATGATTGAAAATGTCAGCATCATTCAATGCCGCAAATGCTTTGTGGAGAGTTAAATGTTTTTTAATACTTGATTTTAAATTTTTTATCCAGTGGACACTTTATATGGACCCATCATGTGTTAGTACCATCATTTCCCTCCTCCCTGCCCTCCATTATGAGATGTGAGAGCAGCAGTCAGCCGCTGTAGGGGAGGGCAATGCTTCTGGACATTCCCTTCCACGCTGTGGCGCATACAATTTATTTTTGTCCCCTTTTCTGCAAAATTCCCTGAGCCATGGTGGGTACATTTTAAGTCTACGTTAGTGTTGAGCGTCTCAGCAGCTTCTGGATTTCTGCTCTGGTATGTTTTGAGTGTCCTCAGTGTCTGTCTCCATCACCCTGGTCCTGGTTGTCTCATCAATTCCTCTGTGATTTCACCTGGGCCCTGACTGATGTATAAGAGGTGATTTATCAAGCCGGGCGTGGCGGCGCACGCCTTTAATCCCAGCACTTGGGAGGCAGGGGTAGGAGGATTGCCGTGAGTTCGAGGCCACCCTGAGACTCCATAGTGAATTCCAGGTCAGCCTGGGCTAGAGTGAGACCCTACCTCGAAAAACCAAAAAGATAAAAATAAAAAAAAAAGAGGTGATTTATCTCCTTGGTTCTCGCTGCCTTGCTGCATACATGCAGGGTCCCTGAGAGTTAAAATTTTACATCACCAAGAAATTGAATATTGATTTTATTCCCTTGCCATTGTGTGTTATAGTGACATAAAATCTAAGGTTTATTTATTTTTATTTTTATTTTTTATTTTTTTTTAATTTTTATTTTAAATTTTATTTATTTGAGTGTGACAGAGACACACACACACACACACACACACAGAGAGAGAGAGAGAGAGAGAGACAGAGAGAGAGAGAGAGAGACAATGGGCGCTCCAGGGCTTCTTCCAGCCACTGCTAACGAACTCCAGACGCGTGCGCCCCCTTGTGCATCTGGCTAACGTGGGTCCTGGGGAATCGAGCCTCGAACCGGGGTCCATAGGCTTCACAGGCAAGCGCTTAACTGCTAAGCCATCTCTCCAGCCCTAAGGTTTATTTTTTATTTTTATTTTTTGAGGTAAGAGTCTCTCTCTAGTCCAGGCTGATCTGGAATTTACTATGTAGTCTCAGGCTGGCCTTGAACTCACAGCAATCCTCCTACCTCTGTCTCCCAAATGCTGGGATTAAAGGCGTGCATCACCACACCGAGCTTGAGTTTTAAGCTTGAATCTTACTCTAGTTAGCTGCATTTTGGACTTTCTTGCTTTTCCTTTGCAACTAAGTAGGGACAGACACTTAGATAAATTTTCAAACCTTCTTAGTTTCTTTTCCTTCAAAATTTAATGAATAAAGGAACTAATTGGAAAGAAGAAGAGATTCAGTGGAGGTAAGATGACGAAGACGAATCAATGAGGGTGGTGAGAGGGGACTGTGAGCTGGGTACATTATATATGTGTATGAAAAGTAAAAAAAAAAAAATGCACAAAGACCCAGGATGGGGGTGTTTTGGGCTGTGGTAAAAAAGAAATATGACTAATAAGAAATATGTAATAGGACAGGGCTCTTGTGAGCCTGACTAGACATTCCTCAGGACAATGAATGCCTAGAACAATTAATAATAGTTAAAACCTCAATTGAATATGAGAGCTGCTCTCACTACCAGCCAGAGGTTGATGTATGGATCTACTGGTTTGAAAAACTTCAGCTTGCAATATTACTATATTCGTGTCCTCACTAGCCATTAGGTATAACCCATCAAATTTCCTGACAGAGAGGGCTGGGGAGGTTGCTCAGTGGTTGAAAGCACTTCCTGTGTGAGCCTGAGGGCCTGAGAGACCAAATGAATTCAATCCTCAGGACCCACACAAACAGCTGGGTGTGGCCATGCGCATCTATAACCCTACTCCCACAGGGGAACCAACACCTGAGAACTGCTGGAGCTCAGGAAAAAACCAGGCAAAGCTCCTGGATCAGTAAGATTCCGGCTCATATAAAAACAGGACACCTGACATTCCGCTCCAGCTATATAGGGGAGGGCCCATGGGGTGCTAGCAGCAAGGGCATATATGCGTGTATATACCCGTCTAAAACACACACACACACACACACACCACACCACATTATACACATGCACTCACATAAGGAAGATATTTTAAGATAGTTTTCTGACAAGGTGAAAGATGCTCAGATCTAAACACTAAATGAATGAAATATAAACAAGTGGCAAAAGTCTTCAGTTGACTAGCGGCGTTAGAAAGCGTGCCTCTTTGGAAAAGCTTACCACAACAAAGTATCTTTCCCATCTCAAGGAACTAAAATATAAATTTAAGACCTGAGAATTATAGGCAGCTTCAAGAAAATCTATGCGAATGAAACAAGAATGGGACGTTCTGTCTCTAACAGCACCCTTGAGAAGGGAAAAGTGGGCATTCTGCTTCGTCACAGGACTTACTGACGTACGTGGAAGTTTAATGCAGGAGGTGGCTGTATCATAGGGCCATGGCAAAGAGTCAGCGGTGAAGGGCACACACCAGTACACAGTATTTTCTTTGTATTGACATAGCACTTATATTTGTAAATATTTTCACCCAAAACAAGAGAATCTGACTATTCGAACCACGAGGATGAAAGTCTGGCTGTGTTAGTGGACAGAGGCTAATCTTTCAGATGCTCTTTGAAGCAATTAAGAAAAATTGTTTGTGCCAGCCCAATCTGCTGTTCTACAGGGACTAAACAATGTAAATAAGCCAGAGTCATTTTATGGTGGAGGCTCAGTTCTCTTCTGCAATCACTTCACAAGAACCGAGACTCTGAGTCTCATTCTACTTCACTCATATTCTTCCTCTTTAAGGATATGACCATGTGGCCATTTAATACCATTTCTGGAGGCTAGGTTGTCCTTCCAGCCCTAATGTTTTTTATTTTTTAATTTTAATTTTTTATGTTCTCAATTTTTATTAATATTTTCCATGATTATAAAAAATATCCCATGGTAGTACCCCCCCCCCCCAATGTTTTTTAAAAAGCTCATCTTCTCACATCTTTCTGGGACACCACTTATTTTTTAATGTTTTTTTTTTATGAGAGAGGGGAGAGAGTGAGAAAGTGAGATATATATATATCTCTCTCCATATATATATATATATACACACACACACATATATATGGAGAGAGAGAGAGAGAGAGAGAGAGAGAGAATGGGTGCACCAGGGCCTTCAGCCACTGCAATCAAACTCCAGGTATGTGTGCCACCTTGTGCACATGTGCAATGTTGCATCACCTTGTGTGTCTGGCTTACATGGGACCTGGGGAGTTGTACATGGATCCTTAGGCTTCATAGCCAAGCACCTTATCCATTAAGCCAACTCTCCAGCCCTAGGACACGCTTTTTTTAAAAAGTATTTTTAAAAATTTATTTTTATTTATTTATTAGAAGAGAAAGAAAAAGAGAGAATGGGTTGGCAGGGCCTCCAGCCACTGCAGTAAACTCCAGATGCATGTGCCACCTTGTAGGACACAACTTTGTAAAGCGTCTTCTCTTTCCTCTTCTTTAATCTCTCTTAGGATGCTTCTCTTGGCCTCTATCCACACCCTTCTAATAGTTCCACTTAAAAATACTTATTTATTTGAGAGAGAGAGAGAGAAAGAGAAAGAGGCAGGCAGATAGATGATAGGTAGATAGAAAGAAAGAAAGAAAGAAGGAAGAAAGGAAGAAAGAAAGAATGGGTGTGTCAAGGCCTCTAGCCACTGCAAATGAACTCCAGACACATGTGCCACCCTGTGCATCAGGCTTATGTGAGTACTGGGGGATTGAACCTGGGCTTCGTAGGCAAGTGCCTTAACTGCTAAGCCATCTCTCCAGCCCTAATAGCTCACTTTTTATTACCTGATAGTTCTTTTCTCTTTCGACACAAGGGTTTCCAAGTGCCCAGTCTGTCACTGTTTCTTCCTCGGCCCCCATTTACTCCATAACCCATGGCACTCTAGCTTCTGCACTTACTACTCAAATGAAACCACTTTTATTTAAAGGCCCCATGGATTTCCTAATTAGAGTTCTAATTGAACATCTTTCGGTAATTGGGTTTCTTGGATTACTCTTCTACTGTGGACCCCCCTTGGACTTCTCGAAACGACTCTATTTTTTGACACTTGTAACACTGTCATCTTTTGCTTTTCTTGGTACTTCTCTGCTGATTGATTTCCTTTTCTCTTTCTTGTGTGTTCTTGTCTCCCCCTTAGCATAACTGTTTTTAATTAGCATAAAATAGTTTTAATTATGACATTTTCATCCATATATATGATTGTATTTTTTCATATTTATCCTCCTTCATGCTCCTTTGTCTTGCGTACATAAAAGCAAAGGGGTGTGTGTGTGTGTGTGTGTGAGAGAGAGAGAGAGAGAGAGAGAGAGAGAGAGAGAGAGAGAGAGAGAGAGAGAGAGAGAGAGAGAGACAGGGCCAGGGGGAGGTAGATGTATAAATGGAGAAGAGCATGGATTATTTTCCTATTAAAAATCGTGTTTACTGGGAACTGTATTCACTGAGTACAAAACTAATTAATAAAAAGAAATAAAGTAAAAATTGTGTTTACTGGGCTGGCGAAATGGTTCAGCAGTTAAGGCGAAGCCTAATGACCCGGGTTCGATTCCCCAATACCCACGCGAAGCCAGATGTACAAAGTGGCACATGCAGCTGAAGTTTGTAGCAGCTGGAGGCCCTGGTATGCCCATTCTCTCTGTTTCTCTTCTCTTTCTCTGCTCACAAATAAATAAATAACATAAAAATCATGTTTACCCAATTTTCTCATTTAACATATAGCACTTAGCCTGCATAGACATTCTCACAAAGCAGTTCATCAAAAATTTGGTATTGATAGTATCACTTGAAAACTTTTCTTTAAATCTTCCATTGACTAGGCAAAGACAAATCCTTTCATATGCCAAATCTCATTTGTGAGCCACATCCATTCTCCGCTCAGTTTTGTGTGTTCATATTTCTTCACTATATATATTTTACAATGTGGCAACTTGGAGATTTTCTCAGTGACCACCTTGCGTGCTTACTATGTTAGTTTTCTTGGCATGTTCTTCCCAACATTATTCTACCCCCATGCTTTCCCTATTCTAGATTTTGGTGCTGATAGAAATTCAGGAACCCCTTCCATTACTCCAGTAGTCTGAGTTGGAGATAATGAAGAACCTGCCACACATATGACATGTGAACATGTCACTATCAGTGTACATGTCTCCCAGTATCATAAATTTTATGTAGGGGTCCATGTTTTTTTTTTTTTAATAGACAATGAGTTCCTAACGATCAAAAGCTGTTCATGTGTCATTCTATTTTATTTTTATTTATTTGAGACAGAGACACACAGAGAGATAGAGATAGACAGAGAAAGAGAGAAAGAGAGAGGGAGAGAGAAAATGGGCGAGTCAGGACCTCCAGCCACTGCAAACAAACTCCAGACGCATGCATCATCTTGTGCATCTGGCTTTATGTGGGTCCTGGGGAATAAAACCTGGGTGCTTTGGCTTTCCAGGCTTTAACTGCTAAACCATGTCTCCAGCCCTCATGTGTCATTCTATATACCATGACCTCAGCACAGTGTCTGGGATATCAATTTAGTTAATCCTTAATTGCTGTCTCCAAAACAAACTTCTTGGGAGAAAATTGCCTTTTTTTTGTCTCATTCTTCCAGTTTTTTTTTTTGAATCAGATAATGCTCAAATTCTGTAAGATATATTTATTTTCGCCTAAAGGCCTTGAAGATTACTTAAAACATGAAATTAATGAAAAGACATATCATTTTTCATAAATTCACATTATGAGAATTCACAATATTTGTTTTGCAGGGATATGGCAGAACTTCTTAAGTCTGGACTGAGGTAAGGGGCTGTTGTGAGTAGCTAGCTCAGTGGTAGAGTATTTACCAGCTGGTGTAAGGTGTGGGGTTTGATCATCACCACCCCTACTACCATGGTATCAACCCTCATTCCAGAGCAGCATGTCTAGTCATGAAGTTACTGTAGTAATGTCTATGTGACTCACCGCCTGTGGAGAGCAGAGGTCAAGTTCTGGACCCTGAATGGAACAGAATTCTTCAATCACGTGTTAGAAAAACAATCAAGAGAGCAACTGGAGTTTCCGTTTTCAATCCTAAGCTTTATACATACAAGCTTTATTCTGACATAAATACAAAATTAGAGATGTGTACTTAGACAATAGGCAGCTCTAGCTGGTAACATTTGTTAGCACTCTGTAATTCAGATCCATCATCCTGAGTAACTTGGTGAGTTTTTTTTTTTTTAATCAAACTTATTTTAAATATGAACTCCAGAAAAGAAAATCAAATACTTTGTCTACACTTTTAGGAAATGTGAGCCTGTCCTACTTTCTCACTTTACTGCTAGTATTTACCTATGGGTATATGTTCTTTAATTAAAGATATCAAAATAGTCAAGCACAATGCCCCAGAGATACAGCTAATGGCATAACTTTTAATTATTAAAAATACTGCATAAAACCTGTGGGACTGCATTTACATCCATGCCTTTTGCTAATGCAGTGCAGCAAAGGACTTCTCTCTCTTGAATTATTCCTTCTTTTGCCACTGCTAGACCTCTCTGATTGCTATTTTATTCATGTACTCCTGGGATGCCAAATGAAAGAGCACATAAAAAACAAAAAACAACCCCCCAAACAAAAACATGCTTCTGTCCCCCTCCTCCGCCAAATCACTTGGGCTGTCATTAAAAACCAGAGAGGACTTACTGTAATTAAAATATTACAGGAGACACAAGTGTCCTGTCTGTGATGTCAAGAGCACAGGATTTATAGAAAAACACACATAATGAATATTGATCCGTACATTGTTAAGTGTGTATTAGAGGTAAGTGAAGTTTACCTTTCATTACATTACACATACTTACTAAAACATAACCACCAAATTTCAAAAATCATACTTATATGTATGCATCAAAAAGCCCCAGAACTACAGATAACCAAAAAAGGGAAGGAAATTATTTCAGTGTAAGCTTTGCTGACTCTTTGGTATTTAATTTTAGATAATACACATTGTGCATTTGTAAATAAAGGAGATCACATTAAACGTTGTATTTTGTGACCTTGTTTTTTTTTTTTTTTCCCCTGAACAACAGACTGAATTACTTTCCTGAGCAGTAACTTTGAAATGCCTTTCTCCCCCAGGCCCCAAATACTTCATTTTGACAATTTTTATTCTCTATTTCAATGTTCCTGTTTCCATTTCCAAGTAATCCCAAAGGAATTCATTGTATAATGTTCTACTTTCTCTCTTCTTAGAGAGAATTCATTCCAGAAATGGACTGAGGCTCACAGTGGTAGCAGTGGATCATTGACTTTCGTTTCTAGAACTCTAAATGCTGCTTTTAACATCTGCTGCATTGTAGAACTTTTATTACACACCAACATACAATTAAATACAGGACAAAATTGTACTATATTCCCCTACCATATTCATTACTGCAGTTCTTAAGGCTGAATGCAGACACAAGGACCATGACCTCTTTATCCTATAGTTAAAACAAAATCTCACTAGCTGACTCTTCCAACTCATATTCTACACTAATTTAGGCAGACACAGGGCTTGAAGCTTCTTTTCCATAGTCTGTAAAAAGATGGTTTTATGCAGAAAAATTAATAACATACATACCTAGGAAGGATTAGCTTTTTTTTTCCAAGATAGGGTCTCAATCTAGCTCAGGCTGACCTGGAATTCCCTATGTAGTCTCACAGTGATCCTCCTACCTCTGCCTCCCAAGTGCTGGGATTAAAGCGTGTGTGTTACCCTGTCCAGCTCAGGGTTAATTTCTATCTTGGGAAACAATTTCTATATCAGTGGAGCATATAGTTTATCTATAAATTTTATTAATATACATACACATTGAATACTTATTATTCTTTTCAGCACTGGAAAAACTTTGTATTCTACTCCCCTTGATATGGCCTCAAATTTTAGAAATATTTAATATTTGAGCACCACAGGGCAGGAAGCTTCATGCCTTCGACCCTCCTGTGTTCTCTATCAGTTATGAGTAGCAAATACAATAATTTTCCATGGAAGTTATTGAAAAGTCTGTGAAGACAGTGGCACACTGTCTAAATGGAAATTTTTGTTTCTTAAGTGTAATAGCTATACTCTTCTTTAAAGTGGTATGTAAAGTAATTTTACCCAACTCAAATGATCTTTTCCTTGGAGTTGCTGACGCTGTATGGTTCACCACGCCAGCACAGTTTCACGGGCTCCTCTACCATGTCTTTCTCTCAAGGAGTCAAACTCTTCCTGTACCTTGTGTTGTACAGCTGTTCTTTTTTTTTAAATTATTTATTTTATTTATTTACTTATTTATTTGAAAATGACAGACAGAGAGAGAGACAGAGAGAGAGAGAGAGAGAGAGAGAGAATGGGCGTGCCAGGGCCTCCAGCCACTGCAAAGGAACTCCAGACACGTGTGCCCCCTTGGCATCTGGGTCCTGGGGAATCGAGCCTCGAACCGGGGTCCTTAGGCTTCACAGGCAAGTGCTTAACTACTAAGCCATCTCTCCAGCCCACAGCTGTTCTTCCGTGTATATCACAGACGTTAAGGCAAGGGGTGATCTGGAGAAATGGTTGAGGATGAGGGATGATGGTGTGTCAGAGTTTGGATTTCAAAGCTTCTGTGATTCTCTACTGTGAGTCACTGTGACCCTACTCAGCATGGGCTGGATAAAGGCCCACAGGGCTTTGTGCAGGGGCCTCTGGTGGAGGTGAGCCCTCCCCCCCCGCCCGGTCTACTTCTCACTATGATTGGGAAGCAGTTCAAACAGAGGGAATAGTGGGAGTGGAGAGTTCACGTTCTGCTTTTCATGCTTCGTGACTGGCTTTAAATTCTCATAAACGTGAATGAGTATGTATGAAACGCACTGGCAAGACCTCAGATTTCAAGCTTGTTCCCGAAGACCCGGTCCTCTGTCCTACACTCAGAAAAAAAATATTGCTTCTGAAACATTTCATACTCACTTCACAAATACGACCTAGTTAAGAAATAAGCATGCAGACTTGAAGAACATTAGGTTTAGGAATAATATAGGATCCTCCTTTCTGGGTTTGATTCCCACAGATATTTCACATTCTCAGTTTGAGGCACTTACTTTCTGAACTTTATCTTACCGACTCTTTTACAAAGTTTCTCAGATAACTCACAAGCCGTGGCTTTAAAATGTCCCTTGCATTCATTATTAATTTATTCCCATGTGTTTTGTGGTTATCAAGGGTGGGACTGCTTTCATAATTTATATCTTTGTGTCTCTCTCTGTGTGTGTGTATGTATGTTTGTATGTGTGCTTTTTCTGCATCTACTGAGAGTGATCATAAGATTTTTATATTCTTTCTTTTGAAATAATATGCTTGTTGGTTTGCATCGGTTAAACCATTTTTACATTCCTGTAATGAAACAACTTGATTGTGGTATTTATCTTCTTAGTGTGTTACTACATTGGATCGTTAAAATGTTGCCTGTGTGCTTGTCATGTATAGCTTTTATTATGTTGAAATACAGCCCTTTTAGTCCTAGTATTTTTAGGGCTTTTATCCTGAAGGACTTTATCAAAGGTCTTTTCTGCATCTGCGGAGATGATCATGTGATTTCTGTATTTGATTCTATTTATGAGAATGATGTTTGACATCAATTGATTTATTGAGGCACTGTTTTATTCTTGAATTGAATTCAAATTGGTTGTAATGAATGACCTTTCTCATGATAAGTTTGCCAGAATTTTATTGACAATTTTTGTGCATTTTCATCAGGGAGATTGGTGTATAATTTTGTTGGGCATTTATCTAGCTTTGTTACCAGAGGAATATTGGCTTTATAAAATGAGTTTGCTTGCATTTCTGCCCTTTTATTTTGTGGAATTGTTTGAGGGGCATAGATGTTAACTATTCTTTTTTTTTTTTTTTAGTTTTTTTTAGGTAGGGTCTCACTCTTGCCCAGGCTGACCTGGAATTCACGATCTCTCCGGGTGGCCTCCAACTCACGGCCATCCTCCTACTTCTGCCTCCCAAGCACTGGGATTAAAGGCGTGTGCAACCATGCCTGGCTCAACTCTTCTTTATAGTTTGGTAGAATTTTGCAGTGTCTCCATCTACACAGTTTCTTTGTGGATCTCAGGGTAACTACTATGTCATCAGAGCTCACTTTCACATTAGAACACCCAGTCCCTACACTCCAGTGCTTATTCTATACATCCACTTTTGAGAAAGAGGAGAAAAGTAATAACATATCTTTTCTTTTGCTTGTAGATTTACATTGTACAATACAGTGACTTCTATTCCATGATGGTTTTCAATGACCTCATTGAATTGACTATTCTTCATGCACAAATACTGCCTTTTGGACTATGATTACATGAGTTGACATGAAGAAATATAGTCAGTTGTTTCTGGTCTTCATGAGGATGAATGAGTCCTCATTCACTCATTTTGTAGCAGTGGTCTTAAAAGTTTCCTGGAATCACATGTGCTTGACAGACATTGTTGATAATTTTCTTTTCTCAGAAGGAGACAGAACACACTTCAGAGACTTCACAGGGGCCCACAGAAATGAGTTTAATGTTGTATAAACGGAAACTTTCCAAATGTATTTTCCCTCAGATTCCTTTTATTTATATAATACGTCCTAAAAATGACTCAGAAATGAATATCCTATGCAAAATGAGTTGGGAACATATGAGCTGGTATTGGGACTGAAATTTATTATGCCAACAAGAGTTGAATAAAATAATTTACACTAACATTTCCAGGCTGCAAAGTATGATCTCACTGTTCTGTTTCAGCATCACTTAATCTTTAGCCACACACTGTAGGGATAAGATAATTGCTTCAAATCCACACTTTTAAAACTTTTAAAAGATGAATTGCAGGTATTTTATTTGTGAAAACATAGTTTGAAGTACATTGTTAATAAATGTGGCACCTTCCCTCCTCCTTCTCACACAAGGAAGATGGAGCTGGAAATGATGTTTCTCATCTGGCTCAGCTTTAATCGTGGTGTCCACTAGGATGTCTATGTCCACAGAATACTACTGTTGTCTTCAGTTATGAAAAATGGCCCCTTTCATGGTTTTGCTCAAGAAAACTTGCTTCCACATATTTTTTTTTAAATATAAAAACCCAAGGAGGAGATATCACACCTGAGGGAAAAATATGATTCTAGTTTTTTCAGGGTTGTCATGAGAATTTGACATCTTTTTTTTTCCTTTTTTTCTTTATTAGTTAGTTTTGTATTCAGCAAATACAGTCAGTTTGGTACCATTATTAGGCTCATCCGTGACCTACCCTGTCCCCTTGGCCCCTCCTTGTTGAGGTATACGGGTCATG
The DNA here is from genome assembly GCA_036346955.1 of Dipus sagitta. NCBI lineage: Eukaryota > Metazoa > Chordata > Mammalia > Rodentia > Dipodidae > Dipus > Dipus sagitta. The sequence continues at coordinate 123,796,051 of CM070779.1, read as the reverse complement.
CATTGTGGAGTTAGCCCACAGTTATGGGTAAGATAAATGTCTCTGCATGTCATGACCCAACATGTGGCTCTGACATTCTTTCCGCCCCCTCTTCCGCAAAATTTCCCTGAGCCATGTTGGGTTCATTTTTGGTCTGCTTCAGTGATGAGGTGTTGGGGGCCTCTGAGGTTCTGGCTCTCTGATCTGGTAGGAGTTGATTTTTCTCTGTGTTGATCTCCTTCCCCCTTGTGCTGGTATCCGGTTCATCAGGAAAACAGCCCCCTTGCTTGTTTCTCCAATTTTTCTTAGTTTCAGCCGGGGCCCTTTTGAGGTATGATGGGGTGGCTCTCTCCTTAGGATCTACATCTATCTGAAAAAGAGAAGCAGATTCTCCAACGGAGAGTAAGTTAGCACCAGGAAAAATGAGATAACCCTTACTTTTTTATAGAGAATTTAATAGGTGTAGGCCTTCTTGTAGCCCACAATTGATGGTAGCTTGATATTGGAGAGTGGGCTTATGTTTGGATATGGTTCTGACTTATTTCTCAGCTCTAGCTATGGGTCTCATACCACTGAGGGGATCAGTTAGTCAAATTGAGAGCAGTTGGTTCACCACCATGGCTGTGTGCCACTATTGCACTTGTGTGGGCATCACAACAAGTTATTTGCTGCTAAGTAGGTTAGACCATGCATTGCTTGGTCAGATATTGGTCATTTTCCCCCAGTCGCCCATGTAGCACCTTCTGGCACTAGACGCTCTGACTGTCTGGGGACTGACTCTCTTCCAACTTCCAGCCATGCCATTCTATTTTGCATGTCAATCACATAAGGTATCTTCAGCAGTAGGGTCTTACCACTAACCTTTGGTGGGTCATCAAGTACTCTGACAGAAATCTGTCTGTCTTTTAGGAAACCTTGTAGGTCTCTCTGATCAAAAGCTCATTGTGGATGATAGCCCCATGCTGTGAGTTACAGGTCAGTGCCCACTAAGAAAATGAGGAAAAAGATAACTAATATACAAGAGTTAGAGAGAAGGGGGGGGGATGGAGAGGGAGGGAGGGAAGATGTAGAAGATTAAGGTTAGTCTTGATCCTACCCTCTCCAGTGTCTTGTGGTTGAAGTGTTCCCTGTAAGGGCCTGGTGAAGGATCAGCCATTTGGTCTGTCTTTTAGTAAGTAGAAAATTATGGTACCATTGCCATTTGGGTCTAGATTTGTGTTTCCAACCCCTTTGATGCCCTTCCCTCCCTCCCTTTCCATCCTAGTGTCTAGTCTAGGAGATGCTTGCTGGGTATGTAAGGTATCTTGGGTAGATTCAGGTTAGGTGCTGTAGATGAGTGAGACTATGTGGTGATACATTTTCTGTGATAGGGTAAGTTCACTGAGAATGATCTGTTCCAGGTTCAACCATTTTTCCTCAAATTTCATTGTGTCATTTTTTCTTACTGCTGTATAGAATTCCATTGTGTAGATATTCCACATCTTAGTTATCCATTCTTCTAGTGATGGGCATCTGGGTTGATTCCAGCTCTTAGCTATTACAAATTGAGCCGCTATAAACATGGTTGAGCAAATCTCTCTAGCCTGTGGTTTGAAGGTTTTAGAGTAGATGCCCAGTAAGGGAATAACTGGGTCTGTTGGTATCTCTATACTCAGCTTTTTCAGAAGTCTCCATATTGCTTTCCAAAGTGGTTGTACCATCCTACATTCCCACCAACAGTGGATGAGTGTTCCTACTTCTCCACATCCTCGCCAGCATTTATTTTTATTTGATTTTTTGATGTTTGCTATCCTTATTGGGGTAAGGTGGAATCTCATAGTTGTTTTACTTTGCATTTCTCTGATGATTAGGGATGATGAACATTTTCTTAAGTGTATGTTTGCCATTTGTATTTCTTCCTCTGTGAACTGCCTGTTCAGCTCTTTGCCCCATTTTGTGAGTGGGGTGTTTGACTTCTTACTGTTTAGGTTTTTGAGTTCTTTGTAGATTCTAGAGATTAGATCTCTATCAGAATTTGACATCTTTTTAATGAGTTTTTTTTTTTCCTTCTGTATTCTTTCTAATTTAACAAGTTTAGAACATTGAAATTGGGCTGGGGTGATGGCTGGGTAAAGTGCTGGCTGTGCAAACATGAGAAAGGACCAGAGATCTGATCCCCACCACTCATGTAATGTGTAGCACTGGAAAGATGAAGATGGACTCTGAGCTTCACTGGATAGCTAATGTAGCTGAGTTGATGATATCTATATTCAGCATGAGACCCCGTCTCATAGAGTCAAGTGGAGAGCAATCAAGTAAGATATCCAGCATCAACACATGGACACAACACATATACACACCCATGTACACACAACCCCAACACATGTGCACTCTCACACATATGAGGAGCATATGCACACCTCATATGTACACACATCGACTCCCCAATAAAAACACTGGGATAGATTCTTTGAATTGATATTCTGTTTGAAGTTACCTTAAAAGTACAATCGCCTACTTTAATTCACAATAAACAGATAACTCCATTGAATTTTATTTCTCTAGGTCTCTGTACTTTCATTTATCAAAAGAAAAGTCATTATATTGACCTTTTGACCACATTGTGAATGACAGCTGATTCTTTAATTTTTATTTACTTATTAGAGACAGAGAGAGGAAGAGAGTGAGAGAGAATGAGCACTCCAGGGCATCTAGCTACTGTAAACCAACTCCAGATACATGTGCTACCTTGGACATCTGGCTTACGTGGGACCTGGAAATTGAACCTGGGTCCTTAGGCTTCACAGGCAATCACTTTAACTGCTAAGCCATCTCTTCAGTCCCAGCTGATTAATTTTGTTTTTAGTGTGTTATCCATGTTAGATTTTAATGTTTATGTTATTTCTGTCTTTACCTACACTTTACCTATGCTACACTTTCAGATGATTTTTTCTAACCAATGTGATATGGGATTATCTGGGCTTTTACTTAAAACATGTGCAGTAAACTGAATAATGTGGTATCTTGATAGCATGTGCACACACAGCACAAGTGGCCCCACTTGATTCCTTCACTTAGTTAAGTCTGTTAGAAAGTTTGACAATCAAAATCCAAAGCATTTTTAAAATTCCAATTTTATGCTTGTGCATGTGTGTGTGTATTTATGTGTGCACATGTTCCTGTATATGCAGATGCACATGTGTGTGAATGCCAGGGGACAACCATGGAGTTTGTTCTTGTCCAGTTTTTTTTTTTTTTTTTTTGTTTTTTGAGGTAGGGTCTCACTCTAGCCCATGCTGACCTGGAATTCACTATGGAGTCTCAGGGTGGCCTCGAACTCACGGCGATCCTCCTACCTCTGCCTCCCGAGTGCTGGGATTAAAGGCGTGCGCCACCACGCCCGGCTCTTGTCCACTTTTGAAAAAATATTTTATTTACTTATTTATTCATTTGACAGAGAAAGAGGGAGAGAGAATGGGCATGTAGGGCCTCCAGCCATTGCAAACGAACTCCAGACACATGCGACCCCTTGTGCATCTGGCTTATGTGGGTCCTGGGGCTTTGCAGGCAAATGCCTTAACCACTAAGCCATCCCTTCAGCCCTTGTCCACTTGTTTTGAGACAAGGTCTCTCATTGATCCGGAGCTCACCAAGACATCCAGAGACTGGATTGCTAGTGAGAGCCTTTGTCTCTACAACAGACTTTATAAGGATGTGCCACTATGCCCATTTTTTTTTTTTTTACATGGGTTCTGGGTATTCATCTCAGATCCTCATGCTTGAAAGGTGTCGTAGTTACTTTTGCATTGCTGGACAAAACACCAGATTGAAAGCAGCTGATGGGAGGGAAAAAGTTTATTTTCTCTCACAGTCTCGAGGGGAAGCTTCATCATGGCATGGAAAAGATGGTGAAACAGAGGTTTGGCATAACTTCTTACCACAACACTTGACAAAAAGCAGCCAGAGAGCAAGCTGGAGCTCTTGCAGACTGGGCAATGACACCCCAAAGCCTCACCCCAGCAATACACCTCTAGCAAGTTTCCACCTCCCAAATTGCTGCTGGTTGTGGCCCAAGCATTGAAAAACACTGAGTTTATGGGAGACATCTGATTCAAACCATTGCAGAAAAAGGAAGTTCTTTATGGACTGAGCTACATCCCCAGACCTATAATTGCAATTTTTCACTAATGACAATATGATAGTTTGTAATTAATGACATCTGGATTATAAATTCCTGATTGAAAGTAACTTCCATAAAAGTAGTAGAGCTATAACCCTACATTTACAGCCCAATTCTGAGCACATTGGAGAGGGTCTACAAAAATGTCAGAAATTGATAATGTAAGAGTATTTCTGGAAAAGTATTCCCAGCACTGAAATTGTACCAGATCATTACATGTTCCACCAAACACTGGGGGCCAAATAAGAAATTTGGGACTGAGATACTAAAGGTGGACATTAAAAATTGACATCACACTCCATCCTAAGTGAGTACATTTAAGTGGAAGCAAGGTATTGGGCCAGAATTAAGTATAGAAATCACAAATATGATTCAAGAATATGTCTGCGGCTACAGACACAAGTGAGGGAAGTTAGATTCACATTTCTCTGGCTTTCATCCTTAATCCTAAACTAAATGTAAATCTTTTTTTTTTTGATCAACTTTGACACTAAATACCAACATCACAGGTTTTCTCTATTACCTAAAGTGTGGTTTCTTATAATTTTATATTTTTTTTTTTTTTTGGCCACAAGTGCAGCATTTGTAAACTCCGAAGCTATTGCAGATGAAAAGACTATTTTAGTTATTAGCCTCAGAAGAGTTGATTTAATGTTTAACATAGGAGCTTCTCTTTTTGGGATTATTTCATGCAGTTGAATTATCCAACAAGAATTGTATATGAAAAGTGCATTGTCCTCTCCACAGGGACTGACTGGTACATTCATGACCCCATAGTGATTACTAATAACACTACTGAGGAGGGCCCTCAGTGGAATGGGGGCAGAAGACCTGGGACATAAGAAGACAATCTAATGGGAATATGACCAATTTACAGTATGTTCATATATTAAAGCTCCCAATAAAATTATTTTAAAAGTTATGACATGAGTCATAACTACAAACTCAAAGATCTTGACAAGCATAAGATAGCATCATTAACATTTCAGCATCTGGTCAAGGAAAAGATTAGTATTGGCAAAGAATTTACTTGCAAAATTATAGAAAATGAGTATTTATCATTTAATATATTCCTAGTAAATTAAAGGAGCCATATAACTCACAGCATTGGGTACAAACAATTTTGTGGAAATAAGACCCATGGGCCACATGCTTTCTAATAGACAGAGCTATCAACATTCCAGATGTAAGTTTTGTTTTTTGTGGATGGTGGGTATGAGTAAGTGTGGAGGGGTTTTTCTGTCTCAGTGAGTCAGGTGACCTTCTGTGATGTTCATATACAGATCTACCTTGAGTGGAATGAGCTATTGTAGTTGTCATGAAATAGTTCAAGACTTCCTGAGATGAAGCACAAAAAAATTGGCAAGAATTTAACTTATCTAGTGACACAACACTTTTTAGACCATCAAATAGAGATCTAAGGCCATTGAAACAGCAATAAAATAACCGTTTGAAAATAGATAAAAAAGATTTTGAAATAAACAGCAGTAAAAAGGATTAAATTAGAAAAATAAAATCTGAGGAGATGTGCTCTGTGGAACACCTTTTTTTATTTTCTGTGAGGAACTATTGGTGAAAATAAACCAATAAGTTAAGAATTTGAATAAGGGTAATCAAAACTAGAATGCATGCTGTAAAATGCTAAGGGCCAAAGGAAGCTTTAAAATACCTTAGGTAGCTGACAGCTAAGAAAGAATAACTGTAGTGATGCTAAGACTGACTGAATGATTTTCTCAGTTTGTAAAGGTTGAGAGCACAACAAATTAGTATTAATGAGTAGAATCAAAGAATGGATGACAATCTCTATATGCAGAGATAATTCTAAATAGCTATGAAATCATAGTTTGTCAAGGCTAATGAGATTATAAAGAAGTTGAAGTTGTTAGGATCCTCTCTATTCATCCCCCAGCCATATTTTCCTCTTACCCATTGATAAGACTTTAAAAGGAGACCAACTATCTTAAACTTACATATAAGAACAGCTAGGTAATAGATTCATTCATGAGATAATCTTTCAGTTAATATGCTTTGAGTTCCTTCCATGTGCCCAGCATTAGTGCAGTTCGAGATATAATAGTGAGTGAAATGGGTATCACCCTGAACTCATGAAGTGCACACGGAAGTTGAAGAAGTTATGAAATTTCCCCCAACAAACATGTAATGGAACCTACAATAAGTATTTATAGAGAAACACAATCTTTCAAAAGGCATGACTATGTTGCTTAGGAAAACACTTCCCTAAAAGATAGTGTGTGAGCCAGATGTGAAGGACAGCCTCAGAACCATGTTAAAATATGGATTGTTAAATGAGGAATATTGCATTTTTTTTAAAAAAATAACTTATTTTAATAATGGACACTTCTCCCTCCCTTCCATAAGTTACATTTATTGTTATTTTAATAAAAAGTCTTTATGAAAATTGTCTCATCACTAATGATTGAGGGGCTTAGAAATATATATACTAAAATTTGAGACCCAGGCATGTTGACATACACTGGTAATCCCAACAAAACACTCAGGAAGTGGAGGCAGGAGAATTGCTTCAAGATCAGGGCCAGCTTGGTCTATATAGTGAATTCTAGGCCAGTCAAGACTATATAGCATGACCCAGTACTGAAGATAAAAAAAAATTAAATATTTTCAGTACAGTGGCAAGATACAAAATTAACATACCCAACCCAGTAACTTCCTAATATACCAAAGACAAACATACTGAGAAAGAAATCAGGGAAATAGTCCCATTGACAACAGCCATATTAAATGAGTAAATAAATACATAACCTTTGAATAACCAAGGAAGTTAAAGACATCTATACTGAAAACCTTAAAACACTAAATAAAGAAAACTGTGAAAGCCCTTAGGAGATGGAAGGACCTCCCCTGCTCATGGATTGGAAGACTCCATCTGGTGACAATAGCCCCACTACCAACAACAGTGCAATGATTCAATGAAATCCCAATCAAAATTTCAGTATCATTCTTTACAAAAATAGAAAAATCAATTTCCAAATACATATGGAAACATGGAAGACCCTAGATAACCAAAATGATGCTGAGTAAAAAGAATACTGCTGGAGATATTGTAGCTGATTTGAAGTTATATTGCAGACCCTCCTTCTACCCCCAAAATATAGGGTATTGGCATGGCTCTTGGCACTTACCAGAACTGAATGGTAAAAACCTTTGCTTAATATACCACATACATTGATTGTAAGACATAGAGAAATCAAGTCGGAGTCAAAGTGGTATCTTCTTTCCTGCTGGCCATTTTTTTTTTTCATAGAGCACAAAGGTTCTATGCTGACTGCTATCAGAGAAAGTTACCAATGATATTATCACCCAATGGTGAACCCTGCCTTCTACAGTGCTGATCCGTCAGTAAAGACTGTGAGGGGATAACCAGCAGATTCCTGATTAGAGTTGACACCTGTTTCACAGGAGGGAACTTATGCCTGGTACTGAAAACCAGGTCAAGTGGGGAAACTACAGATCTAGGGAGGAATTTACCATTGTCTTGCTGATGTACAATAATGTACTTCAGATGTACTGTCAAACTGCTTTCTAAATATTTATCTTTAACAGATAATAGATTCATTCATGAGATAATCTTTCAGTTAATATGTTTTGAGTTCAGCTATGATCTCAGCTCCAGTCAGAAAAGCTTTTTTTTTTCTTTTTTCCAGCACTGCAAGGCAGTTAATGCAAAGAATCATGACTAGGCTAGTGCTGAAAATTAGGGAGTGATCAATACTCAGCCTTCCACAGGTTATATACAGCATCTCCTCCAGGGCTCCGGGAACATTGTGGGGCAGAAAAGAATGTAAGAGTTGGAGGATGGGTAACACAGTGGAACTCTGTCACCCAGATATGACAAGGCCACCTCACTCAAGAACTCACAGAAGCTGTGGTTGAGCAACATGAAACTTACACATGATGAGGCCAGTCAACATCCTGATATGGACAGAGGAGGCCCTCTCTTAGAAGTTTGGTGATAGGATGTGATTCACTGAAAGATAGAATATTGGGGCTGGAGAGATGGTTTAGTGGTTAAGGCACTTGCCTCTGAAGCCTAAGGACCCAGGTTTGATTCTCTAGGTCCCACATAAGCCAGATGTACATGGTGGCACATGCATCTGGAGTTCATTTGAAGTGGCTAGAGGCCCTGGCGCACCCATTCTCACTTTCTCTCTCCCCCCCTCTCCTTCTCTCTCTCTCAATAATAAATTAATAAAATAAATATTAAAAAGATGTCTCCTTAGGAGAGCACACACCTGATTACTAATAAATGTAGATGTGATTACTCCCACCCATTTAAGAACATTGTGAAGATAAACCCTAATCCTTGTGGAACCAGTTGGGACATCTATTTAAGTTGAATAGTATTTTTCTTTAGAATTATCAAAACAAAGGTCTGGATAAAATAACAAACATTTCTTAGTAGGTTCATTATCTTGTTTATATTTGTTTAACATCAACCTAATAAACAACAAACACATTTAATAATTTGTTTGATTGTAGATATGTGTCTCAACTATTGGTGTGGCTTACTTACAGTATGTACAAAAACATAGGGAAAGTATGACACAGAGAGTGACCATTAGCTAGACGTCAGTGGTTCTGGCAAAGTGGCCTTCCATCTCTATGAACATTGCTGCTATTTTGCCTTTCTTAAACCATGACCACCACTATTTGATTTTGTGGACTTGTACCATTGTCTTGTTAGATACTGAAACATTAGAGATGTCTTTTTCATTCTAGGGTAAGTCTTTGCATCCAAAGTGGAATTAAAACATATGTTGTCAATTTTTTGGGTACCTATCTTGTGAAGAGCCCTTTTCAGTGAAGACATTGTCATATTTTCTCTTTCATAGTCCTTCAAAATGATAGCACCAAGAAATTTGTTACAATCAGCATTCTTTCTTTTTTTGTTTTATTTTTATTTATTTATTTGATAGAGATAGACACAGAGAGAAAGAGGCAGAGAGAAAGAGAGAGAGAGAATGGGTGCATGAGGGCCTCCAGCCACTGTAAACGAACCCCAGATGCATGTACTCCCTTGTGCGTCTGGCTAACGTGGGTCCTGGGGAATTGAACCTCGATCTGGGATCCTTAGGCTTCACAGGCAAGCACCTAACCGCTAAGCCATCTCTCCAGCCCACAATGAGCATTATTTCTGATTAAGTCATCTTGAAAACTAACCCTTTAGGTTAATGGCATGCAGATGAACTTGGTCCTTAATGTGGGGGACACAAGCTTTGTTAGTAAGATGGCTACTATTTTTAAAATTTTTATTTTATTTATTTGACAGAGAAAGAGGGAGAGGGAGAGAGAGAGAGAGAGAGAGAGAGAGAGAGAGAGAGAGAGAGAGAGAAAATAGGCACTCCAGGGCCTGTAGTCACTGAAAATGAACTCCAGTCACATGTGCCCCCTTGAACATCTGGCTAATGTGGGTCCTGGAGAATCAAACCTGGGTCCTTCGACTTTGCAGGCAAATGCCTTAACTGTTAAGCTAGCCCTCCAGCCCAAAATGGCTACTTTTAAAATTATGATATGGGCTTTATTTTTTGCACTTGGTAAGTCCCAGGTCAACAAGAACATTTTTCATTCCTCTGCAGTGTCATCACAAAACGGGTAATTCTGGCTTCATTAGCAGCAGAATAACTTGCTGTTTTTATGACTTAATTCTTTAGTAATTTATTTGCTTTCTATAGAAAAATCTGCAAAGGACACTCTTCTTAGATTGCTGGGCCGGAGGAAACTTGACAGACTCTCAGTATTTGTTTATTCCTATCATTTACTCATCCTGCACTTATAAAACGGTCAGATGGAAGCTCATGGTATTTTCACATTCAAAGAGGTATATCTTTCTGATGTCCCATTGAACAAAGGGACAAATATAGAAACAAAATATTGCAATTTCAATAATCTGATGTCAAAATTGCTTTGCTACTTACTAAATGTTAAGTCTTGGTATGTCCTAGTGGATAGCTTAGCTATGTAAGATTACAATGTAGATTATTTTTTAAAGTGTTGAATTTTTGTTGTTCTTGTTAAATAAAGTGGAATTTTAAAGGACAGAGGAATAGCATTATTTCAGTCAATATAGCAAGAGATGAAGACAGAAGAAAAACTATCTCAGGTGAATTTTACATTAATGAGCAATCTAACTTCACCTTCTTTCTACTGTTCGTTTCTTGATACTGAATGACAAGGACATTTTTTTTTAAATATTGTTGTTGTTGTTCATTTATTTATTTATTTATTTGAGAGTAACAGAGAGAGAAAGAGGCAGATAGAGAGAGAGAGAGAGAATGGGCGCGCCAAGGCCTCCAGCCACTGCAAACGAACTCCAGACGCGTGTGCCCCCTTGTGTATCTGGCTAACGTGGGTCCTGGGGAATCGAGCCTTGAATCGGGGTCCTTAGGCTTCACAGGCAAGTGCTTAATCGCTAAGCCATCTCTCCAGCCCGACAAGGACATTTTATGATGGCATAATTTATATAGAAATATTGCTAACAATATAACTTAGACACTTAAACTTCCTAAGAAATTTAGAATTCATTCAGAAAATTAATAAATTAATTACTTCCTTTCTTTCTCAACAACAATATAATTTCTTTATGTTCTTTCCCATAGATTTTCTTTCTTTTTTTGTGGTTTATTTTGAGGTAGGGTCTCACTCTAGCTCAGGCTGACCTGGAATTCACTATGTAGTCTCAGGACAGCCCTGAACTCATGGCGATCCTTCTACCTCTGCCTCTGAAGTATGGGATTAAAGGCATACACCACCACCCCCAGCTTCATAGATGTTTTAATTAAGGCTATGGTGCAGTCAGGGTATCATTGCTGGTTGAAATCGCTCAATCAAGAGCAGCTTGTGGGAAAAAGAAGTTTATTTTGGTTTACAGGCTCACTGGAAACCTCCACAATGGCAGGGGAAAATGATGGCATGAGCAGAGGGTGGACATCACCCCCTGGCCCACATAAGGTGGACAACAGGATCAGGAGAGTGTGTCAAACACTAGCAAGGGGGAGCTGGCTATAACACCCATAAGCCCACCACCCACAATACACTGCCTCCTGGAGGTGTTAATTCCCAAATCTCTATCAGCTGGGAACCTAGCATTCAGCACACCTACGTTTATGAGGAACACCTGAATCAAACCACCACAGGCTATTAAAGTAACTTTTGAACTAAAATTTTTTACTGGAGGTAAAATAAAAGGCTAAAAAAAGAATGATTGAGATTCTTCTTGGGATAATTAACAAGGATGCAGATGTATGTTACAGCAGTAATCCTTGGTACTAGTAATTTTATTGAACAAATACTTGTCACTTTTTTTTAAAACCTGAGACAGAGTTTTCATATTGCATCCCAGGCTGGCCTCTAACCCACTATCATTGCACCTTAGCCTCCAGAGTGCTGAGTTCAGAGGTACCATCATACCCAGCTTTCAGCTGTTATTCTTGGTGGGTGGGGTTTTCTCTCCTGTGCTCAGTCTACATCACCTAGAAGTTCTGGGAATCCCTCTTCTAGGCTTTCTCAGATTATCTAACAAATAAGCAACTTACCCTCAAATTCTTATCCACTTATGGGAAGATCTCATTGAAAAATTACCATCCAATTTAATCTGTTATTAACTCTCCTCAGTGGTTTTCTTGGAAGAAAACGCTTTTGTTAATCACACCATAAGATCCTGATAGAAAGGAACCAGTGTAAATAATTCTGGTATAAAACTTACATTTTCACATTCAGTGTAGAGAAAAATATTACATATTGAGGCTCTTGGTGTTTTGAGCTGATTGCAGTAAACCATTTTTTAAAATAGTAATTAATACATTTTCAAGCTGCACTGAGATATACTTAGAAATGCAACTACAATATCTATGAGGTAACTGGGAGGGCTAGGCCTGTGTTGAATATTAAGAGTCACATCTCTACTTTACCATTGCATCTTCCATATCTTCACTAAAGCAAGAATTGCTGCAGGTGCACATTATTAGCTAGCCTCTTCTTACAGAGCAGACACTTGATTGATCAAGACAAGTTTTCCTTCCTTGCTTAGCTCTTGTGGAGAAGAAATGGATGTCTTTGTCTTGTGCACAGGGAAGCAAGTCTGAAATATAGTGTTGCAATTTTCTAGCTTACTATTGAGCAGGAATAAGGCATTATTCTTAGAAATTTCTTCAAAGATCTTCTAGTTTTATAACAAGGCTTATGAATAATGAGTTTTTTCAAAACTAGACTTGCATTTTGACATACGTCTTGATAAACATCACACATTTGATCTGTATTTTAGCAATTTCCTTCATCAACTACACTCTGTCCTCAATAATGTTTAGAGTCATAGTCTCAATTTCTACATATAAACCATCTTTATGTTTTGTTCACTCTGAACTAGAGATGTTTTTCTCCATATATGTCTGTTGAAATTAATTAGAGCACATCCACACACATATAGTTATGTTTGAATATATATGTATGTTATATAAATAAGTAAGTCACTTTTACAATTAGAATAAAACTAGACACTAAGGGGAACCATCTTATCTTGCTGAGAAATCTTCTTCTATTTTGGGGATGACAGATACAGTCCACTGAGGATGTGATGAGGTTGTAGCATGCTTCCCCATCATTCTTTAATCCCACATTGGTAGGGCTCACCACCACAGCTATAAGCTTCTTCAATAGCACTCTAAATAACATCCGTCAGAAACATCTGTCAGCTGTTGGTTGAGCACCCAATGTTGTTGGTAATCTTTCTATAACCTCACTTTTTATTCTGCATCCAATTTTGGTATCAAAGTGACCATCAAGAACCATCAAAAAGGGCCAGGAGATGGCTCAACAATTAAAGGCAATTTCTAGCAAAGCCTTCAGGTCTGGGTTGGTCTGAGTTTGATTCCTCCGTGCCCATGTAAAGCTAGATGCACAAAGTGGCACATGTATCTAGAGTGTGTTTATAGTGGCAAGAGGCTCTGGTGTACCCCCATACTCTATCTATTAAATAAATGAATGAATAACATTTATAAAAAGCTAGAGAGAGGGCTGGAGAGATGGCTTAGCAGTAAAGCGCTTGCCTGTGAAGCCTAAGGACCCCGGTTTGAGGCTTGACTCCCCAGGACCCACGTTAGCCAGATGCACAAGGGGGCGCACGTGTCTGGAGTTCCTTTGCAGTGGCTGGAGGCCCTGGCGTGCCCATTCTCTCTCCCTCTCTCTATCTGCCTCTTTCTCTCTGTCGCTCTCAAATAAATAAATAAAAAAATAACAAAAAAAATTAAAAAAAAAAGCTAGAGAGAGCTGGAGGCATGGCATAGCAGGTAAGAATGCTTGTTGCAAGCATGAGCCTGAAGAGGCCTGAGCCTTCACAAGTTTGACTCCCAAGACTCATATAAACAGGTATGTGAAGAAGAGAGACCATAGAATCACTGGGTCTTATAAATACCACAGCTATGCATTCAGAGAGACTCTATCTCAAGGAAATACTGAGATGAGCAATAGAGGAAGGATAGCCAATGTTCTTTTCTAGTCACCCCCCCCCCCACATAGATGTGCCCATCTGCACATACACATGCATAAAATACACTCTCTCTCTCTCTCACACACACAGCATACTCCATACCAAAAAACAGCTGGAGAATATCTTCTCTGCAGATTGTCAAGGTCATAGTGTCTATACCTCTACCATCTCTGAAGAATAGATAGACGCTTTCATTACAGCCTCTCTCTACCTTCTGACCACTGTAAATATATCACAAACAACCCTGCTTTCATATACCCAGCTGTAAGGGTCAACTTTCACACAGGGCCCTATAGCCTTTGAGTGCTGTTGTCTTTTACTTAAGAGCCTTCTGCCAGCACACATGGTCTACCCTAGCCTGGATCACCTACTGTGCATCATCCATCACATTGTCAGATGTAGCAGGGATAGAACAACCCATGCAGGTGGACATCTTCTTCAGCCTGATTTCTCAGAAGAATGACATCCTACCCCTCTCACTGTGTCTGCAGATAGGTTTTTCTTTGATGAAGGAAGTAAAATGCCCTTCCATATCTAACAGGATCACAGTCGCTTCATCAGACACTGAAAGCACAACCATTTCCTTAGTGGATGCTATCACAGAATCAGCCTGCTAGTAGGGACAGTGGCACTGGCAATGCTTCATCACCGACTTGTGCTCCTTCAAGGCCCATGACAGTCTGAGATCTGGCAATAGCAAGTAGTCTGAAGGGCAGGGTGAGAGGCCACCATTGCACATTTATAAGTGGAGAGGGACTCACCAAGATCCTGTAACCTCAGAGCTCTTGAGACCACCAGGCCTAGAACCGTTACCTGATTTTCATAGGTAAAAAAGTATAGTGGGTTTTATATTCCTTTCTGATTTATCTGATTGTTATATTTTTAAAGATTTAAAAATTGTGTGTGTGTGTGTGTTTATTCACATGCAAGGCATGGCATGTGTGTGGAAGTCTGAGGATGATGTAGAGGTGTTTGTCCTCTTTCCTATTTGAGACAGGGTCTTTCAGTTTTTCATTGTTGCATGCACCAGCCTAGCTGGACTGCGAGCTTCCAGGTTCTCTTGGCTTCAGCTCCCATTGGCCATAGGTGGGTTGGAATTACAGACACATTACAGATGCTTGCGCTGCTCTGTGTTCAGCTTTACCTGGGTGCTGGGGGCTTGAATTTGGGCTGGAAGGCTTGAAAGCAAGTGCCTTTAACCATGGAACCATTTCCTTGGCATCCTGACTGATATATATATATATATATATATATATATATATCAGAAAAAGCTTTATTTATTTATGCAATGACAGTATATAATAGGAACATAGTCTACATTTAAAATTAATCTTCCATTTTGCAAGGTTCAGGACTTTTGTCTCCTAACTCTACATTACTCTTACTGATTGATATATTTTTAAGGTAAAAAATTATTCAGCTACATTAAATTATGCTTTGGCTTTAGAGTCCCAACTTATTTTTTATTTTATTTTATTTGAGAGAGAGAGAGAGAGAGAGAGAGAGAGAGAGAGAGAGAAAGAGACAGACAGAGAGAATAGGTGTGCCAAGGCCTCTAGCCATGGCAAATGAACACCAGATTCATGCATGACCTTGTGTATCTAGCTTGTGTGGGTACTGAGAAATCAAATCTGGGTCCTTAGGTCTCATAGCAAGTGCCTTAACCACAAAGCCATCTCTCGAGCCTTAGCATCCCAACTTCTATGTGCAACATGTGTTAAAAGTCTTGAGTAAATGCTTATAAAGATGCTTTTGCATAAGATGTATGAAAAGTATTTTTTCTCTGCCAGCTATAGTTTGCAATCTAAGAAATCAATTGTTTTCAATTTTTAAAATTTTTATTTCCTTTTTTTTTTTTTTTTTTTTTTTTGCAAACAGGGGTTGAAGAAAGAGAGAGAGAGAGGAGAGAATAGGCATTCCAGGGCCTCCAGTCGCTTCAAATGAACTCCAGACTCATGTGTCACTGTGCATCTGGCTTTATGTGGGTCCAGAGGAATCAAATCCAGGTTGTTAAGCTTTGCAGGCCAGCACCTTAACCACTGAGCCATGTCTCCAGCCTCAACAACATCAATTTTCATGAAAAATTGTGCTTTAGTGAAATAAACTGATGGGATCTATATTTCTTTAAGAGATATAAGGAGTTCAAATTAGTTGATTATCCTTTGATATTCTGCCACATAAGCCAGGTATATACTCGAAATAAGAACTTCCACAAAGTAGAACATATCACAAAGTGGTGTTCAGAACGTCTTTGATCCTGATGTCTTTTTGGATTCCCTTTATACAAAATCCTTCTAGAGACTTCTGGGTAAGATGATGGCATAGGAGCTACATCAAACCAGCCTAGGGAAGGATTTAAGAAAAACCACAGCAAAATACATTCTTCTGAAAAGTGAAGGCGTATAGGCTCTTAGACATAGCAGAGAAGAAGGAGAGACCAAGACCCACCAGAAAGGAGGAAAACGGCCAGAATCCCACTGAGGCACTTTCAGGCCCCGGATTCACTACCTGCCAGGTGCCCACAAGGAGTGGCAGCAGCAAAGACCAAACAAGAGGATTTTGAAAATTCATTAGCCTCCTTGAAAAATCAAGAAATTTGAAGGAAAGACAGCTGAGATCAGCTAAGGAGCTACTGAAAGGGATATAGGTGGGTTGCGTGAGAAACTCCAGTACAACTACAGGCTTCCTGCACTCTCCCATCCCCCGTCCAACCATCTGATCCAACCATCAGAACCTTGAACTCTGGCATTCAGCCTCTGATGGCAGTGCATCCAGCACAGCTGATCAGAACTCCAGATCCACAGCCTAACACGGAGGGATCGAGATGGGCACTCAGCATTGGTGAGATTGGAAGCCACCCCAAAAGGTAATGAGGCCGACTGACAAAAAACAAACAAAACAAACAAAACAGGTACTTAGGCCTGCACTGGAAGTGAATCCTTCACACTGAAGAAAAAGCAAAACACACACAGTAGGAAGTATGAAAAAAATAAACCACACTCAAATAGCAGTTAAAACAAATGAGTAAAGGGAAAACAGGAAGCACTACAAAACAAGATGATGAGAAAAAATTCATATCTTTCAGTAATAACTCTTAATACCAATGGCCTCAATGCCCCAACCAAAAGACACAAGCTTGCATACTTGGATTAAAAGGCAGGATTCTACCATTTGTTGCCTCCAGGAAACTCATCTCTCAATAAAAGATAGGCACTGTTTTAGGGTGAAAGGATGGAAAAATGGTATTTCAAGCAAATGGGCCTAGGAAACAAGATATTAGAATAGACTTCAAACCAACATTAGTGAGGAAAGATAAAGAAGGTTAAAATGATTAAAAAAAAACACTCCAACAGGAGGACATTAGAATCCTAAACATATATGCACCTAACATGGGGCTCCCAATTTCATCAAACAAACACTATTAGACTTAAGGTCACAGAAAATACCAACAAAATTGTGGTGGGTGACTTCAATACCCCACTCTCATCAATTGACAGGTCATCCTGGCAAAAAAATAAACAGAGAGACATGTGGATTAAATGATGTCATGGAACAAATGGACCTAACAGATATATACAGAACATTCCATCCAAATACTGCACAATATACATTTTTCTCAGCAGCACATGGAAAATTCTTCAAAATTGAACATATATTATGACACAAAGCAAATCTCCACAACTATAGGAAAATTGAAATAATCCCTTGTACTCTATCTGACTACAATGGGATTAAACTGCAAATCCGCAATAAGAAAAGCTACAGAGCATACAGAAATTCATGGAGACTAAACGGTACACTATTGGATGCTCAGTGGGTCATTGAAGAAATCAAAAAGGAAATCAATAAATTCATAGAATCAAATTATGATGATAATACAACATACCAAAACCTTTGGGACACAATGAAGGCCTTCCTAAGATGGAAATTTATAACTATAAGTGCCTATATTAAGAAATTAGAGAGTCCACAAGTAAACAATTTAATGCTTCACCTTAAAGACTTGGAAAAAGAAGGACAAGGTAAACCAAAAATCACTATACAGGAAGAAATAATGAATATTAGGACAGAAATTAATGAAATAGAAACAAAAAAAATCAATCCAAAGAATCAATGAAACAAAGAGTTGGTTATTTGAAATGATAAAGAAGATTGATCAACCCTTAGCAAATCTGACCAGAAGAAAGAGAGAAGAGACAACAAATAATAAAATTAGAGATGAAAAAGGTACCATTACAACAGATACCAAAATCATAAGGACATAATCTAAGAATATATATATACCTCTAAGTTTGAAAATCTGAAGGAAATAGATGATTTCCTTCACTCATATGACCTATCAAAATTAAATCAAGATGAGATAAATCATTTAAATAGACCTGTAACAAGTATGGAGAGCCAAGCAGTTATAAAAAGTCTCCCAACTAAAAAAGTCCAGGCCCAGATGGATCCACTGGTGAATTTTACCAGACCTTCATGGAAGAAATAATACCACTGTTTCTCAAACTTTTCCATAAAACAGAAAAGGAAGGAATTCTACTGAACTCCTTCTATGAAGCCAGCATCACCCTGATACCAAAACCAGGTAAAGACAGAACAACAAAAAGAAAATTACAGACCAATCTCCCTTGTGTACGTAGATGCAGCCTTATGGGAGACAGAAATCATCAGTGGTGAAAAAAGTGGACACTGGAAGCTCCAAGTTTGACCAGATAGTCCAAATGATGAACAAGTGCAATAGTGGCATGTGTGCTCTGGGGGAAACCAACTGCTCTGTAATTGGACTGAAGGCCCATTCTATGGGAGGGAATACATGCCTGGTACTGAAAACCTAATCAAAAGCCTATGGCAGGGGAGGTCATGAGCCTTAGGGGTAAAAGCCTGCTCTAGTCTGGCTAAATGTATATATGATTCTCACCAAACTTCCCTGGAAGCACTACACTTAATGTTCATATTCATATATTATTGCTACTCTCACTTCTGTTTAGAGAAGCTTGTCTTTTCAGATGGTGATGACCACTGGGCTGACCCAGAAAGCAACATAGTGCTGAGAAGGAGGGACAGAGGAGTGTTCAGTACTGAAACATCTCTGTCACACCCTCCAAGGCTCAGGGTCCATTGTAGAAGAGGTGGTGGACAGAATGTAGGAGCCAAAGGAAGGGCACCACTCTTTACAATGCAACTGTCCAGACAGAAATTGGCTTCGATATCTATGACCTTACAGTGCCTAGCAATACCTTCACAAGACCCTCATAATAGGAGGAAAAGATGATGACATCAAAACGAAAGAAAGACTAATGTAAGAGGGAGGGGATATGATGGAGAGCAGAATTGTGAAGGGGAAAGTGGGGGAGAGGAGGGAAACATCATGGTTTATTGTCTGTCAGTACAGAAGTTGTCAATAAAAAGAGAAAAAAAGAAATAAAAAAAAATCCTTCTATTTTCTTCTGGCTATGAAGTGACACTCCCAGCTCTAGTAGAGGCCCCCCTCTAGTATAGACTTCATAAATATTTACTGAAAAAATGACTGTGGAGGTAGTTTTCTGACTTTTAATTATAATAAGTTTGGAAGAATCTCAGAGTTGAGGGTCCTCACGTTGGGATGATTCTAACATATTGTTCTGGAAGCACATCATAGAGAACACATGTAGTCCTTGTAATAAGTTTTTCAAACATCCCAACCTTTGGCATCAAACTCCTTGTTGTTTAACTAACTTGTGTTTCCTGTTGTAGTTAACAACGTATCCTTCGTTAGTGTGTTTTCCTTTGCTTTCACAGCTTCACATTGCTGCGACCGAAACACGTGAGCAAGACACGAGAGAGGCAAAGTTTCCTTTGGTTTACAGCTTCAGTCCGTCACGATGGGGAAGGCACTGCAGAGCAGCTCAGTTCCTGCAGCAGAAGCACGTAGTGAAGCTATTTCAACACTATGGAGAGCCAGGAAGCAGAGTGTGTAACAGGGAACAGGTGTAATTTTTGAATTTTACTGATCAGCCTCTAGTGACCTACTTCTCCCCAGTTGGATCCTGCAGATTTCAGATAGCACTGCCAGCTAGAGGGCAAACATTGGAAAGCCTGTGGGGGACACTGCAGGTTCCAAACATAACAGGCACCACAGACCATTGTAAGCAATAGAACTTTAGTTTGGTAATAGGAATTTATTAATTGAGCTATTTAGGTAGCACAAGCTACCAATAGGGAATAACATGATATCAATCCGTGACACCAAACACTGAAATATCAACACAGCACAATGGTTGTTGTTAAATCATACAGTAAGCATTAGTTATGCTTATTAGATGGTATAGTTCCCACAAAGCCTTTTGTAGAGAAAAACAATAGGATTGGATATTTAAATTCGATGATGCTATGACACTATACAAGAGACTTTCTGTGACTGCACTAAATATAACTGTCACAACCACAGGATTGAGAGAAAGGGAAAGAGAATGGGCACACCAGGGCCTCTAGCCATTGCAAATGAACTCCAGATGCATGGGCCACCTTGTGCATCTGGCTTACGTGGGTACTGGGGAATCAAACGTGGGTCCTTAGGCTTCACAGGCAAGTGTCTTAGTAGCTGAGCCATGTCTCCAGCCCCTAGAATTTTATTTTTTACCTCAATGGCATAGGAGTATGGTTTAATCCTGCTTAGGATGACAGCACATTTTCTGCTCAGCCAATTTTCTATGGAGGAAAAGTAACCATGTGACATTGAGGATCACATCAACTATATTGACTACATTGTGTTGCTAGTTCCTTGGGAAAGAGAAGGTAGTAAAATGAATGCATGAAACATATGTGTAAAAGGGAGCTCCAGTTCATGTATCTCCATAGTATGTTGTGGATGGTTAATTTTATAGTTTGTTTTAGAAGTAAACTTTTTCTGTGAAGACTCAGAATTAACATGTACTAGGCTTTTCAGACTAAGTGGGAAAATCAAGGATATTAGATAATCTATGATAATTTACATGATAAAAGAAAAACTTTTTTACGGATGAAAATTAAAACTAAGATAATTGGGTGCACATTTTTGTGATAAAGGTCTCATAACAAAAAGAAGAGTGGAACCTTATTTCTATTTGATTTGGAGATTTATATTTGGCTTATTTGGTATTCACATCATCATTGCACCCATCATCAAAATTGATTACAACTGTTCATCTGTTAATACTAGATTAAAAGATTTTTTTTTTGTAATTCATCTTTGAAAACGATTTTCACACAAACCACTACTGGCAAACACATAACCTGTGAACATTTGATTTTAATTGGGCATATTCAGTGCTTGAAAAGAATTCATATATTCTTATTGAAGAATATATTTTTGATGCTTGCCTTTCTGCATGTCATGTTATTGCAGATTAATCATTCCTAACTTAAATGGGGCAGAAGTTCCTCTGCTGCACAGTAAAGTGGATGTTGAAGTCTAGATATCTCGTTTGAATTTGCATCGATGTTTCCAAAACATCATGAAATATTTCTCATGAAATATACTTGCTGCTACCTTGTGTGGGACTATTTTGACATTTGACAGCTCAAGAGGCATACATCACAGTTTGGAACCACATGACATTCCAATAACAGCAGTTATTATTGAAGTGACATCATCATAATGTCTTACCTGTGTTGTTTCACCTTGAAATTTTAGGCTGAGTACAGTGAGGAAAAAATATCTATTCACATACAAAAGCTAATCTTCAAAACCAGTGCTCAGTGTCCACGAGGACAATTCTCCTCATCTAGAGAAGCTTCATTAATTTCCTAGACTAAGAATAATTGCAAGCAATGTTTCAGCCATCACACTGTTGAATACTAAGCCCTGTTAAGACATTCTGCTTCTACTTACAATAAGGATCTATGCACCTGATGGTAATTTAGTCCATAAAGGTGACAAGGTCCACTAATATTACTGTTCAGAAAGATAAGACTGAAGACTGATTCAAACATTTTCTACTATGTATAGCTGATAATAAATACAATATCAATTCCACTTTAGTTTTCACAGGATTAGTATTTTCTCAACTTCTTTAAAAAAATCCTTACTTCTTATCTTGCTCAATTTATTCACCAAGAATAAATTTTTAGTTACTTCAAACTCAGCACTGATGCTCCAAACAACCCAGTAGTGTTGGTAACAACTCTTAATTCATCAAAATCCAAGAAAAAAAAAACATCTGAAATTATTTTCCTTTAAAAATGGACTTTGTGATTATTTTTTCTAATGTCCTCAACCCTTTGAACACCTGTTTCCACGGAGAGGCTAATGGTTCTGAGGAACTGTATTTTCTCTTGACCCATTTCTTCTGTGGCAATCAATATTTAGTGTTTCATATGACCATTTGGCACAGCTATATTTTCATAGAATAATGGACATAATTCTTTGTGCCTTGATCCAATAAGACTATCCATACTCAATTATGCCTTAAAAAGGCAAAAAATATACTTTTTCTTCATGTTTCTTACATGCTAGGTAAGCAAGAATAATAAAAAATGAAGCTGTGAAATGGAAACAGACACACACACATACACACGTTACTTGAATTATAACTGTTAGGGTTTGTGCACTGGTTAGTAGTGGAAAGTAGCAAGAATGCTACTCCTGAGCATGGTTACATGCTCTCTCCTCTTGTTAGAGCACAAAGTCATTTGTGGACAATGAATACGTTAATGATTATGGCTTCGTCTCAATAAAATTCCATTTATTAAAATTTGAATTTTATAGTCTTTTTTTTCTGGTTTTTCGAGGTAGGGTCTCACTCTAGCCCAGGCTGACCTGGGATTAACTATGTAGTCTCAGGGTGGCCTCGAACTCTTGGTGATCCTCCAACCTCTACCTCCCAAGTGCTGGGATTAAAGGCATGCGCCACCACACCTGGTTTATATAGTCTTCTTTTTGTCTTTTTTTTTTTTTTTTTTGCCAACAATACAAAATTTTGGGAGGAAGAGGCCAGGAGGTTCATCCAAGTTCAAGGACAGATTGGTCTCCATATCCAGTTCTAGGCAAGCTGGGGCTACATAGTGAGACCCTGATTTAGGCAGAGATTAAAGACAAAGAAAGACAGGCTATTCTAGTATTTTACATAGCATTATAAACTCTCCTTAGTGAATAAACTTAAAAAAATGCCTATAATGAATCACACTTACCACAAATAGAAAATTTAAAATTTTATTATTATTATTATTAACAACATATTTCATACGGATACATCATGTGTTGGCACCTTCTTTTCCCTCATCCCTGCCTGCGTTCCACTGCAGATCCTTCTTAGTGGATTTGCAGGTATTCCCTATGGGGCTGTGGGCATTTATATATATGAAAATTGATTCCTAGTTCCTTTTGCGTCACATGTGCAAGTAGGAGCGCTTTCACAGTATTACTTATGGACACATGTTTGAAACCAAGCATCTCTGTCTTACCATGGGATAGACAGACAGAGATAGTCATGTATCAAATGCTTTCAGTAGGGGAAATGGCAATAAAACACTTCAGTTATATTGTAACTGTACCTGTATAATTCCTAGTTTAAAAAATATTTTATTTTTATTTATTCATTAGAGAGAGAGAGAGAGAGAGAGAGAGAAGGGTAAAGAGGCAGGTAGAGAGAAAGAGAGCGAATAGGCATGCCAGGGTCTCTAACCACTGCATATGAATTCCAGACACAAGTGCCACCTTGTGCATCTGACTTTACATGGGTCCTGGTGAATCGAACCAGGGCCCTTTGGCTTTGCTTGAAAGCGTCTTAACTGCTAAGCCACCACTCCAGCCCCTGATTCCTAGTTTTGATGTGAGGTGAGTAGTGTTCCAAAGACTTCTGTGGAGTGTGAGCCTCCAGTCAACTTCCTTTAATGAGTTAGAGACTCAGGAATTTGCTCCCTACCCCAAGAATTTCTACTTTTCTGGGCTGGAGAGATGGCTTAGCAGTTAAGGCATTTGCCTGCAAAGCCAAAGGATCCCTGTTTGATTCTCCAGGACCCACGTAAGTCAGATGCACAAGGGGGCACTTGCATCTGGAGTTCGTTTGCAGTGGCTGGAGGCCCTGGCGTGCTCATTCTCTCTCTCTCAAACAAACAAATAAATAAAATAAAACAAAGAGTTTCTACTTTTCTGTCTCCAGGATATGTTTCTGAGATATTTTCTAGATTTTTGAGACAAAGTGAAGTCAATATAACTTGAGTTTAGATATCCATTAGACAGGCCATACACTATAGTCTATCCCAAGTCCTTAATAACTTTCCAACATGATGGACTTAATATATATGCTACAATGTAAATATCAGTGATGTGATAAATATGGAATTCCTAGAATTTGCAAAGTATGTTTGTAAATAAACTCAAGAGTAACAACTTCATAATGCTGTTTTCTTATCCTGTACCTTATGTTTTAAAGATGTTTCCTCTTGCTTCCAGAAATTTTTCTGTAATCCTTACAAAACATTCGATAAAAGAACTATAGGAATAAAATGTTTCTTCTCCTGGGAGTATGTGAATTTTAATTGTGACCAAAACTTCCAGCTTCAAGACCATGATAAGGAAACTTTTTACATCAGAGAGGATTTTGGCAGAAAATTCACACTAAAAATTACCTAGTGTCTGTGGCATAGTTTCCGGAGTTGAGATTCCTGAATTAATTCTTTGGAAATACAAGGGTAGGAAAGGTGGTTGTTTTTTGTTATGCCTAGAGGTTAATAGTGCGTTCTGGTTTCCTAATAAAAGGGCCAGTGTTATTTATAAGAACAGTGTTTCAGAGATGGTGAGAAGCATAAAAACAACAGCATTTTTCAGAACAACTAAGTCACAGTAGTGACACCCTATGGCAAAATTTCTTTCAAAAACTCATAAACTTATTAATTCTTCAATAAGAGGATTTGATTGCATAGGGTATTAGATATATCTAGAAGGTCTGAAGCAGCAAACTCTGAATAAGATGTAATTTTTAGGGTTTTAAATTGGATTTAATAACTGCCTACAGGGTAATTGAGTCAAGTATCCTCTGAACATTGCAAAATTAATCTTAATGGCTTAAAAAAAATCTGGGTAGAGATTAGGCTGGTCTTTGTGCAGAATGTTATTTCAACAGAAGCATGAGGGTAGACGGAAGCTTTCCAGTTTACCAATGTACTCCAGACCAGTAGGTATGGTGGAAGTGCTTAGCAACTCTTCCAGCTTGTATTTCCTTTGTGTCAGACTTACCAACCATCTGTTCATGTGTTTCCTCAGAGGTGTATCAAATCCTGACAAACGCTGGCTCTCCCCAGACTTACTCGGTGATGTTGAAAGTGCGCTTTAGCAGACTTTGTGCTAGTCCATGTTCAAGATATTTGTCAGAGCAGAGATGTGATATGGAGACGTGCTTGGGTAGAAAGTCCTGGAGAGGCCTTTGCAGAACATGTCACATAGTCATTGCCAACTCTATTTGGTTGGATTTGGGGATTAAGCCAGCCTCGGGCTTAGGTGCCTCTTGCTTGATATTTACTTAAAAAATTTTTTTTTTCATTTTTATTTATTTATTTGAGAGCGACAGACAGAGAGAGAAAGAGGCAGATATATATACAGAGAATGAGCACACCAAGTCCTCCAGCCACTGCAAGCGAACTCCAGACGCGTGCGCCCCTTGTGCATCTGGCTAATGTGGGTCCCGGGGAATCCAGCTTAGAACCGGGGTACTTAGGTTTCACAGGCAAGTGCTTAACTGCTAAGCCATCTCTCCAGCCCACGTTTACATTTTTGAATTAAGACTGAGAGCTGACATGCAGAGGGCTTCCACGACTATGAATCATATGTTGACTCATATATTGGTTTATTTAGATTATTCTAAACTGTAGTAATGAATGTAGTGAGCCAATGAATGTGGGGAGAGCCCCTGTAGGGTTCTGAATTAGTTAGAGACGTAAATGCCGCAATGCACAGAGCGTAGGAGATTCCTGTCACTTCAACATGTGCATTTTCTTCTCAAAGCAATCAACATTTCAAACCTTCTCTCCCAAACGATGCTACCAAAACAAGTCATCTAGAGAAAGGGACTCACTTGCTCTCTTTTCTCAT
Organism: Dipus sagitta; assembly: GCA_036346955.1. Taxonomy (NCBI): domain Eukaryota; kingdom Metazoa; phylum Chordata; class Mammalia; order Rodentia; family Dipodidae; genus Dipus; species Dipus sagitta. The sequence continues at coordinate 123,770,347 of CM070779.1, read as the reverse complement.
AGATGTGGAGAGCTTGAGCTATCTTCCACTGCTCCTGGCTCTGAGCTGTACCTTAGCACTGGGGGTTAGTGACACTCTCAGTCCTGTGGTTCAATCACCCTGCTTGTGTTATGTGCTTCATAAAACGCTGTCTGCAATCTGCTTGATGCCCAGGTTTTCAAAGATAACGTCTTTTTCTTTTGTTTTTCCTTACATTGACCCTTGAAAAACACTTCCCATTTCTTTTTCTCATGTTGAGTCTCCAGCTAGAGGTTCACGAGCAGGGGGGTACACACCCAAGACAACACTTCATTACTTTTATCCCTACATTTAATCTGAGGACAGATGTTGAATGAGAGAATGCATAAAGGCATGAAGAGAGGGAGGCAGAACCTAAAGTGACTTCCTAATTTCTTAGTCTTGTTGTATTTCGTGCCTTTGTAAATCGCCTTACCTTAGGTTTGGGCAGGACCAAAGTCGCTGCCAGTCAAAAAAGAATGTGGCGTGGTGGCGCACGCCTTTAATCCCAGCACTCGGGAGGCAGAGGTAGGAGGATCAGGGTGAGTTCGAGGCCACCCTGAGACTACGTAGTGAATTCCAGGTCAGCCTGAGCTAGAGTGCGATCCTACCTTGAAAAAACAAAAACAAAAACAAAAACAAACAAACAAACAAAACAAGAATGTGGCAAAACTCATGTGGTGTCACCCAGCATACTAAGCTATTGTATGGCATAGATGAAGCTATTTTGGGCATGTAACTAAATTTCCACTGTTGGTAATCTGGAAATAAGGAAGGAAACTATCAGGTGAAAGCCCTTGACAGAAGGTCTGAATCTGGCCTGGGAGTCAGCCTGTCCTACAGGCTTTGAAGAAGCCACTTGTTGAGATGTCCACTGTCCACGGAGACAGCAAGAAAAGGTGTTGCAGTCAGGTTCACATTGCTGGTAGAAATCACCCAACCGAGAGCAGTTTGTGGGGAAAAGAGGTTTATTTTGGCTTACAGGCTTGAGGGGAAGCTCCATGATGGCAGGGAAAATGATGGTATGAGCAGAGGTTGGACATCACTCCCTGGCCAACATCAAATGGACAACAGGAACAGGAGAATGTGCCAAACATTGTCATGGGGAAACTGGCTGTAACACCCATAAACCCGCCCCAACATACACCGCCTCCAGGAGGCGTTAATTCCCTAATCTGCACCAGCTGGGAACCTAGCGTTCAGAACACCTAGGTTTATGGGGGACACCTGAATCAAACCACCACAAAGGGCTTGTTGGTGCTGAGGGCTGGAGTGCTACAACTGCTAACAACTGAATTCTGTCAATAATTCTTTGAACTTGGTTGAGGAGTCCTGGTCTTAAGAGCAAATGCAGCCAGACCCAGCTCCTTGATGCCAATAAGGCCTTCAACAGAGGACCCTGGTAAGCTGTTGTCAGACTTCTGACCAGAAGAACCCCAAGATAGTGAATCTTTTAAGCTGCTCTATTTATACTGATCTCATGCTGATTTGTTAGGCAGAGATGAGATGATTGCCAGGGCTGCTGGATCACTGTCCACAGAGGCTGTGTCTCAGGCCAGAAGCTGAGCACAATGCCCGATTCCCCACTCCCCAGTTTGTGTGCTGACGGCTTCCATGAAATTTTGCCCAGTTGGGATTTGAACATGGCCTTTCGGGAATAAGCATTTTTTTCTTTAAATTTTCTAAAACAAATAGATTGTTTTTTAGGCAACTCTCTTAAAACTAGACTTTTAAAAGTAGCTTTTAATTCCAGGATTCAAATTGCTATAGGAAATAATAAATGCTACATTCCAGACAAAATATGGGCCTGTAGAGACAAAGATTATTAGAGAAAACAATAATTTTGTCAGAAACTCATACTATTTGGGTTAGGCTTTGTAATGAGTAAAATAATATGGCCTTGGAATTTCATCCCCTCAGACTCACAGACATACAAGGAAGTGTGCAGAGTTCTAGCTCCTCTGTGCAAAGTGAGTTTGCTGTCTCTTCCAAATTAAAAAAACAACAACCATTAATAAATGTAAACAGATACTGTTTGTATGCTGATATAGCCTATGCTACTAAACTGCTTTGTCTTAATTTATGATAGAGCATGTAATAACTGTTTTTTTTTCCTGGATTTTGTTTAAAAAAATCCATAAAGACACCTACTACCCTATTAACAGTTGAACCTTTGATGAAAAATTTCTACTCTGGTAGGCGCAAGTCATCAAATTAGCTAATATTTTACTAGCTAAATAATTTGGGTCAAATTCTTTGACTTGCTTTCACTTATTTCCTTATTACAAAGGAGGATACTCTGGGCTGAAAGGATGGCTTAGCAGTTAAGGCATTTGCCTGCAAGGCCAAGGGACACAGGTTCGATTCCCCAGCACCCACATTAGCCAGATGCATAATGGGGCGCATGTGTTTGGAGTTTGTTTGCAGTGCCTGGAGGCCCTGGTGCACCCATTCTGTCACTGTCTCTGCCTCTTTCTCTGTCAAATGAATAAATAAATAAGAATAAAATATTAAAAAAGAGAATGATCATAGTGATGGTTTTAAAGTACTATGGGGGGTTAGAGTGATGTATGTTAAATGTCTAGCTCTTTGCTCAGCACTATAATTCAGTATCTTTTTATTTATTTATTTATTTGCAAGCAGAGAAAGAGAGAAAGAGAGAGATGGAGAGAGAGGGAGAGAGAGACAGAGAGATAATGGGCACACCAGTGTCTCCAGCCTTTACAAATGAACACAAAATGCATGCACCACCTTGTGCATCTGACTCTACATGGGTACTGGGGAATCAGACCTGGGTTGTTAGTCTTTACAGATAAGTGCCCTAACCACTGAGAAACCCCTCCAGCCCCAATTCTGTATCTTTCTTGTATTTACAATGCTTTTCTCACCTTGTCACACATTCAAGCTTCGCATATTCTGTGAAACTCTGTGATTACAGTTTAGTAGCACATGAGTTAGTCATCCATCTCCTTGAAAGCAGTCTTGTTTTATATTCTCATCATGTACAATGCATGACATGCCATAGGTGTCCTGTGACAATCCCGGTCAGCTGAATCTTTCCATTCAGCTCATGTGTTTGTTATCTGTTCCATTTATTCAATGCTTTAGACTATCTTTCTTACTAGCTTCAGGTTAATTTTGTTCCTGATATTTTAATTTTCATTAGGAGATATTTCCCAAACAAATGATAAATTCTTTTAAGGTAGAAATTTACTTGTAGCCCATAACTCGCCTCTGACAATAAAACTAAAACTACATGTAACATTTATTAAAATAATAACAGGCCGAAAGACTTGTTGGGAGATTTTATAGTAGTGTAGTGCAGAAGTACCTCAGTGTGTCAAAAAATAACTTCCATGTCACTAATTAACACGTTTAGTGTTATAAACTGAAATCTAATCTGGAAGTTTTAATGAAAAATTAATTTCTGGAGAACTTTTTGAATTTTCTTCTTAATTAATTTTCATTGTATTTGCAGTTTAATTTTAGACTAATTGAGGGCTAGATAAATGAAAATAATCTCAAAATCAAGACTCTGACTTACTCATAGGTTATTTTTCAGTGTAAAATGAGAAACAAAATTAATTTCATTTGAGAGGGCATTCTTCTTAGCTAAATAAGACAAAACAGGAGGTTTTGGAAGAGGAAATCGTAAATGTATACTAGAGCAGGGATTAATAACACTTGTTAATTTCAGCATTGATGAAAAAACATTAGATTTATTGACTGACTGAGAGCTGCGATAAAGTTCCCCTCAGAGAGAGTGAAAATCTAGAAGCTGGCTGTAGGGTTTGTCTTCATGATTTACCTCCAGTTATTTGTCCAATCAATTTTTGCATTTTCTAATTAATGCAGCATCTAAAATCCTTCAAAAGTGCATTACTTATTCATAGACTTTGTTCCAAAGCCATTAAGGTTTAAAGGAGCTTTCTCCTTGCTATTTTATATAACAATTTACTTTTACTATCTTGTTTCTTCTTTTCTTAACTTATTTACTGTCCTTCTTGTTTTTCTATCATTTTATCACTGTCATGAGCTATATAACCTGTATTTTTCCCCTTTATTACAATCTGTGATCTGAATTTCTTCAAAATTTTCAGCTTTAATTATATCTTATTCTGTATCCTATATATAATAGATTTGTTTTACAATAGGCAGACTGAAAGTTTCAAAATATCTAGTTTCACAATTTCAGAATATGTGGTCTGTCTTGCCACTTATTTTTTTTTTCCACCAGCAGAGTTATTACTAAAAAAAAAAAAAGCAGTGGTAAACACACACTGGGACATTGAACAGAACAACTGTGCATTTCTTCATGTTGAAGAATAAGTTTAATGACTGAATGGCATTTTTTAAAATAACATGCCACTTTAGAATTTTCTTTTAATTCTTCAAACTTTAATTTGTACAGCGACTTAGCAAAAGAAGATTCAGTAGCAGGAGCAGAATCCACAATTGCTGGGGATGTTTCCTTCCATATTTTGCAATGATTTCAGAATTACACATGTTTCAGCCATTCTATTTATTTCAGAACTCTAGCATTCTTCTTGGTGACCCCTTTGCAAAGCACTTGTCAGTTTCTTGTGAAGGCAAGGAAGCAGGCACAAGACTTACTCTTGATCTGAATGATCAAAAAGGAGAAAATTGAAAATAACAAACAAAACTAAGAAATTTGAAACTTAGAAATGAGATTGGAGAGACAGCTTGGTGGTTAAAGGCACTTGCTTGCAAAGCCTGGTGGCTGGAGTTCGGTTCCCCAGTACCTACATAAAGCCTCATGCTCAAAGTAGCTCATTTGTCTAGAGTTCACTTGCAGTGGCAAGAGGGCCAGCCATGCCCATACTCTCTTTTTCTGCTTGCAAATAAAGAAAAAAAAATAGTTTAAAATAATAATCAAAGCACAAAATCACTACTTAGGCCTGGAGAGGTTGCTTAGATGTTAAGTGCTTGCCTGTGAAGCCTAAGGACCCCAGTTCGAGGCTCGATTCCCCAGGACCCATGTAAGCCAGATGCTCAAGGGGGCGCATGCATCTGGAGTTCATTTGCAGTGGCTGGAGGCCCTGGTGTACCCATTCTCTATCTGCCTCTTTCTCTGTCTGTCTATCGCTCTCAAACAAATAAATAAATAAAAATTTAAAAAGTCACTATTTAGTGGAGAGAACTTGACTTGAATGTTGCAGGTCCCCTATGCTGACAAGGGTCCTTGGCCACTCTTCATGCCTCAGATTTCATATTCACAAAACAGAGCTAATAACGCAAGCTAAACAAGAGTGCTACAAGATTCAAATCAGTAGCTAAATTTTAAATACTTTTGTATTTAATGTAGACCAAATACAGATATATGGGCTAACCTTCACAAGAAATGGTCAAGCTGCTTGTTAAACGGGATTTTCCAGTTTGCAGTATTACCAGCAAAATCATTTTTCTTCTTTGCCAGGACTTTGTTTTTCCTTGGGATTTTACTTTTAATTTACCTTTGACTAATGGTTATGTTTTTTTTTTCTATTGTTTTTGACAACTATCCATACATCTTCCTTTCTGAAATGGCCTTTCAGTATTTTAATACTTTTAGCAAATATAGATTGCACATTATTCCTGCATCTTTATTAAATTTACTAAATTCCTTTATCCTTTATATCTTTACCTTTTATGCATGAATGTGTGTGTTCATGTGTGTGCATGATCACACACACACATATGTATATGTATTTTGTGTGTGTGTGTGTGTGTATGTGTAGGCCAGAGTACACCCTTAGGTGTCATTTCTCAGGAATGCTGCCCAGCTCCTTTGAGGCAGGGCCATCTCTCAATGGTCTGGATTCATAATTATACTAGATTAGCTGCCTAGTAATCCCAGGGGATTCGCCTATCTCTGCCTCTCCAGTGCTGGGATTATAAGCATGTTTCACTATGACTCCCATTTAATTTTTTTTATTATTTGATTTTTTTAAAATAAAAGTTTGTACTGTTAGACCCCCCTCCCTCCCCCACCCCACTCCAATTCTGCTCAAGGTGTTCTCTATGGCGTTGTTGGTATTCATTGCACAGACTAAGAGGCCTCAGTCAGTTTCTGCGGGGGTGGGGACCACACATTGCCTCATATACCACCTGTTTTGTGTGGGTGTGGGGAACTGAACTCCTTATGCTTGTGAGGCAAGAACTTTATCAGCTGAGCTACTTTCCAGTAGTCTTTAAAGGAGATTTTTTAAGGCATTCTTCTAGTTTCATGAGCCAATACACAGCTGTCCACACTTCAGTGCCAGAGGAGAATTGCAATCGTTTCTCAGTTCTTAACAGCACTGCTCTCCATCCCCTCTGGGGGGGGACACTTGCTTCTTCTATGAGGCACCGCCAGGGCTTGGAGGCTGGACCCCGGGGACTCCACTGGAGGCTCTGACCCTTGTGCCTGTGTGGAGGAATGTGTGTGACAGAGACAGTAAGGATTCTGTTAACTCTCTCTTCCAAAATAGCACCTACCTGTGGCCACCAATGGCCTCTCTCTCTCTAAAGCAATGTTTACTGTGCTGATTACAGATTTCTCCTCTAACTGGGCTCCAGGCCTTTGATGAGTGTGCCTCTTTCCAGCAGCTAGGATTGCTGGTGTCCCAGCTGATGGGGTCTGTTAGGACTATTTTGTTCACATTTCCTCTGCAGAGGAAGGGCTCCTTCCACTGGGGAACGAGGCCACTTAGTTCCTCTTTCAGCGATGCTGCCCACTCCAGGTCTGTGCATCTTCCAAGGTTTCAGTCTGTCTGGATGAGTTCTAGTGGGCTCCTATGTCACTCGCCTGTCCTTTGTTCTGTGTGGAGGAGGGGGAGGAATGCTGGGTCCTTCCATTCATACATCTTGGGATCTTTTAGGTTTTCAATTTATTAGTTGATTGTGTGTTTATATAAGGGCATAGCCTTTGTAATCTTAATAGAATTTCCAAGTTGTGTTGATAATAGCAAAGAAAAGGATTTGTTTTTAAAATTCTAGGAATTTAAAATAAATGAATAAAAAGTTTCCAAATTATGAATATTTGAATAACAAGTTAAAGTCAAGAGGGAAAAATCGCTTTACCGATAAAGGTCTATGCATCCTTAAAGAAATCATTTCCACTTCTTTCCTCTGGAGCCTTGACTTGCTTGTCTTTCTCCAGGGACCACTGGGTTCTGGCAGCAGTGGAGTTCACTGAGCATGGGGCCAGAGCAGGAGCAACTTGTAGAGAGGAAAGCGTTTGAAACCCAACATGAACTGTGAGAAAAGTCCGAACATCTCAAAATGTTTGCCACGCGTCTACATTGAGACCATGGTCCTATAACTGAATTCCAGCCCTGGATTTTTATCTTATATATTTCTCAGACTTCTGTAACTATTGGCCATTAATTCAGATGCCCTTCAGGGTACTTGCTTTACTGGATTCAGGCCCCTTTGGAGATCATTCTCCAATTCATCAAGATTTTTCACTGGAATTAATGAAGTTAATGTAAGAGAAACATCATTATGCTCTTAATTTTTAAAATTATTTTTGCACATAGTTTGATATGTTTTCTGAACACTTTTGATTCAAACTTCTTCTCAGACTGGTGTTTTTCCTACTAAAGCATTTCTCAAGTCAGTCCCTCAGTGAAGCCCACGAGACCTTGTATAGCAGACGATGGAGAAGCAGTTGAGCTCTTAATTATAATCACTTAGTTTCATGAAAAATTGAGATAATGAACTTTGAAGTAATTTTCTGTGAGGAATGATATTAAATGGGTAGAAATTAGAGGGTTCTGTATGTCTTGCTGATGTTTTTTTGCTAGTTATATTTATCACTCTGAAATCCTACTGCAGAAACATATGTATGAACTAAATTCATGCAATTAACTTGCTCATATTTTAGGAACTGTCTATTAAGCCAAAGTTCTCTGGTAGAATTTGATGGCTGGGCTTTGGAGATAACAGTGTATCTTTAATTAAAATTGGCCCCGCAGTTAGAAATGATGCATATGTGGCAAACCTTTTCTCTCTGATTGTATGTCCTTATGTGAATAAGGATTAATCTAGTCTAGTTAAAAAGTAATGTAATGAAAATATCACTTGGCTCTTATTTATGGCTACTTTATATTCACTCATCTTTGATGCTGAAATAGCTGAGGAAATTAGAAATGTAAAATTAAGTTTGGTGCCGTCCAGAGCAGTAAATACTGAAGTGAATGAAATGATGGTGTGGGGGGAAAACCCCCTATGTTCCAATTTTATGTATCTTAGGAAATTTACATACAAATATTAGAATTTTTTATTTATTAGTTATGTACACAGTTGTATATTTTCTCTAGGACCCTCTGAACTTTCTGGGCAAGGACTGAGCTCTGCTTATATTGCATATATGCCAACAGGGTACAGCATATAGAACATTATAAATGGCATAAAATAAATGAATGAGAGAAACTCTTCGGGTCTCACAGTCAAGATGACAATGACACAAGTAAACATGTAGAATTTAATTCAAAAAGTGAAAAGATAAGCAAAACAGAGAATGCCTGGCGTGGTGGCACATGTCTTTAATCTCAGCACTCAGGAGGCTGATGTAGTAGGATCACTGTGAGTTTGAGAGGCCAGCCTGAGACTGCATAGTAAATTCTATGTTAACCTGGGCTGGAGTGAGATCCTATATCAAAAACCAAACAACCAAAAAAAAAAAAAAAGATGAAAAAAGACATGGGTACTGCCCTAGGGGCTAGAACTATATTTCTGTCTGTAGAAGATCAGTGAATGTCATTGGAAGTTGAATGGTGTCAAGCCAAAGATTCTGGTAGCTTTTTCAAAGCATCAGAGATGTTTGAATAATATTAGGTATGTCCAGTCTTTTTTTTTTATTGCAGAGAGCCATCTAAGCTCTTCTTGTATATATAAAGGACTGTTTAAAATAAGTATATTTTGGAAAATTTTAATAACATTTCCCGTAATAGCTAAGAAACACTTTCATTGCTACACTGCACTGGTTGATTAGCGATTCATAGCATAAATCAAAGAAGTCATTTCTGCTAATCTTGTGTTTTCAAGTTTAGGTTTGGTATAGAGTGCTGAGGAACACACATGGCAGAGAGAATGAAAGTGCTATGAGGTGCCCTAGTTCTTCTACTTATTATTTGTATGGCTGGAAGAGGCCTCTCTTTGTTCCCTGTACTTCAGCTTCTCCATATGAATATGGGAGATCTCAGTGCCTACAGCCAAGACCCAGGAGTCCAAGTATTTGAAAACTTGACAAATTTTAACACAGTAAAAGACAATGTCTTTCTTTTTTCTTCATATCTAGTTAACATAGGATCTTTGAAGGAGGATCCCCAGTATTGTTTGCCTTTGGAAGAAGACATTGTGAGAAGGGCTGAGTGAGGGGATATATATACCACAGAATTAAAACTAATTTAAAAATGTTGCCTTGCAATCAATGGATGATGTATTCAGAAAAATTTCGATGAACTAAAGTATAATATCTTTAAGTTGTTATTTAAATATTATTAGGTTTGTTTCTCCAAAGAGCAAGTGAAGCAGTATGTTTTATAACTAGTGAATATAATTATTTTGAGTATAACGTATTTACATACATATTATCTCCCAACTATTTGATTTCACCTAAATTACCCAAATTTTAACCTTAATGTAATATCATTTACCAATTTGTTTTTCCTCCCGCTTCTAAAATGGATGTGGTCCATTTTCTGCCAGTGCTTTTCATGAACCAATGAACTGGTGCTACAGGTTGAAGACACCTGGTCAAGATGGCCAGTCTGGAAAATTCCCACTGACATATCTTGAGGACTTGACTCATCTGCTCTCTGTACAAAGCACATCAAAGCCATTCATTTGTGTTACAGTATTTTTTTTTTAATTTCTAGAATGTCTCTTTTTAAAAAAGTATTTTATTTATTTATTTATTTATGAGAGAGGGAGAGAGAGAGAGAGAGAGAGAGAGAGAATGGGTGCGCCAGGGCCACTAGCCACTTCAAACGAACTCCAGATGCATGTGCCACCTGGCTTATGTGGGTCCTGGGGAATTGAACCTGGGTCCCTGGACTTCACAGGCAAGCACCTTAACCATTAAGCCATCTCTCTCATCCTAGGATGTCTCTTTTATTCTTTGATGAAGTTTCCATCTCTGCTTGTATTGCATTTTTTGTTCTTACATATATAATTTTCCTTTTCCCACTAGAAATCTTAACATATAAATCATGGTGACTTTAAAGTCTCTATGTGGTAGCTCCAAATCTCAGTTTGGCATTGAGACTTTGCTTATTTCCTCAGGTTGTGCTCTTTTGCATTTTAATATGCTTTGTAATTTTTTGTGATAGCCAGCAATGATGTGTTAAGAAAGAAAAATACACAAGGTAAATAAGGTTAGAGCGAGAAGTTGCGTTGATTTTTTCTGTCTAGGAGTTAGGTAGTGTTTAATCCTTACTTTAGCTGTGGGTACTGGAAGCTTCAAATTGCTAGGCAGTGTTTGGCTGTGATTTCCCTGTTGTCTTTGCGTTTATACTGAACATTCTAAGTATCGTCTTTGTTAAGAAGAATGCTCTGGAAATTTCTACATGGTTATTTTATTCTTCCCCTTGCCAGAAACGTGAAGTGGTTTTTCTTGGGTCCTTACAAGTCAGGGATGTGGGAGGTAAATTCCATGAAAATGTGGGAGTTGCTATAGGACGGAGAACTTTGGAACGGTGACTTCCAAACAAGTCTATATTACATATGATGGTGAAGCTCTGGTTGTCAACTTGACTGGATCTAGAATCGCCACGGAAACAAATCTCTGGTCATGTCTATGAGGGGTTTTCTAGATTTGATTAGCGTGAGGTGTGACGACCTACCCTAACAATGGGAGACGCCATGACATGGGCTGCGTTCCTGAACTGCATAAAAAGGACAAAGCCAGGGGCCGGTGAGATGGCTTAGCAGTTAAGGTGCTTGTCTACAAAGCCTAAGGACCTGAGTTTGACTCCCTAGTACCAATGTGAAGCCAGATGCATAGGGTGGCACATGCATCTAGAGTTCCTTTGCAGTGGCTAAAGGCTTTGATATGCTCATTCTCTCTCTCTCTCTGTCTCTTTCTCTCAAATAAATAAATAAATAATTCTTTTTTCAGAGGAAAAAGCTAGCTGAGTAAGCAGCATTCACCACTCTCTGCTTCCTCAGTGTGGACTGGATGTGATCAGATGCTGCAGGCTTATGCCACCATGCCCGCCCTGCCACCATGCCCACCCGGCCATGATGGAGTGTGACCTAGAAATGTAGGCTGAAATGTATTCCTGCCCTTAAGCTGACTTCTTTTGGTCAGGTTTTTTATCCCAGCAAGGAGAGAGGTAACTGATACACCGAGTCTTTAACAATTCACCAAGTTACCCCACGTTACCCCTAGCATCATGGCACTGTGTGGCTCAATGGCTTCTGCTCCTGTCAGCTGACCTGAGCTGTCAGTCTTTCAATTCCAGATTCTAGGCTCTGCCTTGTTGCCTTAGTTCTCTGATGAAGTCAAGAAAATGTGTTGATTACAGGTTTTTTTTTTTTTTTTCAGCATTATGTTTATAGCTGTGAAGATGTGACTGGCGACCTCTATGCTCCTCATAAGGCTGAACTGAAATACCATGGTGAAAGTCATCTAAACCCATCTAAAATCAATCCCACCAGGCAAACCAAACCCAGCCGGATCTGCAAAGCTGTTTCCACTCCGATGTGTTGGCTACAATGAATGAAAGACAAAATGATATTTGTCAATTCAGGTCTTGGTGCAGGGCTCAGCACAATACTCAGAACATGTCTGAGATACTTTTTTAAGTCTTCCAAAGAAAATCATGATCAAAGAATAACCCCCCTCTATGTTTTTGAAGTATGTACACTCTATATATTTTATGATTCATCTTGATTTAAGGTTAGTTCATTCTATGTAATCTTTTGGAAATATTTCAAATTATATGAGCAAGACTTTTATTGAGAGTGAATATAACTAATCACCCCTCTCATGGAAACAAGTATATATTTTGTGTGCTTGATAGGTACAGTAGCCAAAAAAAAAAAAAACCTATATTTTAAGTATTCACAGCCACATGTCCATTAACTATTAAGCTCATAGCAACCCTGGTTGAAACCTACTGATTCTTGTAAATGACTGTTCAGAAACACAGTTTTAAGAAGACAACTTAATTTTTTAAAAAATTCCACCATTTATCAAACCTTGTGTCAATGTGTACCTGCATACACATTTTTGTTCTTACTAGATAGGGAATGTCTAAAGGACAGAGCAATTGTTATGTAACTTTCTCCCTGACATAGTCTGGTACAATATCTGACAGTATAGGTTTTGACTAAGTATTTTATAGGTGAATTATGTATGAAGATCAGTAGTGTGGGATGAAAAGGTCAGGGCTACACTACTGCATGCATATAATCTAAACAGGATTCTTCTTATCAGTAAAGCACCAGATGCATTCTGTGAAACCTTTCTCTTTTTAAGGATAAGCCCCACCACTTGCTATTCACAACACAGTTAAGGAAGCTAGTAACCACAGACAGAATCATGGATGTATGCCTCGTGACAACGCAGCATAAGCCATTTCTCCTCCGTATTTCCCAGCATGTTAGATTCTACGTTGGCTTCTCAGTGTCTGTTCCCCATTTCTCCCCAAGTCAGCTCTAAGACAACCACAATGCCAGGTTGATAACCAGAGTTGTTTATGTCTGTTGTAGCTATCTTTGAGTTGCTGGGATAAAGCACCCAACCAACCAAGAGCAGCTGATGTGAGGAAAATTGTTATCTTAGCTGCCAGTCTCGATAGGAAGCTTCATGATGGTGGGGGGAAGCATGGCGTGAGCACAGACTGGGCCTCACCTCTCCCACAGCAGGTGGAAAACAGCAGCAGGAGAGTGAGTGGAACTGTAGCAAGAGAGAGCTGGCTATAACACAAGCCCACACAACAGCACTTCTCCTCCAGCAAGGCTCCACCTCCCAATTTTCCACCAGCTAGGAAACAAGCATTCAAAACATGTGAGTTTATAGGGGACATCTGATTCAAACCACCACAGTGTCTTTTATGCTAGTTAACTTTTTAGGAACACTCAACAGTTACTTTAATTTTTCCAACTGCCTACCACCAACCCCGACCTGCCCATTTCTCCCTCAGCACTCAACAAGACCATTCCCACTAAGTCATAAAACTTGCTTCAGTTCCTCTGTCCATCCGCTTCCTAGGTCCTGTTTGTGACGAGCTATGTGGCCCTGTGTGGCATCTCTCATATCCAGGGGGAGTGAGAATTCAGTACTGGAAATACTCATTGAATAGCACTAGCTAGTTTTGGTGTCATTGTTTAGTTACCTTTACAAAATGAAGACCTGGGCTCACTATAACCCTCATACCAGCAGAACATGTAAGGACGTGATCTACTTTCTTTGGAACTGGAATTCCATTTTCTTTGGAACTGGAATGTTATTTTACTATAAGCTCCTTAGGGGAGATTCAGAATTAAATATAATTTTGAGCCTCAGCTAAGGATTACTGCATATGAACCTGTGTACTTTTCCTTCCCTGCGGTCTATTTCTACTCTTGGGTCACATATAACTAGGCTATAAAGCTACTTGGTTTACTCTAATACATTTGTATTCAAATTCAAAATGTGTATTTTTTTGTTGAATATCCTCTGCTCTGGTAGCGTTAAAACATAGAAAATAGAAATAGTCTGGTGAAAACCATAAGGAAACATATATTTTACTGCTTGTGCTCTTGCAATGTGAATTGAATATGAAAAGTTGAGGAGGACAGAAAGAGAAAAAGAAATCTTGCATAACAATTTATTTTTTCAAGGTATATCATTTCTATTTTATCAAGATGTGTTTTCCTAACTGGTTTGCATTTCTCAAAGGTTGTCTTTCACCATTTTTGAAAATTCTTGACCATTTTAGAATATTGCATTTGCTTCATGTTCTCTGTCCTGTCATTATTATGTTCTTTAAAAAAGCTTTTTACTGACAACCTCTGTACATATGTAAAAAATATACCATGATCACAATCCCTTTCTACCATACTCCTTTCTCTCCCCTCCACTACCCCACCTCCACTGAACCCCTTATTCTCTCCTTCTACTTTAATGCTATTTTTTTTTTTTTGCCTTTGTATTATGCAGGTCTTATGTAGGTAGCAGCTGCAGCCACTGTGAGGTCATGGATGCAACAGCCACTGTTTCTGGGAGACAGCGCTCCAAAGCATGCCTCCCTATCCTTTGGTGCTTTCACTCCCAATGTTACCTATTCCAGAGTGGTCCCTGATACTTGAGGGGTGTGATAGAGATGTCTCTCTCAGTGCTGAACACTCAACTATTACTACTCAGAATTTTGTTAGTATTTATTTTTCACTTCTCTCCTAATTGGTCATAGCCACACAAAACTTCTGCTCAGTCAGTGGGCTCCAGGTTATTGACTGGTGAATTTGAAGAATAAAATCCATACATCATAGGGTTGGAAGTTTAGAAAGATTTTATTACAGGGCAAAAAGAAGGAAAGAAGGGAGAGCTCCTAAATAGCAGGAGGTTCACCCCTTCTTGTAAGGTTTCTAGGCAAGGGGAACTCCTTGAGGGGAGAAGACATAGGGAAAAATCAGATCTCATGCCATGTGTTCAGGCATCTTGTTATCTTTTCACATCTTCATGTCTGGTTTCTTTGTAATGTTTTTTATTTATTATTTATTTATAAATAAAGAGAGGGGCAGAGAGAGAGAATGAATATGGGCATGCCAGGGTCTCCTGCTACAAAAGACAACGAAACAGAGTAAGGACAACCTATAAAGCCGAGTCCTCAGTGAAGTGAGGGTTGGGGAGAAGGCAGAAAAGAGGATAACAGGATATAAATATGGGCAAATTATGGTATGTTAACATAGTAAGCTTCATAATAATATAAGCAAACAAACAAACATACTGACAAATTTTCATTACAGACTCAAGGACATTTACCACTTTTAGCCAGGAGGAAAAAACAAAGCAAGACAACTATTCATGAGGGCCCTGTTACCCTAGAATTCTAGCCAATCTCGTTTTTCTTTTTTAAAAAAATGATTTATTTATTTGCAAGGGGCAGGGAGAGAGAGAGAGAGAGGAAGAGAGAAAAAGAGAGAAGATGTGCTATGGCCTTTTGCAAATAAATTTCAGATGCACATGCATCACTTTGTGCATCTGGCTTTATGTGGGTACTGGGGAATCATACCTTGACCATCAGGCTTTGAAAGCAAGAACCTTTAACCATTGAACAATCTCTCCAGCCCCATCCAATTACCATCTCCTATTCTTTATCACTGTCAAGTCTATTTTGATCAATGTCTGATTCTCGAGCTATAGGCTCCAGTGTAGTCTTACAACTCCCAAAGGCCCAGAGAGAAAAGGTGGCTGTACCTAAGACAGTTTTTTTTTTAATATTGTATATGTACACACACACATACATTATTTTCGAGAGAGGGAGAGAGAGAGAGACAGACAGACCGAGACAGAGAGAGAGAAAAAAACAGAAACAGTGAGAATTGGCACGCCAGGACCTCAGCTACTGCAATCAAACTCCAGCTGCTTGCACCACCTAGTGGGCATGCGTAACCTTGCGCTTGCCTTACCTTTGTGCATCTGGCTTACATGGGATCTGGAGAGTCAAACATGGGTCTTTAGGCTTTGCAGGCAAATGCCTTAACCACTAAGCTATCTCTCCAGCCCTATTTATATTTTTTATTTTAAATATTTTTATTTATTTGAAAGAGAGAGAATGGGTGTGCCAGGGCCTCTTGCCATTGCAAATGAACTCCAGACATATGTACCACTTTGTGCATCTGTCTTTACATGGATACTGGAGAATAAAACCCAGACAAGAGAGGCTTTTCAAGCAAATGCTTTTAAGTACTGAGCCATCTACTCAGTCCCATTTTGTACCTATTGAGGGTTTTAATGCATGAACATATTTTAATTTGATCATATTCCCCTCTTACTGCTCTCTTTTGTCCTCCCTCCCATACCCTTATTGCATGGAGACCCCCCACCTTTTTCCAAGTAATCTTTCTTATGTTTTCATATCTCACTTTTTATATCCCCTTCTGTCCTCTAAATCAAATTTTTGATGAGCTCAATATTATGCATGCCTTGTGGGCTAGTGAACTTTACTGTGAGATAATGAATGAGCAGGTCAGATCTTGTTCAGAGGACAGTGTCCCAAAATACTCCTTTCCACAATGCAGCTCTTTCATTCCCTCTGATTATTTCTTTAAAGCTCTTATTTTCTATAATCTTGGACCCCCTGACATCCTGTGTTCTACCTCTGCAGTCCTGTACTACAGGCACACTGGTGACGTCTTTAAACTACGTGTGGATTTTTTGGTAGCTCTTGGCAGGCATGTTAGTTGACTGAAAACTACCTCCTCTGGTTTGAAGTAGGAGGATTCCAGATGACCTTATTTGAATTATCATACTTTTAAAAAATGGTTTTCTGTTATGCAGCAAAACACTGAATGGGTAACAAAATTAATAGAATGTTATCTGATGCGTTTAGATCAAAGAAAAGCATGGATACTAATCCAATGGAAATACTTATCTTTTAAAACAAGGTTAATTATGGGTAGTGACATTACAGAGTTTGCCTAAATGATCATAAGCTATAACCTCCTAGTTTTACAAATGGTAATTTGGAGGCAAAGAGCAATGTGTTTCATTCACTCATTTTTCTACCAGTGTTCATGGACTGATTTTCTTCTAAAAGTGAGTGACACTGATCCCTGAGATTACAAAATTAGCAAGATAAAATTCCTGCCCTTGTGTGAAAACTTCAACTGAGGCAGGTGGGAATATCAACAGTAAACAAACACAGAGCAATACACATCTTAAATATAAATATGTATAAAATCATCAATGAGCATATAGAGGTTCCAACAATCTAAGAGAATGTCACATAATATTTGAATTGGAACTTCATGAATAAGACTTTATTTTGAAAGGAGTCATGAAAGGATGTTTTAAGTTGAGAACGTCATGTGAACGGTCACAGATCTGAAACAGCACAGGATTTATAGTTTAGAATACTGATGCATAGATTGGTGGTCCCAGTGCTCAGAAAATGGAAAGTTAGGTCTTATGTTAATAAAGATATTGTACACTGCACATGAATTTTGGAATTTTAATGTGTGTTCAGGGGGAAGTGTTAAAATGTTCGTATAGATGAAACTTAACATCAGGTTGGCAAGTTAGATGTTAAATAGCTAGCATGGACTACTTCACATGTAGTAAAGACCTTGGTTTAATTCCAGTACTCTCTGTACATTAAAGTATTTATAGTAAGATTATATGTATACAATGATAATAAATGCTGATAAAATTTTACATAGTTCATTTGCAGTGGCTAGAGGTTTGGTGTGCCCTCTCTCTCTCTCAAATAAATAAATAACTAAAATATTATAAAAACCAAAAACAGCCAGCTGGGTTTGGTGGCGCACACCTTTAATCCTAGTGCTTGGGAGGCAGAGGTAGGAGGATCACCATGAGTTCAAGGCCACTCTGAGACTACATAGTGAATTCTAGGTTAGACTGGGCTAGAGTGAAACTCTACCCTAAAAAACCAAAATAAATAAATAAACAATGAATAAAAATAATAATAAAATAAAACAAAATCACTTTTAGTAGAGTTACTCATTAAGGCTAAAGCTAGGAGCAAAACCTTTTGTTGTGGTCTGTTATATACAGTGGTATGCTCTAGAGTGAATTTTTCTATTAATGTAAAGACTAACCATTTAAGCTCAGGCATGTTCTCTGAAGCACCAAGTTTGTTTTGGTCACACTTTGTGTTACTGATAAACTCCACACCATGAAAATGACCCATTCTGCTCTCCTGCAATATTCATGAGAAGACTTGTGAGTTTTGGTGGAATGGCTGGATACCGCACTCTCAGATGGGTACATTGGGAAGTGGCCCTCTGGGTACTGAGATTTGGATACTGCCCACTAATATGTAAAAGTTCCATCTCTTTACAGGGAAGGTATATAATACTTCCAATATCCAATCTTTCGCCAGCTTTCTCCTTTTTTTCCCTCTTGTGACTAGAGGTTAGTGCCTTGTGGTAATCTAATGCTATTCCGTCCTTTGAGTATTTTCCTTCTGACTGGTAAGTTGAAATCAGAGTCAGCTGCCTGGATGTTCTGATTATCTCACTTCCCAAAGGAACAGAAACAAGTCACTCTAGAGTTCTGAGGACTCCTTTGGGTATCTACTGCAACCTTGGGAAACATAGTGATCTTAGTAATGATCTTAGTAATAGTAGTGTTATACACCAAGGCCTCACCATTGACCTCACCACTTCCTGTTATCAGAGCCAGGAAAGGAGTCTTTGAGGTGCTGCCCTTGTTAGAATTTCAGGGATATTATACTGTACAGCTAAGATAACTGTTTGCCATTAATATCCGTAACACAAAATTTCATAGCCAGACTAAAATTCTGTCTCAAAAATAGTCAAAAGGAGATAAGGCACCAGGGGAGAGTAAGATTAGGGAAAGAATGGGAAGAAAGCAAGTTAATATACAGGAGGCATGGATTTTACCCAAAGGATGGTAGGAGGCCTGACAGCAGACTAGAAATAAATTATTTCTCATGAAGAAATGGCACTGGGGATTTCCCACTGAGAAAGAGGCATGCACAACATAAAAAAAAAAAACAAAAAACTGAGGTAGTTACTTAAAACAAATCAAACCTGTAAGAAAATAGTTTGTGTACATAATGACTATTCAAAGATAACACATATTTTAGGAAAGAAATGGGAATGTTAAAAACACTGAGAGATTATTTCACTATTTTAATTTAGCTAAATAGACTTCAGAAAAAGGGACTAGGAAATGCTATTCTAGTGAAGCTTAGATGAAAAAAAAAATAACGAGTATATAAATAACAGTATGCAGCTGAGCCCTTACTCAGGAATGGATGATAATTTCTGAATTATTTATGCTTCTCTGTGGAAAAAAAAAATCCCTCGCCTTTCACTACGTATTGTAGCTGCTGGCTTCTGCTTATCAGAGGTTCACGATGACCTCTGCTTTTATCTAAGAATTACATTTGAAATTTGAGGGTGATAGGTTAGTGAGCTCAGAATGAAACTGAAGGAATGCTAAAAAGGGTCTACATAGAATAATTTAATAAAAGCTAATACAAAGGTTGCCCAGAGGGAAAGGAACTGGCAAGGCAATGAGAGGCAGCCAGACAGGAATGCTGGCAGAGGCGTCACAGCCCCCAGTGGGAAGGAGCCCCGTTGCGGTCAAGCCAGAAGGAAGCTTGCACTGGGATGGGACTTGGACAAGTAAACCAGCCTCCTCCAGCTCCAGCCCTGTTATCCCTATACAAACGCCATTGATTAACCCCCACAGAAAGCTAGAGGTCAGGGATTCATTTGGCAATAAAATGAGTACATTTGGGAAATAATTTACTTAATGAATTTGGGAACCACACTGTGGGTAGTTTTAGTTGAAGCTTAGAAATAAATTCTATACATTTATGGTATTCAACATGGTCATTTCAGTTATGTATATATTGTAAAGTGATTCAGTCGAGCTTATTCACGTGGGCGTTGTCTCAGAAATTTATTTGTGGCAAGAATACTTGAAATACACTTTCCTGGTAATTTTCAAGACTGTTTCTGACTGTAGACATGAGGGTGTAGGATAGTTGTTGAACTTAATCCTCTTTTCTAAATTGATTTTTTTCCGCTTTTTTCCCCTGTCCTCATCTCTACCCTCAGGTAACCACCATTTGACTTCCTCTTTCTTTGAGGTGGATTGCTTTGTACTTTACGTAAGTTGAGGTTGTGAAGTATTTTATCTTTCGGTGTCTGGTTCACCTCAGTTAATATAGAATCACTCAGGCTTGGTTGTGTCCACCTGTAGACAACCAGATAGGTTAAATAGTTACAGCTGAGAGTCCTTCATTTCAAAGCTAGAATAATATTTCCTTGTACACATCAATTATATTTTCTTTACCTACATAAGTCCTTTGATGGACACTTAGGTTGCTTTCATATTTTGGCTATTGTGAATAATTCTGCAGTGGACACAGGACTGCAGGTGTCCATTTGACATATTGATTTCATTTTTTTTGGATATGTACTCAGTAGGGTAATCATGTGATCTTACAGCAACTATATTTTTAACTTTTGAGGAATTTCCATACTATTTTATTTTCTCCAAATATTTTTATTTATTTATCTATTTGAGAGAGAGAAAGAGAGAGAGAGAGAGAGAGAGATAATGGGTGCAACAGGGCCTCTTGCCACTGCAAATGAACTCCAGATGCATGCACCACTTTGCACATCTGGCCTAATGAGGGGCACTGGGGAATTGAACCTGGGTTGTTAGGGTTTCTCATCAGCCCTCCATACCATTTCCTATAGTGTGTAAGGTTTTTCTATTTTCCCCACATTATTGATAGCATTCACTTTTGTGATTAAAAAGATGGTCTAATAGGTATGGGGTGATACCTCCTTGTGGCTTTGATTTCATTTTCATAATAATTAGTGGTGTTTAATGATTTTTATATCTTTCTTGTCTGTTGCATGTCTTTCTTTTGAGAGATGTCAACTAAGTTCCCTTTTCAATTTTTAAAATATTTTTTTATGAGAGAGAGAGAGAAAGAGAGAGAATATGAATATGGGCACACTAGGGCCTCCTGCCACTGAAAATGTACTCCAGATACATGCTTCACTTTGTGCCTTTGGCTTTACATGGGTACTGGGGAATCGAACCCAGGCTGTCAGGCATTGTGAGCAAGCACTTTTAACGGCTGAAGCATCTCTCCAGCCCCCCTTTCCATTTGTAGATCAGTCTTTTTGTTGTTTTGTTATCAAGTCATTTGACTCCCTAGCCAGCAGTTTATTGGAAGTGTAGTTTGCAATTGTCATTCCATACATTGTCTTTTTATGCCTTACTATGGCTGTGCACAATGCTTTTCCAGTTTCATATGATGGTGTTGTTTTTCTTTTAATTTTTGCTTTTTTTTTGTCTGTGCTTTTGAGATCAGATACAAAAATTCATAGCTCTGATCAATGTGCTGGGCTTTTCTTTATTGTGAGCCCTTGGAATTTTATCAGTGGTCATTTGTTCTGAAGCTTTTTAGAAAATGAGTTCCTTCACCATATTGACATCTCCCTTTGTTATGTCTCTGTAGCTGAAATATCCCTTCAAACGAATGAAAGTTATGGCCATTTTTTTTTTTTTTGGACAGGAACAAAGCAACACTATAATTTTGAACTACTGTATGACCAAGTCTGTGATTGATGTTTGCAGGTGTACATGAATACTATGAATAATTTTCAGTCACAAATATGAATAGGGTCTGATGTTCAAGAGAGGTTCTATGTTTTCATGCTCAATACTGTCAAAATCGAAATGGAATTTATTTGGTGTTTCCGCCTGTATATAAGTTTATTTCAAGTATTTGTTTTATTCTTCCTGGAAGTTACCAACTAAGCATTTCCTAATGGATTCTAAGCCAATTAGACCCTGACTTTTTAATTGGTCTCACGTGGATTTGGTCCTTACAAAATAGTAGCTTCAGTTTTTATATTTTTTTCTCTGTGTTCCATCCCACTTTTAATTTTTGTGTTCAGTCCTTTCCATAAGGAATATTGAGGTACCAAAAGTTCTGCTTGAACAAATTGCCTGAAGTATTTGTTTTGAAATAGGGTCTCACTCCAGCCCAGTTGTCCTTGAGCTCATAGTAATTTTTCTGCCTCAATAGTCAAGTGTGATTACAAGTGTGAGTCACCATGCTTGACGCAACAACAACAAAAATCTCTTATTGTGTGAACATGTTGCCTAACAATCACATTCCCACTGGGTGTACTCTTATGTTCCTTCTCCCCTGTCGCTATTCACTGAGGGCCCTCTTTAGTGGGGTTATGAGTATTCACTGCGGGGTCATGAATGCACTAGTCAGTCCTGTTGGGGGGGGGAGGGGGATGCCTCATTGTATGCCTTCCTGCCCTGTGGCTCTTACATTCTTTCCGCCCTAATCTTCCACAATATTCCCTGAGCCTTGGAGGACATGTTGTAATACATCTCCTTCTGGTGCTGAGATTTCAGCAGCTTCTGATTTTCTGCTTTAATGAGTTTTGACTCTCCTCAGTGTCTACAGCTGTCTCTCTGAAGGAGGTTGTTAGGCTAGCAGTGAGAGCAGCATATAGAAGAGACTTTTGGATAAGGAGTACTTTGCAGATGTACAGGGACATATTTCTATGCAAGAAAAGTTTGAATTCTGACTTTAGTTTTCTTTAAGTGTCAATTATTCTGATAGCACTGAAAAGAGATGCTAATAAAAATATCCCTGAGGATTATTTATATAACCTGTTTGCTTTAAATTCTTTCATGCAGTGATTGTGAGCATATTAGATGAATTGCTAGGGAGGGGAATTTAGCTTTCTTGGGATTGGTGTGGCTCAATCAATTCTAAAGGAAATGATGAGTGTTTTTAAGCATAAGGAAGTCTTCTGCCTGGTTCATATAGCAGACAAAGGCAAGGTAGTGCGTTGTTTTCCTATAATTGCTTCTCAATGATGAAAGAAAACTCAATGATACTGACATTCGGAATGATGGTTCTAAAGCTCCATTGGATGTATTGAGATTGTTGATGATTTGTTAAAATTACTTAAGTATTTTAACCACTTTCTCAATCTCAAGTATTCAACAATGTCTTCTGAAAGTAAATAGGAACAAATTTGAAATGCAGTTGAAAGCAAAGACAAATTTAGAAATTCCACAAATGCAAGGCACAGAGTCTTTATTGCTGAAGTTACTATAATACTACAAGGAAAAAGTTCTAGACATGAAATTATTAATGGGCATCAGAGCCTAGAGGTATAGAGGAAAGGGAAAATGGGAAAAGTTTGATCAATAAATTATAGTTAGACATGAGTAAATGTTCTTGGCTACTATTGCACAGAGGGTGACTGTAGATTTTAATTCAAAAAGCTAGAATAAAGCACTTTGAACATTTTCACCATAAAATAATAAATATTTGAGAAAGAATGCCCACTTTGATTTAAACATCATGCAGTGTGTACAATAACAAAGCCTCACATGATACCCCATGGATGTGCACAATGTCTTATGTTCTTATACATCAGTTAAACATAAATTTAGTTAAAAATAAAAGATTTATTTCATCCAAAGTAAAAACAATGGTGTCTTTCCATACTATTAACTTCGTTTTAGTGTTTTAGTCTAAGAGCTCTTTAAGAATCTGAGGTAATTATGGTATTAAATGTAAGTTTTGTGTTTATAGAGGAAGGCAATTATCCATTTCAGAGTAAAATTACTAGTATAGTCATTTTTGTTAATACTTTCAATGACTTGTAGATATAATGAAGAAAATAAGCAGTTGGAAAGAAATCATTTAAACTGCAATAGCATGGCTTCTTTCATTTATTCCATTTTTGTAAATTATTATTTTTAGATTCAAGTTGTAATCTGTGAATATAATGTCCCACAATTATTTATTTTAGAGTTACATATTTTTTTTTTATAAATTATGACCAATGGTTTATATACTCTATCAAGAGGATTTGATCTTACTGAATATCGTGGAATTGAATGACAATTATATGAGATAGATATGAGGTATGTTATATTTAAAGTTGAATTTATTATTTGAAACTCAACTATAACTAGTCTTGTGCTTTATCTGACAGCCCCAAATCTGATATCACTTATGTCTGCTGTGTTTTGTTGTCTCTCTGTCTCGATTTCTAAGTTGGGTCTTACCCACAGAGAACCACCCATTTAATATCTCCAATCTCTTCTCAGTTGTCAACAGAGGGATCACCTGTAAAAGGCTTGCTTTCTACCTCAAGTTCCCTTTCCCTAAACCTAGGACCATGTAGAAAGTTAACGAAAAAAAAAAAATGCCCTGTGGCATGTAAATAGAGGTTTATAAAAAGTTTTCTCTGCTCTAAATAGTGTGCATTTCTGTGGTTGCTTTAATCAGACGTCCCCCATAAACTCATGTCTTCTGAATTCTTGGTCCCATGTTGGTGCAATTTGGGTGGTGGAGCTTTGCTCAAGGAAGTGTGGGCTTAGGGCTGTTGTAGCCAGTTTGTCATTGCCAGAGTTTGACTCACCTCCTGCTGCTGTTTTCCTCCTGCAGTGGAAGAGGTGATGTCCAGCCTCTGCCCATGCCATGATTTCTCATGTCATCATGGGGCTTCCCCTCACAACTGCAAGCCAAAATGAAAACTTTTCTCCTATCAGCTGCTTTTGGTCAGGTGTTTTATCCCAGCAATGAGAAGGCGACCTACAACAACCTCATTGAGCAAAGCCTCCATTTTCATCCACATTTTCTAAACATTTTTATAGTGAAATTGCCTCTTCACAAAAAAGAAGTCTTTTTCCTCATTTATTTATTTGTTAGAGAGTAAGTGTGTGTGTGAGAGAGAGGAAGATAGAAAGAGGGAGAGAGAATGGGCATGCAAGGGCCTCCAGCCACTCCAAACAAACTCCAGACACAGGCAGCCACCTTGTGTATCTGGCTTACGTGGGTCCTGGGAAATCAAGCCTGGGTCTTTGCCTTTGCAGGCAAGTGCCTTAACTGCTAAGCCATCTCCACAGTTCTTTTCTCATTTTTAATTTTGATAAAATAATGTTTATAAATACATGATTTTGTATTCTTTGAAGTTTTTTTGGTGAGTACTTACTATAGATATGGAGATGAGGGGTCAATGCTATATGACTTGTACTTTTTTTTTTTTTTTTTTTTTGAGGTAGGGTCTCACTCTAGCCCAGGCTTGTTTCGAACTCATGAAGATCCTCCTACCTCAGCTTTCTGACTGCTGGGATTAAAGATATTAGTTACAACTGGCTTTTGCTGTGTGACTCAAGAATGTGGGAGACAATGTGGCATGCAAGTAGAAATATTAGAAGATGTAAATGTTGGCACAGGGAAACCAGTCATGCATCAAGAGTAATACTAATGGTTAAATTAACGACAACAACAAAAAAACCCACACAAACATTTGATATACCTACCAGTCCCTGTTCCAGTTCAACCCTCAGCAAATCTCCAAGGGACATACATTAATATCTGTTTGATGTGAGAAAGAATGAAGATGCTGAAATGTCTTTCCGTCATTCGTGTCTGGCGCAGAATGCCTACCTAGGGACTACTACTCCTGAGTTTATGTTCTTAATTGCATTTCTGCTTCTGAATGGATGTGGAAAACGTGTCCTATTTCTTATCAAAGAGGAAAAAGTCACAGCAGACCCGTCGCTGCCTGTGCGTTACGCTGGGATTTTAGACATCACTGTTACAGGAGGAGTGCTTAAATGACTCCTTTCCTTCGATGTGAAGTCTTAGGCACTGTCTCGCAAAGAAAAAAAAAAATCAGGTTTAACGGCGTTCTAAATTCTAATTCCATAATTTTATGATTTTTTTCTTTCTAGGAAGAGACAATTTTTCCTTTGTTAGTCATATGCCAGGGACTGAAGGTATTTTTTTTTTCCCTCCTAACCGGAATATCTCATGCATCGATACAACTATGGGATACTCTGAGAATATTAAATATTCCCTTCTCCAGCATGCACAATGTAGAGATGTTATTCTTTCACTAAACATGAATAAACCATAGAAAGACATTCGCCGCATGCAGCTTCAGTGGTGCTGAGGAGGCAGGGAATCTTTCTACTTCTGTTTGCGCGGTGCATGACACATCACTTGCACTTTACAAATCTCCATCCCTTATCAGGGGCCTTTAGTATATTTAAAGCATATAGGGATAGAAGACCAGCTAGCAGTTGGTTAAGGATAGTAAACTCACAGCACCTGAAATAAGAACTTTTCAGTCAACATGGGAAAATATGTCTTTTAATATTATATTTCTCTATTTAATTTATTTCTGTACTGCAGTAATCAGTAAGTTTGTTTGGGTAATGCTTATGGGTTTACAATATACTTGATCTCAATCCCATGTTAACATAAACCCATTAACCTTTTCATTAAAATCGTTTTCTTTCTTTTTAAAATATTTTTATTTTTATTTATTTATGAGAGAGAGAGAGAGAGAGAGAGAGAGAGAGAGAGAGAGGGAGGGAGAATGGGCTCACCAGGGCCTCTAAGCATTGCAAACAAATTCTGGACTCATGGGCCACCGTTGTGCATTGGGCTTATATGGGTCCTGGGGAATTGAACCTAGGTCCTTTGGCTTTATAGGCAATTGCCTTAACCACTAAGCAATCTCCCCAGACCACAATAGCATTTTCTTTTCTTTTTTTAAATTTTTATTTATTTATTTATTTGAGAACGATAGAGAGAGAAAGAGGTAGAGAGAGAGAGAGAATGGGCGCGCCAGGGCTTCCAGCCACTGCAAACAAACTCCAGATGCTTGTGGCCCCTGTGCATCTTGCTAACGTGGGTCCTGGGGAATCGAACCTCGAACCGGGGTCCTTAGGCTTCACAGGCAAGCACTTAACCACTAAGGCATCTCTCCAGCCCTGTTTTTTTTTTCTTTTTTTTTTCTTTTTTTGAGATAGGGTCTCACTCTAGCTCAGGCTGACCTGGAATTCACTCTGTAGTTTCCAGGGTAGCCTCGAACTCACAGTGGTCCTCCTACCTCTGCCTCCCAAGTGCTGAGACTAAAGGCGTGTGCCACCACACCCAGCTCACAATAGCATTTTCTATTTGCTCTCTGTCTTTTTGCTGCCAAGGTCTCATCTTGGGTTATAAGTAATATTTTCACTTCCTATTTTATATGCAGCTGGGCAGAAAAATAATTTGGACATGTCAAAATTATGTCTCAAGTATCTCCAAATTTATAAATTATCTTTATTTGTTACAGTCTTTTCTTTTTCTCTTATTAGGTAGAAAGATGTATCCTTCCTTTTGTTCCCCAGGCCAGTTCTGTTTCTACACCTCCACAATGACAGTGAAGCTTCAATAAATTAAGTGAACAAATGTATTTGTGAATACATCATTTACTTTCTAATTTGCTATGAACAAATACCTGACAGAGAATTTTGCAGAAGAGAATGTGGAAAGACTGTAAGAGCAACAGAGCGAAAGAGAACATCCAGAGGCTACCCCCTCCACCCCCACCTTACAATAACTGACTGCAGCTCTCATATCTCATAACCGGTGAACCTAGGGGGGGAAGGCCAGCTATCCCACTAAGGAGGGTCCTCAGCTGAATGGGGGCAGGGAGGAAGGAAATGACTGTATTAACATACGATGCGTGCATATAAGTTTCTGCTTAATAAAAAAAAAAATTGCCGACAAAAACTAGTTTAAGGGCTGGAGAGATAGGCTTAGCGATTAAGCGCTTGCCTGTGAAGCCTAAGGACCCCAGTTCGAGGCTCGATTCCCCAGGACCCACTTTAGCCAGATGCACAAGGGGGCGCACGCGTATGGAGTTCATTTGCAGTGGCTGGAAGCCCTGGTGCACCCACTTTCTCTCTCTCTCTCTGCCTCTTTCTCTCTCTGTGTGTCTCTCTCAAATAAATAAATAAAAATAAGCAATAATAAATAATAGTTTAAGGGAGGAAGGGATTATTTCAGCTTATACTTTCAGGTTCATTCCATCATTGCAGGGAAGGCACAGCAGCAGGAACTTGGGGCAGCTGGTCACAATTAGTCCGCATGGAGGATGCAGAGAGCAATGAAGTGCGCTGCTCAGCCAGCTCTTCCTGTTGTCCAGCCCAGGACTCAAGCCCATAGACTTCTGAGAAGCAGGGGCCAGAGCCGGTGTTGTTAGCATTTACTGGGTGGAAGTCAATCCTGTCAAATGCTTGCAAGTAAAAGACACCAGCAAAGGAGTGGAAGAGGCTTCTGAAGGACCCTCTGAGAGTCAGATAGAGTGAAGTGGGAGATCATACAGGGGTCTAAGCTCAGCTTTGTGTGTATGTGTGTACAGTATGTGTGTTGTGTGGTATATACATATCAGTGCGCAGGTGTGCTTGACAGAGGAGAAAGGCGGGTGACCTCTCATCACCAATCTACAGGTTTCTTTCCTTGAGATGAGCTCTCTCACTCAATCTGTCCAAGAGTGAGCCCCAGTGATTCTCTGGTTTCTGCTGTTATCCCTCCCACTGTGGACTGGGGTTTACAGACCTGTGTGTCTATGCTCAGCTTTTAATATTTTATTTTATTTTTTATCTTCTTTAACATTTTTATTGATAACTTTGTTTTTCATTATTATTATTATTATTATTATTATTTTGGTTTTTCAAGGTAGGGTCTCACGCTGGTCCAGGCTGACCTGGAATTAACTATGTAGTCTCAGGGTGTCCTCAAACTCTCAGCAATCCTCCTACCTCTGCCTCCCGAGTGCTGGGATTAAAGGTGTGCGCCACCACGCATGGTATTATTATTAACAACATATTTTGTCTGGATACATCATGTGTTTTCCCTCATTGCTGCCCCCATTCCATTGGAGATGCTCCTCAGTGGGGTTGCAGGCATTCCCAATGGGGTTGTGGTTTATGCATTGTGGGAGCAGCAGTCAGGTTTTTCTGGGGCGGGGGGGGGGGGAGGGAATGCCTCTGGGCATGATGTCTCAACCTGTGGCTCTTACAATCTTTCTGCCCTTTCTTCTGCAAAATTCCATGATCTGTGGTGAGAGAGAAAGAGGCAAACAGAGAGAGAGAGAGAGAGAGAGAGAGAGAGAGAGAGAGAGAGAATGAGAGAGAATGGGCATGCCACGGCCCCCATCCACTGCAAACAAACTCCAGATGCATGCACCACCTTGTGCATCTGGCTTATGTGGGCCCTGAGGAATCGAACCTGGATTCTTTGGCTTTGCAGGCAAGTGCCTTAACTGCTAACCCATCTCTCCAGCCTATGTTCAGCTTTTTACATGGTTCTGAGGGTTGAACTCAGTGGTCTCTAGCTTGAGAAGCCTTCATGCTTAAGTGAAAGTACTCTTAACTGCTGAGCTATCTCCCAAGCCCTAAGCTCAGTTTTGTTAAACACTCCATAACGCATAGCTTGTTCTACCAACCATTCCCCATCTTGCTTCATCCCAGATTCACCTTGAATCAAAGCCAGTTGTATGTGTGTTCCATAGAACTTTTATTTCATGAATTTACAAACTGTCAAACTTACTTTCCAATCTGGGCAGATGCATTTGTATTGTCGCTCTTCACAAATGGACACATTAAAAAAATTACTGAGAATTCCTGTAAAGAAATGAGCTGTCATGGCTGGGTAATGGCTAAGTAGGTAAAACGCATGCTGAGCAACTGTGGAGCTTGGATCCCCAGGACTCAGGTAAATGCTAGAGTGGCGACACATGCCTGCAATCCCAGCATGGTGCAGGCAGACACAGGAGCATCTCTGGGCTCCCCGGCTGGCTAGTATAGCTGAGTCCATGAGCTCCAGGTTCAGTGAGAATCTTGTCTGAGAAAGCTAAGGTGGAAAGGAACTGAGGAAGACATCTAACACCAACTTCTGGTCTCCATACACATGTGCGCGTGGGTCCCTATGCACATATGAACACACATACACAGATGCATACATGCCACAAACACATTTGCAGAACAAAATAAATGGATTTTTTTTCCTGATTTAAAAAATTTTTTTGGTTTTTATTTGCAAGGGAGAGAGAGAGAGAGAGAGAGAGAGAGAGCGAGAGCACGCCCAAGGCCTCTTGTTGCTGTAAACATATTTCAGATGCATGTGCCATTTTGTGCATTTGGCTTAAAATGTGAGTACTGGGGAATCAAACCCAGGTCATCACTCTTTGCAAGGAAGCACCTTTAACCACTGAGCCATCTCTCTAGCCCAAGTAGTTGTCTTTGAACATGGAAGGTCGTTGACTGTTCTGGTTGTACCTAATTCAATATTTTAAAGTCATTGAGAGTTTCCAGATGTGGTGATTGAAAGTTGTATTTTAGCAGTTGTTATGTGATACATTTTTTTTTTGTCAACAGGCATTCATTAGGAAGTCTATGCTATCTTAATTTAACAATGTTAAAATCTTACAACATTATACCTTTAATAGTATCCAGTTTTTTTTTAAAAAAATATTTACTTGAGAGGAGGGAGAAAGACAGAGAGAGGCAGAAAGAATGAGAGAATGGGCACACCAGGGCCTTGAGTCACTACACAGAAACTCTAGACACATGTGCCACCTTGTGCATCTGGCTTATGTGGGTACTAAGGAATTTAACCCAGGTAGTCCAGGTAGTTATACTTCCAGGCAAGTGCTTTAACTACTGACCCATCTGTCCAGCCTAATGACCCATGTTATTCCTTGATTTTTTCCCCATAGAACACATTGTCTTTTTTTTTCTTTTTCATGGTAGGGTCTCACTCTAGTCCAGGCTGACCTGGAATTCACTATGGAGTCTCAGGGTGGCCTCGAACTCACGGCGATCCTCCTACCTCTGCCTCCTGAGTGCTGGGATTAAAGGCGTGCGCCACCACGCCCGGCTCACATTGTCTTTTAATTTAATAGTTTCTCTTCATAACAGGCTATATATGACATAGAACTTTTCCAGATTCAGTTATTTGAAGTCCTACTAAAGTTTACAATGATGCAACAATAATCTGCATCAAGGGATAATGTAATGGTAGTTTGCTTACTTTCCAGGAAATTGCAGCTTTTCAGAAGAGACTGCACATGTTCAGGATGGTATGGACATGAATAACTAGCTTTTCAAAAGACAGAGAAAATAAATGACTTAAGCACTTGTCTGTGCTATTACTGGGTTATTACTTTAGGGTAATTTTTGTGTTATTGTGAAACCAAAATTGGCAAAAAGTGAGCATTTCAGGTGTCTTCAGAAATGTTAAAAACCAACATGGTGCCTAACACCCTGCTTTTAAGCACTGTGTGAATAAGCTAAAGTCACAGATAAGTAAACACACAGGAAAGCCAAGGCTGAGATTGAGCTTTCTCCGTGGTGGCATATTGGATCAGTGTGAAATCCATCGTCATTATTCATAGAGTACATTAAAAATACATTCTCTCTTGAGTGTTCAGGCTTTTGTTTTTACAGATGACACTGGATCTAAAAAGAAAACAATAACCAATTAGTGGCTACTGCAAATAGGCAAAGGACACTTTCATGTCAGTGTGACAGAATTTGTCATATAGTATTAGTCTCTTGAGGTCTAAAAGCTTGAAAACTTGTAATAGATGCAAAAAAAAATTAGAGAGGGTAAAGAAATCATTGACAATTGAATGGTTTTCATGGTCTGGTGAAACATTGATGTTTCCTATTTCACTTCTGGGAGTATTTGAAGCCCAAGAGTCTGTGGCTTTCCTTATACATTATCACATTAAACTTTCACAATGATATTGCACGGTGGAAACTTATTAACCATAGATTCCATGGAGAAATTTACTACCTTGAGAGGTTCAGTAACATATACCATGCTACACAACAAGGAAGGGACTGAGCTGGGACAAACACAGTTGTTTCTAAGACAAAACTTCATGATTTTGCCTATGACATCGAAGTGGGTTTAACAGATAATGAATGAAATATAACAAGCCATTAAATATGTCTTTGACTATGAGAGATTTCCCAGTGAGTAAATCCAGTTTATTTTTCTTTTTACTTTCTGCATAGGTCTCAAGAATTTTCTGAGCCGGGCGTGGTGGCGCACGCCTTTAATCCCAGCACTCGGGAGGCAGAGGTAGGAGGATTGCCGTGAGTTCGAGGCCACCCTGAGACTCCATAGTGAATTCCAGGTCAGCCTGGGCTAGAGTGAGACCCTACCTCGAAAAACCAAAAAAAAAAAAAAAAAAAAAAAAGAATTTTCTGGATTCATAACAAACATTTAAAGGCAAGGTTTTGGTGCATTTTCACAGAATTCCAGTGGAGTAAAATCAAGTTTCCAAGATTTCCATGTCTTTTCTCCATTTTCAGCTGGAATTATATCCCCTAGTTCATGTACTTATGAAGAAATAGGATAGATCTAGGGTTCTTAGAGTCAGAACAGATAGGGAAATACATGTTGCTTTTCCTTTTTTAAAAAAAAATTATTTGTTTTATTTATTTGAGAATGAGAAAGATCATGTAACAGGGCTTCTACTGCAAATGAACTCCAGACACATGTGCCACCTTGTACATCTGGTTTTATGTGGGTACTGGGGAATCAAACCTTGGTCCTTTGGCTTTGCTGACAAGTGCCTTAACCATTAAGCCATCACTCCATGTTGCTTTTTCCTGTGGCAATCTTAATGCAAATATTTATGATGACATGCTTTACGTAAATATTTGTTGTTTTCTTTTCTCCTTAGCCTTATGAAAGTTAAGGAAGATGAGAAGGCCCTGAGGCACAGACACACAGTTTCATTCTTTAAGTTAGTTGATTTTCTGCGGGGAAAGAAATATGGCCTTCTGATTTCTAGGATCATCTCCACCTCCCTATTCTGTTATATATAATATATATTCACAGTTCTATAATTTTTAATGTGAAAAAGAGTATGAATGAAAATTAATATATAAATACAATTTTGAACAGAATAATAAAAATATCTTATAATTTTTAATCATGGAAATATAGTAGAGGTAGCATGTGTCCCCAGCCACTAGAAATAAGGTAAATATCCATTAAAAAGTCTCTGCTTTGCTGAAGTTATAATGAAATTGCTCTGTCCCTTCGCTCTAGGGTGATCTCAGGCTCCCTTATTCTACTTCTCAGAACAAGTTGCCCTTGCAGTCATCTGGGTTTCTCATACTCCCATGAAGCATTAGCTGATGTATTGATAATATATTGAAGTATAAATAATATATTATAGTGAATAAGCTTATAATAAGACAAATGGACTTCCCTTATCCATTTACTGCAATACTGGCTGCAATCTTCAGAATTGATTCATGATGTCATAGCATTACTGAAAAGGTTCATATCAGAAAAATGGCCTGAAAGGAAGGTGAAGGTTATTAGTCCATCTGATTTTAATCTATTCTCATGCTTGCTGGTCTAGTCATAAACTATTTAAATGAAGCTGTGTTTTATGCCAAGTGCCTATTATAAAGATGAGATGAGGGAGAAAGAAATGAGAAGCCAGAGCCCCATACACTCCTAGGGCTTACGATACCACATGTAGAGAGGTGTTTGTTGGACAAGGGAAGCCCATCTCTGTTCTCTGTTGACCATGTCCATACCCAGCAGACACTGAAGAGAAGGGTTAATGAGGAAGTTTTATAAATTGTGTGACATGGAAAGTATAGTTCTATCTTAGAAAGAATAATTTGGGACTATTTGGCAATGGAACTTAAAGGAAGAGAAGTGTGGGCTGGAGAGGTGGCTTACCAGTTTAAGGAGCTTGCCTACAAAGCCTAATGACTCTCCAGATCCCATGTAAGCCAGATACACAAAGGTGAGGCAAGTGCAAGGTCCCACAGCCCACTAGGTGGCACAAGCATCTGGAGTTTGATTGCAGGGGCTGAGGTCTGGCATGCCAATTCTCTCTCTGTCTGTGTCTCTTTCTCTCTCTCTAAAAAGAGAAAAAAACCTTAAAAATAAAGTAAAAGAAGTATGTAGGCTTCCTTGCAGGAATAATACATATAGAGGAAGAAAAGAGGGCTCAGGAGATTAAGGTCTTCCTGAATATTAATACATCAATCAAGCGACTTTTTCTGGGGTAATGTAAATAAAAAGCCTCACTCATGAGCTGGAGAGAGCTTCAACAGGTCAAAGGGATGAGTACTATGCAACTCCAGCTTTGCGAACGAATGAGTTTATTGCGGTAACAGGAGCTGCAACAGCTGTACTATTGAAAGCCCCCATCACCTCTGTGCGCCTCCTGAGTCTCCTCCTTAAACTGACCTGATCTTGCTCTAGTTTGAGTAAGAGAACCTGTCTCAAAAAACTAAGATGAAAAGTGACTTGGGAGGACATCTGACATCATCAGCTGTCCTCCACCACTCATACATGTGTACAAGCACTTGCGTGTGCATACACATATACCCACAGATACGGACATACACAAATACATCTACCACACATGCATACCACATGCACATGCCAACATTTCATATAAAATATGTTGATAGGTGGGATCAAAAAAAAAAAACCCTCAATGGTGTAGGTTGGGTGAGGGATACAAAGACCCCTGCAATTAATATATCAATCCTGTGAGGATGTACTGTTTTAGAAGTTAATTGAAAGAAAAATCTCCATGATAAAGAGATTCAGGGGTCTTCAAAGCATCAAGGCCAACACAATAAGTGAAACAAGACCAAACATCATGAGATGAACCAGAACCAGAACCAGAATTCGGTACCTGAACCAGACTCATCCCATCAGCTCTCTCTTACCCTCATCCACGTGTGATCATCCCTTTCTGATGCCAGACCAATAGGCTCGCTCTCTGGCTCACCTGAGCCTGAGGTTAAAGCCCACCACAATAAGATTATAAATAGACCATCACCAGGTAGGCAAGGCCTCTTTTCAGCTTTTCACCTATCCTGAATTTCCAGGTCGCTGCTCTGGTAAGTACCCCTCATCTTGGCCCTGCTGGAACCCCTACTCCCACCTGGATTCCCTACACACTGCCTTCAACATGGAAGGAGCTCCCTGTACTTTTCTTGTCTTAGTAAGGTCTCTGTAAGTCCTACTCTCTCATCTATTGATTTAATTCTTTAAATCCATAAGAATCTGGGGTACCCTAAATTTATTGGTTCATTGGCCTTGATAAGGAGCCCCCAAACTCCTGTAACGACCTTGTAACAGAGAGGGTCATAAGCAAATGATTTCTAACATAGTCAAATGATTTCTAACATAGTCGTCCTCTGTTTAATAATGTTATTTCCCTCAAAGGAGGCCACTTTGTACTTGGATGATAATTTTAATGTTATACCTGAAGATTTTTTCCCCCCCAAATTCTCAAAGCTTTTGTCAAGTATGATGCTGGTAACACTGCAGGTGCTGCTGCTCAGACATAAGGAAATAAGACTGTTGTGCTCAGCAGCCTTGGGGGAAGTGGTGCTCTCACGGCAAGCAGGACATGCATTTGTGAAATTAAGGGCAGAAAGAATGAATGATGTCAATGCAGCAAAGGGCAAAGTCACTCCCGGGACAGTCTATGCAATGGAACAAGACAGGAGAAGGCTTGCATCTGAAGCCCCTAGGAGGGGGCATGGTGTGGAGAGCTGGCTGCAACAAGAAAAAATCATTTTAATTATTATGCAAGAGAAAACCTGTGACCACTCCGGCTGTTCTGTTAGGAATGGGGACTCTAGCAAATTGCCAGGTAAGGTATTTTCACTCACAGACAGGCTGGAATGAAATTGGAGAGTTATAGTTTCCAAGCCAAGTATTAACTTTGGTGCAAAACATATGTTAGGAGAAATAAAATGCCAAACACTGTAGTGCCTGTCACAGGCTGGAAATTCAATAAATGTGACTCTCCCCAGCATTAACAAGCATGATTTTCTGGTTTGGGCATTCTATATGCTGAAAAGACAAAAACCAATGGGCTATGAAATAGCTGTGGAAAACCAGAGGGACCTGGGACATTTAAGAGAAGATTTAAGATAGGAAACTGCAGCATTGTAGCTAACAAAATTTCTAAGAGAAAAAAAAAAGAAGGTCAAATTTACTTCATGAACTGCATATGAGACGAGGATAGTTCTATAGATTAAAAAATACCAACATTTCACTTCCTGATAATGTCAGAGAAGCTAAGTGCGGTGCGCTAAATATTCCTAAGTATAATCATTATGAAAAACAATTGTTTGTGAGTATTGGAGAGCAACAAAAAGCAGAGACTAATGAGTGTTTCTCTTCAAAGAGGAACTGAAATAATGTAATCAGGGAATCTGTGACTTTCCTGAGGGCAACCCCCGATTCAAAGACAATGTGAGGAGCTGGCAAGCATGGGTGGGCTTATTGGTTTTAGGTCTCAAGGAACAGGAGATAAGGGCTGTGAGAAGGGAAGTAACCCGTATCTGTTTGTACAAAGTATCCACACCAAGAAGAAACAACAGCACCAGGAAGCTCACAAAAAAAAAAAAAAAAAAAAAATCAATCTCAAGGGCTGGAGAGATGGCTTAGTGGTTAAGCGCTTGCCTATGAAGCCTAAGGACCCCGGTTCGAGGCTCGATTCCCCAGGACCCACGTTAGCCAGATACACAAGGGGGCACATGTGTCTGGAGTTCGTTTGCAGTGGCTCTCTCTCTCTCTCTGCCTCTTTCTCTGTCTGTCACTCTCAAATAAATAAATAAATAATAAACAAAAATAAAAAATAAAAAAATTCTCAGCAGAGCTTTGAGTTGCTACTGCTGTATGGCAGATGGAATTTAGAATTTAAGTCCATCCACATTCATTACCATGGGACAAAACTCATCATCTGAGACTTTATAATTTTTTGTGTGCTCTTAGCCAATCAAAAGTTATACACATATGAATAGATGGAAACGTGTCGTCAATATTTTAGAATAAAACAGCCAATGGCAACCGACACTTGGTTGACCAAAAGGTTGTCATTATTTAAATAAGATTTATAAATGTGTTCAAGATTTATAGAAAATATTTAAAAAAAAATCTCATCAATTAATGAGAAAATATCATGATAAACCCAGAGAATTTTAGAACTACAAGGTAGAATAACTAATAAAAAAATCCTCTGGAGTTTATCCTGTGCATAAACTCAAGAGCAACGTGAGCCCATTGGAGGCAAAATGTCAATGAATTTGAAGACAGATCAAAAGAAATGATTTAAACTAAAATATGAAAACTCTAGCTGGGCGTGGTGGTGCATGCCTTTAATTCTAGCACTCAGGAGGCAGAGATAGGAGGATTGCCATGAGTCCGAGGCCACCCTGAGACTATGTAGTGAATTCCAGGTGAGCCTGGGCTAGGGTAAGACCCTACCTTGAAAACACGACAACAACAACAAAAAATATTATACAAATTTATGTGTAAGTAGAAGAACAGATTAATGAGAGTGGAAAGACCTAAGTGAGGTCAGGGGAAAAGACTGAGTAAAAGAAAGGTGGGGGGAGGGCTAATCAAAATCTCAGAGGGTATGAATGAGTCATATGGAAGCCTACTTTTTTGGACAATAGAACAACCAGAAGCCATACATTGTAATTAGAAAATTTTCAGTGCCAGGGATGGGGTACCTTCCAGTGAGTTGTTGGCCAGGGAGGTACCTGACACTGCCAGAATATTAAACCGAGAGCAGCTTGTGGGAAAAAGAGGTTTATTTTGGTTTATAGGCTCAAGGGGGAAGCTCCATGATGGCAGGGAAAATGATGGCATGAGCAGAGGGTGGATATCATCTCCTTGTCAACATCAGGTTGAATAACAGGAACAGGAGAGTGTGCCAAAAACTAGCAAAGGGGGAACTGGCTATAACACCCATAAGTCCACCCCCAACAATACACTGCCTTCTGGAGGTGTTAATCCCCAAATCTCCATCAGATAGGAACCTAGCATTCAGAACATCTAAGTTTATGGGGGACACCTGAATCAAACCACCACATTCCACCCCTGACTCCCATAAACTGATAACCATACATGAAGTAAAATGCAATATATTCATCCAACTTTAAAAATCCCCATAGTTTTTATCAATTTCAATGATGTTCATAGATCCTCATAATCTAAGCCATAATACCAAAAAAACCCCACAAAGCCCCCATAATGGCACAGAATAAACATTCACACTGAAAAAGATGGCATTGGGAATAGCAAAGAAATATTCAATCAATAGAAGATTTAAGACAACCAGGGCAAACATCAAACTCTGTAGTTCCAAGTCCAACATTTCTACTCAGTGACAAATCTCCAAGTCCGATAATTCTAACCAGCAACAAGTCTCTGGAGTTACAATTCCACCCATCCAGCTAGACTTCCTACAGTCCTGGAAAACTTCATCAGGGCCAACAGCTCTCCTTAGCAGCCATCTCATGGTCCTGGCATCTCCACTGGGTCTCCACTACAACCCATGGTCCATCCTCATGGCTTCATCTGGTCTCCATGCAGGCATCCAGCAAACCTGCTTCACACTGCCCATGGCCATTTCCAAAACACAAAACCAAGTTGCAAACTCAATGACCTTCTCTTTCCTGCATTTCTTATACTCCACAATACCAGGTAGGGTGCCAATTTGTTAATCCAGGGAGGAATAAAGCAGACTTTGAAGAACAGAATACTCCTTGAGCACACAGGCCCCTTCAAAAGAGTCTACATTCTTCCTGTTGCTCCAGTGCAGGTTACCTGGCCCAATCTCAAAAGTTATAATCTCTCAATTGAAGCTGAATAGGCAGCAGTTCACCCAAAGATTTTTCTTTCTGTGCCTATCCCTTTGCTCACACCAGTTCATTTCTACACAAAGCAACCCTGCACAAGTTCTCAGGACACGGGCATAACAGCAAGCTTCTCACACAAACTGCTAGCCCAGTCCAAGCAAAGCTCTTTATCACCCTCACAAGCCAAACCTCACAGTCCATAGTTGTTACTACATTTAGGCCTTTTAACTCTGACCAGAATAGTCCACAAAGCTGTACATATAGCACTTCAAGTCACCTCTTAGGCCAAGGTTTCAAAACTTTCCACATTCTTCTTAAAAATTAGCATTAAAAAGCCAAAGCCATACAGTCAGGTGTCAGGCAGCAATTCCACTCCTCGGTACCACTTTACTATTGCAGTCAGGTTTGCATTGCTGGTAGATATCACCCAACCAAGAGCAGCTTGTGGGAAAAAAGAGGTTTATTTTGGCTTACAGGCTTGAGGGGAAGCTCTATGATGGCAGGGGCAAATGATGGCATGAGCAGAGGGTGGACATCACCCCCTGGCCCACATAAGGTGCACAACAGAAACAGGAGAGTGTTCCAACTACTGGCACGGGCACACTGGCTTTAACATCCAGAAGCCTGCCCTCAACAATACACTGCCTTCTGGAGGTGTTAATTCTCAAATCTCCATCAGGTAGGAACTTAGCATTCAGAATATCTAAGTTTATGGAAGACACACGAATCAAACCACCATAGATAGTAAGACCCTATTGCTGAAGATATCACATACTTGGGCTTCAAGGTCACTGAGAAATCCTGCTGTAGCTCAGCTTAAAACCTCCTCCATGTAGACCAGATGATAGAAAGCTAGAAATAGCTATGCTGGAGGTGGCTCAATGGGAGTGAGAGAAATCACCAGTGGAGATACTCAACAGTGGACACTGCAAACCTTAAATTTTGCTAAGTAGGCCAAATGAGCCAACAGGTACAATAGTGGCATGTCTGTTATGGGGGAAACCAACTGCTCTCTAATTGGACTAGAGACCTGCTCTATGGGAGGGAATACATCCCTGATAGTGAAAACCTACAACAGGGGTTTTCATGAACCCTAGGGATGCAACGTCTGTTGGTGTCTGACTAAATGTATGTACTATTCTCACCAAACTGCACGGTAAGCACTTCTCTTAATGTTCAAACCCATATATTAATGCTACTCTCACTTTTGCTTAGAGAAGCTTCTCTTTTAGGATGGCAATGACCTTGGGATGACTCAGAAGGCATCATGGTGCTGGAAAGAAGTGACAGGAGTGCTCAGCACTGAAATATCTCTATCACACCTCCCAAGGCTCAGGGTCCATTGCAGAAGAGGTGGTAGAAAGAATGTAAGAGCCAAAGGAAGGGTAGGACTGCTTACAACATGCTCCCCCAGACGCAAAATGGCCTGGATATCCATGACCTCACAGTGCCTGACACTATCTACACAAGATCATCATAATAGGAGGAAAAGATGATGACTTCAAAATAATGGAGAGACCGAGAAGTGAGAACGTATGATGGAGAGTGGAGGATCAAAGGGGAAATTGGGGGGGGGGGATGGAGGGAATTACCATGGTTTATTTTCTATAATTATGGAAGTTGTCAATAAATAAAAAGAAAAAAATTTGAAAAGAAAGACTGAGATGAAGAACCAGGAATATCAATCTAAAATACATACAAGCGGCGTCTCAGAAAGAGGGTGGAGGAAACAATATTAGTACATCACAGACAGGCTGCTGAATCCCAAAGATAAAAAGGAGAAAGCTTTGGGGCTGGAATAATGGCTCAGTTGTTAAAAGCATATGCTTGCAAAGCACTGGGATTATAAGCAGGTGGCCATGCCCACCGACTATGTATGTGGATCTTGGGCACCTGAAGACACCAGTTTTCATGCTTGCTTGAGTAGCAAGTGCTCTATCCACTGAGGCATCTCTCTAGCACTTTGTTGTTTTCTTTTATGAAGTGTTTTTATTCCATTTTTCACTTCATGGCTTTGATGTTTAAATAATCAATTCTTATTCTTGAATACTTCACCCACACAATTTAATATCTGTAAATAGCTTGAAATCTAAAATATGCCTTTAAATACAAAATAATTAAAGTTTTCATCATAATCATTCATTTCTGTTTCACATGCCTTATATCATTTTTATTTTGTTGTATAACCAACCTCATGGTAATGTTGGCATTTTATCTTAAAGGATCAAATGAAACCATTCAATTTGCATATGTAGCACTAATTCAAATTACTTTATAACATTGGTATTTTCACATAGAACTAATGTAAATTTTTAAATTGTATTTTAGTTAAAGATCTAATTCTAATCAGCATACTATAAGGAAGGATTTAGAAGTGATGAAAGGTTATCTGCTGTCTGAATTGTAGGTTTAACTGCTAGTGATAGTTGTTTTTAGCATGTCACTGGTAATGCCTGCTATAAATGGATATTACAAATATATTCAGAAGAAAATGACTGCAAATGTTTATTTGGCATCAGCACTCAGATAAAATCTGATTCCAGGGATGGAGGGATGGCTTAGCAGTTAAGGCATTTGCCTGCAAAACCAAAGGACCCAGGTTTGATTCCCCAGGACCCATGTTAACCAGATGCACAAGAGGGCACATGTGTCTGAAGTTCACTTGCAGTGGCTGGAGGCCCTTGTGTGTCCATTCTCTCACTCTCTCTCCCTCTTTCTCTGCCAAATAAGTAATAATTAAAAATAAAACATTAAAAAATATGATTCCATTTATTGAAATCAGAATTGAATTTTCCTAAGGCATACACTATTTTTTTTATTTCTGATTATAACAAAATATACCTTAAGAGACATTTTTTGTGACCTTAGTATTTGCTCAGTATGAGAATCTAAAAATTTAATTACAATTGAGGTGTATGGAAGTCATCCATCTAACCATGTCAACAGCAAGGGTCAGTAACTAATGATAATACAATTCAGTATACTCAGAACATGCCTATTTATTTGCTGTAAGACAC
Organism: Dipus sagitta; assembly: GCA_036346955.1. Lineage (NCBI taxonomy): Eukaryota > Metazoa > Chordata > Mammalia > Rodentia > Dipodidae > Dipus > Dipus sagitta. Next base: position 123,729,130 of record CM070779.1, on the reverse strand, counting down.
CCAGCTTGCAGAATCCCATAGAATACTATTAATCATCATTTTATAATTTACTCAAATCACTTGGTTCTCCTTATTTTATAATTTTTCTAATATGACAAGGATCATTAAAATTTAAGCTCATTAACAGCACAAGGGGGAAGGAGATCAGCACAGAGAAAAATCAACTCCTACCAAATCAGAGAGCCAGAGCCTCAGAGGCCCCCAACACCTCATCACTGAAGCAGACCAAAAATGAACCCAACATGGCTCAGGGAAATTTTGCGGAAGAGGGGGCCGAAAGAATGTCAGAGCCACATGTTGGGTCATGATATGCAGAGACATTTATCTTACCCATAACTGTGGGCTAACTCCACAATGCATGACCCATATACCTCAACAAGGAGGGACCAAGGGGAGGGGGTAGGTCACGGATGAGCCTAATAATGGTACCAAACTGACTGTATTTGCTGAATACAAAACTAACTAATAAAGAAAAAATAAATAATAAAAATGCAAAAAAAAAATTCTTTTGAAAAAAATTTAAGCTCATTAAAATTCCTTTTAGTCTATCTTAGAGTTTAATATGTAAGCTCTGTGGTCTCTCACATGGCAGGACTATAATGGGACAGCTGAGAAAACTTCCCTTCCTCCATACTTATACCATTTCCTCATGCTCAGAGACCTACACTGAAAAGCACCACTCAGTAGGCAGGTTCGGAACAGTTATTGAAGATCTTAGTGAAAGAGTGGCGCTTATTCCAGAGAAACTCAAACCTTGCAATTACCTCTGCAGTCAGGAATGATGGCTCATGGTCAAAGATCATAATGAGGGAAGAGCATGGCTAAACTCGGTATTCATCTTTTCTCTCAGCCATTCACTTTTCTTAAAATTTCTACTTATACTTCTCTCTTAGGTTCCCAGTGACATCCTGAAATATATCTCACAGTGCTATTAATAGGAAAATAAGATTGAGACAGTAAAGATACATTTTCAGTGGATCACATTACTTTTAGAACATAGTGTGTTTGAAAACCCTATTCTGCCCCCTTTTTGCTTTCTCTAAAATCTATTGCTCCAATTCAATTCACAAATCGCCTAACATTTATTAATTGTGGTCAGTGAGGGTTAAATATAATGGCAGAAGAAAAAAAATGGGTTGTTCCGAAATAGGCTTTTTGCCAGTGAGGAAAAATAAGCTATCTGAGCATCCCTTAACATCTTCCTGGGCTTCTTCAGACTTCTGAGTATGAAGACCTATGATTCTGCAGGGCAATGTCACCTCTTTTCCTCCCCCAAACAATTAAGTGGGATAGAAGACAAAGGAGATCACTTAAAGGTTTCCAGAGAGTAGGTAGCAATGGCCACGTGACTCTGGTGAGGAGGTCTCACTTTCTTGAAGAAGAACAAGCAGTCATTATGTAAGTGAGTTTCCACGTGGAACTTTCTAGCCTGGCTGAAGTACAGTAGATTGGAAGGGCACCTGTGGAACCTGAAGTTCTGTCCTGGGGAAACAAAACAGGTGTTTCCAGAAGACCAATGACATCTGAGTTTATTAGATAATGTGACATCTGACTGACTCCTAAACCACACAGAGAGGAACAAGCCAGAACAGCCTTGCTAAGGAGAAGTCTCTGAGTTCAACTGGACCTGTCCCATGAGACAAATGAGTACAGTTCAAAGCAAGCTCAGAAAACTAGCTGGCAAAACACAGGAAACGGTAGTCACTAGAGAAAAATAAAAAGTACTCAGTGTCGTCCCAACAGAAAATTTAGGAAATTTGCTATATTACCAATATTATTCAAAATGACTTGGTGGATAAGGAAACATGAAAATGGAACACATATTCCAAAGAAAGTAAACCAATAAAATCTAACGCTCATGTCAACTAGGTGTGAGAGCTGAAAGGATCCTATTGCCTATTATAATTCTCCTCAACAAAGTAGCATAATGCTGATTTTGAATGTGTAAAAGCTCAGCAAATAATTGAGTGCTACTAAGAGACCCAGAAACAATGAAAAAGCCACATTAAAATTCTATGACTGAAAAAACATAACCTGCCACATAAAATATTTACTGGTTGGATTTGAAAGATGAAAGCCTAAGATTGAATTTGAAGATAGACGAAAAAAGAACAGACATGCAGAAACTTACTAAACGATATCAAACAGCCAACTCCATGTGTGATTGAAATAGTCACTAGAAGGAAGGAAATGCACAATAGTGCAGGAGATGCTTGAAGAAATAATCACCAAAAAATTACTAAAGAGCTGGGCTTTAAGCTCAGCACCTTGGAGGCTGAAGTAGCAAGACTATTGTGAGTCTGAAGCCAAGCCTGGGGCTACAGAGTGAGTTCCAGCTCAGCCTGGGCTAGAGTGACATCCTGCTTTGAAAAAAACTGACTAAATAATACAATTGTAGTTCGCTGATAGAAGATGCTAAACTAATGTCAAGCAGAACGAACACTAAGAGACAACATAAGGTAAAACTGTTAAAATCCCATACTAATGAACAAATCATGCAGACAAGGATAAAACAGCATATTGCATAGAGGGGAACATAACCCAGTTAATTGATTTTTCCCCCCACTGGAAGCATAGTGATCAGAAGAGAATGGCACATTGTTTAAAAAAAAAAAACTCAAAGAAAATAAAAAATAATAAAGTTCTGCATCTAGTTACAGCGTGAACAAAGCCTGGGTTCTACCTCTAGCACTATGAAAAACAAAACAGAACAGCAATCACAACCCTCAGCACTCCTAAGATTCCAAAACCATCTTTGGACCACTGCTAATTTCTTTTCTTAAAGATAGTACTACACTGTTCAGCTTGTCCCTTGAGTTTTGAACTTAGAAACAGACAAATTATGACCAAAGGAGATTTAAAAAGATAGAATGATAGCAGAAAACTGCATTTCATATCAATAAATATTGGGCACTATAGAAATGGAAGACACAATACCAGAAATAAGGAACTCATTGAAGTGGCTTAAAATATATATACACAATGGAATATTGTTCCGTGTTTTTAAAAACTTAATCATTGGGTGGTAGATCCACTCAATGGAAAGGAACCCATAACTGGAACTGGGAACTAAGTCAGCGACCAAGATTATGGACTCCAGTGAGAAACTCTCACCAATCTTTTTTTCCCACAGGAGGCTACACCCATCAAAATCTCTCTAAATTAACAATACTTGTCCCTTTAAACCCATCTTGATATCACTCTCTACTGGAGAATCTGTTTCTGTTTTTATTTTTTTCAGAAAGCAGCAAGAACTGACTTGTATAGTTGACTACATGTAAGGAGAAGATGGACTGGAAGACAAATAATATTGAGAGTAATGATAAACAATAATTTTCAAATTTAAGGATAGTTGTCAACCTACAGATTCACACTCTCGCCAGCATAAACCACGCCTCTGTCTAAAATGTTCAAATTTCTCAAAGCTAAAACAAATAGAACACTTAAAATATATGTGTAAAGAAAAAGGACACATTAAATTCAGAGGAACAATAATAAAAATAGTTGTTTTCTAAACAGAATATACCAAACCAGAAGACACTGGTTTTAAAGTGATGTTAGCATTCACTTAAATATTTAACCAAAACAGCATGAAATGTATCATCTCATTGCAAAGTAGAGGTCTATGGCTTTTTTTTTTTAATTGAAAAAACACACACAGGAAATGAATGTTTATGGGAATGTAATTAGGGACAACTCTACTTGCAACTTTATGACTATGTTGCTTTCCAGCCAGTATCAACCTGAGAACTCAGAGCAAACATCTACTGAGAATTACTGCCACATCTATGGACATTCTAGTTAAGCCTTAGAAGGACATGAACCATCGGTTCCAAGCAGAAAGTGGTTGGATCAACATTGGTCTCTAGTTTATTATGATTCCTGTGTGTGCATATATACCTGAAGTACAAAACCTATAACTTAGTTATGTCTGCTATAGAATGACTTTTTTTATAGATTATTATTTTATTTATTTATTTGAGAGAGAGAAAGAGGAAGGGAGGGGAGAGAGAGAGAGAGAGAGAAAGAGAGAGACAGGGGGGGGGAGGGGGAGATTGGGCACACCAAGGCCTTTAGCCACTGCAAAATAAACTTCATATGTATGAGCCACCTTGTGCATCTGGCTTACGTGAATTCTGGGGAATCAAAACTGGGTCCTTTAGCTTTGCAGGCAAATGCCTTAATCACTAAGCCATCTTTCCAGACCTAGAGTGACTTTTCATACCAAGAAAAATAGTCTTAGAAATATAGCTCCAATTAGTAAAATTTTCCTTTGTATGTTTTTTCATCCTTACTCTGAATTGGTTGGAAACAAATATTTAGAATATGCCCCTTTAATTTTTATCTGAATCACCATAGATAAAGCATTAACTTTTCTAGTCCTTATGGTTCTACATAACAAAAGGATATTTGCATCTTTCTAAGCCACATGACTCATTTAAAATATGTATTACAATTTCATTGGCTAAATGATTAAGATATTTTAAATTACACCCAGAGAAAAAAATAGTATGTTGTTTTTGTAGATCTAAAAGAGACCTGAAATTTGAAGTGAAATACAAAATGAAAGAAAAACTACTGTATTCATAACATAATTTCAAGCTAGTGTAAAATTTTACTCTTTCACAATGTTCTTAGTAGCACATTCTTTTGAGAGGATCCCCACATTATTTTATAGCATATAGAATTCAAAACAAATGCATTTAAGTAGAGTAAATGATATTTTACAGTTTTAGTGAGTACAATAATATAATTGTTATAAGTTTGACATAGAAAAAATTACAGAAAATGATATTTTCATAATATGCAGTTGTTTTGAAATACTAAAATTAGTCCAGTTAGTGAATTACACTTAAGTTTGCCAGTGTGCAAATAACCCTCAGTGTTTCATAAAACAAACTTCATCACAAATATTTTAAGTAGATTTTTGCATGACAATTACCAAGATTGATGGGGTCACAAGAGGAAAAAAAAAACAAGGCTAAAAGTGACATCAACCAGGATTATTATTCTAAAATTAAACAATGATATATCATGAAATGAACAAGACTATTGCCATTTGGTTGAGATCTTATTGTAGCAATGCTCTGTGCAGTCATTGAAATGCAGTAGCAAGTTATTCTCAATTTAGAGAGTTGAGTAAGCAGTAATGTAGACTTTTATAGGGATATTCAGAGTTACTGCAATTACCCATGGTTCCTCATTGTCCCTTTTCAAATGGAACCAACTAATGTAAGTTGTTTTCGGTTATCCTGATTTATGTCATAATCATTTATATGATCATATATATAAAATCATGCAATTATAGCAGGGCAAACCCTATTTGACAAGGCAATTATGCACTTTTACCCTGGCATTGTTGAATTATGGCTTTTAGAATGTATCCCTTGGTCCCTGAAATGTCTATCATCAAGCCTTGAATGAGACCAGTTTTATAAACAGAGCAGAAATTATGGGTGCTGTCACATTTTAAATTTGTTACTTTATGTCTCTGCTTCAATTTTAATGCATCTGTTATGGTCCAAAATACAATGTAATCTTTCTTTAAGAATCATCATATTCTATTAGTAGGGATAGGTTTAATAACCCCAATGGAAGAAAATCTATTCTTTGTAAATGGTAATCCTTAAAAAATATAATTGCACTGGATCTGGAGTGGAGCTAATATATAAGTATATATTCATTAAGTAATATATACGGTAAATATGTCATGACTGTAGAATGTATGAATATATATATTTTATAAATAGTACAGACAATTCCTTTTATCTATTTTTATTTAAAAATGTTGATTTAATCTATCTTCTAGCTGGTGGTTTTATATTTTACTTATATATATATATATTTTTTTTTGAGGTAGGGTTTCACTCTAGCCTAGGCTGACCTGGAATTCACTATGGAGTCTCAGGGTGGCCTCGAACTCACGGCGATCCTCCTACCTCTGCCTCCCGAGTGCTGGGATTAAAGGCGTGCGCCACCACGCCCGGCTCTACTTATATTTTTTGTTTCATCTTTTTTGCCCTTAAAAATAAAGCCCAAATCATTTTGTCCACTTCTATTATTGCTACTGCATATTTAGCTATATCTCATTGTTTCACAATTCTTAACCTTTAGATAATATGTGCATTTATTATTAAAAACCAACTTAATTAACATTATATCAACTTATGAACAAAGCAAGAATGCTAAAACCATATTTCTTACCTAAATGGCTTTTTTTCTAATGTCCGTAACTTACTTCATATATGTATGATAGGATATATACAATTACATATGTTTGAAATGCATATATATTTATTTTTACATAAATTACATAAAATTTTACAGATCTACTGCTACTAAATTTTTCTGTGAGCTGTGGATGATTTCATATCATTGATTTTTCAAGTTTACTTGTTTTGGATATATGAATATATATTTGAAGCTTTTCTTTCCACTACTTTGGAAAACATTATAGTTTTATGTCCGGCACAGCTAAGGGCCCCAGGCCACAGAAGGTTGCAGCAGGCCTAGACCTACTTCCTCCCCCTGCCTGGGGCACCTGGGATGTCCTGATAAGACTTAAGTTTCTGTTTCTCCTTGGTCATGTGACCTTTTACCTCTCACCCAGAGAGTCCCTATATGTTAATGAGGTATCAGCCAGCAGCCCTCACACAGCCAATCCCCCTGTGACCAGTACCCCGTACCTTTTCCTGCCACTACATGAATGCTTACAAGCCCATTCCCATAACAAATAAAGGAGCTGTACTCTGACACAGTCTTCTGGGCGTTTCTTCTTGTCACACTAGTGGTCACTCAAGACTCTGCTCTGCAGTTGCCTGGGCACCTTTGGGAGACTGTTGCGCAGCGACCCTGGGGCGGCAAGGAACCACAGTTTTACTTTGATTCTGATGAGACAGTTTTATTATAAAATTTAGCCATACAGTTAATATGTCTTTTTTTTTTTTTTTCTAACTTCAGCACTTTAGCTACGATGTGTTTAACTGTGACTAAATTTTTATCCTGTTTGGGCTTTCTTGAAGTAGAAAAGTATGTCTGCTTGATGATGACATAAGCCATACTCATCTCCTGATACTGATCTCTGGGCTGTCAATCACACATATGCCTGGCTGTTAGTATTTTCCAGCAGGTTTTGGAGTCACTTTACCTGATATTTTTTTTTCAGTCGATTGTCTATAGTATGCTTGATAAATTTCTTAATTTCAATATTTTATTTATGAAAGAGAGAGAGAGAGAGAGAGAGAGAGAGAGATGCCAGGGCCACTAGCTCCTTCAAAGAAATTCAATATGTATGTGCCACTTTGTGCATCTTGCTCTGTGTAGGTACTGGTGAATTCAACCTGGCTCCTTAAGCTTTGCAGGCAAGTGCATTAAAGACGGAGCCAACTCTTAAGCCCAAATTTCTTTCTCTCTTTTCCTTTTCTTGAAGTAGTATCTTGTTCTAGCCTAGGCTGACCTGGAAGTAACTAGGTAGTCTCAGAGTAGCCTTGAACTCATAGTGACCCTCCTACCTTTGCCTCTTGAGCGCTGGGATTAAAGGTGTGCACCACCGTACCCAGCTTCAAATTTCTTAATCGTAAATAATACTTATATGTATATATCTATGTAATTTCTATTTTGTCATTTTTAGGATTTAGTTTTTCACTTTTCAGACTTTCTTCCCTCCTGTAAGATTTAATCTTTCCTTGAAATACTTTATTATAATTAGAATGGCATTTTGAAGTCCTTGTTTGTTGTTTTGCAACACATGGGTCATTTATTGGTTGTTTGATTACCTGATTATGGTCTGCCTCCAATTTCTAATGATTTTTAAAATATTTTTATTTTTATTTATCTATTTGACACAGAGAAAGAGGGAGAGAGAGAATGAGAGAATGGGCATGCAGGGCTTCCAGCCACTGCAAATGAACTCTAGACACATGAGCCCCTTTGTGCATCTGACTAACATGAGTCTTGAGGATTAAACCTGGGTCCTTTGGCTTTGTAGGCAAACACCTTAACTGCTAAGCCACCCCTCCAGCCCTCTAATGATTTTTATTTCACATAAAATATTTCATGTAAAAATATCAGGAATGGAAGTGATAATATTTTCTCAGAATGTACTTGCCATTTCCCCATCAGACAGTCCTGGTGAAGAACTGAGTGTTAATCAACTTTGGACTAAACTGGTTTGGAGGTGAACTGCAGAAAGTTTGATTCACTTCAGATATTAAATATTTTTTCAGATAAGATCAGGACCCTGGTCCAGAAACACTTTGAATTCTGCATATGGTGAAACTAAAAGTTCTGTTTTCAAGCCCAGTCATTAGTCTTCCTCCCAACTGCTTTATCACCAAAAATCCGTATGGGGGCTAATTGTTGACTGAGGAGAAATGCCTGTGTTTGGGGCTTTTATGAACTTCAATTTATCATGCCAATGTATAATATTTTAACTTTTTAGCTTGCCCCCTTGTTATAGTGAAGTCTCTTAGTTTCCTTCAAGTGCCATTACCTTGAATAGAAAAATGTGCTCTATCGGATACTCTTTCTGATGGTTTAATGGGGGTTGTAGACTTACAACATTTAGTCAAGCTATGGAGCCAACCAAGTCCATTAATAGAAGAACACATAAAGTAAATACGGTATCAGTACACAGTGACATTTTTTTCAGTCATAAAAAAGAACTTAGTTTTGTAGTTTGCAGGAAAATAGATGAGCCAGAGATACTCATATTAAGTGATTTAAGTCAGTCTTAGAAAGACAAACACATGTTTTCTTTCATTTGTGGGTATCTTAAAGTTTATAAACCAATATAACACAATAAAATTTTTTTAAATGACATATATTTACGCAATGGTACATTATTCAGCACTAAAAATAAATGAAACCCCACTGAGGCGGACCCTCCATAGAATGGGAACAGGAGAGAGGGAACAGAAAAGTGTAACCTGATGGGGATAATCAATGCTAAAAATAAAATAAAATTTAAAAATAGAAAACTGAAATTATGAACTCTGTAGGAACATGATTGAATGAACTGGAAATATTACACTGAGTGATCTAACCCATACTCCCCCGAGTACAAATGCCCTGTGTTCTATCTCATATGCAGATCTTAGACTTGAAGTTTTAGACTTCTGTGTTTAAATTTGAACATGTGTCTATAAAGATCAGGAGGCAAATGAGAGGTGCTGAGGCAAAAAGAGTAGAGATCTGGGGTTGTGGGTAGATAGTGAAGCACATGCAATTTGAAAGTATAAGGGGGAGAAAGTATAAGGGAGGAAAGGGTCATTCAAGGATGGGGTAGGGAGACAGGGCAAAGGTGTGTGGGTAAAGGGAGTTTCACTCAAAACTAAGAAGGTATGAAAAAAAAAAGAAACCTACTACTGTATAAGCTAAATTCATTATCAAACGGAGTTTGAACAGAGATAGTCTGTATGGATGGGTAATACTGCTCCCCCTAGTGATGGGTTTTTAAACCAAAACCCCAGTGCTGGGTGTGGGATACCTCCCTATGAGCTATTGCCAAGGAACCTTCAGAGGCTCCAAAACAACACAGGCTATTTTCATTGCTCTTGGTTTCCAACCAGGAATAGCCAGCAAGACCCTGTTGCTGAAGAAACTACACACTTTAAGTTCAGGACAGAAAAATCAAGCTGGAACTGGCCTTGAATCTTCCTCCCTGCTGTCTAGCCTTCATAGTGCTCCAAGATGTCCACACACTGCTAAGGGTGAAAAGTCATCAACCATCTCACCCACCTGTGGACCCTAAGAGCCCCCAAAATGACCTACCAGGCAACATGTTTCCACTTGTGCAATGGTGAATATGACTATTATGTGGGTAGCCAAGTACTTTCTGGATTCAAGGAGACCTGTTACATAGTAGGGAATTCATAACTGATATGGTCCACCTGATCAAAAGCCATGGCTGGGGAGGACATAGGCCCTGGCACAGGGAACCTACTAACTATTGTCATGGTAAATGGGCAGACTGTCAAACTATGTTTATCCTCGTAGACAAACTGTTGCTCTCAGCCACAGTTTGCAGTGGGCAGAGATTAAAGAAGAGAAGCATCCTTGACAAAAGGGCAGAGAGTAAGTGACTGTGGTGTACTCAGCCCTAAATGACACATCTGTAGCACCTCTCTAAGGCCCAGGGAACTGTCACAGAGGACTGGGCGGGAAGACTCTTAGTGCCAGAGGATGGGAGGACTGCTGTGAAATATCTCCTGGACTTGACATTGGTGATACATTCATGAACTCACAGCAGCTGCGGTTTCATGCAGAAGATGAAGCCCATTACTATCCTATTATGGATGGGGGATGGACTCATGAGACTCTACTCTTCCTGGAAGAAGTATTGGCAGTCAATAGTTGCTTGGGGGAGGGGGAGGAATGTTCTTCAGTGACACAGACACAGGTAAATTACCCATAATCCAGTAAGCAACCCTCTGACATGCCGAGGAAGCAGTCCTAACTTGACACGGTGGGTCACAAAGATTACGTCAAAGTAGGAAGGGGTTAGCTGGGAAGAAGGGGTTTTTGGACTGTAAAGACCAAGAGAGAAAACTGATTTTTTGTTACTAAAGCAGAGGTGATAATATTTGGCAGGCCTCTACATTTTAACGAGAATCAGAACATTGCTCTTCTTAATTCAAAGCCTGCATTTGTAAGTTTTTATTACTTATTTTCTTATGTGTTGCTTATCTCTTGAGAAGGGTATTATCACTAGTGAGGTCTCCGTAATATTTTGCTCTAGTGAAGATGATGTAGTGGGAAACATTTGGGAAATACTGCTAGAAGGCATTATTTTATGCAAGAGAATGTTTTTAATTTATTGATCTCTTCTTTAGTCTGATCACAATAAACAGTAAATCAAGTAGACCTTGTTTTATTGTTTTCATTATGAACCCCAGCTGTTTAGATTTCTCTCTGTGTTTAGTAGCAACACAGGAATATCAAAACCCATCGTAAACAAACACCATAACTAGAACTTATAGGAAATTAGGAATTCAGATACAGAAAAAAGTATGAGGAGCTGATGGGCAAAATTCTTTGAAGCCTTGGCAGTATGACAGAATATTAAAATTATTCAATTTAAAAATAATATTTTATTTATTTATCTACAAGCAGAGAGAAAAAGAGAGAAGAGAGACAGACAGAAAGTGGTAATGGACATGCCAGTACTGCTAAATATTGCAAACAAACTCCAGATGCATGTGCCATATTGTGCCTCTGCATTTACATGGTTGATGGGGAACAAAACCTGGATGATAGGCTTTCCAGGCAAGTGCCTTAACTGCTGAGCCATCTCCCAAGCCTCCCAAATTTGGCATTTTTTTTTTAAAACCACAACTACATAGTCATGGTCAACTACCTACACTTGACCAGGTCAGATAGTTATCTGCTTGACTGGAGTAAGAGGTATCTAGAACTGGTGAACTGAGCCTGTGTTTGTGGAGGACATTTACAGAGATAATTGCCATGCAAGACAGAGATTAGGAGATAAGAGACTTGTCCCCAGAGTGGGTGGTACTTCCAGTAGCTCACACAGATGAGGAAGTCTGAGGAAACAGGATTCTGTACTGACATACAATGGAATCAATATCAGAGACTCTTTAGGGAGTGTTTTTAGCTTTTAGACCTGGATTGAATCAGCTGAGCTTCCTGGAGTAGGCTGATACCTTGTTCTTTGCTTCTCCGGCATGAAAATGGACATTGCTAGATTGTCCGGTCTCTATCATGAGGGCAGTTTAATAAAACCTCTTTATGATAAATATACACACACAGAGAGATGCATTGCATTGGCTCTTTTTCTCTAAAGACCTCTGCCTGGTACAAATTTTGGTGTGAGGAGAGGTTCTAAAGCCAGAAATGTAAGGTGGAGTTTCTTTATTGAGCGTGGTGGTTCCTGGAGCTGACTTTCTATACCTAAAGTAGTTAATCACCCTTCTGACAGTATGTAGAATACTGATCATCTATGGGGTGAATTGTCTCAAGAAATACACATAATAAGTGCATGTAATGCTTCTAGCAGGTCACTTGTGAAGGCAGGGAATTTAGTTCTCTGTATGTGAATATTTTTCAGCCCTTATGGAAAACTAAAGATCATAATGATGTTGGTTGATTGCTTCCAATGTTTCTAGATAATACAACAAAGGTAATAGATAAGCTCAGAGATTCAATTCCCCAGCTTCAGGTGAGCATACACAATCCAAAACGTCCTAAGTTTTCCCTGAGAGAATCTTCTCTCCTGCAGACATAGTACTGAAATGGCCCCAAACCAAACACAAACCTTACCGTGAATGAGCAAGGGCTTCCTGGAATCTCCTGACTGAATGTTGGTGAAGGAATTCATAGGCTCAGGGAAATTAGGATGCTGGAGGAATTTGTCATAAAAATCCTCCACCCTGGGAAGATCTAGGAGAGATGAACCTCCTTGATACTAAAAAAAAAAAAAAAAAAAAGAAAAAAAAAAGAGTTGTGAGTGGAAGAAGAGCATACTTGAAGAGCGTTCTCACTGCTATTCTGTCTTCCAGACCATACAGTGGGAAAACACAGGCACTCAGCTGGATAATTGAAATGCAATTGTACTCCAGGGTTGGCGAGGTCCAAGTGCGAAGCACTCAGTCATCAAAGGCAAGGTGAGTGTGTGCACTGTAATGGACATCAGAGGTAAAATAATGATGATTGTCATCTGCTTCATGGAGCCCAGAGGCAGGGATTAACGGACCACAATGTTCCTAGAAGTAAAGTAGATAAGAAGCCTGCTAAATTGTTTCATCTGCATAAGCAGAAAAATTCTAGAAGAGAAAGTTGCCTTAAATCATAACAACAGAAAATCATGAACTTTCAATTGGTAGTACTGAGTCCATTGATGGACTCAGAACCCTCTGAATAAAGGGGGGGGGGGCTTTGATGAAGGACTCTGCTAGACTACAGGCAAATTTTATTACTAAAATTTCTCTTACCAGTTCTCAAAGGTCCTACAGCTGTTTTTGAAAAGTAAAACATTGAAAAGATTTAATAGGTGAACAGAATGTAATTTGATCAAAATCTTCTCCCATTACCCTTTTCTGTCTCCCACCCATCCCAATTCCATGGAACTACTCCTCTATATCCAACTAGACCCTCTCCCATATTTTTGTCTCATTTTGTGTGCCCACCTCCCTAACCTATGTCAAAATTATTGTGCATGGCTTATGGTGGTAGCAACCACCACTGCGAGGTCATGGGTGTACCAGTCACTTCATGCATGGCCAGAAAGAAGGTCATGTCCCACTTTAGTCCTCGCCCATCTCTGGCTCTTATATTCTTTTTTAATTTTTTAAAAAATTTAATTATTCATTTGCAAGCAGAGAGAGATAGAGAATGGGTGCACCAGAGCCTCCAGCCACTGCAAACGAACTCCAGACACATGTGCCCCTTGTGCCCTTGGCTTATGTGGGCCCTGGAGAATTGAACCTGGGTCCTTTGGCTTTGCAGGCAAACACCTTAACCACTAAGTCATTTTTCTAGCCCTTGGCTCTTATGTTCTTTATGGTCCATGTTCTTTGATGTTTCCTGAGCCTTAGACAGTGTGGTGAAGATGTCTCATTTAGCGCTGAGCTCTTAATTTTGGCATCTTGATGAATTTTAAGTCTTTTCATTTTCTACTGCTGTCTCCAAAGAGAAGCGTCTCTGGCTAATGGTGAGAGCCACACTAATATTCTTTCTGCCACCTCCTGTGACATGTTTCCTGAGCCTTGGCGGGTGGGACAGAGATGTCTCATCTGGTGCTGAGCACTCGTCACCACTTCTCATCACCTTGACGTGTCTTTTGTTTCCACAGTTGTCACCACCCTCTGCAAAAACAAGTTACTTCATCCAAAAGTAATAACACCATTCATTTATGGGCACAGTGCAAACATAGGGCAGTTTGATGGATAGCACATCCATCTAGCCAAAGGACAGTGGTAGATTCCCCCTCAGGGCCTATGACCATCTAAGATGTGCAGTGATTTTTCTCATTGCTGGGATGAAACACCCAACCACAAATAGCTTGTGGGAGGAAAGGGTTCATTCTGGGCTTACAGTTTTGAGGGCAGGCTTTGTCATGGCAGGGAAAGGGTGGCCCAAGCATAATTTTGTTACATATCTGGGTGGAAGTAGTCTAAGTTGGCTTGGAGGAGCTGGGCTAATAAACTTCAAGGTCAACTCCCAGTGTCACATCTCCTCCAGCAAGGCTCTACCTCTAAAATTGCCACCAGTTTGGGATTGAGGATGAAGTCCAATCACAAAGATATGAAGCTATGAGGGACACTTTACATTCAAGCTACCACCCAAGCCATAGGCCTTCAACGTTTTATCAAGGTGATTATACATTGGGGGAAAGGAGTAATCAGACCTTTTGGGGCCTGCCAAATAGGCTCTGAGCTGATATTAATTCTGGTAGATCTCAGATAGCATTGTGGCTATCCAGTTAAAGTAGGGGGCTTATTGAAGTTAGGGGATAAATGGAGTTTTAACCAAGGTTCAACTAACAGAGGGCCAAGCAGACCCCGAAATTTATCCTGTGGATATTTCCTCATTATCACAATTGGGATGTGCTTAGCATTTGGCAGAATCCTCACACTGAAACTATAACTAACAACTTCTTAAACTATTGGTCACATCCACTTGGTGGGATGTGGGATGAATGTGGGAATCATGAAGAATTTGGCATCAGCAAAAGGTTTCTGAACATGCATGGGTGAGAAATGAATTTGACATCAAACATGCAACGACTAAGTAGTCTTTCTGTTAGCCCTTGCATGTAGTGTATTTCATGACTTCACTGTAGCCTTGATTCTGAACACACACTACCAAACTGTCCCAAATACCTCAGCTCACATTTGAAACTAACATATGTTTGAAATTGGAGTGTTTCGTGCCTGAGTTTGGAGTTTTGTTACATATAATGTTATATAACAGTAATATGTGGAAGAGTTTCACATGTTCCCATCATAGTAGGGTGCTACTGTAACACAAGCTAAGCTTACCCACATAGCTGTCTTGAGGAACAGGTTATAGGAAAGGTTGAAAGGGGCTTGGGGTGTTTGTTAGAAAAGACTGGAAGGACTCTGAGGCAGCAGTTTGTGAATATTTGAATGAAAGTAAAATACTTTTATTTTGGGCTGAAGAAAAGTTATGTAGTGGCAAAACCAAAAAAAAAGTTCTCAAGTAGAAATGGCCTCAAGGAAAAGATTGAAATCTATGATGTGCCTATGATATTCTTCTTAGGACCTCCAAGGGATTTAAGGCTTTTTCTCCTTAGTTGAACACGGGGAATATACTTGATAATGACATTGAGACTCTTAGGGTTTCTTTCTTAGCAATTACCACACACACGCAAGTGAGTCAATTTTAGAAAGACATGTGGGACTGAATATATCTGATGGAGTTAAGTATAATTTGATAGGAGAAACCTGCAATGTTTTCAAAAGAATAATTTTGGCCTTTAGGTTTAAAATTATATAGAGTAATTAACAAGTGGGGTAGTGATCTACTATAGAATTCCTTCCTTCCTCCTTCAGTGCCAAGCACTTTGCCTCTCCTAAGCACAGAAGCAGTGAAGTCCTACTGTTTGCTAGTTTGAAATAGATTTCTTTCTTTCTGTTGGGCTTGAGCAGGGCTTGCTCTGCTGGGCACTGTTAACTGGTCACAGATCTGATAAAGAGTCTAAAAGCTTGGACTAGGAAATTAGATCACAGGAAGTTTTGAAATTTAGATGTGTGTGTGTGTGTTTATGGAGAGATTGATTGATTTTGCTAATGATCTGAATGTGCCAATTTCTCTGATGTACAAATGGCCAGTTAAAAATTGAACTTGTGAGATTGTTTCTCCTTACCATATAGGAGAGGAGAATCCTTAAAAGCATACACGATTCACATATAGTCAATAGTGTAGAGGGCTAAAGAGCATAAAGAGCATATTGCTTTTCTACACCTGCCTTATTTTAATTATTAAAGTATTCCAACTACTGCTTATAAGTCATATTAGGATAGAGAGGCAAATTCCAAATTAACAATTGAAATATGAAATCTATCAAGAATATCTGCTAGTAGAAAGAGATGAACATGAATATAAATTAAACCTGGACCATCAGGCTTTGCAAGCCAGTAATTTTAATTGCTGAACCATCTCTTCAGCCAAAGGCTACTAGTATTTGTGCATTAATTTTGTATCCTGCCTCATTGTTGAAGGTGCTTGTCAATTCTAGGAGTTTTCTAGTGGTCCATAGAGTTGATTTTTAGATATAGAGTTCTATATATATGTCATCTATAAATAAGGAAAGTTTGACTTCTTCCTTTCTAATTTGTATCCCTTTTATTTTATTTTTTCTCTTGTCTTATCATTCTAGCTAAGACTTCAAGACTGTGTTAAGCAGAAGTAAAGAGAATGGAGCCCCCTTTTTTTCTTGTTCCTTAATGCTTTGCATTTTTTCCATTTATTATTATGTTGGCTATATGTTTGTTATATATGGCCTTTATTAAGTTGAGATATGTTTCCTCCATCCCTAGCCTCTCCTGGACTTTTATTATGAAGGAATGTTGGATCTTGTCAAAAGCATTTTCTGCATCTATTAATGTAATTTCGATCCTTGAGTCAATGTATGATGTATTACTTTTATTAATTTACATGTATTGAATCATGTATCTCTAAGTTTTATTGTCTATTAGGAATATTGGCCTATAGTTTTTCATTTTTGTTATGTCTCTAACTGATTTAATATTAATATAATGCTGGCTTCATAGAAGGTTTTAGGGAGTATTCCTTACTTTCCTACTTTATGAGGGAATGAGACGATCCGTGGTTTCACTTTTTCTATACAGGTCTGACTGAATTCTGCAGTGAACCCATCTGGACATGCCCATTTTTGGCTAGGATTTTTTTTTTAGTGCTACTTAAATCTCATTGCTTATTATAGATGTTTAAAGTGTTTATCTCATTTCAGTTTAACTTTGGTAGATCACATGAATCTAAAAATTCATTTCTTTTAGTATTTCTAGCTTTGTGGGATATAGGTTTTGGAAGTATGACTTATGATTATCTCAATATCATTGGTATCTATTGTAATGGCTCATTTTTCATCTCTAATTGATTTGGGTCTTCTTTCTCTTTATTATGTTTAATGTGCTAAGAGTTTGTCAATCTTTTTTTAAAAATTATTTATTTATTTATTTGTTTGTTTGAGAGCGACAGACAGAGAAATAGATGGGGAGAGAGAGAAAGAGAGAGAGAGAGAGAGAGAGAGAGAGAGAGAGAGAGAGAGAGAGAAAGAATGGGTGTGCCAGGGCTTCCAGCCACTGCAAATGAACTCCAGACACGTGGGCCCTCTGGTGCATCTGGCTAATGTGGGTCCTGGGGAATCAAGCCTTGAACCGGGGTCCTTAGGCTTCACAGGCAAGCGCTTAACCACTAAGCCATCTCTCCAGCCCAGAGTTTGTCAATCTTATTTATCACTTCAAAAAATCAACTCTTTGCTTTATTCATTCTTTTAACTGTTTCTTTTCATTTCTACTTCATTGATTTCTGCCCTGATTTAATTATTTTTTGTATAGTACTTTTAGGTTGTGTTTGTTCTTGTTTTCCAAGGCTTTCAGTTATATCATTAAGTTATTTATTTGAGATCTCTCTGTTTATTCAATGTAGGCACTTAGAGTTATAAACGTCACCCTTAGGGCTGCCCTTATTGTGTCCTGTAAGCTTTGACATGTGTTTTCATCATCACTGAGTTCTAGAAACTTTTTGACTTCTACAATGCCTTATTCACTCTTCACTAATATGTTGTTTAATCTCCAAAAGTTTGTGCATTTTCTGGGCTTTTACATTTTGCACTGTAGTTCAATAAAACACAAGAAGTTATTTCCATTTTTCTAAATTTATTGATTTGTATCCTATATGTGGTTTATTTTAGATGAAGTTTCATGGGCTTCTGACAAGGATGTATATTCTGTAGTTTTTAGAGGGAATGTTCTGTAAATGTCTGTTAGCTCCATTTGATCTACAGTGGCATTTAACTCTGCTTAATTTTGTTCAGTGAGGTGTTAAAGTCACCCACTATGACTGTGTTGGAATTAATTGTAGATTTATATCTAGAATAGAATGTTTTGAAACTAAGTGTACCTGTGTTTGCTGTGAATATGCTTAGAATTGTCCTATTGGTGGATTGTTCCTTAAATTAATATGAAGTGACATTCTTTTCCTCTTCTGATTAATTTTGGTTTGAAGTATGTTTTTTCAGGTACTACAGTAGGAATATCTGCTTATTTTGGTACCATTTGCTTGGACTATCTATATATGTCCTTTCCCCCCAATGAAGTGTCTGTCTTTGATGGTGAGGTGGGTTTGTTCATATTTTTATTTGTTTATTTTATTTTTGTATTTATTTTTTATTTAGTTTTGTGTTAAGGTCTCACTCTAGCTCAGGCTAAACTGGAGTTCACTATGTAGTCTCAGGGTGGCATAGAACTCATGGCAATCCTCCTACCTCTGCCTCCTGCATGCTGGGATTAAAGGTGTGCACCACCATACCTGGCTGTATTTGCTTTATTTTTTTTTAAAATTATTTATTTATTTCCAAGCAGAGAGGGATAGAGAGACAGATGGAGAGTGAATGGGCATGGCAGGGCCTCTTGCCACTGCAAATGAACTCCAGACACATGTACCCTTTGTGCATCTGGCTTACATAGGTCCTGGGGAATTGAACCTGGGCCCTTTGGCTTCGCAGGCAAACACCTTAAATGCTAACCCATCTCTCCAGCCCTGTACTTGCTTTTTTTGAAACAGTCTCATGTCTCCCAGGTTAGCTCCAACTCTCTATGATATGGATACTGGCCTTGAACTCTGAGGTAGCTTTTTTGAAGACAGCAAAAAGATGATCTTGTTTAGTAAACCAGTTTGTTAGTCTGTATCTTTTTGATTGAGGAACTAAGACCATTAAAATTCAGAATTATTACTATAAAGTGTGAAATAATTATTGTAGTATTGATGATTTTGTGGTGTTTGGTATTTTCTTAGCCTTTATTTCCTTTACAAATGTTGCAGCATTATTACATATAATGTGTATATAATTTATATATATATATGTAAGTATATATAAATAAAAGTTATGTATATATTTTTTCCCTCCTGTAGTCTTTTGAATGTATTTATCTTTCTCTTAGGAATAAACATGAAACATGAAAGGTGGTCTTTAAAACTTTAGTTTAAATTCTTTTTTCAATTTTGACATTTCTATACATGTGTATAATATATTTTTGTCTTAATACCCAAAATACCCTCCCTTATGGCCATCTCTCTCCTACTACCTTCTTCTCCTTTTATTCTCTTGCTTTCATGCTTTTTATAAAACCCATTAAGTTAAATCAAGGTGGCATGCATGCTCTAGTTGGAAGCTTATTTACCATAGAATCAGCAATTTACCAGTGGCTACACCACTGATGACCTAACTCCCCTCTCCCAGCAGCCATTAGCTGCCATTAGTTACTGTGGGAGGTGTGGAGTCTCCTGTATTCTTACTCCATTAATGGTGAAATATTGACAGACTTGGTCCTGTGCAGGAATCCACAGCTGCTTTGAGATCCTGAGTGTAACAGCCATGCCATATCCAGGAAATTGTATTTTGTGGCCCTCTTTCCCAATCTGCTGCTCTTACATTAAAATGTATAATAATTATAGGAGTAAGTCAAGGCATTTCAAACTAAGAAAAAAAAAAAAAAACAACATTTCCAATGTGTAAATTCAAGTCTTCAAAGGAAGAAGTAGCTATGAGACCAAGTGGATTCCAGGCTGCACAAAGTTGTACTTTACTGGGGAATGACAGACAGACACCTTGTGCTGAGCCACTTTAAGATAAATAGGTTCATGCATCCCAAGGCCAGAAAAAAAAAAAGCCTATATGTTGCCAGACACACATAGGCTGAAGAAGACACTTTTTTCTCCTTCCCAATAGTGGTTTGCCTGGTCAAACCAATTTCGAAGCTTTTTTGTATACCGTGACTATGGCTGTCATCAAGGCCAACTGGGTCTCTAAAGTGGCACCAGACTAGACATCTTCTAGATAGTTGATTGAATGAGAAATATTCATGGAATGTTATTAAATACAAATATTTATAAATCAAACAGAGAGATGATATCTTCCTGTCAACCTCACAGCTGTTAATAAATTACTGTTTTCCACTTTATGAACAGAAAATTGTCTGGTAATAGTTTAAGTTGCACAATTCCTTTGAGAACCATCAGTCAGAATCTGAAGAGAAACTAACATGGCAAGTGTAGATATCAAGAGGCCTTTAAAAAAAATAATGAATTATAAACTTTCAGACTGGAAACCACTGGACATTTCAGTATCTTCCAGGCTTTAGTTTCTGAAAGCCCAAAATGTCAATGACCGCAGCTCACCTATGCCAGACACCTTCACAGTCTCTTCTGCTATCTTGTTTCTGAGAGGAAGGGATTTGTTTCAAGCTTACAGATCCAGGGAGAAGTTCCATCCATGGCTGAAGAAGCTGGCTCCTTCACAGATCCCAGCGGTGAGAAACCACCAACAGCCTACACCATAAGAACAGCCTGAGCTCAAACTACTCTCTCTGTATCTTTGGGCTAGAAACAAGATCCTCCCCCAAACACACCGTGGGGCTGGACCCCAGGATCCACGCCACAGTGATACCTCCTCCAGATGGATAGCTGGAGACCCAAGTTACAAGTTTAATGTAATAAAACTCCCGGGGCGATGGGAGCCATACGTTTACAAAATCACATTCAAACTACTACAGGGCATGTCCTGGTATGGACACAGCAGGAGCCATTGTGAGGTAGTCTGGCCAAAAGATGTTCTGGAAGCCTGGCCTTCCCTGGTTTTCTGAGTGTTGTTGAGAGAGGAATTCCTGTGTGCTGATTTATATGATTGATTGACACCTAGTACTTCGTGTGTGGTGTTTAAAAACTCATTCTGGGACCCTGGATTCAATGGCAGAAATGTCAACTGTCTGAGCAGAGTTGCAGCATTTGAAAACAGTCAGGAAACAGGCAAGTGTAGACATCAAGAGGGGAGAAGGAAACAAAAAAAATTGAATGAAAATAATATAGCAAACCCCAATTGTTTATATTCTAATAAATTACAGGCTTTGAAACTAGAAACCTCAGGACTTTGGCATAGTCTTGAGCAAAACAGCTTAATGGAGAAAGGACTTGTTGTGAGTGATGGTTTTAGGAGGCTCAGCCTGTGGTTGCCTGACCTCACGTGTGACTCCGTTGTTTCTGGGTCTACAGTTGGGCGGAGCATCAGGTTAGAAGAGTGGGTGACGTGGAGGTGCTGAGTTCATGGCAGCCAAGAACCATGGAGTAGAGAGACAGGTCACCTGTGCCAATTGATGTCCCCCTTCTTCCTCTTTTGGTTCCATTAAGCCCTCACTTTTGTTGTGTGTCACCATTCACATTTAGAGCGTTTTCCCGACTCACTTGAAGACACACCCTCCCAGAAACATGCTTTCCTAACATCGAGGCATCTCTCAGTAGAATCGAGTTGAACAAAATTCAGCATCCCAGCTTGTCTTTCTCCATTTTCACCCTAACTCTTCACTTCCTCCTCACTTACCTTTTAATAGCATCACTGGCTTCTGTTATAAGAAGAAACATATGCATCACAGGTAAAATCATGACTCTCAAATGACTCACATAAATAAGATGAACATGTGTGCATCGGTCAAACAGTGCTTCCTCAAAATTTATGGGATCAGGAAGATCACGAAAAAGGAGGATGGGGAGAAATAGGATGGGGAGGAGAAACATGGTCAGCATAATATGTTTCTGAAGAATGGATTTTTTTTTTTTTCTAGCCAAGGCTGACCTGGAATTCACTATGTAGTCTCAAACTGGCCTTGAACTCTCAGGAATGATTCTTTTACCTCTGCCCCCCAAGTGAGTGCTGGGATTAAAGGCATGTGCCATCACACCCGGCACTTTGTTTTTTACATTATTTTATTGGCACAAAATCAGCAGCCAGTCAGAGGACACAGGTCAGCGGACCCCGTGGTCATGGCAAGAAATAATCCTCTGTAGAGCTGATAAAGACAGCCCCATTTTGATATTATACCTGAATACAAGCTTCTTTCTTCCAGAACCATTAGGGAATAAATTCCCAGTACCTTTAACCATCCCATTTACAGTAATTTTTGGTGTGTATGTGTACACGTTAGTTCATGTGCTTGACTGTAGCCATGGTAAGCATGTGGGGGTAAGAGGAAAACTGGGTGTTGGTTCTCACTTTCCATCTTGTTTTAATCAAGGTCGCCTGTTGCTCACAACTGTTAGACAGGTAGCTGATCCTGAGCTTCTGGGAAATTCTCTTGTCTCCACCTCCCTTCTTGGTGTATGCATGCTGGGGTTCCATAAGCCACAGCTCTGGCTTTTAAGCATGTTCTAGGGACCAGAACTCAGGTACTCAAGCTTGTGCAGATGACACTCATCCAACTCATCAGCCCATTCAAGAAGATTTTATTCTGTTTTAAGAAACTAATATGTATTCTTTTTTAGAGAGAAACATGTGGATAAGTAGAGAAAAAAAAATCCTTCCTCCACTTCTTCACTTGATAGCTCAAGACAGAAATCACAGAAGCACATTTACTAGTAGTGAAGGAAGTTGTGACAAGATTGATCACATGATGCAAAGTTGGCCTTTTAATTGGGTGAGGAAAGGTTGTTCCCCTCATCTGGATATCATTCATTTCCATGTCTGACAACCAAAATTGACCTTATCGTTATCCGCTACATACAAATTGCAAAGTTGTGACATAGCTCCTATGGAATCAGATAATTGCTTTTGAAATATTTTTTATTTATTTGTTTGAGAGAGAAAGAGGGAGAGAGACAGAGAGGGAGAATGGGTGTGCCAGGGCCTCTAGCCACTGCCAGTGAACTCCAGATGCATGTGCCATCTTGTACATCTGGCTCTACTTCAGTACTGGAGAATTGAACCAGGGTCCTTAGGTTTTACAGGCAACCTGCTGAGCCATGTCTCCAGCCCAGCTGTATCATCTTGAAAATCATTGTTTTCCATTTTAGCATGATTACCCCCTTTTCACTTTCTGATCACTCAGGTATGCAGAAGCTTAGGGTCATTACTTAAAGATTTCCATCCTTGCAATGATTTAGAAACTAAGAATAGGTTTTAGCTAAGGTGGAGGGATTTGTACATAGATCAGAAGCCGTGAAACCTGGAAGTAGGCAGATAAATTGGGATGTTATTGCAATAGTGCAGGGTAGCAGCTCAACCTTGGTGGTTTCTAGACTCTTTATGTCTTTGAAAACTTATGTGCTTCTGATAGCTTTCATTTATGTGAATTGTGTCTATTGATAACACATAAAAATCAAAACTGGGGCCTGGTGTGGTGGCTTATACCAATAATACTGACATTTGGGAGGATGAGGCAGGAGGATGGCTAATAGTCCTGAGTTTGAGTTGGGTCAAATTCTGTGTTTTAAAAAAGGGTAAGGAGGTAGGGTTTCATGAGGCCCAGCCCCTCCCTGAGAATCTATTTGCAGTTAGTGATTACTAAGGAAGGAAAGATATTTTCTACAGTGACATGGGCACTGGTTGATTGTCCATGTTCTCCCTTCACTTGTGTGTTTGAAACCCACCCTCATCAGATCAAACAAAGGGCAGGGCAATGGGGATGAATATGATGAATATGATCAAACATATGGTGTTTTCAGATTGAATAAAAATCTTATGTTTTGCTTGAAGTGCAGGTAGCAAGACCAGCCTTGTACAGATTATTAATTGGAAAAAGAATATGTTCAGATAACCTTTTCAGATAATTGTATTCTCATTTGACACTATACCCCAACCTTCTCAAATGTTTGTTACACCATAAGCTGTGAAATCATATCTTTGAACTTACATGCTCTGCTACATTAACATCCATTGGTGCATCTTTCGCTTTGTATCATTATTCACACATGACTTTATTACTCAGCACTGGCCATTTAGAAATTACTTGTGCTCTGAGTTAAGCATGTCGGCCAACTTAATTATACAGTTATACTGCCATCCTTCTCATCAGGCTCTTTAAGAATTGGGAAGCTGACAAGATTCTATTGGAAAATGCAAGTTTCCAAACTTCTACTTGTTTGGTAACAATGGTTTGTCATTTGTTCTGCTGCCCTGTGAAATAAAGAACCAACTCAGTTCTCAGAAGTAATTACCTAAGTATTTTTTCCTGACTCAACCCCTGCTTCGGTATGCACAAGTGCTTTTGAACATGTCTCATCTCAAAGGATAATCAAACAAAGCCTTATAAAGAGGTGTACTGAAATGGGGAGATAATTTTATACGATAAATTTTTCTTGCTTCATTGAGGACATTCTTAAGTGAAAGTGGAAGATTTTTTTAAGTGGGGGGGGCGGTGAAAAATTCACTGACTGTTACACAGTTTGGGGATATTGCCTTGATTGATGTTCACTTTTTTAGCTTTTGTTCCCTTTCTTTCTTTCTTTCTTTCTTTTTTTTTTTTTTAATACCAGGAACTGAGCCTAGGGCCTTGCATATACTAGGTGAGTTCTATACTGTTGAACTACATTGCCAGCTCTATTTTTATTTTATTTTTTAAAATTTTGTGACAAGGTGTTATCACTAAGTTGCTTAGACTGGCCCTGAACTCGCGTTAAGGCCCAAGCAGATCTTGAACTTGTCAACCTCCTGTGTTAGCATTCCCAGGAGCCGTGATTACAGGCTTGCACCACGGGGCCCACCTACTTCAGTTTTATTATCAGCATGCTTTTCAATTTATGGACTAACTGAAGGAATTCTTGGGTACTTCTATAGGTTTTTTTTTTTTTTTTTGAAGACAAAAAATAGGACAGCAATTTTTAATCTGATACCTGAACTGTAAGTTTCTTCTTGGGGAGACTGAACTGGTAGGTGTTATGCCCAGTTCTCGGCATCCCCAGTGACCACCAAGGAGAACCAAACACCTATGCAAGGGCAAGGAGCTTTATTTCAGGCTTAAGGTCTGTCTCTTGACTTCACCAACACAGTGGATCTGTACAAGAGCCCCGAGTAGTGGGAGGGTAGGGTTTTTATAGGGATTTGAACATAGAAGAAGGGGATGGGTACATGATTGGTTGATTTAAACAGTGTACTCTTCTGGTTGGCTTAGGATTTTGGTGGGCAAAGTTGGCGGGCTGGGGCTAGGGAAATTGAGCTTATCTTATGACTTCGGGAATGTATCAGTTCAACTGTTAAACCTACCCTTATGGCAAGGTCGGCAGGCTGGAGCTAGGGGAATTGAACTTATCTTATGACTTCAGGAATGTATGGCATAATGTTTCCAGTAACTGTTAAACCCACCCTTACCAGAAGATAAAAAACTTAGATCTTGCCAGGAAACAGAAACTTAGGCCTACTGAGGACTCTGAAGCCTGTCATGGCGTCTATCTGGTACCTGAGTCCTTCAGTAGGGTCTACTTTACCCACCTGCTTTTTACTTCATCCAAGCAGGTTCTGTTTGTTTTGTAAGCTAAGGATGCTTGGTATTGGTTAAGGGGAGAAGAAATGAAGCTCTGAATTAGGGATGCATTCTCACAAAGTAAAAACAGCTTATTCTCCAAAATTAGATATAGTGGTCACTCATCCCTTAACACTCTGCTCAGTCTTCCTTCCTTTGATATGTAGGGAGCCTGTATCTGCACACCTGACCCTCTAGTCAGAATCACTGTTGTGTGTGTGTGATTGACGTGTGTATGCTTATGTGCACGTGTTTAGGAGGGTGTTTGTTTGCCATAGGCCCTTTGTGGAGGTCAGAGAACAACGTTGGGTACCAGTCCTCCCCGTCAACCTTGTTTGAAGCTGGGGTCTTGTCTGCTGCTGTGTCTACCAGGCTAACTGGCCTGCCAAGTAATGGAGAGTTTCCTTCTTTCCTTCCTTCTTTCTTTCCTTCCTTCCTTTCTTCTTTCCTTTTTTCCTTTTTTTTTTTTTTTTGAGGCAGTGTCCCACTGTATCCCAGGATGACCTGGAATTTACTATGTTAGTCTCAGGCTGGTCTTGAACTCACAGCAATTCTCCTACCTCCACCTCCCTAGTGCTGGGATTAAAGTGTGAACCACCAGACTTAGCAAATCTCTTGTCTCTATCTCCCACCTCGCTATAGGACTGCTGGATTTAGAGGCACATGCTACCATGTCCAAATTTAGACTCCTGCTCCTCACGCTTGTGCAGCAAGTGCTTTACTGCTGTGCCATCTCCCCAGCCCTCTATTTCTTTTTTTCTTGTCTTTCTTTCCTTCCCCTTCCTTCTCTCTTTCCTTCTTTCCTTCTTCCTTCTTACTTTTTTTTTACAGAAGTGCAGAGACCCATGGGACTTTGAATTCTTTTCATTTTATTTATTTAAGAGAGAGAGAGAGAGAGAGAGAGAGAGAGAGAGAGAGAGAGAGAGAATGGGTGCACCAGGGCCTCCAGCCACTGCAAATGAACCCCAGATACATGTACTACCTTGTGCATCTGGCTTATGTGGGTACTGGGGAACTGAACCTGGTTCCTTAGGCTTCATAGGCAAGTGCCTAAACCACTAAGCCATTTCTCCAGTCACTTCTTACAATCCTTACTCTCACAAGTGCTGGGATTACAGGCATGCCTGCCACACCTGGCTGCAGAGTCAGCTGCTTAAGGAATAAGTAAAATTATCTATAGGTAGGTAATGGAGAACATGGATAGAGATGTAAGATGAGTGGATGAGAATGAGTGACCAGCGGGATCCACAGAGATGTGAATGTAGTAGGCTTAGGAGAATTGTTGTTTAAATTATTTTTTAAAATTTTTATTTGAGAGAGAGAGAGAGAGAGAGAGAATGGGCTCACCAGGGCTTCTAGCCACTGCAAATGAATTCCAGATACATGAACCACGTTATACATATGTCACATGAGTACTGGGGAATCAAACCTGGGTCCTTAGGCTTTGTAGGCAAGCGCTTTAACTGCTAAGGCATCTCTCCAGCCCATTGTTTGTTGTTCAAAGTGGCACTTACTATTAAGTGGTCAGTGAATGGCACACATTGAAAAATTAGAAAACACTGCATTGGATTCTAGGGTAAATGCCAATGAACCAAGGTGTAGAGTGAGAGGAAGTTGTCACACTTTTTTAAAATTGAAAATTCTGTATATTACACATGAAATCCCACCCTTGAAGTGCTTTAGTTTGAGGCAACTTGTCCCAATAGCCTTTGGCGTAGGCTGTATGAATTTCTATTGTATCATGACTTAGTGCTAATATCTAATAGCAAGTAGTGAGTTTTTCCATATTTTTATTTTGAATTATTTGAGATTTACAGAGTATTAAAAGACAGTACTAGTAATTGGCACAAATATTTTTTTTTTCTTTCTGTGTGTGGTGTGCATGCATATGTGGCTGCATGTTTGTATGTGTGAGGATGTCAATGTCGGGTGTCTTCCTCTATTGCTGCCCAGATTATTCTTTGAGATGGGGGTTCTAGCTCTACCGAGAACTCATGGATCCAGGTAGACTAGCTAACCAATGCTCCCCCCACCCCGCCCCAGCATAGGATTTATGTGTTACAGGCTTTCAAAATGCTTATTTTCTATGCCAAGACTTCAAGTGTGTGATTATGCTGAGCTTGTAATATCTGTGTTATTTTCACATTCAGCTTACAAAAAGAAATAATCCAGAAGTGGTTTCTGTTCTTTGGGCCAATTAATATTAAGTGTTAAAATGGTGTCAAGCAGAAGCTCCAAGCTGGTCCACGGGACGACACCTGAAGTACACCATTGTCAGCTCTTTTTCCTGAGCCACATGACATAATAAACATTTGACTCACTTCTTAGCTTGGGAACATTTTTAATTTACTTTAGCAGATAACATCAAAATCATGCTCATTAACAATAATCTTTCTTTCTAGCAAATACTTATGGATTGAGTCATGCAATAAAGCAAGGACATGCTTAATTTTCACACCCCCAAAGATAGTGACATATGGTCACTGTTTCTTTACCCCAACTCTTTTTTTATTGTTTTAGTTTTATTTAATTTTTTTTGTTATTTTTATTTATTTATTTGAGAGTGACATAGAAAGAGAGAAAGAGGCAGATAGACAGAGAGAGAGAATGGGCGCGCCAGGGCTTCCAGCCACTGCAAACGAACTCCAGAGGCATGTGCCCCCTTGTGCATCTGGCGCATCTGGCTTACGTGGGTGCTGGGGAATCAAGCCTCAAACAGAGGTCCTTAGACTTCACAGGCAAGCTCTTAACCGCTAAACCATCTCTCCAGCCCTGCAGTTATTTTGTAGTGGTGCTCAAATTGTACCATGTGAGTCTGTCCTGGGCTGCGGGATGGGGAGGTTTCGTTTAAATTCATTTCAGTAAGCCCTAGAAGCTCTTGATGGCATTCGCAGATATGCAAAATATTTTATTTGTTTGAAAGAGACAAAAGGAGGAGGGAGGTAGGGGAGGAGGAAGAGAGAGAGAGAGAGGGAGAGAATGGGTGTGCCAGGATCCCTAACCAGCTCTATAAATGAGCTCCAGAAGAGTGTGCCACCTTATGCATCTGGATTTATGTAGGTACTGGAGAATTCAACCTGAGTCCTTTGGCTTTGCTGGCAAGCTCCTTAACCACTACGCTATCTCTCCAGCCCGTTCTCAGACCTTTTTTTTTTTTCAGTCAGGCCTGAAATCTTTTTAAGCTTCTAAAGTAAAGATTTATATTTAGGTGTATATTTTTTGAAAGGCCCAAGGAGGGGGAAGTTGCAAGATGTGAGCGGGAAAGGAGAGACAGTAAATAGAACGCGGGTGTCTGGGCAGGGAGATGTTGGAGAGCGTCAGCCCAGGTGACAGGAGAGAGGGAGCGCCGCAGGGGAGCAGATGGCCTTCATTTTATAGGACTGGCAGTGGGCAGCTGAGGAATTTTAGTTCATCGATTTCTATTTTCTCTAGAGTGGGTGGTGAAGTCATCTGTTTATGGAGGGGGTGTGATGTTGGGGCTTGTTGAGAAAGAAGACCATACTTTAATTTTTGTTGTATTTTTTCTTAGTCTTCCCAAACTGATTCTTTTACATTCTCTGGCAACTTAAGATGCTTTTCCGTGTCACTTTCCTATTTTTTTTTTTAATGTCTTTGACATCTGACCACAATGGCACGTGTTATTTCAGTCACGATCGCTGAAGTGGCTATTTTCATTTTAAATGTACGCATAAATATTTGCATGAACAAAGTTAATTTTGCATAAATGATGTTACTGTGTTTTAATCAGCACACTTTTCTCCCCCTTCTCTTTTACAGGTAATTAATTGTACCCGCCTCCCCTTACTCTCCAACTAGGCCACTGTTAACTCTGACATGTTTGTTCATAGCTCAGCCCAAGCTTTTACACCTTTCTCTATGGTAACATAATGATATATAAACATGTGCGTGTAATCACAGGAATGCATACCTACCAATCTGTCCATCCATTATCTACCTACAAATGCACACATGTATTATTTATTGTTCAAAATCTGATGAACAGCATTTTCCATAGAACTTTATTTTTCTGAATGGAAAACGTCATGGAAGTATTTCATGTCAATTGGTAAAATTTTAATATATTTTTCACAGTGGGATACATATTATTCTAGAATATGAATATAATCCATCTAGCTGTCTTTTTGATTGATGCCAAACTTTTCTCCCCTTTGTTTTGCCACTACGAATAATATTGCTGCTACTATCCTTGTCATTACATCTTAATGTTCAAACCCTTTCACTTTTATGGGTAGGTTCTCAGGGAAGCTCTTCCAAGGGTCAAGGGTGTATTCACTTTAGATTTCAAAGATGCTGTCAGATTGCTTTTGCGAAGGCTATAAAACTTGACATTTTCACCACTAGGAACAAGACCATCTTCTCTCAAAGGTTTTGTATAGAAGGTACATTTCTCTCCTGTAATATTATATTGTTTACTTAATCTGTATTTTGCTGATGACTAGGGAAATTGATCATCTTATATATTATTTCTCTTTTTCAAATTACTGTTCTGTGCATTATTCAAACAATATTTTTTGTCCATTTACTCATTTGGGTTTTTTATTTCTGACATAAATTTGTAGGGATCCTCTTTGTGTCAAAGTGTGTGTGTGTGTGTGTGTGTGTGTGCGTGTGCACATGCGCGAGTGTATGCACATGAATGTGTATATGTTTGTAATCTTTATAGCAGACATTTCCTGAATCTTTTGTTTGGTAACGTGGATTTTTTATTCTCTTTGTAACTTAAAAACTGCATTGTTAAGTACAAGTTCTACTTCATTCTACATGATTTTCCAATATTGCTTAAGAAAGCTTCACTCACTACTTGATAGGTATGAAATCTCTAATATTTTATAAGCTTTTAATTTGCACTTATTTTGTATTTATTTCTCAAATGCCACTGCAGTTTATTTTTATTGTGTAGCAAATATTGAGGATTGGTTTATAATCTAGCTTCCTCAAACCACATTTTCTTGATATTGTCATGCTATCAAAAATACAAGCCAGGGCTGGCGTCATCACTCACTGGTTAAAGGCACTTGCTTTAAAAACCTGCTGGCCACATTGAATTCCTCAGCACCCAAGTAAAGCCATATGCACAATGTGGTGCATGTATCTGGAGTTTGTTTGCAGTGGCAAGAGGCCCTGATGTGCCCATACTCATTCACTCTCTCTCTCTGTCTGTCTGTCTCTTAAATAAATAAATATTTAAAATATTAAAAAGTAGAAGCTTATACTTGGTATCTCAGGCTCTTCATAGTTTGAAGGCCAAGTGACCCTAGTTGGATAATAACCAAAAGACTAGGGTAGGCCTCCTTCTCTAACTTAACACCAGTTAAAAAAAAAAAAGAAACATCTATCAACTCTGCTTCACTCATAGTACTTTCCCATTCTTTATGACCCCTATTCATACAGCTGTTTTCCTATGATGTGAATGAAAGCACCACGCTAAGGATGGTGGAGCAGACAGATGGGTAGGAAGGGCTGTATCCTTGGCAACTGGCCAGAGCCAAATTACACAGCATTAGACATATGAAAATATAAACCATCATGTGTTTGCACTAACAGCACAACTTTTTTGTTTCTTAAAGCTGAAAACTCTTCTACAGGCAAAAGGGCCAACATGTATTTATTCCATAGGAATATGCCTAGGTGGCCTATAGACTATTTTAAAAATGCCTTGTGTGCCATTTGTTACATTGTCATGAACATTGGATTCTATTTCTAGATTCTCTACTGTGTTGTAATGAGTTGTCTATTTTTATGTTATTAGCATATTTAATTGTAATGACTTACATATGTATAATATTTGTAGTATGTGTAAAAATGACATGTACATATTTTCATAATTTAACTTCCTTGGGTCTGGTAAGAGAACTTCCATTCAAATAATTAAGAATGTAATGATACAGATTAGGAGCAAGGTAGCCTTTTTATTTTTTCCTGATGGGTACGTAGGTTATCTGTGGACCTGACACACAGAAACATGGATGGTAACTTCTTCCCTGCTCCGGAAAGTCTAGAACCTGCATCTGATCTTCCAGGACGGCTACAAGCATCAACTCCAGCAACAGCTTCCTGCTCCTTCCTCATCTCTTCCAGAGCATAGCACATGTGTGGGCTGCCTACTTCCTGAGTCAGCCTCTTGAGTTCACCAACCTCCCTTACACATCTGAGTCTGATGGTCAGGGTCATTTTAACTGGATGCTTAATTCATATAAATGCACCTCAAACATGTGTATAAGCCTCTTGGTTCTTGGCTCCTTATTTACTCCTCTGGCTCTGTGGCCCCTGAACCTCCCCAGTTTCTTCTCTCCTTCCCTGTGTGAGAGAGATTCTTTTGGTCATCCTTCTACCTTCCTATTGTGGAGAATTTCTTTTGGCTTGGAATTTCCTGCTTTGCTTTGCCTTGCCTCCTAACTATCCCTAAAATAAATTTCATATTTCATAATTTACCATTCTCTGAGTCCATGTTTTCAACTCTTTTGAGTTGAAATTTTCAATTTTCGATTGTTCTGGACAAGGGCCCAAATGTGGGGTTCATGAGCCTTCATGTTTTCTGCATCTTTATGGAGTTTATTTTCTCCCAGGACTCCAGCCCCTGTTCACATATAGTGTGCATATTGCACATTGAATAAATGGTTCTGCCATCAGTAAAGAAAGTGTGTATCACAGTGAGTTGGGAACAGGTGTCTTTTTTTATTTTTCTGGAAGCAGTCTTTAACACTCCTTAATTTTCCAATTCTTTCTGGCCCATGAACAATTAAAGAAGAAACACATATTTTATGTTTTTATTCTCATTACCTCCAGTTCTATGAGGTGCATCCAGTGGATGTAAGTAATAGTAAATTAGTATAAAGTATATAAAATTATTCTTATGTAGGACCATTCCTCCCTTTCTGCCAAAAGTTGTCTAAGGCATAGATAAAGGTGGACTAAGTGATGCCTAGAGCGGGCAGTGGTGGCACATGCTTTTAACCCCAGCACTCGGGAGGCAGAGGTAGGAGGATCACTGTGAGTTCAAGACCACCCTAAGACTTCATAGTGAATTCCAGGTCAGCCTGGACTAGAGTGAAACCCTACCTTGAAAAACAAACAAACAAACAAACAAAAAAACAAAACAAAAAATAATGATGTCTAGAATATGTGAACAGTGTTGCAAAATTATATCTCTACTTTGATGCATTGTAGATCATCCCTAGCAGAATTATACAAATTGTTAAAAGCTTTGATGTGTTTCAGAAACTTTATTTACTTGATTTATATTTAAGAAACCAGAGTCAGAGGAGTAACATATCTTGTCCAAGAACACAGATTATTAGATGAGAAACAACTGTTCTGTTAATCAACCCTGCTTCTTAGGAGAAGTTAACACTTTATTTTATGTGTGTTTTATATGGCTTGGGGGGTGTTGGAGAAACCTCTTTGTTGATGTTGACCTTTCCTTGGAGTAAATACATTAATAAAGCAGAGAACACTGTTAATACTATAGCAGATTATGGAAATAATTTATCATTGAATAAATACTCAGAGAACACAGCCATTTTCCCCTGAATATTTATTCCTCTGTCGGGTTTGTGGTCGGCTGTTTTTTAAAATCTTCAGTGAGTTAATGTACATTGATAAATTTCTAGATTTGAATTTGCTCTAAGTTTATTCCAAGAATAAGCTTCCTTATACTAATGATTGTTCAAGAAAGGGTTATAAATTATACTATTATAGTTGAAGCAATTTCAGCATGGTAAGGAAAAGATTGTAAGTAACCAGAGATATTTAAAAATATTTTAGTCTACTTTTACTAATAAAATAAGATATAAAATTTTATTTACTTTTTAGCTAGTTTATAAATTAGTATTAGAGAAATATTTTTCCAATACTTATCACACTATTTTATCATTCAGAATAGTATTTTTAGCTAGACTATAAAAGGTAAGAGTCCATTAATTCCAATAAATAACAAATATGGTATATGTATATACATACATATATATACATATATGTATATATACACATACATATACATATATACATATATATACATATATATACATATACATGCATGTATATATACACACACTTGTGTATATGCATGTGTGTGTACAGATGCACATGTGTGGGTGTGTGCATATATGTGTGTACATGTAGAGGCCAGAGGACAACCATGGGTGTCATCTACCTATTTTAGGGAGAGAAAGGGACTCATATTGGCCTGGGGTTTATGAGGTAGAATAGACAGGCTGGATAGAGAGCTCCAAGTATCTTGTCTGCTTCCACAGTGTTGGGATTAAAAACTCATTACACCACATCTGGCTTTTTTTTTTTTTTTTAACAAGGGTTCTGGAGGTCAAACTCAGGTCTTCATGCTTTGAAGGTAACTAACTGAGCTATCTCTTCAGACCCCTATACATACCTAATTTTCACTTTCAGGTTAATATTACATAATAGTTAAGGTGAAGTAAATGGTTAGTAATTCTAATATCTAAGAATTAAGAAAGGAAACTGACATTTCTTCTTGACACAGCATCAATGAAGTACTCAGTATTTGGAGTTACAGCCTGTATCTGACCCAGTCTCATCCAAGATGGCTGCAAGCAACAACTCCAGGGTCAGCTTCCTGCTTCTTCAGGTTCTCCAGGGTTTAGTGCCCTGTGGGATGGCTCTTCTTGAGTCAGCTTTTTTAAAAAAATATTTTATTTATTTGTTCATTTGAGAAAGAGTGTGAGAAAGAAAGAAGTAGATAGATGAGAGAGAGAGAGAGAGCGCAAGAGGGAGCACCAGGGCATCCTAGCCACTGTGGACAAACTCCAGATGCATGGGCCACTTTGCACAACTGACTATATGTGAATACTGGGGATTTAAACCTGGGTCCTTTGGATATGCTGGCAGGTTCCTTAACTGCTATGCCATCTCTCTAGACCCTTGAGTCAGCTTATTGAGCCCACCAACCAATCAATCAAGTCTCCCCCTTTACACACCAAAGCCTGCTGATGAGGCTCATCCTAATTGGGTATTTGATCCCTATAAATCTCATAAAGCTCATATGTGAAGCTTTCTTCCTCTTCTTGCCTTGTGGCCCTCAATTTCTGGCCCTTTGGATAAGCTCTTCCTCTTCCAGCCCAGGAGGGAAGGGGAAGGATTTCTTTTTGTCTAGGCGCTTTCTTGCCTTGGTTTTTCCTCTATCTCTCTTGTGCTTGCTCTCTCTCTCTCCCTCTCTCTCTCTCCTCCTCTCTTGGTGTGTTTGTTTGTGTGTGTGTGTGTGTGTGTGTGTGTGTGTGTGTGTGTGTTTGTACCCAGACCTTTCTCTATGTGAGGGAAATTTTCTCCAATCCCTCTTCCCCTTTCTTTTGGCTTGGGCTTCCCTGCTAGCTATGGATCCTAACTCTCCCCAAAATAGATCTCATAATTCATAATTTACTTCTCTGAGTCTTCATTTTCAATTCGTTGTCGACTTGGACCAGGACATAAAAGTTGTGGGCCATGGGCCTGAGATGTCCTACATCTTTATGGAATCTAATACCTCCCTGGACTTCAAAAATCTTGCATCACAGTGACTAGGCTATGCAAGATCTGTGAGGGGAGAGCCTGACGATTCAAAGGGGGAAGGCCTCTGTTATTCTCTAAATTATTACTTTATTATTGTCTAATTCTGTTTACCTGTTGGGACCCTAACCTTCAAGGAGATAGTATTAAGGACTTTGGGAGATGATTAGATAGTCTAATAGGTGCTACCTTCATGAGTCACACTCATGCCTGATAAAAGAGGCCTTATGACTCTCACTTGTCCTTAGCACCATGTGAAGACACATCAGACATCAGGTGAATAAGGGAACAGGCTTCCATTGGACACCAAATCTGCTGGCGACTTCACTTTTTATTCCCCAGTCTCCAGGATTTTTAGAAATCAGTCTTTGTTACTTGTAAGCTAGCCACTTTATGACATTTTGTCAGGATGGCCAGAATAAACTAAGATGTAGTTCAAGGCACTATGCTGATTTTCCCAGCAGTTAATATTTTGGGCCACTTTTTAAAAACTTATTTTTTTAGAACTTCCATAATTACAGACTATAAACCATAATTCCTTCCCCTCCCCCACTTTCTCCCTCACATATACACTGTCCATCATATCCCATCTGCTTCTCTGTTAGTCTCTCTTTTATTATTTTGATGCCATTATCTTTTCCTACTATTATGAGGGTCTTACGTAGTTACTGCCAGGTCATGGATATCCAGGCCATTTTGTGTCTGGAATATTGCATTGTAAGCAGTCCTATCCTTCCTTTGGCTCTTAAATTCTTTCTGTCACCTCTTCTGCAATGGACCCTGAGCCTTGGAAGGTGGGATAGAGATATTTCAGAGGTGAATACTCCTCTGTCACTTCTCAACACTATGGTGTCTTTTGAGTCATCCCAGTGGTCACTGCTATCTGTAAAGAGAAGCTTCTCTAATCAAAAGTGAGAGTAATAATAATATATGAGTATGAACATTAAGGAAAGTGCTTACAGGGCAGTTGGTGAATATAATATATGCATTTAGCCAGACACTGGCAGGTATTACAGCCCTAGGACTCATGACCTCCCTGGTCATAAGATTTGACGAGGTTTTCAGTACGAGGCACGCATTCCCTCCTGTGTAGCAGGCCTTCAGTCTAATTAGAGAGCAGTTGGTTTTCTCCATAACAGTTATGCCACTGTTGCACCCATTGGCTCATTTGGCCTGGTTGGCCAAACTTAAGGCTTGCAGTGTCCACTGTTATCTCCACTCATTACTTCTCTCTCTCCCATAGGGCTGCATGCATAGCTTTGTCCAGCTTTCTGTCAGCTGGTCTACAGGGTTTGGGCCATTTTTAATTAATAATGTATGTTTTCAATTATTAAATAACTTTTAATTATGTCATTAATAGCTTTTGAAACATTTTTAATCCTCACATGACCCTGAAAGGTGATTACTATAAAGGTAAGTATTATTATGAACCACATCTTATGGGGAAGGAAACAAATAATTCCAGCACTATGTGACTTGTCCAGAGTGACCTACACCGCCAATGGCACAGCTAGGATTTGTATAGTCTGGGTTACCAATTTCCTTTTAGCTAAGCCTGAAATTTTCCTTGCTCCTAATACTTCAAATGATACCTGAAGTTGTGAGCGTGTGTGTGTGTGTGTGACATAAATGAGTGTATATGAAATTTTGTTTTCCTTATTTGCATAATAGCCATCATGGGACCGATTTTCTAAATAGGCCTCATCTCTCTCTATCAGTGAGCAAGTGCAAATCAGGGGAGGTGAAGTGTCATAAAATTATTCTCTGCTCAGATCTCATAATCTTTATATGAAATACATTAAAAAACCCAGATCCTTGCACCTCATCAATGCGCTCAGCTCAGGCTTTGTGAAACATGAAATGTGACAGATTGTTTACTAAATCACTTAGCCACTAACACATCCCCTTTCTTCCTCAAACAGTAAGATATTATCACAACTGCTAGGAAAGTTAATAATGCTCATGACTAAGTGATTGAGATGGACTGTCATACATCTATCTGTATAGATGTCTCATATTACCAAGCAAATAAGTAAGGAATTATCTTTTGACACAGGGCTGCCAGATTTTATCAAATGTGTTTCAAGTTACTTTGCTGATGATTGCCAAGAAATAGAAATTTAGTGGGAGAAGAGGGCTGGTAAAGGCTTGAAAACATTTTACTTTGGGGATTTTTCTCCCAGACCAAATGTAAACATGAAATAGGTAATGCCACCAGTTTGAGATTTAAGGGGTATGTGTCCTCATAGTGATTTCAGCTTTGTTTCCATTTGCTCACCATTTATTTGACAAAGAATGTACAAGTTTTCAGTTCATAGCCAGGGTATCAAGAATCAAACTTGAGGGCTGGAGAGATGGCTTAGCCGTTAAGCGCTTGCCCGTGAAGCCTGAGGACCCCGGTTCGAGGCTCGATTCCCACGTTAGCCAGATGCACAAGGGGGCGCACGCATCTGGAGTTCATTTACAGAGGCTGGAAGCTCTGGCGCGCCCATTCTCTCTCCCTCTCTCTCTCTGCCTCCTTCTCTCTGTCACTCTCAAATAAATAAACAAACAAAAAAATAAAAAAAAAGAATCAAACTTGATAATTGGAGATAAAAGGATGCAGTCTTCTATTATTTCAGTTGGTTCAAGTTCTAAAGTTCTTTTTAACTACCCCCTTGAATTATCTCATTTCTGTTCTCTTTTCTAAATTTGAGTAGAGTTCTCCCCATCTCTCCCTAAATTGTACTTGAAGAACTATTCCAAATTAGTACCATGGTAGGTTCCTGCACCAAAGAAATTATCATTTCTCATTAAGAGTTCACAGTTTTGCAGTTCAATTGAGTAATATCAGAATCAAAATTATTGTTTTCGGGCTGGAGAGATGGCTTAGCGGTTAAGCGCTTGCCTGTGAAGCCTAAGGACCCCAGTTAGAGGCTAGATTCTCCAGGACCCATGTTAGCCTGATGCACAAGGAGGCGCATGTGTCTGGAGTTTGTTTGCAGTGGTGAGAGGCCCTGGCGTGCCCATTCTCTCTCTCTCTCTCTCTCTCTCTCTCTCTCTGCCTCTTTCTCTCTCTCTGTCTGTCACTCTCAAATAAATAAATAAAAACGAATAAAATATTTAAAAAAAAATGATTGTTTTCATCTGTATATTTTATTATAGGAATGGCTTTTATCACACTTGGAACCTGTTAGGTTGGGACAGGCTCCCTAAATGGGGTCACCATGTGACAACAGAGACATAGGAAGTAGGTTATTCACATGCCTCAAGAAACTGCCCAGCCATTATCCCTCTCTTGCCTAAGTATACTACCCCCCTCCCCCCCGCCCAGGTCATGATTTCCTTCCCCCTTATCTTGTAAGGTCACTGCTCTGGTCTTACACCCTAGCTGTTTGAAATGTCCAATGTAAAAAACAAAGGCGTTCTTTTCCCTTCCCCACCTTCCCCCAACTGAAGAGCTCTATAAAGCACACTACCTGGGATTTCAAGTTGGCTATGCTCCGCTCTTGAGAGTCGGTCCTTGCAGCGTGTGCTTTTCCCAAATGAAAGCTTTCATCTTTGCCTCAGAGTGGTTTCTGTGGTCTTGGTCACTCCCAAACCTTACATTGGTGCCATGACTCAGATGAGGCTTCCGGTTGCCCTCTTGGGCAGCCAGACCTCCTTTTCCCCTGACCAGACCACTGAGCTGCCATTTGATCCTCTGAAGACTTTAGACCATTCCTGCCTGGCACCAGCTTTCACATCCACCAAAATTTGCCCTCGCTGTTCCTCCGCTTCTCCGTCTCCTTCCTCCTTCTTGGTAAGTGTCCCTTTTGGGTTCGCCTGCTCTTGGGTTTAATCCCTCCTTGTGGAAGCCATGCTGGCATGCCAGGTTACACCTCCAGCCACATTTAGGCCCCAAGCCCAGATCTTGAGAAAGACACACTCTTGACACCTTGGGTCTCTTGCTCTCTATTCTACTGGACCCTGAGGGGTGCCTTTTAGTTTGGTTACACCATCTCAGGACACTCCCTCTCCCTCCACCCCTCCCTCCTGAGGTTTCATCTTCCACTGCCAGCTGCTTTTGCCATCAGGAGCACAGTCACCCTCCTTGCCCACTAACAGGCTAAAAAGCCAACAGTTGTGACCTGTATGGCCTCTGCCCACGTGGGAGGTGCAGGCCCATTCACCCTAAGGGGCCAGGGGGTCATATTGGTGTTCTGGGTAAACCCAGCTTAAGCCCTGGTTCCTTTTCTCTCACCTTTGTTTTGCTCTTACCTTGTCTTCTTAAGAACTTAAAGCCTCGACGACTCTTGGATGACACCTTATCTTTCTCTGCAACTCTGGCCACAATATAGGATGGACAATGGGTCCAAATGGCCTGAGAATGGTACTTTTGATTTCTAAATTCTCACTGATTTAAAAAACTTCTGCCAACATACAGGCAAATAATCTGAAACCCCATACTTTTCACTCTGTGTGCATGGCCTTCTCTCTGCTCTACCTGCTGTTCTCATTAGGTCCTTCTACACACCTCACCCCAACAGCCCCTCTGGATACTGGAATTTAGGAAGAAAAAAATCCCTCTTTCTTAGCTTCCTTGCCTTGCAAAACCAGGGGGCTGCAAGCACAGGGAACCTCAGGATCCTGGCCCCAGCATAATGATCAATGAATTCCAAGTCACTGTGAACAGATGGGGACTTCTTATAAGAAGTTTGTAACTGTTTTATGTTTACTTTATCTTTCTATGCTTCTATGAAACTACTAACAGACAACAACCTCAAAATTTATGTTTAAATTTAGAAATACTCGATAGTGACTTTGTAAAAAAATTTCTAAAATTTCTAATGTTCAAATCTGCTTTCATATTTAAAAAAATGTGTTTCAGGAAAGTTATAAGAAACAAAGTTCTAAAATCTATATGTTTCTTCTAGGTAAATAGTGTAAGTCTAATCTGGTCTACTCTTTCATAAAAAAAAGTTATTTCAAAGGCCTTCTGAGGAAAAAAAAAACCTTAAATGGTCATATTAAAAGACTTATGGAAAGGGCAATAAAAGTTTTTGTTGGTAGTTATGAGATGAACTGACAAAAAAAGACAAACTGGAGAGGAATCTTTTTTTATTTTATTTTATTTTTGGTTTTAGGAGGTAGGGTCTCACTTTAGTTCAGGCTGACCTGGAATTCACTGTGTAGTCTCAGGGTAGCCTTGAACTCACAGTGATCCTCCTACCTCTGCCTCCCGAGTGCTGGGATTAAAGGCGTGCGCCACCATGCCCAGCTTTTTTGGAGAGGAATCTTTAAATGCTGTATGTTAAGTGTTTTATGAGATTGTTACAGAGTGGTTACATTGATTGTAAAGTAGAAGTATGTAGATGAAGGTATGAGTAAAGTATGTAGATGAACATATGAGTAAGCTTAAACATAAGGTTAAAGACAAAGTACTCAATCAGATTACAGACTTCTTGAGATATAAAATGACTTAGCCTATGGCTTACATCAGACTAACAAAGTATGGCCCTAGCTGGTAGCGGGTTGCTATGGTATTTGGGTTGTAAACTTAACCTTTAACTCATTGATGTTAATGCGGTCATAATAACTGTCATGAAAGACTGAATTTAGAGTACCCAGCCAAATTAACTAGGTTCCTCTATTTGTCAACCTTTTAACTAAATCTTAAGGTTCAAATTGACTCACTAATATGCTCTTCTAAGGTTATTATATCTAAAACCCTGCCTCAAAAAAATCTCACAGAGGAACTATTTACTCTTTTTTTCCTCTATTTTATAAGGTAAATAGACCACATTTGAAACATTAAACAGTATTTATCTGTCACACAGTTGAAAACTATTTACTTCATGGTGAACAGTAAAAGAAAATTCTAAACAAAGTTATGGTGTTATTTAAGATGTAACTCTTCAGTTCCTGCAACAATCAATCTTAATATTTTAGATTTAACTTGTGTCATTACTGAACAAGTTCACCAGAGTATCACAGGCAGAATTATAGAGTTGATTAAGGTCAGATAGTTATAGACTATGTCTTAAAATTTTGTGTATGTTTGGAATTCAATATAGTTCTATAAAATTGATATGGAAGAGATTAAAAATATTTCTTTTTGTCTCAGCAGTTAAAGGTGCTTATGTAGAAAGCCAGATACAGGTAGTGGAACATATATTTGGAAGTTGTTTGCAGTGGCAGGTGGCCCTGACATGCCCATTCCCTCTCTTTTCCATGAGACTTGTTTCCTTTTTTCATTAGATCATGCAGTTTAATCCAGTTCCTTTATTCTTTGGGTATGTTAAATATAGCTAAATTAATTTCAGAAACTGATTTATAGACTGGATGGACATCTTATTTAGCTTTCAAAAGCACTAAATCTCCTCAGTAAAAAAAAGCATACATATATATTATAAAGTTATCCCAATTCTGATGAATTTTAAAAATTATAAAACTTTTCATGTCTTCATATTTAAGCCAAAAATGTTACTACATAATATAGATTTCTTACTTATTTTCAATTCTGTTAGCAGATCTTTTGTTCGTAGTTTACTCTCTGTAGCCTCATGTGCCTTAAATATGTAAATTCTGCTTTTTGTTAATATCAGACTTTTCCAGATATCAGAATATTGTAATTTGATTTATCCAAAGTCCATGATGTTCGGCTGTCAGTAAGCATGCATCACCATTCTTGGCTAAAACTCTGTAATTTTAAGATGGTTCTTGTCTTGTTCATGATGATTTTGCTGGATGATTATCACTGAGGTTATAATCTAAGTCTTATAAAAAGTGACTTATTGTGATTTGGTTCTTAGAATAACTGAAAAACTCCCCATGTCTTAGGAAAATCCACTATATACAAACAATGTTAATACAGTTTGTCTAAGCTTCATGTAACAATCATAAATATTTTTTAGTTAAACCTTAAAATTGTTCAATGGTAAAAGGTACTTATTTAAGAAATTACTTTGTGTCTGTCATATTGTCTTTAATGTAACTCAACAAAGACCAAGTTTTATTTTATTCTTGAGCTATGCATAATCAGTCTCAATCAAGGTTTCACTTAATTAATTGTCTCATTTCTGGTATCTTAAATTCATTGCTTAGAGAGTTATTGATACTTAAGACATGTTTCCTGCCCTAGAAAAGTAATCTTAAATTGCTGTTCTGCTTCCAGTTTGGGGGGTGTTTGGTACTTGCATTGGTATACAGATTAGCCAAAATTGTTTTCAAACACAGATGCTAAGTTTTTGTACTGTCTTGTTTTTTCCTGGCATACAACTTCTAGATTAAATTAATTGCCTTGAAGTTATTGATTAAGTATTGTTTTCAGAGCTACTGAAATGTTCTGTCTATACTTATAGCTGACAGATACTTAAAAGATAGAATGCGTATGCTTTCTGTGTTCCAACTATAGCTTACACTGTCACCTGACAACTAATCTTAAATGTTAATCAAAACGATTTTAAATGATTTTGTCATTTTCTAACCAGATCTTCTTTGCTAACCAGATATGTTCTGCATCCTTTTTAACTTATCTGTTTTGCTAATCAGATATGTACAGTCTCTCTGAGGGATTAATAACCATATGTAGAAGCCAAAATCAGTTGGAAACATTGGAGTCAAAAGGATAACCAATATTTTGGTCCCTGCTCCTGGGTCAGAAGGCCATAGGAGGTGATGGGACAGTACTAACTCTAACTGCTGGCTTCTGGTAAGTAACCTGTTTTCTTGATCAGAGAGGATACAGAGACCTGTAAATAAATTCTAAGTCAGTGTATCAGCAACAGGAGAGTCACATCAGAGGAAAATCATTCCTCTAGGCTTCCCAAAAGAGGGAGGGCCACTGGGTCAGCACAGCCTTGACTTATCCTAGCAGATGACAATGCTGAGAGTCATAGAGCTCCTCACAGGTCCCTGAAAGTCTCTCCTACAGTGCTATTATTGACATCCAAAATATAC
The DNA here is from genome assembly GCA_036346955.1 of Dipus sagitta. NCBI lineage: Eukaryota > Metazoa > Chordata > Mammalia > Rodentia > Dipodidae > Dipus > Dipus sagitta. The sequence goes on along the minus strand of CM070779.1, from coordinate 123,686,165 downwards.
AGTTAATTCTGGCAGCCTACATGGTCTTAATCACCCAGGAAGAAAAAATATAACTACAATATAAACAATGAGTCAGACTAATAGGCTCCCCTGTCTGATGCTGACTTATAATACTAAACCGTAACATTAACTCATGACTTCTGCCTCTGCCTGTCCCTGATTTACTTCACCTACCCTGACCCCAGCTCCTCCCACTTGCCTTAGCCAGAATTAGGGCTAGTCCTCTGACCCCCTCCTTCCTTAGCCCTTACCCTATCTCATCCAGGGATAAGTATACTGCCACCCCAATGGGCACTCATAAACTTAAACTGTCTTGTGTTCCTACTCTTCCCGTGATCCCAAAATGCCCCTCTGTCTCCTCTCTTGCCCCAAGCCCTCTATCCCTCACCTCTGAAAGCTCATCCTCCCTTTATGCCTGGTGTTTTGATGTCATAGCTGTTGACAAGAGTAACAAGATCCTTTGTTCTCCCTTCTATCATGCCACAGGGTGCACAGAGCCCATCTCCTTTGCCTTCTCTACAACAGGTGTCTGCCAGCGACTGCCCTGAAGCCAGTTCAATGCAGGGGTGGTATGTACAAGAGAAGTCTCTGCTTCTCTCAGGACCGAGTCGTGACAACATGCTACACTGGCACTATCAGTTCTCACCACTCTGCTACCTCTAGCCACCATGAAAATGCCTCCTCATCACCTCCCCTATAGGCAGACCTATGGACTGAATTATACATCCTCTCCCATAAGAAGTCATCACCCTTACAGTCAGCTGTGAAGAAATTAACCTCTGTCCCTTATCATTAACAAAAGGCTGGAATGTTAGGTTGGGACAGGCTCCCTAAAGCAGAGTCACCATGTGGTGACAGAGACATAAGGAAGCACATTATCAACATTCCCCAAGAAACTGCCCAGCCATCATCCCTTCCTTGCTTAACAATGAACCCCCCCCCCCAGGTCATTATTTCATGCCCCCTTATTTTGTAAGGTCACGATTCAGGTCTCACACTCTAGATATTCGAAATGGATAATGTAAAGAACAAAGGAGTTCTTTTCCCTTCCTCACCTTTACGCAACTGAAGAAGCCCCTGTATTGCCCACTATCTGGAATTTCAAGTTGGCTGTCCTCCACTCTTGATAGTCAGTCCTAGGAGCTTGTGCTTTTCCTGAATAAAAGCTCCATCTTTGCCTCAGAGTGCTTTCTGTGGTCTTGGTCACTCCCAAACCTTACAGTACCCAAGTGCATACTAGTTGTTGGCATTTCCTTTGACAGTGAGTACACTTTCCCCAAATATTGCCTATTTAAGTAGAAGTTCAAAGCAAAAGGCTTAGCTCCATCATGGCCTGTATAAAAGTAATCCATTCCTCTTCCATCTTTTATTGAAGAATTGCTTTATTCCAGGTGCAGTGTTGGCTGTGATACTGCTAACACACAGAGAAAATACTATTAATATTGTATGAGACCTTTAATCTTGAAAAGAGGCCTTCAGTGAGGTATTAGAATTGATCCCACAGCAGGCAGCAGTGCCAGCATTGGCTGAGCCACACTGTCGAAATCTTAAACAGCCAAAGGGCTTTTGACTTTTTGTGTTTGCTTTGATACCGCATGTATTTAGCTCAAAATACGTTAAAATATTCCTCTAAATATTTAATGTTGCCTGTATAATTAATAAGGGCTAATATTTCATAAAGCTTAAATCCCTCAGGGATTTTAAAAGGCAAACTTAGCTAATGAAATCCTTTCAAACACATCTGTAAAGTTATGAATCCTTCTGAGTCAACTTTGCCCAAGTACTTTTAGCAACAGAAGTATTTGATAAACATAAATGATCACAATAATCATGAAGTTTGGCACTGAAAGAGAGAGAGAGAGAGCGTTTAGTCCGAGCTTATTGTGCAGTCATGAGGATCTCAATTCAATCCCCAGAGCCGATGTAAAATCCAGGCTTGGTAGCTCTTGTCTCTTAACACAGAACTGAGGAGACAGAGACATTCTGGCTAGCCAATTGAGCCTAAAGTGTGAGCTCCAGGCCAATGAAAGACTGTCTCAGAAAAGGCGCAGGGTTTTCTTGAGGATGACACGAGAGGTGGCCCTCCTGCTCCCACACGGCAACCTGTCTGCCTGCACACACATGAGTGTGAGCACACACACACATATGGTTGTTTTCATAACATGTTTAAGTGTTAGAACTTGTACTCGACATGCTAAATATTGGAAATTAGTCTTTTGGATATTTTCATTAAAACATTTTAAGAATTAAAAATATTTTAAAGTTTTCATGAAGATTGCACTATTCCATATTCCTGACAACACTGAAAAGACCAGTGAGCAGATCCATTGAATTTCTTGCTGAAAATTAAGAAAGGGAATGCCTCCTTAGAGCTCCTATTATCTCTCCGTGGAAGTCATCAGATGACCTACAAGCCCACTCAGTCTTTATCTTCTCCACAGTCGCTCACAAAACTGTCCAAAGGGGACTTCAATTCACCAAGTCACTATTAACTATTAACTTTTGTCAGCTCTTATAGGCAGCCCTTGAATCCCAGGTCACATTTTATTTTTAACTTTCTATTTTCTATAGTGCTCTGCACATGCCATGTCTTGTCTATAACCCTATCCAACTTATAAAACACGTTCTTTGAAATTCATTGTCTACCACCAGTAAAGTCTCTAATGGCCTTAGGCTATAATGGGAAACTTCTTATTCTCATAGAAGCCTGGATTGTCCTGAGAACACTTCTCCTATACTCCTCTCAAGTGTAGCTATATTCTTCTTTTTCAGCTATGGAGGTCAAGTAAATGACATTTTTTTTTGTTCCCTTGGCTTTTTCTATTTTTGCTTCTTCTTCATTCCTACAATACTCACCACCACTCATTTCTTTTTGTCATGTACTGACCTAGGTCATTATGTACATTTTCCCAAGGTGTTAGCTTCTAAGTCTTTGTTATTTTCTTGGCTATTACTCTTGTGTTAACTCTTGATTGTATTGAAAATATGGATATGCCTTTCTTATGCAGATTTGCTCTTATGTAACCAAATAGTCTTGTTTCCCATCCTTTCTTAATCAGTAGTAAGGCTCAAACACTGTCAAAGTCAGTAACTATAGATTTCCCATCTTTCGATTTCTTGCATCTTACCTCTTCCCTTTGTAGTTCGCTCAAACATTCCCACATTATCAGTACTGAAATTACATAAAAGTGCCAATCCTTTGATCTGGATATCTTTTTAATGCTTCTCACTTTGATATTTTGACTTTTCTTATTGCCCAGTATGATGTTCAGGTCACATTACTATGTGTACTTCATTGCCTACACTTAACACCTTGAACTCCCCACTCTGCTGGCCACTGCATCTTTGTACCATCTTAGCAAAAGTCACAGCAATGGTTGAAGTCTCTGCTCTGTTTCTGTACCCATGTAAATGAAGGTTGCTGGATAACATAAAACCAGCTCATGGATGCTTTTAAAAATGAATGAATGTGACCTTTCAAGGGTATGCTTCAGTGCCCAAGAATGACATAGTTCCCTAGTAGATTTGTCACAACTTTTGCTTCCTCCTATCACTTCTGAGACTTGTTCTCATGCTGCCTCTCAGGAGATGACTTTCCTGCTTCCTTTTTGGAAAAGAAAATTGAAACAACCAGGAGAAAAGCTGTTCATATTCCCACTGCTCCTCACCTGCTTACCATAACCTGCATTTACCTATGCTGCATTCAACTGTCACACAGGTTACCATACTCGTTCATATTTTAATCCTGTGACTTTTCTCATCCAATTGAAGTATCATTCCAGAAAATATTCCTGTTAGCCTCTCTTCAATCACATCTATCAGAATATAATCAGTCTGCTAGTTTTTTTCATTTTGAACAAAACAAACACAACTTTTATAGATACCTTTTAAAGAAATATCTTTACTAATTTATTTTCAAGGGAAGAGAGTGAGAGCAAAAGAGAGAAGTTAAGAGTGAGTATGGTAGCAGCACCAGGGCCTCTTGCCACTGAAAATGAACTCCAGATGCATGCACCACTTTGTGCATCTGGCTTTAGATGGGTACTGTGCTGCTGGGCTTTGGAGGCAAGTTCCTTTCACCATTGCGCCATCTCCCCAGCCTGGATACTATGTTTTCCATGAAATTTATGCTCAATTTATTTCCTATCCATTAAAAGCAAAGAATCTGTATAGAGATGCCTCAGATTCTTCTAGTAAAATTTCTTTCCTTACATATTACCAGATTACTGACTGGTGCCCTGTAGGGGTATATACCTTTAACAGGTTTGACTTTTGGCTGAGCACACAAAACGGCCAAAGCTTACTATACAACTATGATTCAGCACCCTTACACAGATGAGATCATTGTCTGGAGTGCACCTGCATTCACACTCCCTGTATAAACACCCTATGACTGGAATAAGGAGCTCAGCTTTGACCCGTTTTGCATTGCAACTGGTGTCTGCTAATGTCTACTCTGCACACCTTCTTCTGGTCAGGCTCACCCTGTCCATGAATTCCCCTTGAGCTGCCTGTTCCTGACACACACATTCAGTGAAAGATTAACTACAGAAAAGCATATACACTCACTTCATAAAAGGTTTATTAAATGAAATTAAATTAAGACCTCCAAACTTTGGAAAACTAAGTGTTTTGTTGTTGTTGGTGTTGTTTTGTTCTGATAAGGATTGGCCTACAATATAAAAGAATTATTGTATTTAAAAGGGGGGGGGGTTAAAATTGAATGTGACAAACCAAGGGAGGTAGTTTACAAAGCTATTTGTTTAGATTCTTGTTTCCCTGATTTTCCAGATGTAGAAGAAGATATCTATCACTTGAAGGTCTTCAGTGGCCACCCTAGGTTTTGTGGTCTGTTACAGTGGAGAAAGGCATAAAAGGTCAAAGATCGCCTACCCTTAGTACTTTTCTCAGGAGACAAGGAGCCGTCACATGGCCAAGTATGAATTGCCCCCACATGGGAGCTCACCCATGACTTGATGCTGTCTGTATTGTCAATATTAAGTTCATTTAAAGTTGTTCCTAGCTTATTGTTTTCTTCCTCTACTTTCGGTTTCCCTTTAGCCTTTTTTTCTTTTAATTTTTTTGTTTATTTTTATTTACTTATTTGAGAGTGACAGAGAGATAAAGAGGCAGATAGAGAGAGAGAATGGGCATGCCAGGGCCTCTAGCCACTGCAGACGAACTCCAGATGCGTGCGCCCCCTTGTGCATCTGGCTAACGTGGGTCCTGGGGAATCGAGCCTCGAACCGGGGTCCTCAGGCTTCACAGGCAAGCGCTTAACTGATAAGCCATCTCTCCAGCCCCTTTTTGCCTTTTTTGCTTGTTCTACATCTTTCACATGAATGGCTAAATGTGGTAAGAGTTAATTTACATTCCTACTCAAAACATGTGTCTGTGTAGAGTTTTCAACAGCATCTTGTTTTGGAGGAAAAGGTAAGTGCAAAACAAGAGAAGCAAAACCATAAACAAAATTAAGAAGAAAACAATAGAAGCCACCAAATGAAATCATCTCTCTGTCTCTTAGACTCTTGCAATAAGAGGATTACTATAAAATTCAAGACATCATATAAAAGATGATGTACACATTTATAACAGTATTTTTTTCTGGTTATGGATAACAATTAATCACTTCCTACATTTCTTTGCATAAAAGAAGTAGAACTTTTATCACCAATTTAGTGAGCAAAAAAACGGTGCAGAACAAATAAAAACAGTGAGGAATATAATTATCAGTAATATTTCTTCTTTGATTTGAAATCCTCTTCTATTTTAAATTCAAAGTCAAATGAATTTCTACAAAGAAGTGAATTTTTCTAACAATGTTGAAATATATTGATTATTATTCCAGGAAGGAATATCATGGTTGCTATCATACAAACATAACTCACCACTTCCCATCTTCTTACATTAAATAGAAGAGATATTACCTCGCTGAAAGTCCTTATAGGGGAGACCAAGACTCTAAATAAATAGGCTGGTCACAGACTGAAATCAAAGCACCTGAGCTTTGTTAGTCATAATCACGAGTCATTAGATGGCCATGGTAAGCCCCATTGCCAATCTATTCATGGATGGAAAAAAATTGGATTTTGTGACCTCTAAATACATGCCAGGTGAAGGAACTGTTTTGGCACAAACCTTTCATATTATCATGGATAAACGATGTATATTGATTGCAGATGAAAATGCAGAAGAAAGTCAATAGCTTAATTTAGCCCAAAAATCAATATACAACGATACAAAGAAGGAATCCATCCCTTCTTTTAGCAACAGAGCAATTATATAAAGTGGAAATCTAGGTATAATGACCTCTAGCATACCACTGGATGTATTTCAGTGAAAAATGTACACTCATAGGCTTTATGCAGTTTATATAATGCAGCTAATATAAACCACAGGCTTCTCTGCACTGCAAGTTATCCTGGGAGCAGGGCAAGTTTATCATGTGTCTTCCCTGTCTGGCACACTGCTTGTTTTATAATAAGCACTCAATAAATTTATCTTGATAAAAGAAATAGTATGAAGTATAGCTGGGTTATCCATAGAATTACAAATCTTAATACTAAGAAAGGGCCTCATCTATCACTCGTCTGTTTAGTTATGTCATCTAATGACTTTCAAATTTGGCTTGCCAATAGAGGAAGTCAGGAAGGTTTTAAAGCATTTGTTGCTTACAACCTACCACCAGAGCTGATTTTAATAATGTGGAGCTAGGCCCAGCATAGCATGGTGTAAAAGGTTTCCAAGTGATAGAGGCAGGTAAAAACAACAACAATAACAATAGAAGTATTACCATTTAATTCATTTTACAAAGAAAAACAGAAAGTTAATCAGCCAAAGGTTGCTTGTTTAAACCCAAACACTTTGGAGCCTGGACTCCGAATAGAGATTATTTTGAATGACTGCTACAGGAATAGATTTTATGCACACAAAATCAATAACAGCAAATGTGAAAAGGACTTTGATCTGATGTGTGCATATTTCTCTTATAGAGAAATGACATGGCATTCCATTTACGTATTTGAATGAGTATACCTAAATTCATTCCATTGTGTGTTAGTTTTCACCTAAAGAGCAATTTTATGGCAGTGATTAGCATGGGAAATCATACAGAGATAATGTTGGATTTGACCTCTACATATACACAATTTCTGTTTGTACTTTGGCCACATTGTTCATGTTCCTCAAAGTGTAATTGCTTTGTGCCTCCACAGTGCTAACACAAGGATTAGGAATCATATTTTAGAGACATCTTAAAAATAACCCTAATGAAGAGAAGTCTCTTAACTGTGTCCCTGCAATTTTCTCCTTAATCTTGAGCTGGAAAATAGAAGTTATTTGAAAAAGTGTTTGAGATATAAAGATATGATGTCATTATGTAGCTTATCACAATGCAATTCTATCTTACTGTGTTGTTGCTTAATCTTTGCAGATTTTCTTTTGGCAAAAAAAATTATTTGGGGCTTGAGAGATGGCTTTTTGGTTAAGGCACTTGCCTATAAAGCCTAAGAACACAGGTTCAATACCCCAGTACTCATGTAAGCCAAGTGAAAAGGTGGCACATGTATCTGGAGTTTGTTTCCAATGGCTAGAGGCCTACGTGAGCCCATTCTCCTTTCTCTCTCTCTTTTCTGAGTCTCTTTCTCTCTTAAATAAATAAATAAAATATGAAAAATTCATTTGTTTGTTTTCACTGGGCCAACTTAGGACAATGTACTGTAAAACTCGAATTGAATTTAAAGCTTTTTAATAAAGAAATTTAGCCTGTTTTCAGTTTCCAGCAGGCTTGCCCAAGATCTCTGACTGCTCCTGACCTCACAGGAGAGGGTACATCTTCATTCATTACCCTTCATTCTTCCTTATGTACGTCTGAATTTCAGGAGAATAGGACACTTGCATCAAGCAAGCATGTTCACAAGGTAGCTCATGGCCCTCCACCATCAAAAGTACTTTGGGGGTGGAGAGATGGCTTAGCGGTCAAGGCATTTGCCTGCGAAGCCTAAGGACCCCAGTTTCATTCTCCAGGACCCACAAGCCAGATGCGCAAGGGGGTGCATGCATCTGGAGTTAGTTTGCAGCGGCTGGAGGCTCTGGCGTACCCATTTTCTCTCTTTCTCTCTCTCACTCTCTACCTCTTTCTCCCATAAACAAACAAACAAACAAACAAACAACTAAGTAAATAAAATATTTAAAAAGTGTTTTGAATGCCATGGCCTTTATACTTCCCACTGTCTAAGCCACCAGCACCCAGGCAAAGCCCTGGAGCATAAAACCCACAGGGGCAGAGGGCCTGTTTTTCAGCAACATAGGATGAGGTCAGGCATTACTTCTTTAAAGCTATGTATTATGCCCCAATACTCCTGTCTTCTTTTAGACTCGCATTTTGGTAAAAGACTTGAAAGAATGTAAGAGGGAATGATGGACAACTTCCCCCTACAAAATCAAAAATAGGACAAAATGGAGAAATTAAATAAAAAAGTATATTATGAAAAATTCCTACCAACTGAAAAGACAATAAAATTTCAAACTTAATTTTCCCAGTTAAAAAGGTGAACCTGGTACCAGCACAAGGATGAAGGAGATAGACACAGAGAACACTCAACTCCTACCAAACCAGAGATCCAGAGACACAGAGGCTTCCAAGATCTCATCACTGAAGCAGACCTCAAATGAACCCAACATGGCTCAGGGAAATTTGTGGAAAAGGAAGCGGATTGTTAGAGCTACATGTTGGGATATTATGCACAGAGACATTTCCTCTTACCAAGAACTGATGGCTAATCCCATAATGCACTACCCACATTGCCCAATGAAGAGGGTCCCTGTGGAGGGGGAAGGACAAGGAGGAGGCTAGCGATGGTACCAACATGGTTGTATAAACACTGTGTACATAACTAATAAAAAAATGAGCCTAACAATGCTACCAAATTGACTGTATTCACTGAGTACAAAACTAATTAATAAAAATTAAATTAAAACAAAGATCAGAGATGGGATGGAGAGATGGCCTTAGTGGTTCAGGCACTTGCCTGTGAAGCCTAAGAACTCATGTTCAAATCTCCATGTCCCACATAGCCAGATGCCCAGTGACGCAAGGCAATGTCACACATGGGCAGAAGGGGGCACAAGTGTCAGAAGTTTGTTTACAGCAGGCTGAACATCCTGGCATGCCCATTCTCTCTCTCTCTCTCTCTGTCTATTTCTCTCTTTGAAAATAAAAAAATTAAAAATAAAAAAAATTAAAAAAAATTAAAAATTAAAAAGGTCAAAGATATCCCCCCTTCCCTATACTTGGGGCATTTTATTTCATAAATTTATGCTTAATTGTTTTCTTGTCATAGTGAGATGTGCACATGAGAAAGCCTTATATGTTGTTTTTAGAGATCCTTTTGTGGGTTTTTTCGACTCAGCGGTGTTTCCTCAGAGCAGGGAAGTCTTGGTTTGGAAGCATCCCAATCATGGGAGATGGCACCTGTCTCCCAGTGTCTAGATAGACCATGAACACTTTGCTATTCCTCTATGGTGGCCCACAGTAATCACATAGCTAAGGACAGAGCTTCAGACCCAGTGCTCCATTACTTACATCCAACTCAGCTAATATTTGCCAATGAAATCTTCTTGAACAAAAGATCCATATGGCTGTTCATAATCCTGGTATAATCTAATCATGAAGAAAATAAATGACCTTGGAGAACTTGGTTAGTTTTATGCATTGGGGCTTATTATCTCTGTATATTGAAATGTATTTAAGATTTTTGCTTTTATTCTTCTAGTGTAGATTAACAATTCTTCCAGCTTTGAGTGACCTTCTTAGGGCTAATACTCACCAGATTCACTTGTGTAAAGATTTTGAGAAGATCACTAACAAATGTTTTCAATCTGTGACATGAAACCTTCTGACAAGTAGAACAACTTCCTTTTATTCCATATATTTTTGGAGCAATAGTACCACTAGTCATAAGTCCTGTGTACTATAATATATTCAAATGATATTGATTACTCTTCAAAAGATAAGAATTGCATTATTTTCTCATAGTGTTTTAACCTCAAATGTAAATACTTATATATATTTATTTTATAATAGGAAACTAATAGAATAAGAACTTATTTGTTCTTAATCATAATTTCCCTTAATGACAATTACCTTTTGTGTTGTTAACCTTCTGTTTTAAAATGCATTATAGAATATTTTCATGAATCGATGTAGCAGTTATGTAGTGGTGAGAATATGAAATTTCCCCCATAGACTCATTTGTTTTGAATACTTATTAGCAGGTGGGAACTTGGGAAAGTTGAGTATTTGAGAGGTAGAGCCTTGTTGGAGGAGTTGTCACAGAAACTTTTCAGTTTGGTGAATACATTCTTGTTAATTTCTGCTTTTGTTGTCAACAATATTCAAATATCCAAGTAATTGTTGTTAAGGCCAATGTCTTGAAGCTTTCCTGTTTCTTCTGGTAGACTTATAGTCCTAGACCTTCTGTTTAGGTCCCTAATCTATTTTGAGTTTCTTTTTTAGATGTAGTATAAGAAATCAATTCATTCTTTTGCATGCAATTATCTAGTTTTTCCAGTACCATTTATTGAAGTTACTATCTTTTCAATATTGTGTCATTCTTGGCACCCTTTTAAAAGTGAGGTGAACTCACTGTGTATATGTATGAGTTTAAATTTGTGCCCTCTCTCATGTTTCATGATATGTACCTATATGTCTGAAATATATATAATGTATATGTATATATGTGTAATGTATATGTATATATTCTGTGGTATACTCTTTTTAATACTCTAGCTTTGTAATTGTAATAAAATTTAAATCACAAAGTGCAGTGTCTAAGTTTTATTACTCTTGTTCAAGACCACATTGGCCATATATTGTCTTCTTGTAGTTGAATATGAAATACCATTGGAATTAAAGTAGAGATTGAATACAATATGTACATTATTTTTGATAGTATACATATGTTAAGAATGCTACTTCTAATCATGAACCCAGAATATCTTTCCACTTTTGGGGCCTTTATCGATTCTTTCTTCACTGTGTTATAGTGGCAAAGGTTCATTTTTTCATAGTTTAGCTCAAATGTACTTGTCAATACTTTTCCTAATGGATGCTATGATAAATAAATATTTTTTGTTGATTTTTTCAGATAGTTTGTGCTAATATATTTAAGAATAAATTATTTTTGCATGTTGATTTTATAGAGTGAAATGTTACTGTGTTCATTTATTATTTCTGGAACTTTTTAGTGGACTCTTCATATACTTATACACACAGTATATAATGTAGATAATTATATAATATATAAAATATGTAATAGAACATAAAATATGTCATATGAAAACAGAGGTAATGTAACTTCTTTGTTTTGGATGCCTTTATATATTTTTCTTGTTCAATTGCTCTTTTATTCCACCAACACAAACTGAATAGAAATAATGAGAGTGAGCATCTTGCCTCATTCCTGTTCTCATAGGAGAGCTATCAGTTTTTCATGGTTGTGTATGGTATGAGGCTTGTCATATATTTTGCATTATGTTTCTTGTATATGCAGTGATTATTGCTACAAAAAGTGCTGCACTTTTTCAAATGTCCATTCTACATCTATTGATATGGGCACATGATTTGTCATTTCTCCTGCTAGTGTATTGTTTGATTTCTATATGCTGAGTCCCTATTTGTCCCTTTGGTAAAACCTGCTTGACATGGTATTGCAGTCAGGTTTGCATTGCTGGTAGAAATCACAGAACTAAGAGCAGCTTGTGGGAAAAAGAGGTTTATTTTGGCTTACAGGCTCGAGGGGAAGCTCCATGATGGCAGTGGCAAATGATGGCATGAGCAGAGGGTGGACATCACCCCCTGGACCACATAAGGTGGAAAACAGAAACAGAAGAATGTGCCAAACACTGGCATTGGGAAACCAGTTATAACACCCATAAGCCTGCCCCCAATAATACACTCCCGCCAGGAGACAATAATTCCCAATTCTCCATCAGCTGGGAACCTATCATTCAGAACACCTAAATTTATGGGGACACCTGAATCAAACCACCACACATGGTATATGGATTTTTTAACGTGTGCTTTAATTATCACTGCTAATATGTTGTTAAGGATTTAAAGTATATTATATATATATATATACAGATAAATGGTGCACCAGGGCCTCAGCCACTGCAATCGAACTCCAGACACTTGTGCCACCTAATGGGCATGTGCACACTTATGTTGCTTCACCTTTGTGCATCTGGCTAATGTGGGATCTGTAGAATTGAACATGGATCCTTAGGCTTCACAGGCAAGTGTCAAGTGCCTTAATGGCTAAGCCATCTCTCCAGCCCTTGTTAAGGATTTTGTATTATACTCATCAAAGTTGTGTCATAGTTTTGTATTCCTGTGGTTCTCTTACCTGGCTTTGGTACTGAATGGCCTCATCCATTGTCTCTGAAAGCACTCCCAACTGTCCCATTTAATGGATGACTTTGTGGTTTGATGTCAATATTCTTTAAATGCTTGGTAGAAATATATCATGAAGCTACTGGTAGTTATTTTTTTCTGTTTGGTGATGATTGGTTAGTAACTCACTCTCTTTACTCATTACGCTCAGTTTGAATTTTTCTGTTTCTTCATGATTCAGCCTTATAGGTTGTTTGTTTCTAGGAATGAATCCTTTCTCTCTTGATTATCCAATTTGTTTTCACACTTTTGGGGTTTCAGTAAGTGGTCTCTTACTTAGGATCCTTTGCATATCTATGGAATCAATTATAATGTCTCATTTTATATTTTAAGTTTATTTATTTTTCAAAGTTACCTAAAGACTTTCCATTATTTTATAACTAGGTCCCCTCCAAAAGTTTCTAGCAGTTTCCAAAACAACACCATTTGCTGAGGACCAAGCTTTTGAACCATAACTTATTTTCAGAGACGCTTCATATCCAAACCAGAACTTTACCTTCTTGGGAGCAGGACTTGACTAATGACTGGAGAAAAGATGATGAATGAACTACTATTACTGCCAGTGTGGCATGTCCTAGACAAATGATTGTTGCCTTCCAGCTCCAGTCAGGTTGAGGGAAGGGACTTTGTTAAATGGTGTGAGGATTGCTCATGCTAGAAAATTCTTCTTCTTTGCCCCTTTGACCTCTCAGTTCAGCCATATTTTCACTAAAATCTTACCTAACACATGTTGAATTTTATAGGTAATCACTTGATTAAGCTTTAGTTCCTGTATTAGTTCCTGTGTGCATGTTGATCAAACCTGCCCAGGGCAGGGAAAAGTAGTTATTAAAATGACCAATAAACATTAGCCAGATTGAAGTAACTGCATGCATGTGTTATAAGGAATTTGATTTACTTCCCTGCCAATTGTTGGTGGCATTTTAGAATGAAATGATTTCAACCTTTAACAGTATAGCTTTATATTTAGTAATATAAAAATTTTCTTGTAACAAGATGAGACAGTGAAGATAAAGGATTTAGGTGGCACATCAATTGTAGTGAATGAATAGATGCAAACTTGAAAGCTTGAAGAAAAAATGCATCAGAGGTCAAGTCAGTGACTGTGTGGGAGGTCACATGTTTGATTACTAGGAAAATGATACATGCTAATGGTACTGAGAGAGCGGGCGACATAGCACAGTGGTAGAGTGCTTGTTTAGAATGCAGTTGGTACTGAGCTCAGTTCCTAGCACCACAGAATAAAATTAAATAAAGTTAGTAAGTAACAAAGGAGATTTCTTCTCAGTGAGCTTTGGCCACCTACAAGGTTTTATTTACTCCCACCATCCTCTCCTGTGCTAAAAATAGCCCGAGAAACCAGGGTGGCTTAACACTTATCTTTTTTTGCTTAAGGGTATATCTACCAACTTAATTATTTCTTCAGTGTGAGAACAGAAATAGTTTAATTACATTGCTTAGTGACTTTAGTAAAATCAGGTAAGCTTAAAATGATCTTGTTCTACTCTTCCAAAAACTGAGAATAGAGTTGTACAGGATTTGGAGATTTATATTATACCCTAAAATGATTTGTTTAACTAAGCCCAGAGTTTATTATCTCATGCTTACAATGTGGAGCATATTTCTCTGGAGAAGTAAACAGTGCTGATCCTTGTGAAACAGAGATGGCATTTTATAGGCCAAATCTGGGGCTACTAGCTGATTTTTGCCCTGGAAGGTCAGTCCAAGTGTTACGACATATGGGTTTGAGCTTTATTCTACTCTTTCCTCTTGTGTAAGGAATACAGAAAAATTCTCGTTGTGTTTTTTATGAACCTGAGAGGCATTTGTAAATGTTGAAATCTGGAAGGTAGAAAATAAGTAAGTTGATACAGTACAGGAAAGCTATAAAAATGAGAAGACAATAGTTTTTATTTATTTATTTGACAGAGAAAGAGGGAGAAAGAGAGAGAGAGAGGGAGAGAATTGGTGCACCGGGGCCTCCAGCCATTGCAAACGAACTCCAGATGCATGTGTCACCTTGTGCATCTGGCTAACGTGGGTCCTGGGGAATCAAACCTGGGTCCTTTGGCTTTGCAGGCAAATGCCTTAACCGCTAAGCCATCCCTCCAGGCCATAAGACAATCGTTTTATAAAGCAAAATAAAACAAAGACAGTAATCAATAATTATAGGGTTTAACCTAAATGAAGAGGGAAAGCCATCCCATATTCACGCATCAGCAGAACTGACATTGTAAAATGACCTTACTATTGGGAGTTATCAACAGAGTCAGTGTTACTCCCCATCAAAATTCCAATAACATGGGCTGCAGAGATGGCTTAGCAGTTAAGGCATTTGCCTGCAAAGCCTAAGGACTCAGGCTTGATTCCCCAGGACCCATGTAAGCCAGATGCATGGGGTGTATCATGCATCTGAAGTTTATTTGCAGTGGCTGGAGTCCCCGGTGTACCCATTTTCTATTTCTCTGCCTGTTTCTCTCTCTCAAGTAAATAAATAAAATACTAAAAAAAAAATTCCAGTAGGGCTGGAGAGATGGCTTAGCGGTTAAGCACTTGCCTGTGAAGCCTAAGGACCCCAGGTGTGAGGCTCGATTCCCCAGGACCCACGTTAGCCAGATGCACAAGGGGGTGCATGCATCTGGAGTTCGTTTGCAGTGGCCAGAGGCCCTGGCGCGCCCATTCTCTCTCTCTCTGTCTCTCTCTCTCTCTCTCTCTCTGCCTCTTTCTCTCTCTGTCTGTCACTCTCAAATAAATAAATAAAATTAAACAAAAAAATTTTAAAATATTCCAATAACATTATTCACAGAAGTAGAAAAATATTCCTTTTACCTGGAACCACAAAAGATTCCCAAGTAGCCAAAACATTGTTAAGCAAAAAGAACAGTTCTGGAGATAACACAATGCCTGATTTGACATTATACCATAACACCATTGTAAATAAACAACAACAACAACAAAAGATAGCATGCTACTGGCGAAGCAGACATGTAGGTCAGTGGAATAGAAGTCCCAGAAATAAGCTCACACAGCTACAGCAAGCTAATTTTCAACAAAGGTGTCAAAAACATACATTGGAGAAGAGACAGACTCTATCAAATGGTGCTTGGATAACTGGATATCCACATGTAGAAGAATGAAACTAGATCCTTCTCTTTCCTTCTGGAAATCAAAGTGGATCAAAGGCTTCAATCTAAGACCCAAAGCTTTGAAACTACTAGATGAAAACATAAGGAAAAACACTTCGAGAAATATCTGGAGGCAAGAACGTTCTGAAAAGGGCTGCAACTTGGGAAGCAATAGCACAAGTTGACAAATGTGATTACAAGAAAGTAAAAGGTATCTGTATAAAAAAAGAAAAAAAAAACTTTTAACATAATGAAGAGACAGCTGATATAGAATAGGAGCAAACCTTTTTCAGGTATACATCTGACATGGGATTATATCTGAAATATGAGAAAAGGAGGGAATGGGGTTAAGGGATTTGCTCAATATACAATATATACCTATACAAACATTTAAAAATAAATTTAAAACTCAAAAAATACCACCCCAATAAAAGACCCATCCCAAAAATCTGATCAGTAAATCAGCAAATGAAATAGCAGACACTTCAAAAGCTGGAGCACAAATGACAGGAATTACATCTTTATCTACTAAGGCAAATCAGAAGCACATTGTGATTTCATCTCATGTTAGTCAGAATGGCTGTTATTGAAACAAGCAAACACCAATGGCTGCTGGGTGAGCAGGGGTGAAATGGTTAGGAGTCCTTCCTTATATGCTCCTGCTGGGAAGAACTGATGCTTCCTCTATGAAACTGAGCATGGAGATTCCTCAAAATACTACAATTAGAACTATCACATCCAGTTTTACCACACCTGGGAATATACCTGAAGATATCTAAGTCACTGTACGTTCAAGATGCTTGTACATCTACATTTACACTATTATGTTTTCAATTTTCTTGTTTTAAAATTTATTTGAGAGAGAGAGAGAGACAGAGAGAATGGGTATTCCAGGGCTTTGAGCTGCTGCAAACCAACTCCAGATCCGGGCGCTCCCCTGTGTGCACGTGTGACATTGCATGCTTGTGTCACTGTGTCTGGCATACATGACACCTGGAAATTTGCATATGCATTCTTAGGCTTTGCAGGCAAGAGCATCAACTGCTAAGCCAGCCCTGTTTATACTATTATGGAACCATCCTATGCATCCATCAACACATGAATTTGTAAACTATAGTAAATGTACAAAAATGAAGTTTGATTATATAACAAATACTAATGAAATTACACCATTTGCAGAAAACAGGATGGAATCAGAAGTTATATATAGCATGAAAGTTGAAGAGCAACTATTTGAGAAGAGGAAGGAGACTAGAGGGAATAGGTGGGTAATGAAGAAAGAATATGATGAAAATCCATCATATACTTGAAGAAAAATATCATTTCAAAACTCATTGCTTTGGACAACCAATATACACTCACATAATTTTTAAAGAAAGAAACATGAAGATAACATCAGTTGTAAGTAAATACATACCAGTGATGGGTGCTGTAGAAAAAGAAGACATATTTTCTTCACTTTCCTTGTGTTATGTGAAGAATGAACTTGTGCAAGGGAGAAGAGGGAATAATGAAGCAGAAAAGAAAGGAGGAAAAGTGGAATGCTGAGAAAAGTGGAATACTGAGAGTGAGGAAGAAGGCAGGAAGCCTGGGTCCTGTTTAAGATTCTGGGTTCATGAGCCTGGCACTGAGGTCCATGGAGCTCATGTGTGGTAAACATGAGCTAGAGGCAACAAGCACAGATAAGTCGTCTGGAACTTGGTGAGTGCTTATAATACTTAAAAATTAATTCAAGCATCACTAAATGGTGGCTGTCATACTAATTCTTTTACATGATATCCCTTAGGAAGGGGATAAAACATTTCACAAGAGAAATGAATTACTCCATTAAGAGCAGAGACTTGAGATAATAAATATGCTATCAACAGTTTTCAAGTCTATTTCTTCTTTGCCAGTTGAAGCACAAGGCTCCCCCCCCCTTCACTGTAGAGCTCTTCAGTGTAGAGTCCAGTAAATTACTTTTTACATTTTTTTTCCCTCTAGTATTCCTATTTCTGGTCTCTTGTAGGTAATTTTTATCTGGGGCAACAATCAGAGGTATCAAGAGCATGTGGTTTTAAGGTGACTAGAAGTTATCACCCAGGTTTTGAAAACAAACCTATCACACTTACATGTCACAATTCTATCAAAACTCTTAAATTTAAATTATTGGTTTGGTCTAAGCATCCACACCTTGGTTTATCCAATGCCTACAAAGATTTTGCCCAGATCCAAGTAGGAACCTGTTTAGATTATTGAAAGGACAGTCTCAGAACAGAAGAGGAATCCTAAAAGGCAAATTTTAATTTCTTCCCTGATAGGCAAAGTCAGCTTGAAATCCACCCACAAGGTAGTTCTTTTCCAGCCCAATAAAAACTTTGCCAGTCCATCTCTACTAGATGCCCTGCTAAAGTTAGGTTATAGCAATTGACCAGCATCTACCCTCTTCTGATAATCCCTCAGGTAATTCAGTTTGATGATTGCCTACCACTGTGAAGACTGAATTTAGGTGCTATACTGTACCTAAGAACATTCTAGTAATTCACACCCACATTTAAAATTAACATTTGTGGGCTTCTGAGCAAATAGGGAATAGACAACTCTAGATAATGGAGGATTTGTGTGTTAGTGTAAATTAAAAATATATATTTCTGAGTGGAGAGATAAATCTCCTGCTTAGGCTAATTACTATTACTTTATATTCATTAAGACAAGAGTCTATCAGTCACCTGCCAGTTTTTCCTACTTCAACAATCATTTTTTAAAGAAACCGAATATAGGAAATTAACTTTTCTTCTTTAGCAATTCAAAACCAAGTAGTATCCTAACAGGATATATGTTTTTGTTCAAGTTAGCTTTTAAAAGGTCAAAGTCATAAAAATCTTCATTTTGTTTTTAGGAGACTGAAATCAGATATATTCTATGATTGAGCATTAATATTGACACAGGGACACATGAAAGGGATTATTTTTAAATTTAAACAAAAAATTATGGAAAATCTGAAGTTGATAACCATAATCCCCAAAGTTAAGTAACCATGAAATAGGCAATTTCATATAGGATGGAACTAAGCCATAGAGCTCAGTTTTACCTGCTACAACATTGTGTGGTTTAACTTGTGCTATTACCTATATTTAATGAGTAGGGAAATTTGTTCCATCCAAAGGCACTATAAGATGCCATTATTGAAATAAGTAGCAACACCATGTAAAAAGGTAGCATGGGGCAGAGGAGCCAGTCTTCAAATAGAAGGAACTAAAGTAAAAGAGTTAAGGAGAGGTAATGACTAAACGTGTGTATTCATTACATTGGAAGTGTGTTGTGAGCAAGCACCGTCAGTGAAGAAGAGAGTGGCAGGCTCTAAGTAATGCTGTGGGCTGTAAGGATATGGGGTTGTGTAACTAAAAGTGGGGGCTATAGAAAATGTGGCCACAGTAAAAGGTTTTGGAACATGCAATGACCAAAAAAGTAATTCAAAATCTAATGCAAAGGCTGAGACGGCTTAGCAGTTAAAGACATTTGCTTGCAAAGCCTGCCAGCGTGGGTTCAGTTCACCAGCCACCCATGCTGGATGGACACAGAAAGTGGTGGGTGTTCGTTTGCACCATCAAGGGGCTTTGGCACGCCCATGCACATATACACATGTACAAATAAGTATTTATTTAAAAAATCAGTTGCATAGTGCATCTGAACTGTTTGTGGCAGCACCAAGTCCATGTCACATACTAAGATTTATTGGTGCTGTGATTCTGAACACACCTCATGTACACGTTATATGATACACACCTTCATGCTCATAGTACCAGGGAACTTGGCTTGAAATATCTTGGCTCAGATCAAGTAGACTGTGTATGCACTAACTACTTTCTCATTGCTATGTCCAAATATCTGACAAGAAACAACTTAAGGGAGGAAGGGTTTATTTCAGCTGACAGTTCAAGGTTGCAATGCATCCTTGCTGGGAAGGCATGGTGGCAGGTGCTTGAGGCAGCTCAGTGTATAGAGAGGAAGCAGACAGCAATGAATGCTTGTGCTCTGGTAGTTTTATCCTTTTGTTTGAGTATACACATGTATAAGTTAGGTATAAAATCAAACATGGACTCATAATAACTCACATGCTAATTCATTTAAAATAATTATTTGATATATAAATGATTATTCCATTTTTTTCAAGATAAAAGCAAATACTAACAAGATGGATGTGCTAGATATCAGAGAAATGCCAGTTAAAAATACATTCAGGGGCTAGGGAGATGACTGAGCAGATAAAGGTGCCTGTTTGCAAAGCCTGCAAGCCTGTATTCAATTCCTAAGCCACCCACATTAGTCTCACACAAAATGTGATGTAATTGCCTGGTGTTCATTTGCAGTGATAAGAAGCCCTAGCATGCTCATTTTCTCTCCCTCTCTGTTTTTCTTTCTGGTTTATAAATAATAAATGTTTTAAAAATACCTTAAAAATGTATCTGCCATATAACTCAGCTTTACCAATCTGCAGTATTTACCCAAGGGACTCCAAGGTAACATACCACAGAGATATGTGTACATCAATGTCTACTACAGCACTACTCATAGTAGCTAAGTTATACTAGGTGCATGCTAGCAGAAGAATGAATAAAGAAAGTGTGATATATATACACAATGGTATTACCCCCCAATTTTAAAGAAGGAACTAGGCACAAGTGGAGATAACCATATCAAGTGAATTAAGTAAGTCTCAGAAAGACAAATACCACATGCTTTCTCTCACTGAGGTCCCTAGGTTTTATATAGAAACATAAAATCATGTGTGTACACACCACTGAAAGTAGAAATAAAAATGTCTACAGAAACATAGAGAGCTAAAAAAGAGGGGAGTGAAAGGGCAGGGTAAGAGAGTGTAGGGAGATTATGCTTGAAGTTGCATTATATGCTTGTATGGACATATTCTTATGCAGCCCAGTATTGTGTAATATATATATATATATTGCAGTGGGAAAAAAAAGAATAATAGAATGCAATACCCAGTCATGTAAAAATTCCTCAGGTGGAAAGGATCCATCAGTCGGAAAACTTTCAGAAGCACTGCTCTTGAATTACCTGATAAAAATAGTTCTGAGGATTTGAGTTTTGCCTCCTATCTTTTATGAAGATAAAAGTCAAAAAATCTTCCACTCTGTTCTTTTCTTTTGGTATATTAAGTAAAATAAAGAGAAAAACATCATCAGAAGAAAAATAATCATATATGATTTTAAGCTAGAAGGTATTTTAGTCTGAGTGATGAGCTAAAAAGAACAGGATGCATGGGTTCCATTCCCCAGGTAAAACCAGATGCAGAAAGATGCACATGTGTCTGCTAGAGTTCATTTGCAGTGGCAGGAGGTCCTGGCCCACCCATTCTCTCCCTCTATCTCTCTCTCAGAAGAGGAAAGAGGGATGGCATTAAGTTATATAGAAGATATAGTCTTTTTATGTTATACTAAAGTGTCAATGAAAGTACATCTAAAAGTTGTGGACAAACACACACTTAAGAAAATGTTTACCATCCATAATCATTAGGGAAAGGCAAATTAAAACAACTATGAGATTCCACCTTACCCCAGTAAGGATAGCAAACATTAAAAATTGAAATGAAAACAACAGCTGGTGAAGATGTGGAGAAAAAGGAACCCTCATTCACTCTTGATGGGAATGTAAGGGAAAGCAATATGGAGACTCCTAAAAAGGTTGCCTAAAGAGTTACCAAGAGGCCCAGTTATTTTCTTACTGGGCATTTACCCTAAAAGTTCCATGCCTCAGTTCAGAGAGATTCGCTCACCTATGTTTATAGCTGCTCAATTCATAATAGCTAAAACCTGGAATCAACCCAGATGTCCATCACTAGATGAATGGATAACCAAGATGTGGTATGTCTACATGATAGAATTCAACCCAGCAGTAAAGAAAAATGACACAACGAAATTTGAAGAAAAATGGTTGAACCTGGAACAGATCATTCTCAGTGTACTCACCCAGTCACAAAAAAATAATCATTGCATGGTCTCACTCATCTGTGGCTCCTAACCTGAATCTGCCTGAAATGCTGATATACCAAACAAGCATTTCCAGGATTGGACAATAGGGAGGGTGGGGTGGGAGGGGTGGGTAAAGGTGGGATTAGAGGACACAAAACTGGACCCTAATGGCAATGGCACCGTAAGTTCTACATCCTAAAAGACAGACTAAATGGCTGAACCTTCATCAGGTCCTTGGAGGGAACATCTGAATCACAGGGCCCTGGAGAATGTATGATGAAGACTAACCTTAAACTTCTCATGTTTCTCAATCTCTCTCTCTCTGTCTTCATCTTCTCTCTATCTCTTTTATATTACCTATCTTTTTCTTCCTTCTTTTCCTTAGTGCTAGCCTATAACTCCCAGTACCAGCATGTGGTTAACATCCACAATGAACTTCTGATCAGAGAGACCTAAAAGGTTTCCCAAAAGAAGACAGATTTCTGTCAGAGTACTTGATGAACCACCAAAGGTTAGTGGTAAGACCCTACTGCCAAAGACACCATATGCTGTTGGTATGGAACATGGAGTGACCTAGCCGACATCTGGAAGAGTGTCAGCTGCAGGCTGTTAGCTCATCTAGTGTCAGAAGGTGCTACATGAGCAACTGGGGGAAAATGACCAACATCTGTCTGAGCCACTCATGGTCTAAGCTCCTTAGCAGCAAACAACCTGACGTGATGCTCACACAAGTGCAATGGTAACACACAGCTATGGTGGGTGACCAACTGCTTTTGATTTGGCTAAATGATACACTCAGTGGAATGGAACCTATAGCTGGAGCTAGGAAACAAGTCAGAACCATATCCAAAAAATGAGCCTGCTCTCCATTATCCCACCAACAGTGGGCTACAAGAGGGCCTACAGATATAAAATTCCCTCTCTTAACAAATAATGGTTATCCCATTTATCTGGTGCTGAGTTCACTCTCCGTTGTAGAATTTGCTTCTCATTTTCAGATGGATGCAGATCCTGAGGAGAGAATCAGCCCATCACACCTCACCAGGGCCCCAACTGAAACCAAGAGTAATTGGGTAAATGAGCAAGAGTGCTGCTTTCTTGGTAACCTGGTACCAGCACAAGGGTGAAGGAGATAGACACAGAGAAAACTCAACTACTACCCAACCAGATATCCAGAGACACAGAAGGTCCCAAGACCTCATCACTGAAGTAGACCTAAACAAACCTAAAAATAACCCATCGTGGCTCAGGGAAATTTTCAGAAAAGGGAGTGGAAATATTGTTAGAGCCACATGTTGGGACATTGTGCACAAAGACATTGCCTGTTACCCATAACTGATGGCTAACCCCACAATGCACAACTCTTATTCCCCAATGAGGAGGGTCCCTGTGGAGGGAATAGGACAGGGAGGAGGCTAGTGATGGTACCAACATGGGTGTACACTGTGAACATAAATAGTAAAAAAAATAGGGAGGGTAGGGTCTGGGGGAAGGGAAAAGGTGGGAGGACACAGAACTGAACCCAAATTGAACTGGCGCCATAGAATCCTATATCCTCGAAGTCAGACCAAAAGGTGGAACCCTCAAGAGGACTGTAAGGGGAACACCTGAATCAAAAGGCTCTGGAGATGGTGAGATGAAACCTAACCTTAAATTTCTCCTGTTTCTCTTTCTTCTCTTTTTCTTTTCCCTTGGCACTAGCCTGTAATTCCCTGTACCAGGATGTGGTCTACATACACAATGAGCTGTTGAACAGAGAGACCTACTAGATCTCCCAAAACAAACAAGGCAGACTTCTGTCAGAGGACTTGATTACCATTAGAGGGTAATGGTAAGACCTTACTACTGAAGATACCATATGCTGTTGGCACAGACCATGGAGAGACCTGGTTGGAATCCGGAGGAGAGCCAGTCCCCAGACAATTAGTCCATCTAGTGCTGGAAGGTGCTACATGAACAACCGGGGGAAGGTGGCCAACATCTGTCCAAGAAAGTCAAAGTCTAAGCGACTCAGAAGCAAACAACCTGATGTGATGCTCACACAAGTGCAATAGTGGCACACAGCCATGGTGGGTAACCAACTGATCTTGGATTGGCTAACAGATCTGCTTAGTGGAAAGGAAACCATATCTGGAACTGCGAAACAAGTCAGAATCATATCCAGACAATGATTCTGCTTTCCATTGTCAAGCTCCCACTAATCTAGGGCTCTAAGAGGGTCTACACCCTTTAAATTCTCTCTAAATTAATAATGGTTATCCCATTTAACCAGTCCCAACTTAATTATCAATTGGAGAATCTGCTTCTCTTTTTCAGATGGGAGCAGGACCTGAGGAGATAAATGACCCATCACACTTCAGCCTGGCCCCAGCTGAAACCACAGAAGAGTTGGGGAAGTGAGCAAGAGTGCTGCTTTCTTAGTGAATCTGATATCAGCACAAGGATGATGGAGATAGACACTGAGGACACTCACACCTACCAAACCAGAGATCCAGAGGCTCCTAAGAGCCCATCACTGAAGTAGACTTAAAATGCTCCCAGCATGGCTCAGGAATTTTGTGGAAGAGGAGGAGGAAAGATTGTGAGAGCCACAAGTTGGGACATTTTGCACAGAGACATTGTCTCTCCCCCCCCCCATAATGCATAACCCACAATCTCCATGGGGTTGACCTGCATCCCCAAAGAGAAAGGCCTCTTCAGAAAAAGGCAGGGAGGAGGTTGGTACCAACATGTGTTGTTTACATACTAAATATGTCCGTATCTAATTAAAAATTAAAAATAAAAAAACAACAACAAAAAAGTTATCACCTCCAAAAGGCAGCAGAAACAGCTTGCAAAAACAAATGGAGTCAATTTTCAGAACTTTAAAAGTTAATGAAGAGCTTGTACCAACCCAGGGAAAGTTTATTCAAGGAAAACTTACTTCAATATAAAACTGTGACCTTGGTTTTGCTTTCAATAAGTTTTCCTACCACATCCCGCTTTCAGGTTTCTAGTCACCTAGAGGACTAACAGCCAGTGAAGGCTACTGAGGAAAGTAGTTTATTCTTGGGTGAGTTAACATTGTATGATCTATGTAGTGCTTCCCTGGAGTTCCCAATTTTCTGTACTGTCTGTATTTGACATGGCTTAAGATATAAGAGCTATGGGCTGGCACATGTGGGGGAGGGGAAGAGAAGACACGAGGAATGGAGAGAGAGAGGGAGATCCCTATTTTCTGAGTCACTAGTTATTCTGATTAGAAATGAAGATTTTTGTCACCATCTAACAGTGTTTTAGGTTCCTTCTGTCCTTGTTGCTCCTGCGACTGCTTGGAGAATGGAGCAATAATAAAATAATCATGATATAATAATATTAATAGTAATAGTAATAATAAGAAATAAGAGGAGGATGTCTTCCTACTGTCCATGAGTATTAATGGACTTGCTTTCTGCTCGACAAAGAAGCTCTTCTGTTGGCATTGATGCTGCTTTAGGTTTATCATAGGTTGGACTTAAGCTTCAGGATATTAGAAAAGGAATGATTACAAACTACTGGTGCAGTACTACTTAGAATCCTATTTTTCTCCATTAATCCACTTTTGCTTTTAATTCTCATAGTCCTCATATTGCTCCAAACATTCAATATTCAATATTTTATTGTTACAGTTAATGGAGAAGGAAGGGATGGAAGAATGGATGGAGGGAGGAAGAACTTTGATATAGGACCCAAGCTATTTCTTTTCAACAAGGTTTGTCCATGTATAGGCCAAGTGAAATTAAATGTTTATAACAATAGTTGATGTTTAAAGACACAAGGTATTAGAATATAAGATTAGAACTATTTTTGTCCTTTTGTCAAAATGTTTCTGATGAGCTAGAGAGATGCCTTAGCAGTTAAGGCATTTGCCTGAAAAGCCAAAGGATCCTGGTTCAATTCTCCAGGACCCACGTAAGCCAGATGCCAAAGGGGGCACATGCATCTGGAGTCCATTTGCAGTAGCTGGAAGCTCTTGCATGCCCCCTCCCCCTCTCTCACTCTTTTTCTCTCTCAAATAAATAAAATATATTTAGAAATGTTTCTGAGATAATTTTGTGGTAGATTTGTATTTTGGGATGTCCTCTTAGAGATCTGACATCTCATACCAATTCTGCCAGAGAAATAAAACAAGTAGACATTGTCCGTCATAGACAGATGAATGGTATCAGTTATTTTCTGGCTGGACCAGCATCTTTTCAGTGGCTTAATCTTAACTTATTTGTATAAGCCAGGGACTACTTGGTAAAGTGACAGCTTTTCAGGAATCTGAACTCTAGGACCATTAATTTTTGTCTGAAAAGAAGTTTTTATTTTAGCAATAGAGGTCATGACTTCTTTAAAAATGGGCTGGAGAAGATAGCTTAGCAGTTAAGGTGATTGCCTGCAAAGCCAAAGGTCCCTGGTTTGATTGCCTAGGACCCACATAAGCCAGATGCACAAGGAGGCACATGCATCTGGAGTTCTTTTGCAGTGACTTGTGGCCTTGGTACACCATTATCTCTCTCTCTCACACACTCTCTCTACTTCTTTCTCTCTCTCTCAAATAAATACATAAATAAAATATATTAAAAATGTACAACAACACACATATATACATATGTATGTATGTGTGTCTTGGCATGTATATATGTGCACATAAGCATGTGACACCTGCACATCTACGCGTACACACATGTGGAGCTGGAGGACGGCCATAGATGCTGGTTTTGCCTCAGGAACACAGAGGCTATAGCCAACTTTCCTGAGACAGGTTTTCTCTTTGGCCTGGAATTCACCAGTTATGCTAGACTGGCTGGCCAGGAAGTGCTAGGGATCCTCTTGTCTCCTTAGTTCTGGGAAGAAAATGCCATCATGCCAGACTTTTAAAAATGGGGTTCTGGGGATTGAACTCAGGTCCTGTAAGGCATAATTTTATTGACTGAACCATTTCCCCAGCCCTTATGACTTCCTTTAATGTAAGTTTATATGACTTTTTTTTTCCTATAAATTTTTATGTGTGGGAAATTTGGAACCAAAACATAATTCTAGCTTTCCTCTCTTCTCAGAGTCAGATGGCTGATGCAGCTAAGATTGTGTGGAGGATATAAATTATAGATTAATGTGAGGGGATGGGTTGATTTAAGTGCTATTTTAAATGTCACTGGAATATACAAAGAGCAAATATATTGAAACTAGTAAGGTCTATTGAAGAGAGTGTGATCTACACTCATTAACAATGCAGGCAAGATCAGGAATGTACAGGAAGATTTCAGAATACAACTCCCAGTCACTTGGTTTTGAGTGGGTGAGGATTAGGAAAGGAAGTATCTTAACCAGTCAAAATGAGGATTGATGTTGGTTACCCAGCAGTGTGTGCTCCTTGGACTACCTGCTAAGTTACCTCTCTCCAATTCGTTCTCGGTGGTCTCTTTATTCAAAACCACTAACATAGCTACGTATCAGGAACGTTAGTAAGATCTGATTGACTTCAGCCACTTACCTAACAGAGGTAGATGGTGTTCACTTTGTCCCCGCTCTCCCCCCCCAAATAAATACATTGAGATGTAACACATGTTTTGAATCATAGAGACAAAGAAAGGAATTATGAGAAAGATCTAGCTGTGATGTCATTTTGGTCAGGTTCCCACAAAACCAAGATCAGGAGCAGAACAAGGAAACTGTCAGGTGTCAGGGACAATCAGGAGTCAGTGGCGCCCTGAAAGCAGCCTCATGGGACAGTTCAGAAAATACCCATGTGCCTCGCAACAGAAAAAAAAAAAATCTCATTTTCACTTTTTAATGCTATTTCTGCACCTAGAAAGTGTTTCATATGAAAACTTGAATTCCATACATTTCTCTCTTTGACCTTTAAAACAGACAGAATAGGATTTGGAATGTGGAACCTAGCATAACATGACTTTAACCTAACATATCAGGAACATGACACTGGGGGGCATAAGTAAAAAGAAATGGTGATTATGTGTTTCTATCCCTTCGTGGGCCCCTTTACAACTCACCTAGATCCAAAGGATTGGAGCAAGCATGCTGATCAGATACCGATGAGTCAAGAGCCTGTGAGATGTCTTAGCTGAGAGGAGAGGGCATAGTTAAATGTCATATGGGCTCGATGCAGCCCAAGGAGATAGAGTTCTTATTAGTATTCTTGTCGAACTTGATCCCTGCGATTCCTTTAGAGATATGTACATTGCTCTATGGGTTTCAAAGCTGTTCAGAGCAGCTATGAGAAAGTCGGCCCAGTTTTTCCTTTGAAAAACAGACTTTCCAAGTGTTTCTACAGGTGTTTCAGACATACTATGAAGAATATGTTACCTCTATTTCTTTAGTGTTTTCTTTATTTGGAAAGTACTAAACTCCAATAACCATGACAACTATGATAAAGGGAGACATTTATGGGGAAGTGTGACTTCTTTTTAAAAAATATTTTTATGGGCTGGAGAGATGGCTTAGCGGTTAAGCACTTGCCTGTGAAGCCTAAGGACCCCTGGTTCGAGGCTCGATTCCCCAGGACCCACGTTAGCCAGATGCACAAGGGGGTGCACACGTCTGGAGTTTGTTTGCAGTGGCCGAGCGCCCTTGCGTGCCCATTCTCTGTCTCTCTCTATCTGCCTCTTCTCTGTCTGTCACTCTCAAATAAATAAATAAAAAAATAACAAAAAATATTTTTATTTACTTATGGGGGAGAAACACACACACACACACACACACACACACACACACAGAGAGAGAGAGAGAGAGAGAGAGAAGAGAGGGGAGAGAGAGAGTGTGTGTGTGTGTGAGAGAGAACATATTGGGCTTTGAACCTGCTAGAACAAATGAAGAGACATATTTGCCACTCTGTGTATCTGGCTTTACATGGTTACTGGGGAATCAAACTCAGGCCAGCAGGCTTTGCAAGCAAGCATCTTTAACCACTGAGTCATCTCTCCAGCCCTGAAGTCTTCTGTCTTAAGTCTTACGTCCATGGAGTTAACTTAAGACATGATGTAAGCCAGTGATTTTCATCATGAGAAGGTGGGTATCAGAATAACTTAGGTGGTCCTTTTTCTCAAGGACACCATGGACTAGCAAGTACCCTTGTCAGTGTACATGCGCTGAACACCCAAAGCAGAAGCACCTTTGGAATGCTGGTCTTTGATGATATTTATCTATGACAAGTGAAGAGGTCAGATTCTCTGAGAACTTGTTCCTGAGCCCACTGCTGGTTCTGCCCGTAATGTGAACACAGCTCCAGGTGTTCCTGCATAGAGATGCCTAAGGTCACGTGACACGAACAGCATTCTCAGAGCAAGACTGTGACAACAAATATCTCTTCACCCATGATTAAGTAATATGCATGGATATACTTATTCTGAGAAATTTGAATATAAAATGTGCAGTGAACATAACAGCAAATGGATAGCAGGGGCTAGGGAAATAGCTCAGTCTATAAAGTACTTGTCTTCCAATCTTGAGGACCTGGGATCCTCAGAATTCACATGAAAATGTCAGGTCTGTCATCCTAGTGCTAGGAAGGAGACAGAAGGACCCCTGGGACTCAGTGGCCAGCAAGTCTATGGTAATCTCCAGGCTAGTGAGAGACCCTGTCTTTAAAAATGTTGAATGAGGGGGCTGGAGAGATGGCTTAGCAGTTAAGGAGTTTGCCTGCAAAGCCAAAGGATCCTGGTTCGATTCTCCAGGACCCACATAAGCCAGATGCACAAGGGGGCTCAGGCATCTGGAGTTCATTTACAGTAGCTGGAGGTTCTAGCATGCCCATTCTCTCTGTCTCCAAATAAATAAAATATATTGAAAAAATAAAAGGTGAATGAGGGCTCAAAAGATGGCTTGCTGGTTAAGGCAACTGCCCGAGAAGCCAAAGGACCCAGGTTTGATTCCCTAGTACCCATGTAAGCCAAGGTGGCGCATGTGTCTGGCAGTCATTTGCAGTGGCTAGAGGTTCCTGGTGTGCCCATTCTCTCTCTCTATCTGTCTCTCTCTTTCTCAAATATATAAAATTTAAAAAATCTTTAGAAAAGGCGAATGGCATTCCTGCAGATCAACACCCAAGGTGTTTTGTCCTCCATGTACAAGTGCACACATGAACACATGCCTGTGCACCCACACATTCCCATGTAACCACAACCCCCTACACCCCTTCCACAAACATGCACACTCATGCCACGCACACACACACACACACACACTAAAAATTGTAAAGCTGAAGCATAATTGCTTGGAGCTGTGATTTACAAAACTAGCCACACTGCATTGAAAGATGTCAGTGATGGGAATGACCGGGCACACACAAATCTCCATGTGAAGTGTTCCAAAGCAGCACTGTGAGCAGCTCAGGAGCAGAGCCCACAGCTCTTCATGCTTATTTTGCTCTGTTTAGCCATGACTTCACTCACTCAGTTACTGACGACCCTCTTATACCTGTCACTGTGCTGCTCACAGTGATAGCCGTGGATCAGTGAGATACATCATTCCTGCCTAGTATAGCGATGGAGACAAGGTTGATTTTGACAAATTTTTATTGAATTGGATACCGAACTCTCCCTTTCCTAACCTCTTCATGCACTTGTTAATGATGTTTGATTATCAAAAGTTGTATATCTAACCTGTACACTCTGAGACATATTTAAAAGTAGTTTTATCGGGTTTATAGAAATTTGCCTGATTTAAACTCAGATTTCCTGCTTTTTTTACTCATTATTGAGAAAATTTTGATAACAAGTGATGAAGGGCTTCACAACAATTTTTAAAAATTCTTGTTATGCCTTGATTGATTTTCCATTTCATTATTTTTTTTCTTATTACTAGCACACCCCTGTCTCAATCTTCCTTCCATACTATTTTTGTGATAAGACTCATTAATCTAGTTTGTTGCCATTTTGTGTTTCTGTGAAATATGACCTATTGCTTTCCTCTACAATAAGCCCTGTTCCATTGGGTAGACTATTTGTATCTGCATTTTTATATTCTCTCTGCTTTCTTTTATTGTCATAATTAGTGTGGGTTTATATTCCTGTATGTTTTTCTTATCTTCTAAAGCATCAGGAATAGCTGTTAATCTATTCAAGAAAACTAGATAGTTAATTCTGCGTAATAGAATCTATTTTTCACTTGTCCTCTGAAAGAGACATTTGCTTTCATACCACCTGCTGGGTTAGTGTTTATTGTTGCATATTATCTAAATGAATATAGACCAAAGCTCACTATAGTTAATGAAAACATAGCCTTAATATACTTAGATTAATTTAGAACACATTTTGTTTTGCTTATTTTGTATTGTTTTCAAAGTCTCTTATGCCTTCTATACTGTTGCTTCTGGTTATTATTGAAAATGGTTAGCCAATCACTGAAGACGCTGAGAGGTGTAGATTATGTAAATTATCTTCTAGACTTTGCTCAAGTTTTTTTTAAAAGAAATATTGCCACTCAAGTGTTTGCAAATATGAATTAATTCAATGGCTAGCAAATGGAATGTTTTCCACCATAGAGAAACCACAACTAATCATGGGAAGACAGAACAAAAAATATTGAAGAAAGAGAACTTTAAGTAATTCCAGAAAACTCCTGAGAATTTAAGTAACTGATGGACAAAGGAAGGCATACCATTTTGTTGGTGGAAGACTCTTGACTTTCAATAGATTCTTGAAGGTGTTTTCTGATCCTCACAACACTAAGAACAGCTATTCCAGTTTAAGCTACATTTTTATAGAAATAAACCTCTTAGTTATTGTTGCTGAAATAAGAACTTGAATTTATGGGTCTGCTCCACATTCAAATTCCTACAGAATAGTTTCTCTCGTAAGAAAGTAGCTCTGCTTCCAACATTTAGAAGGAAACTTTGGCGTGTTTTTAAGAGTGACAGAGCCTTTCTTGGCTCTTGGGTGGGCAATAGCTCAGGGGTCAGGGAGCCAGAGATTCATGGTTACACAAAGCTTCCACTGAATAAGTGGCCTCACTGTTCTTGTCTTATGAATTTTGATGAAAAAAGATAAGGCCAGAAGATAAAGTTTACAAAGATTTTATTATAGAGCTTATAGAAATAAAGCTTAAAGAGCTTAAGGGAAGAAAAGAATGCCCAAGAAGAGGCAGGCATGGGGTTCCTGGAAATGGGAAAATCCACTCAAAGATCCAGAATGGGGTCTTTTATGGGAGTTTACAGGATGGGAGCTGATCTGGTTGGTCCAGTCCTGACTTCAGGTGTTTAGATGCCACCAAATTTTCAGGAAGGGGAGTGGCCTCTTCTCATAATTGTATACTCTAGAATGAAAGAGGTAAGGGAAAACCAGATTCTCTCCCCTTTCAGCCCTGGCCAGTAGCCAAGTGGAGGCTGCAAGGGGACTCCTTCAGGGGGACAGAGATAAGAATGACCGAAATTCTCCCTCTATGGGCTCAAGCACATTCCTCACTTTTACTTTTGGGGCCCTGTCACCCCCAAACTGTCTCAGCATGTTCTGTGTTTATCAAACACATATAGTAAACAATGTATGCTAACTTTTAGCACATTCAAATAAATATCCATATTGGTCAAAAAGTATTTATTTAGAAGCTTGAGAAGATAAACTTGAGGGCTACACTGTGACAATTTAATTGTGTAAACACTGTAGAATGATCAAATCAGGGTAGTTAGGATTTCTATTTCCTGAAACGTTCAAAAAATTTATTTATTTATTTATTTTTATTATTTATTTTTTATTTTTGTAGTCAGTGAATTCAAGTTGGTACCATTGTTAGCCCTCCTCCCTGTCTTCCCCCCTCCACCAGGACCCTCCTTGTTGGGGTATACTGCTTCACTCTCTCTCTCCCTCCCTCCAAATTCTCTCAAAAATTTTTGATTGACATGTGATGTTTATACATAGACATAGAATACAGTGAAATGTTTCAGTATATTTATACAATGTGGATTGATCAAGTCAGGGGACTTGCAATTTCATTTCACTACCATTGATAATTAATTAGTGTTTGGAACATTTGAACTCCTCTAGAAAAGATTAGCTTTTCATATGGCTGGTGAGATGGCTTAGCAGTTAAGGCACTTGCCTGAAAAGCCTAAGGACCCAGATTCGATTCCCCAATACCCATGTATGCTAAATTCACAAGGTGGCCCATGCATCTGGAGTTGGTTTGCAATGGCTTAAGGCACTGGTGTACCTATTCTCTCTCTTTCTCTGCCTCTTCCTCTTTCTCTTCCTCTCTCTCAAGTAGACAAATAAAATATTTTAACAAAGGGTTAGTTTTTCAATTTTGCAAGCTAATTTGTGAGACAACTCAAATGTATGAAAAGACACATGGCTTTGCTGTGATTTCAGGAAATACACAAATTCGGCCTAGAAATAATTATATGCTAGTCACTTGTTGCAGACTGAGTGGGAAGATGGGTTGAGGAAGGCTGTGTATAAAAGCACACTCATACTGTAATGATTTGACATTAAACAAACCATTGTTTCACTCCATGCTTCATGTTATCACATTCATGCATGTAGAATTATTTCTCTAACACAAGGCAGCCAAGGGCTGAGTTACAGATGAGACTACGTGATTTCAGAGCTTTCCTGTCTATAATACTCATATGAGGGTTATGTGTTCAAAGAAGGTTTTTACCAAGAAGAAATCTGGTGATCTTGTTCTTGGTTCTTGGAAGAAACCAGTTGAAATGGTTCAATGTCTTAATCTAAAGCTGATATTAGGATCTGTTCTATACATTCAGTGAAAGTGTAGAAATAATTTCTATAGAATGACTAGTCAACATAGACTACCCTGCATTGTGGAGTATGGAAAGTCTTGGATAATAGGAGATGGGAAACATGGGCACCAGCAAAAGTAAGAGTTACTATGGCACATGTGAGGATCAATGAGAGACTTCCTTTGTTAGGACTAGGATGAAGGTGAGCTTGCTGTGCAAGCATGAGAACCTGAGCTACATCCCCAGCGTCCACGTAAGAAAGGGTGCATGGCCTTGCATGCCTATGACCTTAGCTGTGAGGAGAACACAGACAGGAGGATTTCTGGGGCTCCCAGGTCAGCCAATGTACCTCCAAATCAGTGATCTACCGATTTGCTTTAAGACTCTGTCTTGATGACATAAAGTGAAAGAGGGATAGTGCAGGACACCAACCAACATCTTCCTTTGGCCTCCACACACTCCTCAGAGTGCACATGTGCACACACATGCACAAAACTCACATACTCACATAGTATGTACTGCACACATACCACACAAAGGAAAGCTGTAAGGGCAGGTTGAAGGTAGGTAGTAGAAGATGCTAAATTCTAAGCACGTTCATGGTAAAGGGAACAACATCACACCTTAACATTTTAAGTCAAAAAATATATGGTGGCTTTGTACAGAACGATTTGATAGGCACAAGGGGAACTGATGGAAGGCTCGGGGTGTCTGTGCTTGAATTACTGATCAGATGAATTAAAACAGCAAAAGTGGAGGTGGCAAGAGGCTGTGCAAGGCATACAATATACTACATGGAATCTGTTTAATGGACAAAGCTTGGAAAGAATTCAGTGAAAACACCTAAGAAATGAAGATGACATATTATTTCAATGGGAAGAAATGAAACTGCAGTAGGAGATATGGATTCGTTTAGTGGCAGTGAGAATCAGAGTTTAGGCTAGAATTACTAACACATTCCTATTGTCATTCTAGAAAGAGCGAATAGGTGAAGACCATCAGGAACAGGGTATATGTCTGTCTTCTGGAGGAATCCTAACCACATTTAATTCTCATCCTGATAAACTTACAAGGAGGCCCCCTCAGGAGCTGGCTCATGAAGCAAAAGATATTGTTTTACTCTTATTTTTTCCTTGAGTTTTCTTTTACTTTAAAATAGAACTAGTGAGGACACATGGACCATTTTTTTAAAATTATTAAAAATTTATTTCACTATTTAAGAATAGTCATGGGCAAGCTGCCCGGACTACTACAGAAGTTCAGTTCCTTTTAGAGTTTACTTATGCTTGGAAAAAGGTCATGGTCCTCTGTCTCGGGGTGGTGGGATAAAAGTCGTGGTCCTCTGTATCACACTGGTTAGAGAAAGATCACAGTCCTCTGTCTCAGAGTGGTGGGAGAAAGGTCATAGCCCTCGCTGTCTCAAAACAGTTAGAGAATGGTTGCTGTCTTCTGTTTCAGAGTGGTGGGAGATAGGTCCTGACCCCCTGTCTCAGGTGGATTTTCCAGTTACCTCAGATTTCAAGATACTGTCCCTGGAATCCAAACAGACGTGTTAAGAAAGTTGACAGCATTTCACTGGGTGGCAGGTATCTTCACAGAAGGCAGATGGAAATTGAGCCTTTGTATATTATATGAAAAAGAATTCAGTAAGGTCATTGGGATAATGAAGCACTAATAAAATAAGCAAAATGAAAATTTTACTATTGCTGATTTAAACCACCTTGTGTTGTCTCACAGTTTCCCCTGATAATTATTTCCCCCATGACTTCTCCCCACTGACCTGTGGAAGCAGCTTGCTTGGTACAGCTGCCTTTCTGCACAGAGAGTGCCGTCCTGCTTCATAGACTGCAGAGATTACAGCAACTGTGCATTTCCTCCATGTCTTAAAAGCTCGATGGCTCTGGAATCATTACAATATCCTAAAGGCTTCCTAGTATGCAGTGTGTTCACTGAGGGATGACCGCCTTCAGGGTACTGCTGCCCCCTCTGCTTTCCTGAGCTGGGAGACACTTCATATACAGCTCAGAGGAAAATCCTCTCCTTGTCCATCTATGCACAGCTGTCCTGGACAGAAACATGGGTTAAGGGAAGAACACTGAGAGCAGGAAACAAGGTGTGTGCGCACGTGTGTGTGTGTGTGTGTGTATGTGTGTGTGAGTGTGTAAGAGAGTGTGTGTGAATGTTATGTGTGTATGCATGTGTATGTGAGTGTGTATGCATGTGTATGAGTGCATAAGTGTGTGAGTGTGTATGTGTGTGTATGCATGTGTGTGTGAATAAGTGTGCTTGCGTGTGTGTATGCATGTGTGTGTGTGTGTGTGTGTGAGACTGTGTGTGTGTGTGTGTTTGTGTGCATGCATGTGGAGGTTAGAGGTGGACATCAGATGGAGTGTCTTCTATCACTTTTCATATTATTTACCAAGACTATCTCTCACTGATCCTGGAGCTCACTGATTTGGCTGGGTGCAAGCTATCCAGCAACCCCAAGATCTGTCTGTCCCCACCTCTCCAGTGCTAGAATTGCATACACAGGCCTGCATTGTGAGACCTGGCATTTTACATGGCATCTGGGGATCTGAACTCAGGCCCTCATTATGTAGCTACAACTTCGTCTACTGAGCCACCTTCTCAGCCCTTTTGACACTATACATTTCATTGGTTATTTTCCTTAAATTTGGAGTTGAATTGGAATAAGAAATTACCTACTATTCATATTCTATAAGTTTCATTTTCTTATTAAACTACCAGGAAACATGAATTAAGCTTATTATCAAATATTTTATTATAAAATAAAACATCTACAGAAAACCACACAGAATGAATTTGTGGTTCATTTTTTAAAAATATACTTAAGAGAGAGAGAGAGAGAGAGAAAGAGATCACAAGGTCTCTTGCTGCTGCAAAGGAACTCTAGACACATGAGCTACTTTTTGTGTGCCTGGATTTTCTGGGGAGTCAAACCCATGCCAACAGGCTTTGTAAGCAAGTGATTTTAACTGCTGAGCCATCTCTCTAACCCAGTGTTCATTTTTAAATTAACTTTTTCATAAACATCCACCAGGTTTGAGAAATACACAGTTGCTGGCCATCCCAGTTCATTTCCAAGCCCCTACAATTAAAATCTTTTCCTCCCAGTGCCAGCGACATGCTGGTCTGCTGAGACCATTTCCATGTGTTTCCCCTTTGGTTTCAGCACACGACTGTCTATTCCTGGACACGTCAGTTTAGTCTCACTGGTTTTGGTATTTAATTTTTTTTCAAGTCTCCCTTTTTGGTAGAGATACTTCTCCATACATTTCCCCTTTTATTTTTCTTAGCCCATTTCTGTTGCTTCATCTCTTTGCTTTTTCATCTGAACAGCTAGCTCCTAATACTGCACAGGTTTTGTTTCCATCAATAGTCAGTGCTCATTTCACACTATTTCTCTTTGAGGTTCTTGGAGATGCACTGTCATCTAATTTTGTTGCAAATATTGCCCATGGGTTTTTTTCATTGGCTTTCTAGTTGATTTTTTAGCTTTTCATGTGAATTCTGGAAGCTTCAGATACAATCATGGTTATTTTACCTTTTATTCATGTTTCAAAAAGACACCATCTTAATCCTAATTTAGGAAAATTCACTTACATTAAAAAAATACCCCCTCCTACAACACAATAATAAAAACCAACTTACCTACCAAGCACTTCAAATCAAGGAGAGTCCCCAGGTTAAATGTTCATCAAGTCTCACTTTCAGTCATTCTGAGTTTCTTATGTGTTACCTCTTCTTGTACTTAAGAATTACAACTAGATCTGCGCAGTGGAATGGAATCTATAGCTGGAACTTGGAAACAAGCCAGAATCATATCCAAGTAATGAGTTCGCTCTCCCATATCAGGCTCCCACCATTCTTTGGCTACAAGAGGGCCTGCACCCATTAAATTCTTTCTAAACTACTAACGGTTATCCTATTTACCTGGTGCTGACTTCACTCTCCATTGGAAAATCTGCTTCTCTCTTTCACATGGATGCAGAACCTGAGGAGAGAATCAGCCCATTGCACCTCACCAGGCCCCAGCTGAAACCATAGAGGAATCATTGGGGAAAAGAGCAAGAGTTCTGCTTTCTTGGTGAGCCTGTTGTCAGCACAAGGGTGAAGGGAGAGATACAGAGAACACTCATCTCCTACCAAACCAGAGATCCAGAGACACAGAGGCTCCCAAGATCTCATCACTGAAGTAGACCTAAAACGAACCCAACATGGCTCAGGGAAATTCACCAAAGAGGGGGCAGAAAGATTATTAGAGCCACAAGTGGAGGCATTATGTACAGAGATATTGCCTCTCCCCATAGCTGATGGCTGCCCCCACAATGCATGACCCACATTCCCCATGGGGATAACTGGCATCCTCAACGAGGAGAGTCCCTTGGGGGCTGGATGAGAGTAAGGATGGTACCAACATATGCTGTTTACAAACTGAGTATGTACATAACTAATAAAGAAAAAAAAGAATTACAACTAGAGAAAATCTGTTGAAGTCTCCCATTTCAGAAGTCATATAAAAATTTTGCCCTACTTATTCCGTCCCACCAATTAACTTTCACTACAAGGAATACTTAAATCTCACTGAAAGTATTTATATTTGCAAGCAAACAGATATTTCTCAAAATACCTTCAATATTGATAATTGGCATGATTATTTAAAATTGTTTCTCCTACTACAGTTATAAACTGAAAATTGAGTCATTGTTATACACAGTGAAGATCAATCAATGCTTTAAAATAAGTAACACCAAATCTGGAAAAACTATACACATTTTAGAAAGCTTTTAGACTAAGTTATCTAGGAAAATTTATGATGTTTCATGTACATGGGAAAGGTCATTCATAGTTTTCTTACTAATCTTTTCCTCTGAGGATGTATCTATTGAAAAATCTATCTTTTTCTAATCTAAATATTTAAAATGTTCATCCCAACATGCAATTATGCTGGAAATGAATATGTTGATTAGTCTAATGAAAATTGTTTTAGTGATAATTGAAATATTTTAGCTTTCATACAAATATTTATTCTTTTACCTCAAAAGTCTTTGGTAATTAAAATGAAGGTATAAAATTGAAGCTGAAACAGTCTTAAAATTATAAATTTATATATGCTATATGGAATAATATATTGATTAATGGAAATTTTTCTGTGATAATTGGATGATTTTAGCTTTCATACAAACATTTATTCTTTTCCCTCAGAAGTCTTTGTTAATTAAAATGATAGTGTAAAACTAAAACTGGAACATTCATAAAAATTGTATATATAGCATATCTACTTATATACCTACTTATCGCCTATTGAACATCTATCTATCTATCTATCTATCTATCTATCTATCTATCTTCTTCATCATCATCTATATAATCTATCTATCATCATTTATCTATCTAATGTATTTCTATTCCACATGGAAATGTTACCTCATTGCATAACAAAATCAATTTCCTGTTTTTGTCCATCCATGTATGATAATTAAAAACCTTATTTTTATTCTTTAATCTTGAGCAAGCAGAAATAAGCTACAAAAAGTCAAGCTCATTTTATTGGACATGTTTTGCATGTTGTTAAAAATTTCAGGAAAAAAGTACTCTATTGGAATCAGGGTATTAAGAGATTTATTTTCCATCAGTTTAATCCTGTCCTGCTCTAATGAAGTAAGCATGTATTAATCATGGAAGTGAATAGTAAGATATTTGCATTGAAGACTCTCTTAGGGAGGCAATGACCTTGTTAAGAAGCAAGGCGTTTTCTTCATTAAGTTTAAATTATAAAGTCCTTATCAAAAACATTTGTTTATCTTGGTTGATACACTGAATGTCTAAAAGAAAGAACAGGTTAAGCCCCTGTAATATAACCAATTCATTGATGTATTTCTGACTAAAAGTACCTGTGATAATACCTTAAAATTAGATAGGACATTATTCCTACTGAAAATGGCCTTGATATTTCTCTTCTTTATTATTCTAGAAAGGGTTAAATTGCAACTAAAAATAATGAAATAGATTTTTATATCTCCATTTTAGCCTTGTATAACAGAGGGAAATTTCATCACAGAACTGTAGAAGAGAAGGTTGTGTACCTCCATGAACTGAAAATCTAAGTTAAGACCAAATTTATGATGGTGTATGGATGCAAAGGTAGGCCTCTCTTAAATATTTTAATTACCTTTTCATAATACTTTTTGTCTTCTTTATACTTAAACATTATCAGATTTGAGGTGAACTTTTGAGTGTTGTTTATTTTTTTTTTATATTTGTTTTTCTGTGCTCTGGAATAGATAAATGTAACCCCAATACTATTTTCTTTGAGATGATAAGATAGTAATGTCCATAGATATTATTTGGAATTAAATGGAGGAAATAGAGCAGCACAAATGAAATTCTTTTAATCACCCCATTGAATGATTTTAAAGAGTGCATTAGGAAAAAAAATGACTTGGATATTGGCGTGAGAAGCCATTGTATCTTCTTGGATAATAAATGCATATGATATGCTATGGACTAGGAATTTTAGAATTTTTTTTTTTTGAAGTATGGTCTTGCTCTAGCCCAGGCTGACCTGGAATTCACTATGTAGTCTAAGGCTGGCCTTGAACTCACAGCAATCTTCCTACCTCTGCCTCCCAAGTGCTGGGATTAAAGGCGTGCACCACCACACCTGGTGTATTTTAGGAACTTGAGCCAAAAGCTGATTTCACTATAATAGACAAGCCTCTGCCCATTCTAAAGTCAGATGTTAGACCTATCTCTGGTGGTTTGATTCAGGTGTCCCCTGTAAATTTAGGCGTTCTGAATGCTAGCTTCCCCACTGATGGAGATTTGGGAATTAATGCTTCCTGGAGACAGTGTATTGTTGGGGGTGGGCTTATGGGTATTATACCCAGTTTCCCCTTGCCAGTGTTTGGCACACTCTCCTTTTGCTGCTGTCCATGGAATGTTGGCCAGGGGGTGATGTCCACCCTATGCTCATGCCATCGTTTTCCTCTGCCACCATGGAGCTTCCTTCCCCTCGAGTCTGTGAGCCAAAATAAACCCCTTTTTCCCAAAAGCTGCTGTTAGTTGGGTGATTTCTGCCAGCAATATGAACCTAAGTACAACACCATCCATCCAAGGTAAGTGAAAAGAAATAAATCTGAACTAATGGATATTATTTCCATCAAAATTATGCAAAAATATGAGAAACATATGTTTAATATATTTGAAAGAGAATGAAATTATTACTGACTCAGAAAACTCAAAACCAAGAGAGGAACATGGTAAGAGAATCACATTTACATTTACATTTAACTTTTCTCACTGTGATTTTATCATGCACTTTTACAACTTTATTCATGTATAATTAATTCTTCTAAAGTTTACAAATTATTTTTGAGTATATCTATGC
Organism: Dipus sagitta; assembly: GCA_036346955.1. Classification (NCBI taxonomy): domain Eukaryota; kingdom Metazoa; phylum Chordata; class Mammalia; order Rodentia; family Dipodidae; genus Dipus; species Dipus sagitta. The sequence continues at coordinate 123,645,511 of CM070779.1, read as the reverse complement.
AATTGTCATCAGAATTAACTATATTTTTACTACTTTATTGACATGTAATTAATTCTCCTAAACTTTACAAATTATTTTTGAGTGCATTCATGCAATTCTAGTATGATCAAAATTGACTAATTGTTTTTTTTTTTTAAAAAAAATGTCATCACCCCATAAAGAGAACTGGTTCTCATTTGTGGTTGTTTTTTCAGTTAGCCCTTCAACATCTTGTCAAACACTTATCAATTTCCTGTCGATCAAACAGCCTTTCTGTGACTGGCTCATTTCACTTGACATGATACTTTAAAGAACCTCTCATATTTGTGCTGTGATAGTTGTTTTTCTTTCCAACGGATATTCCATTGTATGAATGTGCTACATACCACTCATTTATTATTAAGTGGATGGACTTTTGAGTTGCCTCCATTTTAAATTATAAATATTTGTTATTTATCCATATATATATATATATTATAAATATCTATAAGTTTCAATACAGATATATGTTTACCTTTTTCTTGACTAGATCTGAGAAACACTGAGTTAATAAGACTAAGATTTGTGACATTCATTAATCAAAATGATGAATTGGAATTATAAATTAATTTGGAAGATCCTGCAACTTTCCTCAGTAAAAATTGTTTGATATCAGGATCTGAGTGCCTATATTTACATTTTTCTGCCCAAGATGATATGTAATTGTTATCATTCTAAATGAATTGGAGACAAGTTAATTCATTGTTTGCAAACTGAAAATGACTTTTTTTTTTCTTTAAAGGTACAGGGTCCCTTTCCCTATTTTGTAATGCTGCTGTGCCTTTCAAATTCCTTCTTCACTGATGAATGTTAGTGATATTTCCATTGCAAGTGACAAAAACCCAAAGGGAAGTAAGCAAAACTAGTAATTATTTAGGTCATACAGCAGGAAGAATATAGTAATCTAGTACAGAATTAAAGTATTGGAAGAATCAGAGAAATGCCCTTTTCTACTTTATTCTGATTTATTTTTATTTTTCAGTCACATCTTCCTGGAGTTGTGAGTGGATGGCTTGACAGCATTTCCTTTCTTCTTTCTACTCATCTTAAAGTCATTTAGAGCCAGGCGTGGTGGCACATGCCTTTAATCCCAGTGCTCGGGAGGCAGAGGTAGGAGGATCACTGTGAATTCAAGGCCACCCTGAGATTACATAGTGAATTCCAGGTCAGCCTGGGCCAAAGTGAGACCCTACATTGAAAAACCAAAAAAAAAAAAAAAAAAAAAAAAGTCATTCAGTTTTACATGTTTAGATTTTAATCAATCTACTCTCTCTCTCTCTCTCTTGAGGTAGGGTCTCGCTTTAGCCCATGCAGAATTGGAATTCCCTACATAGTCTCAGGGTGGCCTCAAACACGTGGCAGTCCTCCTACCTCTGCCTTCCAAGTGCTGGGATTAAAGGTGTGTGCCACCATGCCTGGCATTTCTCAAGTTTTAAAAGGCTGAGCCAACTGATATTTTCCACAGTCCCATGTATAAATGTCAGTTAAACTTGCCATAGTGATGCACCTTTTGTTGGTCTATAGAAGAATACATGTGTTCACAGTAACTTTTATTGAAAGTGTGGTCACTTTTATCCTTTGGAAAATATTTGCAAGAACATATTTGCAAGAAAATACTGAGGTTATATAGGACTCAAGTCATGATTTGGAACACTGTAGCCTCATGAAGTTGACTTGATTTCATGGTAAACAAAATATACCCAGACATTCTCCCAGCTGCTTTTGAGTGAGACCTAGATTCTTTTCACAAAGCCACAATATTTTTATAGTAAAAATAAAGGTGAAATTAGTATTGATATTCTTTAGAAAGATGTGAACATTTTGAAATTTTACAGTAAATGTCTTTCCTACTCATACAAGATGGTGGGAATTTAATGTAGACATTTCCAAGGATATATAAGAAATATCAGAGGCAAGGGGGAATGAGAAATGGTTGGGAAGGGATAATGTGTTTTGAATTTAGTCTCTTGTTTCAGACTGTGCCATTTTGGAGTTGTGGTAAGGCCTTTATTTCAGACTGTGACATCTTTGAGCTGTGTTTGCACTTTAACTCTAAGATAAATTATTAAGCTCATCCTTGCAATCTGAATCAAGTGATTTGTGATTTTGCTTATTTTCCTTTGGCTTTTTGTCATTTGCAACTAAGAGAAACCTGACATTCATTAATCAAAAGGATGAACTGGAATCATAAATTAATCTCTAAGATCCTGTAACTTTTCTTAGTGAAACTTTTTAGTGAGTCAGAAACTGATCTGAGTGCCTGTATGCACAATTTATTCCAAAGAAGACACGTAATTACTACCATTCTAAATGCATAGGAGAGAAGTTAATTCATTACATGGAGGAATGCCTCAGGGATTTTTGGGCTTAATTTACTGAAATAATATCAGTTCCAAATGAGAAATGTTGGAAGATCTCTCAGTGGTATTTTAAACTAAAAGCTGTCCGGATCAGTTTGTCCTTGATGCAATACAACTTGTGGTGCCTTCTCTTAAGTCTGGCTCGTGGAGACAAATGAGAACACACCACTTACTAATTAGGGGACTATGTGGACTGCCTTTCATGTATCTCAGTGTCCTTACTCAGAAAATATCGGTAGCAAGAGTATCGACCCCACAGGGTTAGCATGGTTATGTAGCTAGAAGAATCCTTGGTACATGATAAGAATATAGTTGCTACTATTTCAGTTTACTTATTTTTTTAAATCACCAAATCCATTGTACCTTATTTTATGTCTTAAAAGATAATTTTGGGAGCCAGGGCATGGTGCACACCTTTAATCTCAGCACTTAGGAAGCAGATGTAGGAGGAATCAGAATTTACATTTAAGTAAGCCTCTTGGGACTCATATTTAATTTGGTAGAGAAAAAACAGGCTTTCAGCTTGACCTAAATTCCTTCCACGTAATTAAACTAAATAAATATTTTAGATGTTGTCTTTATAGTGTGTATTAAATTATGAAACCAGAAGCAAAAACTTAATATTGGAAACTATCTTAAATACTATACCCAGAAGGGAAGTAGGAATAAAGGTAAATTGAATGAGAGAATGCATACACATCCACGCAAAGTAATTTTCTTCTGTGTTGTGGATCAGAAATGGCAGTTTTATTAGTTTTCAAAATCAAATATCCCCAGGAATCCCAGCGTGGGTTTGGGAAATGTCTTATCTGTTGTTTTGACTAATTGGAATGTCTTCATTATGGGCTGGTTTCTCAGTACCAGGAAAATATTTGCCTTAGGAAATCCCAAGTGTAGATTATCTATAATCCTCAGGAATGTTACACTTGAGAGTGCTACAAAAATGATGCTTCTTGGACATTTACACTTCCAGTTTTAATCCAGCCATGAAAGATCGGTACTAAATCTCTTTTCTTGTGAATACCACAGTCTTATCAAAGTATTCCTGTCACTGTCAGAGAAACACAGATGTGGAAGGAATGCTTTAGCTAACCTAGTATATCGTCTTACTAATGAGATATTCACTGAATCTATCCAGACAGGGCACTTAAATCTGCTTCCAATTTCTCTTGAGTACTTCAAAAATCTTTTTAAAATTTATTTTAATGATTCACAACCCTGCAAGAAAGACATTTATACCTAGCCTAGCTCTCACTGAAATAAAGTGCATTCCTATGTTATTAAAAACTTTGGTATTATGTTGATTAAAAGACTACTAGGGTACATAATTGTCTTGTTGCAATTTTTCTTATTGCACAGCAAAATGCCAAGAAGTTAGGAATCTAAAGCAGCCATTTTTATTAGGCTCTTAGATTTGGATGCATCATGAACTATCAAGAGGAAATCAAGGATGTCATCTTTCTGTTCCAAAATGTCTGACCATCTCAACTTTTGTTTTGTTTGGTTTTTTTCGGGGTAGGGTCTCACTCTAGCCCAGGCTGACCTTGAATTCACTATGGAGTCTCAGGGTGACCTCAAACTCAAGGCAATCCTCTTACCTCTGCCTCCCGAGTGCTGGGATTAAAGGCGTGCACCACCATGCCCAGCCATCTCAACTTTTTAAAAAAAATTATTTATTCAGTGGCAAGAAGAGAGAGACATACAGAATGAGAGAGAGAGAGAGAGGATATGCATGGGCATTCCAGGGCCTCCAGCCACTGCAAATGAATTCAGGATGCATGCGCCACTTTGTGCATCTGGCTTTACATGGATCCTGAGGAATCAAACCAAGGTCGTTAGGCTTTGCAGCCAAGTGCTTTAACCATTAAGCCAATTTCTCCAGCCCTCTACATTTTAGTTAGAAGTCATGAGATTCTGGGATCTTTTGAAGGATAATCCACTTACACATCCGCCCAAGAATAAGCATGTCTCAAAGGTCAAACATGTTGACCACAGCTTTCTATAAGGCTTGACTTCCTCACAGAACAGTGGTTCCATGTTAGTCTCTGGAAATTAGTATTCCAGGATGAATTTTCTGGCTAACAAAGGGAAGCAATGCATTAATAATCAAGTCTCTAAAGGTCACCCTTTGTACTTTCTCTCTACTTAAAGCATTATAAGCCTGCTTAGAACCAAAGGGGTATGTTAATTTACACTCTTTTATGTGTTCAAGGTCAGTTGTATAGCAAAAGATGAGGTGCAAGTTATTGTTGCCTCTTGTAAAAAACACCTTGTCTCACATTGTGAGTATGAAATACATTAAATGACATGTGCACGTTTGCAAAGAAATATTTTTATTTCACCTCCTAGTTATGCATAAAGTGCTACTTTTCTTTTTTAAACAAATTTTAATCAGAAAGAGAGAGAGAGAATCGGCATGTAATGGCCTCTAGCCTTTATAATCAAACTCCAGATACATGGGCCATGTTGTGCGCATGTGCAACTTTGCGTCACATTGTTCGTCTGGCTTATGTGGGCCCTGGAGATTCAAATATGAGTCCTTGGGCTTTGCAGGCAAGAAGCGACTTAACCACTAAGCCATCTCTCTCAGCACTTAAGTGCTGTATTTAATACCAAATCTATTAATATTCTATTCCTTATATTTCTATGAAATCAATAAAAAAGAAACAATCAGAAAAATTGAATTGGATACAATACATGAATTGCAGAAATCTTTTAAAATTATATATATATATATATATATATATATATATATATATGTTACTTATTTGAGAGAGAGAAAGAGGCAGAGAGGTATTGCGAGAGAGAGAGAGGGAAAGGGAGAGAGAGAGGGAGAGGGAGAGAATGGGCACGCCGGAGCCTCCAGCCACTGCGAATGAACTCCATATGCATGCACTCCATTGTGCATCTGGCTTACATGGGTCCTGGAAGGTTGAACCAGGGTCCTTTGGCTTTGAAGGCAAATGCCTTAACCGCTAAGCCATCTCTCCAGTCCAGAAATCTACCTTTTGAACTACAAAGTGATAAGCATTTAAAAAATATGGCTAAAACAAATATGTTTATGAAACATGATCTAGTGGACAGAGGCTTTCTTTTAGGATCATGACAGTCCTTATTGGCAAATCTTATTAGGGCTGCTTGAAGGGTAGTGAGGTTGAGGACAAGATATGTTGAATTTTCATATGGTGCTGAGCATATGTCTAGCTGGGCCATTTCCACACCACTCTTATCTTAATTTCTTAAAAAGAAATCATGGTGAACTTTACTGAATTTCCTTCCACTTGCATATTAGCCATGCATATTTTTTCCAATGCCAAATCAGTATTATATTTTGTAATGAGATGTGCTATACTAACCTGTATTTGATAATATATCAGTTAAGAGTGAGAAAGTGTCACTTTTATTTCCTGCAATGATTCAGGCATTGTTTAAGAGATTGTCAAGTCTATTACCTCTCATAGGCCTCAAAATTGTGCCAGAAAAGAATGCTTTTCATGTTTATTTTACATAGGAGTACATTAAATCTCTATTTCAGGAAACTTTGTGTTTAAACTAGAAGTTTTTGACTCAACAGCACACTCCTTATTTTTCTTGTATAGCATGTTCAGTAAAATTAACTAAAAGTAGGAGTAATATTCACCTAAAATATAATAATATCAAAACTTCAATTAAATGTTTCCTATTTAATTTCTTTTTCATATGTTTATGTTTTTGGTTTTAAAAATTATTTATTGGGTTAAGATATGAACCAACCATGCCAACTCTCTCCAATGTTTTGAACATGAAGTGGTGTTGAATCTTGTCAAAGGCCTTTTCTGCATCTATCGAAATGATCATGTGGTTTTTATGTTTAACCTTGTTTATGTGGTGTATTACATTGACAGATTTCCGTATGTTGAACCACCCCTGTGTTCCTGGAATGAATCCCACTTGGTCAAGGTGGATAATGCTTTTGATGTGTTGTTGGATTCGGTTTGCAAGGATTTTGTTTAGGATCTTTGCATCTAAATTCATCAGGGAAATAGGCCGGTAGTTTTCTTTTCTTGTGGCATCTCTGCCTGGTTTTGGAATTAGGGTGATGCTAGCTTCATAAAAGGAGTTGGGTAGCTTTCCCTGTTCATCAATTGTGTGGCACAGTTTGAGGAAGATTGGTTTGAGTTCTTCCATGAAGGTTTGATAGAATTCAGCTGAGAAGCCATCTGGTCCTGGGCTCTTCTTTTTTGGGAGGTTTTTTATTACTTTTTCAATCTCCATGAGTGTGATGGGTTGATTGAGGTGATTAATCTGCTCTGTGTTTAGCTTTGGTAGATGGTATGCGTCCAAGAATTTATCCATCTCCTCCACATTATCCAGTTTTGTGGAGTAGAGGTTTTTGAAATAAGTCCTGATGATTCTCCCAATTTCACTTATGTCTGTTGTGATCTCTCCTTTTTCATTTTGAATTTTGTTAATTTGAAGCTTCACCTTTTTTTGCTTGATCAGATTGGCCAGGGGTTTGTCAATCTTGTTTATTTTTTCAAAGAACCAGCTCTTTGTTTTGTCAATTGTCTTAATTGTTTCCTTGGTTTCCAATTCATTGATTTCTGCTCTGATTTTAATTATTTCTTTCCTTCTGGAGCTCTTTGGGTTGGATTTTTCTTGTTTTTCCAGTGCCTTTAGGTGGATGGTTAGGTTATTGATTTGGGACCTTTCTGTCTTTTTTACGAAGGCATTGAGTGCTATGAATTTTCCCCTGAGGACCGCCTTCATTGTGTCCCATAAGTTTTGATACGATGTGTTCTCATTGTCGTTCAATTCCAGAAATTTTGCAATTTCATTTTTTATTTCATCCACTATCCATTTATTGTTTAAAAGTGTGCTGTTCAGTTTCCAGGTGCCTTTGGGATTCTTGGTGGGTCTTTTATTGTTGATTTCTAGCAATATAGCATTGTGATCTGATATCATGCAGGGAATTATGTCAATCTTCCTAAATATGTGGAGGCAGTCTTTGTGACCCAATATATGGTCTATTTTAGAGAATGTTCCATGGACTGCTGAGAAGAATGTGTAATCTGTGGATTTGGGATGGAATGTTCTGTAGATGTCCGTTAGGTCTAAGTGATCTATGGTTTTGTTGAGCTCTCTTACTTCCCTGTTGAGTTTCTGTTTGGATGATCTGTCTATTACTGATAATGGTGTATTGAAGTCCCCAGCTATGATGGTGTTTGTGGTTATTTCTGTTTTATTGTCAAGTAGGTTTTGTTTTATGAACTGTGGTGCCCCTGTGTTTGGTGCATACAGATTTATGATTGTAATATCCTCTTGATGGATCGTTCCCTTGATAAGTAGGAAGTGGCCTTCTTTGTCTTTTTTGATTATATTTGGTTTGAAGTCTACAAGGTTTCCTAAAAGACAGACAGATTTCTGTCAGAGTACTTGATGACCCACCAAAGGTTAGTGGTAAGACCCTACTGCTGAAGATACCTTATGTGATTGACATGCAAATTAGAATGGCATGGCTGGAAGTTGGATGAGAGTCAGTCCCCAGACAGTCAGCGCATCTAGTGCCAGAAGGTGCTACATGGGCGACTGGGGGAAATTGACCAATATCTATCGAAGCAACGCATGGTCTAACCTACTTAGCAGCAAATAACTTGGTGTGATGCCCACACAAGTGCAGTGGTGGCACACAGCCATGGTGGGGAACCAACTGCTCTCAATTTGGCTAACTGATCCCCTCACTGGTATGGGACCCATAGCTGGAGCTGGGAAACAAGTCAGAACCATATCCAAACATAAGCCCACTCTCCAGTATCAACCTACTATCAATTGTGGGCTACAAGAGGGCCTACACATATTAAATTCTCTATAAAAAAAAAAAAAGTAAGGGTTATCTCATTTGTCCTGGTGCTAACTTACTCTCCGTTGGAGAATCTGCTTCTCTTTTTCAGATAGATGTAGACCCTAAGGAGAGAGTCACCCCATCATACCTCAAAAGGGCTCCGGCTGAAACTAAGAAAACTTCGAGAAACAAGCAAGGGGGCTGTTTTTCCTGATGAACCGGACACCAGCACAAGGGGGAAGGAGATCAGCATAGAGAAAAATCAACTCCTACCAAATCAGAGAGCCAGAGCCTCAGAGGCCCTCAACACCTCATCACTGAAGCAGACCAAAAATGAACCCAACATGGCTCAGGGAAATTTTGCGGAAGAGGGGGCGGAAAGAATGTCAGAGTCACATGTTGGGTCATGATATGCAGAGACATTTAGCTTACCCATAACTGTGGGCTAACTCCACAATGCATGACCCGTATACCTCAACAAGGAGGGGCCAAGGGGAGGGGGTAGGTCACGGATGAGCCTAATAATGGTACCAAACTGACTGTATTTGCTGAATACAGAACTGACTAATAAAAAAAAAATTATTTATTGACAATTTTATACATGTATATAATGTATTTTGACTGTAGTCAGTTTTTATTGCCTTCCCTTTTCCCCTTTTGTTTTCCACTAAACCCCTTCTTCTTCTCAGTTAGTCCCCTCTTCTACTTTGATATCGTGCATGCATGTGTGTGAGTATGTGTGTGTCCCACTGGGTTTAGCATGGTGGGAGTTAGTTCCCAAATCACATGTGACTTACCAGTGGCTACACCAGTGATACAAAAGTCTCTCCTTTCCCAAGAGATGTTTAATTGCCAGTAACTCATGGAGAGATTGGAGCCTCATGTCCTCTTCCACTATCTATGATGGAATGTTAATGATACCAGTATTGCTGAGGTAACTGCAGCTGCTATAAGTTCCCTAGTAAAATGGTATTCCACCACCTTCTTCCCCAAGCTCTGGCTGTCATATCATTTCTGCCTCTCTTCTTCAATGTTCCCTGAGCCTTAGAGACAGTGATCTAGATGTCTCACTTAGCACTGAGCACTCAAGAGGTCACTTATTTTTAGAACTTTGATGAGTTTTGAGTCTCCCCAGAAGACACCACCTCTATTTTTATACAAGAAAAAAGAGACTTCATGCACTAATCACATTGTCATTTTTGAAATTAGCCAAATCTCATATTTCCTCTTTTTTTATTTTTTAAAGTTTTATTTATGAAAGAGAGAGAGAGAGAGAATGGGCACGCCAGGGCATCCAGCCACTGCAAACAAACTCCAGACACATATGCCACCTTGTGCATCTGGCTAACATGGGTCCTGGGGAATTGAACCAGGCTCCTTTGGCTTTGAAGGAAAACACCTTAACTGCTAAGCCATCCATCCATCCCCTCATATCTCCTCTTTTAAATGCCATTCTTCAAATATCTCACTCCATGGTTATTTAGTAGAGGTTTGGGGAAGGTAAGCCTGAAGCTATTGGAGATTTGTCCACGAGCTGATCCCCAAAGGCACTGAAAATTTCAGAGTGTGAAATGGTCCTGTTATGTGGAGGCCATGGAGCTGGCACTCATCCTCTCCCGTCACATTGAAATTCACTTTCTTAACTAATGAGGACAGTGTGGACTTCCTCATGGAGGTCCCATAATGCTCTGGCATGTACTGTGACAGAAGTTCATCTCTTTCAAGAAACGTTTGTATTCTATCACCAAGACATCTTCCTTGTTATGCCCACCTCAGCATATTTCAATGTTATTAGTATCTGTGCCTATTTCTTGGTCATCTTCCTTTTCTTTCTTTCTTTTTTTTTTTTTTAAAGATACTGTTACCTCAGCGACTGAAATAGCAGTCAGTGAGAATAGGATTGGCCAGGTGTGGTAGCACACACTTTTAATCCCAACACTTTGGGAGGCTGAGGTAGAAGGATCACTGTGAGTTCAAGGCAAGCCTGGGCAACAGAGTGAGTTCCAGGTTGGCCTAGGTTAGAGTGAGACCCTACATCAAAAAACAACAACAACCACAACAACAAAAGAGAATCAGAAGACACCTGATGCCTAGGCATCTGGAAATGCACAGTATTAAGGTAAGAAGGAAAGAGCATCAATAATATAATTAGAAATGAGCAGATTTAGAAAGTATCCACAGTGCCACATGCATAGGAGATGACCTAGGCATGGTTAATTAAAAGCAGTAATTTGGCAACAGAATTAAATTTAGCTGTAAATATCTATCATGTTTATGTTTTACATTAAACACGGCTGCAACAAAGTGCTTTATGCATTAGTTGAATTCAATCAAAACATTGAAAAGAGTGACAAACACATTTCCTTTGTTTAAAAACAGACATGTTTTGTTAAGACACTCAGACTTTAAAGATTATTACATAAAATATTATAGAATATTTCAGTCCTAAGTAAAATGTTTTTATCATACATAGGGCAATAAAATGATACTTGGTCATAAATAGCCACAGTGTTCACTGATTATACTTTAGATTTAGATTATGCTTTTAGATTTCATAGTTGAAATGAATTGTATTTAATTTTACTGAAATGTGAAATGTTCTTGTGATGATATGTCAAAAAATTGTTGAAAGATACTCAAAAATTATAACTAAAGCATCTTATGGACTATAGTTTATGTAAAATAATTAAGTCAACAACTAAACTTTTTATTCATCTTTATTTCAATACACTGAGACATTGCTCTCAAGTTGATAAATGTTATGTCCTCTTTGTCCAAAATATAAATGTAAGAGAGGATGAAATATAGATTATTACAAATTCCTAAAGGAAAAAAATATCAGAGATATTGTTTTTCTAAGTGCAGAGCTACTCAAGTAAACATATAATAGGAAGTAAATATATGATATAAATATGAAATATAAGATAATAAACATAGAGTAGGAAATAATAAATATGTAATAGGATGTATTCACAATATGAAATATTTGATGGTCAGGTAGTATAGATGCATAATCAGCAATGCTGGTGTGCCTTCCCACTAGTTAATGAGTTAACCACTTTCTCTATTGGGATGGAGTCTCTAACTCAGACTGGCCTGGAACTGCCAGGTCCAAGTCACTCTGAGACTACAGGCATGTGTCACTGCAAACAGCTACTATGTTAAACTTCCAAGTTTTAGCTTTTATACTTGAAATTATTAATAGAAGGGATAAAATATTAATTAAAATAATTTTCCAAAAGGAACAGAACAATATATGAAAATATTTTTAGAATCTTTCATACTATTGTTATTTGCTGAGTGACTTACTTTTAATTCTCATTGTAATTTTGACAAACCAAGCAGGGTCATTGTTACCTATTTTCCACAAGGAAAAATAAAATTGATGGTGTCTAAAATGATACTGTACTGATTATAAAGCATACATTTTTCTTTAGTCATTGTTTGCTAAGTACTGTCTCAGAAAGAATTACAACTCTCGCCAGGCATGGTGGCACGCTCCTTTAATCCCAGCACTTGGGAAGCAGAAGTCAGAGCATTATCATGAGTTCAAGGCTAGCCTGAGACAACATAGTGAATTCCAAGTTTGCCTGGGCTAGCGATACTACCTCAAAAAACCAAACCAAACAAACAACAACAACAAAAAGAATTACAATTCTATTTGAATCCAATGCACTATCTCACTTTTCTTAAACTTGTGACTTATTCTCAATTCTTGACAGAAAATCACCCAGTAAGCAAATGTAGTAGTGTTGATATTTGAAATTTCAGCACATGAGTGATATCATAGATTCCAGATAACTGAAATAAAAATAGTCTGATTTTTATATCAACCCAAAACATTTACATTTGTATCTGCATCCTTCTGGTTTCTGTCACATTCAGACAGTTATTTAGCCAACTTAACAATACATAATGCAATGCTACTTAATGGAATATTCTAGATGTAGAGACTATTGGGTCAGTGGTAGTCACCTTTATCTGTTCTCTTGTTTCTGTCAAATTCAGATATACAGGTTCTGTCTGCAACTTGTCAAGATTCTCTGTGGGTAAGACCTTAGAATTTGAATCTTAACAAAATTTCAGGGATTCTAAAATGTATTTTAAAATATGAATAAACACTTGGGCATATGAAAAGACCATTGCCACAAAGAGAATGATCCTGTGAGAATTACAAGCAACTTTCATCTTTCTCTTCTTGCCAAAACTAGTGAAATAGACAACTGGCTGGAAACAGTAAGAAACTGTGTGTAAATGTAGAAGTGACTGCCTTTGCCTATGAAGAATCTTTTATAACAGACTCATGGTCCTCTCTTAATCTTCCACTATGAACCTCATATTCAACACTTTCAAATGGCTGTCCCCAAACCCATGCCCACTCTTGTTTTCTTTGTCCATTTTAGTGCTACAAGTGCTACTTACAAGGTAAGTTCAGAAATTGGAACACACTTCCCTTAGATGCCCTCTATATAAATTCTTAATTACATGATTAGTCAGTGGAACTGAGCATTGTCATGGATTTAAATCAATGCTGAGACTTTACTCATTTATTAGCTCAATATTAAATACCTGTTATGTGAAAGGTCTTAAGAGATATGATAGAAATAGCAGACTAGTATTGCTTTATGTCTCACTTGTGAGATGACAACTAAATATAAAATTAAATGAAACTCTTTATTTAATAAATGTCCAATTAGAGACTGAGACAGTGCTTTAGCAGTTGAGAAATGAATACTTCTGATAGGTTTCAAAGAACATCTCCAGTAAATGCAACAAAGAAGGGGAAGCAGACAGAATTCTCCCTTTATTACACTTTCATGAGTAGAATGCAACTTTTTAAAGAATAATTCTATACGTATCATACCCTTAAGCCATTTCAGGGTTCTGTTCAAGACAGACTATTCTAGTCATAAAAAAACCTCACAGTTTTTCTTTCAGAAATATCTTATTATTTTCTAAAATAATTTCTCCCTTATAAAGCAAGTAAGCAAATTCCAAAAAAATAAATAATAGAAGTGGCGACAATTCAGTATGGCTATGTCCATATTAGGCCACATCAGAAGCTAGGGCTATGACATTTATGTCACCAGCATTGACAGGACTGGCTTAGAACTTACTCTGCTCTGGGTCGTGATGATTGTGGGTTATGCAATGGTATTAGATAACACTCATCTACTTCAGGCTGCCTGAAATCATGTTTCATATTTATCTTTTTCTGTTTGTTTGTTGCTTTACAAAATAGGGTCTCTCTCCAGCTCAGGATGACCTGGAGCTCACTCTATACTCCTAGACTGGCTTTGAACTCACAATAATCTTCCTACCCCTGCCTCTGAATGCTGGGATTAGAGGCCTGTGCCACCATGCCCAGCTTTCATATTTATCTTTGAGGATTCATTTTCCCTCTCTAGAACTCAACTAACTCACCTAATTCCTCATTTGATTTAGTGGAATTGACATTATCTATAAATGGTCACTTTTTCTCATTTCATAAAGATCATTAAAATAGGAATATATACACGTCTTTATATGTAGGAATTCCAGGAAGCTTCTTATTAGGAGTCATAGACAAAATGGTCCTTCCTCACATGACCTTACTGTAGTATACCCTTATACATCATGATTCTCAGTCATTCCTGGAAATGAAAACTATGCTTTAAAAGGTATCTTTAAAGAAAATGTATCATGTACTTTAGCAGAATCATTTGAGAGCATCAATACTTTTAGGATTTGAGGGTAGAATCTGTGATAAAGTCCCAAGTTTTAATTTAGAAAATCAGGAAAAAAGCAAAAATGACTAACAAACTATCACTGTCCTCATACATTCTCACCCTACTTCTTCCTCCGCATAAGCCAAGTCTGATGATAATTCCTCTCGATTATATTATCCCTTTGCCATAAGCCAATTGCAACAAAAATAGATCTCTTCATGTTTTTTGGACAACCAGAATAATAGATTGATCACAGCATTGGAATTGGTAAACTTAGAAGAAAAACCCTTCATATATTAGCACTTAGTATTTGTAAAAAATATTTATTTATGTTTACATATTTTCTTACTGGGTAAAAAAGAGAGTTCTTGAACTGAGATGTAAAGATAGTGACCAAACTTTACCTTTGGTATTAGCTGCTGGATAAGTTTATATTGCTAAATACTTGAAAACAGTGAGGTTGACGAAAATAGTCAGTGTTCTCTAGAGGAGCACAACAAATAGAATGAATTAAGCCCTCCTCATTGGGCGTATCTATAATCACTACAGGGGTTGTGAATGTGCCAATAGCTTCCTATAAGGAAGGCAATGCCTCACAGTATGCCTTTCTACCTTGTGACTCTTATGTTCTTTTTGCCTGCTTTAATGATTTCTGAGCCTTGCAGGGTGTGATATAAATGTCTTATTTAGTGCTAAGCTCTTAATAGCCTCTTATTTTCTGCTTTGTTGAGTCTTGAGTCTTCTCAGTGTCTCCTGCCATCTCCCTGAGGAAGGTTCTCATGCCAGCAGTGAGAGCAGTTCTCATTTTTAGTTCATCACTCTCTCTACAATGTCTCTTAAGTCCTATAGGCAATCAGCTTTCTGTTCTTGCCACTTTGGTGGATGATACATCTCCCTGGGACTCATCATCTGTTAAAAAGCAAGTTCTCTAACCATGAATGAGAGCAGCAGTGGGGTCAAAGGGGATAAACCTTCATTTATAAAACTCTTTGATGGGCATAACCTCTTCTTTAGTCATAAAAAAATCTTTGTATTTTAAATCCTAATCTAATGCTGTGTACTCCAAGTGGACTAGACAGTACCATGTGAAAACTCAGAAAATAATATAGGAAAATAGCCTAAGACAATATATGTATATGATGACATATGTATTTAGTAAAAGCAACAGAGATGAAATGTGAAGCTTTTGAATCTGTACATCCCCAAGTAACTTGTTTTTGTATTAATTCATGTGAACATAATTTCTGTTGAGAGAATAACCACAAAATAATTATAACCTAGTGACATACTATAATACAGCAACACAATAATTTTTTTTCATTCATATAAGATCCAGATAGAGTCTATTTCTTACAGTCACAAAGGGACACATTCTGATGTAGAGTCTTTGGCACCTTGTACACTTAGATTTCCAGGTCACCTTGTCCAGTTATATCCAGCAGTAGGTGGATCCTGTGTATCTGGGTGGAACATGCCTCAGCTTATTCATGGTTTACATCATTTCCACCTACAGCCCAGCACACAAACTCCTTCTACTATAAATCAGGCTGTACAGTGGTCCAGCACTTGTGGTCTGGGAGAAAATGTAAATCACATGTGATCAGCTTGCTAATCTCTTTTTCTTTTTTTTTTCCTTGTGTATATTCGTATGCATGCGCGTACTTGTGTCATAGCATGTTTAAGAAAGGACAATGTTGGGGTTTTGTCTTCACCTTCCACATTGTTTAAGACAGGGCTTCTCTTTTTCATGTTCTCCCTGTGATGGATAAGGAAATGTTTTCTAATATGAAATTTGTATGACTTAATTAAATGGACTGTATATAGGGCACTGGTATGTAGAAAGAAAAGAGGGAACTGACAGTTTGAACGTCCTTGCAAATGTTACTTTTTGGGTAGGCAGGATGTGGTGCCTTACAAATGTTACCTTTGGTATGCAGGATGATACCAGGCCATCTGATTGAGGATAGCCATGTGACTGTTGTCATGTGACTGTTGTCACATAGACTTGTGGTCTTGTCTTTATAGCCCTTGACCAGATGGAACTTGGGGCTGCACTCTTTTTTTTTTTTTTTTGAGGTAGGGTCTCACTCTAGCCCTGGCTGACCTGGAATTCACTATGGAGTCTCAGGGTGGCCTTGAACTCACTCACAGCAATCCTCCTACCTCTGCCTCTGGAATGCTGGAATTAAAGGCGTGCACCATCATGCCCGGCAGGGCTGCACTCTTGAGTTTCCGACTTGAAGTATAGCCCTGGCCAGTAAATAAGACCTCTATTTGTTAAGACCATATTTGTGTCTGACTGGTGAATCTTTGGGCAACTGCAGGCCTGATTACATTCCTCCTTGGCCTCATATGGCTCTGAGGGGCGTGGGGTTACAGATGCCTGTGCTATTTGCCAAAGGCTTTGCATGATTTTGGGGTACTGGAACTCTGGTTATTAGGCTTGGCTTTTAACCATAGCAACATCTCCCCACCCCTATTCTCCCCACCCACATGTTCTGGTATCCAGTTCATCTCCTCAACTAAAATCACCCTCACCTTATGTGGTAGTTTGAATAGATGACACCCCTCCCCCGCGGTAGATTCAGGAGTTTATTAAAACTTCTTGGGTTTCCAGCCACCTGGCTGGGGGAGGTGTCACTGGGCAGATGTAGGATCCACACCTAAGTTGTGGTGGTGGAGTTGAAATTCCAGTCTACAGGTGTGTAAAGTGCTTGTGTTCCTCCTGGAGTTCCTGAAGTATGCTCTGTGGTGTGGGTTTTGGGATTTTGGTTTGGGCCTGTCTCTCTCTCCCTCAATCTCTCTCTCTCTCTCTCTCTCTCTCTCTCTCTTTCTCCCTCTCTCTCTCTCTCTCTCTCTCTCTGCTTGAGCCTGTGAAAGCAGGCCAGCTTCTTGACATTATGGAACTTCCCCTGGATCTGTAAGCTTCAATGAATACTCTTTCTTCCATAACTGTGCCTAGTTTGGAAGTTCATCTCAACAATCTGGAAATTGTCTACTATACCTTACCTGTAAGGATTATCCTCCAAATCCCATGAAGTGCCTTGGTCTGAGGGACAAAATCCAAATGACTGTGCACCTTTCTCCCTGAGTTCTTAAATTTCAAAGTGGCATCTCTTTATCTCAGTTTGATCAAATAAAAGATATCATGATAATACTGGAAGAGGAAGAGACCTTTTTCAGGATCTACATACTTTCACATCTTGTAACCTGCAAATGTACAATGAATGTTTGCAAGTCTAAAGGAGTTCTTATTTTTTAATTTTTTTTTAAGATGAAGTCTCACCATGTTCCCTAGATTAATCTTGAACTTCTAACTCAAGAATTCATCTGGCCTTGGACTCTTGGGAGTTGGAGCTACAGGCATACACCACATGGCCAGTTTCTGTTAAGGTATTTTAAGCCTCCTATAATTCTTTAAGTTTAGTTTAATTTTTTTTTCTGTAAGCTCATACATGTGGTTGGTCCATCAATAAAATTCTCCCAAATACTTATTTGGCTTTTGATCTCTTTCCTTCCAGATGATTTCATACACTGTCTTGCATAGTCAAAGCCCATCTTTATAGGTAACATCTAGTACATGAGGAACTGCCACAGAACTGAGTCTTTAGCATTTATTTTAGCATTCATAGTACCATTTAGTTCCACTGAATACTATCAAAAGCCCCAGAAGAAGCCAGGTTTTTTTTTGTCTCCAATCCTTAACTTTTATTAATGTGTACTATCTCAATTTTAAATGAACATCTTCAGTATTGGAAAACCATCAAGTCTACCCTCTGTCAATTTTTTTTTAAGATTTATATTTCATTTTTAGAGACAGTGAAAGAGACAGAGAACAGAGAGAGAGATTTGGTGCACCAGGGACTCAGCCACTACAATGAAACTCCAGATGCTTCCATCACCTAGTGGGCATGTGCAACCTTGTGCTTGCCTCACCTTTGTATGTCTGGCTTACATGGGATCTGGAGAGTAGAACATGGGTCCTTAGGCTTTGCAGGCAACTTCCTTAACTGCTAAGCCACTTTTCTTGCCCTGTCATATCTTTTTTTTTTTTAAGCAGAGAAAAAAATACAGTTGCCTTAAATACATAAGCCAATTTTTATTTTATGGACTTAAGCTTAATGGACCTACTGGCTTGGTTGAGCATAGAGAAAGTGCCCTTAGCTCAGTCAACATGATTTCAATCTCAGGGCACTTGGTAAAGCCACCAATAGCCAAGATTGATTTCATCTTGTGCTTTCCTGGGCCACATCTTTACTCTCTGGTTAGTCAACCGTTTTGAAATTACATGTCTTCTAGAGGGCAGTTCTCTCATAACCTTGATGGAGAATGCAGCTGAAAAGCACCTCATCATTCAGACAAGCCACTCATTAATGACAGCCTAGGAGCAATCTAACAAAGAAAAGCTTCGTCGCTGATCGTTGGAATGACACGGGTATGAGACAAGCAAAAGTGTGTTCTTATCCTGGCGCATTCATTCTGTACATTCATCCGCAGAAGTGATTCCGATTTCCGTCCGTTTGATTATGTGGCCATGATCTTAATTCCGTTAAAAATTGTCTCTGGTCTAGAAGCAGGTTCTAGTCTAATATAAGTTAGAACTCATTTGGCATGGAGAAATTTTAGAAAAAAAATGAAATACCCTTTGAGAGAAAACATAATGGAATTAACAAGCTGGAACTGAGACCTTCTGAGTGCCTTGGTTTACATTCATTCACTGGAAATAAATTTTTCAGTTTTTCCTTAAGTCTATTGCTTGGAACATTTCAAATGGTGTATATCTTTTGACTTTCCCTTTGTAAATTACTTATTTCATATATACACACATATCTCTATGAAATTATATATGTGTGTATATCCACAAAATAACCATTCACATTTTGAGTTTAATACAACATTATCTAATTAAATTTACTTTCAGTGTTATATAATATGTGCTTAAAACATTCTAATTTTATACGACAAAGAGATTGTGAAAGAGCCAGTGTGTTGCAGTGACAGATGCAGATAACTATTATGACATAGGGATCTTTAAGAACCATCTGGCTTCTTTAATTCATCAAAAAAATTGTGGGTCTCTATAATAATGGATAATGGACTGTATCTTTTTTTTTGTTGTAACTGCTTGGAAACATATTTCTGGGATATTTAAATTATGGACCAAAGTAAAATCCTTTTACTTCAATTGAGGAGAACAAATGAGTTTTTAAAATACTCCACAGGCTATAATTAACTTTAAAAAATTCCCAGTTAACAAGTTTCTTTGGCAATTTAACTACCATTCAAATTTACTTTATGATAGTCCAGGACATTTAAAAAAACACTGGCCAAAACTTAGTGGACAATAACAATCCTGTTAACTTTTGAAAAATTATAGTCATTTGTAAAAGAATGTCTTGACACAGCCATCCTGTGAACTACTGAAGAAGAGATGACTTGTTTTCTGTTTAGTATTCTTGGTATTTTTTCCCCATAAGTTTTGTGCCATACATATGATTTCAATTAGATACCGACTTCCTTATCTAAATTAGAAAATGAGCATTTCAATTTTAACTGGAAGTCACTTTGAAGAAGGCAAGTCTAGTGATATTATAAAGAATCAAGAGGGCAGGAGAGATGGCTCAGCAGTTAAGGTGCCTGCAAAGCCTAAGGACTCAAGTTCGATTCACCAGTTTCCATGTAAGCCAGATGCACAAAGTGGTGCATGTGTCTGGAGTTTGTTTGCAGAGGCTGGCAGCCTTGGAGCACCCATTCTCTCTCTCTCTGCCAGGCAGGATGGTGCACCACTTTAATCCCAGCACTCGGGAGACAGAGGTAGGAGGATCTCTGTGAGTTTGAGGCTAGCCTGATAATACATAGTGAATTCCAGGTCAGCCTGGGCTAGAACAGCACTCTTTACACAGAGCATGCCCTCGTTCTTACTACTTAGTGAGTTCCAGCTCAGCCTGGGTTAGAGTGAGACTCTTTACACAGAACATGGCCTTGTTCTTCGTTTCCTATGTGCCACTGGGTATTCACAGCATGACTTCTTCATATCTCTTCTGCTTTATGACCTAGAGATCAAAGCATACATATTTTGAGATGAGGCAAATTGGTCTTTAAAAGGCATGTTTTCCAGCATCTTGAAATTAGCAAGAGATCGAGCAGGGTATCCTTGTAGTGATAGCTTTTTCCTTACAAAATGATGTCAGGAAAATAAACTGATCTCTCCTAGGAATTAGCAAGGTGACCATACAAGCACACAAAGGAGCAAGTTTGATTGCAGTGGGTCTTGCAGAATTTTTAGGCCATTTTCAGTTCGACAGGTCCTTCCTAGTTGAGTGTGTGCCTACCAAGCATCTCCAATCACTTGTCTGACTGAAGTGAAATAACAGTAGCATTTATCACTTAAGCTGACTGGGGCGCTTTTTTTTTTTGTTTGTTTGTTTTGTTTTTTCGAGGTAGGGTCTCACTCCATCACTCTAGCTCAGGGTGACCTGGAATTCACTATGTAGTTTCAGGGTGGCCTTGAACTCATGGCGATCCTCCTACCTACCTCTGCCTCCCAAGTGCTGGGAAAAAAGGCATGCGTCACCATGCCCAGCTTGACTGAGGCTTTTTTCATTCATAGAGTTAGTTCTGACAATTGACATATTTGACCTGTCTTCTGTAGTTTTATGTAAAACATTACAAGCTTTTATCTTTGGTTTTTTATTAATTTCAAGACACTATGAAATATTAAACATTACTACACTGTTCTATAGAAAAAATATGTCAGGAATCTGGTTGTCAGGACACCCAAGTTTTATTTACATCTTTTTCATTAGCTAGCTGTTACTTCTTAGGTCACCTAAGTTTTCTATAACTCTATTTTTTGTCCATGAAATGAGTCATAACATTCTGCATCTAACTAGGAGATTATGACAGAAAATAAATTGTCTTTAGTGCATTTTTAAAACTTCCTGGTATCGTTTAGTCTTTATTTGTGGTAATCTGTCCCAAAGCATCTGGTTTCCATGAATTTCCTTGCAGAGAATTTAGTTAAAAGTAAATTAAAGGGGGCAGAGTTTTGTAGTCTTTCAAGGCAAAGATGGAGTTGGAAGGAACGGTCAGGACTTTTCTATCTAAGGGAAGGAAATTTACTGTTTTGCAGTGGAAGTGTTAAGTATGTATGGCTTGGGTGAGAGCACGGTAACATGACAGGCCTCTCAAGGTGTTTTTCCATCAAAGTGGTGCTGATCACATGCAGTCAGGTCTCATGATTTCTGAGTGTCTCCATGTCTTTCCCACGAAAGATCATTATATTTTTGTTAATGCAATAAAAAGGAGAGAAGGGGAGAGAAGAGTGTGATAAGGGTTAGAGAAGAAGGATTAGAGGAGGGAAGAGAGAGAGTGCATGTGTGTGTGTGTGTGTGTGTGTGTGTGTGATGTGTTGTGTGTGATGCATGCACCTGCATGCTCCGATGCAAATGCTGCTGCTGCATGTGGGGAGGCCAGAGTAGAACCGTCCTTCCTCCATCACTCACTCCCATATTTCCTTGAGTTGGAGTTTCTCTCTGAACAGGATGCTGTGGGTTTCCCCACCCCCAGTGATTCTCTCGTCTGCTTGTTTCTGTTTTCTGCAGGTCTGGGGTTACAGATGTGGCCACACACAGCTGTTTATGTGGGTCCTGGGGACTCAAACTCAGGAGGTCACAGGTCCTCTCAGGCCCTCTTGTTTATGGTAAGCTTTCTTCCTCAGGCCTCAATTTTGTTCTCTAACTAGCACACAGAGTTTCGGTATCATTGTCATTTTCTTTTCTTTTTTTAAATTAAGGAGAGAGAGAGACAGAGAGAGAGAGAGAGAGAGAGAGAGAGAGAGAGCACACATATACACACAGAGAGAATGAAGGACCTCCAGCCACTGCAAACTAAATCAGATACATGTGCCACTCTGTGCATCTGGCTTTACGTTGGTACTGGGGAATTAAACCGAGGTCATGACGCTTTGCAGGCAAGCGTCTTAACTTCTGAGCCATCTCTTCAGTCACATTATGTCATTTTCTCAAATACAATTTGTTTTGGTTTAGATTTTCCTTCCCTCAGTCTCCTCCATCACTCTAGTACCTCTTGTATACTCCATACTACTTTTTGTTTGCATGTCACATCCCTCCAAGCCTCATCTTTTTGTCTTTAATATTTAATTTATTTACAAAGCAGAGAGGAGAAAGAGAGAGAGAGAGAGAGAGAGAGAAGGAGGGAGAGAGAGAATGGGCATGTCAGGACTTCTAGCCACAGCAAATGAATTCTAGGTGCTTGTGTCACTTTGGACATCGGGCTTTATGTGGGTACTGGTGAATTGAACCCAGGTCATCAGGCTTTGCAGGTAAGTTCCCTAACCATCAGGCTATCCCTTCAGCTCTCGAA
This sequence comes from Dipus sagitta, assembly GCA_036346955.1. Classification (NCBI taxonomy): domain Eukaryota; kingdom Metazoa; phylum Chordata; class Mammalia; order Rodentia; family Dipodidae; genus Dipus; species Dipus sagitta. The sequence goes on along the minus strand of CM070779.1, from coordinate 123,623,219 downwards.
ACCTCTTCTTTGTCACCACTTATTACCCTCTGTTGGTCGCCTTTCTAGCTTTATATGTACAGTTATACTGGCAGGTGATCCAGAGTGAGAAAGTACAAAACTGCATGTTCTCTCTCACATGTGGATCTGCACTTGTAATATTTATATGGCTGTAAATAAAGTGCGACAGACGTGGATGAGAAAACTGTCAAAGGGAAGTTTCTCAACATGGACATTACCAACTAATTCAGCTAACCAGCCTGGGCTTAGAAAGTTCTTCTTCTGTGGATGTATTCAGTGCCCTAAAAAAAAAAAGTTTTGTAGAAAGATGCTTTTATCTAAATTATATAATTTCCCCTAGTAAATCAGGATAGAGAAAAAAATCTGTATTTATACTGTATTTGATGTATTTTTCATGTCTCTGTGTACATTGCTATCCCTAAGGTTCTTTAGAAGTTCTATATTCAGATTTTGAATATCTATAAAAGTGAATTTGGGCCACATGGAGCCAGAATGTGAGATTTTTAATGTCTGCCTGGGCCTTTAAAGTCACCAAACTCTATTGCATAATAGCTAAGTGCATAACTCCATTGCCTCAAATATTTTTTTTTAAAAAAAACACTAAATAGTAAAAAGGCAAATGCCAGATTGATTATCTGGTCTGCTAATAACCAGAGGCTAGCCCAGAGCAGTGTCATCACTAGGTGTCTGAGACTGAGCACATCAGTAAATCACTTTTACTTCCATTTCATAGTTCCAGTTCTGTGATCTGAAGTTCTTTGGAATGGTAAATGACTGGGAATTCTGCTTCACTTTCTGTTGTCAGAAATGATCTGAGCGCTTAGAGGTTATGCATATCTGCTCCTCCTGAGATTAAAAAAAATTTTTTTGTTTATTTTTATTTATTTATTTGAGAGAGACAGACAGAGAGAAAGAGGAAGATATATGGAGAGAATGGGCATGCCAAGGCCTCTAGCCACTGCAAACAAACTACAGAAGCATGTGCCCCCTTGTGCAACTGGCTAACGTGGGTCCTGGGGAATCAAGCCTTGAACTGGGGTCCTTAGGCTTCACAGGCAACTGCTTAACAGCTATGCCATCTCTCCAACCCCCCTCCTGAGTTTTAATAAATGGAGTCCTTAATTCTCCATAGACTTCTGATTAAATCTATATGCCTTGGATAAACTCTGGCTAAATGCATGCTAGTTTCTGACCCTTGAGTGGAAAAACCACTGAAATTTATTTCATCATTGAGCTCATCAAAAAATGCTTGGTGTCTCTTACAGCAATGACACATTGGAAGATGTCACAGTGATGCTCAGCTTATCTGTTCAGAGCAGAAGATACAGCTCAAGCATGTGAATCAGGAGGCATAAAGCATAAAACATATTACAAAATTCTGGTTAAAGTAATTGTTATCATGACATCTTTAGGTCCTGTATGTATATGATGAATAGATCTGAGTTCAGAAGTTCAGTAAATGAGAATTTAAGTATTTTTGGCGGGCAAGAAAGAACATAGGCATACTCAAGCTAAGCAAGGCATTAAAACCAGTTTCTTTATTATTTTTTTTTATTAGTTTTGTACTCAGTGAATACAGTCAAGTTGGTACCATTGTTAGCCTCTTCCCTGTCCTCCCTCGCCCCTCCGCAAGGACCCTCCTCATTGGGAAATATGGGTCATGCATTGTGGGGTTAGCCCTCAGTTATGGGTAGGAGGCAATGTCTCTGTGTATCATGACCCAATGTGTGGCTCTGACATTCTTTCCACCCTCTCTTCTGCAAATTTTCCTGAGCCATGATGGGTTAATTTTAGGTCGGCTTCAGTGATGAGGTCTTGGGAGCCTCTGTGTCTCTGGATATCTGGTTTGATAGTTGTTGAGTGTTCTCTGTGTCTATCTTCTTCACCCTTGTGCTGGTACCAGATTCACTAAGAAAGCAGCACTCTTACTCACTTCCCCAATTATTCTTAGTTTCAGCTGGGGCCCTTTTGAGGTGTGATGGGCTGGTTCTGTCCTTAGAATCTGCATCCATCTGAAAAAGAGAAGCAAATTCTCCAACAGAGAGTGACGTTAGTGCCAGATAAATGGGCTAACCTTTGTTTTTTAGAGAGAATTTAATAGGTGTAGTCCCTCTTGTAGCACGCAATTGGTGGGAGCTTGGTAATAGAGAGCAGGCTCATTTTGGATATGGTTCTGACTTGATTCCCAGCTCCAGCTTTGAGGTCTGTTCCACTGAGCAGACCCGTTAGCCAAACCAAGAGCAGTTGGTTTCCCACCATGGCTGTACCCCACTGTTGCACTTGTGTGAGCATCACAAAATAACGTTGGGTTATTTGTTGCTGAGTAGCTTAGACCACAAGTTGCTTGGACTGATATTGGTCATTTTCCCCCAGTTGCTCATGTAGCACTCTCTGGCTCTAAACGAGCTAACTGTCTGGGGAATGACTCTCTTCCAGCTTCTGGCCATGTCACTCCATGTTCCCTACCAACAGCATATGGTGTCTTCAGCAGTAGGGTCTTACCACTAACCTTTGGTGGGTCATCAAGTACTCTGACAGAAATGGGTCTTCTTTTGTTTAGGTCTCTCTGATCAAGAGCTCATTGTGGATGGTACTCACATGCTGGTAGTGGGAATTACATGTCAGTGCCCAAGAAGAGAAGGAGAAAAATATAAGTAATATAAAAGAGATAGAGAGAAGAGAGAGAGAGAGAGAGAGAGAGAGAGAATGAATGGATGTGGCAGGCCCCTTTTCAGTACAAATGAATTTGAGATGCATGTACCACTTTGTGCATCTGGATTTACATGGGTAGTGGGAGTGGAATCCAGGCATCAGGCCTTGCATACAAGTGCCTTTAATCACTGAGCCATTTCTCCAGCACATTGAATTTAGTAGTGCAAAAAATGGGCCATATATACATTGTATCCATATTATAAAAAATTGTCTCTTAAAACTTCCAAGGTCAAATCCGATATCTAATACAGTAGAGAAAGGAAATAGCTTCTGAGGTGACTGATATGCTAAAGTAATCTGAATAAATATATTACAATTTGACCTTATAAGAGTAAAAATAAACTCATGATATATGTCTTTATATATGTATATATGTGATTATGTCATCCACTTGACTTTATTGAACCATTTTGTCCTCTTTTCTCCAATTTTGCTTTACCAACAAAACACATCATTATCTGAGAATATGTCATTTATCATTGTCATTCTGAATTAATAAAAAGACTAAGCTCCAATTCTGTTTTTTTTTAATATTTTAAAATTTAGACAGAGAGAGGGAGAAAAAGTCAGAGAATGGGAGCACCAGGACCTCCTGCCACTATAAATGATCGCCAGATGCATGTACTACCTTGTGCATCTGGCTTACATGAGTAGTTGGGAATTGAACCTGGGTCCTTTGGTTTTGCAAGCAAGCACATCAACCGCTAAGCTATCCCTGTAGCCTCCAATTCTGTTTTTAAAAACTAATTGTATTTCTAAGTTTAACAACAAATATTTGAGCAGTAGAGTTTGGACCTGGCTGGACAACTTTCATGGTGCAAAAATTAAACTTCACCCTTGGATCATATTACAGGATAGTCAATTTCCCATCAATCATCCTGTTCTCAGTTCCTGTGTCTAAGTGTTTCACAATTAGAGGAGCTCAAAACAGAGAGATAATAGATGTTCCATTTGCATGAATGGAACTTGTAATAGAGAAATTAAGCCTGTGGCTCTTAGCCCTTAACCCTCGTTCATCTTCTCTGATTATATTATATAAAGAAACTCACAGTTCCTTCTTATAATTAAATATTCCATGATAATAATTGAAGAAGAATGTTTAATGTCTTGAAAACAAGTTATTTTTCTTCCTTGGCAAGAATGTACAACTCTATAAAAGTTAGCTTTTGGTGAAGTGGTAAAGGAAAAAGAAACAATCATTGTACTTTTATATCTTAAACGCATGCTTATTACATAATAAAACATTTAGCAAAAATTAATCACCAACAATAAGGCACTTGATTTTCAGCATATAATTAATGTGTATGTACACCCACATAATATAAGTTTGTGGTATAAACAACAGAGAATAGACAATATATAAATCCATGAGTTCAGCTGTGTGAATAACATCTGATTGTTACAACTTTGAATACCACATAATTATCATATCATGATTCTTAATTTTGTTTTTGCTGTCATTTAAATCCATGTACTCTATTGCTGGCCTCATGTGCTATAAAAGGGAGAACTGTAGTTGAGATTTAGCTATGGACTGTATTTTTCCAACTCTGATACAACAAGTAGGTCATAGGGGAATAATGTTTATATTTTCGAAAATAGAGCAGAACAAACAGATGATAAGGTTTATATCCTGAATTACTGGTAATATATAGCTTTCAAATTTATTTATTTACCAGTAAATTCACTGATTGGATAATGCTAGGGTGTATGATGATCAGTTTGCTGAGAATTTTACTTTATTCTAGCTGGCTTTTTGTCGGTTTTGAGCAGACAAAAATGTCATGCATTTTAATATCAAAGAACTATCAATGAAATGCAAAATGAAGACAAGATTAACAAAAGAATAGTATTTAAACAACCTTTATACATTTTAATAAACATTTATTGAGCATCTCTTACATATGAGTTTCTGTTTTATATGCTAAAGAAGAAATTCCAAAGACGCTTAGGGTCCTGAATGCCATAACTTTTATGTTCTATCAGCGTAAGACACAATAAATGCACAAAGGACTAGATACAATAATTTATAATATTTGTAAAAGAAAAAATTGGGGCTGGACTGATTGCTTAGTGGTTAAAGTACTTGCCTACAAAAGCTAACAACCCTGATTCAGTTCCCCAGTGCACACATAAAGCTAGATGTGCAAGGTGGTGCATGTGACTGGAGTTCATTTGCTGTGGCTAGAGGCCCTAGCATGCCCATTCTCTCTTTCTCTCTCTCTTTCTCTCCCTCAATCAAATAAATAAGTCAATAAATAAATAAAATATCAAAATAAAAAATTAAGCAGCAGTATAATACAGACTGGTGTTCATTTGTACCCAATAGCCAGGAAAATCCCCATTAAAACTTAGGGCTGGGCTGGAGAGATGGAATTAGTGGTTAAGGTGCCTATCTGTGAAGCCTAAGGACCCAGGTTTGATTTCCCAGTACCCACATAAGCCAGATGCACAAGATGGCTCATGCATCTGGAATTTGTTTGTAGTGAGTAGAGGCACTAGCACATCCATTCTGCATGCCCCCCATTTGCCTCTTTCTCACTCAAATAAATAAATAAAATATTTTTTAAAAACCTAGTGTTAAAATTGAGACTTGAATGACAATGTATATATGAGATAAAATCAGAAAAGCAGCCTTACGGGAGACAGAAGTCATCACCAGTGAAAATAGTGGACACTGGAAGCCTCAAGTTTGGCCAGACAGGCCAAATGACTGAATGAAAGCAATAGTGGCATGTCTGCTTTGGGGGAAACCAACTGCTCTTTAATTGGACTGAAGGTCTGCTCTATGGAGGGAGTACATGCTTGGTACTGAAAACCTGATTATCAGCCGATGGCAGGGGAGGACATGAACCTTAGGACTATAAAGTCTGCTCTTGTCTGGATAAATGCATATATTATTCTCACCAAATTGCCCTGAAAGCACTACACTTAATGTTCATATTCATATATTAATGCTACTCTCACTTCTAGTTAGAGAAGCTTCTCTTTTCAGATGGTGATGACCACTGGGGTGACCCAAAAGGCAACATAGTGCCGAAAAGAAGGAATGAAGGAGTGTCCAGCACTAAAACATCTCACACCCTCCAAGGCTCAGGATCCATTGTGGAAGAAGTGGCGGAAAGAATGTAAGAACCAAAGGAAGGGTATCACTCCTTATATGCAACTGTCCAGACAAAAATTGACCTCGATATCCAAGACCTCACAGTGCCTAGCAATACCTACACAAGGCCCTCATAATAGGAGAAAAAGATGATGACATCAAATTAAAAGAGAGACTAGTGGAGAGAGGGAGGGAATATGACAGAGAGCAGAGATATGAAGGGGAAAGCAGGGGAGGGGAGAGAAATACCATGGTTTGTTGTTTGTAAGTATAGAAGTTGTTTTATATATATATATATATATATATACATATATATATATATATATATATTTAAAAATAGAAAAGCAGCCAGAAACTGGTTCCAGGACCTTTTAGCTTATGTTAAGCTTTGATTTTATATTATAAATAATGTTAAGATTTGGTAAGGTTATAATCTTGGGATATCACAGTATAATTCACATGAACTGCAGTATGGAAAAGTATAGTGGAGGAGAGAAATAGCCAAATCAATGATACCAATGAGGAAACTTCGGTCGGAATCAAATGAGCAAGGGACCAACTTACACTAGGTCATGGCCATAACACAAGAACAAACATTACAGAATTTAATCGTTTGTGGATAGAGTAGGATATAGGTAGAAATGTTTGATGACATTGAGAATAGTTCAAGTAAAACTTTCTTCTTTCATAATTACCTTTCCTCCTCTAAATTACTTTTATTCACATTTACAAATCCTTTTAGAAACTTCTCTCCAATAGTAAGTATGCACATCAGTATCTTTTGGTTCTCCCTCTAAACTTGAATATGCACACTTTATTTATTTTTTAATTGAAGTTTCTTTATTAATATTACATGCATTATGTATATTACATATATATATGTATGTATTTATTTGCAAGTAGTGAGAGAGAGGTCATATGAATGGGTGTGCCAAGGCCTCTCAGCAGTGAGAGAGAGATAATATAAATGGGTGTGCCAAGGCCTCTATCCACTGCAAAGAACTCCAGACTCATGCACCACTTTGTGCATCTGGCTTTACATGGGTACTGGGGAATTGAATCCAGGTTGTTAGGCTTTGTAGACTAGCGCCTTAACTGCAAAGTCATCTCTCCGGGCAAAAGTTAGTATTTCTCTTCAATGTCTAATTTTCTCTTTACTTTCTTTGGTAATTTTTATTAGATCTGTCTGACACTGAAAGGAAAGTCTATGAAGACTTTTCAGAAGCCTCATCTGCAAAGGCTTCATTTACTTGCAACTCTTGGTCACTCAATTGCCTTTTGCTTTGCCTTAGGCAGTGGCTCCTAATCCTGTGCAAGCATCAGAACTACGAAGAAAGCTTGTTAAAATCCAGGCTGCTGAGCCCCATTCCCAACACCCAGACTCACTGAAGGTGGCAGGGCCTAACGATTCCAACAAAGCACACTTGGCCCGCTGTTGTCTCCCAGTTGACAGTAACCTCCAAGTTGCAGTATATTTTGTAAACCTATCTTGTTCTTAGAACTTCACCTTAATATATGTTGACATTCTCACATGCTTAGCTACTTTGTTCTTCATTTTTTTTTCAATGATCTAAAGTGTGCCCTCTTCAATTTCTTTCAATTCATGTGAAATTCACATCATGATTGATTTACACAGTAAACATCTTATGAGGTGGAAGAATTATGTATGCATGGCTCTTTCTTTCCTTCCTTTTTTCTTCCTTCCTTCCTTCCATCCTTCCTTCCTTTCTTCCTTTCTCTCTCTCTCTCTCTCTTTCTCTTTCTCTTTCTCTTTCTTTCTTTCTTTCTTTCTTTTTTTTTTTTTTTTTGAGGTAGGGTCTCGCTCTAGCCCAGGTTGACCTGGAATACACTATGTAGTCTCAGGCTGGCCCTAACTCACAGTGATCCTCCTACCTCAGGATCCGAAGTGCTGGGATTAGAGGCTTGTGCCACCACGCCTGACTTATTATTGAAGTCATAACTGTGAATAAAGGAGATGCTGCTATAATACAATGGCATGAATTATCCTAACACACTCACTCTCCCCTGGAGTTTCTTCTAGATCCCAGCCCCTGAAGCCTCCTGGTGAAGGCATTATTCAATCCCTCAATTGCTAGTATTGAGTGCTGAGAATGAAGACACTTCATGCAGTAAGGAAATTTCAAGGAACATTTTACTTATTCACTCCAGTGATTACCAGGGAGGGTAGGAGAGGCAGGCGAAGTGAGTTCTGAATGGCTTCAATCAGGAGGCACTGCATTCATTTTGGTTTATCGTGGGCAAAGAGATGGTGTTTGTGTGAGGCTTTCCATATGCAGGGTGGGGTTTACATGGTGGGTTGCATTGCCCTGTGGCACCATCACAGAGAAAAAGAGCCTAAGCTTTCCCCTGGCTTACCCAGTATGGGGTGTGAGGAGCTAGAAGATCAAATCAAAAGCCAATATTCATTTATTTGCAAGTAGAGAGAGACAGAGAAGAGACAGTGAGAATGGGCACTCCAGAGCCTCTAGCCACTACAAATGAAACACAGATACATAAGCACGTATCATATATCTGGCTACATGTGGCTAGTGGGGAATTGAACTCCGGTCATTAGGTTTTGCAAACAAATGCTTAACCACTGAGCCATATTTCTAGTTCTCACTATTTATTAGTAGAACTCCTTGGTCCAGGGATTCAAAATTCATGCTTTTTGCTCCTATTTTTGTAAGTGTTCAAAATATTTGGTAATGCAACTCAAATGAATTAATTACAGGGTAAAACGTTCCATCTTCTAAAACATAGTCACTCATAAAAAGCCATGAAAATGATTTTGGAGAGCAATTTTAATATATTTATTTATTTGTCAGAAAAAGAGGGGAAGAGAGAGAGAGGCAGATAGAGAAAATAGGTATGTCAGGGCCTGTAGCCACTGCAAATGAATTCCAGATGCATGTATCACCTTGTGCATCTGGTTTTATGTGGGTACTGGGGAATTGAACCTGGGTCCTTTGGCTTTTAAAATTTTTTTTGTTTGTTTTTATTTATTTATTTGAGAGCAACAGATAGAGAAAGGCAGAGAGAGAGGGAGAGAGAGAGAGAGAGAGAGAGAGAGAATGAATGGGTGTGCCAGGGCTTCTAGCAACTGTAAACAAACTCCAGATGCATGTGCCCCTTTGTGCATCTGGCTAAGCCTCAAACCGGGGTCCTTAGGCTTCACAGGCAAACGCTTAACCACTTAGCCATCTCTCCAGCCCTCCTTTAGCTTTTCTGACAAGCACCTTAACTGCTAAACCTTTTCTCCAGCCCGGGAGAGAATTTTTAAAAATTAAATTTGGGCAGGAGACATGGATCAGTGGTTAAAGGCACATGCTTGCAAAGCCTGACAACCTGGGTCCAATTTCCCAGTACCCATGTGAAGCCTGATCCACAAAGTGGTGTATATGTCTGAAATTTATTTGCAGTGGTAGGAGGCCCTGGCATACCCATACTTTCTCTGTCTGTCTCTTTTTCTTTCTCTGTCTCAAATAAATAAATGAAAATATTAAGAAAACAACAAAATTAAAATTTAATTTTAACTAGCATGTGAAATTATAGTCATGTTCACACATTTATTCAACTCGATTGTTACATAATTCTGTGACTTTTCTACACAGCTTTCCTTCATGAACCCATTAACAAAATTCCTGTTTCTACAAGTGCTTTCAGTTCTGTTTGCTAGGAAAGCCTGTTTCCAACGAATCTCCATAGTTACTGTGAGCTTTTTTTTTATTCCTTCATTATTTTTTTATAACTGCAGCTAACTCAGCTTTAAAGTTACGTCTTCTTTGTCATTTTTGTTGAGGGAGGTGAGGGGAGGTGAGATGCCAAGTTTAAATTTTTGAAACGTTTTGCTAGGGTGCAATTTTCACTTCATTGCAGATCACACTGGTTTCGAATCCACGAGAGCTGGGAAACCTACACAAGCAAAGAAGAAAGAAAACTAGAGCTTGAAGGAGGCCTGTTGAGCAGCAACTGATTGAAATTAAAATTAAATTCAGATACATAGCAACAGATGAACTTCAGGCTGGGCTACAGGACATCTCAGTAGGAAGATTCACTGAGGGAGAAGGCTTGCCCACCAGCAGTGAAGTCATTGACTGATACTCACTGAACAGCCACATATTAAGGATTGATTGTAGAGCAAAACTCTTGTCCATGGTGGAGCTAACATCTAAACTGATGCAGGAGGCTCATATCAGCCATTCCTGAAAGGCAACTTCTTTGAGGGAGACTGACCCCAAGATTTGATAACCATAACCACTAAAAGGATATTTTCCAGGTGGAAAGATTCTTCAGTGGAGCATAGTGGCACATGCCTTTATTCACAGCATTCAAAAGGTAGAGGTAGGCAGACTGCTGTGAGTTCGAGGCCAGCCTGGAACTATAGAGGTCAGACTGGGCTAGAATGAGACCCCCACCTGGATGTAAAAAAAGTTCATATTAACATATTCCCCCTTTTTCTTATCAAACCCATCTGCTCACGACCTCTAAGGAATGTTCATGCCATGAGTCTGAAGGAGGTTTGAGGGCTGCAGAGCAGCACAGGGCCTCTGAGGAGGCTCCCTCTGCCTTTCCCTGTTTCTCTTGGAGTTTCTCTTGCAGGAGAGCAAATGGGTACTTTATCCAAACAGATCAAATAGCACAAAAAAAGGGCTTTCCTCATCTTATGTTCGAAAGAAGAGGGTGAGAATGGAGCCCCAAGCATATAAACTGCAGGGGATGAAGAAAAAACACCTAAAGAACTAAATTTGAAATTATCATGTCATTTGTTTATCGCACACAGAACTCTATGCAGTGGCTACAATCTAGTGAATAAATTTCTTTTCTCCAGGGGTGTGGGTTAGAAATTATTCAACTAATTTATCCATATATGCTAGGCATATAAATGGTTTAATATTTTGTTGCCAAGAAAAGCTGAATTTCATTGATGATGAATGATGAATCTGGTATGTCTGTCAATGAAGTTGGAAGTAAGGAAAAAGGGAAGACTGATTAACCAATGTAATATTGAATTAGAATCATTTGTATTAGAATGGACGCCAGAACAAACTCATACACATATATACACATGTTCGCAAACACACGGTGCTGATAAAGAAAGAAAGATCTATTTATGTGTACATGTGACTATGACAGGGATAAACTTTCTGCTTTGTCCACTGAGATCATCTAGCAGAAACAATGTTCTGCAAACAATGAGTGCGCCCACAACCCAGATATTGGTTTGTGAATGGGCTTCTCCAAAACAGGAATCAAGATTTCCTATGAAAATGGTTGATATCAGAGGGACAGGTATAAGAAGATTCAATATAAATCTAGACGATGTAGTTGGTACAGAAAAGCCAAGCCCTGGTATGTGGAGTTACCCTGAGTTGCCCTGGGACTGAAGAACTAGTCAGACGCCCAAGGTTGCGGAGGGCAGTTCCCTTGAGCACGTATCCATGGAAGTGTTGTCCTGAGCTATGGTGATAGCAGGAAAGCCATGATTTGGGCCAGAATGAGGGGCTTCTTATGTGGCCAGGATAAAATTCACCTTGTCCAAGTTTATTCAACTGACTTAATCTGTAACTGATATTAAAGATGTGGGGCTGGAAAGACAGGTCAGGGTTTAAGGGGCTTGCCTGCAGAGCCTAATAAACAAAGTTTGATTCCCCAGTACCCATGTAAATAAAGCCAGATGCACAGTGCCACAAGCATCTGGAGGTTTTTTTTTTTTTTTTTCGAGTGGCTGAAGACCCTGGCACACCCATTCTCTCTCTCTCTCTCTCTCTCTCTCTCTCTCTGCCTCTGCTTGCAAATAAATAAATAAATAAATAAATAAATATTTTTAAAGAAAAAAATGACAAGTACATTTCTGGAACTGACCTGTTTCCTCTGCCAGGTCCTTTGTCTGGTCATGAAGCTGTGTGCACCACTCTCATGGCCTTGTTTATCTATACCACCCTCGGTTACTCTGCAGAGAAAATCCTGTGAAGACTACTGATCATAGCTGTGGAGCCTGCGAATCAAAACAGGCAAGCTGAATTCACAAAGGTGATTCTGGAGTTTGACAAGTACTGAAACATGATGGGGACACATCAAAAAGATCTAATATGAAAGTGCCACCAATGCCCAAAGATGGAACATGTAAGTAACCAAGCCGTGCCATTGTGTGATATCTCATGAAATGATTTTTTATCCATGAGTCAAAATATATAAATTGAAGTAATGAATAGAGCAGAATGTGCAGTCGCTCTTTATAGTAGAATTTTAATTAAGGAATGTAAAAGAAAAGAGGACATACTACTTAATAAGCACTACCATGATAATGGATATAGATATGATAAATTAATCAGCTTTAAACCAGCAGGTAAAGGCTTGAGAAGAAACAGAATATTTGTATAGTTTCAATGTATCTCCCCAACATATTATTTTTTACTTACAATGGTAACATATAAGGTGCAGTGGAGTGAAGTTTGTAGCATCAGATACTGATACCATGTGTCCCTGACATGGTCCGCAGAGAATACTTCTCATAGGTTAACATGTTTGCAGAAAATACATCATTTTAATGTAATCATGAGAAAATATCTGAAAACCCAAATACAGGAGCAGTTTACAAAATAACCAACCCACGATCTTCAAATATGTCAAGGTGATGAAAGTCAAGGAAAGACGGAAGAACTGTCACTGCTACGAGGAGGCTCAGGAGACACGACCACTAAAGGCAGGGTACCGTACCGATAGGTCCTGATACAGTGACATTGTGAGAGATGCAGATACTCTGTACATTGGTTACAACACTGCTTTTCATGTTGATTTCTTTGTTCTGACAACGTAACGGAATTCTACATTGTTATTTAAAAGTCAAACACACTCCAAGCATGTCACTATTTCAAGCAGAAAGGAGGACCTCTAAGGGTTACTGGATTTGGATCTCTAGCTCCACAGTCATCATTCAGCCATAAATTCAGTTTCTCTTGTCATTAATATCACAGTGAGAGCACTTGCAATGAGATTCTCTCCCTTCAGAACCTGGCAGTTCACATATAGTGGTTAATGTGGTTCACTGGTCACTCTAAGCATGGTGCTATACAGCTTCTCCAGGATAATTCCTCTTATAAAAATGGATATTTCTACCTGTTGAACAGATACCCCTTGTATTGCTTTGTCTTAACTTCAGCCTAAGAACGCTTGTTGAACATTTGCAGTCATCTGAAGTCAACAGGTAATGAGCAGTGACCCCTGAGCTACTTCAAAGAATTTGTTGACATGAGAGAATATTACTGGCGACTATCTAGATTGAACTTACCTTACGATGTGCACTGCTGCGGTTGTCATGTTGTTGCTGGGCAGAAGCATCAGAACAACGGCGGCTGATGGCAGGAAAGTTATATTTGCCTACAGCCTCAAGAGGAAGCATCATGGTGACGTGGGAAACCATGAAACGAGCAGAGACTGGACAGCACCTCTGCCACAGCAGGTGGACAACAGCAGCAGGAAGTAGGCCAAACTCCAGCAAGGGGCAATAACAACCCCAAACCTCCTGCTCCTGCAACACATGTCCTCCAGCAAGGCACCACATCCCAAGATGCCCTTGGCTAGGGACCAACCATTAAGAACACATGAGTTTATGGGGAGACAACTGATTCAAACCACCACACACATGAATTCCTGTATCAAGTTGGTATTTCTGATGATGTTGTCACTAATGCTGCAAGAAAAAAAAGTTGTTTTTCAGAATGCACAAAAGGCTTTCTTTTTCTTCATATATGTGATTCTGTAATTAAACAACAATGGTAGCCATAGGTTACTATGAAATTGATAAAAATCACAGCATAGGCAAATCCTGCTTTGGGCCATGTAGTTGGGTCAGCTTCCCCCTACTGCATATGACTTAGCAGATATGAATGACAGTAAGCACTTCCTTCCGTACGTTTTTTCTAAAGTATTTTTCTCCTTCTCTATCATCAATATGCAATTTCGGCTTCCAGTCAAAAAAAAAAAACTCTAAATTACACTTATATTAAGATTTTTTAAACTTCGTTTCAGAGGTTAAGGAACTATTCTCTACATACTATTTGGATACCACTAAACATTGTCATATTTTGAAATTGAGTTCACGCTGTTTTTAAGACACTCAGATGTGTATGTACTTACTTTATTTTTCAGTGGCAACAGCACTTCGACAAAAATAGCTGACTGCAGATTAAATTTGCATGATTTCAGATTCAGCTGCTTCTTCAGAGTTAGAATGTACACGTGTGTGTGCGTTCATCTATTAGGTTTTCCTTTCTTTTCTTTTTCCTATGTGGTTCTAAGTAAGCATGTAACACAATGTCTTCAGTGCTTATTTTTTTCAAATTGAGCTCATATTACAGGAAGTCTGAGAATAGAAGGAAATCATTATTATCAGTCACATACATAGGATGGAAAAGTGAAATAATTGAATACCTAGACAATTTTATTGAAAAGATAATTTATCTAACCTCAGAAGGATGTTTTTGATGTAAATCACTAACTTTAAACAATATTCCATACTTGCTTACATTCTAAATCATTACTAGGCTTCCTGCCATTTTAAAATATCTCAGTTTGTTAGTTTTAATCTGTGCTCTAGGAAGTGTTAGTGATATTGATATTGTTTTGATATTGTTTATTATCTCTTGGCATTCTCAATGTAGATACTGAACCTGAGGGCAGTGTTAAATGACTTCAGTGTTGAAGGGGTGACAATCAAAGCAAGATCTGAACTGAAAGCTTCAGTTGTATTTCTCTGATCAGTGTTGTTGGGCTTGTCAGTCAGCATTGTAGATGGAAAAAATGAAAATATATTCAGTCTACTTGAAAAAAAAAACATTTTATTTACTTATTTGGAAAGAGAGAGAGAGAGAGTGAGAGAGAGACAGAATGGGCACACCAGGGCTTCCAGCCATTGCAAACGAACTACAGATGCATGCATCACCTTGTGCATCTGGCTTATGCGGGTACTGGGGAATGAAACCCAGGTCCTTAGGCTTCACAGGCAAGAGCCTTAACCTCTAAGCCATTTCTCCAGCCCTGCATCCTACTCTTTATGTGCAAGTACTTCTTTTAGAAATTTTTCTATCTAAAAATATTGTATGTATATTTTCAATTTGTATAAGAAGAGAGACAGAATCCAGCAGTCCTTGTAGCTGGTAGGGTCTGGAATGATTCTTTAGTTTGGGGTCTGATTGCTTCAGGCACTCAGCTGAATCCTGACACTGTACTATTCCAGACATCATGTGCATCCACTGCATTTTCCATCAGAATCATTGTTCCAGAGGCTAGAAGTTTGAAGAACAGTTGGTAGCATTATTTTTTTGGTGCAGTTTACATGAATTGCTTTGCTTGTCACTGGTGGCTGTTTTACTCATACATTGCCACTCCCTCTTGCTACTAAATACTAAAAATATATTTGTGGTGGTTTGATTCAGGTGTCCCCCATAAACTTAAATATTCTGAAAGCTAGTCTCCCCACCTGATGGACATTGGAAATTAAAGCCTCATGGAGGCAGTGTATTGTTGGGGGCAGGCTTATGGGTGTTATAGCCAGTTTCTCTGTGCCAGTGTTTGGCACACTGTCCTTTTTCTGTTGTCCACCTGTTGTTGGACAAGAGGTGGTGTCCACCCTCTGCTCATGCCATCACTTTCTCCTGCCATGATGGAGCTTCCCCTTGAATCTGTAAGTCAAAATAAATCTTTTCTCCACCCAAACTTGCTCTTGGTCAAGTGATTTCTGCCAGTGATGCGAACCTGACTGCAACAATATTGAAAGAAAATTAATACTGTAAATGTCAAATTTAATCATTTTCTCACAACACCAAAAGCCTTATGTAAATATGAATAAATAATACAAGTTTTAAAATGTATGTAAAACAAAATTTAATGTAAAATGTCATTTTAAAGTAAGGAGAACACCAATTTTTTTAATATAAAGCTATTTATTGGAATGAATGGCAGAACTAGAATTTAAATAAGGTATAACTCTTTAATACTGTTTTTTTTGTGTGTGTTTTTAATAATGTTGCCATGAGTCCCAGTTCCAACAGAAAAACAAATGGTCTTAAGAGGAGTAGGAAGCACTGACAATCATCATAACTTTTTCCTGCCGGTTCCCTTTCAGTAGTGCACATTTAGAAAGTACACTCTATTGCAGAAAACACGCCGGTGTACACCCTTGTTCTCCCAGCTGAGTCGTTCATCACAGTGTAGTTTGTAGCTCAGCTGCTCTGTAATGTTCCCCTCACCAGAGTGGTGGAGGTTTATAGAGAACTGGCTATAGGAAAAGGATAAGTTTGGATAAAAATTCATGCAGTCTACTTCTCTATGTGAAATGATATTGTGGTGGTTTGAATAGAATAGATGGCCCCCAATATATTCAGTTGTTTATTTGTTTGTAGTTTGCATCTCTAGCCATCTGGCTGGAGGCAATGCCATTGTGTGGATCTTAAGGTGTGGTGGTGGGTTTGAGATTACAATCTAAAGATATGCAAAGTGTGCCTAGCTGGAGTTCCTGAAGTGTGCTCTGGCTTTTGACCTTTAGGCTTGTGCTTCTCTCTCTCTCTCTCTCTCTCTCTCTCTCTCTCTCTCTCTCTGCTTGAGCCTGTGAAAGCAGGCCAGTTTCTTCTGCTTTTATGGAACTTCCCCTGGATCTGTAAGCTCCAATAAATCCCTTCCTCCATAACTGTGTCTGGTCTGAAAGTTCATCTCAGCGAACCTGAAGCTGACTGCTACAGATATCTTTTAGGAGTTTTGATTGTTTTTCTTTCAAGTGAAATAGAATTATCGGGTCAAAGAAGTAAATGAAAAATTTGACACAATTTTAAAAATTCATCTTAGAAAACATCTGTTAAAATGTCATATTTTATTATTTCATAGCTTCCTGACTAATTTATTTGAAGTTTAGGAATGTGACATCTCATTTTTAAATTTATCACTACTTAAAAATACTAATTATGATCTTTACTGTTTGTACATATTGCATGTTGGTCATACTCCCATTGGGTTATGCCCTTGTGTCTTGTTCTCTGCCCCAGTCCCACTGGGGGCTCACCTCAGTGGGGTTTTCTTTATTCACTGTGGGGTTATGAATGCAGTAGTCAGTCTCTGTGGAACAGGGCAATGCCTTAGGTCACTCCTTTCCATCCTGTGGATCTTACAGTCTTTCTGCCCCCCCTTTTCTGCAATGGTCTCTGAACCTTGGAGGATGTGTTGTAAGTCTCCTTTAATGTCGAGCTCTCTGCATCCTCCAAACTTCTGCTTTGATGATTTTGAGTCCCCTTAGTGTCTAACACCGTCTCCCTGGAGGAGGTTGTCAGGCTAGCAGTGAGAGCAGCACTTGTCTTTAAATTGCTACTTTTTCTGTAATGTCTTCTGGGCCCTGAATGATGTGATGGAGATGACTCACCTCACGCTAGGCAGTTGGCTTTCTTTCCTTGTTGTGTTGATGTATCTCAGTTGTCCCCAGTACTGCAAACATGTGCAAAGTATTTACTGTGCCTTCAAATATATTCATAGTAAACACAATTGAAGATAACATAAGCTCAAGATATAATTTAAACACATAGTTCTGTGCCAGAGCTACCTGCATAAAGTTAGTATTTTCTGAGCTTCAAGAAAGGATTGCTTGATTGATGAGAAAGAGATTTTCAAAAAAATTCCTTAAATTTCTTTTTTTTTCAAAAAGGTTTTTTGAGGTACAGTCTCACTTTAGCACAGACTGACCTAGAATTCACTATGTAGTCTCAGATTTGCCTTGAACTCATGGTGATTCTCCAACCTCTGCCTCCTGAGTGCTGGGATTAAAGGAGTGCGCCACCACACCTGGTGAGATGTATGTATGTATGTATGTATGTATGTATGTATGTATGTATTTATTTATGAGAGAGAGAGAGAGAGAGAGAGAGAGACAGATAGAGCAGGGGGGTGGAGAGAATGGACATGCCAGGACCTTCAGCCTCTGCAAATGAACTCCAGATGCATGTACATCTGGCTTATGTAGGGTCCTGGGGAATTGAATCCAGATCATTTGGCTTTGTAGGCAAGTGCCTTAACTGCTAAGCCATTTCTCCAGCCTCATTTAAATTCTTTATTGCCTCTTTACCTATGCCAGGATACCTGAAAACTAAAATTATTTTATTTTACCCCAGCCGGGGCAGCTGAAATCAAGAAAAAAAAAATGTAAGCATATTGCAAATCTTGGTGACGATTGTTATGTTTTAGAATTAGTTTATGCACAGCGGCTACTCATATTTGTTCTCTTGTTCCTCATTGTCCATTTGCCTCTACTTTAACTGTAACTCAATTTCTATCTTCTTGTAATTTATACACCTTGGTAGACCCTCTACAAACACTATAATATTGAGAAATAGGAGGAATGTTTTGACAGTAGGTTTTTTGAAAATTAATGGGAGGTGTGTATGCTTGAAAAATGAAAATGCTGGTCTTCTAAAAATGATTCAGGTAATTCTTCCCATAGTGATGGAAACTTCTATCTATTTCTGTTACAGAAAAGAATTATTGAATAAGATTGTAAATGGCTAATTGTTTCCCATTGTTAGTGATTATTTTTGAGTCTAAAACATCTACCAATAAAATATTTCATTTTTTCCTATTATTTAATCTTTAAAAATTCATAATTAATGGATAAAAATTATTATTGAACTCATGTGGGTGTTGCTAGCAATTTTAGGATAGAGGATAAGTATTAATCAAAATTATAAAGCTTTAATACATTTTAAAACATCTCATTTTTATTTGTTTAGAGAGAGAGAGAGAGAGAGAGAGAGAGAGAGAGAGAGAGAGAGAAGAATATAGAGATGGAAAGAATGGGCATACCAGGGCCTCTAGCCATTCAAATGAACCCAGATGCATATGCCACCTTGTGCATCTGGCTTACATGGGTGCATCAAACCTAGGTTCTTAGGTTTTGCAGGCAAGTGCCTTAACTGCTAAGCCATCTCTCCAGCCCATTTAGTACATTTTTGCTTGCACCTACCCTGGAGAAATGAAGGCCTTGTACCACAATTTGGACAGTTCATATCTATTAAGTAAGTTTTCTTAATTCAAATTTAAAGTTTAGTTTTAGAAAAATCTTAATAATAATTAATAATTTTATTGGGTTTTATCAGAAATTTGGTTTCATACAAGCTATGGAGTTAACATAATGCTTCGATTCACAGAAGATCTTAATAAAATACTTTATACCACCTTAAAAATATGCACTGCTGGCATGTTGTCCTGAAGTACAAAGGCATTTTCAGTTATCTTCCTATTTTTCTGATCATGAAAATTATAGCCATATTTCTTTCTTTGGACTAGACATGATTATTTCCTTTAATTGCTTTTTACTTTATTGAAGAGCTGTTAAATAGAAAACTGATTACTCTCTTTTATGAATATTAATAAGTGATTACTATGTTTTATGACTATAACTAAGTAATATCAAGTTGGTTACTTGGAGAATATCATCCTAGATTCAGCCTTTATAGTGTAAGACTAGAGCAGGAAACTAATTTCTAATAAATTATCACACAAGATGGATGCTTGTTAAGAGAGCATATTTTGGAAGAATAGGGCATTATTCTGTCTCTCAGGCATGTAAATTATCAGTGAAATTGCTATTGAGCCTTAATCTTAAGTGCATTTGATCTGAATGACCTACACATTTTAATTCACTTCTTCAGTCATGAATGGAATATACTTTGGCCCTCAATCTTTTGGGACATTGTGAAAAATATTCATTGGTTTGTTCAGCCTTGGAACTTTACCAAGATTAGAGGTACTGAAGCTTGTAAAAAGGGAAATGAATACAAACTTTTTCTTCTAAAATAAAATATTTCATTTACTCATCTTTAAGTAATTCAATCATATAAGTAATTCAAGGAAATCCATTTGGGCAATGCCTGTATAAATTATACAATTCTGGCTGTGTACTTGGGCACCATTATTCTCTTTCATGTCATTGAAGGTTCTGACAGTCTTGGAGCTAATGTTTGGAAACAATCAGACACAAGACGGCTAAGGGGCCCTTCTTAAAAGACCAGGTGTAAGACATTTGAAATACCACCAGACCCTGAGAGACTTCAGTTAACCAGGGCTCTTAAGATGATCATTATTATCAGGACAGTATAGCTCCATTCTATGTTTAGATAATGTATATAGCAAATAGGGGAACTCAGTCCCAAATCTCCAATTTAAACTTTGCAAAATTTGCAATCCCTGATCTAGTTATGAAATAAAGAGGAGATATATATATATATCCACTTATCCTTTTCAAATTCATTTCCTCTGTGAGTTAGGTCCTTCTGTCAGTTTTTCACTTTTTTTTTTCTGATTGAGAGAGATGACTAGTTAATACAAAGGATTAGGTTGTCTAACAAGGCACAGAGATTTTTCCTTGCATTGATATTATTGAGAATCTATAGATGAGTGTCCAGGTGGCCTGAGGCATTTATTTTACTTACTCAAAGGGAGGCCATCTAGGTATGAGATGTGAAAGGTATGGTCCATTGTCTAAATCCTGACCACTGTCTCTTTCTGTAAATGATTATCTATAAGATATACCCATTTTAGTTTGCTTCCCTATTGTCTGTAATTGAGACCAGAGGAGCAGAGTTGCCAATAGTAACAGAAGCTTGATGACTTGCAAAGCTGAAGATGTTTACTAGTTGACTATATAATTTGATTGTCAAACATCACTCACCACTTTATATGACAGTATATGACATAGTTTCTGTGATGTTTTCTCAGGGAAGCATGCACCATAAACTCCTAGACTCTTAGTTTAATTGTTAAAAAGCACCTCTAGAACAAGGTCATCCTTTCAACAGTACTCCATAGATCAGATTATTATGCTAGAAAACATCAGTGTGTTTTCATGAGATCTGAATTCAGCATTCTTAAGTGGAAATCAGGTTGCAGCACTTTCTCATCCTGCCTTTGGAAATAGGAAAGATATGTACTGTAGGCAAGGTTCTGAGCCCTTCCTTTTTAGCCACTCAGTTCTTCTGAGTTAGTGACATCCATCAAAAATTTTACCACTTTTACATTATTAACACAGATAATGTTTTCTAAGGCTGCATATGCACTCTTTCTTTCTTTCTCTCTTTTATTTATTTATTTATTTATTTTGGTTTTTTCAAGGTAGGGTCTCACTCTAGCCCAGACTGACCTGGAATTCACTATGGAGTCTCGGGGTGACCTCGAACTCATGGCAATCCTCCTCCCTCTGCCTCTTGAGTGCTGGGATTAAAGGTGTGTGCCACCATGCCCGGCTTACATTCTTTCTTTGTTATGTTATTTTACCTTTTTATTTTATTTATTTTGGGAGATAAAGTCTTGCTACAATGATGAGGCTAGCATTAAACTGGTGACTCTCTTGCCTTTAGCTCTAAAATATTGGGATCATGGGTGTGAGATACCATTGCTTAACTCAGAGACTCCTAATCATGTTTCCAGTCACGTCACACTCTTATTATCCTCTATTATAGGAGGCCATATACAGCTTTAAATTACATTTTAAACATTAATATAATCGGAAGCACATTCAAGGCTGTTAAATCACTGCTCCAGAATGTGTTATGGATGATTCTTTAATTTAGATTACTTTTACTCTTAGCTCCTTGTGACTTCTTTCATGCAACACCAAATATATATTCCATCATAAAAGTTTGAAGACCTATTTGAATTTCTAATGGAGCAGAAGTTCAGAACTCAGAGGACTTGGATGAAATGAGATGGTGTTCCTGATTGGCTAAGAATATACTGCAAAACTAAGGTACTCCACGCCCACCAGTTACAAAATATTTCGCTTGGACAAGATCGCTATACCTTAGTTTTCCTTTGTGACAGACTCTTACAGTAAACTTTAAATTTATTGTAATTACCGTAATTGAGGCATGAAATTCTTAAAATGAGATAAGTTATAGAAGTGGAACATTGCTCTTACTAGCTTTAGATAGATCAGCTTAATCACAAATTATGTTAATGATTTTGAGTATTTTAACATTTTGACTTTATATCAGTGACAATTTATGCCTTAATACAATGGGATAGGAAAGCCAAGGTGGAATTTTAGAAACTCTCAAATTTGGCTTTTAAAATTTCTGTTTCTGACACCTCATCAGGAACTGTAACCACACACAGTAGGCTTAAGTTTCATTCACTCACACACTTTTGATACAGCTCTATAGCTATGCCAAGTGGTGAAACTGCTGTGCACCCTAAAGCCTTCTTGGATACTTCAGCTTCTCTGTTTTTTAATTAATTATTGTAGTTGCAGCCTGACTCTGTCCCTGAAACACAGAACCAGGCATACCCCTGCTGCCTCAACATTTTGTGTGTATGTATTCATAAGGATTGGTCCCAGGACCTTGCACATGCTAAGCAAGTGCTCTACCTCTCAACCATATCCCCAGCCGTCAACATCTCTGTTTGTACATTTCACAGGACTTTCGAATGTGGCTCTCCCCACCATCATCCATCCACCTTTCAAAAGAGGGTTCAAGAGGTGGCTTAGCAGTTAGGAATACTTTCTGTGTAAGCATGAGGGACCTAAAGAAGTCTGGGAAATTGTTTGGATCCCCAGGATGTACATAAATAGCTGAGCACTGCCACACACATCTGTGACCCTGGTCATATAGGGCGGTAGAGACGGGATAATTGCTGGAGCTCATGCAAAAAAAACAAACAAACAAACAAAAAAAACTGGCAAGGCTCCCAGATCAATAAGATACTTCTGCTCAAATAATAACAAAAATAAAGAATGGGTTAAAGAGCAATGGAGCTGGTTAAGCATCATTTCACTCTAGACACTGCAATTGTGTTCAAATACTTGTGCATCGAATACCCTCCCCACACACAGACACACATAACGAAAACAAAAATTTTCGAAAGAAAGGCCATTATTAAAGCCATATGTCATCTGTCACAACTATTCAGCACTACTGACGTTGCACATACACATTCGTAGACCAGCATGATTCCACCCCATGAGACTCCACAACCTTCCTAAACAGCATGGCCAGTTGGGCATTAGGTATCCAAACAATGACCTTCATGGTCATTTCACATTCAAGCAATGACAGGGTCTTCTCGACATGTTTTTCTGCTGAAAATCATTCAAGAGTCAGCAATGGGCCCTGTACTGTGGCCGTGAGACTAGCATGGGGGATGGGAGCTCCACACTAAGGATGGTAGATCAGAAAGAGAGAAGGGTTTTAGAGCATTGAAGATACTGAGAGTAGATATTCCAATGTGATGTACCTATTTCAGGTTTTCATATTAGCAAATAAGAATTATGTGGCCAAGGTACTGTGACCAGATTTAAGTTAATACATAAGATCATCTGATACAATTATGAAATACTACATAATGGCTTATATCATGGCAAGCATTGTTATGTTTGTGTTCCCGCAACTCTTCTTAGTATAGGTCCTGACTATATTCTTACACAGTGATTGGTTTTAAATGGTGCCGAACATTTTATTTATAGAAATACTAAAGGATGTACATACATTGTTTTACAAGACACTTTCTGAAATATAATGTTAAAAGTCTCCAGAAATATATGTCTATGAATCTATTCAAATTAATTAAAAACTATAAATATGTCAGAGTTAGCAATGATTATAAGTTTTACTCTTTGATAACATCCACCATCTATATAATATAGGCCTGCAGATTTTTATGCTTCCCACGTACAAATGCATGAAGGGGCATCGAATTACTTGTCAAGTGAATAATCTGTTGCATAATGCTACATCAAGTGACAAGCCCTTTTGGAACATGGCTAAGGTATATTCACAACTGGATCAAAGAGGTGTTGGTGCATCTCACTGAGGTTCTACAGTGATTCACTTCTGACTTCTCTCACATCTTTTCTTCTCAAAGCAGCATCTTCAGCTAATCTCTGGTCTATCTGAATGCATACCTTAGCCACCATCTGGATCTCAGGTGACGTTAGACCCTATCATTAGCAGTTTAAGTGCTTGAGTAGTTTTGCTTAAGAAATATTGTCGATAGGCAATTACAGTGAGGGGCAGAATGCCAGACAGGGAAGATGATCACATGGGATTTTCACAGGTTTCATGAATTGACATAGCAGGCAGATGGAGAGAAACAGGTTGTATTTACATGTGAATTTTTTTATTTTTAGTGTGGCCTAAATACATCATTGTTAAATGGTAGGAGAGTTTGCTGTATTTCCCACAAATAAATTAAAATACATATTTATATAAAGCCTCCTTCATTTGAAACATTGATGAAATCTTGCCACAATTACAAGATAATAAGGAATGATCTATTCATACTATAATGGAAAACAATCATGCAGTTCCAAATGAGTGTGTAGTACATAGCAGGTGAAAATCATTGCCTGCTTCAGGGGTATTTTGGAGACATTCATTCTCTGCCAGCTATACCAGCACATTGGTATATTCTTCTCTTGTACATTGACTTTGAATCTTGGCATTCACTGCCAGGTTCCTGTTGTCTCTTATCCATAGTCTTCCTTATAAGGGCTTATACATATTTCCTCTCAGATAACAATGTGAACCATGGCTTTGCTTTCATTATATTCACTGTTGATTTATAGATTTTTATCTTGAAGATTTGGACCTTAGCTTTGAACTTTAGGCTTGAACTATCATATTGGCTACCAAATCCCAATCCCAAGTTCCTCAGTTATATTTTATACTTGATTATTTGAAGGCATTTCATAAAGTTTAATGAATTTTTTTATATTACACAATACATATACTTTGGAAGTTCCACACATTGTGAAAGAAAGTTTGGACCTAATAAGTCTATTGAGTATCTCACAATCTTTTAGGGAAGTTTCCAATATGACTGAGTCTTTTTTTTTTAGATTCTGGCACCCTCAATTATTTTTTTTTAATCATGTGTTTCACCATTCTTTCAAGCATTCTTCCTTACATGAAAGGACTATGCCCCTCCTTTGTATCAGTGTACATTGACAAAATTTGCCACTAACAGGCTTAACAAGAGCTTAACGGCAATAGTTAGATATCTCAGCACATAGGAAGTATATAAAAGCCCCAGTAAAATTATGTAACATGGAGAGAAAGTTAAAACCAGCCACAGAAGCTATAAAATATAAATATGTTGATGGTACCTCATACTGTGATTGAGTAATATCCTGAAAGGAATACAGAACAGTATGTAATTATATTTCCAGAAAATAAAATCCATTAGAATAGATTTGTAGTATTAATCTATCATGATGAAGTTTAAAAACTATGCTCTGTGTAATTAACATATATTTATAGATATTTGCAAATATAGAAAAATTATAATTCATTCAAAACAAAATGCTGGTATATATTTAATTAAGTAATTAATTAAGTTACTAAGATAAAAAGAGAGAGTTGGGAGAGAGTATGAGACAGAGAGCTGGGGCATGCCGGGGCCTCTTGCCTCTGCTAATGATTTCCAGATGCATGTGTCACTCTGTGCATCTGGCTTTATTGTGAGTACTAGGGAATTAAACCTGGGCAAGCATGATTTTAAAGCAAGCATCTTTAATTGCTGAGTTATTTTGCCAGCTCCATATTTAATTGTCTTTTTTTTTTTTTTTTGGTTTTTCGAGGTAGGGTCTCACTCTAACCCAGGCTGACCTGGAATTCACTATGGACTCTCAGGGTGGCCTCAAACTCACGGTGATCCTCCTACCTCTGCCTCCCGAGTGCTGGGATTAAAGGCGTGCGCCACCACGCCCGTCTCCATATTTAATTTTTGAGATACATTAAAGTATAAGTTATAGAGTAGAAGTAACCTATGAAACTTGAAGAGTTATTGCCTCTGTGAAAGAATGTGAAAGGCCTTGTTTCCTTTGATGGCTCCTGAATTGGATAGCAGCAAGAGTTTGCGATTATCATTGTTTTGATTCTGACTTGGATTCAGGAATAATTGTATTTTCAGGTCACGTTATGAATGATATTGTCTTTGGCCTCCAGATATCTCACTACAAGGGTTAAGATTGAGGTGACTATGGCACAACACAACATATCTCCCCACCAGTACCCCTGCAATGACAGGGACAGTTTTACAGAGCAGAATGACCTGGAAATTCATTCACCATGAATTTTCAGTCTGTTAATTTGCTGTAAGGAAAATGCTTATGAGTTAGATTAATGAAAATTTTTATGTCAAGAATTCAGGACAGATGGCCATGCTGTGAAAGTGCTTACACCCAGCCCCAGAGAAACAGGTAAGACTTGTAGAAACTACCAAACTTAGGAAGCTGTGAGGAAAGTTATATAATTCAACTGTTGAAAGCAATGAACTGCAATCCCAAGGCAATTCTGTCATTTCTGAAGTGGTATACACATCGTATAAAAACTTGTGTCATGTTACATAACATGTCATGTTACATAATCTATGTCATGATGCATCAAATAGGGTAATAAGAACAAATAGTTATAGAAAACAATGGCTTTAACAAAGCTGAACAGACTTCTTATTGAGGATAACTCAGGTTATTTTCAAATACAACTGTTTGTATTGTCTCTGACAAAATAAAAGGATATCAACAGTTCTCAGCAATTGGTAATCTCAAACACTTTGCTATCTTATCTACCATAAATAATCATTTTGAACAAAACCAGTGTGGATTCCTTAATTGAACATTGGCCTCTTTTCCTTCCGTATCAGACCAATCTTTAACAAGGAATTGTAGCATTGAGTACAGGAACTGGACTGATCAGGTGAATCACAATTTTTTCCTCCTACCCATAACTGAGGGCTAACCCCACAATACATGATGCATAGACTCCAACAAGGGGGGGCCAGGGGGAGGACAGGGAGGAGGCTAACAATGGTACCAACTGGACTGTATTCACTGAGTACAAAACTAATTTTAAAAAAGGGATGCAGCGTTTTCTCTGATTTTGTAGTTACACAATGCACTGGTGAATAGGATATAATATTTACTTATGTAAAATATTATGTGTTAATAAGAATAAAATCCATCTTAGAAAATAAAAAAATTAAAAAATGGGGGCTGGAGAATGGCTTAGCTGTTAAGGCGTTTACCTGCAAAACCAAAGGACCCAGATTCAGTTCCCCAGAACCCACGTTAGCCAGATGCACAAGGTGGTGCATGCATCTGGAATTCATTTGCAGTGGTTGAAGGTCATGGTGTGCACCCATTTTCCCTATCTTTCTTTCTCTCTCTCAAATAAATAAATAAATGAAATACTTTTTTAAAAAGAAATGGAGGGATTAGGAACTAATTTCATGTACCAAATGTTACAGTTAACATAATTAACATGCAAGTATTCAAAGAGTGGGTATTGGGCTGGAGAGATGCCTACAAAGCCTAAGAACTCAAGTTTGATTCCCAGGGTCCATGTAAAGCCAGATGTGCAAGGTGACATATGCATCTGGAGTATATTTGCAGTGGCTAGAGGTCCTGGCACACTTAATCTCTCTCTCTCTCTCATTGTGTGTGTGTGTGTGTGTGTGTGCCTCTTCATTTATCTCTCAAGTAAATGAATAAAAAGAGTGGGTATTAACAAACAGACACTTGAACAACACTGTGACACTAACAGCTTGTAAATAGGTTATCAATATTGGAATAACTTATTCCTTATAACTATCTATTAATTCAACAACTTACAGACAGCGAAATGTTGAACTACTGAATAACCATTATCAAGTTATTTATTAACATGTCTATTTTTAACATGTAACACTGATTTCTAGGTGTGTTGATATATGATGGTAGTGTAATCTAGCAAAAGTGAGTAGCAGTTAGAAGTCAGTATGCATTTTCTCTTCCCTAGAGAAGGTAGGATAAAACTGCTTGCTTATTCAATTTGTAAGTTATGTGGAGCTAGATGAATGAATGTGATATTATAGAGTCAGCAAAAGAGTGAAGATAATATGGTTGTGAAAAAAAAACAACTCTTATGAGTCCTGCTTGGAACAGATGTCTTTAGAGGTGGATTTTGGTATATGGAAGGAACCTGAGTAGGAACTGTGAGAGATATGCATTAGAAAGTCATATATATACAGACAGTAATTGGGGTCATGAGAATTGATGAGAATTCTTGGGAGACTATTGTGGAAAGAGAAGTGGGCATAGGATTCAACCTTGGGCATCTTTACAATAAATGAATGAGGAGAGGAAGATGAACCTGAAAAGAAAACACATACACAGAACCGAGAGAAGTAAAAGAAGTGACAGAACATAGAACCTAATGAGAGTGTCATAAAAAAGTATTGAATGGTTCCAGTGAAATAATTTAGGATAAGGACCAGCAAAGGTCTTGTAAAATTTATTTAAGTGTCAGGTAAACTAGATACTCAAAGTAAAGGCCATTGAAGATCTTTTATGCAATTTGGTATAAAATTCCCAAAGCTCTCTATTCCCAAAGAAACCTGACTTTCACTTAATATTTAGCATGTCATCAAAAGGTTTCTACTTGGGCTGGAGAGATGGCTTAGCTGTTAGGGCACATGCCTGCCAAGCCTAAAGACCCATGTTCCATTTCTCTCCAGATCCCATGTAAACCAGACGCATGAAGGTGAGGCAAACACAAGGTTGCACATGCCCACTAGGTGGCTCAAGAGTCTGGAGTTTAATTGCAGTGGCTGAGGCCCTGGTGTGCCAATTCTCCCTCCCCTCTCTCTCTCTTTGTTTCTCTCTCTATTGCTCTCTCTAAAATAAAGAAAAAAAGGTTTCTACTTAAATCTGGTGAGATCATGAAAAACGGAAGAATGTAATGTTTTCAAATTTATCAAATTATAAGTAATGTTTGTTTTAAAAGATATTTTAATCAATTTGTAACTTACTCTTCACTATCTTCTTTGTTAAAACATGTAAATGAGAGCTGGAGAGTTGGCCTAGCTATTAAGGTGCTTGCCTGTAAAGCATAAGAACGCATGCACAAATCAACAGGTCCCACATAGCCAGACACAAAAGTGACGCCAGCATGCAGTCATGCACTCAAGAGGTCTCATGGGTCTGGAGTTCATTCACAGCAGCTGAAAGGCCCTGGCACACCCACTCCCCCTCTCTCTCTTTCTGCCTCTTTCTCTCTCAAAAATCAAAAAAATAATAATGGGAATGAAACAATGAAACTACTTTCACTCCTAAAGGCTTTCCTCAAATCCTTTAATATTAGCAAGACTTTGTTGGCATAAGTAAGTTTATATCAGCCTACCCTCTATAATAATCATATACCATCATTTCTTAGTAGCTATGTTGGACTGGTTCCAGACCTCTGTGGACACTGAAGTCTTTTACTTCAAATGGCACCGTCTCTGTATATAATCCAGCCATATACTTCTGTGTGGTTTCAATAATCTCTAGATTATTTATCATGTCTAATACATTAATGGTACGACAGTCATTGTCATGTTGTATTGTTTAGAAACAAGTGATGAGAAAAATCTTTGACATGTTTAGTACAGATGAAATTTTCCCAAGGTTTTTTTTTTTTTTTTTTTTTTTTTTTTTTTTTTTTGTGTGTGTGTGTGTGTGTGGTTGGATCAGTGGATAGAGAAGTCATGGGCATAGGCCTGAGTGGCATACACAATGACTGAACCAAGCCAAGAGGACAAGGTGGTAAGTGTGTGCTGATCCTTGGCTGATTATGGGAAACTACAACCTGGATGACAGAAAAGCGGCTGCTCTGGTAAGAGGGGTGAAGTTCTCCTTGGCTCACTTGTATCAGGACTTTGGTAGGCTGTTTTAATAGAATTAACCCTAAACCTGTAAGATTAACTAGCCTAGGGCTTTTCAACCTTAGTGCTGCTGACATTTTGATCTATTTTTTCTATTTTCCCTGTGCTGCTGGGGATTAATCCTGGCACCTTTTGTTGTTAAGCAAGCATTCTACCATACAGCTCTGCCCTCATTCTGGCCTGTTCTTCATTATGGAGGTTCAGTGAATAGAATAATATTAGCAGTGTCCCTGGTCTCTACCCACTAGATGCCAGTAGAAACCTTCCAAAAACTTACAACTCAAAATATCTTCACACCTTTACACATGTTGACTTGGAATTGAAAATATCTTTAAAAGAACCAGTGTGCCTACACAGGAAACAATACCATGCTTGCAGAATCTGTAGCAAGGAAAGTTGTGCCCGTCCAAGGACCTTGTAGACTGAGGCAGTCACACATCGACTCAACTCATTCTGTAGAAGAACCCATTGAAAACAAATGCATTGAGAAAGTCTTGATGAACTTGTCCTTCATTTTGTTTCTTTCTTGATGGCCCAATGTTGTCTTTGACCTAATCTAGTTTATACCTTGTCTGATCTCCATGGGAAATACGGCTGTTTTGAGTTAAATAGAGATTAAGACGAAATGCTGGAAAATCTCATATTATGAAAAATGAATTTAACATTAGTAATTCTTTCTGATGAGTAACCTTGCAAATCAACTACAATCAACTACTTTGTTTTACTTAGTTTAATAAATTAGTCTAAGGCACTTCCACTTACGTAGAGCTGCACACATTTACAAATTTAGCAGATATAATCTGTTAATATGAAGTCGAAGCTCAAAAAAGCTGAGTGATTCGCCTGAGGATGCATATGTGTGTGTGTGTGGGGGGAGGGGTTTGAATATGGTACTGAGAGAGTTTGGGTTAAAGTCACATGTTCAGACACTAGGTTGAGTTTATTTTAAGAACCAGTGTCAAGTATAAAATTTGGAGGGATCTGATTTCATAGAAACATATGAGTGATTATAATTTAGTTTATTAATTTTTACATAAATGACATATGTAAAGAACCTGAAACCATTTTCTTTATGAGAAAATTAATCTGGCTTTTATAATTTGGCACTGACCACTGGTTCCATAAACCTCAATTATTCACAGATGGTAAAAACGAAAAAATATCAGCACAACAAAGATATGAATTATTGTACAAGTAGGGGCCAAAATTAACGGATGTCTTCTGTACCAGGATAGACTGCACACATGCCAGGCGTGGCATCGCACAACTTTAATCCCAGCACTCAGGAGACAGAGGTAGGAGGATCACCATGAGTTCAAGACCACCCTGAGACTACAAGTGAAGTCCAGGTCAGCCTGGGCTAAAGCGAGACAGTACCTCGAAACCTTGACAAGTAAAGGGAGAGAGAGAGAGAGAGAGAGAGAGACTGCACACTTCTATTACTGTTCTGTGTTTAAGGGGCTGCAGAGAAATGGAAAATCTGAAAGAAAAAACAACTTTGCCCTTCATTTCACACTTCTGGCAGGAACACAGCAGCATAACAGATGTCAAGATCCACATTCAGCATTTTGGGAAGAAAGTTCGTTAGTCACTCTTCTCCGTGGGGAGCAGTGGCTGGGCTTGAAATCTGACAAAATTGGGCCAGAGAAATCCACAGTGCATTCAGACAGACTTGAAGCAGAAGTCAGGATTGTTGTTGCAGGGTAAACAGGTAATGGATCATTCACCAAATTAAAAAAAAATATATATATATATATATATATAGCTGTCATGTGACTTACAAGTTAAAAAATTAACATAATTGTAACATTTACTAGGAAATTGGTTAGAAAAACTTTATTAAGTGGGAAAAACTGATCATGAGTTCATTTTTATTAAATTATATATCTCTATGATTTGGGCCCTATCTATTTCCAGAGAGAAAGCAATTTATCATCAGAGAGACAGAGACGAGTAAGAAAAAGTTCACCATGGTATATGTGGGGTGGACTGAAAACATAACAGAGATGAGTTGCACTTTCTTCTTTCAGACAATCAGCTGTTTATAAGTTTCTTTTTAAAGATATTTTTCTTTTCTTCTTTAAGTTCTCCCATCTTAGATGAAGAGAGAGAGAGAGAGAGAGAATGGGTGTGCTAGGGCTTCTAGTCACTGCAAACAAACTGCAGATGCATGTATCACTTTGTTCACCTGGCTTTCCATGGGTAGTGGGAATCAAACCCAGACAATCTGACTTTGTTAGCAAGCATAATTAACCATTAAGCCATCGCTCCAACCCCTAGGTTTCTTTTGTGTTTTCCCTGACATAATGTGACATAATGTTTATGTCATTAAGGTACCAGAGGAAAGAGAAAAGAGCAGTTCAAAAATATATATGTATATAATATTATTATATATTATATAATATATATAATATATAGGGAACATATATGCTACAAAACTCACTAAATTTGACAAAAATTGATAAACTTACAAACTGAAGAACCATGTGAACCATGTGAAGTCCACACCCAGCCACTAACTTCTGACTGATAGCAAAGAAAATAATAATGAAATGAGTGACAGAGAAGAAAAACTACCTTGCATAGTGAGGGGGAAAGTTTGAATGACAGAATATTTATCATCAGAAAACATGGGAATCAGAGGAAGTCATGTGTTTTTCAGTAACTGAGAAAGAAATATCAATCTGAAATTCTACATTTAGTTAAAATAGCCTTCCAAAATAATGCATGTCCTTTAAATGTTTTTTTTTTTTTTTATTTTTTTTTTGCAGTTGTTAGAGAGCCTACACAGAACATAAACATGGTATTGTTATTTGCTTGGTTTATTTATTTTTTTAAAATATTCTTTTTTTTTGAGGTTGAATCTTGCATTATCCCAGGCTGACATGGAATTCACTATGTAGCAATACATTGGCCTTCAACTCACAGTGCTTGGAGGTAAGGCATGGGCCACCATGCTTGGCAAAAAAAAAAAAAAAAAATCATTTTTTAATTAGAAACGCAGTATTAGGATTCATTATGGCATTTTCCAAACAATTTTGTTTTGTTGATTCTCCTACTCCATCCCCTCCCCCACATTTCCCTGCCCCAACTTCTACATTCAAACTCCTGTAATTTCGTTTCCTTTATTGTAAAGAAACTTTTAAATTTCATGTTATTCTATTTGTTGATTCTTGGAGGTATTTCCTGTGTTATTAGCATCCTGTTCAAAAAGTTTTTGCCTATTCCTATACCTTGATGTACATTCTGTGTATTTTTCTCTAGAAGTTTAGGTGATAAGGTCTTTGATGAACTTTGAATTAATTTTTGTGCAGGTGAGAGATATAGATATAACATCATTCTCCTATAGGTAGATAGCTAAGTATCATTTCTTGAATAGACTATCTTATTGTCAGTGTAAATATATATAATATCTAAGCTGATGACATATACTAACTTTAATTGCATGAGAGGCACTTTCACAAATATGTGTATGGTAGGCCTGTCTTGAACTCGATAACCTCTTACGTCAGCTTCTTAACTGCTAGGATGATATCTATTAACATGCCCCACAGTATTATGAAGCACATATTTATAGCTTAAAAGTAAGAAATATGATGCGTGATGGAGATGGTTCAGTAGTTGTAGGCACTTGAGCACTTTCTCGCCCAGGTTCATTTCCCCAGTACACATATAAGGCTGAATGTGCAAAACAGTACATATATATCTGCAGTTCATTTGTAGTGGTAGGAGACCCTGATGTGTCTATACATAGTTTCTTGCTCTCTCTCTCTCCCAAAATAAATAAAAATATTTTAGAAAAAGACACATGGAGGTAAAGGAGGGAGTAAATAAGAAGCATCAAGCAGAAGGAGGGTGGGGAAAGGGGTCAAGAGAAGATAACAGGAGGAATTATGATCAAAGTACCTTATATACATATACAAAATTATCAATAAATTTTTTAAAAAATCACTATGGTTCAGAAATCTAAATTTAAATGAGTGTTTTGTAAATTATAATAGTGTTTAACCCAGGGCTTTGGCTATGACTTATATTTTTTAAAAAAATCACTATGGTTCAGAAATCTAAATTTAAATGAGTGTTTTGTAAATTATAATAGTGTTTAACCCAGGGCTTTGGCTATGACTTACATTACATCTTTAAAATGCAGGTACAAATATAAATTGTATCCCTACATGTAGTATCCACAGTATTTTTTTTTTCAATGGTTCTGATTTTTGTTTTTTACACAATTACTCCCTTCTTTATTCAAGTATGCCTTTCAAATAGAGGCTCACACTATCTATAACGCATCATCTATAGAATTAGGGTTCAAAGGTACATTCATACTGTTTCTTTTCTTCCATTGAGTCCTAGAAGACTAAACCCAAAAATCAACATTCCAATAAGCACCCAGGGTGATTTTTATGTAGAGGCAAGACTGTGAATTATTGTATTTAAAATATCCTGCACAGCATATGAAATACAGAAGCTCTTTTAAGTAGAGTTGGGTAAGTACGACCTCAAGCCTGCATGACGATAATTCTGAATTTGGTGTCACAGTGAAGATAGGCACAGCCAGTGAGTATGACAGATGCCTGGGCTATCTTCAATTCTCTTTGTCACTTTAACTGTGACTCTTTAAGGCAGGTTTCTCTGTCATGGTATGTGGACCACGGCTTCCAGCTGTTCGCACAGTGACTGCACCTGGAGCTGCGGCCAGCTGCTGCAGAAAACTGTCATCATGTTCCTAGTTGATTTGGGAAGTCACAAAGCCATTCCAGCCACTTGACCACCGGCCAGCTTTCGAGAGACTCCTTCATCCTTCTTCTTCTTGCAGTTTCTGCAGACGAGAATCCATCATTAACTCAAGAAACACTGTGCACTCTTGCTGAGAGGACAGAATCAGAGAGCTCTCCACCTGAGCAATCTTGATTCCTCACCTCATACAATTTCTTTCATGTAAATTAATTTATGACCAAAGCCCCAAATACAAATTCTGCAAACAACTTCATGATGAATGGACTTAGGTAACTCAGATTATAACAGTGGCTTTGAAATTGTCTAAGGATTCATCGTCAAAAAAAATTGAGTAATCCTGAATAATTTGAGCAATCCAGGTAAGGAGCCAGAATTTAATATTGGCTGGTGTTGACCTTGTGAGTAACGGATACCATGATGGGGAAAGTAAATTAGAGAAAACGTGAGTAGTAAATATAATCAAAAGAGCAGTTACACTAGTATGAAACTTTGTCAGTCAGCAAAGCTGACATTGTAGAATTGTGCTCTAGAGTTACTATATCAGTGTGTAAGTGTGTCTTCTTTCATTTTCACCTTGTTTGCTTCAATCCTGCGGAATTCAGTTAAGCACACTCTCACATAACCTGGATAATGTTTATTCAGTGCTCTGACATCTACTTCCTTTGCCTCAGCAAGTGAATAGGAATGTTGACTGCTATACTAGCTAACATGCCCAACATGAGTAGTGCCATGGTTTTTAATCAATTTCTGCAAATGTTCAGCACATAACAGGAGGAAGAATGTTAGTGAGGAAATTTGCCCCATAAATTGCAAAATACTGCTTTAAGGATGAGATTTATTTTCTTTGTGAGGTGATTTGAAAGCAAGATAGCTTTACAATGGGTACTGTGATTCCATTAACTTATTAAAGATTACTTTTGCATGTTATGAGAATATTAAAAATGAATATTATTTGAAATTTCCAGTTATGCAGTATTAGGTATAATTATTAGGTATAATCACCATACATTTGCAAAAGAATACTATTCACCCTTTAAAAGGGGCAAAGGAACCATATATATATATATATGTATATATATATATATATATATATATATATATATATATATATAAATATATATATATATAATATGTAATTAATCCCAGCACTTGGGAAGTAGAGGGTGGAGGATGGCTGTGAGTTCAAGGCCACCCTGAGACTACACAGTGAAAGTGAATTCCAGGTCAGACCAGGGTAGAGCAAGATCCTACTTAAAAAAAAAAAAGAAAAGAAAGAAAGGAAGGAAGGAAGAAAAGAAAAACAAAAAAAATGGGTGGAATATTCTATTATTTGAAATATACATGGATGAACTTGGAGGACATTATGCTAAGCAAAATAAGTCAAACAGAAAATAGATATCACATGTGATGATTTTTAATTTAGACACATAGACACACATGTTTGACTACTTATTCACTAGTTGATGGTGCTATTTGGGAATTTTTGGAGCCTTTAGGAGATAGACTGTTGCTGAAGAAGGTATGTCACTGGGGGTGTGAGAGTACCCCACTTGGTGATTTGCTTTCTATTTCTTCCCTGCTGATATGAAGATATGAGGTTGGTTTTCTGCTCCGACCATGTTTCCTCTGCCATGTCGGATACTTCCCCTTGAAACTGAAAAGCCCTTCCATGGGTTGCTTCCAGTTTGTTATTTTGTCCCAGCAATGAGAAAGCAGTTGACACACTACATGCTCTCACTTATATATGAAATTTTCTTGTAAAAGCAGAGCAGATTGTTAGTTACCTTGGGCTGGGGCACAAGGGAGTAAGGATTTATTAAATAACTGAGTGGCTAGTTAAATAAATGAAGAATGTTATAAATTAGAACACCATGGAACATTTTCATGTATTTAAGAAATAACATGGGAGTAAAACTGAGAAAACACATTTGTTTGAAGCTTCAGTGAATATACATGAAAACTGGACTAATTTTTAGTGCGTGCACAGATCACTAGCATGAGAGTACAACTTTCATTCTCTATAAAATAAATAAGATGCGTCAATCTTCAGGCCATTATAAAGCCTTCATTCTGTAAAAGAAATGTCCACATCATGTTTCAATTTATCTAGTTGGGTATATTTTCATAAACGTTAGAAAAATACAGTGCCTTATACATTTATGCAAGTTTTCTCTCACCAAATGCTGTTGAATGAAACACCCAACAAAGCAGCTGAGGGAAGTGAGGGCCATGTTTACACAGTTCCACACTTGAGGATGGACCATCTGGGGACCAAAGTTGTATCTCACTGCTGGCCGTGGAACACTGTGTGAACTTGTACAACCCTCCTAGAGTCCTTTCAGTGGCATATGCACTCTATCACATCACATTTAAAGTTGCTTAGGGTTTTATCAAGAAAGCTTGGCTGCTGTAGACAGCTTCACTTTGCTGGGATGAACATGCAAACCAGACACTGTTCATGGCAAGAAGGAGTTTATCTCCAGCTTACAGATCCAGGAGGAAGTTCCATCAGTGGTATCAGACCTTTGCTGTGCTTTGCTGATCTTATCTGTAAGCTTTTCAATGGAGATGACAAAAAGAAATGAATGTGCATGACTTCATGGCATAAAATCTCCCAACACAGAGCTCCCCTTCCCAGTGGACACACACATAGAGAACAAACAAACTGGGAACTTCTCTTTGAAACGTGCTTTATTTCAGTAAGATCTAAGTCAGGTACATTAAAAAGTATCCAAAGGTCACAAAACTGTGGCTTCCTACTGAAGCCTTGTCAAGTTATGTTAAGATGCCGAAATGCCTCTTTATCACTTCGGAAACAACCACCGAAACAGGTCATACACTATCGCTGAAGGGCAAGCTGTGAAAGGGAGGAAACCTTAGCAAAAAGAAAACAAGGGGAAATGCTCAGGAACACTAACCACGCTCCAGAAACTATCAGCCTGCATGCACGTCTGGAGGAGGGGAAATGCTGTGCCTTGCCAGTCAAGCACGTGCATAACTGTGTTCACTTTCAGCACTGTGAGGGGCACTTTAATGTCCCAGGGCGTGATAAGGGGTGTCACATTGATGTTTCTCACCTCTCCAGGAGCTTCCATCTCATGGGACACAAGCCAGATGCAATATAAAACAGCCTAAGCAGAAACTGGGAAACTGTGTGTTGCTGTAGGAGTGGTGTTAGGCCATCTCCTGGCTCCTGCTTTGTCCTTGCCGTAGGGAAGGGTCACTATGGGACACTTAAGTTTCCTTAGAAATGTATGCATGACACAAAGTTCTTCATGTCATAAACCTTTGAAATAAAATGTGGGTTTTATTGTTTTTTTTTAATGCAATGAAACATATTTTGGTTTTGTTTGCTTCTCTTGTGTAAATCTGCATTTACCTTTTGGTTTGGCTCAGGCTGTGTAGCAAAAATCATTAAGAATGTTATTGGTGGTGATTTCTCATTTCTATCTCCTGCCCAGTGACACAATAACTAGATGACAGTCAATGGCTGCATGTCATATTTTCATGACACACAGGTAATTTAAGCAAATTTTTCTCCTTGTTATGATTTGCATGTAAAATATCTCCTGTGGGCTCATTTGTTTGAACGCTAGGTCCCTGGCTGGTGCTGTCTTGGGAGGTTGTGGAACCTTTAGGAGGTGGGGACCAGGAGGAAACAGGTCACTGGGGATATTGGATCTTGAGGGTTATAGCTCTATGTCCAGCCTGACGCTCTTCTTGTTGGTTCCCTAAGATGTAAGCAAGTAACCTCACACCCCTACCACCATAGCTGTAAGCTATCTCCACGGCCATGCCTTCTACCCCATCATGGACTCCACCCTCAAACTGTAAGCAAAAATAAAAGACTCTGCCATCAGGTTGCTTCCTGTCAGGTATTTGGTCACAACAATGAGAAATTAACTGATTTCTCCTGTTTTTGAATGGATAGTTTATCATCATGGTTAAGAACATACTCTTGGAGCCACCAGCCACTATTCTTGCACTGAGCAAATAAGTTCATGTAAATAAAAAGGCTCTAATAGGTAAACATCTCAACTAAATGTTAGATATAATTATTTCTAGTCACATTGCTATTCAACACTATTTTCTGATCATGAACTTAATACATACCTTGAGTGTTATAACAATCAATTGTTCTTTACTTCTCACCAGTCACAGTTCGCTCACCCTCTACATGACTTGAGCCTCTGAATGATAGCTGCATCCAGGACATGGTGTCAGAATTCACCCTTCCTTACGCAGACATCCTATCGTGAACTACATTCAGGGGTAGCACAAGGAATGAAGCTACCCTCCGTCAAACCGTACTTGTCTCTGCTTTCATATGCTATTGGTAACTATGTCTACATTGGTGCTTGGTTTATCCCATTCATTCATCTTGTCTCTGCACACAATCCTTTTGATATTTGTTGCTTGACAAGCTTTCATTTCCTGGTACTTGTAGTCTGGCCTCTGCTTCCTTCCTTTTCACATGCCCTGGTTAGGATGCTGTGCCTTGATTTGAATACAGTAACTTAAACTTTTATTCATGACCTACTCTACAGTTCTAGCCACAGTCTCTGCTTTGCTAATTGATCCATGATGTCTTGTAAATCTCAAATTAATTCCCAGCCAACAACTTTTTAAATGTATTTAAAATGTACTTGGGCTGTGTTGAGTGGTTATCAATGATGTTATCCACATATATATATTGTCACTAACTGCACCTTGTTTACCTTATAAACCTTATGTGGAAGTGGTGGAACCCAAATGTAGCAATAAAAATGACGTCATTTTTTGTTTTTGTGGATCTAGAGGACAGACTTAGACACATGCTTCTTGTTTACAGCCATCACAGAGCTAATTCTGTAGAGCCTTTTGGTATCTCACAAAGTACAGTTAGATAATTCTGTTATTAGTGGCCATGATATGATGTTAACTCTATCAATACTCTATCAATATTCTCCCTACATTTAAAGCCTGCTTCTGGGTTAGGGAGATTTCTCAGTAGGTAGCAAACCTGAAGTCCGGGTTTTGATTCTCCAGTACCTATTTTAAGCCAGAAGCATAAAGTGGTGCATGCATATGGAGTTTGTTTGTATTGGCAAGAGGCCCTGACACTCCAAATTTACTCTCTCACTCTCTCAAATAGATAAATAAAAATATTAAAATGAACCTACTGCCAATGCCATTCTCAACATTATATATATATATATATTAGAGTGAGTGTGAATGTGTTGCATTACAACTTTCTTTACAAAAACCGGCATGTATCGTGCTATATCTGGATTGGAGGGTCTAGTT
The DNA here is from genome assembly GCA_036346955.1 of Dipus sagitta. Classification (NCBI taxonomy): domain Eukaryota; kingdom Metazoa; phylum Chordata; class Mammalia; order Rodentia; family Dipodidae; genus Dipus; species Dipus sagitta. The sequence continues at coordinate 123,583,663 of CM070779.1, read as the reverse complement.
TACTGAACCTAATGTTATACAGACATCATATGACTAAAAAATGAAGCAGACATTGAATCAGTGCTACTGTAACTTAAAAACCATACAGTAGAAACAGGATTGAAAAACGTGTGCTTTAAAGCTAGCTCAGAGTTCCATATGATGATAGAATATAATTCAGCCCTAACATAATGAAATCCTGTCATTTTTGTAGCAATGCTGATTGAACTGTAGGCCATTTTGCTAAATAGAATAAGCCAAGCACTTTCTTCATGTTTTTCCTCATTTGTGGAAACTAATAAGCCGATCTTCTATAGATGAACAGGATAGATTTGAGCTGTTATGGATAGGAATATGGAGGTAAGCTTACTAAAGACCACAAAAACGTAATTAGAATGGAAGAATTCCTTCTGAATCTCCTTTAACCCATCAAATATTGATAGATACTGAGTTACATTTCCAGGAGAGTAACAAATCCTAAAATATAAACATGGCTGATGTTTGAAGGGTGAAATGTGTATTGCATTGATTTGAGTCTTGGTATCATCTTATTATAATATATTGCATGAAGGTTACAGATGTTATGTCTCTACAACAGAAGTTTCTAGCTGGGCATGGTGGGAGCACAGGAATTGAAGCTGCAAAAACAAAATAACAAGGGAAACCCTGTCTCAAGTAGGTGAAGGGAAAGGAAAAGTACCCAACATATGTGCCGTGCCATGCTCATGTTCACACATGCACACATATAATACATACACACATATTAAAAATGTAATAGTCATACAAATGAGGACAACTTAGTTTTATAACTCAGTGATAATGCATTTTTCTGAAAACACATGATGTTTTGGAATTTACTTACTCCAGTAAAATATTTCAATAATTAGGGAACCTCTTAGAGCTCGCTGAAAATAATTATTACAAAATAAGTTAATTTACATGTATAATATACAAAAAATAAGTGACAATAAGCAGATCTTATGTGTGAATGTATGTGTGCATATTAATTTGTGTGGGTACACGTGTATGTGTATGCGTGGACATGTATGTAAATGTGTGTGGAGGCCAGAGGAAAACTGTGGGTATTATTACTAAGGTATCAATCACCTATTTTAAAGACAGGAAATTTTGCTGTCTTGTAACTAGCCAAGTAGGTTAGACAGGCTGCCCCACAATTCTCAGGACTCTTATCTCTTTCTTTCCTACACTGGATTACAAGTTTGCACTACTATAATTCGTGGTTTTTTCTCTTTCTTTTTAATTTTTTAGAGAGACAGACAGAGAGAGAAAGAGGCAGAGAGAGAGAGAGAGAGAATGGGTGCACCAGGACCTCCAGCCACTGAAAAGGAACTCCAGATGTGTGCGCCCCCTTGTGCATCTGGCTAATGTGGGTCCTGGTGAATCGAGCCTTGAACCGGGGTCCTTAGGCTTCACAGGCAAGCGCTTAACTGCTAAGCCATCTCTCTAGCCCAGGTTTTTTTTTTTTTTTTAATGTGGGTTCTGAGGATAAAACTCAGGCCCTCATTTTTACAAGGCAAGGACTTTGTAAAGTATGCTATGTCCCTAGCCTGCAAGTAAATAGCATAGTGATAGTTGTAATATTAACTGCTTGAAAAAAATTACTTCTGAATTACATTTTCAATTTTACTGTCATTTAATCACTGGAGTTTTGCTGACTTGCATGTATTTGATGGAAAGATTATACAATATGTTCTAACCACATCTCAACTTTGTGCTCAGTGACACAACATTGATGACTTGACATTGTCTATAGATTTTATCAATAAACAGATTCATAACTCCTATTTGACACATATGATTAATGCATTCTTCTTCTGCCTGGAAGAGTTGAATAATTGAGTATCAACACAAAATACTGGAGTACTGGTGTGAACTAGAAATAAACACAGGCATCAGAGCTAATCCCAAGTATCAATTCTATCACCAACAGAAACATTATGCAAAACCTTACAGTCAGTTTTCCTCATTTATGAGTTTGAAAACACACACGTTAGTTGTGAAACTTGAAAGTATGGATACCATCCAGGCATGGAGGTTCATGCCTTTAATCCTAGCAATCAGGATGATCTCCATGAGTTCCAGGCCAGTGTGGGCTATAAAGTGAGTTCCAGGTCAGCATGGTATCGATAGAGTGAGAGTCTGCCTCAATATACATGTGAGTACCTTGTGCAGAAGCAGCCTTAATTGAAGACCATACTGATTTCTCATCCCTTTCCCCATGCCTCTCTGGCTCTTGTCTTTAATTGTTGCCCACAGCTTTAGTTTTGTCCCTTTCCATGTAGTAGAATTCCTGTTATTTACAATAACCTACTTCATTATGAGTAAGGTATACTCATCCCAACATGAACACTCAGATCATTTTATTTTCCACCACTTGAAGGCTGAAAAGTTTTTACAGGGAGAGGTTTTAGGTATAATCAGTAACCAGACTTGTTTACATGCAGGTGTCCTACCATTGCTGGCCCTCAAGAATTTAGATAGAATTTGTATACAAATAGAGGCTACAGAGCTCAGTGGTTAAGGTGCTTGCTGGCTAATGACCAGGGGTTGATTCCTCAGTACCCAAGTAAAGCCAAATGCACAAAGTGGTGCATGTATCTAGAATTCATTTGCAGTGGCTCCTTGAAAATAAATAAATAAAATATTCAGAAGAGAATTTATATACAAATCAAAATCTCTATAGTACCTTGGAAAGTATGAAATGTTTTCACTATACAGCCAAGATGTTGTAAAACATGGCCCAATACCTCTGAAAACAATCTGGGGAAGGAAGTTTATTCTGATGTGTACTCAGGAGGAAGAGAAGACGAAAGCTTGAACTTAATGCAATTTTCTTACTACCAGTTGTCAGATGAAAAACCAGTTGTCAGTATTGAAACGCCATTTTAAATTCAATTTGATGTCGGGCAGGGGTTTGCCTTTGTCATATCTCTCTGCTCACATCAAAGTTCCTCACTCAGGGTGGACGCTCAGACATTGTCAAATAAATCAACTCATGAGCTCCAGGAAAAACTATAAACAATGCTTTTGCTACAATATTGCAATTATGGTAGTATTTAAATCTTAAGGCTTTCGAAATGATTTTTGGCTCCAGGATGAAAACTTATCCCACAGCCAAATGTTTTATCTTATTAAGCAAAGCCGCAGGAATATTTTCTTTGCCAGTAACAGAGCTGCAGCAGTGGCATGATGAAGTGTGTCCGCACTTTCAGACCAGCGAACAAGGCGGAAGTAACAAGAATTTCTTCAGACTGGGAGACAGGTCATGAAAAAAGGGTTAGTAATTACTTCGTGCTTTGGAGATCAGCAACCCAACAGGATTGACTGTGGAACCTGATTAAGGTTTCCAGTGAAATAGCAATTGGTAAACCCGGTAATGCTAGAAATTTGCTTCGTGTAATACATGTGAAAATTTAATCTATGTAAAAAGAGACACATTTCAAGTGTTGCAGGCTCTTTCTATTTAAAGAATGATGGAAGCTGGGTGTGGTGGTGCATGCTTTTAATTCCAGCTTTCTGGAGAGAGAGGTAGGAGGATTGCAGTGAGTCAGAGGCCAGCCTGAGACTACATAGTGAATTCCAGGGTCAGCCTGGGCTGGAGTGAGACCCTACCTCAAAAATAAAAAAAAATAAATAAGTGAAAGGAATGATGAGTGAGTTTCAGAAGGAAGTAGACAGTAATGGCTCTAGCCATGTATGCTCATGCTCACGCTGCTGTTAATTGAATTAATGAATGCCTCATCACATGCATGGAATAGCTATGGGTGGTTTGGTAATTCCTGGTTGGGTGGCTCTTTCATGTACTAATTTGTTTCCCATTTGGACTGTTTGCTCCTACAATCATATAAAATATAGCAGGCTTAAAAATAGCAATACCAAGATTTAAAAACAAAATGGGGGCTGGAGAGATGGCTTAGTGGTTAAGCGCTTGCCTGTGAAGCCTAAGGACCCCGGTTCGAGGCTCGATTCCCCAGGACCCACCTTAGCCAGATGCACAAGGGGGCGCATGCATCTGGAGTTCGTTTGCAGTGGCTGGAGGCCCTGGCGCGCCCATTCTCTCTCTCCCTCTTTGCCTTTCGCTCTCAAATAAATTAACAAAATTAAAAAAAAAATGGTTCATTCACTGACTGACAGTGTTACTGTATCATCCTTGAATTTCCCTCCTTAACTAGGATGAGTGCTTTGAAAGACTGTGGCTATAATTAGAAACAACACAAGCAACAGATCTTCCTAAATTACAAGTATATAAATTTCCACTTATAAAGTGAGAAACTTTATAAGTGGATTGAAATGACCACTGTGAGAGTCTATGGATCTGGCGGATACAGGGGGATCAGATACTATCCAAGATTCTATTATCTGACACCACAAATGTTCTCCTACTAATGATGACACTTTGCGTCTCTGAATATCAATGCCCATTCAAATCCATGACCTGATATGGTACGTCTCAATACATAGGGATAGTCTTCTCTCCCTGTGTGCATAAATGGCTGGAGTTCTCTAACTATGGAATTATACCAGCCACAGTGTTACACGCTCACCTTCTTAAGAATCCATCACTTATGACAAGCTCAGAATCTAAAAATTGGTTGCAGTCTGGGAACCGGAAGAATTATCATGAATTATCTTTGGGATGACAGCCCTCAGTCCCTCACTGTTCCATTTTTTTGTCATATTTTCATTGTAAATATGAAGCTATGTTCTGTTGGTTCTCTGCTTGCCTTTAGTGATTCCATTAATTATTAACCATCTCCATCGCAACCTGTGGGCCAAGACTTCTTGGCTGTCTGTCTGACCTTGATGGTCGTTATGATAATTGTGTCTTCCTGGCAGTTCAGTGCCACAACCTGGCCCTTATCATCCTGGTGCTGTTTTATCCTGTGAATATTCATGGTCCTGGCTGGCACCATGCTTCTTACCGTCAGCCCTGACCTGCAGAAGAGGGCCACCACTGGTGCTTCTGTTACCAGTACTTTTCTTTGTCCTTGAGAAGTGGCATTTCATGTATATTCATAGCTATCTATGGATTAGATATTTAGGGTGTCTTACACTATACTGTTATTTGATGCATTCATTTCAGCATCCTTACTTTCTTTATATTTCTTTTTTTTTTTTTTGACTTAGCATCTTCCAAAGCCACCTAAACTTGTTAATTAATGAGACCATGTATTTTGTTCCAGTATTCTTGTTTAAGCACCTTTGAAATCCAATCTCAGGATGGTGGGCAAGGTGGTATACGTCTTTAATCCCAGCACTTGGGAGGCAGAGGTAGGAGGGTCACCATGAGTTTGAGGCTACCCTGAGACTGCATAGTGAATTCCAGGTCAGCCTGAGCTAGAGTGAAATCCTACCTTACAAAACCAAAAAAAAAAAAAAAAAAAAAAAAAAATCCAATCTCAGGGATACTTTTCTGATTCTTTAAAAATATTTTATTTATTTATTTGAGAGAGATAGAAAGATATATATATATATATATATATATACACACACACATAAAGGGAGAGAGAGAGAAAGAGAGAGAGAGAGAGGAGAGAATGGGTTCACCAGGGCCTCTAGCCACTGAAAACACATTCCAGACACATGTAGCACGTGCACATCTGGCTTATGTGGGTACTGGGGAATCGAACCTGGGTCCCTAGGCTTTGAAGTCAAGCACTAAGCAATTTTTCCAGCCTTTCTCTGACTTTTATTGGTTCATGCTCGCTAACTATCACAGATGCTTTAAGTACCCATCTTCTATTCCTCCTGAATTCCCAGTGAAGTTATATAGCTTAGAGATTTAACTTAGATATCTGTCTGATTGCTAGAAGGTGGGATAAAGGGGCACTTGTGTATGGATAACTGATTTCTTCTGGGGATGTGGCATCTTCAGTGTCTTCCAGAGGTTGGGGAGGGTCCAGTGCAAACTAGAGAGGATAAACTATTTCTGCAACCCTAAAGGTTCAGAGGTTCTACAGAGCTCATGGGCTCAAACTATCTATCCAAATGTCCTCGTTCTTTGTTTTAGGATGCCGGGGCTTTGACTGGCCTCTTATTTCAGTGTAACAGTTTTTAATGATTATTTAGACATTTCTGGAGGTATGCCTCTAGAAGGCCAGTTCTCAAATCTGCACCTCTCCTATGTCTGTTCTTCCACTTAAAAAGCTGTTTTCAGTTACCCCAGAGGATTACTGGCTTTCACTTTATGATTTTGCTTGAACACACAATGGACCCCATCAAACTGAGTCTTTGGGTCAACATACCCAAGGACACTAGAGTCTGGTAGTGCTCAAAGTGCTGATTTACAAGAGGTGGTAGCTGGGAGGGTTAAGTCAACTACCCTTTGTATAGCCCAGGTATTGAGAACAGAAGCCATGGAATATAACTGAATTCAATATCCTGTATGATGGATGAAAACAGACCAGGGATTGCAGGGCTTGTCTGAGGTCATGAATTTCAATAGAATCAAATTACTATTTTATGCTTTGAGCATTCCACTTATTTACAAAACTACACTTAATGGTACAATGAGAAATCAAAGACATAAAATGTTCAAACATTAAGTCAGCATTGTTGAACTCTAAACTATTGCTACTGCTGAAATCTTGTTGAGAATTTTATTCTTGGCCAGTTCCCCCAGATGAAAACAACTACTCTTGTTCTTACGGTAGAATAAGACAGTTCATTGCACGTAGCTTGTGAAAACGTTTTCCAAACACAGTAAACCTGACCAAAACAAAAAAAAAAAAAACCAAAAAACAAAACAAAAAAAACCCCACAGTGACAGAAAAGTATAAGAGAAATTTGAGAAATGACTTACATGTTGGATTTACTTAGAAGAGGGAGATGTTAGGGAAGGGATGGGACATGATTCTGGAAAAGAAGACTATGGGTATTTTATACTATAAAGAATTAGACAATTAATAGCCACCTACTTTCAAGTCAACTACCAAGGCAATTAATTCAATGTAATCACATGCATTTGAATACATAACATATACATAGTGAAACTAGAATATGTAGTTGATTCAGCATTTGCATTAATATTCTTTTAGTGTTGGACAAAAAAAATTAAGTCAGCTATGCATGGCAGACTAGATATTAACAAGCAAAGAAAGTAAAAAATAAAAGGAAAATAATTAACTAAAAATGAATCATGGGTTAAGAAAGACATACACCCCACATTTTTTTCCACATGTATAAGTGGGTGTGATATCCCTGTGCATGTTTTGTATATGTTGTTACCTTATCGCTGGGACAAAATACTTGACCAAAAGCAGCTGATGTGAAGAAAGGTTTGTTCCAGCTTGCAGTCTGGAGGGGAAGCTTTGTCTGGTGGGTAGTGCACAGGAGGAAGCAGTCAGAAAGCGAGCTGAGCTACTACTGGCAAGGGAAACTGGGCTACAACATCCCTAAGGCGGTGCCGAGGAGCACACCTTCTCCCGCAAGGTACCGCCTCCCAAAATGCGGCAGGACCAGCTGGTGACCACATGCTCACAACACAAGGAACATCTAATTCAACCCACCACAGTATACATGCCTGCTCAGGGTGTGCCTGCGTGTGGAGGCCAGAGGCTGACACTGGGGGGTATGCCTTAATGGCTCTTCACCTCATTTACTAAGACAGACTGTCTCACTTGAACCTAGAGCTCATTGATTCAGCTAGTTGGCTCGCTAGCATGCACTGGGGATTCTCTTCTTCTACACAGGAGTGAGGGAATTCCAGGCAGAACACAACCCCCATCCATCATATAGGCAGGTGACTGGGATCTGAACTTCAGTCCACACGCTTGCATAGCAGGCGCTTTTGTCCACAGGGCCATTTCCACAGCCAAACCACTACTTTTTTTTTTTTTAAAGAAACACATTTCTGTATCTTTTTATTTTATTTTATTTTATTTTATTTTATTTTATTTTATTTTATTTTATTTCAAGGTAGGGCCTCATTCTAGCCCAGGCTGATCTGTAACTCACTCTGTAGAATGAGCCTGGCCTCAAACTCATGTGATCCTCCTACCACTGACTCATGAGTGCTGGGATTAAGGATGTGCAACCCCATGCATGGCATGTTTCTATATTTAGTAGTATAAAATTGTTCTAAATGGCATCAAAAGACAAATATTCAATAAGGAAGAAAGATAAGTAGAAAGTCTTTAACATTAACCTTTTTTGAATTTTTAAACTGTTTTTGATATTTTTATTAGTTATGCACACAGTGTATATACAGCCATGTTGGTACCATCATTAGCCTCCTCCCTGTCCTCCTCCCTCTGCAGGGACCCTCTACATTGGGGAATGTGGGTCGTGCATTGTGGGGTTAGCCACCAGTTATGGGTAAGAGGCAATGTCTCTGTGCATAATGTCCCAGCACGTGGCTCTAACAGTCTTTCTGCCCCCTCTTCCATGAATTTCCCTGAGCCCAGATATCCAGGAACACAGAGGCTCCCAAAACCTCATCACTAACCCAACATTTTTTAAACTTTGTGTTGAAAATCCCGATACATACACACAATATACCATGATCATAATCCTCTCAAAACTCGATAACAGATGATATGGCAAGGATAAAAAGAGGAGGGATTGGGACAGAATATTGGAAAATAAAAGAGAAGGTTATGAGTGGCATCTGCAATATGAATATATGTTTATGTTAACAGTGACGCAAATAATTCAACTTGAATATATGCACAAGGCAGGAAGTGGCCTTTCAAGGGGCACAGACATATGTTGAATAATATACAGCATGATTTAGCCTCTAGGAAAATGGAAGTTGATTGCATAATGCAATAACACTACAGACCTATCAGGCTGAATAAAATGAACAATAAATAAAACATCAAATACTAGTAGAGATGTGGACAAATGGAACCCTTTATTATTGCTCATGGGAATATAAAATGGTACACTCACTTTCAAAAATAACTTGATGGTTTCTTATAAAATCAAAATACACATCTGTCAGATGACACAGCAATTGCACTCATTGGCGTTTGTCCCAGAGGAATCAAACTATGTTTATATAATGATTTGTATATAAATGGTCTTGAGCATCTTCATTCAAAGTAGATAAAATCTTTTTTTTTTCCTTAAAAAGTAATTACAAGGGAAGAAGTGACCGTTAAATGTAAAAATCTACAGGAATCTCTAGGGATTTTGTTTTTCTGAGTGAATTGAGCTAATCTTAATAGGCTACATGACAAAAAATTTCACGTAGGTCACATTTTAAAAATGGAGGACAGATTAGTGGCTATCAGTGTAAGATAAAAGGACAACATGAACATAGTTCTAATTATATTCATTATTGTTATTTATATTTATATTTTGTTTACATTTGTTATAGCCTACAAATTAGCTTATACTAATTATGTAAATTAATTTTTATTAATCATCATGCTTTAACTTATTTGACGCTCCTTACCGTCTCTTGTCCCATCTCCCCTACCAGGACTTTGTATACTTTAGGCAAGCACAGTACCATTGAGTCACAGCCACAGTCCCAAGGGAGTAAAAGTCAATATCAGAAAATGCTGACACTTTATATTCAAGAAACCTTTCATACAAATCCAGTGAAGTCCTGAGCCAGGAGATAGAGTAAAAATGTCATTTCAGTCTGTCTCTGGACACTAAAATGTTCCAGGGAGAGAAAGACAAATTTTATACACACACACACACACACACACACACGCACGCACACAATATTTGAAGACTGACATCCTGGACATCATCCAATAACTCAGGTCAGACAGATATATTATCAGATACACAGATGGTACCCTTTGTCAGTCATTCAAACAGGATGTGCTGGAAACCTATGTCTATGCCTCTGACCAGCATTCTCACACATCAAAAAAAATTATAGGATCTAGAAAACACTAGTGATTTCTTCAGACATTTCCCACATTCCAAAGAACAGAGGACCACTGAAGAGAAAGGGAGAAAACAGCCTGAAATTCCCAGAAAAGAAGAGAAGAAAATAAGAGGCTTTGGCTTGACTGAAACAAACAGGTAGGAGTTGACCAAGTCGCTAACGACAGGTAAACAGGACTGTCTCAGCTGGGAAAGTAAAATGGCCTTATCCAAAATGTGCCAGGACGCATGTCTTCTGACTGGCACTGGTGTGTCCTGAAAGAAACCTGTTCCTACAAATGCTAAGTGAGTTCTAGACTTTGTTTCATCCTTTTTTAAAAATATATATTTTATTTTATTTGAGAGAGAGAAAGAGGGAGAGAGAGAATGGGCGTGTCAGGGCATCCAGCCACTGCAAACGAACTCCAGACATATGTGCCCCCTTGTGCATCTATCTGGCTTACGTGGGTCCTGGAGAATCAAACTGGGATCCTTTGGTTTTGCAGGCAAACGCCTTAACCACTAAGCCATCTCTCCAGCCCATTTTATCCTATTTTGTATAATGCTTAGAGCATTTGAAAAGAAGAAACAACAACAATTAATTTTTTTTCTGAATTATACAAGTTAATTTAAGCATTCTAAAGTATATGTATTTGTTTCTTATCAATTTCAGCAAGTTTTCAGTGTTGGTGGTTTTGACTAGTAGCCACTCTAAAGGGTACAAAATGGTATTTCATATAATTTTGTTTCATATTTCTCTAATGAAGAATGATGTTGAAACGTCATATGTTTAAACAACACACAGTTTTGATGAGGCTACTAAGTGAATATTAATCAAGTTTATGTAAATTTAGGTGGTCTTTTAATTTGTGAAGTTTAAGAATGTATGCAGGCTTTGCTTGTTAAAATGGCATGCACTTTTATCAAAATAACTTCCTTTCTATTCATACTTCATTTCTCCTTTAAGTTTACTCGAATGACAATAGCTTAGCAAGGGTAGAAATTATAATCACTATAAAACTAAAATATACTAAACTACATAAAGATATAGTTTGTTTGTTTTATTAATTTTTTTGTTTTTGTTTTTCAAGGTAGAGACTTGTTGTAGCCCAGACTGAACTGGAATTCACTATGGAGTCTCAGGGTGGCCTCAAACTCATGGTGATGCTCATACCCCTGCATCCTGAGTGCTGGGATTAAAGGCGTGCGCCACCATGCCCAGCAAGGCACTTTTTAATCAAGATTTGTCAAAAGATTTTCCTTTCTTTCTTTTTTTTAATCTGCATGTTTATTATGTGTGTAGGTGCATCCCTATGTGTGAGTATGCTTGCTCCTGTGTATATGTGCGTGTGGCAGCCAGACTAGAATCTCAAGTTTCGCTCCTCAGGAACGTTGTCCACGTTTTCGTTGCAATTACCTTCTTGTTGCTGGTATAAAGCACTTGACCAAAAGCTGTTTATTTTGTCTTAGAGTCTGGAAGGAAAGCTCCATGGTTGCAGAGGAAAATGGCATGAGCAAAAGCTGGACATCAGCTCTGCCACAGCAGGTGGAAATAGCATCAGGAGAGTGAGCTGAAGAAACACCGGCAAGCTAGGGCTCAGAACCCATCAACATCTACCCCCAGCTACACACCTCCTCCAGCAGTGCCCCACCTCTCAAACCTGCCCTCAGCTGGGCACCAGAGTTTCAGAACACATGGGTTTGTGGGGGATACTTAATTCAAACCACCACAGACAAGGGTTCATTGGTTGGGAGTTCAACAAGTAGTCTAAGCTGGTTGGCCATGAAGCCCCAGGTATCCTCTTGTCTCTGACACCCCACTGCTGGTGTTACAGCTGAACACCATTATTTGCAGCTTTGTAAAACATGTGTTCTGAGGATCACACTCAGTTCCTCACTCTTGCAAGGCATGCCCTTTTCTACCTAAGCTTGCTTAGGCTGATTTTCCCTTATCCGTTGATATAGTCACGTGGTGTGGTTTTTATTCCTTATGCCGTGATGTTTATGCTATGCTCGTGATGTTTAGATACATTGTTGGAATGGTTTGGTGACATTTTGTTGGAGACAGCCATCTCTCTTCATAAGCAATGCTGGACTGTAGCTTCCTTTTATTGTGATAACGTCTTCTGATGGTTTGGTATTAGGGAAATGCTGGCTCATAAAATGAATGGAGAATTGTCTTCAAATGCAAAATTTGATGAGATCTTGCAGTATGGTTATTATTCATTCCATAACTGAGTTCCTAAGTTTTGACACGGAACCTATTTAGGCATGATTTGTATTGTAAGAAAGTTTCAATGCTAATTAAATTTCTTTTATAAAATTTTAGTCAGACTTTCTATTTCTCCATTATTGCATTCCTAGAACAATTATTAATCAATCAGAATTTTGTATATGTATATATGTGTAAAATGATCCTTTAGTTATTTTATGTCCCTTTTTTATTATTGTTGATCTTAATTTTATTAATTCAAATCTTCCCTCTGCTAGTCTAAGAATGGTTTGTGATCTTTAGAATTGGGGCTTGTCAATCTTGTTGATTGTTTGTGGAAGAACAAAGTTATATTGCCATTGATTTTATCTTTTTTTTTTTTAATGTAGGGTCTCTAGCTCAGGCTGACCTGGAATTCATTATGTAGTCTCAGGGTGGCCTCAAACTCAAGGTGATCCTCGTACTTCTGCATCCTGAGTGCTGGGATTAAAGGCATGCTCCACCACACCTGGCTTGATTTTATCCATTTTTTTAATGTTCTCTATTTCATTAATTTCTTCTGATCATCATGTGGTAGTTTGAATGTCACACAATATACTCAGGTGTTTTTGTTTAAAAGCTCGTCTCCAGCTGACTGGCTGGAGGAGGTGTCACTAGGGGGGAGTCGACCTTGGGGGTCCAGCCTAAGGTGTTACTGTGAGTAGATCTGAATTCCAGAGTAAGGTATGCAGAGTGAGTTCTGTCTGGGTCCCTGCTGTTTTGCTGCTGGGTACCTGCTTTTGGTGGTGCTGGTGGTATTTTTTGTTTTTTTGGTTTTTTTTCCCCATGGATCTGTGGAATGGGGCAAGCTTCTTCATTTATGATGAAAATTTCCCTGGGTTTCTAAGCCTGAAATAAATCCTATTCCTCCCATAAACTGTGTCTAGTTTGAAAGTTTATCCCAGCCATGTGGAGCTGACTGGGGCACTTTATTTCCTATTATTTGTGGTTTGATTTGTTTACTCTTCTTTTAGAGCTATGAGAAAATTAGTTGTGAATTTGAGACAAAATATTAGCCATCATAAACATCAGAAATGCATTTAAAATGCTCACATGCCATTATGGAGAATTCATGGACTAAAACTAGGTACTCTGGCTTAGAGTTGGTTGTTTATTAGAATTACTTTTAATTATTATTGCTTTAAAGGTTTTGAATAGTTTGGTTCATTTATATACTTGATAAATCAATAATTACAAAGTATGTAAACTATTTTATATGTACATAAATATGAATAACCATCTCATCTAAAATACTATAAAAATTTTATCCTAGGGTGCATTCAAGATCTTTATATTGAAAACCTTATATCAAACACCACCACTAATTTGCAGCTTTAATGTCTTTGTATTAAAGTTAGAATCTATCAATTTTCTATTCTACACTAAATACCTACATACTAATGTTAACTGCATCATTTATTTTGTTAACAGAGAATTATGCTTTTAGTAAAATAAAATTGTTCTATATATTCAAAATTTAAAGCTCTTTGCTGAGGACATAATGAAACACTCACTAAGATACTAAAAACAACAAAGTTAGCACTACATTGCCTTTAAGAATAGCCAAGGATGCATATGCTAACATAACACAAAGAAAGAATAATTCACTTTTTATGAGAAGATGGACAGAGAGATAGACAACTTTTAAGAATATTTGGACACTTCAATCCAAGAAGAAATATTAAAGGTAGGAGAGAAAGAGAAAGAAATGAAGAGCAGAATGTTTCCAAGGCAAAGTCTCATAAGAGTAAAAAAAATATATATATTCTGGGATTTGGGGAAATGGCTTAGTGGTTAAAGGTGCTTGAGAGGCTGGGATTACAAGCCTGTGGTATCAAGCCTGGCTAAGGATGTTTATTTGCAGAAAAAGACATCTGACACTTAGATAGGAGTTTATATTGGTAGGAAAAGAATGCTTGAACATAATATTCTAGTAGAGAGAAAAAAGTATGAGTGCAGAGACTTTCATTTGTGAGGAAGTGCAGTATTCTAAAAGGTCAAAGAAAGTCTGGGCTACAAATGGGGCAGGATGAAGATAATAAGGGCCTTTTAAGCTAAGTAAGGATGTTGACCTCTTAATGAGAACTTAATTTTAAGCTCATACAATTTGCTGCATATATAATGGTATTAAAGGAGGGAGGAATCAGGGTTGAAAACTATTAGCTAACTATTGTAATGGTCGGAGCAAAAGGTGAAGTTAGGTAAACCCATGAGCATAATTAAGATAAATATTATTCATCTTTGAGAGGTATTTAGAAGCTAATATTAGTAAAAAGTGAAAAAGATGGCCTAGGGGAGATTAGGGATAAATGTTAGATTTCTCTTGGCTTGCATAGTTATCCAACTTATCAATTCATTCCATCAGATATCTGCCTTGTATAAGGAGCAGATCTGAGGGAAAGTTAATGAATTTAATTTCTGACATGGTGTGTTGAGGGGCCTCTAAGTCACCACATGTAGAAATGGTAGGAAAGTAGAAACAAATAGGAGTGTAGATATAGATGTAGAGATCTAGGACTGGAGAGAGTTCAGTTTTCTAGTAGTCAGTAACACCAATTGTACAAGGTGGCACATGCATCTAGAGTTCATTTATAGTGGCTAGAGGCCCTGGATTGCTTAGTATGTCTTTCTCCTAGCCTCTTTCTCTCTCTCACTCACTCATAAATAAGCAAATAAATTAAAAATATATAAATAAATTTAGGTGTAGAGATCTGAATTGGCAAAAAAATATTTGCTTAGATCTCATGCATAGAGAAAATGAGGAAAGAGTGAAAAGATCATGGAGAGGATTCTGAGCCCAAAGACAAGTGGTCTATAGAGATGTTTGGGGAGTTTAAACTCTGAAGGTGATAAAAAGGATAATAAACTTGCAAAGATGACTAAGAGAGAGCAACTTCAATTCTTATCCGTTCTGCATTAGACACTCTTACTAGAGTAAAATGAATCTGTTAAGTCCCCCTCCTTTTCTTTTTGAGAGTATGATATTCATTGGTTTTCAACCTGGAGATGTAGCAACCTTGTCATTTACCTCTGGTGGATTGATCATTCCATCTCTCACGAACTACTATGAGATCCTTGGGAAGGACTCTCCACATCCAAAACTAAAGATACCTGGTCATTTAAAATGCCAATCTAGACCTCAATTTTTTAGTTAAAAAGGTGTCTTGACATGCAAGTGCCATGATTGTCCCTGGATAATCCTGGTTACCTTTCCTGACATGGTTCCTCAAGTGTACTATAAATAGACAAACTATTACAGTGGTGTGAACAGCTGTATGGACAGGCCATGGTGTCAGGAAGACCTGACTCTGATGTTCATTTGAGGTAGACAACACAATTCTGGCTTAAAGTCAGTGTGTCCTGACCACGTATGTGGGGGTCAAACAGTGGTGAATCCATGTGAACAGGCTACCACTCTGTACTAAATATACCAGTAACCCCGATAATTTTAATTATGTGTAACCCTGTCTCTGTGTGCCACTATCTCTGGTCTTGAGCATATTGGGGTCAGGGTTTTTTTACACTGGGGCTGGGTTGACCCAGCACAGACACTGTGTGTAAACACACAAAATTCACTGGAACTCTTTCAGCCAGCAATTATTTACTTATGAGTTAGGTTGAATGTAGCTATAAAGTATCTTGCAGAGACTACATAATAACCAAAGAGATGAAGTACTGTAACTACCTATTTAAGTAAGGCAAAGAGTTAATAAAAGCTAATAGTAGAAAGGGTCTTTGAAATTTTTAATTTTTAAATTTAATAATATTAATTGAACAAAATATAATTTGGGGGAAATGGATCTGATAAACTTTCCAGATAAATTATCAATAATATTTGAAGATCTCATCATAGATATGCTTCAATACTCATCTATTTAGAAAAACAATTTATTCAGAAAAAAATCAGCCTATAGCCCACCCATGATAATCCTATGCTTGTTTATTTTTTTATGACTGAGAGTTTACTACCTCACAAGATGCTACAAATCATGAAGGGATTACTTTAATATTTAGAATGATTTTTTTTCTAGAAAATCCAAATTATTAGCTTTACTTATAGTCCTTCCCTGAGTCAGACAGCTGAAGAAATTGCTCAGCTGCCTGGGACTGTACTTGGTTTAGATAATAACATTTCCTTTTCTCAAAGAATACACTTAGCAATCTGTTGATAGCCTGAAACTCGGCCCTGCAGTGGACTGCATGTCCACTACACTTCAAGCAATGAGCTAGGTTTCTTCTCCCATAATGACCATTATCTGTGATCATTTTCTTTTTTAAAAATATTTTATTTATTTATTCGAGAGAGAGAAAGATATAGAAATAAGCAGGGTAAGAGAGAGAGAAAGAGAGAGAGAGAGATAGATAGATAGATAGATAGATAGATAGATAGATAGATAGAGAGAATGGGCATGCCAGAACTTTCAGCCCTTGCAAAGGAACTCCAGATGTGTGCGCCCCCTTGTGCATCTGGCTTATGTGGGTCCTGGGGGAATTGAACCTGTGTCCTTTGGCTTTGTAGGCAAGCGCCTTAACTGGTAAGCCATTTCTCCAGCCACTGAGAACATTTTCTATTCACATATACTCTTAGATATGTCTGTGACTGGAACAGCAGAAGCCATGCAGTCTAGACTGGTTTGGAGTGAATGCATTGTAAGACAAACTGTCCCGTAAGTGAACTTTTAGAGGGGAGAAAACACAATAGAATTTGCCATCTTGTGCCTATGCACAACTGGTGTACAATTGATTAACATCAGATGTATCATGTGAAAGGGATGCATAGTAAAGAAAATGTTATATAACCCACACCAGAAACCACCCAGACTGGTTCACTAAGAGACAAGCCTTCATTCTTGTGAACTTCCTAAAAATAAATCCCTTGTAATAACCTGGGAGCCCTGGAATACTTTTCCACTTATGAGGCCTGCATCACCTCTTGGCAGGGTATCCAAACCTTTACTATTATTTGTTCTCAATAAAGTTTCTTGCTTCTCTTATATGTATGTGCAGCTTTTCCAGTTCTTTGAATCATGCGCCGAGAACCTGGACACAGACCACTAATAACAGTCCCGATACCGCTACTGACAGGATGAAACTCCTTGGCCGCACCAGCGTGCGTCAGATGTGCAGAGCGCAGTGTTTCCTGTGATTTTTTTCCTCTTTTTAAAGATGAATATCAATTACATCTTTATGGGTTTTTTTTTTTTAGTTTTTATAATGTCGATTCCTGATATAATCATTTTAATATTTTTTATATTTTATTTATTTGAGAAAGAGAGAGGAAAAGGCAGATAGAGAGAGAGAGAATGGGCATACCAGGGCCTCCAGATACTTCAAACCAACTCCAGATGCGTCTGCCACTACACACATCTGGCTTACGTGGGTTCTGGGGCATTGAACCTGGGTCTTTGGGCTTCACAGGCAAACGGGTTAACCACTAACCCAACTCTCCAGCCCAAATATATATTTTTAAGAGTAAAAATGTGTCCATTGGAATGAGCTGGTTAGAAACTGATTCATGCACCGATGAGTGGGGAAAAGTGCTACACATTGTCTTTAAAGTCAGGCCTCCATCAGATGAAAACCTAGAAAATCTCTACATATTGTTAATGGCTTTTTCTCACAACAACTTTTTAGAACTTCTCATTATGAACAAGCCGCCTCAATTCTCAAGCCAACTTTTAAAACTTTCAAATTTTTTTTTTGCATTGCTTCAATGCCACCATTCTGAATTTCTTTCTTCATCCTTACAGCACCCACATATTTGATAATTATTAATGCTTTATTTTTATTCAATAAATGACAATGCCATTAAATATGAGAAACCAAAGCATATTAGAGAATAACTCATAGAACATAATCATTAGCTATTGCATTTTTGCTTTTATGTGTTTCTGAGCTTAAAAATGTTTTGGAAAATGATGTTTTTAAAGATATATTTATTTATTTATTTGTTTATTTATTTGAGTGAGAGAGAAAAAGGCAGGTAGAAAGAAAGAGAATGGGCACACCAGGACCTGTAGCCACAGTGGGGAACTGAACTTGGGTCTTTTGGGCTTGCAAGCAAGCACCTTAGCTGCTAAGCCATCTCTCCATCCCAGGAAATGATACTTTTAAAAGACTATATTATAATAAATTCCTATGTGAAAATTTCTGTAGCCAGTTTTTTTTTTTTTCCACTATCTTTCTGGAAGGCAAGAAATTCTTTTATAATCCTATGAAATTTAACATATCAGCACATATTTGCTTCACTTATATTGTCTTTATTGGCAATAAACTTGATTCACAAACAGAATTTTCATTGACTATTAAATAAGTTTGCTCATTTAATTTTTTTTCTCTGCTGTTGAGACAAGGACATTTGTGAGAGCCCTATATTATATCATAAAACCTTAGACTAAGAAAAAAGGAAAAATGCTGTACCCCTGTGAGCTTGGACATTGCCTTCTAAATCTCACTCGACACTTATTTTGCCTCCTAAACTTTTTTATGTTTAGCAATTGCTTATGCAACTGTCCTCTTCAGAGACTTTTGCAAATATTGTTGAGACACATT
Organism: Dipus sagitta; assembly: GCA_036346955.1. Classification (NCBI taxonomy): domain Eukaryota; kingdom Metazoa; phylum Chordata; class Mammalia; order Rodentia; family Dipodidae; genus Dipus; species Dipus sagitta. Next base: position 123,565,032 of record CM070779.1, on the reverse strand, counting down.
TTCCAAGTTGAGGAAAAGTATCTTGGGTGGCTGCCTGCTTTGTCTCATTAATATGCACCTGCACTGCCCTCCTGTGACAGACAGTAGAGAAAACACAGAGCCAGGAAAGTAGAGAATTAAATTATGTGAATTTTGTCATCTCCTGACAAGGTAGTGAATCAAATAGCTACATTGTTCTCTGAATATATATTTTTTTCAAGAATTTTCTTAGAAGGTAAGACAATTAGAAAATCTAGAAAATTCGCTAAAATTGAGAACACTTAAGTAGACATTCAGAGAGCATGAATTTTACCCTTGCATTCTGAATAAGGGTATGTCCTATTTAAGAAGGCAGGAATGCATAAATATTTGAACATTAGCTTTTGTTTACCTTTGTGACCTGTTGGTAAATGGATATGTAAGTGATCCTAGAGAGAAATGAAAAGCTTTATTTATGGAAGACGTCGGATATTAAGCTTTAGTTTTTCCTTATCCTTAACATTGTTCCTTCCATAAATGAAACTAATGTGGTGTACTGATTTTAGTACAGATTGTTCATTTTTAATATTTTTAATTAAGTAGGACTGTTGAGTTGGAGAAGAGAACTAAAAGAGCATCAAATGAATATTTTTTCCACAATAAATACAGAGGAATGTGGTATTAGAAACAAAACGCCAAGAGGTTGAAGCAAAAATATCTATTGTACTTATGCAGACAAATTCAGAATTTAAATACCACTTTATGATAAGGCTATATAATAGGTCCTGAGCTGAGGAAAGGTAGCAGCATCAAAAGATCACCAAGTACACTTGTCATTCATAGTTCTTGGGGATAGTTTTTATATCTGCATATCATGTATTTGTCCATTTATACATTCATATGTATCACTAATCTCTCCCTCCGCACCTGCCTCTTTCCTTTTTTTGTATATAGAGTGGAATCAGTTACCCAAAGAAGCTATGGGGCAGTACATGGAGTATATACAAGTAGAACTTTTTCCTGTCAAGATAGAGCCTTGGGACCCAAGTGTTTAATCTGACCATCATGCAAAGCCTTCCTACCATCCTTTTGTTTCAGAAAGTCCGCATGGAAATACAGTGGTTAGGGCAAAAAAAAAAAAAAAACTATTCGGATTTCTAGTTTTTGATATTCTGTGTAGAGACTTAGAATTAGACCACCCCATTCTATCACACAAAATGTTTGAAAAAAAAAAATAAACAAGTCACCAAATCTAGGATCTGTAAGAGATCTGTAAGGACACAGGCAAGCAACAACCTGGGTGCACAGACAGACAAGAATCATGAGAAGTAATAGCTTATCAAGTAATGAAAAAGTAGAATATGAAGAGTAAAAAAGGGACAAATCTGATAAGTTTCAGACTAAATCAATATTAGGACAACCACAAAATTTTAATGAGAGCAAAATCAAACAACTAAATAAATGGAAGGATATTCCAAGTTCATGGACAGAAAGACAGTATTGTCAAGATGTCAGTTGCTTCCAACTTGATCTATAGATTCAGTGCTATCACAGTCAAAATTAAGCACTTTTATTTTCATGGAAAGTAATTAAGTCAACATAAATTTAATATGGAAAGAATAAAAAAAAATGGCCAGGAATAGACAAGCAATATTGAAGAAATGTTGGAGAACTGATTTTCTTTGAATTCATAGCTTACTTATAAACCTGCAGTAATGAAGTTACTACGAATTGGCAAAGGAACAGACAAATAGATGAATGGAGTGGAATAGAGATCCCAGAAGTTGAGCACGTAAAGATGGGGCGCTGGCCTGCTCCAAAGGAATAAAAGCTGCACAATGGAGCAAAGATGACCTCTGACAAAAAGTACCGGAAGAGCTGGTTATCTGCATATAAAAGGAAAGATCCAAAAAGCTTGATGTGGTGGTGCAAGTTGCAATTCCATTGCTGGAGAAACAGGAGGTGGTAGCAGATGGAGCCCTGGACTTGTTATTTGCTGGGCGGTCATTCCAGCCCACTCGGCAAGCTCCAGGCTAATCAGAGACCATTGCTTAAAAAAAAAAAAAAAAAAAGTGAACGTCATCCCGAGGAACGACACTGAAAATGTCATATCATTGATCGTACTTCGGTCTCCACATGCGTGCACACACAAGCATACACATGTGCCTGCACACACACAAACAACAAACACATATGTACACTCATTATATACACTCACACATACACATACATCATGACTTTAGACATAGACCTTACTTCCTTCACAAAAGTTAACTAAAAATAGTCCCTTGTTAGCTGAGCACGGTGGCGCACGCCTTTAATCCCAGGATTTGGGCGGCAGAGATATGAGGATCTCCATAAGTTCAAGGCCACCCTGAGACTACATAGTGAATTTCAGGTCAGCCTGGACTACAGTGAAACCCTACCTCAATTCCCTGCCCCACAAAAAAATAGTCCTTTTTGTCTAAAGGAGAGAGATATTTATGTCCATAATCCATGCACAGATGTCTAGAAACTATTCATAGTTGCCAAAATTTGGAGCCACTAAAATAATCTCTCTCTCTTTTTCTAAGTTGAAACTTTGTATAGACCCATCATGTGTTGGTACCATCAATCGTCTCCTTCCTGCTCTATCCCACTGAGGTCTCTCCTTAGTGGGATTGCTGGTTTTCACCATGGCGTTTTGGGTTAGGAGTTGTGAGAGCAGCTATCAGTCACTGTGTGTGTGTGTGGGGGGGGCGGGGAGTGCCTCTGGATATTCCTTTCTACTCTGTGGCTCTTACAATCTTTCTACTTCCTCTTCCACAACAAGTCTCCGCGCCTTTGTGCATGTGTTTTAAGTCTACTGTAGTGGTGAGCTCTCAGCAGTTACTGGATTTCTGCTGTGGTATGTTTTGAGTATCCTCAGTGCCTGTCTCCACCACCCTAGCTTGGGTTGTCAGGCTCGCCATGGAAGCAGCACTGTAAGACAGCTGAGACCCCATTAGGAAAGGAGCCACCACCTGCACATCAGCTAAGGCCCAGGTGAAACCAGAGAGGAATTGGCAAGATAATCTTTTTTTTTTTTAATTATTTATTTATTTGAGAGTGAAAAGGAAAGAGAGAGAGGCAGACATACAGACAGAATGAGTGTGGTTTTACCAGGACCTCCTGCCACTGCAAATGAACTCCAGACACATGTGCTACTTTGTGCATCTGGCTTTATGTGGATACTGGGGAATTGAACCTGGGGCCATCAGCATTTGCAAGTAAGCACCTTTAATCACTGAGCCATCTCTCCAGCCTAAGATAATCTTTAAGTAGGTAAAGACACAAATAAGCTATAGGAAGTGAATGAATGAAATATGATTTGATTCTAAAAAATAGTGAACTATTAGCCCATGAATACATGAAGGAAACTTAAATGTCCATTACAAATCAAAAAGCCCAATTTGAGAAGTCAATATACTATATGCTTCTAGCTGTATGGTAGTTTGGGAAAAGGGTGAACTCTAAAGCAGTTGTTAAAAGTTGGTATGGACAGAGAGAAAAATGGAATAAAGAGTTTTTACAGCATTGTGAGTATACTTTATGACACTGTATGTATGATATTACAATAATGCCTACATCCAAACTCATTGAATGTACAAGACCAGTAACCTAAACGTATGCTGTGGGATATGGATAATTATGACATGTCAGTATAGGTTAATCAATTGAACTAAATATGCCATGCTGTTAGAACTTGGAAATTATGTTAACAGTTTTGCACATTGAAGAGCAGACGGCAGATAAGAACTCCTTGTACCTTCTTTTAAGTTTTGTTGCAAACCTAATCCTGCTCCAAATTCGATGAAAAGCAAAAATAACAAGTGCTTCCCAAATCACTTCTGTGTTATTAAAGTACATTATTGACCATGTACTGCTTCTCTATGTCTTCTGAGTTAGGTCTTTGCAAGATTATGATGGCCAAGGATTTGCTTTCTTCCCTTTCTGGACACTCTCTTCTCTGCTCACCACTTACCTCCTGAATACTTAGACATTTTTTACAGGTGATTCATGGCTTGCATCTGCCCATTATTCCTACCATGTGCTGCATATGAAAGGCTGCTCTCTTAATTTATGTAAAGTTAAACTGATTCTTAGTTTGTTATATAAAGGAAAAAAAATCTAATTAGATAATGTGAATTAAACAAAATTGTTACTAGCTTAATTTAGTTCCTCTTCTGGATAATTCGCTTCTTTAAAAGATGCAGATTCTAAGTGTTCCCTAACAAAATGAGGTCAGATTTCAGGTTTGATCTTAGCAGGTATTTATATACATTGAAATCCCACAATTTAGGTGTTTGCAAACTCATGTTACTAGTATGTGTATTTGCCTACTTCATTATCAAAGCTTATGGAGACAAGATTACCATAGTGCACATTCCAAAAATTTGATAAATACTTGTTGAATTTTATTCCTGGAAGAGCTTTGAGATCTAGGCCTGTGTGACTACTATAACACTAGAGTTCTCCCAGCATTGGAAGGTGAGAGAGGGCAATAGGAACTAGTCAAACAAGGGGCTGGAGAGATCGGCTGAGTAGTAAAAGTGCTTGCCTGTGAATCTCCAGGACCCAGGTTTGATTTCCCAATACCGATTTAAGCCAGATGCATGTGGTGGTGCATGCATCTGGAGTTTGTTTGCAGTGGCTAGAGGCCCTGGAGTGTGCATTCTCCCTCTTTCTCTCTCTCATAAATAAATAAATATTTTGAAAAAAAGTGAGTATCACAAGAGCATTTAGAAGAAAATGGAGGGACAGCCTACACTTTACTTATAATTCCATACCTTATTTGCATAGCATGGTGGCACCAGCTAGGAAAGTCTTTGTGTTTGAATTTTACAGAATTATGCGTTATTCTGAAATCTGTCATATATATGCAAATAAACAAACAGACTTTTGATGGACATTTTTTTACAGGTTCTACAGACCCCTTGAATCAAGGTCTATATACTTGATGTTAAGTTCCAAGTCCCATTACAATCTGAAGGAGTTCTTATCAATGCAAAAGAGAATAATTTGTTAACGCTGACTGCTTTCTAGACAAGAGAAAGTAATTTTCTTGAAAATTTACTGTAGAACATATACTGTGGTAAGAGAATTTTGATTTCTAACAGTTAGCACCAATAAGATTTTTTTAAAAACCTTGAGATCAAGTTTTTTTTTTAAATTTTTATTTATTTATTTACTAGAGAGAATTAGAAAGAATGAGCCAGACAGAGAGAGAGAGAGAACAGACAGGCCAGCGCCTCTAGCCACTGCAAATGAACTCCAGACACAAGAGCCACCTTGTGCATCTGGCTGACGTGGGTCCTGGGGAATCAAACCGAGGTTCTTTGGCTTTGCAGGCAAATGCCTTAACCACTAAGCCATCTCTCCAGCCTACCAATTAGATTACAGGATGATCATTTGTGTATGTTCTGGTCTGTGTGGCTGAGAATGCTGCGGGTGTATTAAATTAGCTCTCCTTGATTCATGCAAAATGCAAATTGATACAGAATCATGTGACAATTAGTTTCATAATGATGACTCGAGATTCTACACTTATGTTAATGAACATTAGTAACCCAAATAAACTGCGGGAGCCAGCAGGAGGCAACCTGAAAGTCGTGGCTTGCATGGAAAATAACAAGGAATTAGACAGTGAGGCGATTTTCATTGTCCTTATTTCAACCTCCTCCAGCAGAGAATGCGTGCTCTTGGAGCGCTTCCATCCAAGGTCAATCAATCTTCCTGTGACCCAGTTTTTTCTCAACACCTAACCACTTCTGAGTGCTAAAGAAGAAGGCTGGTGAATTAAGTTGCATAGCTCCAGGCTAATCATACACAGGTAGATGTGCTACCGCCAAAAGTCCAACTCTCAAAAGGTGAAGTGGATTCAGTCATTTGAACAAAAAACGCTGGAATTTCAGTGAAGCAATTTTCAAAGACACATCTCATATATGCACCTTGCATTTAATATCTAATCTGAATTCACTTGCAAGGTGTAGACAATTGAAGAGGTATTCCCATGACTTCTCTAGATAAACTCAGAAACCCAAGGAAAATACTTAAAGTGGTCACCATGTCATGGAAGTCTCTCATCCATGGCTAATCTCCACCAGGCATTGTGGACTGCGTTCTCTCGCCAGTACATCACCTTAACTTCCCTACCCTCATTATTGCATAGTGTGAAGTAGATAAGGAAGTAATGCCCACTTTTATTTCCTGAGTGACCAGTTTGCCAACTAGCACATATTTCCATTAAAAATTCAAGTCCATTAGACATGGGAAAAGCTAAACAAATTATTAATGATGTATTTTGTATACATGCTGGAAGCAAATTCTTGTGAAAGATAACTTTTAATACCTCAAACAAACTCCATTTTTGTCTTGGCTTTATGTTGATTCTCATCCAGCTACAAAGTTCTCAGTTGACCTCATATGAATTATGCTGTGACTGTCAACATTCAAAACAATGTGACATGTTAATTATTGAGATTAAAAATATTCATTTTATACAGTTAGCTAGCTAAAATGCTTCATAAACCACTGTTTTCAGGGCTGGAGGGAAAGTTCAGTGGTTAAGGAGCTTGCCTGCAAAGCCCAGCAACCCTGGGTGTGATTACGTAGTGGCCACATAAAGACACATAAAGTGGCACATGCACCTGGGGTTCGTTTGTACTGGCTAGAGGTCCTGGCATGCCCTTGTTTTTCTCTCTCTGTCTTTCTGTGCTTGCAAATGAATGAATGAAATATTTAAAAACACTGTTTCCATTATTTCCTTCTATATATGCTATGGTCTGAATGTAAAATATCTCCCATAGGCTCATGTGTCTGACACTTGGTCCTCATCTGGTGTCGTACAGTTTTGGAAGGTTATAGGGCGTGAATTTTGGAGTTGGATCTCGGAGAAGATCTTTGAAGGTTGTAGCTTAGCCCTGCTTCTGGCCCTGCTATCTGCCTTCTCGTCCCTCTTCTGTGGACTGGGCCTCAATTCCAATTAGAGAGCAGTTGGATTCCTCCATAATTAATATGCCACTATTATACCAGTTAGTAAACTTTGCCTGGCTGGCCAAGCTCTAAAGCTTGTAGGGTCTACTGCATGTTAAGACCATTGATGATTTTCCTCCGCCAACAGGATCAATAGCTCTTTCCAGCATCCTGATGGCTAGTTAACAGGGAGGTGACTTCTATTTGCTTGATTTCTCAGTGTCCTAAAGTCCAAGCACGCAGAGTCTTCAGCCATAGGGTCTTATACTCTAGTTCTGATGGGCATCTGGGAACTTTGGCAATAGTCTGTCACATTTTAAGGGACATCTTGGGTTTCCCTGACCAATAACTCACTGAAAAATGTCTCACCACTGGCTCTGAAATCTTCTAGTAAAAATCTTTGGCTGCTGGGAACAGCATTTTTCACCTCTATAGGATAGTCCATGCCATCATGTTCAGTTTCATGCCATGCTGTGGGTCAAATCCAGGGCTTTATGCATGCTAGGCATGCACCTTTACCAGTGTGCCACCCCAGGCCTTGAGCTCTACTTTTGCTTCTAGCTCACACCACACTTCCTTCCTGAAAGGGCAAATCTCCACTCTAACTCTGAGGTGAATGAAAAAATGACTCCCACGTCATTGCCATTTTCTCTGAGATTCTCATTGTTATCTTCTTCTGTCCCTTACTTACCCAGGATAAGCTTTAAGGTTAACAATACCGTGTCGACTCTAGTGTAGCATTCGGCCTTTCTCTATTAATGCCAGGAAAGCCCAGTGTTGAAGGAAGTCTGATAGCTCATTCCTCATACCTGAGTTGCTTAAGCACATTTTGGGAAATAATAAAAGTAATTTTCTATTCTATTTCAGATCTCACGATCACTGCCCAAATGGGAATTTCTAAAAGCCTTTCTCAGGTCAGTGCTTGCTTTCTCATACAAAGTACACTTATTTATGTCAAGTGTACATATAACTTAACCTTTTGGGGGTAGAGGATTGATATTTTTCTTTCTGTTATGCTCCAAACCCTTCATCTAGTCAGAAAAAGAAAAAGTTCATCTTGTGCTAAGTACACCCCATCATTTGATGTTTGTTTTTCATGAAAAACTGTACAACTTTCAGTGAATAGGACATGTATTCAGTATGCAAACAATCTTCACTTTTTTCCTGTAATATTTTAATAGCAGGCCATTCTTTTAACTGCAAAGTGATTTCCCACACAATTGTGTTTACTCCTACATCTGCAAGTGCTATGTGAGGATCAGTAACTCCAAGTTCTCTATCTAGTCTAGGTATCCTAAGAAGAAGGAAATGAAAACAAATGCATGTTGGACATCTCCATCTGTATGGTCATAAATATTCCTCCTCCTCTTCCTCCTCTTCTCTCTTTCCTTCCCTCCTTTTGCTCTTCCCTTTTCTCCTCTGTGTTTTACTCTTCTTTTTAGTTCTTTGTTTGGATAAATGATTTATATGATTTTAAGATTCTTTTTATGTGGGCACACATCACACTCGCACTCTGAGGAAGGATGTGAAGAATTTCTGCTTGTAGTTCCAGGTAGGGAGAAGTGTGAGGTAGAGAAACACAGAGGGTTACATGTGGGGAAAGTGAATAGCAGCTTAAAATTGTAGGGATGTCTTATATTGGGTAATAAGAGTGGAGGTTAGCTGGGCATTGATGGCTTCTTGTTAACCTGTTTAGTTAAAAAATTTTGCATGGATTATGACAGACAGGCTATCATTAGTTGTTTGGGACTCAGCCCTGGGGAAATAGAGGGTGTGTAGTGGCCTGGGGTATGGAAGCCTGATGAGGGACGTAGTTGGGATGTGTACTTAGTGGCTTAAGAAAGACAACTGATTGGCCTTTACCTGTAATTTAAATTTGAGTTGGGAAGAAAATCGTATTTTCATGAAAATCATATATATATATATATATATATATATATATATATATATATATATATATGAAAAGTAGAAAACATCAGATGTCATATCTTTGAAATTCCACAAGCCAAGCCTAGGCTGCATCGATGTGGTCCAGGCAGACAAAAACAAAATATTCAGATAAAGCCACAAACACAGCAAGAGGGAAGTAAGCTGAGATTATCTGTGGAGGGTAGCTGCACCCTGAATGTACACTAAGCCAACTGTTCCTTGGAATGATAGTCACTAGAGTACAGAGCAAGCTAAGCTGAGGACATCACTGTTGCGCGTTCTACCTACATAAGTGATAGTTACTAAGGTAAGAAGTGCACTGCAGGAGCACCAAGGTGAGGGTGAACACTCTTGGCACAGATATCAGCCATTGCGCTAGCTTTTCACACCACCTTGTTCTCATTTTTTAATTTCAAGTCTTCTATTTCTGTATTTGAGTGATCATTCCACAAACAAAAGTATTTTACCATGTGTGAGGCTTTTAGGAAAACTGGGACAAAGTTTTTATGCACAAAAAAATAATTACCCTCTTTCTTTTACTTGTGTTCTCTTTCCTACACTTATAATAACTTATTTTAACTTTTCTTATATTTTCCTAAGATGAATAGTTTCTGGTCTCTTACAGTTTTTCAAGTTTTCGCCAATTTTTATGTCATTTGTTTGACTCATTTCAATTTATTTTTCCCACTTCTCAATTAATAATTTTTATTAAGTCCAGATATCCTGACTGTGCCTACATATAAAGAAAAGGTTTGCTCATTTATCCTAATTCTCTAGAATTGGAACATAACCAGAAATAGAACATAACCAGATAATAGAATATTTTCTCATCTATTACCTACTCGTTAGTCTAATAAAGGCATACTTGTCATAGTTTATCATTTGTGAGCTACCTTTATTCTTTATAGTAACTATTACTCTTTCTGCAATGATTCTTGTGCTTCCCACTTACTGTTCACATATGTTACAAAGCTCTATTCCATTTTCAGTAAGCATAAGGAAGTTTAGTAACAGAATCTTTTCACTAGAGAAGAAACATATACCATTTATCAAACGTTTAAGATAAAGAATGAGTTTATAAACTTTCAGAAGAAGGGGTATGGGATCAGAAGTGGCTTCAGAGAGGAGTGGATTGGGAAGGAAGGGAAGGATTACAAAAACAGAGATGGGAAAAGGCATTTCTAGCAGAATTAATATGCGTATTTCACAGAGAGAAAGATGAGCAGAGATCTCTGGCAGGATGGAAAGTTGTGAGGGGCAATTAAGATATCAAATAAGGGCTAGAGAGATGGCTTAGTGGTTAAGCGCTTGCCTGTGAAGCCTAAGGACCCTGGTTCGAGGGTCGATTCCAGGACCCACGTTAGCCAGATGCACAAAGGGGTGCATGCATCTGGAGTTCGTTTGCAGTGGCTGGAGGCCCTGGTTTGCCCATTTTATCTCTCTGTCTGTTGCTCTCAAATAAATAAAAATAAACAGCAAAAAAAGAGATATCAAATAAATTATGTGTGTCAGTACTGATGGTGGAAGTGACTTGATATGAAGCTGAAAGTTTGGGAAAGTTTAAATTGCATATCAGTGAAACAAAAATAGCATAAATGTCTTTCTTAGTGCTTTCCTGCTAATTGATACTGGTAAGTAGCTTATGTCTCTCTACCCTCATTTTATAATCTGTAAAGTAAGGGTAATTAATGCATCTACCTATTGGGTTTTCAGTGAGGATGAAACTGCCTAACAAAAAAGCTTGGTGCAATGTAGGTTTTACTGAGCCTTACTAGGTTATTGTTTCTGAGCAGAGGGATCAATAACATTTCTAAGCTATTTTTAGTCTTTTACTGTTTTACAATAAAAAGATCTTGGACTCCTTAGAGAACCAGCTGATTGCAGAATAGGGCTGGGAAATACAGCAGGTGAGTACACTCCATCTGGTAGCTCCATAAATGAAGAAAATGTCCTAATAATGAGTTATGGGCTACGTCAAGGGGATGTAGAAGGCAGTTGAAAGAGTCTACACATGCTAAGATTCTAATAATCTGGGTAACATATTAAGTGAAGCGGTACTGAATTATGATCCTAGGTATAAAATAAATATGAGTTCATGCTGTCATATATAAATGACTACATACATGTCGAAGAATAGAAAACTCTCCTGTGAATGGCTCCAAATAATTAAAAATATTTTATATATTTATTAGAGAGAGAGAGAGAGAGAGAGAGGAAAGGAGGGAGAGAGAAGGAAAAAAGGCAGATACATAGAGAAAAAGACTGGGTGCACCAGGGCTTCTATGCACTGCAAATGAGCTCCAGATGTGTGCTCCACCTTGTCTATCTGGCTTACATGGGAACTGGAGCATTGAATCTGGGTCTTTAGGCTTTACAGGCAAGTTCCTTAACCACTAAGTGGTCTCTCCAGCCCCCAAATAATTTTTATGGACTCTTGTATTGAAAGGTTTGTTTTATTAAGTGTAAGCTGCAAATAGACGTCCTTCCAAAGATTATAACATACATAAGAAGGCAACTTTACAATGGGGCACCAGACAGACTCTACCTACAACGTGTCAATAATGTCAATATCAACAATGGTAAGTGATGTCAGGCTGATAGTATGCACCCTTGATGTGTTGATAAAAATTGCAACTCATCTGTGTGGATTCCTCACAAATGCACACCATCCTGGCCTGAATGTGAGGAAAAAAAAAAAGACTCTCAAAATTTCTTTTGAGAACATTCTACAAAATACTCAATCGCTACTCCTCAAACTGGAATAAAAAAACAAGGGAAGTCTGAGAAACTTTCAGAGCTGTAGAAGCATAAGTAGACACCTAGATATAACAGTGTTCTTAGGGTGTTGGAGTAGGAAAGGACACTGTGGAGAAAATAAGAATTCTGAAGGATGTGTGGATGTTAGAAATCATGTGTCAACCACCCAATAAGCATTCCTTGCCAATATATGTTGAGTACAGAAGAGAAAACAGTGTGGGACATTTGTAAACTCTAAAAAAATTTACAACCTGTATGTATGTAATGAGTCTACATACAAAATATATAACCAATATCCACCCCTGCATTTGAATTTTATGCATTCAGTTACATTGCTTTATTGTCATACTTTATGACAACCCAAGTGATACTGTTTGTTTTGGATAGTAGGTCAGTAGGGCTTTTTAAACTGACAACATAAAATAAGTTTCAGTGATTTTTGCCTTCAGTCTATCTATAGCTACCATCTATTATACAACAAATGTTTGAACTTTACCTTTTAATTATAATGTAAGCCATATTAAACAACAAATTTATTTTTTTGAGAAAGTAAATTTGATGCTATCCTCTAACACTGACTGGAAACAAGCTTACTATGTGACTGCTATAATATTTCAGAGGTACACTGGAATGATTTGTCATCTTCCTAGTGTTTGTTTTTGATTTGGCTTAATAAGCCTATAGACATTTTTATCTGCACTTCTAAATTAGCAATTGGCATGATTATTGCTTACCCTAATCTTAGAAGAATCATAACATTTTTGTCAAATTTAATCACCATCGCAATATTAAGTATTTAATCTCTTGAAGGTGAAGAAATCCTCCAGCCAGAGTGATGTTTTTGTTATTTTTCTCCAAATATAAAAAAAAGGGGTCTTACTGACTACCCAAGTGTGTATTCTTCATTTAAATTTAGAAGGCACTTACTCTGGAGTCACATTGTCCTTCGATCTGTGAGGAGTACACCAGAAGAAGCTGCAAATGAGAGACAATACATGAGGTTTGCTTCTAGTAGGTTACGAATTTGATGGAGGAAGACATACTCTGTCCTTAAAAAAAATGAAACAAAATACTAAAACTTTATGTTCAGGCACACATATAGAGAATAGTTTGAACACACATTTGAGAAAGCAATTTTTCTTTATAAAATTAGTTCATAAAACATGTGATATACAGAAAAAGCTTTGAGGAAAGGGTAAAAATGTGCCATGATGGAAGGAATAGGGATGTTAATGAGCTCCTCCTGGTCTTCAGGCTGTCTTTCCTATGACAAATGTTGACCTGGGCCACACTGTCAAAAACACCCTTCCTTCTAAACATTGAGCAGCATATCCTGTAATAAGTTTGAGATTTTACAAAATGATCATATCTTTCAGGAAAGGACTATTATGATTCAATGTTTTGTGTAAAAACCAGTCAGAAATCTTAGTAGAGTCAGGATATCTAACACTGAGGTGAAGTGTTTAGGCCACATGAGGCAGCATTCTCCTCTTCTTGTCTTATTAAAGTCATTGAAACAGTTGGAAGAATCCTAGCCATGTCTTCATTAAGATTCTTTTTTTTTTTTTTAAGAAAAAGCAAAGATTATTCTTTTTAAAATTATATTTTATTTATTTATTTATTTGAGAGGGAGAGAGAGAAGGAAGGAGAGAGAGAGAGAATGGGCACCCCAGAGCCTCCAGCTACTGCAAACGAACTCCAGATGCATGCACCTCCTTGAGTATCTGGCTTACATTGGTCTTGGAGAATCGAACTGGGGTCCTTTGCCTTTGCAGGCAAGCACCTTAACCACTAAGCCATCTTCTCCAGCCCTTTACTAAGATTCTTTTGAAATACATCAATTACATTTCTGTCTAGTCCTTGGACAATACACACACACACACACACACACACACACACACACACACAGAGAGAGAGAGAGAGAGAGAGAGAGAGAGAGAGAGAGGTTTCAAGAAATACTTTACACAAAATTATTTTGTAAGCTCAACACTGCTATCCTACAGGCTATTCAAATAAAATCTCCCATTGCCATTCTAAGCTGAAAATATTCTTCTATATGAAGGATCATATACGAGAGACAAATTTATTTCTTAAATTGTCCTTTAGTTTATAACTCACAGGTATCTTTTAGAGTATCCTGTTTCTTATGATCTCTTCATTTGAGGTAAAAAAAAATCTTAGGCTCCTATATCTTTTCCTCTATTAATTCTCTTTCTGCCTTTCTCTATCTCTTTCTTTCTTTTCCTTGCTTTATTCCAATATGAGTTCAGTTTTAGAAATAGCTTTTCCATGATAAAGAATAGATTTAGTTATGACCACTAAACAAATTATTGTTTCTTCACTATCTAATTTAAGGCCACATTTCTCATTATCTAATCCTTCAGCTACTGAATGCACAGACACCATTTTGAATTCATTTCTCATTCACAAAATCTTTGCAAAAGTAGAAGTTATATGAATGTATTCAACCCCAAGAGGAGGTGTGTGAGGAATAGTAGCTATAGAATAAAAATATTCATAGTTAAATCACCTGTTGGATAATGATGTTTCCAAGAAGGGAGTGTCCCTGAATTCAGAAATAATGAGAGTGGGAGCCTGGAAATAGCAATTATCTTCATTCTTGACAAAGAAATGTTATGATCAGGGTATGTGGTGTATATGTGTAGAGGTTGTCTACAAAAAGTTTTTTTTAAAAAGGAAGTAACTGCACTAGTAAATAATTGAGCCCTTGTGGAAACTAGTGGTTTACTTGTCAGTTGTGAAATCAGAACTTGAGAGAATAAAAAGGTACCACTTTGAGTGGGGGAAAAAGATAGTGGCCACCAACAAAAACCGTCACCACAACAGTACCTACTAATTTTAAGCGTTGAATGGGCAGTAAGTCAAGAAAAGTGAAATGAGAATTTTTAAATATTTTATTTTTAGTTATGTATTGAGAGAGAGAGAGAGAAAGAAAGAAAAATAGGGAGAAGAAGAGAGAGAGGGAGAGAGAGCGAGCACCAGGGCCTCCAGCCTCCAGCCATTGCAAATGAACTTCAGGCGCATGTACCACCTTGTGCATCTGGTTTATATGGGGCCTGAGTAATTGAGCCCAGTTCCTTTGGTTTCGCAGGCAAATACCTTAACTGCTAAATCATCTCTCCAGCCCTGAAATGAGAATTTTTATCAACACTTGAAGTAATTACAGCTCATTTTCTATTAAATTAAATTATCTTTTACTTACCTTAGGATCTTATTTTCATTAAGACTTCTTTATATTTTTGAGCCCATCATGTACAGACATAAATACAGTATAAATATACATAATTATATAAGCATTAGTAAATGCCAATGTTTAGTTTTAATATGAACATATATTTTTAAAATTTACTGTATGAAGGCATCTCAGTGAAGAATTCTTTGCTGTGTTTAAAATTTACTCAGTATGAGAAAGAACAAGCAATCCCTGACAAGCTCTCTAAACATCTGACTAGGCCTGCCTGTTTCTCAGTTTAGAAGCTTCATGTGTTAATTTGCTCTCCTGATGTGTTTCTGTTTCCACATTAATATAACATAAATGGGCATTGTTTTCCCACTGAGTAATTCTGTCCAAACTCTCTCATTCATTCATATATATATATATATATATATATATATATATATATATATAATTAATTAGCAAACAAAGAAGGAGGTTCCATATGGTTGATTCATAACCCCTTTAGTTTTGATTACCCTGTTGTGGTGGTACAAATGTTGTGCCCAGAAGCCACAGGATATTACAGAAAAAATTCAGCTCCAGAGTTTGGAAACCTTCCACTGAGATGTTCTTTAGGGAGGATATTGAGATCCCCAAAACAATGCAGACTCTTCCCAAGGCTCTTGGTTGCACACCAGAACTAGACGGTGAGATTCTATTAGTCTAAGACACTGAGAAATCAAGCTAGAGCTGAGCTGGAAGCCTCCGTCCTATTGTCTAGCTGTCATAGTGCTGGAAAGTCAAGGCAAGATGCACCTATTAGGACAATAGTGGCATGTCTGTTATGGGGGTAGTCAAGTGCTCTCTAGTTGGATGAGGCCTGACAGGAGAAAATTCATGCCTGATACCAAACACCTAGTCACAAGCCTGTGTCTGGGCAAGTCACGAAACCCAGGGTAAGTTACTACTGTTGTTTGGCCACACAGATGTATTATACCCACCAAATTGTCCTCTAAATACATATGTCTATGCTTACATGTTAGTTCTGGTCTCCATTTTGGTTAGAGAAGTCTCTTTTCAGATGGTGAGACTCAAAGTTCATCAAGTGCTGAGAAGAATGACAGTTGAGTATTCAGCACTTAATGAAGCATCTCTATCACACCCTCCAATGATGCATGTTCTGTAGTGGGAGAAGCGGCAGGAAGAATGGAAGAGCCAGAGGACGTGGAGGGGTGCTTTAGAACACTGTTTCCCAGAAACAACGTGGTATTCATGACCTCACAGTGGTTCTCATTACCTTCACAGGACCCAGATAATATTAGGTTCACAAGTAGGTTGTTGTGGATAATGGAGGAAAAAAAAAAAAGACATCTATATAGAAGAATGAATAGTAGAAAAGAAGTGGGGGTTCAGTGGAAGATGGAGAGGGTGGGGCACAAAGGAAGGTGGTGGGAGGTATTATGTAAATTTTTTAATGAAGTTTTACATTTCAATTAGAAAAGATTATTTTCCCCTACTCATGAGTGGACATTTTGAACATTTTCTGAACTTAATTTAAATAAAAATTCCACCTGCATGTAATTAACAAATAAGTCAGGGTTAGTTGATTACTCACATCTCTCTCTCTTTGTTTTTTTTTTTTTTTTTTGGCTTTCAAAATTCACTTAGTCTTTAAAGTTCACCCACGAAGAACTGCAAATGACACCTCATCAGAGAAGCTGGCCTCTCTTTTAATTTCCCATTTGTTGAGCTTTAGCACACTTCTCAGTAAAATTTGTGGTTTTCTCAGAATCACTGGGGTTTTTATGCCATCACCTCTAATGTCATTCCTTTTCCTACAATGGCCTGCGAGTGAAAATGCAGTGATTGAGTTCTTGTACAAGGCCAGGCATCATTGCAAACTAGAATGACTCACGGACCAAGAAGAGGTCCCAGTACCTGTGTGAAGCAGGAGCTGAATGCGCTGACTCACTCTTAACTAGAGAATCAAATTCTCACAACAGAAGGGAAGCTAGGAATGTAGAGTTCTTCCAGAACAAAATTCAACATTTTTATAAACAATTAACATTGCTCTTTTATCTGTCCTAATATTTTATTGGTTTAACTCAACATTAACTTCGTGAAACTTACTGTAGTTGTAGAGACACAGCAAGGAGCCTCCAGCCTATTTGGCCCTATTTATTCATTTATGAGAGATAGAAGAAGAAACATGGAAAGAATAGGCACATCAGGGCCTTCAGGCACTGCACACAAACTCCAGATGCATGTGCCTTGTGCATCTGGCTTCTGTGGTACTGAGGAATTGAACCCGGGTCCTCAGCCTTCACAGGCAAGCACCCTAACCACTAAGCAATCTCTCCAACCTCTTTGGCCACGTTTAATCTGTATGCAGATGCTTAACGTCCAAACCAGGTATTACATATGGCTCATTTACCATCACAATATGGCAGGGATCAAATCAAATCTCACAGTCATTACCCTAAATATTAATGGCCTTAATTCACCCATCAAGAGACACAAGCTAACAGGATGGATCAAAAAATTAGACCCCTCAATCTGTTGCCTTCAAGAAACCCACCTCACTATTAAAGACAGACATCTCCTCAGGGTGAAAGGGTGGAAAACAGTATTCCAAGCAAACGGGAATAAGAAACAAGCAGGTGTAGCTATATTAATATCGGATAAAATAGACTTCAAACCAAATATAATCAAAAAAGACAAAGAAGGCCACTTCCTACTTA
Source organism: Dipus sagitta (assembly GCA_036346955.1). NCBI lineage: Eukaryota > Metazoa > Chordata > Mammalia > Rodentia > Dipodidae > Dipus > Dipus sagitta. The sequence continues at coordinate 123,547,476 of CM070779.1, read as the reverse complement.
TCAAGGGAATGATCCATCAAGAGGATATTACAATCATAAATCTGTATGCACCAAACACAGGGGCACCACAGTTCATAAAACAAAACCTACTTGAAAATAAAACGGAAATAACCACAAACACCATCATAGCTGGGGACTTCAATACACCATTATCAGTAATAGACAGATCATCCAAACAGAAACTCAACAGGGAAGTAAGAGAGCTCAACAAAACCATAGATCACTTAGACCTAACGGACATTTACAGAACATTCCATCCCAAATCCACAGATTACACATTCTTCTCAGCAGTCCATGGATCATTCTCTAAAATAGACCATATATTGGGCCACAAAGACTGCCTCCACATATTTAGGAAGATTGACATAATTCCCTGCATGATATCAGATCACAATGCTATATTGCTAGAAATCAACAATAAAAGACCCACCAAGAATCCCAAAGGCACCTGGAAACTGAACAGCACACTTTTAAACAATAAATGGATAGTGGATGAAATAAAAAATGAAATTGCAAAATTTCTGGAATTGAACGACAATGAGAACACATCGTATCAAAACTTATGGGACACAATGAAGGCGGTCCTCAGGGGAAAATTCATAGCACTCAATGCCTTCGTAAAAAAGACAGAAAGGTCCCAAATCAATAACCTAACCATCCACCTAAAGGCACTGGAAAAACAAGAAAAATCCAACCCAAAGAGCTCCAGAAGGAAAGAAATAATTAAAATCAGAGCAGAAATCAATGAATTGGAAACCAAGGAAACAATTAAGACAATTGACAAAACAAAGAGCTGGTTCTTTGAAAAAATAAACAAGATTGACAAACCCCTGGCCAATCTGATCAAGCAAAAAAAGGTGAAGCTTCAAATTAACAAAATTCAAAATGAAAAAGGAGAAATCACAACAGACATAAGTGAAATTGGGAGAATCATCAGGACTTATTTCAAAAACCTCTACTCCACAAAACTGGATAATGTGGAGGAGATGGATAAATTCTTGGACGCATACCATCTACCAAAGCTAAACACAGAGCAGATTAATCACCTCAATCAACCCATCACACTCATGGAGATTGAAAAAGTAATAAAAAACCTCCCAAAAAAGAAGAGCCCAGGACCAGATGGCTTCTCAGCTGAATTCTATCAAACCTTCATGGAAGAACTCAAACCAATCTTCCTCAAACTGTGCCACACAATTGATGAACAGGGAAAGCTACCCAACTCCTTTTATGAAGCTAGCATCACCCTAATTCCAAAACCAGGCAGAGATGCCACAAGAAAAGAAAACTACAGGCCTATTTCCCTGATGAATTTAGATGCAAAGATCCTAAACAAAATCCTTGCAAACCGAATCCAACAACACATCAAAAGCATTATACACCTTGACCAAGTGGGATTCATTCCAGGAACACAGGGGTGGTTCAACATACGGAAATCTGTCAATGTAATACACCACATAAACAAGGTTAAACATAAAAACCACATGATCATTTCGATAGATGCAGAAAAGGCCTTTGACAAGATTCAACACCACTTCATGTTCAAAATATTGGAGAGAGTTGGCATGGTTGGTTCATATCTTAACCTAATAAAGGCAATATACGAAGCTCCGAAGGCCCAAATAATACTTAATGGAGAGAGACTGGAGGAATTCCCATTAAGATCAGGAACAAGACAGGGTTGTCCACTCTCACCTCTGCTTTTCAATATAGTTTTGGAAGTCCTAGCTCAAGCAATAAGACAGGAGAAGGAAATAAAAGGGATACAATTTGGAAAGGAGGAAGTTAAGTTAGCTTTATTCGCTGATGACATGATTATATATGTAAGAGACCCGAGAGACTCCATCCCAAAACTCCTGAAGGTGATTAACTCCTATAGCAAAGTAGCAGGATACAAAATCAATGCACAAAAATCAGTAGCCTTCCTTTATGCAAAGGACAAAGATACAGAAAAAGAAATAAGGGACATAGTCCCATTTTCAATTGCGACAAAAAAAATAAAATACCTTGGAATAACGTTAACCAAGGAAGTGAAAGATCTATACAATGAAAACATAAAAACACTCAAAAAAGAAATTGAGGCAGACTTGAGAAAATGGAAAGACCTCCCATGTTCCTGGATAGGCAGAATTAACATTGTGAAGATGACAATCCTACCAAAGGCAATTTACAGATTTAATGCAATACCAATTAAAATCCCCACAGTGTTCTTCACAGAGATAGAAAAAATGATCTCAAATTTCATATGGAAAGGCAGAAGGCCTCGCATTTCCAAACATATCCTCAGCAAAAGAAATACCTCTGGAGGCATCACCATACCTGATCTAAAGCTATATTACAAAGCCATAGTAATAAAAACAGCATGGTACTGGCATAAAAACAGGACTATAGATCAATGGAATAGACTTGAGGACCCGGACTTTGGGTCAAGCAACTATAGCTACTTGATATTTGATAAAGGCCCAAACAATATATGCTGGAAAAAAGACAGCATCTTCAACAAATGGTGCTGGACAAACTGGATAACCATATGCAGGAAACTAAAACTTGACCCACACATTTCACCATGCACTACACTCAAGTCCAAATGGATCAAAGATCTCAATATAAGACCAGAAACTCGAATACTACTGGAAGAAAATTTAGGAAGTACATTCCATGATATAGGAATGGAAAAAGACTTCCTGAACAAAACCCCAGTAGCTCATGAACTTAAACCATCACTCAACCAATGGGACCACATGAAGCTGAGGAGTTTCTTTACAGACAAGCATACAATTAGCAAAGCCAATAGATTACCCACAGAATGGGAGAAAATATTTGTGGGTTATCCAACTGATAGAGGACTAATCTCTAGAATCTACAAAGAACTCAAAAACCTAAACAGTAAGAAGTCAAACACCCCACTCACAAGATGGGGCAAAGAGCTGAACAGGCAGTTCACAGAGGAAGAAATAGAAATGGCAAACATACACTTAAGAAAATGTTCAGCATCCCTAATCATCAGAGAAATGCAAATTAAAACAACTATGAGATTCCACCTTACCCCAATAAGGATAGCAAGCATCAAAAAATCAAATAAAAATAAATGCTGGCGAGGATGTGGAGAAGTAGGAACACTCATCCACTGTTGGTGGGAATGTAGGATGGTACAACCACTTTGGAAAGCAATATGGAGACTTCTGAAAAAGCTGAGTATAGAGATACCAACAGACCCAGTTATTCCCTTACTGGGCATCTACCCTAAAACCTTCAAACCACAGACTAAAGAGATTTGCTCAACCATCTTTATAGCGGCTCAATTTGTAATAGCTAAGAGCTGGAATCAACCCAGATGTCCATCACTAGAAGAATGGATAACTAAGATGTGGTATATCTACACAATGGAATTCTATACAGCAGTAAGAAAAAATGACACAATGAAATTTGAGGAAAAATGGTTGAACCTGGAACAGATCATTCTCAGTGAACTTACCCAATCACAGAAAAAAAATCGCCACATAGTCTCACTCATCTACAGCACCTAACCTGAATCTACCGAAGATACCTTACATACCCAGCAAGCATCTCCTAGATTAGACACTAGGATGGAAGGGGAGGGAGGGGAGGGCATCAAAGGCGTGGGAAACACAAATCTAGACCCAAACGGCAATGGTACCATATTCTTCTACTTACTAAAAGATAGACCAAATGGCTGATCCTTCACCAGGCCCTTACAGGGAACACCTGAACCACAAGACACTGGAGAGGGTAAGATTAAGATTAACCTTAATCTCCTACATCTTCCCTCCCTCACTTCCCCTCTCCCTGTCTCTCTCTCTCTTATCTCTAACTCTTGTATATTAGTTATCTTTTTCCTCATTTTCTTAGTCGGCACTGACCTGTAACTCCCAGAACCAGCATGGGGCTATCATCCACAATGAGATTTTGATCAGAGAGACCTACAAGGTTTCCTAAAAGACAGACAGATTTCTGTCAGAGTACTTGATGACCCACCAAAGGTTAGTGGTAAGACCCTACTGCTGAAGACACCTTATGTGATTGACATGCAAATTAGAACGGCATGGCTGGAAGTTGGAAGAGAGTCAGTCCCCAGACAGTCAGTGCGTCTAGTGCCAGAAGGTGCTACATGGGCAACTGGGGGAAATTGACCAATATCTATCAAAGCAACGCATGGTCTAACCTACTTAGCAGCAAATAACTTATTGTGATGCCCACACAAGTGCAGTGGTGGCACACAGCCATGGTGGGGAACCAACTGCTCTCAATTTGGCTAACTGATTCCCTCACTGGTATGGGACCCATAGCTGGAGCTGGGAAACAAGTCAGAACCATATCCAAACATAAACCCACTCTCCAGTATCAAGCTACTATCAATTGTGGGCTACAAGAGGGCCTACACCTATTAAATTCTCTATAAAAAAAAAAAGTAAGGGTTATCTCATTTGTCCTGGTGCTAACTTACTCTCCGTTGGAGAATCTGCTTCTCTTTTTCAGATAGATGTAGACCCTAAGGAGAGAGCCACCCCATCATACCTCAAAAGGGCCCCGGCTGAAACTAAGAAAACTTCGAGAAACAAGCAAGGGGGCTGTTTTCCTGATGAACCGGACACCAGCACAAGGGGGAAGGAGATCAGCATAGAGAAAAATCAACTCCTACCAAATCAGAGAGCCAGAGCCTCAGAGGCCCTCAACACCTCATCACTGAAGCAGACCAAAAATGAACCCAACATGGCTCAGGGAAATTTTGCGGAAGAGGTGGCGGAAAGAATGTCAGAGTCACATGTTGGGTCATGATATGCAGAGACATTTAGCTTACCCATAACTGTGGGCTAACTCCACAATGCATGACCCGTATACCTCAACAAGGAGGGGCCAAGGGGAGGGGGTAGGTCACGGATGAGCCTAACAATGGTACCAAACTGACTGTATTTGCTGAATACGGAACTGACTAATAATAAAAAAAAAAAAAAAAAAGAAGAAGAAACATGGAAAGAATAGGCACATCAGGGCCTTCAGGCACTGCAAACAAACTCCAGATGCATGTGCCTTGTGCATCTGGCTTCTGTGGTACTGAGGAATTGAACCCGGGTCCTCAGCCTTCACAGGCAAGCACCCTAACCACTAAGCAATCTCTCCAACCTCTTTGGCCACGTTTAATCTGTATGCAGATGCTTAACGTCCAAACCAGGTATTACATATGGCTCATTTTTCAAATTTTTCACTTTAATAAGAACATTTATTCCCCATATCATGTGTGTAAGTCAATAAAAGGTGTAATTTGCATATCTTGAAATGGATATTAATAGCAGTTCTTCCAGGGTGATTAAGTGACTTGGTGGATGACTTATCCCTATATCAATGTTCTACCCACTCTCTGAAAGCTATTTAGTCCCACTGAAATATGAAGATTTCCATTCTAAATTGAGCACACCCATTGGCAAACAACAGGACATACCTCTCCAAGTACTAATTAAGAATATCCATTTAACTAGTCAGCAGTTCACTTGGAATGGCTGTTTCTCTTGTTGCTTCATTGTGAAGCAATTAGGTCTTTGGCACATGAAAGATGTAAGCATGACTAAATTGACTCATAAGAAAATCCTTGCCAGTCCCACCTTTGAGACCGTGTGTATTTAATACTGAGATTGTGTTTGATAAAACAAGTATGTGAAAACATTTGAAGTCATTATATCGAGCAAGTAACAATTAAAATGTGTTTTGCTGAGATAATTCATTTACAAAATGTTACATTTCACAGTAAGTAAATATGTGTCCAAGCTGATTTCATAACAAAGCACATTGTTGTTTAATATTACCTGACATTAAAATTGGCATAATGATCATTTTCCTAGTATGAATCCTGGGTAGTCCCACTTGGTTAATTCTTTTTCTCTCATTGCTAAGTTTACAAGTTTCAGAGTGAAGATAAAGGTAGGCTTTAAACATGTACAGATGTTTGTCCCAACAGATAGACTCTTCTTATTTGAGGATCCATACAAAAATTGTTTGGGGAAGAGCAGCATTGAGGGCTGTCACTCTCCTTGAGAAATTGAAGTAAAAATGGACAAGACAGGAAAGAGAAACGAAGAGAGGAAAGCCCCAACCTCGGGCTTATTGAAGGAAGGGCCAGCCTGGCCATCAACACAATTTCTTGTCATCTGACTATATAACAAAGAAGGAAGTGACCTGGCTCAGAGAAGTGAGCCAGAGGGAAAGGTTTGAAGGGAATCCAATTTCAGAAGCATTTCTGCCAAAGAACACTCCACTGTGCTGTGGGAGTTTCAGCTCTGGAATGAAAGCAATGCGGCATTTGTGGTAGGGATTTCTATCTGCAAAATTATAATCATAACTCATAAAATTAAGAACATTTTATAGGATAGAAACTAACTCATCCTTCATGAGTAAAGAAGATGGAAGTGGCCAAGCTATTGGGATTTTTCTTTTCTATCACTTTATTCTTTCTGCAGAAACTTATGATCTTGGTGGTTAATAATTTTTAATATCTTACAAGCTCTAGATATAAACAGCAAGTGAGGAAATAAGACATTCAACAATTTTATGGACATTTATTTTTGGCATATCTTAAATCCTCATCTTCTGAGATACCTCTGATAAACAGACATACTAAAAATATTTTTTAAGTATTATATTTATTTATTTATGAGAAAGAGAGAGAAAGGGAGAATGGACACATCAAGGTCTCTAGACACTGCAAATGAACTGCAGACACATGTGCCACCATGTGCATCTGGCTTACATGGGTTCTGAGGAATTGAAACTGCATCCTTAGGCTTCTCAGGAAAGTACCTTAACTGCTGTGCCATTTCTCCAGCCCAAGAAAAAATCTTAATAGATCATAATTTATTTCATAATCTCTAGAGACATGCCTTATTAGCTTGAATCCAGGCTCTACTAAATATAGCTACTGGACTTTGGACAATTCATCAATTCTCCTGGGTCGTATTTTCTTCATCATTAAAATATGGTATTTATCTATTAAACGCACACACACACACACACACACACACACGTTAGAACAATGAAAAAAAGGAAAGGCCTACATACTTAGTTATAATTATAGTTATTATACTAATGCTAGGATAGTCTCAATATTATCATTGATTTCTACTTTTCCCTGCCTCCACATTTTATGCCAGGTAGTTCCAAGTATAGTCATTAAAGGAAAGGTCACTGGCATCATGAAATACACTATCCAATACTGGTTTCAACATCTATCTGTCTATCATAGACTAATAACTTCATTTATCTGAGCTGGAGTTTCTGCACCCACAAAACAGGCTCACTGAATTGCTTAGCCCACAAGGCAGAACTATTGCCTGTAACATTTTATCTAAACTATATTGCACTATAATATAGTATACAATGTTTAATAAATAAAACAGGTTTCTGGCTACTCTTACCACTCCCTGACAGAATAGCTCTGTGAAATCTACTCTTCCTTGGGAAAAATCGAACTTGTGCAGTGTTAGAACAGTGAAATATTCACAAAAGTTTTCCTTTGTTGCCTTTTGTACTTTTGGTTCACTAACTTGAGACTAAAAATAAAATCAGATCTGGGTAATATTTTCTAGTATATATTATTGATATTCAGAAATCCATTATGTTTCTAGGAGGATGTTGTTTCTCTGTGCTTGCCGTACCTTTCATCCACAACCTCTCTTGATAAGCTAGCTCCTAAGGGACTGTATAACTCACTGTAGGTTAACTATACAATTGGACTCCAGATGCAAGTCTCTAACTGAGACCTATACCATAAACAATCAAAAGTACTGATATGAGAAGGGCATGTTCATTCCAATGTTCCGCTTTTTGCATGGTAGGGTTGTTCTAGAAAATAATATGTGGCTGGAGAGATGGCTTAATGGTTGAGGCACTTGCCTGCAAAGCCTAAGGTCCCAGGTTCTATTCCTCAGAACCCATGTAAGCCAGATGCACATGGTGATGCATGCATCTGGAGTTCATTTGCAGGGCCTAGAGACCCTGGCACACCTATTCTCATTCTCTCTCTCTCTCTTTCTTTGTTTGCCAATAAATAAAATAAAATATAAAAAGAAAATAATAATGTACTATAACTCTCAAATAGTAGGAGTCTGAAAGCTTTCACCGTGTAGAAATGCTAAACATTTAAGGAGATAATTAGGTTCAAGGTGATTTGCTCTATGCAATGTACACCAATCAAAACAGCCTGGCACTCCATTACCATGTGCATTTTTATGTTTTTGTTTATCTTCTAAAAATTGAATCTAGGTATTTTATTTAAGTAGACCAGGGTAAGGATGATCTCAGAACAGTTAGTAGTCATGAATATTGAATGATCAAAAGAGTCATTAGAGGGTCTATGGGGCAAGCTTTTCTTGTGGATAGGAGTGTGATAATTTGGAGAGAAATGTAGAAAAGCAGGATGAACTGTGACAGCAGTGTCGGAGCCTTAGAACACCCCAGTGACTGAAGGGCTTTCTCTAGAGTGTCCAGTGGGTTCATATTTCAACTCTGGGGGATCCAAATTTTATACTCATGATGTACAAATGAGCAACCTATGGCCATTTCTATAAACCATTTAAACACCATTCTCTTCTTGCATGAATGGAGATACTAATCCATACCAGGAAAAATAAGATAATATATTTCAAAGTCACTTTTGAATGCTAGGTTTATCATGGCTCATACTCAAGCTGATGCTTTGTTTTCAGTATTACATTTGTACTTTGTATGGCTCAGGTATTAAATGTTTCCATTAAAGTCTTAATTTAAGAAATTCACTCTATTTTTATAAACTACATGTATTATTGATTTGACATAAAATGTTAATCTCATAATCATTAACACTGTGGTTTTTAAGTATTCTACTTGGCTCTGAAAATTATTGTCATTTTATTACTATGATATTATCTTTAGTTACTCAAAAGTTAAAATAATGCCTTGATCATAGGAACAATATGAATCATATTCATAATTTATTCTGCTACCATTGCATCTGAAACCCTTAAGGTCTTTGGGGATTTCATTGTACCAATAGCCATTCAATGCAGGAGTAAATTTCCTCCAGATATAAGTTTAAAAAGTAGAAGCCCTTTCATATTGTCTTGCATCTTGAGATGTAAATTTTACTAATTAATATAGGTCAATATCTGATAATAAATAAGTGAAATTGTATGAATTATATTCACTTTATAGAACAAATAAAGGAGTTTGTTGTTCTGTTTTGAAATTAATTTGTGTTTTAAAATACCTTTATGTTTATATTTTGTACCAAGGGGAAATTAACATCTCATTCCAAGATTGGTATCCACCTCTCATATCAGCTTGCTGAGCTAACTTGTTGTTCAGTACTAGACTCATAGTGGGGAAAGGAAGGGTATTGGACTGGGGACATGATAGCAATCTCTCTAAGTCACATGTTACAGGCAGAATTAAGGACAGTGCCCTTTGAGCTGCTAAACTTCTGCCTGATGTCTGAAAAGTGGCGGCAGGGTGTTCTCACAAGGGCCTGTCCCAAACTTCAGTAAGGTGGAGCCAGTTTACATTCCAAAGAAAGAAGACCTAAATGCCAGAACAGGTATCACATCTCCAGCAGTTTAATTTTATTTCTCTTGGAGAGGATAGTCATGAGCTCTGATTGGGGTCCTGGGACTCCCTGCCAGCAGTGGGTATTTATCACTGAAGGCTCTCCCTACTTTTTCTTCTTCTGCCTCCTATCTTTCTTGTGACCCTTCATGAAGGCTTATGGAAAGAGGTTGACAAGAGAAGGGTATATTACTCTTCATGGGCCTTTTTCCCCTTTTTTCTTTTACATTTGAAGCATTGGTTCCCCCAAGGTCTGATAAAATTTTAGCTGACTTCTTAGCAGATTCTCTCTCTCTCTCTCTGTCATTTCTGGTGCTCTAACAAACATAAAACAGTTTGTGTGCCACCTATCTTGTTGGAAGTATTTATTACTCTGAATTTGTTTTCACTATTTTGATATGAAGGTCTCCCAACAATGTGTGAGCATATACATTTCTCCTTTCCATACACACACACACACACACACACACACACACACACACACTTGGAGACTACATCATGCAATGTGTCCCCCAGGCTGGTCTCAAACTTGGGATCCTCCTGACTCAGTCTCCTAAGTGCTGGGATGACAGGGGTGCACCATCAGTGTGGGAAGTTAACATGTTATTCAAATTTCCTTTGTGGATGTTTGGTTGGGAATGACTTTCTTTTGTTTGTTTTTGATTCTTTATTTTCATTTATATTCCAATGCTGCTTCTCAGAGTCTCTTTCACACACACAAAAAAATATATTCAAAGTGTTTTCTGGCCTGGACAGATAGCTTAGTGACTAAGGTGCTTGCCTCCAAAGCCTAAGGACCCAGGTTCGATTCCCCAGGACCCATGTAAGCCAGGCACACAAGCGGGTGCCTGTGTCTGGAGTTCATTTGTCAGTGGGTGGAGGTCTTGGTGTACCCATTCTCTCTATCTTCCTCTTCTCTCTTTCTCTCTCAAATAAATAAATAAATAATAAAATTAAAAAAGGAATGAACCTAGATAGAGGTATTTTCCATTAAAGAAAAAATGTGTTTGCTGTTTACTTTCTCACACAGATGGTGGCAAATGCTGTATCGTGACAATGACTTTTGCTAATGTGACAAATAGCTAATGTGGTATTCCTCCCAGACTCGAGACAGCCAAATTAAGATAGACATTACTTTGTTTGGTTTTTACTTTTATAAGGTAATTTGACCAAATCTAACATGGATTTAGAACAGGATGACCCATTAATATACAGGTAAACTTACCTTCTTTCAGTGCTGGGGATTTCAGAAGGTAGTTCTGTACATTATTTTAGGTCTCAATAATATTTCATGGAGAGAAACTACTGATGTCACATAGCATCTTCAAAACAGATGGCTAGTATTGTCCTATTGGTGAGATCCTCTTCTACTTTTATGAGAATGAATTTATATTCTGCCAACAGAATACCGAGTCAGGGTTCAAAGAGACAAGTTACCTCAGAATGTGAAACACCAGAATTCCAAATGTAAACACTGGTAGATGAAAAATGTATTAGTACATTTGTTTCAGAAGGGGTAGGAAGAGTAAGAGAGGAAATGAGGGAAGGAGGGGGAGGGAGGGAAGGAGGAGAAGAAGGAAGGTGGAGAGAGACTGGCTATGACTGCGGTAAACCAATCTCTGGTAATGAAGGGAGCCCTACTTGAAAAGTTGGTGTTGGTGGGCAGATGAAGTAATATGCAGTGCACACTGTCCATCTGTTAGCTACCCAGTAATTATTCCCCATCATGGCTGGGCAGCTGAGGTCCCTGTGTGATCTTCCCACCTCTTACTGGCTACCTGTCATCTAGCCAATTAGAAATCAGGGTGGGTTAAAGTCTACATAGGACAATGTGAGGGACCAAAGTCACCGTCAGAAGTTTTCATTCTGCTCTAAGTTTCTAATGATCCTCTGCTATTCACCAATTCTGTTCTCATACCACTTGGGTGCTTATCTAGTGCTCTAGAGTTGAGTTCAGGCATTTAGCCTCTCTGTTAGATTGTCTTTCCTGGGAGCCAATAATCTGAGAATCATCTGAATAATAGTCAAAATTATCTATAATATTCACTGTCACAATAATCCTACTATGATCTCAAATCCTGAAAGTGTTCCTCAACATTTTACATTATTATAGCATTAGAATATGGCCAGTCAGCCACTGGAGTAATAAAACAAACAGGTACACATAGAAAGCATATTATTTAGCATGAGGGCTGCAGATACAGTGGAACATCAAGCAACAGTGTCTGTTTAAGTAAGAAATTATGAGTACTTGGTAAACTTTTTCCAGTTCCAAGACAGGCGGTGGAAATTATATATATTTGGGAAAGAGTGATGTTAAGTATTACTATATTGCCTGGTCTGGTCTCAATCTTGTTGGATTCAAGTCTCAGCTTCCAAGTTAATCTCCTCTTCTCAGCCTCCTGGGGAGCTGGGTTTATGTTTACATGATGGTCAGACTTCACATTGTAAACTTCCACAACTTGTCCACAGTGCAGATGGTCTTCTATTCAGCAGTGTCTCTTTGGACTAAAGAAACCACTGTCTAAGCATTTAGTATTTGAATTCATCAGGGCCAGAATGTCACATTTGTGACATTATAGTACAGATGTTTTAGAAGTTACATCTTTTGTGGTGATTTTGAACTAAAAGTTTTTTATGTGATTACTTTTCTCAACGCTGATAGAGATCACTGTCCAAAACACATAATGATTTCATTACTAAAACACCAGACAATGTATAGCCAAAAGAACAGATTTACATGATTTTACTTCAATTTCATGAGAAAAATGGGAAGGGGTTCAGAAAATCAATTTGATTGGTATTAGTCTATCTATTTTGGTTCAGCATAAGGAATCAAGTGAATGTCAATTCTCATGGAAAAAAATAAGATTTCTCTATGCAAGAGCATTTTTATCCTTCTCCAAAGGATGTGTATGGTATGAACTTTTTTCCTTTAGTGTTATACATCAAGGGAAATGGACATACAAGTTAGAGATAGGTAAGACATTGAAATCTCAGAGCCAGGGGCCCATATCCATTTATCACTTAATCAGACTAAAGTGCAATTGTTTATTCATACAAATAATCAAGTCATTATTACTAATTTTTCTTTTTCAAATGTCCAACTCAGGTATTTATTTAGCCATGTTCACTGGCATCTGTTATTTCTGCAATCTGTTAAGGTATAAGAAGCAACCCAAACTCTGGAAACATTGGCTATGGAGAAGAAGCAAACACAAATGATGGAGCAAATGTTTAGATCTTTATTCCTCAATAAAAACTTCAGTCTGGTTTATACTGTTGGCTCCATTAAAAAGATAAAATATTATTCTCATTTGCCATATCTACACACACACACACACACACACACACATACACACACACACCAACACCAACAACAACAACCATAAGAATAGCAGCTGCTCCCCCCCCCCCGGGAAGTATTAGATAAAAATCTGTCCTTTAATACTGCTGGGTTTTCTCTCCCGCCCCTTTTTATCACCTGATAGTGACAATGAAGAGATATGAACATTATGCAAAATAACTAAAACAAATTATTTACCATGTGTGTCTCAGGAATCAGGAATACTAAGAATGTTCTTGCATCAGCTAAAGGGTCAGAGGAAGATAAAGCCCAACTTCCCACATAAAAGTCCTGAGTCTTCCGTTTTTTAAAAAATTGAGATGTTCTATGGAACTGCACAGTTGTGGGCAGTAAGTGTTTAAGCTTGTTTTGAAATAGGCATTGATTGCTATAAGCTTCCCTCTTAGTGCTGATCTTGTTGCATCCCATAGGTTTTATCATATTGCACATAAACTTTCACATATTTCTAGAAATTTTAACTTCTTGATTTCTTCTTTGAGTTAATGGGTATTGAAGAATAAATTGCTTAATTCCATGAATTGTATATTTTCCAAATATTTTTCACTGATTTCTAGTTTTGGTGCATTGTCCTCAGACAAGACATTCAATATGGCTTCTTTTTTTTAAAATAATATGTTATTGTTCTGTGGTCTGTCATAACATCTATCCTGAAGAATATTCCATGTGCTAAAAGAAAGATGCAGATTTTTCAGTTTTTTTTTTTCTGCAGAAGTGTTTAGGTACATTGGTCTAGGGTGCAATTCAGCTTTATTGTCTCTTTGTTGATTTTTTTTTTTGTTTAGACAATCTATCCATTGCTAGGTAATATAAATTATATATCATCATTGCGTTAAAAGCGATCTCTCTCTTCACACCTAGTACTATTTACCTTATATATTTATGTATGTTGGCTCCAGTTATATTTACAACTGGTATGTATGTCTTTTTGATGAAGTCATCCCACTATTATTATAAGTCTTTGTTTTATGCTGTTGTGACAGAATACTGGAGACTAATAACTTTACAAATAAATTAACATCAAGGTCATAGTATCTCACAAGTGCCTTCTTTTGGCGTCAACATATCTCAGCAGATGAGAGAGTGAAATCGTCCTTCTTACATCATGTTGCTTGGTGTGGAGGGAGAGATGACATAGGTAATGTAAAACTTTCCTTCACACTTTCGTCAGGAAACCTTTTCTCATTAGGTTGTACTCAGGTACTGTAATTTCTCCCCTGGAGCCCTTAACTCTTCTGAGGGTTTTGCATGGGCAGATAGTTGTTGTACTTGACATTTCTTTAAGAAATGCTAGAAAACCCCATCCTCTTGTCTTACTAAAGTCTATCCATGCTAGTCTTAAATTTGTTTCTGTCCCTTAAAAGAGAAGTGTAACTGCATTACAGTGTCAGATGAGGGGCTATGCTCTCTCTGTTTTGTTTATGAATTTACAGATTATAACAACCCTTATGTCAATAATTTTCCTACACATTCTAATTAAATAGCGCCCTAGCACAGCATAAAACATTAGAAATAAATTGTTGTCATTGAAATTCTGTGCCATTCAGTCTTCCTTGATTTCTGTGAGATCAATATACCTCAGAAATTTAAGCATAGAAACGTTATTGAAGAATCACAATGAAATCACAGACTCACTTTGTCTCGATGGCTTGATAAAGTTTCTAGACATAGTGTCATGTCCATTTGGACTCTCTGACTGTAACCTTATTTATAAAGGAGGCCTTATCATATGCCATTTAAGGATCACAAGGTGATATCTTCTTAGAATTTATGTGGGCCTTGCAAGAGAGAGAAGGAGATTTAGAAACAGAATCAGGAAGAAGGTCACAACAACATGAAGGCAGAGATTGAAGTTATAATTGCTACAAAATTGCAAAGTTTGCCTAGGATGACTGGAAACTTGGATAAAGAAAAAAAAAAACAATGGTTCCTCTATAGAATCTGTATGGACGCACACTCTCCTTTTGAGCTTCTGTATTTTAAGCTATGAGGACTAATTCCCATTGTTTGTTATGCCAAGTATGCTATATGGTACTTGATAATCACAGCCCTAGGAAATCAGCTCATGAAGGAAGAGCTTCAGAGCACCTCCACTTAGAGCACATGATTAGTACCCCTGTGGTGTGGTTTCCTGGGGAGATATGACCAAACATATGTTTTCTCTAGATAGGGCACAACAACTGATCAAAGATATGACTGCAGTCTAGCTTGTGAAACAATTGACTTCATTATCATTACTTTCTGGAGCATAGGTGATTGCTGAAAAGCTTCAACATGAAAAGAACCATGTCAGCATGAATGATGACTCACAAAACCTGCATGCCAAGTGCTAAAGCAGTGGCTTATAAGTGTTAAATTTTGTCTTTGGGTGATCTGGACAAACCATCTGGACAGGACTTTTTGTCCATTTTCACATTCTCTCGTCCTCTCTTGACTGCTTTAACACTTTATGAATACAAATTACATCACAGTCTAACTCACTGAGCTACACCAGAGTCTCACTTACCTACTATTCCACCATAGGCTCAGCAAAGCCATTAAAGCCCTATATTAGTCCCTGCTGAATCAACACCTCGTTTAACTCATCTTGGTGCATAGCACAGTTGTACTGGTCCCAGCAAACTGGGCATCAAACATCACCTAGCCCATGCCCAGTCCTTGTCCTCCTATATTGTCTTCAGTTTATGATGGTCATGGGAATTCCAGCCATCCGTAAAGGAGAGTCTCTAATGGTTCTTATCAGCCAGACAGTCAGAGACAGCTTTCCTTTCTAATGGCTCTGATTTTGTTGCCTTTGTCTCAGAGATGGATGCATTCTTTACTCAGTTTTTCAAACTGATCACATCCACCCTCCTGTGTCCCACAACCTCAAAAACCAACATGTGAGAGACTGTATTATTGTCTAACAACCTTTTCCAATTCAGGGAGTTCAGAGAAAGTATTTCGTGATTATCACAGTTTCTGGACTAAGCCATTATTAGCCTTTTCCCACATGCTCAATCATGATCTTTGCTTTGTGTGTATGAATCCATTCTTAGGGCTGTCTTCTGTCAGTAGTATCTTGCTTTCTAGCTGGCCACTGTCTGATTTCTCCCATGGTTTCCAAGTCATTAGATCTCATGGAAGTTTCTTCGGTATAGATTTAATTTACATTCTTTCTCCTTGCATCCTGACAGCTGTCCAGAAAGGCAAGCCTATGTTACAACCGCATTCTTCCTTTTTTTGTCCACTTTTCCCATGAAATCGGAGGCCAGTGTGGAGGATACCACCCACATTGTCCTTTTCCCATTGTTATTCATCCTTCCCACAGGCGAGTTCTCTCTGAGCAAACAGCTGGGTCTCGCTTGTTCATCTTATTGCCTCACAGCTGCTGCCGTAGCCTGCTTATGATCCCATAACAGCAACTTTCAGAGATTCCAATATGTGCTCTACTCCATTAGCCATTTGAGGGGCTTCACTGTACTCACATGGTGAACCCCCATTCATCAAGTAGTCATGCCACCACATGCCACATAGAGGAATATAACCATTTCACCCTCAGATGGCAATACACCATCCTTCACCACATAGGGAACAGGGGCCATATTGGGATGGCTTTAGAGACACTTCATCCTCAGTAAGATGTATCTGCCTTGGTTATGTGTCTTGCTGCCCATCGCAGGGGCCAAGCAACGCTTCCTCCCCAATTCATAATTGGTTGTGTAATTCCTATTTAGGTTCCAATAATGATGTGTGACTTTCCAGGGGAGACATAAGCAAATATTTCTTCATGCCACTGATGACAAATAAAAAGAAACAATTTTATTCACGTCTATAGCCTGTGGAGCCAATGAGTTTATTGGGGGCTCTAATAGGAGCATGGGTGAGGAGTCTTAGGAACACTGGTGACTCAAAGGCAGTTGTATCACTGAAAATCCCAATTTAGCATGCAAGAAAAGTCACAGAAGCTCTATCTCTTGAGACCCCCACCAATTTGCAGGCAGATCCACTGGATGTTCTCCTTTCCCAAGGAATTGCTTACTGCTGATATAACCTCAGGGAGGGGCTTATAAGTGCTAGAAATCATTTTTAAATTTTTATTTATTTATTTTCAAGAAGAGAGAGAGAGAGAGAGAGAGAGAGAGAATGAATGGGCTCACCAGGGCCTGTAGCCTCTGTAAATGAACTTCAGATGCATGTGCCACTTTGTGCATCTGGCTTTATATGGGTACTGGGGAATTGAACCTGTCTCCTTCAGCTTTGCAGGCAATATACTTAACCCCTAAGCCATCTCTCCAGCTAAGTCCTAGAAATTTTTAAACTTCTTGAGTCATGTGAGTTTTCCTAGCTTCCTGCTTGTATGAACCTCTGTCCTTCTAGGAAAAAAAAATGTCTCAATTTAGAGGAACTTGTTAAATACCACCAACCTACCAGTAACCCATAAAATATAAAAAGTCTTTTTTTTTTTCATGCTGGGCTTAGGTTTCAGCATTACAGTAATTTCTATGATTAAAGGAGAAGCTCAAATGGAATGCTACTTTCATCCATCACTTGATGTACCCTTTCCATTAGCTTACACAGGGCACAAAGAAATGGGTTTCATGGTGACATTGCCACACACGTGTATAATGTACTTTGATCATATCTCCCTTCTCTTACCTTTTCTCATTCTTCCCCCTCCTCGTCCCTTTCCACATCCTTGATAGTCCTACTCTCTTTCATGCTCTTTCTTCTTTTATAAATTCCACATATGGGAGAAAACATGGAACACACTTGTCTGAATTTTGCTTATTTTACTTAACACATTGATGTAGTATTTTCATTAGTCTGTTAATTTTTTTATACATGTCATTTGCTAGAGGCAAGTGGCCTGATGTTTGGATTCCATGTGCATCAGGGTATAGATCCTGTGCAATTTCAATTTTTTTGTTTATTTTTATTTATTTATTTGAGAGCCACAGAGAGAGAAAGAAGGAGAGAGAGTGTGTGTGTGAGAGAGACAGAGACAGAGACAGAGAGAATGGGAGTGCCAGGGCCTCCAGCCACTGCAAACGAACTCCAGACATATGTGCCCCCTTGTGCATCTGGCTAACATGGGTCCTGGGGAATCAAGCCTCAAACCAGGGTCCTTAGGCTTCACAGGCAAGTGCTTAACCACTAAGCCATCTCTCCAGCCCCTGTGCAAGTTCAAAAGAACTCAATACCTGAACCGCCTCTGTAGAATACCTTGCCAACATTTTGTTTAAATTTTTTTATGCTAAGGGGTTATTCATTTCTTATAGAGGTAATTCATTATAACTTTGCAAAACTTTTAATCTCCTATAAGGTCTTCCTTCTAATTCTAGCCCACAGAGAAAATAGGGAAATTTTGCATTTCTGTTTTTTTTAATCATTGCTACATCTTTAAAATGTTGAAGTTAGCTGCTTTTCTTCCAGTGTATATATTTAATGATAGTATTTTGTTCTTTTTAATGTCTGGGTTAAATATGTTATCTCCCCCAAACAGATGCTCAGAAAAGAACAACTGAATTTCTTGTACAAGTTACATCACTGAATATATCACAGATTGGTTTTATCCCTGGGGCACAATGCGGGGCACCTGACACTAGTTAGCACATATAGCTTGATCTAGATTGCCGATCTTTAGCTGAAAGTCTTCAAAGAATATCTGCACTGTAGATTTAATTTGAGAAAGATATATTGAAAATATGACCAATTTAATATAACATAATGATATTTAGAAACAAAATGGTATATATTTTGAAATATATTTTTTCCTTTTCAGTTTAAGATAAATCTAACTATTCTGTAAACTTCTATTTGACTTTTTTTGTGTGACAGATCTCAGGTAGTCTAGGCTGGCTTGAACTCATTATGTAGCCATAGTTGGCCTTGTACTCCTTATCCTATTTCTGATCCTGGAGCCTGCTGCTTTTTCTGCCCACTAAGGTGATTCTGGGTTTCTGCTACCCTGTGAGGCTGTGATTACAGTTCCATGGCCACAAGCAGATGTTTACATGAGATCTGGAGATTTGAGCTTAGTCAGTCTCAGGCCCTTGTGTTTGTGCAGAGAGTGCACTTAACCACTGAGCCATTTCTCTAGTCAAAGGATAATCATTTATATTGCTAATTCCTTTATATATCCTTAATTATTATTTATCTATAAGGATAGAGAGAGAGAGAGAGAGCTGGGGAGAGAGAGATAGAGGTTGATAGAGAGCAAATGATTGGGTGTACCAGGCCCTCTAGCCATTGCAACTTTATGCATCTGGCTTTACATGGATCCAGGGGCATCAAACCCTGGTAGTTAGGTTTTGCAGGCAAGTGCATTAACTGCTGAGTACCCTTAGTTACTAATTTCAACAGTTATATCCAAATTCTAAAGACTCTTAATCATATTAATTTTACATAGTTAACTTAAACAGAAGTAAACAACATAGAAATTCATTTAGACACCTATATTTTTTCTCAATATTTTCAACTGAGTTTCCATAAGTATATAACATACTTTCTCAGAAGGTTGATATATAAACTGTCTCACCAGGGCTTGGATGTTCCATTTAACCAGTAGATACACCACTAGATATTGTGAGGGATAAATATAGAATGAACCTCTTGGGGTTGTTGAGGCTCTGACTCTGTTTAGTGATGAAATTACATCTACACAGAGTACTTGCAACCTCAAATTCTCCCCCTTACATCATTGTCAAAATCTACCTTCTGTAAGTTTGGTACAGAGTAAATGACCCACAAGAATTCTTTCAAACACCATGGAAGGTCCTTTATAAAAAAGACCAAAAAAAAAAAAAAAAAAAGATTAGAACCCAATTCCTGGTAGTGAAGCTTCAGGCATCAGTAAAATAGAAGATATAAGAAAAATTGCTTTACTGGGAAGCTACCCAACACTATGAAGAACACAGCCAAGTTGTAAATATTTGATCTTCTTTAATGGCGTTTTCTTTTTGGGTGAAAAAATTTGCCAATTGCTTTAATTATATTGTACAAGTTACCAGAAGTCTTTCTCTCAGCTTTAATGATAGTTTGGATTATTTGCAAGAAGTATATTTAAAGTTAGAACAATAAAGCTAGCTATTTTTCCCCTAATAACAAGTTTGGGTTGTACAAACTTGGGAAATTATTTGAAGGCCTGTGAGTATAATAACTCTAATTTGTATTGGAATTGAATACCTTGGAAAGAATATCAGGCTGAAAGTATATATATTTTTATAGAAGACATCATTTTTGGGTTATAATTAATTGTTATTCATGTGTAAGATTGATCCAACACACTTTATACCTAATGGTTTTAATGCTTTGAGTCATGAAGAACTAAAATCTACAAGTGAAAATATAACTTCTCTTTAGTGTCTCTCTCTCTCTGTATATACATAGATGCATATAATATCAATAGAGACCATTCTCTTGTATTTGCTAATGGTAAGCAGAAATCTCAACTCAATGTCAGCAACTTATAGAAATGTCACCACCTTTCTAATGTGGGGTAGGAGACTTCATACTGTAGGTTACTATTTTAGGCTATGATACTAACAAGGGTGTTTCAGGGAAAAAACAAAACAGCTGAAAGAGAAAGATAGGACTTTAAATTAATTAACCAATTTAAATTTGCTGACTTTGAGTTGAGATTTCTGGTTACCATAGCAAATTATTCAATGTTTTTTGGTATCATAATTTGGGAAGAATGATGTAAATGCTTTCTTTTTTAATGTTTGCATAAGAGTTTCTTGACCTTATTTAATAACTTGCTACCAGTCTTTCTTTGACCAAAAACAGAACACAACATTAAAACAGTGATTGACACATCCTCACTTTAGCATTTCAGCAACCATAGAAAGCTTCAGTCCCTGTGTTGAAGTCTCTGCAATAATCTATCGTGAGGCACCCTCTTCCATTGCTTCCCTTGTAGGAGTAATTTTAACCTTTAAGGATGACTCCTCCCAAATCTCACCAAAAAGTTCTGTTCTGTTCTTGGTTCTTTATTTAATTTTTTTTTTTTACCTGTTTTTCAGGAATGAACACATGCCTCCTCCATCAGGTGTCTGCAGTTAAGGCAGCACCATAAACATTACCTATCATACCTATCCCTGAGATTCAGAGCCTTAAGTGTTCACTGAGTGCTTCCACCTAGCTGGTTGTAAGGAACTGAAGAATACTGTCTCTCAGCGTGACTCCTCTCTGTCTCTTGTTAGTTAATAATGTTGCCACCCACTTTATTTTCTACAGATTGGAAGATGGACAATGCCACTTCTTTTTCATTCTGTATACCAACTTTGACTGAAGTTCTGCCCGTCTTTCCTCAAGATTTCTCTAGAATCTCACTCATCATTATTCAGCTATAGAACCCAGATCTACTGATTATCAACCTATGTCAGTCTTTAAGAAAAAAACAGCAAAGTCAATCAAAAAATAAAATAAGGTCAAGTAAAAATAATGTTAAAAATAATGTATCATCCATACTGTTGTTTGTACTTGAAATAAAGGAGAGTTGCACTTGTAATGTGACTTACAATAAAATATTTAAAGTTCTGTAGCCCCTGCATCATGCTGCTGTAGCAAATACCAAATTCTCTGGGGACGAAACACCTGAGGTTACACTTCTCATCATAGGAATAGAAGAACTGGAAAATTGTGCAAAAATACTCAAAGGTTTTCACCCAGAAAAAAAAAAAAATCACATGCTTTCCTTTGGTTCAAGCAAGAAATCGTTGGTTTAATTATATAGGTGCTCAAAGGCTGGCTCCCTGAGCCTGACTGTGCCTCCAGGAACCTAGTGTTCACAGTTAGTAAAGGGGAAACTCCGAAAGTGCCACTGAAGGCTCCTCAGTGTCTTCTGAACAGAGATGACTGAAAGACATTCTGAAAGATGAATAGATTTACCCAAACTGTTAGTCTGCTAACTCAAAAGTTTAAAAATATATATATCAGAGAAAGGTAACTTCTGGAGGAAACACATGTGGAGAAGGGAGAAGAATAAGAGGAGGGCAAGGAAGAAGAATGAGAAGGGAAAGGAAAAGAAAGAGGAGAAGGAGGAGGAAGAAGAGGAGGAGCAAGAGCAAGAAGTTGTGAGGTAGGGAAGATGCTTTGTATTGTAAGAAAGAACACCCTAGTTATTCTTGTTTAATATGAACATACATCCCTAATGTGAGTAGGAGCCAGCCTGTTCCTATGTGTGTGAGGGATGTCAGTCATGTGAACTATCTACTGTTGGAAACAACCTTTGAAGGTGGAAGCATAGTTTGGGGTGAAAACTCTTATTTTTCTTGCTCAAGGCCCTGGGCTAGATCTCCATCACTAAAAGTAATATCCAGGTAATAGTCTTGTTTAAAGTTTTTTTGGTAGGTATACTTTGGTGATATTAAACTTAACACAAAAATACTGACAAGGGAGATGTTGAAACAAAGATGTTTCTAAGACTCTGGACTCTTTGATGGTAAGAAGATGGATGGATAGGGTGTTTGTTTTTCCTTGAACAAATTTTAATCACAGTAAAGAACAGCAGATTATTTCTTAATAAATTTAGCTTCAGTGAATGAAATTGTTAATGACAACAAACAAAAAAGTTAATCTACTGGATTACGTTTGGCAAGTTTTTTTAATCATCAAATTTTTAATATCTTTTTGTCAATAAATAGGAGTCAGAGAGTTATTTCATTGCGTAGGGTTTCAAATCAGGCAAATTATAAAGAAAATGGATGCTAATATTTCATCTTTAACATACTAAACATACATGTGGGAAAAGTGCAGACTACAGTAAACACTTCGCTGCCTCTCCTCTTTTCAAATAACTGCTGCCCAGACTCTTTGCACACATCCAGCGCTTTCCAGCTACAGCCGCCCATGCTTCAGCCATCAATCTTGGTGAAAATGATTTCTCCTTCTAACGTGATTTTTCATCTTGAAATCCTAAGTATATTGTCCATCGTTATGAAACAGGCTCCAAGGAAAAGGCAGCACGTGAGCTACATTTTCGTTATGGGCTATCCTTGTTTCCAAGATTTCTGTTCTTTAGCCTCTTTTTTGTTTGTTTGTTGTTTCATCTTAAAGTCCATGGAACATTCATTTTCCAGGCTACCACAGCCTGAGCAATTATCATGGAGCTGATGCCGGTGCAGTTTGGGGCACTGAGTCCTCCCCAGGGAACTAAAACACAAACCTCTCTCTACCCTGACAGTAACTTCCAGAATATTGAACCTTACTATTCTTCACATAGGGGCTGGACGCTCACCTTTCTGCCTGACCACCTTGTGGCCTCATGTCTGTGTTTTAGCAAGTACTATTATCATTATTGTTTTTGCATTTTATTTTCAGAAGTTACAAAGACCCTTAAAGATTCCATGCCATGACCCATGCCTCTAAGGAGCATGTGATTTTCATTGATGTTTCCAGCTCCCATCTTCGCCATGCCAAGGGAGTTTGGGGTCTGGGTCACATTTTGGAGCAGGAACACTGCTGTTGGCCCAGCTCTTTGCAACACTCATTCCTGGGACGTAAATCTCTTCTGCATTTATTCCCAAAATCTCACAATTTTGCATGTATCCCTCCACTCTATTATATGCACACACACATATACCACCCCTTAATTTCCTCATGAATTATAGGAACAAAGAACTTGTCTTTTTAAATATTCTGTTTATTTGAAGGAGAGAGAATGGGGAGAGAGAGAATGATTATGGGTACCCAAGGTCCTCTAGCCACTGCAAACAAACTTCAGATACACGTGCCACGCTGTGCATCTGGCTTTTTGTGAGCACTGGGAAATCTACCCCAGGTATTTAAGCTTTTGCAGGAAAGTGCATTAACGACAGAGCCATCTCTCCAGTTCAGAACTTGTCTTTTCTATCCACTCCACAAAGCAAATGTTTCTGTATAGAGATGTGGGCATACACATTTTACGTATATGTATAACCCTGAGAAAATGTTTCTCTGCCAGTGTTTTACATGCCTTTGTTGCATCCAGTTTGAACTTAACAGGTCAATATTCTCATCTATAAAGTGTCAGAAATAATCCTGTGTAATAATTAGCGTTTAGGGGAAGAACGTACACAAGACACAAAAGGCCAAGGATTTTGGTGCCTGCAACACCTCCATATTCACAGAAATCCCCTGCACACCTAGTTGTGGAAGAATTTCTAGGATAGCATCAAGCTACCAGATGTTCTAAAGAACCTTCTGGTCTGTAGGAAAACCTGAAGTCCACATTTTCCTATTGTAGCTCTCAGCAAGTCTGCTATCAGGTTCATACTGCCCGACTCTATAAAGTATGTGCAGAAAGTGACTATGTTGAGGACAATGAACATACCTTTCATGGCATAAACGGATGACATAGAAGTAATATGACCTCTGTATGATTGCCAAATGGGCACCGAAACAATTAGGCAGGGCTGGAGAGATTGCTCGGCAGGTAAAGGGGCTTACTTGTGATGACTGATGGCCTCGGTTTGATTCTCCAGTGCCCACTTAAAGCCAGATGCACAAAGTGGCCCTTGTTCTGGAGTTCATTTGCAGAAGCAAGAGGCACTGGTGCATCAGATTCCCCTCTCTCTGCCTCTCCTGCTTGTAAATAAATGAACAAAAATATTTTCTAAACATAAAAATGGAAATTAGATAGACTTCATAGGCTTGTCTGCTGAGTGAGATTTAAAATTAGATACATTTAAATGTTAACATGTAATCAATATTATCAGCATCATCATTACTCCCACAGTTTTGTTTGTTGGTTTGTTTTATTTTGTTGAGGTAGAGTATCTCTAGGTCGCTATGGCTAACCTTAAACTTGGGGTCATCTTCTTGCTACTGTTTTCAAATTCCTGGGATTAATTACTCCAAGCCCTGTGATTTTTAATGGAAATCATTTCTGATAGACGGAGTGTCTGCCCTTGCCTGCAGTGTTGTACAATAGGTGAGCATGCCTGCTTGCTCCACTGTTTTGCATGATGAAGGAAGGAAGTAGAAGCCCTGGGAAATAGGAGAAAAGAAGTAGAGACAGAGAAGTGGTGGGAGGGGCTCAGTGAGGTAAAACTATAGGTAATCCTTCTGATTAATCCTCCTCTAGGGACCAGAGGATTTTCAGCTAAGCATTGTTGTTTTAGAGGTTATGATGACGTACAAACTTACTGCTATCTTTTCTGTGACTTTGGTGTGACCCACGGATGCTCTTATTTGAGGGGATCATGTCTGGCTAATGGGAACATATGACTTGGGCAGAGTGAAGATAGAAGTTCCCACTTAGGGATCTGTTAGTATGTGAGCACTAAAAATGACAAAATTTACAATCATCTTTTCTTCTTTACAATGTACATTTGAACATAGCTTCTAAACTATGCCTTTTATCTTTTAACCAAACTATATATCTTGGAGAGTCATCTTTTTTTTTTCCTATAGGCATTTGAAAACATTTTCCAAACTATACCTTAAGTTATGAACAAATGGAATCTACATGTTAGAAAACTCTTCAACTTCAAGCACTCAGTCTCTTGCCAATTTGTCCACATATTGTTCATATATTTGCCACTTACTACAAATAGAAAAATATATGTTTTTTGAGGCAAGGTCTCACTCTATCCTAGGTTTGACCTGGAAATTACTCTGTAGCCGAGGTTGGCCTTTAATTCATGATGATTTTCCTACCTCAGCTTCCTGATTCCTGGGATTATAAGCATGAGCCACTGTGCCTAGCTTAAACAATTAAAAAAATGGATTTTAAAAAAAATTATTTCCAAGAGAAGAGAGAGAGAGAGAGGGAGGGAGGGAAGGGAGGGAGACATAGAGAGGTGAATGGGTATAACAGGTGCTCCTGCCATTACAACTGGCTTTTTTGTGTGCTACTTTGAGCATCTGGCTTTTTTTCCTTTTCATTTATTTATTAAAGAGAGAGAGGGGGGGGAGAGAGGGAGGGAGAATATGTGTGTGCCTAGTCCTCCAGCCACTAAAATGAACTCAAGATACATGGACCACCATGTGCATCTGCTCTACATGGGTTCCGGGGAATAGGACCTGGGGCCTTAGGCTGGACAGGCAAGCGACTTAACCACGAAGCCATCTCTCCAGCCTGGCATCTGGCTTTATTTGGGTATAGGGAAAACAAACGTAGGCAATAAGGCTTTGCAAGAAAGTTCCTTTAGCCACTTATTTGTCTCTCCAGCCCCCTGCCATGGACATAATTTTATCAAATTTGGAACAGAACATTTTACTAAAAAATAATTATCAGATAATATTTTTATGAAAATGCTTAACAGGGAATAATCTTTGCTTGAGGAAAGAGAGGCAGGGTATATCTGGGAAAAAGGCCAATTTCATTAAACTTTTGAACAAAAACATGTGTGCCTGAGTATGCAATTTATAATATAATTATATAAATGTGCCTTTCACTGACTAACTATTGCTATTTCTATCTTATTGTTGAATAGATAAAAGTTCAGAGTGGTGGCCAAGGTCACACAGCACATCATCTTCAGCCAGACTATAGAAAATTCTGGGCAAATTGAAAAAAACAAAAATGTTCTGTTGAGAGACCTGCAGGTTGAGTGTTGGCTGGATTTCAGCCCCACACACTTCCAGGCCTGGTATCTTTACACAAGACAAATATCACTGACATTTTCTCAAGTTCTCTATGCTTTTGAGACCCTGTGATGCTTACACTTTGCCGACCAAAGAAATGGTGATGACTTAATTATAACTATGCAGGGCACTTGCACCAGCATCTACTTATCTCTGTACTTTGACCTCCAAACCAAATATATTTTTATATAATGATGATGGCTTTAGAGAGCTAAAACTAATTCCATGAGAAGCTGGTCTCTTAATAACAATAAAGAGTTGGGCATGTTAAACAGTAATGGGTAAGAATTATAGAATTGTATCACCCTTTAGAGACATGTTTTCTAAATAGGTGCAAAGTAACTTTAATTTTCCTAAAAGTCACAATCTTGTCTTACTGGAAGAGACAAGTTCCACAAAGGATTCATACTCTATTTCATGACCTTCTGGATTGGCATGAAAATGGAAAATTTGACTCATTTTGGATAGTTTTTTTTTTGTTCCCATAAATAAATACAAATTTACTTTAAAAAAAAAACTGTAGTTTTTATCCCTTTATATTTACTTCAACAATCCAGTGTGAATTACAATGGACATTTAATACAAATGACTTTTACTTATAACTAAAACTTTCCATATAAAAACTGCAACAATTTTTTTTCTAAAAATGTGTTTACCTATATTTATAAGAGGATATGAAGATAAGGTGGTACAAGTAAAAAGATTATAGGCCTTCACAGCAAAATAGGATTTCATAAGAGTTTATTACTTGAGAGTTGGAAAAAACTGAAGTTCTCTGAGATGCTACATCTGCGTAGATTTTGGAGGTGACATATTGGAATGTCATGGTTATGGAGAGATGGAACCAAGATGGATCAAGAACCAAAATTATCATGGGCTATATTTTTTCTCTTTATATTTCTATCCTCTGTATTTGATGTAGAATTTCTGCAACTATTTTGGAGTGTTTATAAGTAAAATAGACACTGGATTTTCCCAACTTTAAAGTTGGGGATAGCACCTCCTGCTCTGTTGTAATAGACCTACCTGATGTCTCCACGCATCTATTTGGTAAATGTAATTGATCCAAATTTTTCTTTTGTTCTGCCACCATAAAATTCACATTATCTTTTCAGTAGAGAATCATGTCACCTGGGTTCCCAGGTCATGGTCACTCATACTTGGTTCAGAAGAAACTTTCATTCCCTTTGGAGCAAGGTCTGTATTTCACACTGATTGGAGTTGTTTTGTTTTGCTAGATCTCTTGTTTTACCTCACATAGCAACTGCATGTATTTATGGGATTCTTGCATGCTGTTCAGTACATAAAAATGTGGTTTGATGGATTATTTTCTTTCCCCAAACTCCTAATTCTTCCTCCATGAAACAACTACTGTGACTCATAGGCAATTGCTTCTGAGCTGCTTTCCTGCAATAAAAATATGAATATAACTAAATGGCAGATCAATAATCAAAATGAAAGATTTACTTTAAACAGAATGGCTGGGAAGGGAAAGGTCACAAAGGGGAAAACCCAGGGAGAATCCAAGTGGCAACCTGCATCAGGTGTTTTTATAACTTAAAAATCCAATCAGGATGAGGCGCATTGTCATGTTCAAGTGCATATGAAAGACTGTGGTTGGTGGGCCCAGAAATAGAGGCAGACTCAGAAAGAGCAGGGCCCTTAGGAAGAGACTGCAAAAAAAAAAAAAAAAAAAAAAATAGGGAGGAAGACTCAGGAAGATGCTTCTAATAAGGATCTTGGATCAAATTGAAGTCCTAGTCTTGCCAAAGCAGGATGGCAACCATGCTCTTTTGGGCCTGTGTCCTTAGCTGACTCCCTGCTAAAGAAAGCTACCTTGTTCCTAACACCCTAATTCTTTTTTCAACGGTGCATAATTTAATGTCATTACTTTATTTAATTTTATCCCCTGGTATTTTTCGTGTTATTGAGATTAAGAAAAAAATGTTTATCCCTCTGATCCATGCTGCTCTCAGTCTTGATTAGAGAACCTGATTTTTACAGATGGCAGATGGTGGGGAATACCTGGGAGAAGTAAGGCTCATCAGAATGACAACAGGATGAGTCATCTCTATCACACCTGCCAGGACTCAGAGAACATTACAGAGGAAGTGATGGATTAAATATGAGTGCCGCTGCTCTCACTGAAAGCCAGAGAACCTTCTGCATGAAGATGGTGGTAGACACAGAGGAGTCTCAAAACTTACCAAAGCAGAAAATTAGAGATTGCTGAAAGTTCAGCACTAAAAGCCTTCTTACACTCCTATCAAAAGGTCTCAGCAAACATTGTGGAAGAAGGGGCAGTAAGAATATAAGAGCCACAGGGTGGGAAGGCATACTATGAGGCATGACTGGTGTACTCGTGACCTCATAGTGATTACTGATATCCCCACTGAGGAGGGTCCTGAGTGGACTGGGGAGGGGAAGAGACAAAAGAGGATAACTTGATGAAAATGCAACCAATTTGCAGAATGTTCACATGTTAAATTTCCATTAAAAGTTACAAAAAGTAACGTGTCTTTTATAGGAGAGAAAGGGAGGAGGGAGAGAAGTAAATGAGATAGTCTATCACTTGGAATATGGAACAGAGTCAACAATTGTTAATATTATTTATAAGCGGGGACTCATTAAGTGCATACAATATTTCATTGCAGATAGTTTGTTTGCTATTTTTAGAGAAATAATCATTTGATGAGTTAAGAGCAAGCACAGACTTCTTTTAAGGTCTTTTCTGTGGGAAAGAACACAAAAGCCTATACATGACATAGGGTTTTGCAGTGTTTGCAAATATATTAGCAAGTGGAAGCTTTCATTATATCTCATGGCAAAATAATTAGAAAACCAACAGCTGCTACTAGGGCTCTAATTCTTCATGGTAATTCCTTAGTCTCTCTTCTTAATTTCTAAATAGACAGCACTTAAGTCTATGTTTTTATCTTACTGGTTTTCACAACATAACTTTTCGATTTTGTAAAATATTTCCCTAGTCTGTTTTCACTTTTAAGAAAACTTCTTTTAAGTTTTGCATTTTTGTGATACTGGGGTCAAACTCAGCATCTCACTCATGCTAGTTATTTCTTCTGCCCCTAAGTTATATTCAGAGCCCCATGTAATAGTGTTTTGGGAAGTATTTTTAAATTGCTTTCAGATACATTAATATTTTATACAGTGGTCATGTCAGGTAGGTGCCTTCTATTATAACTCTGCCATTTTGTAAAAGCATCTAACTTTCTTTCCACTATATGTGTGGCACACTGCCTCCAGCTCAGAGTAACCCTCACCAATGCACCATCATCCATCCCTATGAATCTTCATTTATATCTGATAAATCACTTGACTTCATTAGGAAAATGAAATTCATTAATACACATATGATAAACCTGTAATATTTAGATAGCAGTAAAGAAAGGAAGGAAAGAAGACATACCTCTTGTCCAAGGAGGTAAGAGGGCTTTGACAAGCCCACTTTGAGACCCATTTTTTTTTTTTTTTGGTTGTTGTTTTTGTTTTGTCTGGGCCCTCTGGATGGTTTGTTGGTTTAGCCAGTCCCCCCACATCAGATTTCTAGAATCAGGATCTTTTGGAAAAGTGCTACCTTCCCAGAAATCTTAAATTTTTAGGGAGGGCCTTCTCTAATGGGGAAGAAGGACTCCCGTAGGAGGAGAGATAAAGATCAGGCCTTTCTGATATTTCTGACCTGCACTGAAGTAAATGACCTGGATTTTCTCTTACAGGACCAAGGACAGCTCATACATTTAGCCAAAAGAAGGCTCTTTCCTTTGGGGCCCTGCCACCCCTAAACTGCCTCAAAAGCCTGACAAAATCCATCTCCCTCATTTCAGGTGTAGTGCTTGTTAGGAAGGTGTCTGCCCTATCCTATTCAAAGTGTATATTGAGAAGTAGAGACGCTCATCCTACATGTGCTTATTTTATTTTACGTGAAGGTAAAAGATTGACAATTTGATTAAGCTTGAAGAATCTTAAGGGGAACAACACAGACAGAATTGTGAGGTGTTTTGAGAAGGGTGAAAGAAGCTTGAGAAAACTATAGCTGGAGAAACATATCATAGAAAAATAATGCAAAAAGTAAAAAGATCACAAAATAAATCTCATCAAATTCATCTCATCATTTATTTTACCTGGATGTTATGTAATATTAAAACACTTCCACAAATGGATTTCAAAGAGCAGCCCCTTTTGACATTGATTATTCATTTTCCTATAATGTTTAGAGCATTCTTAATCCAGTGAATTTCATTTTTCTTGTGATCTGTACATCCAAGAGCAGTTTGATCAGGGAGAATATAAACTCATTTCATATTTAAGAAGCAGTGTTGTTTTACATCTTCTATAAAGACTGTTGTGTATGTTGTTTTAGGTTTGATAAAATAATGTATTCTGATAAAACACAGCATTATAGCTATAGACTTGCCACAGAAATATATTCATGGGAAGGCTAGTCTTGAACAACTTTAACTGTAATTGAGGATGTCCAACACAACATCAGGGCAACTACTAACAAGATGGCAGGCTGGTAGGAGTCAGGGGGTTTATCACCTTTCTGACCCAAGAGATGCTAGGGATTTTACTGGGTCTTATATAGCTTTTTATGATCTTTGGGAAAAAAATCAATCTAAGGCATTTCTGCAGATACAGATGGTAAAACATGAAAATGATTTCATCCTTCCCCATAGATGTCTACTTCTTAAAGCCTTCAGGGCAACCTCTGCTGTTATTCTAACCTAGCTTTCAGAAATGGAGACTTTTATGCAACCCTTCAGCCAATCATTGAGCTTTTATTTCTAAATACAATCACCTCTAAACTATGCCAAAATTTATGTAACTTTGAAAATTTTCACTTATTTCAAATCTACTATAGGTCTCTCTACTCTTATTCAAGTTACCTTCAAATAGTCCAACTTTTTTTTTGCAGGAAGTTTTGAGTACAATCTGCATTTCAGTGTAAGTTAATATGAGCAAAAACAAAATTCTACGAAATTGGTGGTATTGTCATATAGTTCTTTCTCACTGTATACAAACAAGAGCTTCAGTTACCGTCTGGATAAAGGGGGCTATGTGCTTTAATCTGCCTACAGGCCAAGCTTTATAACCCAGTCAAAGTGCGAACCTGAGTGTTGGTTGACTTGTTGGTGGCTCTCTTGCAGTATTTTATTTTTTGCACTTAACTTTGAAAGCATACTTTTCACAAAATTCATCAAGTCTATCTGATATCTTGGTAAACTTTAACAAAGGTTATATAGAATCTTTGTTGTCAACATGTAGTTCAGTATTTTTGTCTATTCCAATGATCTTACCTGTACCTCATCAATCTAATCAGATACCAGCCCTAGGTGATATCTGATCTTTTTCCCAATGAGTAACTTTATGTAAATGGAATTGAAAATTAAATATCATTATGTGTCTACCAACAGTTACTTAACACACTTTTAAAATCCAACCATGTGTCATAAAAATTAGTGATTTAGTTTTGCTTTCGACTTCTAAGAAATATTGTACGTAATGAATATAACATAACTACTGGTTTTGGGTTATTACAATAAAATATTGGAGAACATTCGGACATGTGTTGATGTGTCTTGTTTCTCTTCAGTAAAATTCTAGAGTTAAAATGCATAGCTTATATTGCAAGTAGATGCAGAATTAATATGAAAGTGCCAAGCGGTTTCCAAAAAGGGTTGAACCATTTTCCACGCCCACCGTCAGCATGAACTGTTTGTAGCTGCTCCTAACTAATATTTAGTCCCTTTTAAAGGCATACAAAAGTGTGCATAGTGGAATCACAGTGTGGATTTTATTTATAATGTCCAAAAACTACTTTATGGAACATTTTTATGTGTTATTGATCAGATCTATATCTTTTCTTCTTGTGTATATGTTCCAACGTCTTCACAATCATAATACATTGCAAAAAGTCCCATGCCCAGCACTGTGTTCTATCATTCTTGTCAGGACTTAGAGATATGAAGCATAAAACTAAAAGCTAAAAGCAAACAAAAAACTTCCAGCCATCTGAAGTCCTACAGCAAACACAAAATCCTATATTGGAAGAGAAATAAATGGTTAGAAAAATTTACTAAACCCTGCCATATAAATTCCCCTCAGAGCCTGCAAGAATTATGTGTTCTCCATACAGAAATACAGAAGAAAATTTTATTTTAAGGCAGCCTCAATATTAAGGAAGAATAGTGCCCAGTTTACTTCCACCACTTTTCTATTTTTTATTATTATTAGTTATGTACACAGTGTGTATACAGCCATGTTGGTACCATCATTAGCCTTCTCCCTGTCCTCCCCGTCCACAGGAACCCATCTCATTGGGGAATGTAGGTTGTGCAATGTGGGGTTAAGTCATGAGTTATGGTTAAGAGACAATGTCTCTGTGCATAATGTCCCAACCTGTGTCTCTAACAATCTTTCCACCCCCTCTTTCATGAATTTCCCTGAACCATGTTGGGTTGTTTCAGGTCTACTTCAGTGATGAGGTCTTGGGAGCCTCTGTGTCTCTGGATATTTAGTTTGGTAGGAGTTGAGTTTTCTCTGTGTCTATCTCCTTCACCCTTGTGCTGGTACCAGGTTCACCAAGAAAGCAGCACTCTTGCTCATTTCCCCAATTACTCTTGGTTTCAGTTGGGCCCTGGTGAAGTGTGATGGGCTGATTCTCTCCTCAGGATCTGCATCCATCTGAAAAGAGAAGCAAATTCTCCAACGAAGAGTGAAGTCAGCACCAGATAAATGGGATGACCAATATTAGCTTGTAGCCCACAATTGGTGGGAGGTTAATAATGGAGAATGGGCTCATGTTTTGGATATAGTTCTCACTTGTTTTCCAGAACCAGTTATGGGTTCCTTACCACTGACTGGATCCATTAGCCAAATTAAGAACAGTTGGCTACCCACCATGGCTATGTGCCACTATTGCACTTGTGTGAGCATCACATAAGGTTGTTTGCTGCTGAGTAGCTTAGACCACGAGTTGCTTGGACAGATGTTGGTCATTTTCCTGAGTTGCTCATGTAGCACCTTCTGGCACTAGATGAACTAACTGTCTGGGGACTGACTTTCTTCCAGATTCCAGACAGGTCACTCCATGTTCTGTACCAACAGTATATGGTGTCTTTGGCAGTAAGGTCTTACCACTAACCTTTGCTGGGTCAAGTACTCTGACAGAAATCTGTCTTCTTTTGGGAAACCTTTTAAGTCTCTCTGATCAACAGCTCATTGTGGATGTTAGCTGCGTGCTGGTACTAGGAGTTACAGGCCAGCACCAAGGAAAAGAAGGAAGAAAAAGATAGGTAATATAAAAGAGAAAGGGAGAACAGAGAGAGAGAGAGAGAAATAGGAGAAGATTAAGGTTAGTCTTCATCATATCCTCTCCAGGGCCCTTTGGTTTATCTGTTCCCACTAAGGACCTGATGAAGGCTCAACCATTTAGTATGTCTTTTAGGATGTAGGATTTTATGGTACCATTGCCTATTGGGTCCAGTTTTGTGTTCCTCCCCAACCTTTACCCTCCCCTCCTGCCCCATCCTCCCTATTGTCGGGTCCTTGAGATGCTTACTATGTGTGTCAGCATCTTGGGCAGATTCAAGTTAGGAGCCACAGATAAGTGAGACCATGCAATGAGTATCTTTCTGTGGTTCACTGAGAATGATCTGTTCCATGTTTGACCATTTTTCTTCGAATTTCATTGTGTCATTTTTCCTTTTGCTATGTAGAACTCCATCATGTTGATATAACACATCTTGCTTATCCATTTGTCTAATGATGGACATCTGGGTTGACTCCAGCTCTTAGCTGTTATGGAGTGAGCATCTATAAACTTGGTGAGCAAATCTGTCTGAACTGAGGCATGGAGCTTCTAGGGTAAATGCCCTTAAACAATCTGATGCTTTAAAATTTAGGATAAGAAGCTGGGCGTAGTGGCACATGCCTTTAATCCCAGCACTTGGGAGGAAGAAGTAGGAGGATCACCATGAATTAAGGCTGCCTTGAGACTACATAGTGAATTCCAGGTCAGCCTGAGGTACAGTGAGACCCTTCCTTGAAAAACAAAAACAAAAACAAAAAAATTAGGGCAATATCTGCAGATGATAATTCACACCCACAATCCCAGAATTTAAGAAGAGCCCAAGATAGGAGGTACACTGTGAGTTTAAGCCCAGCCTGGGCTACAGAGTGAGTTTCAGGTCACCCTAGACTAGAGTGAGACACTGCCTCAAAAACAAAACAAAGACTATGTGAGAAACCATAGAAGTTGAGTGAAACCTCAAAAAGCAAGCAAAAGCTTAGAGCAGGAATATTCTTCCAGTTTTTTGTACTTAAATGCACAATTAGATGTATTTATTTTCTGCATTTCATAATATTATTCATGTTATAGCTATAGATTATGTACCTGCTCAAATGCAAAATTTTTGAAAGTAGATCTTGGTTTTAATATATTTTTTTGCAAAGAAAAACAATTAGGAAAAGGAAAATGCATTGATGGATGCCACATATCTTTGTTTCACAGCGACAACCAGAGCCACTTCATACTTCTCCTACAAACTTAACTATGGGCCATGTCTAAATTTTCTTTTTCTTCATTCTGATTTCCTTTAACACAATTTTCCTCTGTTCTCAAAGAATAAATGAAATAGAAATTAGAAATATTTTCATCTCTTAGAATTACTTGATATATGAATGAGACCTCATTGAAGAAGAGAAGTTTGAATAAAATTTTGAAAGTAATGCATTCAATAATGAACAAAATAAGAAAAAAAACAGGTATGATGTTGCCATATACATACATATATATATATATATATATATATATATATATATATATATATACACATATTTAAGGAGAAATGTGCACGCTTGACATTAAAAAAACTCCAAAGATATACAACATATTATTGTGCCTTTTTTCACCTGAGAAAAGTAAGGAATGAAAATTTGCAAATGGCAAAATTCTCACACAATTCAAAGTGCCTTTATTATGTTTTAAGAAGAATTAACTTTTCCTTTTAATCTTAGACTTTTCTGAGTATAAAAGGTGTTATTTTACGATCCAATGTGTATCTGCCAATAATTTATTTTGCACTTGTTCTTTGGAAGAATGAAATGCTATAAAATTGAAGCATTATTCCTACTTAGGGGTTCTGATTGGCTGATTTGACTTCATAAAAGAAATCTGCAGCATGCAAGTGGATGTGTTGTTGAAGCTGGGAGAGAAACATAAGTCAGGGAAACAATCAAGAGAGTCCAGAAGCCAACATTCATATACAAGACTGATTGATTGATTTTCAACAGAGATGCAAAGCACTTTAAGAAGGAATGGATA
This sequence comes from Dipus sagitta, assembly GCA_036346955.1. NCBI lineage: Eukaryota > Metazoa > Chordata > Mammalia > Rodentia > Dipodidae > Dipus > Dipus sagitta. Next base: position 123,511,627 of record CM070779.1, on the reverse strand, counting down.
ATCTTGCCAGTAAATGGTTATGAGACAATTAGCCAGATGCTAAATCATTCTCCACCATGCTTCATACCAAATACCTAGAGAAAATAATAAAAGATAATTTTATATTTTAGACAGGATACTTTGACACTGAAAAATCCATTTGGATTTATGTTTTCTCAATCTCCCATTATTTTTTGCCTCTGTTCTTTAACATACATGACATATGGTGCAAAATAATGATAAAGATTTAACATCTTTGCTGACAAACTATATCATCTGTCACTTCTGCAATCATTTTTATTCAATTGCAGTTCATGTCTTCCTGCATTGCACCATTGATGTTATTTTATTTATATTTTTAGATGTCTGCACATTTTACCTGAACTCCATTGTCTGTAGCTATATATTATTTAAAAAGTTATCATTTCATGTCCTCTCTTAAATACACTGAAATTGAAGTCAAATAAGGTTTTTTTGTTTGTTTGGTTATACTTGAGTAAGTTCTCTTGTATAAAAAATATTTTATTTATTTATTGGAGAGAGAGTTATAGAAATAGGCAGGGAGAGAGAGAAAAAAAAAGAAAGAAAGAAGGAAAGAAAGAAAGAAAGAAAGAAAGAAAGAAAGAAAGAACGAACGAACGAGAGAGAGGAGGGAGAGAATGGGCACACCATAAATTCTAGCCACTGCAAAGGAACTCCAGATACATGTACTCCCTTGTCCATCTGGCTTCACTGGGTCCTGGGGAATTGAATCTGGGTCCTTTGACTTTGCAGGCAAGCACCTTAACTGCTAAGCCATCTCTCAAGCCCTGAGTAAGCTCTTTTCTTAAAAGACTCACTCATTTAAGACTAGACACAAAATCCAAAATAATTTTGTTTCTCTATTTAAAGAGACTTATGTCTGAATGTTTGGAAAATATGGAAACAAATGCTAAATGGTTTATCCTTTGCCTGTCCACTCTCATTTGTGCTTACTTAACACACTACAAAATAATAATAATAATAATAATAATAATAATAATAATATTTTCTCTCTGGAAGTCTTCCATAAGCAACCACCATTTGTCTTTTTTTTTTTTTTTTTTTTGGTTTTTTGAGGTAGGGTCTCACTCTGGCCCAGGCTGACCTGGAATTAACTATGCAGTCTCAGGGTGGCCTTGAACTCATGGCGATCCTCCCACCTCTGCTTCCCAAGTGCTGGGATTAAAGGCGTGCGCCACCACGCCCGGCACCATTTGTCCTCTTAACTTTCTTCCCGTGGGGAAACTCAAGGCAGATGCTATGTCTGTACCTTCTGGGTCTCCCTACACAAGCCCCCAGGTTCTTTCATGTGCTTATGGCTCCACATCCCAGACTTTCCCTAAAAACTTCAATTTCTCTTAAATGAATCTCATGGACGATGGTGTGTTGTTCACATGAGTACATGTTTACCATCTCCCATGTGCTTATCACTTTGTTCTAGCCTTCTTCCTAGATTCCAGTTTCCTTTAAATTAACCCCACTATTGGACATGTCAGAGCTTCTTGCAAATAAACTCCAGATCAGGTACCACTTTGAGCATCTGCTTTTGTTGTGGGTATTGGGAATGGAATCTGGGCTAGCAGGTTTTATAGGCAAGTAACTTTCACTGCTGAGCCATTTCACAGCCTTATATTTTTAATTCTTTTTGTTCTTTTATATTTATTTGAGAGTGAGAAACAGAGAAATAAAGAGGCAGAGAGAGAGAGAGAAAGAGAGAGAGAGAGAGAGAGACAGAGAGACAGAGAGAGAATGGGCACGCCAAGGCCTCCAGCCACTGCAAATGAACTCCAGATGCGTGCACTCCCTTGTGCATCTGGCTAGCATAGGTCCTGGGGAATGGAGCCTCGAACTGGGGTCCTTAGGCTTCACAGGCAAGTGCTTAACCGCTAAGCCATCTCTCCAGCCCAATATTCTTAATTTTTTTTTTTTTTTTTTTTTGGTTTTTCGAGATAGGGTTTCACTCTAGCCCAGGCTGACCTGGAATTCACTATGGAGTCTCAGGGTGGCCTCGAACTCACGGCGATTCTCCTACCTCTGCCTCCCGAGTGCTGGGCTTAAAGGCATGCGCCACCACGCCCGGCTGCAATATTCTTAATTTTTATATAGTCACCATCACAAGTTCTCTTCAGTTTAAGGCTTTATTTTTAATTTATTTGAATTTTTATGATGCATTATCTGCAAGATGGGAAAGTGGATATTGAAGTATTTTAAAAGTTTAGTGAGTTTGTGTTTCAGCTGATAATTTTATTTTCTTTCCCATTGCTCTTAGAAAATCTTCTTAAATGACAAACTGGTGATAACCTTTTTATCAGAATTGATGCAGTCAAGAAGCTGCTGTGTAGTTTTAAATCACAGAGTTTAATACAATGGTTCAGTTACACACAGCATACAGAAGATGGATGTGGTACAAGACCAAATTAAAAAACAATGGTATGGGCTGGAGAGATGGCTTAGCAGTTAAGCACTTGCCTGTGAAGCCTAAGGATCCCGGTTCAAGGCTTGATTCCCCAGAACCCACGTTAGTCAGATGCACAAGGGGGCACACACGTCTGGAGTTCGTTTGTAGTGCCTGGAGGCCCTGGCACGCCCATTCTCTCTCTCTCTCTCTCTCTCTCTCAGTATCTGCCTCTTTCTCTCTCTCTGTAGGTCTCAAAATAAATAATTTAGAAAAAAAATAAAATAATAATAAAATAAAATAAAATAAAATATAATAATAAAATAAAATAAATAAAAATAAATAATTTAGAAAAAAAAAAGCCTAAAGCAAGCCTAAAGTGGCACCGGCAGAGAATCAGTATGATCTCTGAAACTGGAGGGTGATCAGAAGCCAAAGGTAGAGACATTAGTCACATGTGGGAGCTGCCCAGCAAGAACAAAGAACACAGGGATCCACAATTACTGAGGATGTTATATTATCAGCAGAATAATAAGAAAGCAAGAAATACAATAACAGGTCCAGGCATGGTGGCACACATCTTTAATCCCAGTACCCCAGAGGCAGAATTAGGAGGATTGCTAGGAGCTCCAGGTCACTCTGACACTACATAGTCAATTCCAGGTCAGCCTGGGCCAGAGTGAGACCTTGGGGAAAAAAGAAAAAGAAAAAGATACAACAAATGCTTCTGTTACCTCATCTATGAATACATTTCACTGGCCCAAACTTTCCACAGCTAATTGGCAAACACAATCTTTAGGAGAAAAAAACCAAAATAGTATTTGATGTAGATACATTTCCTTAATATTATCATTGTGAATGCATAGAAATGTATTGAATTCATTCAATAGATTTGTATTAGTTGAATTTAGGTGAAGTATATTTTATCATTCAATAAGCTAGTCTAATGCTTAGTCTAGTAATTTTCCTCCACAAAGAGATAGGCATTTCTTGTTAAATTCATTTCTAGATACTTAATATTATTTTTCAATATTCCCTAAATAAAGTGATATTAAGTTTTGCATTTTCTCTACTACTTAATTATGATATCAATATATCTAGTTGACATAAAAACTTATCAAGAAATATGTTATAAATAGTTGTACTTTTAAAATGATGGATGTTTTGTGTAATGTCTTTCTAAATTTTACCACCTATTTTATTTAATTTTTGTCTTAAATCATTGACTAGGAAGTTAAACTTAAAAAGACAAATATTACTCAAAACTCCACTATTTCGTTTTTCATATATTCTCTGTGAGTTTCTTCTCTGTTAATTTGTCACTCAGCTCTGAATTCCCAATAGGGGCTGGGGAGATGGCTCAGCATTTAAAGGTACTTGCTTGAAAAGCCCATTTTCCTAGGTTCAGTTCCCCAGACACTTACATAAAAGCAAACTGGCCTTCATTTGCATTAGCAATAGACTCCGGTGTATATATACACACACACATATGCAAATAAGTAATAATGAAACATTTCTATTACATTATGAACACTAAGCATGGAAAATTAGGGCCATCAAAAAAATAGGCTAATATAAATCTAAACGAAAAGAAGCAAAACAATGTAAGCCAAAGAAAACAACAAGTGAAATTCAGAATGCTGAGCTCCTATGCAACTACCTGGAACTAGAAAGTACCAAACTAATACAGTTACCTTTCTATCACAATATTTTCTTTGATTCATTTGAGTTTCCAATTGTATGTGCTGTGAGGGTCTAAATTAAATCTTTCATATGCAATTTATAATTTTACATGTATTGTAAATTCTGTCATTTGTTTACAAAGCACATCACTTTAAGGAGAAAGTGTGAACAACAACCATTAAAAAGAGGAGTATTTCATACACACTCAGATTTTTTTCCAGCTTGTTCTATCTGTCCACATATTTGATATTCCTTCATTTCTTGGCATTCTGTTTTTCTTGCTGTTGAGTTGCTTTCTTTAATTTTACTCTGTATTATGCCCATTCGCACATTGCAGTTGAAATATTTTTACAGGTTTGTTTTTTTACCACTCAGTTTATATTGCCTCTGTGTGCAGCACCAGTGAGATACTTCCCACAGCTCCTGGCTGTTCACTACCAGTAGAGTTTTTTATTATGTATTTTATTTTATTTTATTTTTTTAAACTGACGTCTGAACAGAGATGTAACAATCAGGCTGAGCAGCCTTGATTTCTTTTTCACAATATTGAGCTTAATGAAAAACTCATTTTTTTTTTTTTTTACTGATCCTCAACATATTGTTATGGAATAGTGGCTTCAGTTTTCAAGTGTGAGCTATGCTTGCTAGAATTCAGAAGTGGAGATTGAGCCTACTGCATGTGTAGTGATGCTCTTATACTTATCTTCTCGAAAAACCAGTTTGATTTAGTTCTCGACGTCAAAATGAAAGTGTAAATTCTCAGGTTTAATCCATCCAATACTTAGATGGATTTGTGCAGTTTCTTTGGGATCAATAAAAGTGATATACAGGAATGAAAAAAGCTCTGGGTTACAAGCAGAAACCTAATGAATTTAGGTACTCATTTTGGAAAATTATATATGTCCTTCTGATATATGATACATTCTTCACTTTCCTAGAGGCTTTCTATGTAGTTTTTTCTTTTTTCCCTTTTTATCTTGCTCTGTAGGAGCTCATTGCTGCAATGCAAATGTCACACTGTTGATTTGCTGCGACACCAGCACTGTCCCAGTTCTTCCAGTGAATACCCATTTCTTCTTGTATTTATCTCTGTTGAAGAGAGAGTAAGTTCACAAGGAGAGGATGAAACATACAAGTGAAAGACAGGATTTAAACCAAGTCAGAGTGTAATGTGAGTGCCCAATAGCTTATGTAATGTGTTATTCCCTCGGCAAGTACATTTTAATCTTATTAATACAAAATCTGATAAATAGAATCTGAATTCTTTTTAGTTTCATTTCTCTACTTGTTCTTTCACTACGAATTTGTAGGTCCTCTGTATAAATAAGAGGCATCTAGTTGTCCTGAGATAGAGTTATCCAGGAGTAGAAAATGAGGAAGAGGGAAATTTCAGTGAAAAGTGTACTCATTGGAACACAATACTGGATTTCAAAGCTGCACTAACTTGGAAATAGAATAAGTAAGTAAATGCCTGGTGTGTTTTACTGGTGCCCTTCAATGAAGGAGGATGTTGTTCACAATTACATATGCTCTGCTCCCTATGGGGTCTTTTCATTCACATCTGCTGTGATGGATCCCTCAGCAATTTGTTTCATGGTTAGCAGAAAGTCAACTGTTATAGTCCTCATATGGCAGCATCTCTATCTTCAAATTTTTCATAGTTCTAGTGAATTCTGTCTAAGTAGCACAGCAGACACAACACTTACATATCATGTACACATATATTCTCCTTATTAATTATAATCATTATTTGCATAACTTTGCAAATTTTAATTAATCATGTTTTGAAAAGCTGCTTGATTTAATACCATTTTTTTTCAAGCACTGGGAATTGATCCAAAGCCTTCCTTGTGTCACTGAGCTGAATCCTCAGTCTGATAAATATATAACAGATCAGAAAAAAAAGGGAAATTGATATGATAATCTATACAAAAAATAACTAAAACCTATAAATCTTCTAGATACAATAAATGAGCTTATAAAGTTTACTGGATACAACATGAATTCATCAAATCAATTACATTTCTACACATTAGTAAAAATATTCAGAAAAGTCATAGGCCATACCAATATAATGTTATCCAAAGCATTAAAGAAAATATAAAACAATATTTCCCTATATCATGCTAAAGTGTACTAAATATATAAGAATAATTTTGGTAAAAATGTGTAATACCTGTGCACTGAAAACTATGAAATGTATATAGACAAAGTTGTTAAAGAAATTTTATAGTAAATTGGAAGTTATAGTATTGGCTGAAAAGAAATCACAAATTTAATACTATAATTTCTTCTTAGACTGATCTATAAATTCAGTGTCATCCTAATCCCAGATATAGCAGGCATTTATTCAAATTGGTAAATTGAAGTTATGAAAATGCCGAGAAACTAGAGCTTCCAAATGCCTATGGAAGTGAACAAAGTGACTATGAATACTATAGTGATAAAGGCGGTTGGTTTCAATGAAGGTATTCAAATGGGTCAAAGAGTAAAGAATAAAAAAAGCCAAGCTGGGCGTGGTGGCACATGCCTTTAATTCCAGCACTTGGGAGGCAGAGGTAGGAGATCACCATGAGTTCAAGGCCACCCTGCGACTACAGAGAGAATTCCAGGTCAGCCTAAGCTAGAATGAGACCCTACCTCGAAAAACCAAAACAACAACAACAAGCAACAACAAGAAGTCATACATAGTTTCACAGTATAGGATGCTAAGATCAGTAATGGAGTAGAGTTATTTGTATTGGACATAGAATAGGTTTTTCTATGACTTTTGTTAGAGCATTTAGTTTTCCAAATAAAATGTATAATGATAAAAACATACATATACATATGTGGAAATTTAAAACAAATCACAAACCTAAATGTAAATTATACTGTCACAAGTTTCTAGAATAAAATATAGGGTTTTTTGTTGTTGTTGTTGCTGTTGTTAATGTAAGTCAAAAAATTCTTCAGCTCAATGCCAAAATCATGATAACTGAAATTTGATAACTTGGACTTCATGTAAAATTTTGAAATTCTGATTTTAAAACTTAGATTTTCAAATGCAGGTGCAGATGTGAAAATATTTGAAGACATCTGTTACACATAAAACACTTCTTGCACATATATATACACTTATACAATTTGTTTGTGTGGTTGTGTAAGTAATCAATATTTAGGCAAACAATACTTTATTTTATTTATTTATTTATTTATTTGAGAGCAACAGAGAGAAAGAGGCAGAGAGAGAGAGATAGAGAGAGAGAGAGAGAATGGGCGTGCCAGGGCCTCTAGCCACTGCAAACGAACTCCAGATGCATGCGCCCCCTTGTGCATCTGGCTAACGTGGGTCCTGGGGAATCAAGCCTCAAACTGGGGTCCTTAGGCTTCACAGGCAAGCGCTTAACTGCTAAGCCATCTCCCCAGCTCCAAAAAATACTTTGATAAATGATTGAAAACCTTGAATTGAGACCTCACCAAGGAAGCCATGTCAGGGACTTATACTATGTATCAAGTAGGATAAACAAAACTATAAACCTTCTTGATGTTGAGTGCTGGCCAAGAGAAGGAGCAAGGAGTGTCTCATATTCTGTCAGGGACAGTGTTCAGTTATATAACTCATTTAGAAAGCATTTTGGTGACCTGGAAATTAATTAAATATGTTCTACCACCTACTAAGCTCTGCTCCTCACTATGTTTTCAAGGAAATTGAAAATATTTATGAATACAAAGACATAAAAATTTCCACAGATTTGTTCATAATGATCAGAAATTATTTACAATTCCAAAGCCCATCTGCAGAAGAATGGATTAAAAAATGGAATTTTATTCTGCTATCAAATAAAATAGGTTGATCCATGATATAATGACATGAAAATATGCCCAAATAAGTATGTAAAGTGGAAGAAATTTGACAGAAAGTGTACACAAAGTATATAGTACATGACTGTCTACATATTAATTTCTAGAGAAAAAATTATCATTGATGACAACAAATTTTAATTTCTTGTGGGTGTAGTAGGTAGGAGGAATTATACATGGCAACGTGAATTCTTAGGATAGTATGTTACTGGTTTTTGGACATGGTAATACGCATGTAACAAGATAATCAAACTATAAATGTCTAAATTATTTCTTCATAATTCTCTTAAAAACTAGTCCAGCCAAATGCAATCTGATGACAGAGTTAATGTAGAGTATATAAACTTTATTTTGAGACATCTCATGGGAGAAAATTTACCACATCAAATGAAAATGTGTATTAGACTACTTTTTAACTCAAAAAGCTTAAGAACTGATTCCTTAAGGCCTTATTCTTTCACTATGGATTTGAAATTAAATTATGTATATGTATACAGCATATCAAATATAATATCAAAGATACATCATGTTGTATATGCGATGCAGTATATTTGTGTTGAAACCATTGAAAATAAACATTGAAAGTAAACATTGAAAATAAACATAAATGTGTGAAGGAACACTTTTCATGAGTGTTAATTATATTAGTTTCAAAGTAAAAACTACCACATGAAGACATGGTGTCAGTGTTTCATATTTGAAACTCTTTTCTAAAAATAAAAACATAAGTGAAAAGAATTAAACTGAGCAAATCTATTTAACCAGAACACTAGCACACCATTAAAAAACAGCAAAACATTAAACCTCACAATTTTTCTGTTAAAATGAATAACTCACAATAGCTTAGGGCAGATCCTGAGCTAAATACACAGACATTTTAAAGGAATCTGCCAACTTAAGGAAAAAGAAATATTTTATAATTTAAAAGGAATTGTTTTCCACCTTGTTAACGGTAGGCATCTTCTATAAAGCAGAGATTATTTGTTTTGTTTTTCTCTTTGCATTGGAGCAATATACAATCCATATTCATGAAACTGCTGAGAATAGCCTAGCGATTATGACAGATAAAAACTTCGGGATAAATTGTTCCTCTTTAGAGCAAGACTTGCTGCTTGGGAAACCAGTGACTTCTAAGTTGGGTTGACACAATATTTGGTAGGTCACTCCTATGTCTATGTTACTGGTAAAGCACCCAGCCATGTGGGAAATGAGGCGCTAACTCTAATGAGCTGGAGTTTATATTCAGAAGGACAAGTCCAAGATGGAATTGACATTAGGATGTAAGAGGAATTTTGCAAACTTTTTATAAAATCCGAAGCCCTCATACTGCTTCCGCTTATCCAGATTATCTAAATTATATTATCTTACTTTCATTTACTATGATTGTATAATATGTGAATAATAGAATGAAATTATATGAAATCCATTATACTGTGAAAAACCATGAAGCAATTAACAAACAGCAGTTTTTAGAACAAAAAAGTAAATAAATAGGAAGGCCAGGGAACAAGTTAACATATCTTGGAGAGTTTTAGGTTATCACATGCAGTAGGTATGAAAGAGTGAAATAGATCATAATTTTGTTATTTTTCAATAGCTTTTGAAATGGAGAAAGTGTGGTCTTGGGCTTCATTACTTCTTTTCAGATCTTCTGGGAGGAAAATAGTACAAGATGTTCCTCAGATGTTCATTTCCATGGCTTTTGGTAATGCTTAACATCATCAAATAAGAGGAACATGTTTGCAAGGAAATAAGGGAATAAAATTTTTATTCTTGTGATTTTTAAAAACATTTTATCTACGCATAACCCATATACCTCAACAAGGAGGGGCCAGGGGCAGGGGGTAGGACATGGATGAGCCTAACAATGATACCAACTTGACTGTATTCACTGAGTACAAAACTAATTAATAATAAAAATAAGAATCGATCCTGGGTCCTTGGGTTTTACAGACAAGTGTCTTAGCCACTGAGCAATATCTCGAGCCCTCATATTATTTTCAATTAGTTGTGTAGTCAGAATCTTATTGTGCTGTTTCCCATTGATTAGCAATATGACTTTTTTTTCAAGGTAGGGTCTCACTCTAGCTCCGGTTGATATTGATGTGGAATTCACTCTGTAGTCTCAAGGTGGCTTTAGACTCACAAGGATCCTCCTACCTCTGCCTCCCGAGTGCTGGGATTAAAGGTATGTGCCACCACGCCCAGCTCTTCAATATGCTTTTAAAGTGATTTTTTTTCTCCCTAAAATTTTGTATTTGGATTTGTGCTTATAATATTGTTAAGTGCTTAGGGAACATAGATTATGTTGCTAATAGATTGCCAACTTCTATGAAAATTCTGAATTCTAGTTAGTCCACAACTCCATGACTTCCATGCTGTTGCCATGGTGCTGGGAGACTACTGTGGGAGGGTGGCACTGCATGCCAAGCTTCTTGTCCCGCTAGAAGCTAGATGCATTCCATAGCCACATAGCCATGACAACAAACAGGATTGCAAAATCCCCATGTTCCATCGGGGGAAAATGAACCAATTTGGAAATGGCAATGATACCTCCTGTGTGGGGATCATACCAACTGTTTGAGATGGTGAGCAGTTTGGGCTTTTCAGTAAAACAAGCTGAATCTCCCTGTTTGTTATATGATATAAGGCCTCTGTGAATTTGGTAGAATAATGTTATTGTTAGGAGCCTCATTACCTTCCCTCAAACTTATGAGTGACAAAACCTAAAGAGAATTATATATAAATACATAATAAATTGTTACTAAAAGTTTCACTGGCCTTACTTTATTTTCTTGAAAAAAAGGAACAAGTTGCCAGGACTGCAGGTGGCACTACCATACCTGGCTTCTTTTGGTTTGAGATTGAACAACACTCAACTCAATTAGTGTGTATGTTAAACATTCACATACTTTAGGATTATTTAGAGTTTGAATAATAGCTTTGCCATATAAATTACTATCTACTCACACCAGTGAAGCACAAAAATGTTAAAAAAAAATAAAAACTATGTTGGAAGGAAACATAAAATGTCACGTGCACAAGGAAGTTAAAACAATCAGAGGCGAATTGGGGAGTAGGACTGGGAAGAATAAAACTCATTCTTCATGTACGAGGGTAGGACTTTCCAAACTATCGCAGAACTGTTAAATGTAGTCTGCTCACCTTTATGCACATGAACAAAATGTGCTGGTTATCAAATATTATACATGCAATTTTTTCCTCATAATTACCATGCTTTGTTAAACAGAAAACAAAGTTACTAAAATATTTGAGGAAAAACTAGGAAAGATAATACAATAACTCTTTCATTTGTTTATTATAGTGATATGGATCAAACATGCTAGATAAATACCCTCCTCTTACTTTTATAACCTCAACCTTCTTGGAAAGTTGTAAATGAAAAATTCTAAAAACAAATAATACATCCACTTTTTGGCTGTGTCATTCTGAGTAATGTTACAAAAACTCTACATTTTCTACTTCATGGTATTTGGGATATAAATCTTTCATGTGATCAGTGTATCCACATTATATATATCACTCATCTGTTTATCACTTTGTTGCTTTCTTGGCTGTCAGAATGGCTGTCACATTATGAAAATATTAGTGTTCAAATAACCCTTATATAGTAGCCTACTCTGATGAGTACATAATCTGTCTCAGTTCACTTCATCTATGAGGTAATGTGTCATGGCATTACAAGAATTATTGGAATACAGCAAAGTATTATGAGAGAGAGAACATTTTCATAAAACTGTCATTGTTTTTCTTAGTGATTTTAATCTGTCTGTAAAGAAATTACACTTTAACATAGTTATTTATGTATAGATAGGACAAAGCATAGTATATATATAGACACAATGACATCAGACTTCCAATAGCAAGAAGTAGACCCAAAGGTAAATTAAATGAGATTTCTATGCATGTGAGGACAAATTATCTTAATGGGTTATTCTATATTCAATCATGCCTTCTTATGTGAATTAAGGCCAAAATTTATTAAGTACACAATGACTCAAATAATGAATTCTTTGCAAGCCTTTTATTAGCATGTTGTCTGAAAAGTAAATCTGAGTGGATATTTTTGAGAAAATTTCAGTCAGGTTTCAAAATAGTGAGTAGAAATGTGAACCCTGGGAAGGTAAGAAATAACTGACCTAAAATAAGGCATAGTTATTTTGGAAGAAAAAGAGAGGGAAGTTGGGAATAAAACCATGTGTGAGCAACCTAAATCCTACATAGTTGTAGGAAGAAGGCCTATATGTGACTAATACTAAAAAATAAAAATTGTGAAATAAATTAAGAACTACTGAAGCATCTTCTGTAAAATTTAAAACAATAAAAATTCTTTGGCTGGGGCTGGAGAGATGGCTTAGCGGTTAAGGTGCATGCTTGCTAAGCCTAAGGACCCCAGTTTGATTCTTCAGGTCCCACATAAGCCAGATGCACATAGTGGTGTATGCATCTGGAGTTTGTTTGCCGTGGCTGGAGGCCCTGGCGTGCCCATTCTCACTCTCTGTCTCTCTCTCTCTCTCTGTCTCTAATAAACAAACAAATAAAAACAAAATCTTAAAAAAAAAACAACTCTTGGGCTGGAGAGAAGGCTTAGCAATTAAGGCACTTGCCTGCAAAGCCAAAGAACCTAGGTTCAATTTCCCCAGAACCCATGTAAGTCACATGCACAAGGTGGTGCATGCATCTGGAATTTGTTTGCAGTGGCTGGAGTCACTGGTGCACTCATTCTCTCTCAATCTGCCTCTCTTTCTCTCTCAAACAAAAAATGAAGATAATACATATTATAATATATAATAATATAATAATACACACACATGTATATATATATACATATATATGTATATATATATACATATATATATATATATATATATATATGAAAAAAGTGGAGACAGAAGAGAAGTCTGGATTCTAGTGTTTTCACTAGAAGTCCTATTATATTATCTAAATATAATTATATATGGAATCAATAATATTTATTTGGTTTCAACATTATGCTTGGCTAAATCCTCACTAATATTTTTAATGTGAAGATAATGTAAAAGTACAGCACTGGGAATCATTTCTTGAATTCAAATGTGAATAGCAGTAGTTTGTAGAACTTCAAATGCAAGAGTGAAACTACCTTCAGCTCCAACTTCACTGGCTGGATAATTGGACTTAGCTTTCAGATTATTCTATCATCATTTACTGATCCATCTAATCATCCTCCTATCTATCTCTATGTATCAATCATCTATCTATCATCTATCTATAGCATCTATCTATCTATCTATCATCTATCTATCTACCTGTCCATCTATCATCCATCAGTCTATATCATCTGTCATCTATCTACCCATCTAGATATCTATTTATCTATCATCTTATATCTATAACTATTGTCTAATTGCTTACCTTTCCAGTCTTACCTCTCCTTTTTGTCATTACATTAAAGTGTGCTAACAACGCCAGAGACTTGGGAGGTCAGTGCCTCTTCTAAACTCACGTGATGAGGGTCCCTGCGATTTTCCTTGTGAGGATAAGAACACAGTCACATCAGACACCCAGTGAGAGAAATAGGATGTTGAAGTCAGGTTCACAATGCTGATAGAAATCACCCAACCAAGAGCAGACTGTGGGGGGGGGAAAAAAGGGATTTATTTTGGCTTACAGGCTCAAGAGGAAGCTCCAGGATGGCAGGGGAAAGTGATGGCATGAGCAGAGGGTGGACATCACCCCCTGGCCAACATAAGGTGGACAACAGGATCAGGACAGTGTGCCAAACACTGGCAAGGGGACACTGGCTATAACACCAGTAAGCCCGCCCCCAACAATACACTGCCTCTAGGAGGCGCCAATTTCCAAATCTCCATTAGCTGGGAACCTGGCATTCAGAACACCTCAGTTTACGGGGGACACCTGAATCAAACCACCACAGATGCGGAGGCAAGAATAAAAGTTAATTAATAACAAAACAATGAACTATTCCATAACAATTAATAATAGTGAAATAATATCAAAAAGTGCAAGACATTTTATACCCAAAATCTCATTTATCATTAAGGAAAACCTTTCAATGATTACTATTTCCATTTCATAGATAAATGGACTAGGGTTTGAGAATATTACGGCAATATTCCTATTAAACTGAGGATCTTGGATTTGACCTTAATCCTGATTAAATTCAAAGATCATAGCTTTTACTGTACATCATTTTTTCAAAATAAACCCAAACCCAATACTTACATTTCTGATTTAATCACAAAAAATAAGATTTTATTTGATTTCTCTCAAGGTTGAAAAGGATGAGTGTTCACGAATAAGACATAACAAAGCAAACCAAGAATAGGTCTCGAGTCATTGTGATGGACCTTGTCTTGAGATGCTGAAGTCGTATTGAATTCTTTCTCATGTCCTCCAAGATGTTTGTTCTTTCATTCAATCAAAAGCTGGGCCTGACTACTCTGTCTTCTCTTAATTTCGTTTGCTTAGGCCAGAAATGCAAAGATTCCTCAGGGGCAGGCATCAGTGTATATTGCTAGGAAAGCACAAATGGCGTGCAGAGTAAACACCAACGGAAATAATCAGACTGGGAAAGTCAATAAAGGGTGCTCAGATGGGGAAGCGGTGTTCAAAGATCAGAAGCCCCCGAGGAAGCAAAGCAAACAGACTTAAGTGTGCATGCGTCCGATAAACCCTGTGAGGTCAAAGGACTCAAAGGCCCCTAAGATACTCCCTCTTCTTCTACCCTCTCTCCTAGGAAACATAACTTAATTCTAAATTTCCAATATGTTTTCTTTCCTTATTTTTTAAAAAAAAATTGTTTATTTTTATCTATTTATTTATTTAAGAGTGACAGAGAAAAAGGAAGAGAGAAAGAGAGAGAAGGAGAGAGAGAGAGAGGGAAGGAGAGAGAGAGAATGGGCGTGCCAGGGTCTCCACCACTGCAAATGAACTCCAGACGCGTGCGCCCCCTTGTGCATCTGGCTAACGTGGGTCCTGGGGAATCAAGCCTCGAACCGGGGTCCTTAGGCTTCACAGGCAAGCGCTTAAACGCTAAGCCATCTCCCCAGCCCTCTTTTCCTATTTTGAACCATACTGACTTACTTCTTTCACAGAATAAAAACAAAGCAAAAATAAATACACAAAAATGTTATGTGTCAACTATCACGTTAGGCTTGGAATACAATACAAGCAATGCTTAGCCTTTGTGACTGATAAAGCCATGTTATTTCAAGCTCCTTTTCATTCTAGGCGAATTGTGGGCATCAGAGTAATGTGATACTTCTTCCTATATGAAAAATGCTTCCTAGGAAGGCTTGTATGAAATTGACCATGCTTATCTTAGTTTGTAAACACTTTACTTATTAATTTATTTATTAGAGAGAGAGAAAGTGAAGGGGGGAAAGAGAGAGAGAATGAGAGACGGGGCGTGCTAGGGCCCCTAGCCACTGCAAACGAGCTCCAGACACATGTAACACCTTGTCCATTTGGCTTTATGTGGATACTGGGGAAGAGAACTTGAGTCCTCAGTCTTTGTGGGCAAGCACCTCAACCACTCAGCCACCTCTCCAGCCCTGAAACTGACCACCTTGAATTAGGCTACATGTCTTACTGTTGTGTGGTAGAGATAATACAGTGTTCTAAATTTCAAATTTTAATACAGGCACTGGCAAAGGTCTTCCAGAGAACACTAGTAGCTCAGGACATAATATCAAAGGTTGACTAATAGGCTTGGACTTGCAAGGAGTTAAAAAGCATCTGTAGGGCTGGAGAGATGGCTTAGCGGTTAAGCGCTTGCCTGTGAAGCCTAAGGACCCCCGTTCGAGGTTCGATTCCCCAGGACCCACGTTAGCCAGATGCACAAGGGGGCGCATGCATTTGGAGTTCGTACACAGAGGCTGGAAGCTCTGGCATGCCCATTCTCTCTCTCTCTCTCTCTCTCCCTCCCTCCCGCCTTCTCTCTGCCACTCTCAAATAAATAAATAAATAAATGAAGCATCTGTACAGTGAAGGTAACAACAAAAATGAGTTAAGATACGGTGCACATAATGAGAGAAAATCTACCAGATATTCATCATACTGAGGATTATTATCTCTAGAACACATACAGGACTGAAAAAACTAAACATTGGGGTGGAGAGATGGCACAATGATTAAGGAGTTTGCCTGCAAAGCTTAATGACCAAGTTTTAATTCCCCGGTACCCACATAAAGCCAGATACACAAAGTAGTGCAGCCATCTGGAGTTCCTTTGCAGTAGCTGAAGGTCTTAGTGCACCTACACTGTCCCTCCCCCTCTTTCCCTGTTTCCTCTCTGCTTATAAACAAATAAATAAAACATTTAAAAAATTAACCATCAACAAAACACGTAATACAGTCAATAAAACAGCATGGGAAATGGATGGATATCTCTCAGAATGGGCATAACAGGGGTGAATAAACATATTAAAATATGTTCCACATCCTTAGCCATGAGGAAAGTGCAAATTAAAACTACATGGAGATTCTATCTCACTCCAGTAAGAATGACTTTAAGGCCAAAAAGAAAAAAAAAAAAAAAAAAACAAAACCCTGCTGGCAAGATTGTGGGAAGAGGAACCTCTTAGGTACAGTTGATGGGAATATAAACCTGTGTAGCCACTATGGACATTAGTAAAGAGGTTTCTCAGAAAACTAAAACAAATCTACTATTATTTGATCTAGTTATTCTACTCCAGTGTTTATACCAGGTAGAAACTAAGTCTGCAGAGAAGATATAAATCACCTTCATGTTCCTTGTAACACTTCATAATAGCTGAAATATGGAATCAGCATAGACAATTTACAAATGGAAACACACATATATACATATACATATATACATATATCAGACATGAAAATAAAAGGGAGAGAAGAGGACCAGCAGGAAGTGGGTGAAAAGAGAGTAATGTGAAGTAACTGGAGAGATGGTGTACTCTGCACAAAGTCTAATCAAAGATACCATATCAGAAAAATTTCTGGCAAGGGGAAACATTTTCCTTGTCATTCCTTGTCATAGGTAACATCAACTGCATTACATATGTGTACTGTGTCTTTGGAACACAGATTATTTTTAATTTCAGAAGCCCAATGTAGGATATGGGTTATATTAACACAACACTTCAAGCAACTATTTTAGATAGCATGACATACTAACCATAACGCACATGGATTCAAGAGGTGGGAAAAGCATATTTATGGGCAATGCTGCCTAACGGACATTGAAAAACAATGTCTTAAAAATGAAGATAACAAACGACACTAAGACGTGGGTAGACATCCTCAAGCACACAAGTCTGAAGACAACACATCCATTAAGTCAGAAAAATGTCATGAAATCCAAATGAATTACTACATGAGACTGAAGCCAGATTTCTTTTTTAAAAATATTTTAAAAATTTATTTATTTGAGAAAGAGAGAGAGAGAGAGGAAGAGGCAGAGAGAGTGGGTGCACCAGGGCTTCCAGATGCATGTGCCCCCTGTGCATCTGGCTTATGTTAGTCCTGGGGAATTGAACCTGAGCCCTTTCGGCTTCACAGGCCTTAACCACTAAGCCATTTCCCCAGCCCTGAAGCCAGATTTCCATTTAAGGTTATTTGACTCAAGTTAGTAGAAGATAGTGCACAATGTTCTAAATCCACACAGTAATGAATCCAGCATCCATCAATTAATATTAGAGTGATTGGAGAGAGAAATGACAAATACCTTTGTTATAATAACTTTAGGGTAATAACTTAAGGACAAAGATAAGACAGAACAGTTTCTCTAAAAACAATATGTGTGTTTAGATTCCATTTGTTCCTGAAAGTAATGGGATCCAGCTTCTCATCATTAACAGGATAATCTTTTTTTTAAATTTTTTTTGTTATTTTTATTAATTTATTTGAGAGTGACAGACAGAGAGAAAGAGGCAGATAGAGAGAGGGAGAGAGAATGGGCGCGCCAGGGCCTCCAGCCACTGCAAAGGAACTCCAGATGCGTGCGCCCCCTTGTGCATCTGGCTAACGTGGGTCCTGGGGAGTTGAGCCTCGAACCGGGGTCCTTAGGCTTCACAGGCAAGTGCTTAACCGCTAAGCCATCTCTCCAGCCCAGGATAATCTTTTGACTATGAAGGATGACACTGAATTATAGCAACAGTAAAAAGCTTTCAGAAAAATTTACTTCATTTCAGACAAAAATTATCAGTTGTAGACAGTTCTTTCAACTTGTCATTCTCCAGTCATATACTCTGATGAACGACTTCTACTTCTGCTTTTCTCAGAGGTGACGTGTGGAGTACAGAGATATTAAGCACACAAAATTAAATGCATTGTACATGATCAAAAGAACAGGGGCTTGGAATGTGGCTCAGTGGCAGAGAGCTTGTCTAGCATATGTCAGGTCCTAGAATTGATCTCTAACATTCTCCTGTTCCCTACACTTCAGCACCCCTCCATATATAGCCAAGGTCAGGATTCAACTCATGGTCTTCCTGATTCTGTCTCCTCAATACTGATATTACTGATATATATTAGAATATTAGTTGTAATGTTTTAATGAACCATGACTGAATATTTTCTTACATGAGTTCTTTTATATACTTTCAATACAATGCTTTATGATTTTTTTATCTTTACTTATTTTAAAAAATAGTTTTATTCATTTATTTGTGTGTTTTTTTACTTTGAATAGATGGTCCCCAATATATTCAGTGTTTTATTAGTTTATAGTTCTCTAGTTTGGATCTGCAGCCATCTGGCTGGAGGTGGTGTCACTGGGCGGATCTTAAGGTGTTGTGGTAGGTTGGAAATTCCAATCTAAAGATACACAAAGTGCCTAGTTCCACCTGGAGTTCCTGAAGTGTGCTGTGTGGCTTTTGGCTTCTCTCTGCTTGGTTCTTTTTTTTTAAATATATTTTATTTATTTATTTGAGACAGAGAAGGGAGAGGAGAGAGAGAGAGAGAGAGAGAGAGAGAGAGAGAGAGAGAGAGAGAGAGAATGGGCATGCCAGGGCCTCCAGCCACTGCAAACGAACACCAGATGCATGTACCCCCTTGTGCATCTGGCTTACGTGGGTCCTGAGAATTGAACTGGGATCCTTTGGTTTTTCAGGCAAACGCCTTAACCACTAAGCCATCTCTCCAGCCCTCTGCTTGGTTCTTTAAGAGGGGGCCAGCTTCTTCTGACTTTGTAAAACTTTCGCTGGATCTATGAGCTTTAATAAATCCCTTCCTTCCATAACTGTGCCTGGTTTGGAAGTTCATCTAAACAAACCTAAAGCTGTCTACTACAGTGTGTGTGTGTGTGTGTGTGTGTGTGTGTGTGTGAGAGAGAGAGAGAGAGAGAGAGAGAGAGAGAGAGAGAGAGAGAGGAGGAAGAGAGAGAAGAGGGAAGCAAGAGTACACTTCAAGGAGCTCCAGAGGCATTCCCTCACCATTTTGTGCATCTGGCTTTACGTTGGTACTGGGGAATCACACTTGGGCTGTCAGGCTTTGTAAGCAAAGTCCTTTAACTGCTGAGCCATTTCCTGAAGTATGGGTAATGATGAGAATGTTCAAGGATGGTACTGAGCCTTTGTAAAATTACTTTTTGCCAACTTAGCTTCTTTTCTTGCCTAATGTGTTTCCCCATACCTCTTCAAATAATCAGTGTTTTAGATAAAGTGGGAGGGTACTTGCTAGAAATAAAATAATAGAAGCCCCACCACCCCGCGAAAAAAAGACACATCTTGCAAATTGTAGTGGTTAATTTTTTGATTCTTCTAGCCACCAAGTCAATGTTTTTTCTTATTTAACAAACCAACACCATAGAGAAATGACTTATATTTTCATAGTAAATTATTTATTTGTTATGTAAACATTATGTTTGTTGAAATAAAATGTTAAATTTTGTTTTGGAGATGCAAATGTAGTTCTTTTTATCTTTCCCCCAAATTAAGCCAATTATTCTATTCAGGAACAATTTCATATTTGTTGAAATAAAAAAAATGACAAAGTTTATAGTAAAAAGCAGGGATTGGGAATAGTAGTCCTCATCTTCTCCTTCTCTTTATTGGATTTATATAACCTCCAAGGTGTTTTTTTTTCTACATTTTTTTTTTAGAAATTGGGAAGAGACATCAGGGACAGCACAATTTCTTAAATGAATAGTCTTATTTCTGGCTTATTGGATTTATTTTGCAGGTAGATGTAATCTTAGAAATTGCATGACGATCAATGGAATTAAAAAGTGCTTTTTAGGTCTTGGGAAAAGTCACCTATGGCTTATAGTCAAGCAAATACATTTTTGAAAATATATAATAAACTCATTATTTGCTGTCAAATGCCATAAATATCAAACCATATTTTAAGTTCTGCTGTCCCTGATATCTTGCTTTCTGAAGGCAGTTCTCAGACATTCAAAACTCAGTGTCCTTTGCATTATCAAATTTTACTGAGAAGAAAGTCAAAGCACTAATATCTTCTTTGAGCTATGTCTTCTGTAATCTATCATAACATAAGTGATAAAGTTCTAAATACTTAATATCCATGTATTTAACATATAATGTTATTTATTGCTAATGTAGTTACCATTGTCTTAAAATATGAAATGAGGCTGGAGAGATGCTTCAGCCATTAAGGCACTTGCCTGCAAAGCACAAGCACCCAAATTCAGTTCCCTAGTGCCCTTGTAAAGCCAGATACACAAGGTGGCACATGAGTCTGGTGTTTGTTCGCAGTGGTTGGAGCCGTGGTGTGCCAGTTCTCTCTGTGTAGCTGCTTCTTTCTCTCTCTTCAGTAAATAAATAAATAAATAAATAAATAAAAAGTTTTTTTTTAAACATGAAATAAATCTTTTCAAAACAAAATAGAGTAAATACTATGATTTTAGACTTTGTAGTCCTTTTTAATATGTAGTCTAATGGAAGAAAGTTAACTTTTCATATCTTATTTTCTATTTAGATAAGAGTTTTACTTACCAAGTCATCTCCAGAAACTCTATATATACTGGACTACAAGTGAGACTGAAAAGCAGAACTTATATTTTAGTATTATTACATAGTTTTGGAATTGTATGCTGGTCTCCTGTTGTTTGGATTTTTGGACCACACTTGGAGAAAAAAAGAGTATGATATTTACAGGATGAAGAAGACGAGGTCATATAGAACTATCTACATTCTAGAAATACACAATAGCACTAGAAATGAGTTAGTGAGTTAAAAAAAAGTAAAAGAAGAAATTGTATTTATTAATAGAATCATCAGCTATTCAGAATTTCCAGAATTTTATAAAATTTGAAGAGACATGGCATTTTCTACCCAGCTTCTCTTACACAATTGTATATCCAGTAAATTAGATACCTAGAGACAGTAAAGTCAGCTCATGGGCATCTAGTCACTGGCTAATTTGCTTTCATGTTGACGCTATTCTTCCTACTGTTTTGATATCAGATAGTATGCCCTTTATCTGAGAGTATGAATGCACAATGGTGTTATATTTCTGCTAAATCTTACATGAAACTAGGATTGAGTCTTAAATATCAGAAGAAATGACTAAGTTGACATTTTGCATCCTATCTCGATCTGAACAAGAACAAATAGTGACATTACATTATGATGTTCTACAGAAATAACTGTTTTCCCTGACAAAAAAGGGTACTAATACAAAGACGCCCCTTGTGCTGCAGCTAAAAGAAAAAGTTGTCAAGAACAAAAGTAAAAAAAAAAAAAACAATGAAAGGCAAGGTATGTTGACTTCCCTTGCCTAATATGCAAGGTGGTATGTTGGTAATGCAGCATAACTAGTGACCATGGAGAAAAGTCCTGACAGAAAAGGTTCTAACACAGGCTGTTCTGGCAAATGTTACTCAAAAGACAGTGTTACACTAAGGCATGCTAATATTAGACATATTACATAATTTGCATTACAAATAAAACATCTCTAGTGTAGGATTAATACATGAAAAAGATCATCTCTATTTACTTACATGAAAACAAGGGATGGGTGTTATTATAGGAAGAATGACAAGAGCAGACAGATTGAAGAACTAAACTATGAGTCCAGATGGAATCAAAGACTTCTCTGATTAAATAAATGCTATAGACCACAGATGTAAGTTACTACTGGAGCATTTATAGCATACATGAAGTCCTGGGTTTAATTCCCAGCACAGAAAATAGTAAAGAAAGCAAATACTTTGACAAAACTATATAATGCACAAAGTGCACCTACTATGATTCTAGACATATATACACATATGCATACATATAGATCTAAAATATGATCCCATTATATATGTATATGGACATATAGGTATAAACTTCAATGCAGGACACAGAATTCCCTTTGAAGGCTTTTGTCTCATCTATAAAAGAATTTGAAAGCAGACTCAGAGGGGTCTCAAGAACAATATGTTAGCATCAAGGAGAGAACCCAATAGAGGAGGTAAGCTAAAGATCTTGGCAACTTCCAGAAGAAAGAAGAAGGAGAAATGAAAAATAAAGTTACATCCTTTATAGAGCACAAGTGAGGGTACAGCTTCAAGGAGAATGTGGGAACACCCGAGAACTGGCTGCCTGGGATCATTGTTCTGTCTAGATTTAACACAAGGAAAAGAAAATTGTCTTCTGGGAAGGTTATGTAGGCCTTGGATATAAAAGAAGTATTCTACCCTTTCATGTTACCCAAGGCAGAAATATACAGCCTTAGTATTCTTTGATTAGTTTGTAGTCATCTGAGAGACATCTGTGTGGCCTGCAACTCAGGTTATGTCTGAGACAAGGATTAATAACTACCTGCATTTACTGTTGTCAGTTTACCTTTCTAGCTTGACTAGACTTGAACCAGAGATTAAACAAATAGCATTATTTACTTTTATTTTACATTTTAGGTTTATCAGCTTTGAGCCCAGATAAAAACCTTGTATGAGTTATTCTGTAATATTGAATGTTTTTACAGGGAACTGTTGATCCTTATCACTTATTGGAAGGCCAGTGGCTTCTTTTTGTTTGTTTGCTTGTTTTCGTTTGTAGTACTGGGGCTAGGCAAGCACTGTACTGCTGAGCTACATCCCCAGCCCCCAGTGCTGGGTACTAAAATCACCTTATAGGCAGACAGAAGCTGAAAACAGGCTGGAATAACTATTCTGATAACTGATAAACTAGACTATCAGTGAAAACTAGTGTGATGAAATAGAGAAGATCACTGTATGTTAATAAAGAGAATAATCCATCAAGAAAATATAATGTGTGTATATATATATATGTATATATGTATATATATGTATATATATATATAATCTTGAATGTTGGTGCTTTCAACTTCTGATATAGTAATAATTCGTAACTTTAACATCTGATTCTAAGTAATACATTGGTTATTCATATGAAAAATCATCAAAGAAACCCAAAAGTTAATTTGGGAGAGAGGGAGAAATCAAATAGACTTGACAGACATTTATCAAATATTAATCTAACACCTGTGGAGTATATATTCTTCCCAGGAGCCTGTGTTACTTTCCATAAACTATATCTCATTGTAGGTCATAGCAAAAGTCTTAACCAATATAAAAGAACTGAAATAATTTATTATAAAATCCTAGTTAGAATAAACATAGACATCAATAACATCCAAACTCAGTTGGAGATTAAGCTATATACTCTTGAATGACCAGTAGATTATTGAGAAAAAAAAATCAGGGATGAATATTTTTAAGTACTAGAATCAAGTGAAAATGGAGTACAGCTTGTTAGAACCATTGAGATGTAGAAAAAGCAATTCTGAGAGGACAGTTTACAGCTCAGAGTGATTGAATGTGATTTTTTTTTTGCATTATAAAATCGATGCAATCTCAATTCGATAATTAAACGAAGCCCTTCAAGGTCTTAGAAAAATGAGGACAAGCCAAATTCACATTCAGTAGATGAGAAGATGTGAACATGGCATAAACTAATGAAATAGAGACCAAACGATCAATACTTTGGATGGATTCAGCAAACTGTAGTCTTTGGAAAAAAACAATAAGATTAACAAACCCTAAGTAAGCAAACCAAAAAAACACAGAAAACACCAAATGACAAACTAGAGATGAAAAAGAGAGGCGTAACAACAGATACCAATGAATAGGAGTATTTTGAAAAGAAAAGATATGCCAAAATCCTGGAAAATCTGAAAGAAGTGGATAAATTCCTAGATACATGTTCCCCAAATTAAATCAATCAGACCCATAAGAAGCAACAAGATTGAAATAATGAGTCAAACATATATTAAAAGCCTGGGCAGGGTATGTTCATGTCCAAAGTCTACCATGTAAGGAAGAGCCAACATCTATATTCTTCAAATGGTCCCATGATAGTGAACGGAAAGAGTACTACCCTACAAAGTCAGTATTCCTTCGAAACCAAAACCAGATAAAGGCACCAAAATGAAGAGACTGAAAAGGAGTGACAGGAAGAGAATAGGGTGAGGAAAGGAGGGAAGGAAGGAGGGAGGAAGGAACAGAGTTATAAACCAGTTTCTCTGATTGAAAAAGAAATCCCATAAGCTCAAAAATTCTCAATGTAGTCTTCACAAAACACATTAGGTATGTCACATGCCATGATCAAGTTGGTTTCATCCAAAGAATACAAAGTTGGCTCAACATTCATAAAAATGTGCCTCTGATACAACAAAACATCCTTTCATGACAAAAGCCCTGAAGAAATTAGAAATTGAAGGAACATACCTCGACATAATAAAGGTTGTATACAACATATCTATAGACAACATTACATTAAGTGATCAAAAAACATTATGTTTCAGGGGAATGTTATTTCCATTAAAATCAGAATGGAGATAAGAGCATATATTTTTTCCACTCTTATCAAATATAATACTTGAAATGTTAAGAGTAATGAGACAAGAGAAAGTAATGAGATATACAAGAAGGGAAGAAAACACTGCCCCCATTTGGACACAGCATGATACTACACTTAGAAAACCTTAAGGATTCCACTAAAAATTCTGATCTGGGCTGGACATACGGGTTGGATGTTAAAAGTGCTTGTTTTCAAAGCCTGATGGCCCTTGTTCAATTCTCCAGCGCCCGGGTAAAGCCATTTGCACAAAGTAGCACATGGTCTGGAGTTCCTTTGCAGTAGCAGGAAGCCCTGGCTTGCCTATGATCTCTCTCTCTCTCTGTGTCTCTTTCTGTTTCTCTCTCAAACTAATAAAAGAAAATTCAAAAAAGAAACTCTGATGTGATGGAAAAAAAAAATGAAGCAAAGCAGCAGGGCATGAGGGTATGAAATCAACATAAAAGTGTCTAACTGCCCTGAAAAAAAATCTGGAAAATAATTTACAGTAGCTTAAAAAAAGCAAAACAAAACAAAACAGCAGGGCATGGTGGCGCACGCCTTTAATCCCAGCACTCGGGAGGCAGAGGTAGGAGGATCACTGTGAGTTTGAGGCCACCCTGAGACTACATAGTGAATCCCAGCTCAGCCTGGGCCAGAGTAAGACTCTACCTCAAAAAGCAAAAGCAAAAGAAAAAGAAAAACCAAAGGGAATGAGACCCTACCGTGAAACCCCCCCCCCCAAAAAAAAAGAAACAGAGTCCTCATCAAAATGACAATGACGTTCTTCACAGAACCAGAAAAATACAACCCTCAAATTAATCAACAAATAAGTAAACTTAAAATTAATGAATGCAATCCTAGGCAGAAAAAGCAATTGTAGGAGTATCATAATATCTATTTTCAAATTCTACTAGAGATATAGCAACAAAAAGAGCACAGTGCTGGCGATAAAAACAGACAGGTACACCAATTAAGTAGAAGAGAGACACCAGAAATTAACCAATCTAGTCTCAGACCCATTAATTTTGACAAGGGTGTTAAAAATACATTGGAAAAAGCTGGCTTGGTCACGGTGACATGCACATAAATATCATCAAGTTGTACACATTGTGAATCTGGGAAAAGAAATTTAAATTAGCTTGTTGAGAAAGAGGTAATATTGCCACAAGAAAGATATCTGGAAAAAATAGAGGTTTTCTTTACACCTTTTACTTTGTGATATCTGAGTGTGTGATATATGAGAGTGTGCGATTGATACATGAGAGTGTGTGATATATGAGAGTGTGTGATATATGAGAGTGTGTGATTGATATATGAGAGTGTGTGATATATGAGAGTGTGATTGATATATGAGAGTGTGTGATATATGAGAGTGTGTGATTGATATATGAGAGTGTGTGATATATGAGAGTGTGTGATTGATATATGAGAGTGTGTGACATATGGGAGTGTGTGATATATGAACATTCTCATAAAGAACCTGGCAGTAGACACAGAGGGCAGAGGGGGTAATGTCTCATATCCTTTGAAACCAGATACCATGGTTGCTGGAACTTGAAATCTTTCTCCAGTCTTGGTTGTTGATTGAAAGGAGCTAATTTGTCATAACCACATCCATTTCTACGGGTCTCCTATGTTCCATGACCGTTTGACAAGGCCTTCATCAAGACGATTTTTAGGTTCACTTCAACTCCAGAGTACCTTTCTATAACAAATGCTGGAGCTTTCTAGTGACGATATCGCCATTTAGCTTTTCTGGTGGATAACTTCTGGCTTTAACCTGCATACGTGCATGTCCCAGAGCTCAGCTTACAAAACTTCCTAAACACTTATCTCAGACTCACAATATTTTTTGTATGGGAAAACTATGGTGCAGATAAGAACAAAAGTACAAAGTTTAAACTTTAGCAAAAAGGAAAAGAATTGGCAGGAAGATACAAAATAAAGGCTTAGAGAGAATAGTTGATTAATGAGAATGGTGTACATCTATTTTCCAATTAAATTTTTAAAAGACCTAAAATATGTAGCTAGATAAAGGATGAAATTGTAAAATAATGTGTTCTGAGAGATTTAAATTTTTCCCTTATGGTTCTATAGAAGATAAATTTGAAGTTTGATGTTTAACACAGTAAAATTGATTCTAATATGTTAACAGGATAATAATTAGTAATAAATATTGTAAGTATGGAGAATGGAGATATAAGGAAGAGAGGTGGTTAGAACATTGAGGATAACATAAAGAACTTTGACAAGATTAAGCCTGTCAATACTTCATCATTGATCTGTACACAGTCCATGAGACTCCACATATCTCTGAGTAGCTAATTGCTTTTTCTGTGAGAGAGGGAGTCAAGTATATCAGTAGTATACTCACTGATGGGTTGTTTGTTCCACA
Source organism: Dipus sagitta (assembly GCA_036346955.1). Taxonomy (NCBI): domain Eukaryota; kingdom Metazoa; phylum Chordata; class Mammalia; order Rodentia; family Dipodidae; genus Dipus; species Dipus sagitta. The sequence continues at coordinate 123,484,497 of CM070779.1, read as the reverse complement.
GTAAATAACCTTCTTCCCAGTATCATGCAAGCAACTACAATTTTTAAACTCAATTTGTTAAACAAAGGCGTGCAGATAGGATGAGGACTAAAAGGGATGAGGAAGGTTGAAAAGGGTATTAAAAATAAGAGGAGGGGATAAAAGAGGGTAATTTGGAAGAATAAGATCAAAATGTATTATAACATGTACAAAAATGTTAAAAGTGAAAAAAACATAAAATGTTTTAAAAAGAATTTTAAATGAACATAGTATTGAAAAGAACAACAATTTCAAATTTTGGCCATGTGATTTCACATTGTCTTATTAGTGCAACTTTCAACCATTCAGCTGAATACAGAGGATGGTTATACCAGTCTTCTGTACTTCAGCGAACTGTGATGATGAATGAAACTACTGCATGCCAATGTGAATTTTGTAATGTATTGTAGATGTCAAATGCATGCCAACAGCCATTTTAGTTAATATAAAGTAATGCTAGATAGTGTTGGCAAAAGAATTGAATACAGAGAGAACATGAAAGTGTAAAATCTTGTTTATTTATTTACTTGAGAGAGAGACTGAGAGAGAGAGAGAGAGAAAGAGGCAGATAGAGAGAAAGAATGGGCATGTCACAGCCTCTACAAACAAATTTTAGATGTATGCACCACCTTGTGCATCTAGCTTTATGTGGGTACTGTGGAATCAAACCCAGGTCCTTTAGCGTTGTAGGAAAACACTTTAACAGCTAAACTATCCTTCCAGACCTAACACTTCATATAAAGTCTTTAAACCTGTGCCCTGAAGTTGTTGTAAAACTTTCTAAAGATGTTATATAATTGACCACTTTTTGAAAAAGCAGAGATCAATGAACCTGACAGATCCTCTTTGCTTTGCTCTAATTACTATAATTATCCTTGTTAGTTGATTTTCTGCTTCGTGGATCTCTGGACTCCAGTTATCTTTGATTTCTCTGTCTTGTCTTGGGCGGAGGCATAGCTATGCCTGTCAGTGAGGTTGTAATATTTGCTCTACTTGTCTTGGCCATGTTGTTTGAATTGATTCCAATACATTTGTATTCATTGAACTCTCTAAAAGTCTCCTCCCAATGTACAGTTCTAAGGAGCTGGTGCACAACTGGTGTGTTGTCCCCTTTTGTGGCAAAGCTAGAAAAAAACTAAGAACATGGTGTCGCTTCCCAAATTAAACTAAACTAAGCTAAACTAAAGCTAAAGTAAACTAAAATACAATACAATACTAGCATAGAAAAGGCAAAAGAAATTGCAAACAGACTAGTACTATGACCCACAGTTTATCAACTAATTGTTTCCTCACACACCAGAACAAAAAACGATGAGAAATTCACCTCTTCAGTGAGCCAAAAAAGTTTTAGAAGGGAATTTCATTGATGAAGATTCTTCAGAGAAACAATATACACCCTCACACAAGTGCCACCATTATGACAATATTGTATTAGAGATGTATAGCTATACAAGCTGTATTCATCTATATGTTTATTACAAGGTATTGGGGTCTTGTAGTTATGGACACTAGGAAGTTTCCTTACCTGTGAGCACAGGACAACTGGTGGTGTACTTTCAAAGCTTGGGAACTAGAAAACTGATGGTTTAGACTTTAGTCTGGATCTAAAGGTCTGAAAACAAGGTGAACTGAAAGCAGGCAACTAGTGGCCCAGATCAAGCAGTCAGGATTGTTTAATTCAACAAACCTCAGCCATTTTCCTATTCAGACAGTAAGGGATTGGGTCATTTTCATTCACACTACAGAGGACCAGTTGATTTACTCAGTCCAACAGTTTACATGGCAATCTGTACTTGATACATACCCAGAAACAGTATTTCAACCAGCTATCTGGGCATCTTATAGCTCAATAATAGTGACACATTTCATTAACCATTACAAATATGCATGCTTTTCTATCCATATGTCCACACTTTCTTCTTGAACTCTTTTATAATGGAAATGACAAGTGGATAACTTTAAATAGCAATCCATCAAGGCAAAGTCAATTTTGGCCTTGTTTCTTTTCTTATCTCCCCTTTCTCTTTGAAGTCGGCCTTCATCTTAATTAAACATTCCTTTTCCCTGGAAAATTTTATAGGACTCCTACGTAATGTGCAATAGAAGTCAGAGAAGTGCAAGGTTTCATAATCTTTGAAGAAACTATTAAACAAAAGGTAAACCTAACAGGATTCTACCTAAGACAAGTGAATTAGTAAAGATGAGTGCATAGTTTATTACTATTTTATTTAGCAGAACTAAAAGTAAGATTTCAGAACTTTTAGGTTTTAAGCAATGTTCCATGAATGAGCTACAAAATAATGATTGGTAAAGCTTGCAATATTTCTTTAAACTATTCATTTTTGATGATTAACTCTATGCAATATAATATTAGGCTTATTTTTAAACATCTGTTGGGGGCATGGTGGGTTCAAAAATGGTACACAAGGGCTGCAGAGATGGTTTAGCAGTAAAAGCACTTTCCTGAAAAGCCTAAGGACCCAGGCTCAATTCCCCAGTACCCATGTAGGCCAGATGCGCAAGGTGGTGCATGTGTCTAGAGTTCTTTTGCAGTGGTTGGAGGCCCTGGTATGCCCATTTTCTCTCTATCTCCCTCTTCCTGTCTCTCTCCCCCTCACTCTCTCAAATAAAATAATTAAAAAAATTGGAACAATGTCTGGAAATATTTGGAACATTAAGCTGAGTGTCCTTTTTGGGCTTTGAGTAGTATATAATAACTAACTTCATAATTGGGATTAGTTGTATTATTAAAAGTGTTTGGGAATTTTTTGCACTTGTTATGTGAAAAAAAAGTGTTTGATAAAAAACTGAATTTATTGGAGAAGAAAGTGACTAAATCATTCTAATTCCCCAAAGAAGGAATTAAAAAATAAAGGAAGAATAATAAAAAGCAACAAAGTAATCTAAAAAGCATACAGACAACGATGTGATTATTATATAGAGTCAATGAAAAGCAAATAAATTTATCTGTTTTTTAGCACTTGATACTTATGAGTGTGTATTCTCACATATGAGTAGATAAGACATTAGAAATACTTAGCATTTTCACAAAACACCCATTTTATCTGCCTTTCTTAACTTTTCCTATGCATAGAAAGTACTATTCTATCTCCATAATCTTTGTTACCTTTTTCTCTCATTGAGATAATGGCAGTACCTTTCCATGCTCAAGTCAGATAGAAAGTTTGGGCCATGAAGAACACATTTCATGTTCCCTTCTTCTTCAAAATGCATGTAAATGGATACCCTAAAATCTCTTCATTGCTTAGTATGATTAAAATGTGCCTCTCATGTTTAATTCCTTTAGACTTAATAAGGCAACTTTTTATTTGATTTGGACATTTCATGTTTTTTTTTTAAACTGATATATTTTAAAATGTCTTACTGGTGAATATTCATTGTACATAGTGATGTGTCTCATAGATATTATCATTCAGGAAGATATGCTTCACATTATATACATTGACAATATTTATCTGCCTAGTCTGTTATGGTTAATTCGAATTGTCACCTTGACTGAATTAAGAATCACCACAGAAATGTATCTTTGGTGGTGTCTTGGTAGGTATTTACAGAAAGAATTAGCTGAAAAGGGAATATGCATGCTGATTAGAGATGGTTTGTCTCAAGGTAAATGACAGGACCAAAGTACCATGATTCCCCTCTCTTGCCTCAGTGATCGCAGGTACAACATGACCAGCTCCATACCACTCCTGCTACCATGATTCCTTCCTGATGATTGTATACCCAAAATAAACTCTTCCTTCCCTAAGTTGGCTCCTCATTGGTATTTGGTTGCAACAATAGAAAAGATAATATAGAATACTTGTACTGAGCTGTGGGAGCATTGCTGTGTGAAACCTCACCATCTGGTTCTTAGGCCTTTAGAACTGCTCTTCTGGAAGAGCTTGGAACTTGGATTTAGAAGAACCCTAGGATTCTTAAGCAGAGCTTAAATATCTTTCTGGTGGAAAACTGGAGAAATAGAATGGTGACAGAAATTCAAACATTATAGGATCAGGTCATTGAGTTTCAGAAGGACCTAAATGACTCCTCGGAACTGAGCTAGAGATAATTGGTGCTATATTTGGGCAAAGAGTCTGCATTTTGACCATGTCTCAATAATTTAAATGTGGCTGAATTCAAAAGTAAGGGCCTAATTGTTTTTATTTTCCTACTTTCCCATTTTTTCACTTTTATGTTTATCTATTTACTTGAGAAAGAGAAAGGTAGATAGGGAAAGAGAGAATGGGTGTGCCATGGTCTCTAGCCACTATAAATGAATTCCAGAAACATGCACCTTCTTGCACATCTGGCTTATTCAGGTACTAGGGAATTGAACCTGGGTCCTTAGGCTTTGCAAGAAAGCACCTTAACCACTAAGCAACCTCTCCAGTCCTTAACTGTTTTGAATAGAGAAAATTTTGAGTTAGGCTAACATTCAGGTTATGGAATGTCTCACATTAACTGCTATTTTTCGATTTACGGAAGGAACAGAAACATACAAAACCTGTAATGCTTGGCAAGGAAAGAAGTGTGAGCACACAATTTTAAAGTTTTGAATAAGGTTGGTGTGCAGAAAGAGATTAACATCAATAAAGATAAATCCTACTACTTTCTATTAGGATCCTAGGAAGGCTATCCCGAGAGTAAGACTATACACATTATAGGCTTTAATTTATGAAAGTTCAAATTAACTAAAAAGAGACAACCTAAACCGAGAATGCCGGCTCTACTCTACCCCTGTGGCTTTCCTCATTGGACAGCCTATCATTATGGAATTCTCAACACTTTGGAGTCTCCATTGCAACTTAGACTTCACTTTTCCATCTTTATATCATGGCCTCACAGAGCCTCTGGAGGAAACCCACCAGAGGCATTCTAGAACCTTAGTGTAAGCATCCCTGATTCCTCATGCATTTTTCATGTCTGCAAAACCTCTACTACCTAGATGACACTACCACCTCTTGCTGCCAGCTCAAGCTGTCATACTTGAATAAGAGCTGTATGCATTTTGGAGGAGGGCACCCTATGTTAGCCTTCGCAGCTTAGGGACTTTTCTTTAGAATGAATTTGGATCTTCAAAGTTTAATCCTTCAGTGAGTAGGGTCTTGTCCTCTGGGTACCTCTCCTATTGTCCAAGCATAGAGCAGAAAGTTTATCTTTAATGGCATTGATCTCTTTAACAATGATAAAGTTTCTTTCTCCATGACCACTTTGTCTACAACTTTAAACTTGCTTATCTCCTTTACCAAACTGTACCTTTTTTCATATCATTTTCCATCACTCGCTTCCTTCTCACTATAAGCGTGGATAAGAGCAGTGAGCTGAAACAGTTCCACAACCTGAATGCTATCCTGTATTGAAATTTCCTCCATTAAACAAATTAGTCCATCACTTGTGAATTTAATCAGATATAAGTTCTTAGGACATAAGAAAAATGTAGCTGAAACATGGCTGACTACTAGAATACTCACAACAAAGTATTTTTACCCCTCTGAAACCTCATGAGCCAGATGTTGTAGTCACATTATCACTTCTGGGACAAAACACCTGACCAGAAGCAGCTTATAAGAGGAAAGGGTTTTCTTTAGGCTTACAGTTACAAGGAGAAGCTTAATCATAGCAGAGGAAGTCTAGAACACTGGCCATGATCCTCAGACCAGGATGAGATGCCAAAGAAGTCACAACAGTGCAAACATACTGTTGAAGTCAAATTCACATTGCTGACAGAAATCACCTGACCAAGAGCAGCTTTTGGCAAAAAAAAGGTTTTTTTTGGCTTAAAGACTCAAGAGGAAGCTCCACAATGCTGGCCCACGTAAGGTGGACAACAGGAACAGGAGAGTGTGGCAAACACTGGCAAGAGGAAGCTGACTATAACACCCATAAGACCACCTCCAACAATACACTGACTCCAGGAGGCCTTAATTTCCAATTGTCATTAGCTGGGGAAACTAGCATTCAGAACACCTAAGTTTATGGGTGATACCTGAATCAAATCACCATATTCCACTCCTGGCCCCTATAAACTGATAACCATACAGGATATAAAATGTAATTCATTCATCCAACTTTAAAAGTCTCCTTTTTCTTATCACTCCTAATGATGTTCAAACATCCCCATAATCCAAGTTCTTTTATCTGAGCCATAAATCCCCCTAAAGCCTGTAATAGCACAGAATAAATACTCATACTGCAAAAGATGGCATTGAGCATAGCAAAGAAATATTCAACCAATACCAGATGTAAACAGGGCAAACATCAAACTCTCTAACTCCAAGTCCAACAACTCTAGTCAGTAACAAGTTTCTAGGTCAGATAATTCTAACCAGCAACAAGTCTCTGGAGTTCCAATTCTGCCCCTCCAGTTAGCCTACTCACAGTCCTTGAAAACTTCATCTGGGCTGGCAGCTTTTCTTATCAGCCATTTTGTGGTCCCAGCATTGCCACTGGGTCTCCACTGAAATTCACAGTTCATCCTCACAGCTCCATTCAGTCTCCATGCAGGCAATCCTGCTTCACACTGCCCATGACCATTTCCAAAACACAAGACCACATTGCAAACTCAATGCCCCTCTCTTTTCTGCATTTCTTATACTCCACAATACTAGGTAGGGTGACAATTTGTTAATCCATGGGGAAATAAAGCAACTTTGAAGAACAGGACACTCCTTGAGCACTCAGGCCCCTTCAAAAGAGTCTACATTCTTCCTGTTGTCCTAGTGAAAGTCAGCTGGCTCAATCTTGCCGGGTTCTCTGGCAGGTAGGGCTGTGGGAGAGCTGGTCCTGCTGGTCTCTCCCTGGGGCTGAACGGGATGGTGAGTGTCGATGACCCAGACCCCCTCCTAGTCACGGGAGAGAAACACACTGAGTCGGGAGACTTGTCAAAGCAGGATCTCGTTTTATTGTATCAAGCAGGCACTTATATAGCATCAAGGTAGGGGGTGGGAGCCTTAGGATGGGGTGAGGATTAAGGGCCAATAATATTTCACCACGTTAGTAGTAGCTGGGCAGAGGCAGCTTTAGGTCAGGCCTTGCTGAGTCACTCCTATGCGGAAGTCACAGGCCAAAGACAGGTCGCCAAACTCTAGCCAGGCTCAAGAAGTTCCACTGGGCCTCGAGTCCGGGCCTCTTTAGGCCCAACACAATCTCAGTGGTTTTAATCTCTTACACAATTGCAGATGAATGGGAAGCAGTTTAGGCCCAAAGATTTCATTTTTTCTGTGCCATATCCCTCTGCACACACCAGTTCATTTCTACACAATGCAACCCTGCACAACTTCTCGGGACATGGGCATATACAAGCAGGCTTCTCACACGAACTCCTTGTAGCCTAGTCCAGGCAAAGCTCTTTCTAACCCTTACAAACCAAACCTCACGGTCCATAGTTCTTACTGCGTTCAGGTCTTTCAACTCTGACCAGAATAGCTCATCAAGCTGTACTTACAACACTGAAAAATATCTCTTATGCCAAGGTTTCAAGTTCATCCACGTGCCTCTTGAAAATCAGCTCCAAAAGGCCAAAGCTACACAATCAGGTATCTAGCAGCAAATGACCCCACTCTCGGTATCAATATTACTATTTTAGTCAGGTTCATGTTGCTGCCAGAAATTACCCAACCAGGAGGAGCTTTGGGGGGAAAAAAAAAAGTCTTTATGATGGCAGGGAGAATGATGACATGAGCAGAGTGTGGACATCATTCCCTGGCTCATATAAGGTGGACAACAGGAACAGGAGAGTGTGCCAAACACTGACAAGGGGAAACTAGCTATAACACCCATAAGTTGACCCCCAACAATACACCACCTCCAGGAGGCTTTAATTTCCAATTGCCATCAGCTAGGGAGACTAGCATTCAGAACACCTAAGTTTATGGGCATCACCTGAATCAAACCACCACCCACAGTAATAGCCTGTTTTCAGTATCATCCCTTCAACTCCAAGAAATTTTGGTTAATAAAGGAACAGAGAAAATACACTGTACTAATATATTACTTACTAAGAATAGGAACAGAAAGAAAATGTGCACAGTAATACTAGCAATTATCATTACAAGAGCAAAGAAAGATAGAAGAAAGGAAAGTAAATAGAAAGTGAAACATAGAAGAGATAAGAAATCTCTAGTTAGTGATAGAGTGAAAAGAGTAGAATGAGATTTACTCAGTTAACCACGAGCAATCTCAAAACAATCTCACTGTTCAGGATGTTGAGGCAGAAAGAACCCCAGCCATAGGAGAGCCTGTTTGCCTTTACAGACCCTTTCTCCAAAAATAAATAAATATGTTAATCAAATTAAATATAACTTATGAATTTATGACTAAGGTTGGGCACTCATGAGGCAGAGGTAGGAGGATTGCCATAAATTATAGGCCACCCTGAGACTACATAGTTAATCCCAGGTTAGCCTGGGCCAGAGTGAGACCCTACCTCGAAAAACCAAAAAAGAATAAGAACAATATAGGACAAAGATGATCCATCATATTGATATTACATATTATACATGTGGAGTATAAAAATTAAGGATAGGCTGGAGAGATGACTTAGTGGTTAAGGTACATGTCTGCAAAGCCAAAGGAGTCAGGTTGGATTCCCCAGGGCCCACATAAGCCAGATGAACAAGGTGGCGCATGTGTCTGGCATTCATTTGCAGCGGCTGGAGGTCCTGGTGGTCTCTCTTTCTGTCTCTCTCAAATGAATAAATAAGTGAAAATTAAAAAAAAAGAGAACTGGATAGGGTACAGTCTATCTGGTCACTCATGGAAGCCCAGGTACAGAGTTCATCGCTGTCATTTCACCTGTTTGAATGTAGGTGTGGATAGTTTCAGGGCTGGGCACCAGGCACTGTTCCTCTAGTTACCTTCTGCGCCTAGACACAGGACACAGTCATTGGCAACATTTTTCCCTGTGTGCCTTAGACATAAGCATCTTTAAGCTTCACTAATTGCTCATCCCTCTCCTCAGGAGCTTGTGAATCTCAATTCTAGTCTGTGGCTCAGACTAGAGTCTCGTGTGTTGATTGGTGTGTGTTTCTGTATTGGAGAACCCCCCCCCCACCCCTGCCCCACCCCAGTAGATCTATTCTACAGGTTATGTCTCAAAGAACAGAACATTCTCACTCGCCTTAGGCTCTCAGAATGGATCATGCAGTTTATCCTGTCCATCACAAAGCTGCCAATCGAACACAGTAAGGGTGCTTTTTTTAAATAAAAAATGTTTATTTATTTATTAGAGAGAGATAAAGGCAGTAGACAAAGACAGAGAAAGAGAGAGAGAGAGAGAAAGAATGGGTGTGCCAGGGCTTTAAGCTACTGCAAACGAACTCCAGAAACAAGCACTACATTGAACATCTGGCTTACATGGGTCCTGGAGAATTGAACAGGGATCCTTTGGTCAATGCAGCAAACAATGAGAGATCCTGCCTTAAAAGAAAGTGGAGAGTCTGGGAGATTGCTCAGCAGTTAAAGCCCTTGCCTTCAAAACTGAAGCATCTGGGTTTGAATTCCCAGTACCTATGTAAATCCAGATGTACAAAGTGGTGCATTCATCTGAGTTCATTTGCAGTGGCTGGAAGGCCGCATGCCAATTTCTCTCTGTCTGTCACTCTTCTCTCTGTCTCTATCTCTGTTTTAAAATAAAGGAATCAACCAATAAATTAATGTTTTTTTTTTTAAAAAAAGAAAGTGAACAGTGAGGACTACACTCAAAGTTGAAAGTTGTGCCTGACATCCACAAAGTTGTGGCATGTGTATAACCATATTCATTCACACGTGAACATGCACAAATCACACACATACACACACACACACAACACACACACACACACACAACACACACACACACAACACACACACACACAAACTGTACATTCTTTTTTTTTTTTTTTAAAAAGTCTGGAAGTAAAATGCAACTTTGCTTGGGATCTCTTTTTGTCACAGTCCAACTTTGAGGACTTACGCTAATCATGCTTGGAGCAGTGCATTGTCTGCTTGTGGGTGACCTCCCTGGTAGTGCCTTAGGAGCTTTCTTCCATTGAGTTCTATTTTCTAGGTTTGCCTTCTGTATGTGCTACTAAAACAAGTGATCTTCCACCACCATCTACCTTATAGGATAGCTATTCTCCAACAATTACCCATTTATTGTCAGGAGATTCTAATAGTTGTTATACGCGTATCACCTACCTCTTCCTGTTTCAAAATTTAGTTTCAATTTGACCAAAAATAATTGGGTAGCTATGGGGCATATTGTAATATTTTTGATTTATATTATGTTTAAAAGATTCATCCAATCTGATTACCATATCTACCACTTAGCCAGCAAAGAGTTGCCATCCCCGAGACTGCGTCATGAATTCCAGGTCAGCGTGGGCTAGAGTGAGACCCTATATTGAAAAAAAAAATCTATATTTATTTGATGTAGGGAGGGAAGGAGAGAGTGAGGGAGAAAGACAGATACATAGATGAGAGACAGAAAGGAAGAGAGAGAGACAGAGAGAGGGAGAGAGAGAGAGAGAATGGGCATGTCAGAGTCTCTTGCCATTGCAACCAAACTCCATATGCATGAGCCACTTTGTGTGTTTGGCCGTATATGGTTACTAGGTAATTTCACCCACACCGGAAGCAAGCACCTTTAATCACTGAACCATCTGTATACCCTCGCATCGATTCTTTAGGACTGGGGAGGTGGTGAGTAGATAAGGCAGGTGCTGGACAAGCCTCACAACCTTAGTTAAGATCCCTGGAACCCATCTCAAGATGGACCCATGGTGCAAGAGTCCGTAATCCCTGTAACACTACTGTGAGGTTGGAGGAAAGACATGGGAAAATCTGTAGAAGCTTGTAAACCAACAATTCTGGTCAATGCAGCAAACAATGAGAGATCCTGCCTTAAAAGAAAGTGGAGAGTCTGGAGAGATTGCTCAGCAGTTAAAGCCCTTGCCTTCAAAACTGAAGCATCTGGGTTTGAATTCCCAGTACCTATGTAAATCCAGATGTACAAAGTGGTGCATTCATCTGGAGTTCATTTGCAGTGGCTGGAAGGCCTGGCATGCCAATTTCTCTCTGTCTGTCACTCTTCTCTCTGTCTCTATCTCTGTTTTAAAATAAAGGAATCAACCAATAAATTAATGTTTTTTTTTTTAAAAAAAGAAAGTGAACAGTGAGGACTACACTCAAAGTTGAAAGTTGTGCCTGACATCCACAAAGTTGTGGCATGTGTATAACCATATTCATTCACACGTGAACATGCACAAATCACACACATACACACACACACACACACACACACACACACAAACTGTACATTCTTTTTTTTTTTTTTTTCTCCTCCTCCTCCTCTTCTTGCTATGTAGCCCAACCTGTTCTGGAACTCATAACAGTCCTCCTGCCTCAGCTTCTCAAATACTGGAATTATAGATATGAGCTATCACACATGGATCATTCTTTTTTTTTTCTTTTTTTTTCTCCATTTTTATTAATATTTTCCATGATAACAAAAAAAATCCCATGGTATTACCCTCCCCCCTTTCCCCTTTGAAATTCCATTCTCCATCATATCCCCTCCCCATCTCAATCTTTCTACTTACATATATACAATACCAACCTAATAAAAGCCCTCCTCCCTTTCTTTCTCTTCCCTTTCTATCTCCTTTTTTAACTTACTGGCCTCTGCTACTGAGTTTTTTCCTTCTCACACAGAAGCCCAATCATCTCTAGCTAAGATCCACATATGAGGGAGAACATGTGGCGCTTGGCTTTCTGGGCCTGGGTTACCTCACTTAGTATAATTCTTTCCAGATCCATCCACTTTTCTGCAAATTTCATAACTTCATTTCTCTTTACTGCTGAGTAAAACTCCATTGTATAAATGTGCCATATCTTCATTATCCACTCATCAGTTGAGGGACATCTAGGCTGGTTCCATTTCCCAGCTATTATAAATTGAGCAGCAATAAACATGGTTGAGCAAGTATCTCTAAGGTAATGAGATGAGTCCTTAGGATATATGCCTAGGAGCGCTATAGCTGGGTCATATGGTAGATCAATCTTTAGCTGTTTTAGGAACCTCCACACTGATTTCCACAATGGCTGGACCAGATTGCATTCCCACCAACAATGTAGAAGGGTTCCTTTTTTTCCACATCCCCGCCAACATTTATGATCATTTGTTTTCATGATGGTAGCCAATCTGACAGGAGTGAGATGGAATCTCAATGTAGTCTTAATCTGCATTTCCCTGATGACTAGGGATGTAGAACATTTTTTTAGATGTGTATATGCCATTCGTATTTCTTCCTTTGAGAATTCTCTATTTAGCTCCATTTCCCATTTTTTGATTGGTTTGTTTGATTCCTTATTATTTAACTTTTTGAGTTCTTTGTATATCTTAGATATTAATCCTCTATCAGATATATAGCTGGTGAAGATTTTTTCCCATTCTGTAGGTTGCCTCTTTGCTTTCTTCACCGTGTCCTTTGCAGTGCAAAATCTTTGTATTTTCATGAGGTCCCAGTGGTTAATCTGTGGTTTTATTGCCTGAGCAATTGGGGTTGTATTCAGAAAGTCTTTGCCAAGACCAATATGTTGAAGGGTTTCCCCTACTTTTTCCTCTAGCAGTTTCAGAGTTTCAGGTCTGATGTTAAGGTCCTTAATCCATTTGGACTTAATTCTTGTGCACGGAGAAAGAGAAGAATCTATTTTCATCCTTCTACAGATATATATCCAGTTTTCCCAACACCATTTGCTGAAGAGGCTGTCTTTTCTCCAATGAGTATTTTTGGCATTTTTATCAAATATCAGGTGGCTATAACTACATGGGGTTACATTTGGGTCCTCTATTCTGTTCCATTGATCTACGAGTCTGCTTTTGTGCCAGTACCATGCTGTTTTTGTTACTATGGCTCTGTAGTATAGGTTAAAATCAGGTATGGTGATACCACCAGCCTTATTTTTGTTGCTCAGTATTATTTTAGATATTCGAGGTCTTTTGTGATTCCAAATGAATTTTTGGATTGTTTTTTCTATTTCCGTGAAGAATGCCTTTGGAATTTTGATGGGGATTGCGTTAAATGTGTAGATTGCTTTTGGTAAGATTGCCATTTTCACAATATTGATTCTTCCAATCCAGGAACAAGGGATGTTTTTCCACTTCCTAGTGTCTTCTGCAATTTCTCGCTTGAGTGTTTTAAAGTTCTCATTGTATAGATTCTTTACTTCCTTAGTAAGGTTTATTCCAAGGTACTTTATTTTTTTTGATGCAATTGTGAATGGGAGTGATTCTCTGATCTCATCCTCTGTGTGTTTGTTGTTAGCATATATGAAGGCTACTGATTTCTGTGTATTTATTTTGTATCCTGCTACATGACTGTAGGTTTTTATCAGCTCTAACAGTTTGCTAGTAGAGTTTTTAGGGTCCTTTATATATAGAATCATGTCATCTGCAAATAATGATAACTTGACCTCTTCCTTTCCGATTTGTATCCCTTTTATGCATGTCTCTTGCCTTATTGCTATGGCTAAGACTTCCAGAACTATATTAAATAAAAGTGGGGACAGTGGACACCCTTGTCTTGTTCCTGATTTTAGTGGAAAAGCATCCAGTTTTTCCCCATTTAGTAATATGTTGGCTGTAGGCTTATCATAAATAGCCTTTATTATATTGAGATATGTTCCTTCTATTCCCAGTCTATGTAGGACTTTTATCATGAAGGGATGTTGGATTTTGTTGAATGCTTTCTCTGCGTCTAATGAGATGATCATGTGATTTTTGTCCTTCAACCCATTTATATAATGTATAACATTTATAGATTTGCGTATGTTGAACCATCCCTGCATCTCTGGGATAAAGCCCACTTGGTCAGGGTGAATGATCTTTCTAATGTATTCTTGTATTCTGTTTGCCAATATTTTGTTGAGAATTTTTGCATCTATGTTCATGAGGGAGATTGGTCTGTAATTTTCCTTTTTTGTTCTATCTTTGCCTGGTTTTGGTATCAGAGTGATGCTGGCTTCATAGAAGGAGTTTGGTAGAAATCCTTCTTTTTCTATTTCATGGAAAAGCTTAAGAAGCAATGGTGTTAGCTCTTCCCTGAAGGTCTGGTAAAATTCAGCAGTGAATCCATCTGGGCCTGGGCTTTTTTTAGTTGGGAGATTTTTGATAACTGTTAGGATCTCCATGCTTGTTATAGGTCTATTTAAGTGATTAATCTCATCTTGATTTAATTTAGGTAGGTCATATAAATCAAGGAAATCATCCATTTCTTTCAGATTTTCATACTTTGTGGAGTATATGTTTTTATAATATGTCCCTATGATTTTTTGAATTTCTCTGGCATCTGTCGTGATGTTACCTTTTTCATCTCTAATTTTATTAATTTGTGTCTCTTCTCTCTTTCTTTTGGTCAGATTTGCTAAGGGTTTATCAATCTTGTTTATCCTTTCAAAGAACCAGCTCTTTGTTTCATTAATTCTTTGTATTGTTTTTTTGGTTTCTATTTCATTAATTTCTGCCCTAATCTTTATTATTTCTTCCCGTCTACTGATTTTTGGTTTGTCTTGTTCTTCTTTTTCCAAGGCTTTAAGGTGAAGCATTAGGTCATTTATTTGCGACCTTTCTAATTTCTTAATATAGGCACTTAAAGCTATAAATTTACCTCTTAGAACTGCCTTCATTGTGTCCCAGAGATTTTGGTATGTTGTGTTCTCATTATTGTTTGACTCTATAAATTTTTTGATTTCCTTCTTGATTTCTTCATTGACCCATTCATCATTTAGTAATGTATTGTTTAGTTTCCATGATTTTGTGTATGCTCTATATCCTTTCTTGCTATTGATTTGTAGTTTGATTCCATTGTGGTCAGATAGAATGCAAGGAATTATTTCAATTTTCCTGAATTTGTTAAGATTTGCTTTGTGTCCTAATATATGGTCTATTTTAGAGAATGATCCATGTGCTGCTGAAAAGAATGTATATTCTGCAGCATTTGGATGAAATGTCCTGTATATGTCTGTTAGGTCCATTCCTTCTATGACCTCGTTTAGTCCAGATGCCTCTCTGTTTATTTTTTCCCAGGATGACCTGTCAATTGATGAGAGTGGGGTGTTAAAGTCACCAACTACCACTGTGTTTGGTGTTATCTGTGACCTTAGTTCTAACAGTGTTTGTTTGATGAATTTGGGAGCCCCCATGTTAGGTGCATATATGTTTAGGATTGTAATGTCCTCCTGTTGGAGTGTGCCCTTAATCAATATAAAGTGACCTTCCTTATCTTTCTTGACTAATGTTGGAGTGAAGTCTGCCTTGTCAGCTATTAGGATAGCAACCCCTGCTTGCTTTCTGGGTCCATTTGCTTGAAACACCGTTTTCCAACCTTTCACCCTAAGATAATGTCCATCCTTTGTAGAAAGGTGAGTTTCTTGGAGACAACAAATTGTAGGGTCCTGCTTTTTAACCCAGTCTGCAAATCTATGTCTTTTGGTTGGAGCATTGAGGCCATTGATATTAAGAGATATTATTGAAAGATGTGTATTTATGCTTGCCATTTTTTTTTTTTTTTGTGTGGTGGTTCTACCTTTGCTCTCTTATATTAACTAGTATTTGAGTGTTGTTTGTTGTTTTCCAGGTTCCTTATATGTGTGTTTTTCTTTCTCTTCGGCATGGAGGATTCTTTCAAGTATTTTGTGTAGAGCTGGTTTTGTCTTCAAATACTCCTTTAGCCTGCTTTTGTCATGGAATGTCCTTATTTCTCCATCTATTTGAATGGATAGTTTTGCAGGATAAAGTAGCCTTGGTTGACAGTTGTTATCTTTCAGAGTTTGGAATACACCACTCCAAGCCCTTCTGGCTTTGAAAGTTTGTGTTGAGTAATCTGCTGTGATCCTGATGGGCTTGCCTTTGTAGGTAACTTGATTTTTCTCTCTAACTGCTTTCAATATTTTTTCTTTGGATTGTGTGTTTGGTAGTTTGATTGTAATATGGCGAGGAGAGGTTCTTTCCAGGTTTTGTCTGGCTGGTGTTCTAAGTGCTTCCTGTATCTGCATTGGCACCTCTTTCCCAATTTGGGGGAAGTTTTCTTCTATGATTTTGTTGAAGATGCCTACTATACCTTTGGATTGAAATTCTTCTCCTTCTACTATACCCTGAATTCTTATATTTGATCTTTTCATAGTGTCCCGAATATCTTGAATTTCCCATTCATACTTTTCTATTAGTTTGTCTTTCTCTTTGTTGGATTGTATTAGATCTGCCACCTGGTCTTCTAGCTTAGATATTCTGTCCTCTCCTTCATCCATTCTACTGGTGAGATTTTCTACAGAGTTTTTTATTTCATTAACTGTGTTCTTCATTGCTAGTAATTCTGACTGGTTTTTCTTCATTATTTCTATTTCCTTATTTATGTCTTGTATTGATTTCTTTATTTCGTTAAATTGGTGTCCTGTATCTTCTCTGATTCCTTTGATTTCTTCTTTGAGTTCATTGAACATATTTACAATCATTCTTTTGAAATCTTTCTCAGGCATTTTCTCTAACTCGTTTTCACTAGAGGTCATTTCTGAAGCATTGATGCTTTTTGGTGGATTTATATTGCCTTGGTTTTTGGTGTTTCTTGTGTTATAATGTATATATTTTTGCATCTCGGATTAAGTTACTGCTTAGATTTTCCAGTTAGCTGGGTATCCTTTGCTGTATCTATTGATCTGATATTGTATATCTTCTATGTAGGAGATTAAGATGTTAGGTGTGGCTCTTACCACTCTCAGAGTATCTAGACACGTGGTCCTAGGGGTTAAGTTTGCCTGCTATGGGAGTATTCAAATAGGTTGAGTGGAATAAAATACAGGTATATTCTAAAATTTAACTAAACCCTATACACATTCAGTCAAGAACAGCACCGAGCATTTATGCAAGATTAGGTATTATAAAAACCAGATCCTCTATCAACAAAGAAGTTAAGATTTCTGGTCTGTTGAGGGATCCAAGTCAGCTTGTGACCAGGTGAGACCCTTCCCTAGTTCAATCCCAGTTACCTCTTTGGATGCTTTTGGTCTCAGTCAAGTTGCTGGCTGGGATGTTGGGCCGCTGTTCTGCTTTCTGGAACTGGGTACTGGCTTTTCCTGTGGGGCAAACCAAGCCTGGCAACTGTGGCCCTGCAGATTGGCGCCCCTGATGCTGGATCCCCGCTGCTGCCGCTGGAGCTGCCGCTGCTGGGACCACTGCTGCTGGATCCGCCACTGGAGATGCCACTGCTGGGTCTGCCCCCGCTGATCCGCTGGAGCTGCCGCTGCTGGGTCCTCCGCCTCTGATCCGCTGGTGCTGCCGCTGAGGGATCCGCCTCTGCCGCTGAAGCCGCTGGAGCCTCCGCTGCTGGATTCGCTGCCCTGAAGCCGCTGTGGCCGGTACCGGAGCAGCTGATGGTGTTTTTGGGGCTGGAGTCACGGCTTCCACCGCCGCTTCCGGCTTCCACCGCCGCTTCCGCTGCCGGGGTCTGAGCCGCCGCTGTTGGATCCCGAGTCGCCACTGCCGGAACCCAAGATGCAGCTGCCGGTGCCCGTGCTGCCGCTGCCGCTGCCAGAGTCCGAATCGCCGCTACCGGGTCCCGAGGTGCCGCTGCCGGAGCCCAAGTCGCCGCTACCGGGTCCCGAGCTGCCGCTTCCGGATCCCGAGCTGCCGCTACCGGGTCCCGAGCTGCCGCTGCCGGAGCTGCTTCGGCCTGCCCGTGTGGGCTCTGGATATCTCCTACTTCTCCGCTGCTGTTTTAATCTCTTATACACCTCCCTTGTGTATTTTGCTGGGTTTTCTTTGGCTTTTTCTCCCCTAGGCTGCTTAGGCGTGGTTCCTATGCCGCCATCTTGACCGGAAGTCTGTACATTCTTGATGTTCTTTTGATAAGCCAATTGACCATAAAATTTTGAGTTAATTTCTGGTCTCTCTCTTCTGTTCCCTTGGTTAGTTTCATGCTGCTTCCAGTATCATAACTTTATAATATATTTTTTTAACTAGAGCAGTATGATAGACTTAACTAAGTGTGTTCCTTGTGCTCAATATTGTTTTGGCTACTGGGATTTTTTACTGGTTCCATGAGATTTTTAGGATTGTTTATTCTACTTATGCAGAAAATGATACAGAGATTTTATCTGAATTTCATTGAATCTGTAGATTGTTTGTGGAGCAGTATGAATCTGTTCTTAATATGAAATCCCTATTTCTAAAAATATAATGCCTTTCCATTTACGTGTTTGCTTGTTTTCTGTTTCATTTATCAGTGTTTTAGAGACCTGGTGTATCCTATGTATAACTGTCATTAGTTCACTTTAAAGAGAAATATATATAGTTCCTGCCCCCAAAACAATCATTTCAATGTCAAAAGACTAGTAATTAAAGTTTTTAGATAAATGTCAAAGTGAAGTAACATGTATTTAAAGATTCAATTTATTTATGCATATATACATGCCTGTACATGTGAAGGTAAGGCGTGCCAGGGCCTTTTGCGACTATAAACAAGTGCCCATCAGGTTGTATGTGGTTAGCTGGGGAATTGAATCTGGGCCAGCAAGCTTAGGAAGTAAGTGCCTTTAACCACTGAAAAATCTATCTTCCCAGCCCTCAAAATGACATATTTTTATTTACAAAAATGGCCCTTAAAGGGTTGATATTAAAAGGGACTCACAATAAGGCAACTATTATTTTAAAGCTTTGATATTTATTGAGTTAATGTTTCATAAAATATGGTACGATAAGTATTATACAAGGAATTTTTTTCATTTAAATTAATACCACAGGTTCTCTTATTAATATATAATTTCAAAACTGTTAATGGTTCACTGATTTCCTTCATGGTGTATAAAGAGGATTTTGAATAATCATCACTTGCTACTGAAATTGGGATTTCAGTAATTCTTTTTCTGTTCTGCTGGATTATACCAAATGTATATAATTAAGGTTTTGTGGCTTTCCTATTCAAACTTCACTCACCTAAATTAAGGCACAGAGAGTATTAACTGATACTCTGTAATGGTTGTACTAATCTTCCTATATTAAGTTTCTACTGATCTACATAGCATACAATTACTTAAATAAAGATAACATGGATGGATGGTAAAGTTTCTTTTAAATATTTATTTATTTATTTATTTGAGAGAGATAAAGAGGCAGGGAGAGAAAGGAGAGAGGGAGAGAGAGAATGGGCATGCCAGGGTCTCTAGCTACTGCAAACAAACTCCAGATGAATGTGCCACCATGTGCATCTGGCTTACGTGGGACCTGGAGAATTGAACCTGGGTCCTTAGGCTTCTCAGGCAAGCACCTTGGCTGCTAAGTCATCTCTCGAGCCCAAGAATATTTTAATACTTGAATATTTTAATTAATTTAGGGTTTGCATAGAATTTTTAAAAAGGTGTTAAACAGTCCTAACAACACTGACATCTCACAGGATCAGTGTTGACAGTCTACAGAAATTCATATGTCTAACTTAGTTTCAAGTAGTTATTGTATTAGTTTTGATATATATTTATTTGTTTTATTCTTTATTATTTTTATATTCTTACCATTATTGAAATGTAAATTTCTATAGAGATATCTGGATAAATAAATAATTAAAATAAACATAATATTTATGTTTATTATAGGAAGAGATACTATCTAGAGCAATATTTGTAATTCTTTGGATTAAAGGTAGATATTACATGACTGAGACATAGGTAACATTGGAAACTCTTGGTTATTCACATCTGTGATCATCTTTGTTGTCTTAGACTTCCTGGAAATCAAGAGTATAATATCTGTAAGTTTATTCTGCTCCAAGTACTCATCTCTCTATTCTCATGTTCATCTCATCTTTTCCCCATCTCACTTGCATTAATTTAATCGTGTTTCAGTTGAATATCAGAATTCTTCTTTCTACATATTGAGAAGGAAGTCATTGAGTGCACACAGCTAGATGTCCCCATTAAACATGCACCAAACTATCTTATTAGGACACACTGTTAGATTAACCTTTTATCTGAATATTTCCTTATCATTGGCTCTGAACCTACCATTTATTTTGGTCACAGCTATTGTGCATTCCATTTTGTTTGTTTTGTTTTTCATAGTTATCTCTTTTTCTAAACAACAATCTTTGAGATAAAGTGGGCATCTACACACAATAAAGCTACTAAAATAGACATGAATATTAAATTACTTATTAGAGTGATAAAACTAATTACAGACTCTTTTAACTTCCCATATTATTAGCATTTAAAATAATTTACAATAACTGAAACTTCCATTTCCCTTTCATTATGTTCTAGGTTTTTCAAGAAATTTGCTAAAAATCAAGAAATTGAAAATTAGTGATAAGGAGAAATCATTATTATTAACCATGTAAAATGGCTAATGGGCTGGGCAGGAATGAAATAAATAAACAGGCTGAAAATTCTTTGAAACTAAAGTCTCATGATACAATGCTTCCAAGAACAAAAATTTCCCGATGAGTGCTTGGCTACTGCACACATAGAATGGGTTCTTACTCCCAAGTATCACTTTTAAGCAGTCTCCTTCATTCACAATGACAGTGATAAACTCAAATTTGATCAAAAATAATAGACTGTAGCAGATTACAAGGAAGCTGTATTATAAAATGCTCAAAGCAAACTCATGTCTTCAAACAGATCTTGGACCGTGTATCACACACTGTGGTTTGCAGATGCATTAAAAAGGCAATGAAAGCAGATTTTAAGGCAATTAAAATCAAGCTTAAATAAAGTTAAAAAGCAACAAGTAAATAAGATTAATTTGTAAACATCTCACCTACTGTTTTACTCTAGGTTCATCAAAAAGGTTTCTAATTAATATTAAAATAGTTGGCAATTTGATTACAGGCTAGGTACAAGTTCTCATTATGATTTGCAAATTAGTTAAATAAATGCTTGGCAATGCTAATAGAAGATAGTGGAAGCCAGATAAGGCCACTTTATATAAGCTAATTTACTGCTTTTAGAAAGGCTATTGAAAACGCACTAAAATTGTATATGCGGCTTTCAAAAAATTAGAAACTAAAGTCAGGAACAAAAGCCAGCATCTGATTTTATTGTTTATTTAGAATTTAAGCCATGATGCTCCAGAGCAGTTTTGCACAGTAGAAAGAAGCTTCTTTATCTTTTCTTTTTTCAGGTTTCACATGTGTAGGAGAGAAAGAGAAGAGAGAGAGAGACAGACAGACAGACAGAGAGGGAGAGGGAGAGAGAGAGAGAGAAAGAGAGAGAGAGAGAGTGCGTGTTTGCCCATAGTATGCATGTGGCCACAGTATGTATACCACATTTTTCTGCTCATACCAGCCCATTTTTATGCAATTTAATCCTACACAGTTTCTCAAGACATGGGAAGAATAAACCTTTCACATAAACTGCCTTTGGCCCAGTCCAGTTAAAGCTCTTTCTTCCTGTCATAAGCCAAACCTCACAGTCCACAGTTCTTCCTACAGGTAGGCTCCTCAACTCTAACCAGACTAGTCCATCAAGCTCTAAGCCATCTCATAGAACAAGGTTTCAAATCCTTGCACATTCCTCCCACAGATCAATTCCAAAAGGTCAAAAGGTACAGGCAGGTTTCTAGCATTAATGAAGCCACTTCCTTGTTACCAGTTTTTGGCTGTAGTCACTTTCTCATGGATGGGACCAAGCAATCAATCAAAAGCAGCTGATGGGAGGAAGATATTCATGTTGACTTGTAGTCTCAGGGGGAAACGCTTGATGGCAGGGGAAGGTATGACGTGAACAAAGGCTGGACGTCACCTCTGCCATGCAGGTAGAAGACAGCAGCAGGAGAGTGAGCAGACCTCTAGCAAGGGGGTATTGGCCTGAAGACCCCTAAGCCCACTGCTGACAATGCACAGGCTCCAACAAAGCTCCTCATCCCAAATTACCATCAGTAAGGAACCAAGTATTCAGAACACATGAGTTTATGTGGAACACCTAACCCCAGCCATCACACTACCATTTCTCCATGGCCCAGGCAACACACACACACACACACACACACACACACACAATGGATTTAAGCTTAGGGAGAACTGTGGCTTTTCCTACTGGTGGGACAGCCAGTCACCAGGACCACATGTGCTCCATAGGGTTCCATGTTCTCCTCTCCATCCCTTATGGAGCCAGAATAGTCATGACAGGGAATTTCCTACTTTCTTCTGTGTCGTCTTCCTGTTCCTATGTTCTTCTTAGTTTTCTTCTCACCTTTTCCTTCTTCCCTAGTGTTATTCCTGTCTTTGCATGGAAAACAATTTCTCCTCCGTTACCCTAATTCTTCTCACTTACAGAGTTATATGGAGAAAATAGTGCATGAGAAATAACTTTGCAGAAAACACTTAGTATGTATTTATAGGCCAAAACAACTCTCTTGACAAGTAATGAGATGGCTTAAAACTGAAGAATAATTTTTTCAGTGAAAGGAATGGCATAAAAATGCAGTTCAAAGGGCATTAGGTAAATAGAATCCTCTCTGACTCAGAGAAAAACCAGTCTGTTTGTTCTATTGAGGTTTTCAAATGATTGCTTGATGCCTATATCACTAAGAACAGACATACTTTGGTGCTTACGTAAAATGTGGCAGTTTCTATATAAGGCATTATTAACTGTAGTCCCTCTGGTGTGCCAGTTTTAAAGTGAGATTTAATTGAGCTGTCCTTCTAAAGAGTCTATAGTTGTGATATCCCAGAAACATGGATGTAGAAATTAGGTGAATTTAGTGACGTTTATTCAAAAGCCATTTGGGTTCTAAATTAGTATTAGTAATAACATCAGCC
The DNA here is from genome assembly GCA_036346955.1 of Dipus sagitta. NCBI lineage: Eukaryota > Metazoa > Chordata > Mammalia > Rodentia > Dipodidae > Dipus > Dipus sagitta. The sequence continues at coordinate 123,461,692 of CM070779.1, read as the reverse complement.
TGTTTAACCAGCCAGTCAACTTAAATATGTCAGAAAACAGGGAGGCTTCTGTTATGGGAACTTTTTATGATTATTTAACATCAATCTTGGATACTGTTTCTGATATCATGGCTATTGGTTATGAGCAAGTATTTTGAGTACTCCTCTCAGACCTGATCCAAGAGAACTATGTAGCCTCAAGAAAACCCTTACAGTTAGCTAATATTACTTTCAAAGAGGGGAATACAATGACTATCTGTCTGTCTCTCTCTCTATCTATCTATCTATCTATCTATCTATCTATCTATCTATCTATCTATTTATGCATGTATGTATGTATATATCTATCTATCATCATCTTTCATCTATCATCTATCTATATCTGTCTATCTATCATCATCTTCTATATACATGAATTGACAATCTTCCAGGCATGATAGATGGTGAGTCAGGAATATACCCTAAATCTGTCCTTAAAGGACATGTGCATTATTGTTTTCAGATGCTACTCATTTGATGCTAGCTCTCCAGATGCATACTACACATGCCTGTCTTAATTTTCAAGCACTCTTGAGGCAGTAATATTAATTTTGCATTTCAAAACTTACAGACTGGATATGTAAATTATAAATCTCACTCTGAGGAAAACAGTGTTAGGTACAAAAAATGCCTAACATTAGAGTCAGGAAAATACCATTTACACCATGTCTTCTGTTTCAATAAAATAGAAACACTTTAATTTTTATTCTGGGAGGGAAAATTCCTATAGTAATATGCAGTTTAAATTTATTTTAAAACATTTACTTGATTAAAAACAAAACTCTGGGCTGGAGAAATGGCATAGTGGTTAAGACATTTGCCTGTGAATCCAAAGGACCCAGGTTCAATTTCTCAGGACCTACATAAGCCAGATGCACAAGGGGCATAAGCAACTGGAGTTTGTTTGCAGTGGCTAGAGGCCCTGGTGTACGCATTCTCTGTCTGTCTGTCTCTCTCTTCTCTCTCTTCTTGCAAATAAATTAACAAAATTTAAAAATAATCATTAAAAATCTAATTTGTACACTGTAATGCTTTTATATGCCTATATTTGTCTTGTATTGATTATTATAGGTATATTAATTAACACAGGCATCACAACCTATAGTTTTATTTATTTGGTGTTACTTGGTGCATAAATCTTTGGTCAGAACAGTTTCCTATGCTATTAAATTTCAAGTAAACAATGTGGTATTATTCTCCCCATGTTGTACCTTAGAGCCACAAATCTCATTTATTTTAAAAGTTGAAGTTTGTATTTTTGAAAACATCCTTATTGAATCCATTAGTCACTATTCACATTTATGCTCCTACAGGTTTAATTTTACATATTAGATCTTTTGGAAAGGGCAAGTGGCTTTCTGCTTAGCATATTTCAATGAGTATGATGCCCTTCACATTCATCTGGGTTGTGCCAAATGGCAAATTTCCCATCTGTATTATGCTTGAATAATAGTCATGTGTATGTGTGTGCATGTGTGCATGTCATTTTTCTTTGGTTGACATATAGTTTGTTTCTATAACTTGGCTACAGCACTGTGTATGGGAAATGCACTCGTATGTTTCAATTTATTATTAAATTTTCTTTGAATTAATAGCCATAAATGGAATAGCTAGATCACAGGTTGTTCTATCTGTTAATTGTCAGAGAATCTCCACACTATTTTTCATAATAATAAAATTACATTTCCTCTAAGTGCATTGGGATAGCCTTTGCAGAACAACCTTGCCAATACTGATATCTTACTGATTTGATGAAAGCCATCCTAACAGGAGAGAGTTATTACCTCATTGTAGTTTTGGTTTGAGTTGCTACTGTGATTGTGGCACTAAGAAAATGTTCATATATAGGCTGGAGAGATGGCTTAGTAGGTAAGTGCTTGTGTGTGAAGCCTAAGGATCCCAGTTCGAGGCTCAGTTCCCCAATAACCACACAAGACAGATGCACAAGGGAGAGCATGCGTCTGGAGTTTGTCTGAAGTGGCTGGAGGCCCTGATTTTTTTTCTCTTTCTTTCTCTCTGCCTCTTTCTCTCTCTGATTGTTGCTCTCAAATAAATAAATAAAACTAAACAAAAATTAAAAAATAAATGTTCATATACCTATTGAGCAGTTGTATGTCTTCTTCAGAAAAATATTCATTTAAATATTTGCCCATGCTTAAAACTTAGATTCTTTTGTTTTCCTTTTTTTTAAGCAATTTTTTTCTTTTCTTTTCTTTATTAGTTAGTTTTGTATTCAGCAAATACAGTCAGTTTGGTACCATTATTAGGCTCATCCATGACCTACCCCCTCCCCTTGGCCCCTCCTTGTAGAGGTATACGGGTCATGCATTGTGGAGTTAGCCCACAGTTATGGGTAAGATAAATGTCTCTGCATATCATGACCCAACATGTGGCTCTGACATTCTTTCCGCCCCCTCTTCCACAAAATTTCCCTGAGCCATGTTGGGTTCATTTTTGGTCTGCTTCAGTGATGAGGTGTTGGGGGCCTCTGAGGCTCTGGCTCTCTGATTTGGTAGGAGTTCATTTTTCTCTGTGTTGATCTCCTTCCCCCTTGTGCTGGTATCCGGTTCATCATGAAAACAGCACCCTTGCTTGTTTCGCCAGTTTTTCTTAGTTTCAGCCGGGGCCCTATTGAGGTATGATGGGGTGGCTCTCTCCTTACGATCTACATCTATCTGAAAAAGAGAAGCAGACTCTCCAAAGGAGAGCTAAGTTAGCAGCAGGACAAATGAGATAACCCTTACTTTCTTTTATAGATAATTTAATAGGTGTAGGCCCTTTTGTAGCCCATGATTGATGGTAGCTTGATATTGGCAAGTGGGCTTATGTTTGGATATGGTTCTGCCTTGTTTCCCAGCTCTAGCTATGGGTCCCTTACCACTGAGGAGATCAGTTAGCCAAATTAAGAACAGTTGGTTCCCCACCATGGCTGTGTGCCACTATTGCACTTGTGTGGGCATCACAAGTTACTTGCTGCTAAGTAGGTTAGACCATGAGTTGCTTGGACAGATATTGGTCATTTCCCCCCAGTCGCCCATGTAGCACCTTCTGGCACTAGACGCGCTAACTGCCTGGGGACTGACTGTCTTCCAACTTCCAGCCATGCCATTCTATTTTTCATGTCAACCACATAAGGTGTCTTCAGCAGTAGGGTCTTACCACTAGCCTTTGGTGGGTCATTAAGTACTCTGACAGGAATCTGTCTGTCTTTTAGGAAACCTTGTAGGTCTCTCTGATCAAAAGCTCATTGTGGATGATAGCCCCATGCTGGTACTGGGAGTTACAGGTCAGTGCCCACTAAGAAAAAGAGGAAAAAGATAACTAATATACAAGAGTTAGAGAGGAGAGAGACAGAGAGGGAGAGGGAGAGGGAGGGAGGGAAAATGTAGAAGATTAAGGTTAGTCTTGATACTACCCTCTCCAGTGTCTTGTGGTTCAGGTGTTCCCTGTAAGGGCCTGGTGAAGGATCAGCCATTTGGTCTGTCTTTTAATAAGTAGAATTTTATGGTACCATAGCCATTTGCGTCTAGATTTGTGTTTCCCACCCCATTGATGCCCTCCTCTCCCTCCCCTTCCATCTTAGTGTCTAGTCCATGAGATGCTTGCTGGATATGTAAGGTATCTTGGGTAGATTCAGGTTAGGTGCTGTAGATGAGTGAGACTATGTGGCGATTTTTGTTCTGTGATGGGTAAGTTCACTGAGAATGATCTGTTCCAGGTTCAACCATTTTTCCTCAAATATCATTGTGTCATTTTTTCTTACTGCTGTATAGAATTCCATTGTGTAGATATACCACATCTTAGTTATCCATTCTTCTAGCGATGGACATCTGGGTTGATTCCAGCTCTTAGCTATTACAAATTTCTTGGCCAGAAGTCCATTTCAAATGTTACTATCATCTTTTAATTTTTAACTTATCACCCATAGTGTCTTTTGGAAAGTAATGTTGAAAAGGTTCCTCATTTGAGAAAAATGGACTTTATTTCTTTTATGGGAGGTATTTTTTTATTCAAATGCTTTGATAGATTTACATTTTTTCAAATGTGTTTTTCCAGTATATGAGACATATCTTTAACTCATTTTTAAAATATAAATTATAATCTTTAATGTTAAATTTAAAAATTGGTTATAAAGTTTTAAGGCCTTTTCACTTTTCTGTTTGTTTTTTGATTTTTCAAGGTAGAGTTTCACTCTAGTCTAGGATGACCTGGAATTCACTATGTAGTGTGAAGGTGGCCTTGAATTCAGGACAATCCTTTCACCTCTTCCCCAAATATTGGGATTAAAGGCATAAGCCACCATGCCTGGCTTCTTTTCACCTTTTAACAAAAACTCTTATCTAGCCCAATGTTATCAATATATTTTTCCATATTTTTCTCACAAAGTTTGTCTTTTTACCTTTTATATTTGAGTATTTATTCCTTGTGAAAGTTATTCTTTTTTTCCCAGTACACATAGAATTTCACAAAATAATTTATTGAAGAGGCAAGCATTTCTTCAATACACTTCAGAAACAGCTCAGATATGAATTAAGCTCTAATGTATGCAGCATCTGTTTCTAGGTTCTGTATTATATTAAATTACTGTAGTTGTTTATCTTTGTGTCACAACACTCCCTCTTAATTACCACAAATCTTCTTATATGATGGAGAATTCCAACCACACTGTTATTCTCTTTCAGTACTAAATTACCCATTCCACCTGCTGTGACATTAAGACTACAGTGTCTGCTTTCCTTTAATTTACATTTCCTTGGAATTCTTTGTTTCCATCCCCGGATCAGTCACATTGCTTAGCTTATAAACTTTCTCATAGAAAAGGCAGTTTTGTTTGCATGTGTAATTTTTAATTGAAGCTGGGTAAGCTCCTTGACATTAGATGATATGACAGATGGTGTTATGCCATTATTTAGGGGGGGGAACATTATTTATTTATCTTTTCATTTTGCAAGAAAGTTTTCCCTTTGGGAGATATGAATACATGTCTATTCATCCAAAATAGGGCACAAATGACAGAAAAAACAAACAAATAAACAAAGCATGAATGCACCAAAACCAATTTTGGTGAACTAATGAGAACAGAGGGAGTGGTTGCTGGCAGAAGCATCGCTGATTCCAAGGCAGCTACATCACCAAAAAGACACACCAATTTATATGATGACTCAAGGAAGCTGCATCTGTGGAGCACACTGCACAACCTGCAATTAGATAAGCTGGTGGGAGCAAGTTTCCCCTTTATATTAGCTTAGAGAGAAGTCTTACAATGTTTTCAATGTTAGTTTCTCCATACTTGTTTACCTAATGATCCTCCCTCTTGGAGGGAATGTTTCAATGCAGTGTTTCAATTCAAAGGAAATTGGTTTTACACATTTCTTAATGTAGTCCATTTTTTGTATCCCTGTGTATCTGGATGTCTCTGGAGGTATTTACATGGGCACTTACATAAGTATTTGGTTTTGCTGATATTTAAGAAAATAAGTATGTTATAGTGGGGATAAGTCTTCTAATTAACTTTATATTGCATATAAAAATGTATATATGTATATATGTATTATTTAACAATGCTACATAACTATAGTGTAAACTGTAATATACCTTTGATGAAATATATAATTTATTTATATGTATTTATAATATATATTATATATATTTCTTTTATTTTTAAAAATTTTTTGTTTATTTTTATTTATTTATTTGAGAGTGACAGACAGAGAGAGAAAGAGGCAGAGAGAGAGAGAGAGGAGAGTGGGCGCACCAGGGCTTCTAGCCACTGCAAATGAACTCCAGACGTGTGCGCCCCCTTGTGCATCTGGCTAATGTGGGTCCTGGGGAATCAAGCCTTGAACCGGGATCCTTAGGCTTCACAGGCAAGCGCTTAACCACTAAGCCATCTCTCTAGCCCTATATATATTTCTTATATATATATATATATATGATATGAATTCTAAAGAAACACTTTTATAGGCAATGTTAAAATTAACATATTTTCTTTCCTTTTTTTTGTAATTTTTTTTTAATTTTTTAGTTTATTTATTTATTTGAGAGTGACAGAGAGGAGGCAGAGAGAGAGAGAGAGAGAGAGAGAATGGGTGCGCCAGAGCTTCCAGCCTCTGTAAGCGAACTTCAGATGCATGCACCCCCTTGTGCATCTGGCTAACGTGGGTCCTGGGGAATTGAGCCTTGGACCGGGGTCCTTAGGCTTCACAGGCAAGCGCTTAACCACTAAGCCATCTCTCCAGCCCAAAATTAACATATTTTCTTCCGTTCCTCACCGTTTTCCTTCTTCAAATGATAAAGGATGTTATGCTACTTCTGCTCAAGGTCAGTGCACTGTGTTTTCATGAGGATGTTTCTGGATATCAGTATTGCTCCACTGACCTATATAATGAGCTGGCCTCCTTTTCTTGCCACCATGCTTTTCCTCAAAATGATGGAATGTTTTTCTCCCCTAGCAATGTAAGCCAAACTAAATATTTTCCTTCCTTAAGTTGTTTCCTGTTGGGTAGTTGTTCACATCAATGAGGAAGTAACTAATAAAGAAAATTGACACTGAGAAGTGGGACTGTGCTTCATAGGCTGGTGGACCTTGTTTGCAGGAGGAATGTGGAAGAGTTTGGAACTCTGGAATATTGTGACTAGAGCTTAATGGGCTTTTCTGGAGGGAGTTTGGAAGGGTTAGTGAGAGAAACACATGTAATTGAGATCCAATTTATGAGGTATTAATGGGGAATTATTAATGGGTATTAATGGACCTAGGCTAGAGGTAGTTCATGTAACATTTTGGGGGGGAAAATAAACCAAAACTGAATACATTTTGCCCATATCCTGAAGCTCAATAAAGCTGAATTTAAAAGCAATATACTACTGAATTTGACTGAGGAAATTTCAAGGCAGAATAGCCTTGAGTCTGTTGTATGGCTTCCAGAGACTGCTCTTAGTCAGATCTGCATTGAAAGAGAGCGACCAACTGAGCAAAAAGTTATTTTTTTAAAAAAAATGTACCATTCTGCTAAGAAAGGAGCAAGTTTGAAATTTCTCACAATTATCATACTGATGCTGAAAAAGTAGCTATGCTTGGTAGGGAGATTACTACTATTAAAAAGAAGTATGCTGTTCTGCACTGGTGTAGTAGGACAGATGTTCTGAGGGCACCCGTGGAAATATCTTATCTTGTAAGAATGACAATTCTTTTGAAGGGAAAAGGCCTGAAGGGAGAATGCTGAAGGGGTTTTCTTGCCCAAGAAAGCAACTTCCTAGGGAAGTGTTTAACCAGGGTCAACTTGGACGGCATAGAGAGACTGGTATAATTGTGGTCCAAGTGGGGAGACTCCATGCCCAACTGGTAACAAAACATAGCAGCTTCTTCCGTGTGGTATTGGTTTTGGAGACATGAAACAATGCAAGTTTGAGGGGTCATGAGGATTACACCATGGTTCCACCAGAGAGCCCCTGAGACCATACAATGCATGACAGGGTTGGGATCTCTGCAAGGAGCATGAGAGGCCAGTATGTGAAGCTGTGAAAGTGATCCTTAAGTTGCAATGGAGTGCCCAAGGTATGGGAGATGACAGTGCCATCAGACATCTGCCAAGAAAATCTTTAGGCTCAAAGTGAAGTCATCCAAAGAGAGTGGTTATGTTTACTACAGTCAGCAGAGCTGAAGGGCAGAGCTACCCAAGCATTTTGGAATCCAGACAATTTCATCACAAATCCAAGATATTGGACATGAAGGTATAGGATTTGATATTTGCCCTATTGGGTTTCTGTCTTGTTTTGGTCCAATGTTGTTTTCATTTGTCCCCATTCCTTTCCTTCAAAATGAGGATGTTTACTCTGTCATGATATGTTGGAAGTATGTAATTTATTTATCTATCTAGTTATTTGTGTTTTTAATTTATTTTTAGTTTTTATTTATTTATTTGGAGGAGAGAGGGAGGGGGGGAGACAGAGAGAGGCAGACAGAGAATAGATGAGCCAGGTCTGCTGCAAACAAACTCCAGATGCATTTTCTACCTTGTGCAGTTGGCTGATGTGGGGAATCAAATCTGGGTCCTATGGTTTTGCAGGAAAGTGCCTTAACTGCTAAGCAACTTCTCCAGCCTTTATTTTTTTGATCACCAAATAAGAGATTGCCTGCTTTAAGTCTCAGAAAAGACTGGATATGGAGTTTTGAACAATGTGGGGACATTTTAAGTTGGGCTGAATACATTTTGCTTTAAGGGATGGTCATGAGTTTATGGAAGACTGAATATTTTCTTTATTATTAAGAACACATTTTTGTGTGTGTTTTTATTATCATTACTATTTTTTATTAACAACAACAATAATTGTAAACAATATCCCATGGTAATACCTTCCCTTCCCCCACTTCCCTACTTTCCTAGAAGCTTTCCTGAAATAATGTTACCTTTCATTGGAGTTAATCACTATGATGCCAAAAATATGAGTACAAAATTCTTAAGCATTCAATAACACCTACCTCTGCACACACAACATTTTATCTCTTAACATTCTGAATTCTTTTATCTATGATTTAGTTCTCCCTGGGGAAAATATTCTTACTGCAATACATCAGCAAAAATGTTTGAGAGGATCAACATTTTTTATATAAAATGGTGATTAATTTCATTGCAGTATGCTTGAATTAAGTAGGATAATTTGATTGGAACGATGCAAGCTCATTTCTCTATTGGGGAAACATGAGCTTTCATTTATCTAAAAGGGATTCTTTGAAGTTCTATATACTTTTAGTAATGTTACCATAAATATCATGCTTTTTTGTCCAGTTAATAGTTCATGGTTGTCTTAGTCATACATTAAGTACCCACATAAACTTCTTGCAATTTGGAGGATTTTTAAAAGTCAAACTTTTCTATTAAAGATTTTGATTCAGAGCTCATTTGTATAATAATAATGATTATTCGAATTTTCTTAGATCAGTTGTTAACTACACTAGCACAGGATATATTTGGTATCATGTCTGCATCCAAAGAATCTGATTAAACTTAACTTTTCTCTGTGGGAATGGGAAGTCAGAAGCAAGAGATATCCTAATACTGTACTGCGCCTTCTGTTTCCTTGCTCTCTGTGTTTAAGAATCACCAACAGTGGTGATTCTTAAGTGGTAACACTGCCAATGGAAACTATTTGTCTTTTTAAATTGCTAACATTCATATTACGGAGGTAAGATGGTAAGCATTTTGATAAAGAGATATTTTAAATCAAAATAATGTGACCATACGTATATATTTGATCTTTTGTGAGTATGTGGTCTTTTAAAATGACTGGATTCCATGTTTTACCAAATAAAATTGATGACAGGTGGTCATCAATTGCTTGAGATTCTACCTCAACAAAATAACAATATTAATAATTGTTTTAGGATTTCAGAGGTCAGAGCAGTACTTCTGACATGAGGAGCCTACAGAGCAGAGGAAAAGTCCACTGGAGTCCTTCCCCAGAGGAGTATGTGAGGACAGACTGGGCCCGTGCATTACAATCACCTCCAGTCCACACAGAATCCTGTGATTAAGTATAACGTAAGACTATGTGATGGTGACCCTAGGAATATGCATTTTAAAAAGCCACAGTGACTTAAAAATATTGTGTTTATTTATTTATTTGAGGAAGGAAGATATAATGAATGAGTGGGTGTGTCAGGACCTCTATCAACTGCAAATGAACTCTAGATGCTTGCAGACCTTGTGCATCTGGCTTTATGTGGGTACTGGAGAATCAAACCTGGGTCCGATGGCTTTAAAGGTAAGGGCCTTAAGCATTAAGCCATCTTCTCATCCTCCCACAGTGACTTTTTTGCATTATCATTTATTTGAGTAGTAAAGCTTCCAAACAATTCTTTTTACTATGACTTTGTTTCTCTCTCACTTTTGAATAAATTTATTGAATTATTTCTCCTATTGCTCTTCCATGATTTCCCTATTTAAAAAAATGTTTGCATTTTGTAAAATATAAGATAACATAATCTCTTTTGGTAGTAAAGCTCATCAAACAATTGCAAAACCATGTTGGGCCTTCTTCTTTCTTCAATTTCCTCAAGTACTCTCCATAGAACATGATTTATAGTGACCTCAAAAGTGTGATTGTACAAAGCACAGTATTGTACTTAGACATGTGTGCTATAACCGAAAATAAAATTGGTTATGCATATTATATATATGCAAATGAGTACCCCCAGTTAATAACCTAAAATCTCATTAATGCATGCTTGCATCTGCTATAATTGCTTTGTTAGTCATTTTACCATATTTATATTCAGGAAATGAGTGCAACTTTATTGTAGTTTTTATTTAAAATGTGACTATACTATGTATCACAATTTCTTTTTTTTTTTTTTTTTTGGTTTTTCGAGGTACTGGTTTAAAATACATGGTTTTGTTTCAAATACTAAGAGAATAACCACACACCTCCTTTTGAGGAAAAAAAAATTATCAAAGTTTGGATAGTATTTATTCTTTTAGCTCCTAATTCATAAAGTTTCTTTCTTTCTTTTTTTTTTTTTTGGTTTTTCCAAGGTAGGGTCTCACTCTAGCTCAGGCTGACCTGGAATTCATTATGTAGTCTCAGGATGCCCTTGAACTCATAGCGATCCTCCTACCTCTGCCTCCCCCTCCCAAGTGCTGGAATTAAAGGCATGTGCCAACATGCCTGGCTCCTAATTCATAAAGTTTTGATCCAATATATATATAAAATTAAGCATGATGTATCCAAAATGTACTTTTTATTTTAAAAACATATTTTATTTGTTTGTGAATACATTTTTAAACACATTTTTCATGAAACTCATGACTAAGTTGAAATTACTATTTACAGATAGTTGAAGTTAGTGCTATTAATTTCATATCTTATACTTTTGTTTGCTTTATTTCTCCATGTTTGGAATTGATAGAAGACACTTCCATAAAGAGTAATAGTCATTCTGTTAAAGCTACTGATATTTTGCCTAGTGAATATAGAGTTGAACTGTCTTCTAGATATTTGTTTTTCTGCTCATGGACTAGTGAGAGGCTTTTGGCCACAATAAACGCATTTTATTTGTGAGAGAGAAAGCGTGAGAGAGACAGAAAGATAGAAAGAGAGAGAATAGGTGCACTAGGGCCTCTATCCATTGCTAGTGAACTCCAGACATATGAACCACTTTGTGCATCTGGCATTATGTGGGTACTGGGTTTTACAGCCAAGTGCCTTAACCACTGAGAATCTTTACAGCCCAATAAACACATTTTAAAAGTTCTGATATTGTTTTTTTTTTTTTCTTAAAATAAGAGATTTCTGTGAGACACTTTGGTACTTAGAGTCATACTTTCAGTTAGCATTGCAGCTTTACCTTGGAATCAAAGAACAAACTGTATTCAAATATTTGTGAATTACTTGTTAATCAATTTTCTGCTTCTACTGCTATACAGTAGAAAAACAGTAAAAAAATCCTTATTTACAGGGATATTATACATCACAAAAATGGGATGGGAATGAGTCATGTTATAAAATTGTTCAAAGCAGGTTTGAGAACAGCAAATGTAACTGGCTTTGTTTTCATTTTTTAGTATAATTAGCTATAGCAGCTAAGAAAAAAAAATAAGACATCGTCAATAAATGAATAGTAATGGCTAATAAACTTTGGCAAGAAGACGTGTATGTAGGGAAAGTTGGGAAAAAAATTAAATCTGAAGTTACTTTTGGGGGTAAATAGCATTGCCTTAACATTAAATGTAATCATCCTTAACTCAAAGAGCTGTATTTGACAGTGCCTCCATCCCCTGACTGAAATTGGTCTAGGTTTGGTAAGGTTTGAATGTTTTGTCTTACCTAAACTCATGTTGAAACTCAATCTTAATGATATGGTGCTTGGAGATGAGGTTTAGTGAAGATATGTTTAGGTCATAAAATTTTTGCCTAATGAATGGACTAATTTTACTATGGAAATAAGCTTTAGGAGGTTGCTCTGTTTCACCCTATTCTCAGGAGCATTAATGGCACCATCTTGAAAATGGTGACTGGACTACCCCACATTCCAAATCTGATAGATGTTATATTCTAGACCTCTGAACTTTGCAAATTAAACATCTGTATCAATAATGTAAAGCCATAAAGGCGTATCAATAATGGACATTTGGGTTCAAAAGTCTCTCCAAATAACCTTAAAGTTCAGCTATACTCATGACAAAGAAAGCATGGCTGTACCAGGAAGTCAATATCACATTGTCACCTCATCAAGGAAGAGGACAAGGGGAGAGAGACATAGAGAGGGAGGAGAGAAGAATGAAAGAGAAAGAGAGATTGAGAGAGAACAGAGAGAATTGCAAACAGGCAAGCAGAGGGTCTAGCTATAACACCTCAATTCACTCCTTCCCAACTATCCAAGGCCTGTCCTCACAAGTGATCACCTTCTTCCAGCAATGCTCCACCTCCTGAAGTTTCCACAGCCATCTGGAAGAGTTCCACCAGGTGGGGATTAAATATTCAAACACATGTGCCTATGGGGAGCATCATATGAAAACCACTGTAGTAGATGAATAAGTAAAAAACATAGAATAATAAAGTCCTGCTATGAGTGGCAGTAGCAAGCTATGACTATCCATGGTTGCCAATAGCTTGAAGAAAGAAGAGAGACTGTAATACTTGCATACTGGTGCCATCATTTCTCTTTTTGCCCTCCTCAAGAGGGTGTCTCTTCCCTGTAGATTTATAGAAATTAACTTTGATAAGCTTGAGAAACTGTGGCTTCTTTATGTGGTACAGATTAAGTAAATTAATATAATGGTGCCCTTTCCCTGAATATAGAGAGTTAAAAAAAAAACCTCACATTTTTAGGTGGACTGGAAAAATGCTTTAGAATATAAAATGTCAGTTGAACAGTAGTGGTAACTGATAAAGATAGAGACCAGAATGGAGGCAAGGTTCTGTACAACTCATTTTCCACTTCTGAAAAATATGAATTTCCTTAATTTGTACCACAGTGAAGCCATGTGTAATTCTAACAGGAATTTATATGAAGGTTGGGCATAGAGAAGCATGGTAATTAAATTGTTATTAACTTAGTTAAATTAAGATTAAGTAAGAGACATGTCTCTTGAGCAATGGTAGATGGCATTTTCAGGAAGGAATGACTGAGGGAGTAAGACCCTCTCTCAGAGGGGCTGGCCTTTCCATGATTTGTGGTGATTTCAATCCAACTAAAACTCCTCTCCCCCTTTCTGTGCTGAACAGCGTTACAAATATCTCATACTCCCAATGAAATGAATGCAAACAACTTTGTCCTGTTCTTATTTTAACCCAGCACAACTGTGTCACTGAGTCCCATCCTGGGTCAGTTAGGTATCTTACAAGACCAAACCATGGGTAAAAACACCCCTAAACAATAGCTTTCTGTTCTATTACTGACTGATTGCTAAGGAATTTTCTGTTTGTGCCCCAAATCATGTAATCTACAAATATAATGTAAAGAATTCAAGGGGATATAACACTGCCTGCCATACTGCATATAAAACCTCTAAGCTATTAGAGCTCAGTACTCAGGCTTTGGAAGTAACTCCCCGAGTCCAGTTTGACATGAATAAATTTTCTGATTTTCCACTCTAACTCTGGTTTCAGCTCTGTGTGACTCAGTTTCCCATAACAGATTGACTACACATAAAGAAACTCCAAGACAACACAGGTCCTTTTGCCTGGCTGCTCATGCCACCCACTAGTGAGTTGCACCTACCATGTTGCTGCTAATTTTCATGGACATAGAAACCCAGCTTCATCAACATTTGATGTGGACTCTCCTGGAGTCCTCCAGGCTTTCAGTGCCAGATTTGTAATGGAGAGGCATCCAGCCTGGTGGGCTCAGCAGCTCCAAGGTTCTCCAACTCTCCATCCCACAAACAACCATTGTTGGACTGTCCAACATGTATGCTGTAAGCTCATGTAATAAGTACCCCTTATAATATTTATTTACTCTACACTGACTTTTGCAAGAAGTAAAGTAAACCAATGTGACAGTAATGAATCAAACCTTAGAAAATATTCTATACTTACATAGTCTGAATTCACATTATCTTACCACTTGGACTCCTTCTTTAATACCTGGCTTGCTTTCATTTCTGTTGCCATATCACCTGAATGATTTGAAATGGTTATACATAGCTGCATGTCACAGTCCTATTTTCAATTTTTATGAACCCTAGGACAAAAGTTTTCATTGCTAGTACAAGTATCACTTTATATGGTCCAGGATTTAGGATTTCTGAGGATGCCCTATGATAGATTATCCTATCCACTTTCGTAGATTTTCCACATTCCTATAGGTATACTTACTGCCCCATGAACCAAATTTTTAATGGTTATCATGAACTCCATATTATCTAGAAGTTACAACCGTTTTTAATAAGAATAGGATAGTCTAGACTCTGGTACACCAAGTATCATCTAGCTCTTTCTATAGACCGTCTTCCAGTTTTAGGAAATTTAACTAAGATTCCATTTCCTTTTATAGAATGCTTGGTAAAAATAAATAGTTAAAACTATATTTAGAAAAACTAAATTCACATATGCAGAAGAATGCTTCTTCCATAGTTTACATCACTACATGAAATGAATTCCAATGGTAAATATGAAATAAGAAATATGCCAAGAGGAAAAACCTGCTCATTTTCTCTCAAGATATTCAACAAATGCATTGATATTTTATATATGATATTTTATATATATTTGATGAAACATGATTTAGGTTATGATGACTGGTCACCACTTACTTTATGTCACATTCTTTTATTCAGAGCTGACAAAACTGATGATTTTGTAAAGAAAATAATTAATATATGGAATTTAATTTGGATGATAATACACTACTGGGTGAATTTTGATAATCTCTATTAAAATTCAATATTTCTGTTACAAATTCTGCCATGATAAATACAGCAAGATTTACTTTCTTTACCATCTGGGTTATAATGTATTCTCTGATTTGAGATACACATTTTTCTCTAGATTAATTATAGTTTATGTGCCCTGCCTGTCTGAATGAAGTTATTTATCAGGTAGATGTTTCCAGTATCTGTGTTTAAATGGCAGATAATAAAGCTAGGAAAGGAACCTGAATATTTTATGTTCTCAAACACAATCCCAGTATGTGCTTTAGTGATCCGTGGCTGCATAAGGGACCGCCTGCAATGTAGTGTCATAAAGCCACAGCAATAATTTATTTTGCTCACAAATCTACAATTTATGTACAATTCACAATAGGAAATCCTGTTTTTCATACAGCATCAACTGATGTGGCTCAGAGACTGGTGGTGCATCATTTCGTAGAGAACAGAGTTGTAAGTAAAGAAATAATAAATTTACTCATGTAGCTGTTGGCCACTGATAATGACTGAGTGGAACTTCACCTGATTCACAGCATTTGTTATTTTCTCATTGATAGAACAAAATACCTGACAAAAATCAGTTTAAGAAGGAATGGTTTATTTCGGCTTCCAGATCCACACTGTAGAGTCCATCCATCAAGGCAGAGTAAGTATGGCAGAAGCAGGAAACTGGTTTCACCTTGACACATCTGCAGGAAATAGAAAGGAAGAGCCTCAAGTGGGAAGTACTATAAGACCTCAAGGCCTGTCCCCAGGGACACATTTCCTCCAGCAAGGCTCCACCTCCTAAAGGCTCTACAACCTTCAAGGACAGCACCACCTAAGAGGATTAAGTGTTCAAACACATGGCTATGGGGGCATTTTACATGCAAACCACCACGTAAAATAACAGGAGGCTTCTTTACTTGGCCTCCGTATACCACAGTGACTAAGTTCTAATAGAAAACAACTGCATTATCCCATTAAAGAGGAAAAGGTGGGGGTTCATGACAATTTTTTGATATAACTTCAATCATCTGTCATATGCTGTTGGTGAAGTTAGTCCCAGCGAGGGAGCTGGGAGAAACAATGACCTCGTCATATATCCCCTGCCATCCCTGTAATGTTACAGGAAAAATAAAATCTTAACATTAGAATTTCTGGAGATGAAAATACTGCCTAGCCAATGAAAAATGAATGGATAAAATAGCATGTACCTGTGTCTTAATGCCATATAATTAATGAATTAACACAATTATAAACTGATTTCAGAAATACCCAATGTCACAATAAATGACAAGTGGTAATCACCTTCAGTACATGGTGGTTGTAGCAAATTCAGAAGTTCATCTTATGGTAACTGAGCAGCATAGAGAAAGGGGGAACTGGGATCCTAGAATCCAAGGAAGGGAATCTACTTTCAATGACCTTACTTCCCCTCCTGAGGCTTCACCTCTTAAAGGAGCTAAAACCTCTTAATAGCACCACAAGCTGGTCACATGGTGCTGTTGGGGAGCACACAGCCTTTAAAGAACATTGAAAAGGAACTTCAATTAGACACAATGGGAAATAAGAAGCTGGTAATGAGGTGACTGTCTTTAATATAATATTGCATTTAACAATTAATCAAAGAAGGAAACAGAGAAAGAGATAGAAGCAAAATATCACTTTGTAAAGAAAGGCATGAACATTATGAATCAGATATATTAGCTCTCCTAGTTCCAGTTCTTCTGTCAAAGGAAGAAGAGCAGTTATTAATTTATATGACTAGTCTTTTCAAAGCCATGCCTTCTAATTAAGAGACTTGCCGGGTGCCCTATTTTCTCTTGCTTGTTTTCTAAGATATTAGCATCATATAACAAAGAAGAGAAATAGGATTTTGAAAGGAATAGAAAACACAATGCATGCAAATGATTATTTTGTGAACTTAATATGTCATGCTTTGATCCACCAAATTCAAAAATGTATTTATGAAGAAAAATAATAAGCTAAGAATAAACAATATAGTCCCAGTGTCCTCTCTTCTGCCATTCATTCCCTATCTGGGAAAATGGAAGAATACACTTATCCAAGTCAGCACTTATATTTTCAGTCTTCCTTATTAGTTCCCAGATTTTATGGAAAAGATAAAAAAATTCCAAGAAGAAAATGAGATCACGGTACATCATGACTTAGGTCACTAAATGTAGCAAATTTGGAAGCTTTGACAATAGAGAAACTAGGTTAGTTAGAGAGTATGAGTTAGAGACTGAGCAAGTAGGAGAAGCAATCTTTTCCTGCAGCTCCACCATTCACATAAATGATCTCCTCCAGAGAGAGAAAGTACTAAACTAGTTCAAAAATAAGTTCCTATTTTTAGAGTTGAGAAAGAACTCAAGGGTGAAAGAAGACCATCTTAGAAGAAGATAAAATGAGAGAGAGAATATGGAAATAGTTCAAGTTATATGGTTTTCAAATATTAGGCATTCTTAAAAGATGTTAACTATATTAAACATTGAAAATAACACCGAGATTGCCATTTTTCAGCTAGCTAAGAGAATTGGTATCACATTAGAGGGATCTTATTTTTTTGTAATCAGATAACTTGTGATAATTAAGGAGATCTTAAAGAAATAAATAAAACACAATCCTAAAAAAGCAAAGCATTTAGGGAAAGGCAATTCTATTAGTTCTTAAGAAAGCTGAGAGAGACATGGGAAATTTTCTTTAATCTCCTATGGGGTTTTCACCTATTAACTGAGATATCACTTTATAGATAAAAGCATTAGCACTATTGGTTTTCATTGTCCTTTTGTGCACAAACTCAAGTTGACCTTAGATATATCATAGCCTCTGTGAAATAATCAGTCTACATTTTGTATGAAATGATTCAGATTAATTATTTCCATTTTTTTTTCAAGCTTGTCTTTCAACTGTTTCAGATGACTTCTTCCACAAGTTGCTGCCTTTATAAACTTAATGGTCCCATTAAAATTAAGCCAATTATTTTTCTAAGACCAACTAAAACTCACATTTAATAATTATTATGTCATTCTGAAAGATATATTATTGATTAAACCTGTCATTGAAAATGAAAAGTTGGGCTGGGGATATGGCTTAGCATTAAGGCATTTGATTGTGAAGCCTGAGGACCCAGGTTCGACTCCCTAGTACCCATGTAAGCCAGATGCACAGGGTGACACATATGTATGGAGTTCGTTTGCAGTGGTTAGAGTCCCTGGCATACCCGTTCACTATCTCTATCTGGCTCTTGCTCTCTCTTAAGTAAATAAATAAACAGATAAAATATTTACAAATGAAAAGTTAACATCAGATGTTATGCAGGAATTTTTTCTGCAAATTCTAGATGATATTTTATTCCAAGTTACATGAGTACTACTAGAAAAACTGTACTGTAAACAAATCTCCATATAGATATATAATGTCACTATAAACAAGTCACAAATATAAAGCTATAATTTTATTAGCTGTTCCAAAACTGTCTAAGATGAAGTATGATTATCATTTTGTAGATAAGGAACTGAGCAAGACTTGCAGTTGCTAAAACAATTGCTCAAGTCATACATACAGGTAAGAGTGACAAAGTCAGAATTTAAACATTGTTATTCTGAGAAGAAAATCTGTAGTATTAATGACAATCTAACATTCCTGTGCAGCACAGAATTTGAATATGTTTTAAATGATTAACTGTAAAGTAACTAAACTATTGCCATGTGTATATGATTTTTCATTACCATACTCTTTTTGAGAGAAATAACTAAAAAACATCAGTTGGATGCTCTGATCTGATTTATAAAGACTCTATGATAATATTCATAATGCATTTTAAAAGATATTTCATATTCATGACACAAGATATGCAAACACTCCAAATTATGTGGTTTTCAGAATAAGGAATTCTCAAGAGATGTTTTTACCCACTGATAAAATTTTGGATGAATAATATATTAAAAACGTTTAAGTTTAAAAAGTAATAACTCAAACTTTTTATGAAATATGTACAAACAACTTGCTGTTTATATTAAAACTTTGTGCCCTCAGAAGTTTGCTAATAATAGTTATGTATAAGGTCAAGTAGATATGTGTTTAAATATACTGTTAATAAGCCACATGAATACACAAAATACACATGTCTAGTCATGAACAGCACAATGGGAAATTCTAAAAGATACTTATGATTACAAAGCAGTTATATCAGTATAAGTGAAATGTTTACAACTTAGTAAACTGTGAATAACACGAATTTGGTCGTAGCTTCTGTATATAAATTTAGCTGTTCAATGTTTTATTAAATATTTTGAAATTATATATATATATATATTTTTACTTCTCATTGCTATGATATGAAAGACTTAGTTATTACTATTTTTTTACTCTCAGTTCAAACGAACTCCAGATGCGTGCGTCCCCTTGTGCATCTGCCCAACATGGGTCCTGGGGAATCAAGCCTCGAACCCAGGTCCTTAGGCTTCACAGGCAAGTGCTTAACCGCTAAGCCATCTCTCCAGCCCTGAAGCCTTTTTTTTCTTTATCTGATTTCTTTTGGTAGCTGGTAAGCCACGCTTATTGTGATCCAGGTTATATTTCAAAAACAGCATTGTGGAAGAAGGGCTGAAAGATCTTGAAGAAGTGGGCTTCCTATATTATAAAAAAACACCTAAGAAGATGGAACAGAGAGAGTGAGGAGGTAGTAGATATTTGGAGCTGGGATGGTCTTCCTAGGACCAGTGTTGTGTCAAATAATGTTTAATAGTAATAAAGGGCTTGAGATTGCTCAGTGGTTAAGGCGCTTGCCTGCAAAGCCTAAGGACGAGTTTGATTCCCCAGTACTCATGTAAAGCCAGATGCACAAAGTGATACATGCGTCTGGAGTT
This sequence comes from Dipus sagitta, assembly GCA_036346955.1. Classification (NCBI taxonomy): domain Eukaryota; kingdom Metazoa; phylum Chordata; class Mammalia; order Rodentia; family Dipodidae; genus Dipus; species Dipus sagitta. The sequence goes on along the minus strand of CM070779.1, from coordinate 123,441,954 downwards.
TGTTTATAGTGGCTGGAGGCCCTGGTGTGCCCATTCTCTCTCTCTCTCTATCTATTTATCTGCCTTTCTTGCTCTGTTTGTTGCTCTCAAATAAATTTTTAAAAAATGAACAACAACAACAACAAAAAAAAGCAAGATACTTTTTGGATTAAATGAGCTCACTTTTCCCCTTTGTATACAACATACTCCAAATCAAAGGCTATCTGTGGGCGGCCCAACAAGTTGTAACTTGGGATCTTATACACACACACATACCCACCCCACCCCCCGACAGAACTGTGACTGATATACATTTCATTACCTACTCCCATTAGTAGTCTCAGGTACGTCTATGAAGTCATTACTTGTAATTGCTATTTACTTCTTTAAAACAAAAAACGTAATATTTTTATTTTGTGCAAAGAATGGTAGAGATAGCTTTCTTTTAGTTTCTATAAATAGGCCTTAATTTTTTTTTTAATTTTTGAGAAAGGATCTCATGTAACCCATGCTAACCTCAAACTCACTATGTAGCAAATGATGATTTTATATTCCTGATAGTTCTGTTCCTACCTCCTAGGATATGGGATTATAGACACGCATCATTAAGACTGATTTTGTAAGTTTTTATAACTGCAAAGACTATTTTAATTTTGACAATTCCATGTATGTAGATCATGTATTATGACCAATATTACCCCAGTTATCAACCCATACCACTTCTAATAAACTTTCTTCTTTCCAACCAATCCCCCTTGTCCCTTCATACTTTTATTTTCTTGGGGGGGGGGCACCCACTGAGTTAAGGTAGAGGTGCTTGCATGAACATGAGTGGAGTATGGGCAACTTATTAGTGGCTACAGCTCTGAAGTACATGTGACATTTTCCCCCAACAGCCACCAACTGCCAATTGCTCCTCTGGGAGCAGTGAGGTCTCATGAGCCCCTCTCTACATCCTTGGTGGAATGTTGACAGGCTCAGTCTTAACGCAGGAAACAGCAGCTGCTGTGAGTTCATGTGTTAATGGTCATATCCTGTCCATAAAATGGGATTCCACAACACTCCTCCCCATCCTTCATGTTTACATTCTTTCCATCCACTCTTCTGCAATGCCCACTGATCCTTGGAGGGGTGACATAGCTGTCCCATTTAGGGATGAATACAATAGTCACATATTCTCAGCGCTTTTGTCTCTTCATTGACTTTTGCACACTGCAAATTAACTTACCATCACCACCAGCAGCAGCAGCAACAGCAACAACAAAAACTTCTGTGATCTGGGCTGACAGTAGCACTAGTCTATGAGAATAAACAGTAATGTTTAGAAAGCAGTTTGACAACCTGTCCATTTAGCATGGCAACAATAGTACGTACTCCCCACATCCAGGGCCTCTAACCTCTCTAGCCATGACCAGGATGAGACATGAATTCTCTCCTGTGAAGCAGGCCTCAAGTCTAATCAATAATGAGTTGATTATCCCCATAAGAGTCATGCCACTCTTATAACAGTGGGCATATCTTGCCTGGCAATTCTCTTGTGGGGCATACAAGGTTAATAATTTTTCTCCCCCAGTAGAGTGCATACAATCTTCAAGGCATTATTAACGCTTGTCGGTGGGGATGAAGCTTCCAGATCCGTTCCAGCTTCAGTTTTCTATGTCCTACATCCAAAACATGTGGCTTTATCAGCAATAAGGACTTAACATAAGTGATGATGACAGCTCATATTGTTTTAAACGCCTCTGTTGCTTTTCTGACCAACATTGCACAGGGAGGTATCTCATTCCTGGCACTCTGATTTTTGGTTATTAACCTATTACTTTTGAGGCCAACATCATTCATCTATGTACAGTTCCTTCATTCAGACTCATCAAAATGATACTTTCATTAGTTTATAGTGACTTTACAATTTATACTTTATAAATTAGTTTATGTATATCATATATATATTAGAAATTGTAAATTAATTTATACTGTAGGATTTTTTATTTTTTAATTTTTTTTATTTATTTGAGAGCCACAGACAGAGAGAGAAAGAGGCAAAGAGAGAGAGAGAAAATGGGTGTGCCAGGGCTTCCAGCCATTGCAAACGAACCCCAGATGCATGTGCCACCTTGTGCATTTGGCTTACTTAGATCCTGGGGAATCGAGCCTCAAACCAGGGTCCTTAGGCTTCACAGGCAAGCTCTTAACCACTAAGCCATCTCTCCAGCCCATACTGTAGGATTTTAATGGCTTTTTCAAACCATTTAATTGAAAAATTCTTTAAATAAAGCAAATTAGAATCTGTTTATATGATATTTATAGCAGAATGTCAATCACATTTTAAAATAAAGTTCTTTCCTGCCATAGTATGACCTAGAATGAAGTAGCAGTTTTATTTTAGAGTAGTTTTACACGTTCTATTATGGTACTTGGTGGAATTGGAGACCAGCCAAGGACAGGAATTAAGAGTAGGGATGGAGAATGGTGAGATCATGAATATTAAAATTAGAGCAATGCTCATGTAATACCAGCTTTGTGTCAGCATGCATCACAGAGAATTTTTGGTGTTTGAAATTCATCATCCATGGTGCTGGTTTCAGGTAGACAACTTCCTTCAGTTAGTTATACCTTCTGCTTCAACCATGCTCATCATCCTATTCAAATAGCCCCTCACCTCTTCTCTCATTTCAGAAGCCATCACATCTCTCCTTGTTTCCGTTCTGATTTCTCATCCTATTTAATGTATTTACAAAGAAATCTGTGGCCCTTAAATGAGAGAAAACTGCAATGCTGTATTTCTACACCTGCATTTTGCTAATTGTGGTGAGCTTCAGTTGCCTACAGTTCCTAGCAATCAATAGTTCATTCTTCTCTATGGCTGGATCACACTGTATTGTATATTTTCTTGAGTGCAAGAAAGAAGTATTAAACTGTGATAGTCTAGCCAATGACATGATTGCATGCTAACTGTGAGAAAGAATCATGGTAAAATAATCCAAGGATACTAAGGAATTACATAGAAACCTCAAAAATAATATGCGCAAACATGCAAAAATAATTTTAAATATTTTATTTTAGTTTTAATTGGTTTATTAATATTACTATTGCTCTTGCCCAGGCTGAGCTGGAATTCACTATGTAGTCTCAGGGTAGCCTCAAACTCATGGCAATCTTCCTACATCTGGGATTAAAGGCATGTGCTACCATGCCTATCTTTAATATTTTATTTTTATTTATTTATTTATTTTGACAGAGAAAGAGGGAGAGAGAGAGAGAGAATGGGCATGCCAGGGCCTCCACTCACTGCAAACGAACTCCAGATGCCTGCGCCCCTTGTGCATCTGGCTAACGTGGGTCCTGGAGAATCTAACCTGTGTCCTTTGTCTTTGCAGGCAAATTCCTTAACCAGTAAGCCATCCCTGAAGGGTGCAAAAATAAGTTTATATGAGATATAATTATATAGTCAATTTACATGTTAGGCTAAGGTATTGGTGGAATTGGAATTGGTCAAAGACAGGAATTATGAGTAAGGATGATATATATGTATATATATATATATATATACATATATATATATATATATATATATAATGTCAAAATGATAAGAATGGATTTAGTGCACCCTAGGGCCCTCAACTGCAGATGCATGTTTCAGGTCTATATTGCTCAATTTGAAAAACTTACAACTCTGAAAGTCAAGCTCAGAAACACAATATAATAGGCCAGACATTATATAATCATCTGTAAAGCTAAATTCGGTGACTTTATTTCATTAAGTGGAGGGTAACATAATGCTGTTATGTTGTGATGTTCTCAAAGGGTGTGATGTAAGAAAGACTTGAATGGACTTCAGGGAAAGGTTATTTTTTTGTATGTTATCAACAAAAGTTCAGGGATAGGGAATATAAAAAGACTGAGATTTTTAATTAATTTAACAAAGATTTTTAATTTAATTTAACAAAGGTAGTCTGTATGTGTGACCATCCCACCAGGCTACCTACAATGAAATTTGTTCAAGTAGAAGTAAGGGTGGTATTAAAGACAAGCAGACCAGCATGTTGACCTTCTAAGAAAAGGTAATAAATAGAGTTCATGAGTCCTTGACACGATTCCTTAACTAAAAAGACAGTCACCAGATCTTCTGACTAGAAAGAGAGTGCTTCACAGTAAACACACACACACAATTTCATTGAAAACTTTGTAGGTCAAGAGCTTACTTGCAAACTGGCTGACGTTAAACTGTGGAAAGCCGCCCAGATGAAATGTAGTACTTTGCACTAATGTGGTTATCACTCTAAGAGTTGTGAGGAGATGGACAGTTGCTTCTTGACCTTCCTGAAGTATCTGACATGTGCTCAAGGTCATTACAGAATAAAGGGGAAAATTGTAGGTGGTGAATAAGAACTCACCCTGGGTTATGGACTCTTGCAGAATTTCCCCTCTGCAAATCGTATCGCTAACCTCAGCTTTGAGGTTATTCCCCACTTCTCTCCTAGACATCCCCTCCACCTCTTGCACTGCAAGCTGATGGATTAACGAGGCTGTCTGTCAGGTTCTCCTTTCATAACCAGGAGAACAGATGGATTGATTGTCACATTGCTGGCAACTTCCTGAGAGAAAAAGATTTGAATAGAAGCTCTGGGCACTTGCAGCCAAGCAGAAATTCCTCACACTGTCAACCTATTATTTGTTGATTTTTCAGTAGCTTGGTTACCAAAGACAGAATAATTAGATGAAGCTATTGAAAAAAAAATGCATCTTGAAGTATTATCTTCCTAATGAATATATCACTAGGATTCTAAAAATGGTGAAGTTAACTAACTTAGCTGTGGAAGCTCTTTGTATTAGGAACAAGCATACTAAAAATCATTTAGGAAATCAGGGACTGTACAGCAGGTTCAGGTTATCATGACTATTTAATGACTTTAATGTGATTAAAAATAGACATTCAGACCTTTGAAAATTGTTACCAGATTTATCATTAAAATAGGGTTTAGACATGAAAATAAGAGTTTGCTTGGTATGGTTTTTCTCATATCATCTTCTAATTTTATTTTTTTTAATTTTATTTATTTGAGAAAGAGGGAGAGAGAGAGAGAGGAGATAAAGAGGCAGATAGAAAGAAAATGGGCATGCCAGGGCCTTCAGCCACTGCAAATGAATTCCAGATGCATGCTCCACCTAGAGCATCTGGCTTATGTGGGTCCTGGGGAATCGAACCTGGGTCCTTTGGCTTTGCAAGCCAGTGCCTTAAATACTAAGCCATTTCTCGAGGCCATCTTTAAATTTTAAAATGCAGCCATACAAGTAGTAAATATCATTTAGCAGTGGTACTAGTCGTTGATAGTGACCAGTAATAGACACTAGTTTGGGGCTGGTATTTCCTTGTCAGAGGTTTATATACAGCACAAGTTCTCCCGACTCTCGTGGAGTATGTGCTCATGAAAGAAAGTCTGTCCCAATTGAAGTACAAATGTGATGATAGATAACAAATCATCACAGCATACGTTTTCAAATCTTTGTGAATCATAGCTGTTTGTGTCATTTGTTTCCATAAGGCTACAATTCAGGTCATTTATGTCTTTCAAATGCTTCTGAGTTGGCATCCAACTGAGGGACCGGATGGAGGGAAATCATTGGTCACTGCACACATTCTCCTGAAGTAGATGTTGGGACCCCAGCCCTTTCTTGTTCCTGTGAGTTGTTGCCCATGAACTCTCTGCTATTTCTATTTCATCACAAATTCAAGCAAAAAAGAATGAGATCTCTGAAGTCCTAGGTCAAACTAAGTCTTTTCTTTCTATAAGTGGGTTGTCACACACATCTGTTTTATTAATGTGAAACTGATCAACACAAATAACATAGCAAATTATATTCTTATTTTATATTCTACTTGGAAATGAAGAAAAATAAAAATGTAAAGAGAAACTGCCAACAGCCAGAACCACAAAAACAGTGTGAACCTCCAGAGCTCAAAGTGCTCTCTCTACATTTTTGAGCTGAAATTCAGGTCAGCACCCAAACATACCTAAGAGTTGGACAAAAAGATCTATTCCCTGGGCCATGTCACCTTTAGCAGGAATGTGCCTTTGAGCCTCTTCTAGGGGCTCAAATAGGAAGTTTAACACACATACACACACACACAGAGACAGACAAAAAATGTAAAATATATGAAATCTAAACTCTGAGTAATAATTGCTGCAGACACATAAGCAACATATAATTGTGTTCAAATTTAACCACAATTTATTGTAACATAATTTAGTTCTGATGCTGAACACCTAAAACTATCAGGGATCCTATGTTAGCCACTTCTGCTTCCCTTATCCAGATACTACCACACCTCTTGGAGTCCTATGATTTCCACATTTATTAATGGTTTAGTATCAATTGTGTGGATTCTTAGGACACTATGACACCATCAGCTGGAGATTACTTACTAAAATGACACAAAACTCAGAAAAATGATACTTTCAATTGTAGTAAACATATTCAAGGCACCAGGCACAGCCTCAACCAAAGGAAGAAATGCATAGGTAGGCTCTGTAAGAACTGCACATTATATAATCTATCCCGGTACATGAGTGTGGTTACCAATGGAAACACTTTGATGGTATCTACAGATTATATTGATGTTTCATTATGCAGACAGGATTGATTTAGTTGTTACCTTTGTAAGTGAAGTAAATTTTTACACCCCTGTTTTTCCATAGAGGTCAAAAGAGATCAAAGTATGACCCCCCAATCCTATGATTGACCTTTCTACAAATCTGCCCCAACCTTGAAGCTGTCTATGAATTAATGGTATGGGAAACTTCCTTGGCATAAATAAAAAACAGCCACTTAGAAAATCACAAGGGTTTTAAAATCTCCCCCAATAAAATAAATAAATAAATAAACCCTGTATAAGTATAAGAAAGGTCTGTTATGAACATGGGTGATACAAGAAAGACTGACAAAGAAACCGTCAGAAACTAGACAGAGGGCCAAACTTGCAGGGTCTAACAGTGCATATGATATTTAATGGTGACCCACCTTTGACTCTTTGATATGGAAACCACATAAAGCTTAAGTATTAAGACGAAATAAGATGTGTTTAACAATGATCTAAGTATCTAATATAAAAATCCAGAAAACTCAAAAGGGCACCAACTGAAACTAAGAATAAGTGGGGAAACAAGCAAGAGTGCTGTTTTCGGGGTGAACCTGATACCAGTACAAGGATGAAGGAGATAGACACAGAGAACAATCAACTCCTACCAAACCAGATATCCATAGACACAGAGGCTCCCAAGACTTCATCACTAAAGCAGACCTAAAATTAACCCAACATGGCTCAGGAAAATTTGCAGAAGAGGGGGCGGAAAGTATGTCAGACCCACACGTTGAGTCATGATGCACAGAGACAGTCCTTCCTACCCGTGACTGATAGCTAAGTCCACAATGCACGACGCATATTCCCCAACAAGGAGGGTCCCTGCAGAGTGGAGAGGACAGGGAGGAGGCTAACAATGGTGCCAACTTGACTGTATTCACTGAGTACCAAACTGATTTTAAAAAATCCAGAAAAAATATAAAGGCATATTAACTGATGTAAGAGAAGAAAGGAACCATTAAGAAATACCAGGAAAAAAAAATCAATGAAATAGAAGACAAATAATACAGAAAAAAAAAATCAAATAAGAACATGGCTATTGAAGAACATGGTTAACATTAATAAACATGGTTAAATTTGATAATGAAATATAATAAATAAGGTACACTACTAGAAACTTACAGCCATTAAGATGAAAATATGGGCAGCTAGAAAGATGGCTCAGTGGCTAAAGGCACTTGTTTACAAAGGCTGATAACCCAGGTTTGAGTCCCCAGTACCTACAGAAAGCCAGATACACAAAGTAGTATGTACCTTGGGAGTTCATTTCCAGCAGCATGAGGCCCTGGTGGGCCCATAATTCATTCTCTCACACACAAATAAATAAACAAAAACATTAAAATGAAAATATAAAATATTATGTCAATATGCTTTTCATCTGAAATGATATGGACATCTGACTTGAGTAATAAATTTCATTGAGCCTAATAGCAATGAACTATTGCATTCACAGTTATCAAAAACAGTCTCAGGGCTCAGCTGTTAAGGTGATTGACTGAAAAGCCTGATGACCCTGGCTTGATTACACAGTACCCACTTAAAGCCAGATGCACAAAGTGGCACATGTATCTGGAGTTCACCTTCAGTGGCGCTATGCCCTGGCAAACCTATTGTCTATCTCTGTATGTGAGTGTGTGTCTCTCTTTGTCTGTTTTTATCTGTTTGCAAATAAATAACTTTTTTAAAAAGTCTGAAAGCCTAATTCACTATATTTATTGGGTATGTAAAAGATTTGAGATTGTTTAATACAAATCATATACGAATTAATATTCCAGCAATTTAGCCCAAAATCAACAATATACAAATACATGCATATAAACACACAATCCAGCAACAGAGATCAATGTCATTCATGGATGAAGATGCAAAAATCTTAAGAAGTGTAGCAAATAAAAATAAGTAATATAAAGAAAAACTAGGAAATCACTAACAAGTGGATTCCATTCATGAAATGCACTTTTTTTTAAATAAATGATTTTTTTAAAATTTTTATTTATTTATTTGAGAGCGACACACAGAGAGAAAGAGGCAGATAGAGAGAAAGAGACAGAATGGGTGCGCCAGGGCTTCCAGCCACTGCAAACGAACTCCAGACGCGTGCACCCCCTTGTGCATCTGGCTAACGTGGGTCCTGGGGAATCGAGCCTTGAACCGAGGTCCTTAGGCTTCACAGGCAAGCGCTTAACCACTAAGCCATCTCTCCAGCCTGATGAAATGCACTTTTGTCACTGGAATACAGCATTTCAAAAGATATATATATAAAAAAAACATGTTTAGAAATACCTAAGTGGCCATAGGAATGCAGTCCAAGGTTCAAGAATTTTCAGGGCTGGAAAGTAGTTTGTTTAGTAGTTAAGATGCTTGCCTTTAAAGCCTAATGACCCAAGTTTGATTCCCTAGTACCTACATAAAGCTATAAAATCTGGAGTTCCTTTAAAGCAGCTGGAGACCATGGCTTGCCTATTCTGTCTCTCTTCTCTCTATGTCTCTATGCTTATATATAAATAAGTAAATAAATAAACAAGCATTTTCTTAAGTTCTCAAATGTTATGTTGTAGCTAAGACATTTCTATGTACTGTATTTGTCTTGAGGACCTCAGTAACATAATAACTAGATTCTCCTATTCTGGGGCTATTCATTTACTTCTAATATACTTAAGGATAAAGATTATTCCTGAGGACATTTCTATAATATCTCCAGTGTATCAAATTTCAAACACTTGAAACCACTTGGTAAAATAGAAATGTTGATTTTTGTTCTGCAAGGACTTATATTAAAAGCTATTATTCTTAGTTAAATAAAGCTAAATTCTTAAATATTATTTCTAAACTTTAGAGGATAATTTTAGTATTAGCCATAACTGTCACGTATCATTTTAAAACTATCTCTAAATTTAGTTTGTTCTTCAGAGCCAACTATGTGTACCGTCTAATAATTTCTGAGCATGTTCTAAAATGTTACATTATGCTCATTCTTAAATATTTTTTTTTGCATCAATGAGTAACAACTCATTTGACATTGAATGTTTTGAATTGCTGGAAAACCTCCAACTTTGCAATCTGTTCTTCCTTAAAAAGAAACCAAGGGATAAAATAAAGCATCTTTTCATGCCATTTGGTAATAAAATACAGCTTCTATGGAATCTTGAGCCTAATTGAATTTTTGGCATGCCAAATTCTGATTAAATGCACTTGGATCAATGTTAATTGGCTTAACGATGAAGTGCATATCATTGAGTCACGAAGTAGCATGAAGTACACCCATTGCTTTTTGTGATTCCTTCTTCTATCATTGAATAATGTTTGAAATCATTTACTGTTGAAATGGCAGCTAATTTTAAGCTCCAGAGTTTATATAAATGGACAGATCATAGCCAGTTACTCACATATGATATATGGCCATGCCAACAACACATAATTTATAGACTTCTGGTTGTGCTTATGGTTGCTGTTTTTGTTGTTATTTTAAAATTTAATTTTGCTTAGACTCTGAGGAAAACTACTGATGTAGACAATCTTCCGTGTCTATCTTGAAACTTATTTGAAGAAGAGGAAATGCTAGGACCCACCAATTATCATCAGACCTGGCTAAAGAGAAATTCCGGCCGGCCTACTTGCTCTGGGAAGATGACATGGTAAACTCTGATATTCATTCTTCTCGTTTTATGTACAATCAAATAACTAAAACAGTATTCAGTAAAGATGTGCTGGTGACCTAGGATATGTGGACTTGGCAACCTGGAATCACGTCCTTATTGATGCTCATTTTTTGTCTTTATATGTTTTAATATCCAGAAAATACCAAAAAATCAAACCACCAAACAAATAATTTAGTGAACTTATCACTATAGTATCGTTTAATTCATATTCTACTCTCCCCAGTAAAATAACTACTAATCTCACTGTAAAGCTATGGTGAGATTATCTTCCATTGTGTAAGTAACTAATAAGATCTGGATGGTGACACCACTCTTGAGAAGTCACAGGCATACATTCTCTTTTCCTTAAAGACTTGGTGAAACAGATCACCTAGTGCCATAGGATAGGAACAGGATATATCTTTTAATATTATGAAACCCATGGTTGATAACTCATCCATTTCTTTATACACCAGAGTAGTTACAAGGTACCAGTCATCCCACCCAGCGGGACGCTGTGTGAATTCTATTGTTAATTGTGTATCTTTGGCACACAAGGAATCAAGAAAAGTTATTCAATGAAGGAAACGTGTTATTTCCCTATCCATAACTTTCACACAAACACTTAGAATTAGAGAAGTCACGTTTATTCATTTCACACAGCACATATGCGGCATGACCTCTGAGCCTTGCTACTCTCACTGTTCTTGGAAGACAAGGGTTATGACTTTCTCAGATGTGTCTCCCCATCTGTCACACATTAAGGCAAAAGAAAACATCTACTGAAAGATCAAGAAAACTTTGTAACAAAGCAACAGCAAAAAATGCACTTTGGAGTTAAAATTAAGGACTTGGCCTTGTTTTCCAGACAGGATCACTGTTCCATATTTGTATTTTATTTCATAACAAATGTGCTATGTGGCCCTCCACTCTAATTCCTTCAAGGTGTGAGGACAGTGGAACATTAAGCTCCCTGGCCATATAGGGTATGGAGACAGATTAATCACTGACTGCATTTATTCATTATACACATTATCCTGATTCTTAACCCTTGAGTCTCAAGTACGGATGGTGATTATGAACTTGGGGGAAATAACCAGCTACCAGAGTCAAATGAATTCCCTTTCTTTTTTTTCAATCAGTGTGTATGTGTGTACGAGAGAGTATGTATGTTTATATCAAGTACATGTGGTATGCCAACACATGTCTATACGCGTGTGGAGGCCAGAAGTCAGAATCGGATGTTGTCTTCAACCTTATCTTTGAGTCAGGGTCAAACCTGAAGCTCAGTATATGACTCAACTGGACTAGCCAGTTAGCACGCCTGGGGAATTCCTTTTGTTTCTTACTTCCCAGTGCTAGGATTAAAGAAGCATGCCAGCATGCCCTACTTTTACATGAGTGCTGAGAATTTAAACTCCGAGTCTCATGCTTGCAGAGCACAAACATTGCCTACTGAGCCACCCCTTCAGCAGAGAATCAGTTCACTGCCATTGTGAGTAGGTACACCGCTCAGAAGCAGTGTCTTCGTCTATAGCAATAAATTCACAGCTATTAAGCTCATGGTCTTTAGCTTACAGGTAACAGAAGCCTGTAAAATGTGGTTTTCTGCCAGGTCCATTTTTTCTCCTTGCCAGAGCCAATAGATTACTGAACTCATTACTGAATGCAAGTGATCGAGGACTTTTAAGGATCAAGACGAGGAAGAAAGTTTGCCCTGTATTCCTTGTTTTATTCGGCTTTTCTTTTTCTGCCAGTACACACACACAAAAAAACAATTTTCTTGGTAAGAACTGTGACCCAGTCGCTCACATTATCTCCTAAAACAACCGTAAGTAAATATATTTTGAGTAAATGTTGTCCAGTGACATGTCTTGACAAAAGGTGACAAAAGTTTGACCAAATGTTAAGTGGCAAAATGTTCCTCCTCGGGGAAATAAAGTGTGTTCCTCGGAAGACTGAGCATGTAAATTTAATCCCCAGCACCCACATGCCATGCCTGGATGACAACATTCCACAGCCCCTCCCCCCATCCTTTGGCTCTCACACTATTGCTGGCCTCTCTTCAACATTATTTTCTGAGCCTTGGGCTCATATAGTTGTCTCACTTAGGTTAAATACTCCACAGTCACTTATTCTCAACACTTAGATGAGTTTTGAGTCTCCTTGGGAGTCACTACCATCTGCAGAGAAATCCTTCTCCAACTTATGGTGAGAAGACTACTCTTCCGTGAGTATAGATGCATATAGTTAGAGGGCAATTTGATAGGCACACATCATGTTTCATGAACATCATAAACTTATAGAAAATTTGGCAGCCTTGTGAAATTCCTTAAGATAATTAGAAACATCATTTTAAAACAAAGAATGGTTTTCAACAAAAGTCCTCTGTTACAGAGAAGGTATTGTTTGACAATAAATTTGTCTTCCAGAGAGGGTTTAATATAAGGCTCTCTTGTGAGGATTGCTTGCTACTGCATTCCAGCATGGTGACATTTAATTCTCATATACAGTCATGTAGCAGATAAGCTATAATCAGGAATTTGATGTTTGCCAAGCATTACAAGGTCACTTCCCTACTGCGCATTGTTTAAGAGACTAAATAAGCTTTAGGTCACCATTTAGATATACAAACCAGAAAGGGAAGTTTCTGAATATCTACCATAACACATTTTGCATACTACTGTCATAATGTACTTTAATATTCATTTGCTTACATCCATTATCGGGTTTTATTTATACAGTGTCTGAAAAAAGTTCTGGTACACAGTTGCTTTTAAGACAATTTTTTTAAAAATTTGCTTTAAAACATAACTACACATCATACAGTTCAATGTTGTCCAGGGTACATTTAACTGGAGTTTAGTACATTAGTGGAATTCTGCGGCCATGATCCCAGTAAGCATTTTCACCACTGCCTAAGGAAACTCTGATACCATCTTCCACTACTCCCGAGTTAACTCCAGCCTGAGGAAGTCTCCCCACCCATCTGTCTGCCTTAATATATTGTCGTGGTCTGGATGCTTGTACACATGGGCTCCTATAATTGTGGTTGCTTTGTGACTGCCATTTTTCACTATGTTCGTGGGTTTAGTCATTTGTCATTACCATCATTCCATTCATATTATAGCACCACCACTATTATTAGTGCATAAAATTCCATTGCATGGATCTTTCACATTTTGCTTATCAATTGGTGAACATGTAGTTTTTTTTTTTCTACATGGGGCAATATATGAATAATATTGTAATTTTTAAAAATATCGTTTATTATTTTATTTATTTCCAAGCAAAGAGAGAAGGGGGAGGAGAAAGAGGATGGGTCAGGGCCTCTAACCACTGCAAACAAGCTCCAGATGCATGTACCACTTTATGTATCTGTCTTTACATGCATAATGGGGAATCAAACTCAGGTCATTGGGTTTTACAGACAAGCACCTTAGCCACTGAGCCATCTATCCAGCCCCCAAATAACATTATTATTTTATAACTAACTATCTTCTTAAACTTGCAAATGAACAAGATAACCCAAGTTACCTATATGAAATTTACTCCTCTGTGACCAAACACTGTTACCTCTTTTAGTGAGGGCTCCTTCAGATCTGACTGGGGTGTTCTATAAATTACTATATTGTGACTGGTGTTAACTGACTAGTGTTATTTAGATGAAATGCAGTATAAGGACTTAAGTGCATTGGTTTGGAGAAATTTAGATACCCTTCATTAAAAGCAGAAAACAAAGCCTCCAAACAACAGTGATAGTGGAATTGACCATAATTTATAACTAAGAAGGGATAATAGTCTGTATTAATGAGCCAATCCCAAGATAATTCAAAGTCTATGGTCTGCTTTTCTAAGATCTTCAAGAAGGCTGTTTGTAACAAATAAGGGAAAAGAGGCTATCTAGATCTAAAAGAAGAAGGGAATAGGAATGTTACAATTTACCTTATCATTAAGGGAAATTCCATACCTTTGGTCTCATTTAGGAAATGCACCTTATAATCTTGTCTGGAATGGAACAGTTTCTTGTAATATTCTATCTCCATATCTGCTTTTTTCTCTCACATACATATGTCAGCCTCAGGGTTCATGAAAGACCCACTCATTAGGACTCTAGATTAGAAATGAAATATATACATATAAATTCAGTAGGTAATCTACTACTGGCTGTATTTTCAAAGAGGACATTATTGAATAAAAATGTCTATTGAATAAAAATGCTTTGGAATCAGCATTTTTAAAATCCAAAAAGCTTTCCTGCACTTTTATAGCATCTGAACATCTTTGAGATGAATCAATGAGCAGCCAAATGGAGCTTCCAGAATTCTTTTATCCAAGAGTATAATTAGAAACATTTCAATTAAAGGAGGTGTTTTGTGCTCCTTGAGTATGAAAGAGATGCATAAGCTGACTGAATTCACCATTCCAAGAGCAATGATCATATTGATAGGAAGAAATAAGATTTTATAATTTGAGGAGCTTTGCAGAAGATTGTGGACAGTATCACTGCTTTAAGGAAGTGTACTTAGCTTTGCTTTACTGGTAGGACATTGAAGCATAGTTAAATTCATTGAAGATCGCTGTGTCCATAATTTGTTGCTTTTGCTTATTTTTAGTCCTTTTCCTTTTCATTGTCATGTATTTTTCTTTCCTCATGATTTTTATTTGATAAGTTTGAAACTTATATTCAATTTTGAAGTATTGCTCAGTTATTGCTAGAATAACCAATTAATATTGTGCCACTTTTGGTTTTTACTTTCTGTATATAGGTAGGTGATAGATAGATAGATAGATAGATAGATAGATAGATAGATAGATAGATAGGTGGTATATGATAAATAGATGATAAATAAATAGTAGAAATTGATACAAATAAATTTAGACAGATTTTGTGGAGTTGTATAATATTGAGTGCCAAACATTATAAGCTATTACTGCTACAAATGAAATGTATATTTGCTGACACTAAGTATACTCTACTACAAAACCTTGATTAAATTGCTGTGTGTTCAAAATCCATTATTCCTATAATACTATTTTTATGTCCCTATAATTAATTTGTAGAATTTTCCAAAAATATTCTTTAAAATTGTTTTCCTTTGTCCTTGATAAAATAACAATTTAGACATAATTTTAATCATTGAGTTTCTTCTTTAGCATTATGTAATTAATAACACTACTAACACCCTAGTTTCCTTTTCTTTGTTATTGTGTGGCTTCTACAGTCAGCACTGTGCTATGAATCATCTGCCTTCATTCTGATTGTTCATTATTGAGCAACTTTTTAAAATATTTTATGTTTATTATATATTTATTTGACAGAGAAAGAGGGAGAGAGAGAGAATGGGTGCACCATGGCTTCCAGCCACTGCAAACAAACTCCTGATGCGTGCTCCCCCTTGTGCATCTGGCTAATGTGGGTCCCTGGGGAATCGAACCTGGGTCCTTTGGCTTTGCAGGCAAATGCCTTAACCACTAAGCCATCTCTCCAGCCCTGAGCCACTTTTAAAATATTTTTTATTTATTTATTTGTAAAGAGAGAGAGACACACAAAGAGAGAGAGAGAGAGAGAGGGAGGGAGAGAACTTGCCAGGGCTTCTTGTCACTGTAGATGAACTCTAGATGCATGCACAATTTTGTGCATCTGGCCTTACAGGGTACTGAACCATCTCCTCAACCCTATTTAATCAATTTTAAAAATGGTATGAATACATTAATATTACTGTGGTTGAAAACAATCGTAGTCACAATGTAAAAGCAACAGTACTATGAAACAAGTAGACAAGATGTAAACTGGATGTTCCCTGATCTGATAAGATACAAATAATTGTGCAGGCTCAATTACCTGGTTTATTCCCCATCTCCATTCCACGTTCTTGGTGCAATACAATTTGGTTACATGTCCCTGAACACTGAATTATATAACATATAGGTTTTCCCTATTAAGACAGGGGACAAGGCTCCTTCTTTTTTTTTTTTTTTTTTTTTTTCCTGTCATTGTTTCCAAGCTAATCACTGCATAGAGGAGTGCGAATTTTCTTTAAAATAGCTCAAGGAAGCCAGTAGTAAACAGGCCGGGGCTCATTTGGGTCTGCAGCGCTGTGATCATCACTGGTGGGTGAATCTCTATTCTCCTTACATCAGTGCCTCCATGGAGTGAAGTGCAGATACCCTTGTCAGATCAAATAAAAATAACATCACTCCATTTGATTGCATTTAGTATAGAATGATGCTGACTAGCTACTTAACTTCTGGTGCCAGATGTCCTTTTTCTTTTTTTTTTTCCTGATGAATTTTGTTGTTGTTGCTTAAGACAGTCTCTTACTATGTAGCTCTTGCTGGCCTTGAACTTTCTACCTCTGCTTTCTCTGTGCTTTTATTAAAGCCTGTAACATCACTTCTGATGCATTTTACTCCTGTTCCATTCACATCAATTCTTTTGCGTGTGTGTGTGTGTGTGTGTGTGTGTATGCACATGCACACTGTGCATGCGCAGGTGCACACACGTGTGCTGGGGATACAGACTGTGGTCTCAAATATATTAAGTGTTTTTCCTTTGAGCTACACCTTCAGGCCCTCCAGACTCGTTCACTAATTCTGACTGCTTCTCATTTCATAGTTTTAGTATTATCTTCAATGCTCATTTTATTTTGCTCTGTACCTTGTTTATGTGTTGTGTTACTTTATTAACTATTTATGTATAAAACATTTTGTGCTTATGAGGATGCCTGCACACTATAATATCTCATGAACATGTTCAAGAATGTGTTCAAGTCTGGGGTTGTAGCTCTCTGTAGAATGCCTGTCACACAAAATCAGTTATGCCGAGATTATAAATGAAGAAATAAGAGTATTTAAGGCACGAGGCTTCTATGAGAAGACCTATGAGACCTGAGAGTGTGTGACAATCAAATAGTATACCTCATTAAACTTCTTGGATAATTTATAATAGTTGGACAATAACTAAGATACTTCAGAGCTTTTGGACAAATAACTTATTTTACTAAATTCTTTTCAAGAGGCACACTGAGAGTCTCGATTGAAAAGCAAATTACTGTTTTTCAAATTGATTAATTACATACTTCTAGTCACCCAAACCCCAATTTTACACAGAAACTGATAATTGTCTTTCCTTTTCAACTCATGTCCATCTCATTGTGTTTCTCTTTTATCAATTTTTAAAAAAATTATTTATTTGCAAGGAGAAAGAGACAGAGAGGAAGAAGGAAAGAAAGAAAGAAAGAAAGAAAGAAAGAAAGAAAGAAAGGAAGGAAGAAAGAAAGAAAGAAGAAAAGATAGAAAATGAGCACACCAGGACCTCTAGCTGCTGCAAACAAACTCCAGATGCATGCACCACTTTGCGCATCTGGCTTTAGTGGGTACTGCAGAATCAAACCTGGGTCATTAGGCCTTGTAGACAAGTGCCTTAACTTCTGATCCATATCTCCAGCTCCTCCTTCTGTCTTACAATGAGTGTGGCACAGAGCTGAGTTTGGCCTATGTCCTACAACCCTGTCAAATTTCAGAGTTGTTTTTTTTTTTTGAATTTTCAAATTCAGTATATTTTATGAATTATTTCATGAAAATATCCCAGTTGATCTTGCTGGTATCCCTTACATTTTATTCAAGGTTACGGTCTAACAGTTTATATTCTGTGAACAACTTTTAACGTTTTAACATGTGACAAATCCTGAATGACAGCAAATGCTAATCAGTTTTGGGGCCCCATTTAGACTGATTTCAATTAGCATCTCACATTAAAGATAAAGCACAGTATGAGAAGACATATATGGTTGGAACAAGAGCTCCTGCTAGGCTTCTCTCAGTGGAGAGAAGTGCTCTATCCTGTGTCAGGTGATCACATCATACACATTTGTTCAACAGTGTGGTTATAGTCTGTAAGATGCCTCGTTCCAAGGCTGACAGTATTTCAGAAGAAAGAAAAGTGGCCGGATTTTATAGGCTAGGCACACTAAAACAAATATAAGTAACAGGATGGTTATCCCTGTTCTAAACCTAGAATACACTGAATGGCTTACTAGTGATGTTTTATAATTTAGTGCACGAAATTCTAAGAAATGCAATGATGTATTTGCTTAATTGTTTGGTATATTTTTTCTGAACAAACCAATATTGCATCAACAAACTAAATATATGAAATCTCATGTGAACGCATTATTATCAAATTTCTGATCATCAAGAATAATGAAACACACACAAATTAAAACCAAAAGCAAAATAAGAAAGATTTAATAAACAAAATTTAAAATAAATAGGAGAATAGCAAACTAGAAAGCTTCTACATAGCAAAAGGCATAATCAGTTAACTATAAACAAAATATTCAAAAACCAAACATTTTAATTTGGGATTAACATGTAAATTATTTGAGGATCTCATACAACTTAATAGAAAAAAAACAAAAGAAATTAAAAGTGAGAAATGACCTGATCAAAAGTGAATGATGGGAGCTGGGCATAGTGGTTTATGACTTTAATCCCAGTACTTGGAAGGCAAAAGGTAGGAGAATAGACTTGGGTTCCAGGCCATCTTGAGACTCCATAGTGGATTCCAACTCAGCCTGGACTACAGTGAGACCTTACCTTGGAAAAAGCAACAACAACAACAGCACAAGGGTGAAGGAGATAGACACAGAGAACACTCAACTCCTACCAAACCAGATATCCAGAGACGCAGAGGCTCCCAAGATCTCAACATTGAAACAGACCTAAAATGAACCCAACATGGCTCGGGGAAATTTGAGGAAGAGGGGGATGGAAAGATTGTTAGAGCCGCACGTTGGGTCATGATACACAGAGACATTTTCTGCTACCCAAAATTGATGGCTAACCCCACAATGCACGACCGATATACCCCAACCAAGAGGGTGCCTGTGGAGGGGGGAGGAAAGGGAGGAGGATAACAATGGTACCAACTTGACTCTATTCACTGACTATAAAAATTAAAAAAATAATGCAAACTGAAAATGTAAGTTTTCAGTTGCTCTAATTACTATTACAACAATGACAACATATAGCACATATTAGCCAAGGTGTACAGAAATAGGGAATCATTGTACTGTCCGTCAGAATGGAAATTTATACAATTATGGACAACATTGTGGATTCTCCTCAAAAAAAGTGAAGACTAAACCTACCACATGACTCAGCAATGGTATTTTCTATGTATAAACCCAAAGAAATTATATCAGTATCTTGCCATGTCCACTGCAGAATTGTTCATAGTAGCCAATATACGAAAACAACCTAAGTGTCCCCTATCACAAGAACTGATAAAGAAATGATGATGCTTACATATCTGTATTAATCAAACTTAGAGAAGAAAGCAATATTTCCATGTGTAACAGAAGATGAGCCTGAAGGGTATTATGTCAAGTAAAATAAGATATATACATAGAAAAACTGTGTGGTCTTACTTTATATAGAATATACAAAATTTTAATACTTAGGCAAAAGGTAAAACTATTAGCACTGGTGAGTATTTAGAGTAAATGGGGAGAGGTATCAAAATAGAATGTTATCATTATATAGAGTGAATAGCCTAGATATCTAATGTACTTCATGAGAAATATGGTTAAAAAATTAACATTATTCATACATAAGAAAAACCTTGACTGTGTCATGGATATTTTAACATATTTGATTTATTATCATTTCACTATATGTGCATTTTAAAGCACCACATGGAATATTTCAAATACATAGAATTAGCTCCCCTTATTGTTTTCCTCCTTTTTTTGTATCACATGTTTTCTATTTTCCTCCCAAGAACTTTCTCCTCCTCATGTAGTTTCCAGGTTTCTATAGATACTCACTCTAATATAAATGCACAAATGTAAAACTATCTGCATATGAGAGAGAATATTCAGTTTGTCTTTCTGAGCCTGAGCTATTATTGTATTCAGTACAATATTGTCCATATTGAACTATTTTCTTGCAAATTTCATTTTTCTCACAGCTGAAAAAAACTCCATTGTGTGTATGTTCCACATTGTCATCATCCACAGGGTGTAGGAAATGAAGCTGGAGCTGAGCTAGAAGCTTCCTCCCTGCTGGTTAACTTTCATAGTGCCAGAAAGTGCTGTTGTAGGCTGCTGGGAGGAAAAGCCAGCAGCAGTCTCAGTCAGCTGTGGACCTGGCATGGCACACAACAGATCTGCCAGGCAAGATGTGTCTGCTGGTGCAATAGTATCATGACTATTTGGGGAGTAATAAGCTGCTGTCTGATTGGATTTGAGGCCTGCTCCACAGGAGGGAATTCATGCCTGGTAATTGAAAACGTGTGCAAAAAGTTGAGGATGTCATATGACCTGGGAGGAAATTGCTACTGTTATTTTGCTAGATGAATAGCAAATCAGCTGTCAAACTGATTTCTGAATATTTAAATTTATACTTAGAGATTAGTGTTGCTTTCAGCCTAGACTACAGCAGAAGTTTCTTTCATGGACTTACAGAAGTTGTGGTTACTTCCGTAAGATCCACACATGGCCAGTTCTGTTAACATTCCTTCAAGTATGGAGGAGGTACATATGAGACCCCCACCCCTCCCTGAGGAACTATTGGTAGTAAATGGCTGCTGGGGGAGCGGAATCAAATTCTTCGTATTTATTGAAGCATGACCACGGGTAAGTTGGCCATGTTTCAGTAAATAACCTCACATCTGTGCTCATGTGAAAGATCTCAACTAAACTCACTAGGGTCTCTCTCTCTCTCTCTCTCTCTCTCTCACACACACACAGCGACAACAACAACAAAAGCAACAACAACAAAAAAAAAAAACATGAAAGTCAAAAGGGGCCTTGGTGGGAAGATGTTTAGTGTCAGTGGGAGTGGAAAAATGTATCATGGGGGCTGCACATGCTAAAATATATCATATATGCATATAAAGGTATCAGATACACAAAACTAAAGAAAGGTCATTATAACTTATGCTGCAAACAATGACAGTTATGGCCCACCGTGAAGGCCTTAGTAGTACTGACCCAATAACAACCTGCAGAATTGATTTTACATGACAATACTCTTTGAGTTAGTGGTTATTTAAGATTGATTCAAAAGCAGCAACTTACTTCAGAAAGTACACTACACAGTCTGGAAATGAGGCTTATCATAAATAAGTATTTTTTTACATCCAACATCATTCATTAATTATTTAAATTTTATTGACTATTTTCATGCATGTACATAAAATATTTTGATCATACTTCTTCCCATCACCTTTTTGCCCCCATCCATCTTACTCCTCTACCAAACCCATTCTTTCTCTCTACCAAGGATATGTATTGAAGTGACCCAGCTGCCTCCAGCTTCCTCTTGACACTGTAAACCTGAAAGAAGCCCCAACTTTGGTTGGGTTTTCTTTCCCAGCACCAAGAAAGTAACTGCACTACTTGAATGGAGTGATCAATAGGATTACAGTTTTTATAGCATCTAAAAAAGCAACATTGAGAAAATAAACTTCACAAATGCCAACTTATTTGAGAGGTTTTCATGGCGAAAGTATTTCCAGAAATAAATACCCTTTTTGGATCTAATGGAATATTATCTATGAAGACATCTAGGCTGAAATACTTGTTCATTTCAATGATAATATATAGAAATGAGATCATCTCCTTCCACTGAGAAAACTTGGACTTCATCAAACACATCAGCACATTTATAGGAAGTACTTTTCCCCTATTAAAATATTATGTTTTACAGAAAGGAGCTAAGTGTAGTTTTCAACAATTTCCATCTTTTAAGACATAAACTAAATAAAGTATATATTTTAAATTCAAAAGATTTTTAAATACTACAAGCTGACTAAAGTTAACAACAAGGTATGATGTTCTTCAAAATGATCAAAAGTAAATTTTAAGTGTTCTGACCACAAAAGGCAAATTTGTGAGTTAAATGGCCTATTTGGCTCAGTCCAGCTATTTAGAAAGTAGATGTGTTTTGCAACACCATACTGGACATGATAAATAGACACATTTTATTTCTTAATAAAAATACACTAAGCAATTGAAAAAATAATATTTTGATGCCTTAAAATATTATAGATTCCAGATTATATTTTAAATTTACTTTTGTATCACACAGATATCTTATATTTTATTAATTTGTTCGTGGACAACCCATACACTTCTGAGAGAATGATGCTAAAATGCTCTAAAGTGTTGTGAAATTGACCACTTTATGCCTTTGTTCTTTCAGTCTACTTTTATTTTTCAAAACTACTCTTGTTATAAAAAGGCATGAAAGAGTCGGGTGTGGTGGCACACGCCTTTAATCCCAGCACTCGGGAGGCAGAGGTAGGAGGATTGCTGTGAGTTTGAGGCCACCCGGAGACTACAGAGTGAATTCCAGGTCGGCCTGGGCTAGAGTGAGACCCTACCTCGAAAAACCAAAGCCAAAACCAAAACCAAACAAAAAAGGCATGAATGAAAGGGTTTTTGAAGTAGATATGGTTAAAAATTATTAATCTGGGGCTGAGGAGATGGCACTTGATGTCCATGCATGAGGACTTGAGTGTGAATTCCCAGTACCCACGTAAATCCCAGGTGTGGTGGCATACGTTTCTAATTGCCACGCTTGGGAGGTGGAGACAGGCAGATTCCCCAGGGCAAGTGGGCTACTTAGATGTGACAGATTGGTGGGCTCTGAGTTTAGTGATTTAAGAAGATATCCGTTATTGACCTCTTGTCTACACACACACCCACACACACACACATACACAGAGAAAGAGAGAGAGAGAAATACAGAAGCAAAAATTCTAGCTAGGATTCAAAGCATAAGTGATAATTTGTTTTGATTTGATGTACATCAGATGTTTGAAAAAGAATTCCATTATTAAAATCAGTTTTAAATGCAAATTTTTATAAAACCCTGAATATAGCAGAACCAGTAAACGAAGAAACAAATATATACTTATATGTAGTTGTCCTTTCTCACTTTACACTATGCTATACATAATCTTAACAGCCAATTTTACACTTACAATTTCTAGGAATGCTTTTCATTAAATATTATTCAGTACAAGTTGGTCTGAACATCTTCTTGTAGGTGACAAATTTCATATTCCTGCCTCTCTCAAAAGTCTTGCCTTTCCAAATTCAGACAGGAAATTAGCCAAAGACTAAGTCTGTCTGTAAATTGACACATTTCAAGAGACAGAATACCTCTTTACATAAATCCTTAATCGCTATGGAAATAGCTAAGGTGATCATCCAGAAACCAGTTTAGAATGCTTTATTCTATCTGTTGTAAAGCAATGAAATCCTGTGGCATGGTTTTATAGGTCTAATTTAAATGTATTGATTGGAAAATCTGCAACCCAGAGCTGACATTTTCTAGTTGGAAATTTGGAGATGCTAAGTCATGCCTCAGTCACCTCACAAGGATTACCCACCAATGAGTGGAAAGGGCACTAAGCCCTTGAGACTTAGTCACAGGCCTCCAGCAACCTTCTTCAGGTCTTTTTTCTACACTATTCTACATCAGTTATGGTTTATAAGGCTCGTTTTGTTTTACTACCAGTGTGTACAAAGTGTACAAATTAGAAACATTTCCTTTGTGTGTCTATAGAACCATAAAACCATATCAAAAAGCAAGGTTTATCAGGATAAATAAATCAGATTTATATACATTATTATTTTCTCCTGTTGTAATGAAATAACAGTATTCTGACAAGGAAGTGCTCTGTGGGTAGCCATAGCACATAAGAATGTTTGCATATTTAGAAAAAACCTTCATTTAAGACACAAAATTAAAGCCTCTATGGAAATATGGATTGCTGTGGAAGTTTCCCTGAGCATCTTTCATAACATTACAATATAATTAATATGATGTCACTGGTCTGCTGTCATTGGCAGAATAGCTCCAATTGCATTTGTCTCCAAGTAAATTGATTTACTTGTTCATCATCACTATACTGCTTGATTGTTTTCCACTTGACTGAAAAAAAATCCCCCTTTTTTGTAGCATGTCTTGATTTCAGGAGTTCAGCAGTTAAACATTCTGAGTTCAATATATTTACAGGAAACTCACACCTACCTGTCATTGCTTCCCAGTACTCATGCTGGCTTTCTCCACTCCCCTCCACTTTCTTCACTCTCGCTTTTGGTTTGCTTCAGTCAGAAGCTGAAGATTCTTCTGCCTCTACTTTATAACTTTTCTTTTCCCTCTGAAGTCATTTACCTTGCCACTGACACATAGACTATGTTAGAGAATCTGGGGGAAGGGTCAGTTGGACCAAGGTCTTTACTAAAGTTATTTTTTACCCACAGACTTATTCAATTCTTCTAGGTAGTTCCTTCAAAAATTGAAATCAGAAGGAAAAATAGTAATACTATTTATCACATGTTCAGAATGTTATTGGCACTGTGATAGATGATTTACATGCAGGAATCCTCCTAACCATCCTGAGGAAGAAACTCATACACCCTGTTTACAATGAGAAAAAAAAAAGTCCAAAGTTTAAATGATGTGTTTGTTCAACAGGTTTGATTATGACTTTCCTGATTTAAATGTCAAATCATTCTAGTGCCACTCTGTAACTAGCAAGTGGATGTGTTCTTCTACACGTGACCATATAATGTGTGCAATGTAATGTGAATCTCACTGTAAACAGAAGATTGTCTTTTGGACATAAAAGAGGATGGTGGGAAGGAATTATGAATGCTTTTACAAAGTTGTTTTTTTTTTAATTTACAAACTGTCAGCAACCACCCGAGGAAGCCAGTAGGAAGCAAAGGATTCTTTCTTAGACATGTGGAGGGAACCTGGCCCTGATAATATCATGATCTCAGACCTCTGGTCCTCAGACGCAAGAGACAAGAAATTCCTGCTGCTTTAAAGCTACCTACTTACCAGCTTCCTGACTCACGTCTTGAAAGAAAAAAGGAATGAAAGAAAGAAAGAAGAAATGAAAGAAAACTTGTTAAAAATTCTAAAAGATTCCTTTATGCAGCTCTCTGTCATTCTTGGATGCTGTCTGTTTTTTGATAAATGTAGTAAGACTTACCACATGTGAAAGGCAGATTTGGGAAAGAGAGAAAGAAAAAAAAATGTTAGTAGAAATACCTAGATTCAGATCTAAGATCTGCTAATGAATATTAGGATGATCCATCTATGTACCTGTTTACATATGCACATCCCCTGTTCTTACTGCTGATGTCATTTCATTTATTTACTCCTTCTCTTTTTGTTTTGGGTGCTAGAGGTTGAAGCCAGGACCTTATACTTGACCAGTGTTGTGGTTGTGAATGTATGTCCCCATAACCTGAGGTATTTTTGATTAGGTGAGTAACCTGAGTCTCTAGCAGCCCAGCTGGAGCAAGAGTTATTAGGGGCAGATGTTAGAGGCCAGCTCTAAGGTGTGTTTGGGGGGCAAATCTAGAGTCCTGCCGTAAGGCAGTGAAAAGAGAAGTTTGAGGTTCCTGTTTGATGCTTGCTGACTTTTGGTGATGCCTTTGCCTGGATCTATGGCAGTGAGCCAACTTCTTCCACCATTGATGGTGTTTCCCCTGGGTCTCTAACCTTGAAATAAGCCCCTTCCTCCCCTAAGCTGCTTCTGGTTGGATGATTGTCCCAGCAATGAGGAACTGAATGCAACAGCAACACATGCTCTATGTTCTGAGGTTCATCTTGCCTTGGAATTTTTTTTAAAAATAGTTTATTTATTTATTTGAGGGAAAGAGAGAGAGAGAGAGAGAGAGAGAGAGAGAGCAAGAATGGGCATGCCAGGGCCTCCAGACACTGCAAACAAACTTTAGATGCATGTGCCACCTTCTACATCTGACCTATGTAGGTACCGGGGACTTGAACCTGGATCCTTAGGCTTCACAGGCAAGCTCCTTAACCACCAAACCATCTCTCCAGGCCCTGCCTTGGTATTTTTTTTTAATAAAAGTAAAATGTTAACCTGTTGTGAAAAAGACATTTTCTAAAGTCACATCTTCAAATTACAGTATCAAACTTCACAATTAATTAAGGGAGAATATTCTAAGCTTTGTAGGGAAATTATATGCCATGGGTATCACTGACATGACAGATATATCGCTGATGCAGGGACAGAGGAAACATTCTAAAATGTATTTTGAAAGACCAAATTAGCTGTTTTGCAAGCCTTAAAGCTATAGAGTGTGAAGATAGCCATGGGAATATTCCACTAAGGGGTGTAGACTTCTTTTCTTGTTTGTTAAGCATGCATGACCTAGACCCATAGAGTGGTTACTTTCCTGTAAGATATCTCTAACTCATTCTTCTAAAAAGAAATGAGGAAAATGAGGCACAAAAATACTTGAACCTAAGTTACCCAGCTAGATAGGGGGAAAAAAATCCAGAGGAAAACTCCATGAGTTTTATGCTTCCTATTTCAGCTCCCCTAACTTTTATTTTCTAAAATTAGTTCATCAGAAAGTCCTCACGACAACAGTTGACTTTCCAGCTTCACTTTATTCCAAAGCAGAATACTTCATGCTTAACAGCCTAGTGAAAGAGCTCATAGCTATAAAACAATTCATACTACTTTAGATATGAAAGACGCAAAGCCAACAGGGGCGCCCGGAGCCTCTCCAGAGAGAGCCCAGAAAGCTGTTCCTGTCCGTTGCCTTGCCAGATAAGGAAGCCATGCTATCCTGACCTGAGCAGGATGTGTGTTTGCTCAGCCAGGGAAATGAAAGGCTTGCCTCAAATGATTCATCAGTTTGTCTTCAGAATTTCTTTCAAGCGGTAAACCTTTGCCCTCCTAGCAATAGCAATTCTTTCCCTAGTATTGTAGTTCATTGCACTGCAAGCTGCTCATACAATTATGTTTCGGTTTTCCTTCACACATTTTATAAACCAGTGCTTAGTTTTAAAACACATTTTATATACTTGGGAGTAAAGTAGTGTTCATCGCGTTGTCTAACTTCTAGCCTACTCATGAGTATTCAGAAACACAAAGTCACCATGTGGCTGTGGAGAGAAGGAGCTGTCTTTAGGAAGGGATCCACAAGAAATCACTGTGACAGAAACAAGAATATCAATGCTGGGTAATGCACAAGGCAGTGAGTGTACAGACAGAATATTGACAAGAGAATTGCTTGTGTTTGGAATTGTTTCTCATCTTTCCCCTATGCCATATAAATGCTTTCTTTGTTCTCAAGTGAAATTTGTAGCCAGGCACAAATGCAATGCAAAATGTATTGGAAGACTTTTTCTCAAAGCAAATAACACAATTTTTTCTGTACTGTGTAGAGAAGAAAGAAATGAACATGAAATAAGTACAGGGAAACTATCAGTTGTATATTTACTTAACACAATAGGAGAATTAAAAATAAGTGTGCTATGGATTATTATCTGCTGGGCATGGTATAAACATTGCCATCTTAAAATTCAGAGAAACTGAAGCCGGGCGTGGTGGCACATGCCTTTAATCCCAGCACTCGGGAGGCAGAGGTAGGATTGCTGAGAGTTCGAGGCCACCCTGAAAGTACATAGTGAATTCCAGGTCAGCCTGAGCTAGAGTGAGACACTACATGGGAAAAAAAAAAATCAGAGAAACTGTAATTACAGGATCAGAGCCACCATGAAACTGGGCTGCTGGCATAAGGGCTGCCTGCATTCTGCCCAGGGCCAGAGTTTGATCAAGGTTAAATCTGTAATGAATTGATGTTCTTGGCTAAAGATAGAGGACTGAGTGATTTAAGATTTTAAGTTGGAAAAATTCAAGCAAGTTTGAAATTTACTGGCACAGAGACTAGTTTTAGGTTACTGAAGCTGCTATTGTCAAGCTCAGTTGCAACCTTAAGGAGGAAGATGGCTCAGCTACTTAACATTAAAACACTAGCAAAGGATGCCTGAGGAAAGACTATGATATAACTGCAAATTCTTTTAGAGAGGGATGACTGGAGAAGGAACCTGATTTTCAATGTTTTGATTTTATTGCATCCCTGAATTAAGAACATGACTGTTTCCTTCACCTGGTACTGGTTTCAGAAGCATGAAAAATGTGTGCATTGGTCATTAAATGCACAGTTTCAGGAGCTGCTGCTGAGACTGTGGCATCTAGGCAGGGCGCGATGAACCAAATGAATAGGCTGGAAGAGCCTTTGGAAGATGGACCATGGTTTGCATGGAGACCTGAAGATGTTTTGGATATACCAGGACTGTGCAAGGGCTGTTGGCTGGGGATGGACATTTTCCCTGGCTACTCTGCCCAGCTGGAGGAGCAGAACTGGAAAATCTGGAGACTGGCAGTCACTGGTTATATCAGACTTGAACTGAAGAAGTTTGATGTTTGCTTGATGCTTGTTGAGTTTGCATTGTTCCTGTCTCTTCCTGTTATGCCTTATAGCAATTGAAAGTGCTTACCTTCTGAAGGGGTGGGAAATGGGTCAATCAAAATTAAATAAATTATGAATTATCCATATGGAAACCTACTTCATTGCTAGGTAAAAATTATATATGTTTAAAAACAGAAAAGGAAAAGGGCAAGGGAGCTGGCTCAGTGACTAAAGGTACTGACTTGCAAAGCCTGATGGCCTGGGTTCAATTCCTCAGTAGTGAGATGCACAGGGTGGCACATGTGTTTGGAATTTGTTTGCAGTAGGCTGTAGCACCATCCATATTCTCTCTCTCTCTCTCTTTCTTGCTCTCTCTATCTCTCAGATAGATGGAAATATTAAAAAAAGAAAAGAAAAGAAAAGGCATAGGCATAAGTACATTGTGGGGACAAACACTACTTTACCCAGAAGTCATAGGTTGTTACAGAAAATTTTCAGAGCCAGGGGTGGTATAATTCCCAGTGGTTCTTATTTAGGGAGACCCATGATGCCCACAAAACAATATAGGCTGTTGACAAGGCTCTTGGTTGCCCACCAGAACTAGATGGTAACACCCCACTGCTGAAGACTCTAACTCCAGAGGATTGGGCTGCAGGAAACTTGGAAATCAAACTGGAGCTGAGCTGGAAGTCCCCTCCTTGCTCATTAGCTGTCATAGGTGATGGAAACAGCAGGCTGCTGGAAGAGAAAAATCATCAGGTGGTGTTAACCACCATTGGACTCTGCAACTATCCAGTTGGCCTGTCAGATGGTGGTGACCACT
The DNA here is from genome assembly GCA_036346955.1 of Dipus sagitta. Lineage (NCBI taxonomy): Eukaryota > Metazoa > Chordata > Mammalia > Rodentia > Dipodidae > Dipus > Dipus sagitta. Next base: position 123,412,608 of record CM070779.1, on the reverse strand, counting down.
GTTGTGACTAAAAACTCACCAAAGTGGCGAGAAGTGACAGTGGAGTGCTTAGCACTGAGATATCTCCATCACAACCCCCAGGGCTCAGAGACCCTTGTGAAGAGGTGGTGGAAGAAATATAAGAGCCAAAGGATGAGGAGGGATGCTCTGCAATGCTGTTTTACAAACACACAGTGGCCTTTAATTCATGACTTTACAGTGGTTATTGCTACCTACACAAGACCTGCAGAAAACAAGGATAAAAAATGATTACATCAAAATAGAAGAGGAACTAGCTGGAAAGGAGGAGGGTTTCAGTGGAGCATGGGGCAAAGCAGGTGGTAGAAGGGTATTAAAATCAAAGAACATTGTGTATATGTGTGGAGGTTGTCAATAAAAAAGTTTTCTTTTGAAAAAAAAATGCTTACCTTCTGCCTTTATATGTTGAAAGTCTATAACTCGTTTGATTCTACAGGACTCACACCTAAGAGACATTTTCAAATCTCAGATGAGACTTAGAACTTTGGGACTATCTTAAGTTAGTAAAGGCTGTGATAGGTTTGCTTAGGAGAGTAATCTGCTCTGAGTTTAGCTTTGGTAGGTGGTATGTGTCCAGCAATTCATCCATTTCCTCCAGATTATCCAATTTTGTGGAGTAGAGGTTATTGATATAAGTCCTAATGGCTCTCCCAGTTTCGCTTATGTCTGTTGTGATCTCTCTTTTTTCTTTTCTAATTTTGTTAATTTGAAGACTATCCTTTTTTTTTTCCACATGGTCAAATTGGTCAGGGGCTTATCAATCTTGTTTACTTTTTTCCAAGAACAAGCTCTTTGTTTTATCAATTTTCTTACTTCCCAGTTCATTAATTTCTGCTCTGATCTTAATTATTTATTTCTGTCAAGTAGGTTTTGTTTTATGAATTGTGGTGCACCTGTGTTTGGTGCATAAAGATTGATGATTGTGATATCCTCTTTTTGGATGGTTCCCTTGACAAGTAAGAAATGGACTTATTTGTCTCTTTTGATTACTGTTTTTTTGGAGTCTGTTTCATCTGATCTTAGTATAGCTACACCTGCTGTTTATTATTTCCATTTGCTTGGAATATCATTTTCCACCCTTTCACCCTGAGGAGGTATCTGTCTTTAGTGGTGTGGTGGGTTTCTTTAAGACAGCATATTGAGGGGTCTAACTTTCTGATCCACTCTGTTAGCTTATGGATTTTAATGGGTGAATTAAGTCCATTAATATTTAGGGTAATGACTGTGAGGCTTGATTTAATCCCTGCCCAGTGGTTCATGTGGTTTGGTGTTTTCTTGGACTTTGTAGTTTTTGTACCTTCTCTGAGTTTGGTTATTGTGATCTCTCATATAATTGTAGCTGGACGGGCAGAGGTTTTAGGCCAAAGATTTTAATTCTGTGCCATATCCCTCTGCTCACACCAGTCCATTTCTATGCAATGCAACCCTGCACAAATTTGTAGGACATGGGTATAACAGCAAGCCTCTCACACAAACTGCTTCTAGCTCAGTCCAGGCAAAGTTTTTTCTCACCCTCACAAGTCAAACCTCAGAGTCCATTGTTCTTACTGTATTTGGGTCTTTCAACTCTGACCAAAATAGTCCATCAAGCTGTACTCACAGCACTGCAAGGCATCTCTTAGAGCAGCAGGTGGACATCACCCCTTGGCCAACATAATGTGGACAACAGGAGAGTGTGCCAAACACTGGCAAGGGGAAACTGTATATAATACCAATAAGCCCACCCCCCAAAATATACAACCTCCGGGAGGCATTAAGTCCCAGAACTCCATCAGCTGGGAACCTAGCATTCAGAACATCTAAGTTTATGGGGACACCTGAATCAAACCACCACAGACTGGAATTCCTAAGTGTGCTTTCTGGTGCTATATGTGGCTTGTGGCTTTTCTCTCTCTGCTTAGTCCTGTAAATGTGGGTGAGCTCCTTCTCCATTATGGCACTTCCCCTCTATCTTCAGTAAACGCCTTCCTCCATGACTCTACCTAGTCTGGAACTTCATCTCAGTGACCTGAGGCTGTCTACTATAGATAACAAAAGGAGTCAAAGTTTGTTTGAAATGAAATGAATAAGCATAAAATATGACAGATCTCTTAAAGGTCTTAAAGATTACATGATAAAGGTCTTACATGATTTGAAAATAGATGTATTTTTCTCATAATGAAAATGTTGATGATAAGCTATACCTAAGATGTGGCCTGAGGGCTGCAGTGGTTAAACACTTGCCTATGAAGCCTAAGGGCCCTGGTTCGAGGCTCAGTTCCCCAGGACTCACGTTAGCCAGATGAACAAGGGGGCACATGCATCTGGAGTTCGTTTGTAGTGGCTGGAGGCCCTGGAATGCCCATTTTCTCTCTCTCTCTCTCTCTTCCTGTTGATCTCAAATAAATAAATAAAAATAAACCAAAAAAATTAAAAAAAATGTGGCCTGAATTGTGTTTTGTTCACAGGAGAGGAATGAACACAGTCACTGCAGTGAAGAGAGGAGTCATCAAAACTGTGGTCTATGAAGAGATTTTTACAGTGGAACTCTAGTATGCTGACAGGGAAAAGTGAAGCAATGTCAAATCTTTTCTTATCTCTCAAGATTCATTCAGATATTAGTCAAAATGGACATACAAAACATTAATGATCACTTCAAAATTTATAGAATCATTAGAACTATCTCATTAAATAATGACAAAAATGCATAGTGTTTGAATAAACTTAGGCTTTTCGGCAAGATGAGCAAGAGTGCTGCTTCAATAGTGAGCCTGACAGCCAGTGTCTGGGTAATGGAGACAGACACTGAGAATACACAAAATGTACCCAAGCAGAAATCCAGAAGCTTCTGAGAGATAAACACTAAAGTAGACTTAAAACACACCCACCATGGCTCAGGGAATTTTGCAGAAGAAGGGACAGGAAGAATGAAAGAGCCACAGAGTGGGAAGGAATGTTCAGAGGCATTTCCCCAACCACTTACAATGACTGACTGCTGCTCTCACATCTCATACCCACAACCCCACGGTGAATACCAGCAATCCCACTAAGAGGGCCCTCAGCAGAATGGGGGCAGGCAAGAGATACATGATGGTATCAACACATGATGTGTCTTTACAAATTTTTTAAAAAATTTTTTAATTTGTTTGTTTATTTATTTATTTGAGAGTGACAGAGAGAGGGAGGCAGAGAGAGAGAGAGAAAGAGAGAGAGAGAGAGAGAAAGAAAATGGGCACGCCAGAGCTTCCAGCCTCTGTAAACGAACTCCAGATGTGTGCTCCCCCTTGTGCATCTGGCTAATGTGGGTCCTGGGGAATTGAGCCTCGAACCGGGGTCCTTAGGCTTCACAGGCAAGCGCTTAAATGCTAAGCCATCTCTCCAGCCCTCTTTACAAAATTTTTACTTAGTGAAAATTAAGGAAAATTCCAATATAAAAACTCCATGTGATGAAATAAAGACATTCAAAACTTTGATTAGTCATTGGAGATTTATAAGCTAGTAGTTTTTGTTGACACCTTACAGAAGAAGAGGAAAGCAGAATGTCATGGCTGATTTAGGACAGAGAAGAGAGAGATGGGAAGAATCACAATGGCTTAGCACCTTTCTTAGTGATAAAATGTCTCCACAAACTTATCCTTCTTTAAAGAACATGTTTTAAAATTAGTACAAATGTAGAACATGCTGTGGGAATCTCTAGTGAAATGCCATTGGATTATTTCAAGGTAAAGACCAGATCTTTTTACTGATTCAGTTATCCACACATTTAGCTTACTGTTCTGCATGAATTTTAGATATTACTTCAGGGAATAACTTCTGATTAAAAGAGTAAAGGGGAAGGATATACTCAAAGGTACTGCTAGCTGGTAAATTTCCTATCACTAAAACCTCATTTAACTTTGAGTTGCAGTTGTTTTGCTCTTTATGCTTTTTTAAAGCTCCTCATCTATAACATCCAACAGTAATTTGCTAGGTTGTATTATTAATGCCAGACAAATTATCTTTGGGACAATAACAATGTCTATAAGTTGTTGCACAAAAACAGAAAGTGACAAGTATAAGAAAATCAGGTAGAGTTCCTCCACCAATTCTCTGTAGATAAATTTTCGTTTGTCAAATGTCCTCTCATAACTCATGTCCAATTATATTGGAGAATGTCCTATTCCTGGGTGTGGTAGTCTAAACGTATGTCCCACATAGACTCAGGTGTTTTATTAAACTTGTAATTTGAATCTCCAGCTGCTGGGCTGGAGGAAACATCACTGACAGATCCTCTAATCCATTCCAAAGTTGTGTTCTGGGGGGAGATCAAAATTCCAGCTAAAAGGTATGCAAAGCAGTCTGAGTTCTGGTGGGTTTTGTGTTTGCTGCTTTTGGTGTTTTCTGGTTACTGGTGGTTTCTCTCTCCACTTGGATTTATGAATGGGAGTCAGTTTCTTCTGCCAACAATGGAACTTTCCCTAGACCTGTAAGCCTAAGATAAAATAAATAACATTAAAATAAATATCATTCTTCCCATAAACTGTTCCTGGTTAATATTGGTCCCAGCATTGTGAAGTTGTCTATAACTAGTTTAAAGACCTTCTGTCTTGTCATACATGCCAGCATTGCTATTTTTCTCACTTACATAAGAAATGTATGAATTATGTTGACACAAAGACATAGCTCTCACCTCAAAGGGGATAAGAGATAGTTTATTCTGGAGCCAAATATGAATGACCATGACCTGGGAAAACAGATTTAGCTTACCCCAAATTCCATGTTCCAACATGTTAACAATTTCATAAAGGTCTTATAGTTAGAGAACAAAAGAAAGTCATAAATCAAGGCATTTTTCAAATACATTGTCTGTCCATCAAGTAGGTGGGTTACAACAAAGCAAGAAATTACCACCATAGGCCTCAGATATTATCTGATGACATCCTTAGCCCTTGGGGTTGTGGAAGCTGGGGTCTGTTCTTGCATTTCAAAAAAGATTACACCTGATAAACTGATAGTCACCAGGATGTCAGTTCAGACACAAAGGTGGGGAATAAATGGCTATTGAGGGGCTAAAGGTAGCTCAAGGTAATTTGGCCTTGACTTTGAACATTCCATCTGTGATCACAGTAGCTTTATTGGTCCATTCAGCCTTGCTAGATAGAAGGAGCAGATAGAGCTGTTTTCTGGGAACTTTAGGTCATAATCATAAAAAAAAAAAAAAAAAATCATGGTTCTAGTCTCAGTCGGAAAACCTCCTAGAGGATGTGCCATTGAAAGTTTTCTTAACATTGTACTGAAGACAAAATATTTCAGATGAAACTAAAATATTTGAATGTTGTATATCTAAAATGCAACATATACTTGAATGGATGAGTTTTTCTTTATTAGTTATGTACATACTCAGTGTGTAAACAGAACATGTTGTTACAATCCTTAGCCTCCTCCCTGTCCTCCCCCTCTGAAGCGACCCTCCTCCTTGGGGTTGCCAGTTATCCCCATGGGGATTGTGGATCATGCATTGTGGGGGTAGAGATCAGTTAAGGGAAAGAGCAATGTCACTCTGTATAATGTCCCAAATTGTGGCTCTGACAATCTTTCCACCCCCTCTTCCACACATTTCCCTGAGCCATGATGGGTTCGTTTTAGGTCTACTTGACTAATGAGGTCTTGGGAGCTTCTGTGTCTCTGGATATGTGCTTTGGTAGAAGTTAAATGCTCTTTGTGTCTCTCTTCTTCATCCTTGTGTTGATACCTGGTTCACCATAAAAGCAGCACTCTTGCTCATTTCCCCAATTACTCTGTGGTTTCAGCTGGGGCCCTGGTGAAGTGTGATGGGCTGATTCCCTCCTCAGGTTCTGTGTCCATCTGAAAAAGAGAAGAAAATTCTCCAAAGGAGAGTTACATCAGCTCCAGATAAATGGGATAACCATTATTATTTTAGAGAGAATTTAATAGGTGTAGGCCCTCTTGTAGCCCAAGTTTGGTGGGAAATTGTTATTGGAGAGACAACTCATTTTTTGGGGGTATGATTCTCACTTGTTCCCAGTTCCAGGTATGGGTTCCATTTCACTGAACAGATCCATTAGCCAAATCAAGAGCAGTTGTTTACCCACATGGCTGTGTGGAACTATTGCAGTTATGTGAGCATCACATCAGGTTGTTTGCTGCTGAGTAGCTTAGGCCTTGAGTTGCTTGGACAGATATTGGTCATTTCCCTCCAGTAGCTCATGTAGCACCTTCTGGCACTAGATGAGCTAACTGTTTGGGGACTGACTCTCTTCCAAATTCCAGCCAGATCTCTCCATGTTCCATATGAACAGCATATGGTGTCTTTAGCAGTAGGGTCTTACCATTAACCTTTGTTGGGTAATCAAGTGCTCTGACAGAAGTCTGTCTTCTTATGGGAAACTTTGTAGGTCTTCTACCTTATGTAGTGTCAGGGTTTGAATTCAGGGATTTGTGTATGCTAGACAAGCACTCTTCATCAGTGAGATATATCCCCAGCCCAGATAAAACATTCTTTAAAGGCATTACCAATAGCCAATCTCATGATTTATATCTCCAATATAAATGCAAGTCTTCTCTTTATATCTTACCATAGTGTAAAGCAACAACCTTCAGTAGTCAGCAAGAGAACAATTAGCATTTAGGAACATTTAGTGATTTAAAACATAAATAATTTTATCATTATTTACTATTCCATCAATATTATAGAGCTTATGATTGATGCACTTTGTAATATTTCTGAAGCTGAGATATTTAAAGGATTATCACTTTGTATCTGCTCATTTCTTAAACAGAATCAAGGTCAGATATTCTATTTTCTTTTAAAAATTTAAATTTATAAAATGCACATTCCCTGCTTAAAATAGGATATACATTTTTAGGGAATCTATATCAGTAGAAAATGAATTCTTTTGAGTTTGACATTTTTAGAATAATATGCTATGCTATGGAATAATATAACTATACATGATATGCCTATCCAGCATAAAGTTATATAAACGTTTGAGTTACATAGAAGAAAGCAAATTAAAAATATTATAAATGAATATAACATCAATAGACTGAAGAATAAACTAATTAAAAAGTACATAGTTCAGTAAAAAAAAAAAGCTAAAAGCTAACAACAAAAACAATTTCATATGACTTAGAAGAATTTCACAATAACAGGTATAAAATGATCTGGTAGAACAATGAGAGTTGTACAATTGAGTAGCGAGATTGACAGAAAATGTACTTCTTAACTGAATGAGACATATTACAAAATCTCTCTTAGTTCCACAAGTAGGAAGTAAACTGGGTCTATATGAACTATTTTTCTTTTGAAAAAAATTTTGTTGTTGTTGTTCATTTATCTATTTGAGAGCAACAGACACTGAAAGAAAGAGGCAGATAGAGAGAAAGAGAGAGAGAGAGAGGGAGAGAATGGGCATGCCACTGGCCTCCAGCCACTGTAAATGAACACCAGACGCTTGCGCCCCCTTGTGCATCTGGCTAAAATGCATCCTGGGGAATCGAGCCTCGAACCAGGGTCCTTAGGCTTCACAGGCAAGCGCTTAACCACTAAGCCATCTCTCCAGCCCATGAACTCTTTTTCTTAAGAGATACCATGAGAAAATATTTCAAATGCCATTTCATGTTTTGTTTTTCTTAGAATAACACTTTGAGATTCCATTCACATAGAAGAGTGCATTTGTACTTTAATATGCACTCTCAAGATTTTTAGACACCACACTGAAATGACATTTATTTGTTCAGGAATAGCTGTTGACCACCATGTTCCTCGGTGGCAGAGACTTTGTATATTTGAAGCGTGTGATCATATAGCTCCTTCCATCCTGCCTCGGTGTCTCAGTGATGACTGGCACTGTTGTGGTGCCATGAGGAGAGGACCCCTTTTAAGGTGGGTGTGTGTGACCAGCCTTAAAGTTTAACTCATGGAATCCATTTGATGTTTTAGCCTCCTCATGAAGAACCCGCTTTTCAAGGTGACGTTTATTTTGGTTTCAGAGGTGTGGTTCTATTTTTGGAAGGATTTTGAAGCTCATGGAATTTGGGAACCAATTCAAGGCACACAACTGGTTACAGAAACATGATCTTGAGCCTTAATTCACAGGTATATCTTTCCTTAATATGACTTCATCTTTAAGTAGTTACATAGTCTTGCCATAAGTTCTGAAGTCACGCAATAACACCCTGCAAGTAGGAGCAACAGTGAAAAAAGGAGCCCCTTCTAGATCAGGGTGCGAGCGTGGGCCACAGCAGATAAAAGTACCAACCATCATGGCAGATTCTAGGGACAAAAGAGATAGTCCTAAAATAGGAACAGATGACCATGTTGCAAAGTTCTAAAATAGTACTTACAGAACCAAAAGCAGCAGCCAAGAAAAATATGTGACACCGCCTCCCCATTCCACAGCCCTCACAGGCGCCCAACAAATGTCTGCCACAATTACTTGAAAACCGGCTTTCTCTTCCAAAGCTATAGGTCATTTCACCTTCGCTCAAACATTCCCAGAGATGAATGAACTTCTGCGTGCCCTCTACTTCTTCTCTTCAGCATCATTTTGGTTCATTGCTCCTACACACTTATTAGCTACCTCTAATTAGCTGTTTAATGGAATTATATTTCTCTCCATGAAGCTCTGGGTGTTTTCCAGAAGGCATCAAATAATATGTTTGGTTTAGTGGATCGCACCCTGATGCCAGTCACTAAAACACTGCAAATAAATACATATATTTCATTCTCAAGGACCTTTGGCTGCGCATTATTTCTCTGCTTTTCAAAAAATACTGGGCAGGAATAATTGACAGAATGCTTAGAACTACCACTAGTGAGGACAGGGTTTACTTGCCCTGTGTGGCCTCAGGTTTAGGACTAACTGTGGATAGGAAGGCCATAAAGATAAGTGTTATTGAAACAACTATTGATATTAGAATCTCAAAACATACAAAGATCTAAGCCCTAAGTAAATGTACCTTTGGTTGAATTTATTTCCCCTAGGTCTAGATTTAATTCCTAAATTGAAAGATAACTTATAGAAATGGTGGAATTTAAGTGTTATTAAAGTAGAGGGACTTATGATAGTCATAGATATGGAGTAGAAGAAGGTAGAATAAAATGTTTGGTACGCTATGAAATTATGATAGAATCTCTGTGTGTGTGTGTGTGTGTGTGTGCTATATGTCAGACGACAATGTTAAATGTCAATCCTCATCTTCCATCCTTCTTGTGTAAGGGTACCACTTGTTGTTTTGTCATTGCTAATGTCAGACTAGCTGACCCAAGAGTGCAGATTCCCATGGTTCTGCCTCCCACAGCCGTATGTGATCAGGTGAGTTGCTACTAAAGATTAGAGTCCCAACTGCATCTTGCTCTATGTGGACTCTGGGGATCTGGATTCCAGTTGTTAGAATGGCACTGCAAGTACTTTTGAGCACCGAGTCATTTCCTCAGCCAGACATATGTCCTTTCTTATAATGATGTGAATATTGTTTGCAAGATCCACCATTGAGAAGCTTGTGTGATGGTTACCATCATTCTTATCTTTTCCTTGCATTCTCTCCAGTTTTGGTAATTGAGGTAATATCCTTCCTAAAGCCTGGGAAATCCTCACAGAAGCTCTGACAAGCTGTGAAAGCTTGTGACACAGAGAACACACACAAAATGTTGCTTTGCAATAAATGTTATGATTTCCTTGAAGACATGGGTCACTGAGCATTGCTACTAGAAACAAGACTGACATAATTGTGATTAACATTAACAGATTTATTTTAGGCTTAACAATATGTTTATATACAGTATCCATATAAACTTTACACAGAGCTTTGTCTAGTAGGTAATGTATTAGTATTATCTTTTAAGAACAATACATTTGTTTTTCAGGTGGACTAATTATTTTCTCAGAGCAGAATTAAGAGGTGATGGTGTGCATAGTTTTGAAGCTATGTCCCCTGATTCCAAATCTGTGGTCATTTCTCTCAGTTTAGTAAAATTACATTAAATTGCATTAAGGTCTTAGAAATAATGATGTATTGGAAGTCTTCATACATTTTAATAGGACTAACCTCACAAAATCTTTCAGCATGCAGACATTTTCAAAGAAAATTATTTTTGTTCCCTGTGAATTGATTGACCACTGGTCCATAAATTAGAAAATAAAGCATGAATTTACAACACTCAAAAGGAATACCTGGAATTTAATTCATTTTCCTCAAATAATTAGAATGAAAATAGTTGGCAATTTTGGTTGGATTAAGGACAGTAGAAAAGTCAACTTTCAGTGTTGATGAAAGAATGTTTTAAATGACAAATATTGGCAGAAAGCTAATTTATACTGTTCAAAACACTGAGGAAGGCATTTCCATTTTCAGATTTAGTCAGAACTCTTTGGAAGGTTTCCAAAATGATTGCTCTCTGACTTTGTAAATGCTGTTAACCTCTCATGACTCCGAATGCCCACATCTCAGATGATGAACCCTGTGGACTAAAAAGTCCCAGCAGAATCCAGTGTCAATTGCACAACAGATTAAGTTAAGTCAACTTGCTTTAAAATTTTCAATTGCATTGAGAAATAATAAAAAAAATCCTAGAATCACACTTATTTTCAGCAAAATGCACCAGATGCCCTCAAAAACAGCCAGAACTAAATATATTCACAGAGCAGTTAAAATTCTGTCCTGTGGTGTGAAATGCAGTTCACATATGGCATTCCTCACCTGAAAAATTTTTACTGTGTTTCTTCCATAAAATGTTATTTTATTTTTTATTTTAGTTTAGGATAGTTAAAAATTTTTGGCATTTTTATTAGATATGGACATATTTAGTATGTAAACAACACATGTTGGTATCATCCTTTCCCTCCTCCCTGCCCCTTTTCTGATAGTTAAAATTTTTATTTATAACAAACTGGAATGTTTCATAAAAGATGGAGTCATTGGCTATATTCTAGTTTGGTGTTTTATAACATCAATTTTTATTGGCTTATAATCTGTTGTCTTTTTTTTTTTTGCTTTGTGAAAATTTTAAGGTGGTATGCAGGAGGAAATAAATTATAGATGGAGAAATGAAATAAGAGAATTAATAACTATTGTCATCCATTCTTTATAGGCTGTGTGGCAATAAAACACCCTTTTATACAGATAATGACACATTCATTTCTAGGTACCTATGAAAGAGCCTGATATAAATTTATGTTCTTAGTTATCGCTTGCCTATTTCTTGAATGATATTGAATTGAATTCTAAAGGTCATTTGTAAGTTAATCATGTAATAGCATATAGCTTAAAAATATAGGTTATAAATCCAGTGTCTGGCTCAAATGCTGATTCCAATTAACACTATTAGTAGACCCACAAATTTGTTTTGGAATCTTTAATTTCCTTATATGTTTAATGTAGAAATTTATAGTATTTTTACCCATTGGAGTTGTGGTTTATGTTGTATTAAGGATTTAGGAGGATAAATTATGCACAAATTTATTCCACACAATAATAATACGCTGAAAATCTAATCTACTTTTGTCATTAGCCTCTTTGATATCTTGGCTTTACACATCAGATGGTAATCACAACAGAAAAATGCATCTATAAGACTTGCTCATTCTGTTAGTAATAAGTTAGACATTTCTCAGTAAATTTAGTAGCAGACCATTTTAAATTTTCATTCTATTAAATATTTCCTGCATTTTACTTATTCCGTTAAATACATCAGGGGTCCTTAGGCTTCACAGGCAAGCGCTTAATCACTAAGCCATTCCTTCAGCCCACACATGCACATATTTTTATGAAACTAGGAAAGAGAATCCTACAAAAGAAGGAAAAGTTCTTTAGGAAAAGGAGAGAGAAAAGGTGATGGAAGACATGTGATAAGAAGGCAGAAGGGTGACAACCCTCTGGAGGCATGATGGGAACCAGCCAAAGTGGAGAAAGGGTGATAGGGGAGAGCAGAGGATAAAAGGGATGAGTAAGAATGTAGTATAATAACATGTATTTATTAAAATGATAAGATGAACCCCATTGCTTTGTATGCTAACATAATTTTTATATATTTTGAACCTTTTATTGACAGCCTCTGTGCATATACATAATGTACCCAGTTTCTAATTCCCTCATACCACCCACCTTTTTCCCATTGCCCACTATTTCCCATCCACTGAGCACTTCTTTTTCCACCTAGTTCCTGTTCTATTTTGATGTTATAATTTTTGGACCTCATATCATGCAGTCCTTGTGTAGATAGATAGTGACAGTCGCTGTGAAGTCATGGGTGTAATGGTCATTTTGTGTCTAAAAGACATCATTCCAAAGCACTCCTCACCATCCTTTGGCTTGTGTATTCTTTCCACCACCTCTTCTTCAATGGTCCCTGAGTCTGGGGGTGGCAGTTGTGATAGCTATGTCTCACTTAGTGCTGAACACTCCACTGTCATTTTTTCTTAGCACTTTGGTGAGTCTTGAGTTTCTCCAGTGCTTACCACCACCTCAAAAGTGAAGCTTCACTTATTAAAAGTGACAGTTGCATTATGATAAGGGTATAAAATAGATATTTAGAGGGAACTTTGGTGGGCACAGTATGTTCTTTTTGCCAAACAACTGCAGCAGCTTCCAATTAGATCTCCTTAGCCACAGGCTTTTGACTAGGTTTTCAGTACTAGGCATGAATTACATTCCATGGAGTGGGTCTCAAATCCGGTTAAAGAACAGTTGTTTTTCTCCATCACAGGCATGCTACTGTTGTACGAGTTGGAACATTTTGTCTGGCTGGCTAGCCATGTAGCTTGAAGGTTTCACTGCTGGTTAATATGGTTCATGAGGTCTCTCCTCCAGCCGGATGCCTCAAACTTCTCAACATTATGACAAGCTAGTCAACAGGGAAAAGGCTTGTCATTCAGCAACATCTTGATTTCTCAGTGGCCTGTAATCCAAGCATGTGGAGTTTTCAGCAATAGCATCTTACCATCTAGTTCTGGTGGGCAACCAAGATTTTCTGGCAATAGCCTATATTGTTTGGAAAAGAGTCATCAGGGGCCTCCCTGACCAACAACTCTCTGGAAGGTATCCCACACTTAAATTTTATTGTAATTTAATTATCATTTTCAGTTTGGGATTTTTAGGCTTGCAAGTGGCAATTTGCCCTCTTCCCTGTTTTGTGTGATGACAAGCAAAGTTGCTGTTTTCACCTTGTCTGATTTATATTTTCTTATTTTAAGTCCACAGTTGGAAATTTACAATCCTTTTTCATATCACAGGTATAAACAGAAATCAGTACCAACTCAGTTACTTCAGAAGTGGTATAATGCTGTATCATCATTGGCAGTATATAAGATTTTACTTCATCTGTGGCCTCAGGAACTACTATTATTCTCAGTCCTTCACTTTTATACTTTCCAATAGTTATATAATGGTGTCCTGTTGTTTATTGTAATTTAACATTTCCTTATCCATTTAATTTTCATAAATTCCTCTGTACCTCACTACGTTAATTTTTAATTTTTTATTTGCAAGGAGGGAGAGAGAGAGAGAGAGAGAATGAGATGAGAATGGACACACCACGTACCACTGCAAATGAACTCCAGATGCATGCACCATTTTGTGCATCTGGATTTACATAGGTACTGGGGAATTAAACCCCAGGCTATTAAGCTTTTCAAGCAAATGCCTTAACCATTGAACCATCTCTTCAGCCCTTTATTTTAGTTATATTTTCTTCTTCTTCTTCTTCTTCTTATTATTATTATTGTTGTTATTATTAACAACAACATATTTTGTATGGATACATCATATGTTGGTACCCTCTTTTCTCTCATCCCTGTCACCATTCCATTATATATATATTATATATATGAAATTGCAATATAGACTCCATTTCAAAGTCAATTCCAAATTTATTAAGAAAAAAATATTTGTTGTCACAAGAATGTTGTGCATATATGAGGGACAGTTATATATATGGAAGCAAATGAACAAATTAAATATATGTTAAGAAGAACAAACTGCATATTTCAGAATATGGCCCTGAGTGCTTATGTTGATGACTTATTATCCCTGAAAGTTTTTGCAACAGACATAAATATAGAAATGTCTCAAATGATATAAGGCAAGCGGTACCATAAATGTGTATGTAGAAAACTAGAGAGTTAAACATTTTTAACACTTTGTGATGTTTTAATATCATCCAATAATGATCACTTCAAATGTAAGTTTTATTACAGGATAAAATTTTAAAGAAGAAATTAAGTTAAAATAAATTAATAAAAAAATAAATAAATACATATGTAAATATTAATCAGAAACATGTTAAAGCAATAAAGTTCAAATAAATAATATTATATTCACAAATATATTATACTCAGAAATGATAATCAAATCACATCATAAACTATATTATTGAATTATGGTATTTTAAAATATTTTAATATTTTATTTACTTATTTATTTATAAGCAGATACACACAGAGAGAGAGAGAGAGAGAGAGAGAGAGAGAGAGAGAGAAGCAGATAGAGAGAATGAGCACACCAGGGCTTTTAGCAATTGTAAAATTTTATATACATGTACCCCTTTGTGCATCTGACTTTACATGTGTTCTGGGGAATTGAACATCAGTTGTTTGGCTTTACAGGCATGCACCTTACCTGCTGAGCCATCATCCTGGCCTGATTATATAGCTTTTTGAGCTGCATTCTGCTCTGCTGAATTGCCTTACTTCCTTCCCTCTCACTTCAATCACATTACTACAGAGCAAGGGCTATCTAGTTGAGATTACAGTGGACCTGGTGATGTTGTATTCACATGTCTCAAATCCTGAATTTATTGGTCATATTTTGACCCTATATAACAGCATGTTCTTAAATAAATTACCTCATCAGTATGTGCTTTGGATTCCATAAACATAAAAACAGAAGTAAATTCGGAACTTCCATGAGATAATGGTTTTAAAATCTAGAATAATGCATGAGATACACAGCTAAATTTTATTTCATTTATTTGATACATACAGGGATGGGAAGGGAGGGAGAGAGAGAGAGAGAGAGAGAGAGAGAGAGAGAGAGAGAGAGAGAGAATGGGCACACAAGGAACTTCAGCTGCTGCAAATGAACTCCAGACTCATGAACCACTTTTGTATCTGGCTTACCTGTGTCCTGGGGAGTCATACCTGGGTCCTTTGGCTTTGTTGGTGAGTGCCCTGACCACTAAGCCATCTCTGATATTGTTAGGAAAGACTTTTCTTGAGTGTTTGGCTTGTCACTGCCATTATACTCAAATTCCTTCAAATCATTTGCTTTGGGGTCATCCTTCCACCTTCTACCTTTATTTTTTTCGAAGAGTTCCAGCAACAGGATACTTTGAAAATAGTGTCAGCTGGTGCTGAAGACAGTAGAATATGAACCCAGGACGTGCAGTATCCTACATGTTTCTAACTCAGGAAAACATCCTTAAAAGCTTTAAAAGCAGGGCTGGAGAGATGGCATAGCGGTTAAGGTGCTTGCCTGCAAAGCTTAAGGACTTATGTTCAACTCTCCAGGTCTCACATGAGCCACATGCGCAAAGTGAGGCAAGTGGACAAGGCAGCACATGCACACAGGTGCTACAGGGTCCGGAGTTCGACTGTATTGGCTGGAGGCCCTGGCTCACCAAATCTCTGTCTCTCAAAAAAAAAAAGAAGTCCAGTCTGTTGAACTTGTCTCAAAAAAAAAGTGTTAAGAGCAAAGATATATCAAGACTTGAAGAACTGGTTTACTATTTATTGTTATTATCACTTCTTAGTAAACCAGAATAGTCTCTCTTGACAAAATTATAATCGCTCAATGCCAACTTCATACAATCCCATTTTCCCTACCCCTAATATCCCTACTAACAGTAGGTGGCTCTATTGAGCTGTTCTTTCTATGGTATGCAGCCACCACTGGGGAGATGGAAGCCCCTTGCCTGCATCATGGGAGAAAAGACCAGTTAACTTAAGATTCAGATAGTCATATTACCCTGAGTGTTGCCCTGAGTGTGGATAAAGATGGCCCGAAGTTTCACATAAGTTAGATGACCTGAAGTTTAAAAAAAAATCATAAACAAAATGACTACAGGTATTTCTTTCTTAACTTGATATTCATACTATTGCTAGTCTTTGTGTGGTATATAAAATAATTTGCAAGATAAAAATGTCTATGTAAAAGTAATTACACAGTCTTTTTTAACCATGGCCAAACATCCAGGAAATAGAATGCACATTAATGAATTGGGTACAAGTAACGTATCTATCTATCTATGTCTATTTATCCATCATCTATCTATCTATCTATCTATCCAGCATCTATTTATCTGGTTATCTGTCTATCTACCTATTATCTATCTCTCGTTTATCAATTATCTATGCATTTATACAGTGTTGGCATTGAAGCCATTGTGCATGGCAGGGTAGCATTCTACTGCTGAGCTACATCTGCATCTTAAGATTCTGTCTTTAAAGTTTCATGTGCAAGGTCAAACAAATTCTTAGCACTCACTGGAAGAATTTTAGTAGTTGCCTTTCAGACTCACACCTTGAATTCTTCAAAGTCAACAATGGAATTGTACCCGTAGCATATTCTGAAGTCAATGATGTAGCCAAATCTCACATTATAGCATGTACAGTAAGGGATTCCATTTGTAGAGCATCTTAACCTTTTACCCAATGATCAGTCACTCTTGCAAGCTAGAAGGAGTCTCTGAGGTAAGGTGATCTGGAGTTCAGAAAAATCAATGCAAACAATTGCAATGTTCATAGTTGATGCTTTGTCTCACATATGCATTCTATACCTGAAAGTCTTAATGGCTTCATATTGTTGTGTTCTGTTTATTTTATTTATTGAGAGACAGAGAGAGAGGGAGAATGGATGTACCAGGGCCTCTAGCTACTGCAAATGAACTCCAGATGCATGCACCACTGTGTTCATCTGGTTTACATGGGTATTGGGGAATCGAACCTGGTCCTCGTGTTTCACAGGCAAGCACCTTAACCACTAAGCAATCTCTCTGGGCATTGTTTTTGTTTTTAATTCACGTAGGTTTGATTATTGTGAAACATTTGAACAATGGGCTAGAGGGATCAAAAGATCAAACAATCAATCAATAGATATATGTTCCTGATGGAAAGATCATCACATGAGGACTAAGAGAAGGTCTTAGTGAATTTACAATGTAAATAAAATATGTTGCATAGAAACAAATTAGGGGAAAAAATCAAGATTTGGCAAAAATAGCTAAATATCATCACAAGACAAGTATTTACTTAACTTAGGTGTTTATTTGAGAAACAGAAAATACCCCCCTTGGGAGAGATGGCTCAGAGGTTAAACATGCTTGCCTTGAAAACCTGGCAAGATATATATATATATATATATATATATATATATATATATATATATATATAAAGAAATTTCCTATCATAGTTTTGGAGACTTTGAAAAATAAATCATTTATTTTTCCTTACTTTCATGGAAAAATAATCATCTACTTATTTAGTCAGGCACAATGCAATAAGTCACCATTTCCATCACTATCAGGTACATATGTATAAAATTGTAATTCATGTTTTATATTGGTATTGAAATAAAGAGAGGAAACTGATTACTATATAACTAAAAAACAATTTATATTTGTGAGTAAAAATCTCTACAGTAAAAAAAAATAATAATTTCTTTAAGTCAAATTGCTAATATGTGAATAAAAGTGAACGTTTTGGTTGCTAAGGCTGAGGGAATGAGCACGTGCAATTATTAAAGTAAGCCGGAATGAAGAAGACACCGTTAACCAATTACCAAGGACATCAGTAAAGGAGGACATGTGTTTTAGAATTGACACCAGCTTTCGGTAAGATAGGCTTATGGGAGAGTGAATATGAGCAACATTCCATGGTATACATACATGAAGATGTAATCATGAAAGTCGTTATTTTGTTTACTGAGTCATTAAGTTTAAAAATTTATAAATTGTTACCAGTTCATTTAGGAACTGCTCTAGTTGTAGGTGAGGTTTCTGTCATAGTTTTTTTTTCCACATTAGGACAAACCAACAGAATCCTGAGGCATGGTAAGGATGCATCAATAGAGCTTTTTTTTTTAACCCCATGACAAGAGTTTAAATGCCTCCCCTACCTATGAAGCCTTTGCCAGCACCATTAGTCTGTGGTTGCCACAATTACTTTTATGTTGCTTCTTGTCAAAACACCCAAACACCCAACCAGAAATAGCTAATGGGAGGAAAGAGTTTATTTCTGCTTACAGATTTTAAAAAATAGTTTATTTGTTTCTATTTCCAAGCAGGGAACAACAGAAAGAAGAGGGGGGGAGAGAGAGAGAGAGAGAGAGAGAGAATGGGCAATGGGCATGCCAGGGCCTCTAGCTACAAACAAACCCTAGATGCATGCACCACTCTGTGCATCTGGCCTTATGTGAGTTAGTGAATGCAGGTGAACTGCATATTCAGTTCAACATGGGAACATGTTATTTGGAGAATCTTTGGCCCTGGAAATGTAATGACTTATTCTTTTCTTTATGTATAGATTGTTAAAAGACTGGCTTCCTATCGAGCAGCACATGAGCATTAGCTGACTGTCCTTATTTTCCGTGGTTTGCATCTGTGCAACTAGTGGAGCAGAGTGAGGGAGAGCACTGACTCTTTGGTACCCGGCCTGTATCTGTGTCCCTGCTACAGACTGTTCCTGGTCATTTGTCCTATCTCTTACATTTTATTTGTTCTGACAATTTTTCTTCAAGTCATTAAAAATATTTTTATATATTTATCTGCAAGCAGAGAGGAGAAGAAACACAGGGAAAGAGAATGAATGAGTGAATTGATGTGCCTGGGCCTCTAGCCACTGCAAATGAACTCTTGTGCATCTAGGTTTACATGGGCACTGGGGAACTTAACCAAGGTCATCAGTCTTTGTGGGCAAGAGCCTTAACCACCGAGCAATCTATCCAGACTCCAAATCACCAACTAATAACATAACTGTTCATTTATCTCTATTTTTATTTATTATATACCCTCTTGTTTACTTCCATCTATGCTAAACTAATTCCACAACTCTGATCTTTGCCAAAATATTGAAGAAATTTGTATCTCTAAAATAATGAATCGGAAACTCCTAGTTTACAAATTGCCTGTTCCTTCATGGACTGAACACAGTGATATTTATTTATTTATTTAGGCTTTTGGCGGTAGGGTCTCACTCTAGCTCATGCTAACCTGGATTCACTGCGTTGTCTCAGGGTAGCCTCAAACTCATGGCAATCCTCTTACCTCTGCCTTCCAAGTGCTGGGATTAAAGGCATGAGCCACTATGCCTGGCAATTTATTTTTTTTAATTAACAACTTCCATGATTATAAACAATATCCCATGGTAATGCCCTCTCCCCCCCCCACTTTCCCCTTTGAAACTCCATTCTCCATCATATCCCCTCCTCCTGTCAATCAGTCTCTCTTTTATTTTGATGTCATCATCTTTTCCTCCTATTATGATGGTGTTGTGGAGGTCGTGTCAGGCACTGTGAGGTCATGGATATCCCGGCCATTTTGTTTCTGGAGGAGCACGTTGTAAGGAGTCTTCCTTTGGCCCTTACATTCTTTCCGTCACCTCTTCTGCAATGGACCCTGAGCCTTGGAAGGTGTGATAAAGATCCTTGGAAGGTGTGATAAAGATATTTCAGTGTTGAGAACTCCTGTCACTTCTCCCCAGCACCATGATGCCTTCTGAGTCATCCCAAGGTCACTGCCATCTGAAAAGAGAAGATTCTCTCACCAAAAGTGAGAGCAGCATTAACATATGCATATGAACATTAAGAGAAGGGCTTACTGGACAGTTTGATGTGCATAGTATGTACATTTAGCCAGACAGCAGCAGATGTTACACCCCTAGGGCTCATGACTACCCCTGTTGTAGGTTTTCAGTATCAGGCATGTATTCCCTCCCATGGAGCGGGCCTCCAGTCCAATTAGAGGGCAGTTGGTTTCCACCATGACAGATGTGCCATAATTGCACTTGTTGGCTCATTTGGCCTGGCTGGAAAAGTATAAGGCTTGCAGTGACCACTGTTGGGTATCTTCATTGGTGATTTCTCTCTCTCCCATTGAACTGCATGCAGAATGGCTTCTTCCAGCTTTCTGTCAGCTGCTCTACATGGAAGAGGTTATCAGCTCAGTTCCAGCAGGATTTCTCAGTGGGCTTGCAGCTGAAATATGTGGAGCCTTCAGCAATAGGGTCTTACCACCTATTCCTGGTGGGAAACCAAGGGCTTCGGCAATGGCCTGTAATGCTTTGAGGGCATCAGGGACCTCCGTGGCCAACAGCTCACTGGAAGGTATCCCACTCCTGGCACTGAAAATTTTCTAGCAACAATTTACAGCTCCTGAGTGTTCCATTGTCCAGAAAAGTAGGTTTCCATATGATTAATTTACATCCTCTTAGATTTTGATTAGCCCTCCCTCCACCTTTGCTTTACTCAATCTCTTCCCCTGACCACACTTTGGGCCTTTTCACCCCCATTAATCTATTCTTCCAGTTACATATATATAATACCATCCTATTCGGTACCCCCCTTCCTTCCTTTGTCTTCACTTAATATCTCTTTTCTATCTTACTGACCTTTGCTACTCAGTTTTCTTCCTATTCACACAGAAGTCCAATCATCTGTAGCTAGGGTCCACATATGAGAGACAATGTGCAACACTTGGCTTTCTGGGCCTGGGTTACCTCATTTAGTATAGTTATTATAATTCACAGTGGTATTTTTGTCAAGCTTTTGAGTCTGTGATTTACTTTAGGGTGGTTGAAGCAGTAACACCAGGCAACATGTATTTCCATGTGCTGATTAGAAAACATGCAATGATGAAAAGTCATATATTCTGGGTGCATTACTTACGTATGGAACGCATATGTTCTATAGGAACATTCTGTGGCCTGTGTAGGACAATTTCTCATAGGTTCATATCCTAAAAACCCAGAACCACTCGCCAGTGGGATCCTGCTTATGTTCTTTCCAGAAACAAGAGTGTATATTTTGAAAAATATAAAAATTTTAAATTTAAAGAAAAATTTAAAATTCCAACTAGGAATGCATATGAAAGGGATATTCTAGTTCTTTAAAACATGACTATTACATATTACTATTTTTCCTTTTGTGGAAGGTAAGGATCCAGAAGATCAAATTTGCATGCACTGCTATGATGTTACTTATCAGAATGCACAAAACTGGGCAACCCATTGAGATGAGTTATTTCAGAAAATGGTTCACATTTTCAAATGAAATCTGGAGAGCATCCTATGTCTAATTCCCTGAGGACAAGCCACAAAGGCTTGTCAGAACAGTTTGGTTCTTCAAGCTATAAAATGTAAAATTATTATGACATTCACTTGGCATATGTGAGACTAGCAACATTAAAACTGGAATCCTCAGGATCCATTAGGCAGAAACTGCTCAGAAGCAAGAGACATGTCACTGGTTAGAAACATGTCACATGATCATGGTGAGTTAAAAGTAAAAGGAAGGGCTGGAGAGATGGTTTGCAGTTAAGGTAATTACCTGAAAGCCCTAATGACCTGAGTTCTAGTCTCTCTCTCTCTCTCTCTCTCTTAAGATCCCTCTCTCTCTCTTTGTGTATGTGTGTGTGTCTGTCTCTCTCTATGCTTGAAAATAAATAGATACAATATTTTTAAAAAGCACATTGCCTAGGTTATTGACCAGATGACATGTTCAGTTTAGCCAAAATGGTTGATAACAGTGACAGTATTGTGAGATTTATGGTCTTGGGCCTGCTATGAAAAAAAAACCACAAAACTTATATGTTTGAAATTTAGAGATCACTGTGGCACTTTGAATGAATGTCCTGCAATAGACTGAGAAGTTTTATGAAAGGTTCTTGGTTTTCCAGTTATCTGACTGGAGGAGGTGTCACTGGGCATGGATCTGAATTCCAGTCTAAAATATGCAAAGTGCCTAAGTTCTCCCTGGGTTCCCTCAGTTTGACTGCCTTTTTATCCCCCCTCTTGCTTTTGGTGATAGGTTTTTCGCTTTTGGCATGAACCTGTGAAAGCGGGCCAGCTTCTTACGTCATTATGGAGCCAGCCCTGCATTTGTAAGCTTCTGTAAGTCCCTTCTTCCTCCCATAAACTGTGTCTGGTTTGGAGGTAGGTTCATCCCAGCGACGTTGGAGCTAACTGCTGCAATCACTGAAGCAGACAGTTTCTGTTGGGCCCAAAGTTTTATTAACTACAACAAGGGAGTCCGGGTATCAGAGCGACAAGGAGAAGTGGAGGCTCTGAACTGCCTAGCGTTAGGAGAAAGAAGGGTTTGAGTCTTGGGGAGAGTTTTACACTGTGCTGTGTTGTATGGGGTATCTGGTTCACACCATGTGGGAGGTGGGAAGTCTGCTGGAGCCACATCTTCCAGATCCTGGGAAGAGAGGAGGAGTGCTTGCGTGGGAGATTCATTTTGCCTCCCAGCTCATGTACAAAAATGGAATGACCTTAATAGAAAATGTTGATTCTAAGGAAAAAACAAAAAGTAAAATGATGGTTGTGTGTACGTATTGTGTATGTGTGTGTGTTTATGTGTGTATGTGTGTAGCATATGCACGTCTATGGAGGGGCACTCATTGATGGTAGACAGAGCCAAACCCAGGTGCCCCCTCTGTTACTCTTCCACCATTCTTATTTGAGCCAGAATTGCTTTACTGATACAAGAGCTTGCTGTAATTTTTTTCTTTTTCTTTTCTTTTCTTTTTTTTTTCAGCATTCCCAGGTGATTCCTTGTTTTTCTTTTGCTCCCCTTTGTGGGACTGGGGTCTTGGAATGCATAGCCATGTCCAGCTCTTTGTGTGGACTCAATCTAGGGATTCAAACTCTGCTGGTCTCAGGACCCCTCAGACCCTCATGTGTGCAAGGTAAGTGCATGTAATCTCTGAGCCATCCCTCTAGCCCAAATCTAAAATGATTCCATGAACAATCTCAGCCACTTATTAGTTTATGTCTAGTTACCTTTGGTAAATTATAAAGACTTGAATATTCCTTTCCACTTAACAAGCAGGAAGGTATTTCCATTATTTGTTAAAATTAAACATTTGTACTGAGAATTGTAAAATGAACATATTGCAATTTTATGGCATTCTCTTCTGATTACCCTTTTTATTACCCTTTTGTCCCTAATCCATTGAGCACTCTCCTCTTTTCAAGTACCTCTCCTGTTTTGATGTCTCTTTTTTTGTGCTTCTTCATCCTCTATGTCCAACTGTTGATGACTTCAATATTGTGTGGGTTTTCTGGTGGGAATGACAACCACTGTGAGGTCAATTTGTGTCTGAATGACAGTTCTCCAAAGTACTCCTTTCCACTCTGTAGCTCATACATTCTTTCTATTCCCTCTTCAACAATGTCTTAGCAGCAAGACAATTTTTGTGAATAAGGAATAAAATTTCAAGGTTTATTTATTGTATTTGCTCATAATTGATCACATTGTTTAATACTCTCAAAAATAGTATGTTCAAAATAGTAAATATGGCATCATGTTTTGCTTTAATATTGTTTTTACACTGCTTCTGGATACCCTTCTCACCACACATATTTTTCTTCCTATACTATTTAAGGAGAAAAATGCAATTACTTACTATGTTAATATGCTTTCCTTCACAGTGTTACCTCAGTAAATCAACTGCAAGTGTGAAAGAATTATCTTGACTCATGATGTCAGAGGTCTTAGCCCATGGCTGGCTGGCTCATTGCTTTTAGAGATATAATAAAGTAAAAACATCATGGTGGAAAGGTATGTTGGAAGAGAACTGCTTACCTTACAACATGTAGGAAACAGTGAGAGATTAAGGAAGGGAACTCGGCACAAGTATGCTTTTCCAGGGCATATTCCAAATGACCTACTTTCTCCAACTAAGCCCAACATCCTACCATTCCACTTACTGTCAATGGAGTCATCAAACCATGACTCTACCAACGGGTTAATCTACTGATGAGAGTCAGAGACATGGTGATCCAACCACTTCACCAGAGTCCCCATTCTGCTCATTGGTCCATTGAAGACGAAGCCTTCAATACACAAACCTTGGTCATTTTAGATACAAATAGTAACATTTTCTAAAATGGTCAGTAAGATATTCATGAAAATTATGTGTAGAAAATACTTGTTTATCATCTCCTATGTTGAAATGCTGTGATATGTGCAGCAGGAGAAATATCTTAGTCCTCCTGTAGAATATACATAGCCAGTGTGCAAGGAAGATAAGTAATGGCATGGAGCTATTTTAATTATATTCTAAATGAAAGAGGAGAGGATGAGGATTAAAGAATAATGAAAACCAGGGTAATGAAGATTTGACATGCATGGTGGTTATCCAAGGGTGTGATTGATCGTGTCAAAAGAGTAATTGAAGCAAGTCCCAGCAAGTAAGTGACATGAAAGTAAAGGCTTGAAGGGGGAGAAAGTTTGCCATATAGATAGCTAATGAGTTATTCTCCAGAGAGGTACACTAGCAAATGTGACTGTGGGTATTGTGTTTACAGCTCAAAGGATGGCAAGCAGCTAAAATAATGAGTAGAGGGTGTGCTATGAGAGTGATAATAGAAAATTTAGTCATAGAATTGGTGATAGAGTAGACCATAGCAAACATCTACATAACTGAGATTCTCAGGTAAATAGCTAGCTATTATAACAGACACTTAAGCAGGGGTATATGAGACACAACATTTTAGAAAATGTAAGCCACCCAGTGGCTCTTGTGTGGATCTAAGTAAAAATAAGTTTAAAAGAATAACTTGGAAGATTATTTAGAAAGCTACATGAGCTTCGTAAGGTAACTGATACTCTGAAACAGACTAGGGAATTATGAAAATGACCAATGCCAAGTGGAAAATGATTCTGGGTGCATTTTGTAAGTACTTCAAAGGCATTTCACTATGGATTAAATAAAAATATACAGTAACAGAGACAATCAGTTAAACCAATCCAATGGATAGAAGGAATTTAAGTTGCACAGATTTTGATTTTGAGATGTGATGTGGTGAACTGAAGATGTCCACTCAGGTTGCTTATATAAATGTAGACACCATTGAACAATCTTGACAGGAATTCTGTGTATCTGTTACTGGTATTGAGATGGTATTTATTGCTAATGCGACTGGACAAGATCAGGAAAGAGTGAATGTAAATTAGAGGGTGAATAGGAAAAAAATATTGGACTCTGGAGTACTTAATACTCAGAGAACCAAAAAGATAAGGAATGGCTTGATTGAGTTCATACAAATGTAATAAAAATCTGAGACTGGGCAATTTATAATAAAACAGAAATTGACTTTCTCCCCATCCCGGAGGTTGGTAAATCTGTCAAGACGCTAGAGATCCAATTGTCTGATGAGGGTTGCTGTCTGCCACAGTGATGGCTTCTTCTTGCTGCGTCTTCCACGGAGGAAGAGCTGTGCCCTCCACGGCACAAGCAGAAGGGCGAAAGAAGCTAGTACTGCTGGGAACCTTTTATATAAGGTTCTTAATCTCGTTCACCAGGGAGCATCCTCATAACCTAATCAGCTTGTAAAATTGCCAACTTTTAAAGCCCTCGCCATGATCATTAAGTTTTAACAACCAGAACTTTCATCATCAATCCATACCATTGTCACAAGTTAGAAATAAAAACCGTTATCTATTCGAAATAACAGAAACAAAGGTGAAACTTTTGCAGTTTATGACTGAAGTGTAACCATTTTAATTAAAGGCTTCAGGTTTTATGATGACAAAACCTACAGTTTGACAGTCATTAAGTGTTGCCATCTAGGGAATCCTTGCTCCTCACTGATTTTACCATTAGGTTTAGGTTTAACAGTAAATAAGTCTTTGAAATTTTATAAAATTGTCATTTGAGTTATAGTTTAGATTATACATGTCAGTTTTGAATTACTTAGTTCTTGTATTGATCATATAATGAAATCTAAGAAAGTATGTATACTAGGGAATGATCACGTAAGATATACTATGGGGGCTGGAGAGATGGCCTAGCAGTTAAGGCATTTGCCTGCAAAGCCAAAGGATCCCAGCTCGATTCTCCAGGGCCCACGTAAGACAGATGCACAAGAGCATGCATCTGGAGTTCATTTGCAGTGGCTGAAGGCCTTAGTGAGCCCATTCTCTCTCTCTCTCTCTCTCTCTTTCTACCTTACACCCTCCTTCTCTCAAATAAATAAATAAAATATATTTAAAAAAAGATATATTATGGAAAGTGAGTGTAGAGGAGAGATGTGTACAACTTAATCTTCCATCTGAATGTTAATTGTGCAGTCATCCTGGTCACTATGAGGCCTTTAGAGCATGCATTGTTGGTTTCCAGTACAACATAACTCATAACCCACACCACTTAATAATTACTGTTGCAGTTATTTTGGTTTTTTTAATAATTAAAATATTTTTATTTGAGAAATGGGCATATATATGCATATATATATATATATATATATATATATATACACACACACACACACACACACACATAGAGAGAGAGAGAGAGAATGGGCACACTAGGGCATCTAGCCACTACAAATGGACTCCAGATGCATGTGCCACTTTGTGCATCTGGCTTACATGGGTACTGGAGAATAGAACCTGGCTCCTGAGACTTCACAGGCAAGCACCTTAACTGCTAATCCATCTCTCCAGCCCTATAGTCATTTCTTTAATATGCTTCTGAAATACATTTTTATAGAGATAAACCTTTAGAAACCTTCAGACGGGACTTCACATTTCAGCAGAAGTTTTTCAAATTTCTCAGTGTAACACTGCCACAACTGTGGAAGCTTAGCTATGAGAATTTAATTCTGTGGTCATCCACGGTATTCTGCTTAAGTGATGAGAAAAATTATAAATGGAAAAAGAAAAAAAAAAACACTCTACTGGGCTCATGAGAGCCAGAACAAAATGTACTTTGAAGCAGAGAGAAATAAAATAATGATGTTAGAATTCTCTCAGTAAGCCACCTTTGTTATTTCTTTTCTAGCATTTAAGATGCACCTTGTCATTTCCCTCGGAGCTCACCTTGTATCACCCTCTGTAAAGTTTGTTAACATGAAATGCTAAGGTCATAACTATTGCTATCCTAGTCAAGACACCAATGGTTCTGTAGTTTATTTAGGAATAATCTATATAACTTCTAATTACAAATCTATCAGCTCCAGAGTGAAGGAGACAGACCCCGAGGATACTCAACACATTCAAAACAGAAATCCAGAGCTCCTAAGAGTTCATCGTTGAAGTAGACTTAAATTACACCCACCATGGTTCAGGGAATTTTGTGGAAAAGTGGGCAAAAAGAATGTAAGCAGCACAGGTTGGGACATCATGCCCAGAATCATAACCCCCTCCCCCCAACAACTGACTGCTGCTCCCACAATGCATAAACCACAACCCCATGAGAAATGACCACAACCCTACTGACGCGCCACCCCAGCAGAATGGGGACAGAGAAGAGGGAAAGGATGGTACCAACACATTATGTACCCATACTAAGTGTGTCTGTAATATATAAAAAAATAAAGATAATTAAACAACCCCCAAATTATGTTCTTAAACCACATTTTCCTACACCCTTACCCATATCCATCACCACCACTTCTAAATGATAAGAAAATATGTACTTTCTCTTAGCCTAACTTACTTAGTAGCAGAACTCTTTTTTTGTTATTTTTATTTATTTAATTGAGAGTGACAGACAGAGAGAGGAAGAGGCAGTTAGAGAGAGAGAGAGAGATAGAGAGAGGGAGAGAGAATGGGCACGCCAGGGCCTCCAGCCACTGCAAACGAGCTTCAGACACGTGCATCTGGCTTACGTAGGTCTTGGGGAACTGAGCCTTGAACCGGGGTCCTTAGGCTTCACAGGCAAGTGCTTAACCGCTAAGCCATCTCTCCAGCCCTGCAGAGCTCTTTGTTATATGTGATTCTTTCTCACGTATTATTAAGTACAACAGTCCTACATTTTATATAACTTTTCATGATTTTGAGAGGATTCTAAGAGGTTGACAATTCCTTGTTCTATCATATTTCCTCAGACTGGCCAACTATGTCTCTTTTGGTACAGAAAGAACACATTCTAATCCTGCATTTAATTTAATTTAATATGGTAGACTTAAATTTTCCAATATCCTCCAAAATTCTGTGAAACATTGACTACTGACACTTTGTTTCTTTGTTTTCCTTTCACAAGCTTTTTCATATAGTCATAAACTCTAAAATGTGTTTTGCTATCCACCCACCCAAAGACTTAATGTAAATTAGGTATGGATATTGTGGTTGAAAACAGTAATCCACTCAGAATCACCATCTTTGAAATGTTCTTTGTTGTGAATCCAAATACATCTTCCTCAATGTCCTCCCTCAAATCCAAAAGGAAAATAACAATATACCTTACAGTACATCTGTTCATATTCCTAGTGCTATGCTTTTTGCAAAAGGAGAAGTGCAAGCAGGTTTCATCATAAAGGTGGAGAGAGTCCAATGGCTTATGTGGAAATTTTAGTATTGTTGTTTCCTCAGTATGGCGCTCCTGAGAGCCCTGCATTCCTCCAACTTGCCAAAGTAAAGCTACAAAACTATACGATGCTCAAGTTTATCTTTGTAACAGTGGAAAATACCAACAGAAATGTAAATAAATTGCCATTGGTAACTTCACTGTCATTGATTTTATTTAGTGACAGGATTATTTATAAGGAGCTGTTAGTTAGCTCTGAAGGCACAGAGGCAACTAATTAAACAGATGATGAAAAACAAGGAGTAATCATGCAACACAGAACACCTCTTACTGGTGCAGGAGTCTCCCCCAGGATGTCTACAATCCTTGTTCCCAGTGGTTAGCGGCGTTGTTTCTTCCTCTAATATCTGTGCAAAGGAAAAAAAAAGACATACAAAATTAATTAAATGCATTTAAGAAGAATAATTCTTAGGAGTCAAATATCTGAGTGAGAAATAATATGGGAGTGGGAGAGGCACAGTTCTAGCCAAGTGCTAGGAAAGAAGAGATTTCTCAGCACTTGAGAAATATAAAGGAAGAAAAGAGTGGGTATATCTCTCTTTTACTGTTTTGTTTACTTTTTCTAAAATAGGTCTGTTCACAAATGTATATTCTCTTTGTGCCTTTGCTGCATTCTTATGCATTTAGATTGCAGAAATGATTAATGCAGTAATCTTGCCTCCTCACTGGGTATCAAAGTCTTTCTGAAGAGCAACCACGGAAATCGTCCAGGGCAATGTTTTGCAACAAGTGAGGATAAAGAATGAGCTTTTCAGCCGGGCGTGGTGGCGCACGCCTTTAATCCCAGCACTTGGGAGGCAGAGGTAAGAGGATCGCCATGAGTTCAAGGCCACCCTGAGACTATATAGTGAATTCCAGGTCAGCCTGGGCTAGAGTGAGACCTTAAAAAAAAAAAAAAGAATGAGCTTTTCTTACTTCTCAGTCTGCCATGGACCACTACTCTAAGAAAGCACAATAAAGATGAATTAGGAGGAAAAACAATAAAACAGTGACATAAAATAGAATCCCTATTTCTTTATCACTGGACTGAACATTCATAAAACTTTTCTGTTCATTTCCTATACAATTTTCTGAATGATTCCCCCAGAGTTCTGCCCAGCATGTCAGACGGGGACAGACCCTGTGTGCAGCACTACCAGTCAGCGTATCATGATATGCAGTGCCGGTGTAGAGGACTGGGCGAGAACAGAAAAAAACCTAGTAAGATGGGCTTCAGGGCCTTTACTCTTAACAAAGAACGACATTGCCTTTTAACTCTTGGTCACACAAGACTTCTGCTTAATATTTGCTTTGATATGCATTCCCCTGCTTGTGAACAAAAGTTACTAGGCAAGGTGGGTACTTATTGACACTATAAGCCAGTGGTACTCTAAAGAATCCTCATGCTGAAATGAATTGAATGAATTTTTGTCTCCTCATCACACAGATGAGAGGCAAGTACTGAGTTCAGTTAACTGTTGGGACTAGGGATTTTTGACATACAAGAGAGAATCCTGCAACAAAGAGACGTGTTCTACACGAAAATTTTAAACATGGTTTTGACGAAATTAATATGCAACAAAATGAACTATAGTGTAGGTTATCAGAGACTATGAAACTCTATCATGCCAAATACAAATATGGAGAAATGGCTTAGAAATTAAGGCATTTGACTGAGAAGCCTAAGGAATCATGTTCAACTCTCTAGGTTCCACATAAGCCAGATGCACAGTGATGTAAGATTTCAAGGTTGCACATGAGAATGAGGGGGTGCACACATCTGGAGTTTGATTGCAGTGGCTAGAGGCCTGGCATGTGAATTCTCTCTCTCTCTCTCACTCTCACATAAGAAAAGCAGCTGGGCTTGCCTCAAACTCTTAAATATGAGAAAATATATAACTTCTTTTCCCTATGAATAGTAGAATAATATTGATACATCTTTTGAATATAAATTATCCTTGATACTACAATATGACTTTGTAAGAACAAATGAAGGAGAATAGTTACACATTTAAAAAACCATCATCAACAAAAATAAATTAATAAAATTGTACTATGTA
Organism: Dipus sagitta; assembly: GCA_036346955.1. Lineage (NCBI taxonomy): Eukaryota > Metazoa > Chordata > Mammalia > Rodentia > Dipodidae > Dipus > Dipus sagitta. The sequence continues at coordinate 123,382,047 of CM070779.1, read as the reverse complement.
AATTATAGCATTAAATATTCAGTTGCTTTTATCTTATGAAAGCAAGGCTTGAATTTCATTTAATGTTTGAACATAAATTTTTACTCATTTTAAAAAATATGTGAACAATAACACTTGGTAAAATTCATGATGGATATTTTGTAAACTCTAAGTGTGGAAGATTTTTTTGTAGCAGGTAAAAATATGTTTATATAAACACTACACTAATGTATATTTATCTGCTAAAAGTATTAAGTTTCACCCTGTTTAATAATTCTACATCAATTACTTTTATTTGATCTTTTTTTTCTAAAGATGCAGCTAAAGAGCTATCAATTAAAGAAAAGAATGACAAAGGTATAAAGACTAGAAATGAAGAAATAAGATTGCTTGTTCTCAGATGACATGATTAGTACATGGAAAATACCAGAAAAAGTCCGTTAGAAGCTAATACAAACATCTACTAGTCCTAATGTATAAATCTGACAAACTTGGAAGGTATGTGCAAAATATATTGTTAGCACAAAATAATTAATAAGTCAATAAGTGTAAACGCATTTAGAATAGCATCACAAATATCATTAAACTCATGAGCATAAGTTTAAAAGTGATGAACATATCATAACTTATATTCATAAATTTATTTATATCTTCCATTATATGTAAATGCATTTTTATGTAAAAATCTGTATATTTTTAATTATGGCATTTTGTTAGACGATGACGATTTAAGTAAATATATAGATGTACATTGTGTGTAGGACTCCACAGGGAGTAACAACGCTCATAGGGGAATCTGTACTTAGGATTCCTAGAGATACTTCCAGGGGTTTCACATGCTTGAAAGATTCCCCGAAGGACCATCTTAATTTGACAAGTATTGGTAGATATAATCCACATTAAGAAAAGTGACTTAGAGTCTTGGCAATTATTTGAACTACAAAGAAAACTGTGACCAAAAATTTCAAAACTGTGAAAATTATTGGCTTAAAGATTCAATGCAATTATCATTACAATTATAATTATCTAATAAACACAATCATTTACACTAAAAATTAAGCACATGCCTAACTCACACATCACTCTTGGCAACTGAGGTGTGTTGAGGGAAGGCCAGCGTACTCTGCACTTCTGAGAATCTGTAACATGTGGAGCCAGTGCTGGTCCTCCATGTATATGACAATTTTTAAGATGTCTAAATCTCAAATATCCCAAGTATCTGTCTACACTGTAAATTGTCATTAAACACTTAACCCTTGCATGTTTATAAAATTATTTTTATTTTACTCATATTGGCTGAAGTTTGTGTTTGTTTTCTACAACCATAAGATGAATAACTTGCTACTGGGTAGCACATTCCCCAATTTCGTGATTAAATGTCAGTATTTTCTTGGTAAATATTTAATGAAACCTCTGGGAGTGCTAGAGTTTTAGAGTATTAAACAACTCATCAATATAAATTGGACATTAGACAAATTGTCCACTTGAGTATGGGAAATCCCATTCCATATATAATGAATGCCACTTGCATTGCCAAGTCAGCCTTCTGTGGGAGACCACGAGGCTCTCATCCATTTTATGTGGCAGTTACATCCTCATCCCTGGAACAAAACACTGGGCAGAAGCAATTTATGGAAAGAAAGCTGACTTCAGCTTCATCATGCTCAGGAAAGCACGGTAGGTGCAGATAGCTGTGTGTCACATCTCCACAGCAGCAGAGTAGAAAGAGCAAGAGTGAGCTGTGAATGTTCAATGGGGCTGGACTTCCAGGCCTGATTCCAGTGACACATCTTCCCCAGCAAGGTTCTGCTTCCCAAAACCTCCACCATCTGGGGATTAATTTGAAGCGTAATCACCAAACATAAGAATGTGGGGAAAACTTTATATTCAACCCATCGCAAGTCTCATATGTAAGAATTCAATGCACATGACATATTCTTGCATATGCTGATTGCATTCATTTTCTTCCTAATTATAGGAAGTATAACTAGTATTTACTAGTTATGCCAAGCACATGTTTGTTTGTGCCAATCAATGCATGTTTTAAATAATAATAAAAAAATACTGAGGTCCACTTGTTAAATACAAGAGCTAAAATTTCCACCTCACACAGTAAGGATAGCAAACATTAAAAAATCAAATGAAAACATATGTTGGTGAGGATGTGGAGAAATAGGAAACCTCATTCACTGTTGGTGGGAATGTAAGCTGGTACAAACACTATGGAAATTAATATGGAGACTCATGGAAAGCATGAATATACTTATTAACAAACCTAGTTATTCCCTTCCTGAACATTTACCCTAAAAGCTCCAAGCCTCAACAAGATAATTGCTCTGCTTTGTTTATAGCTGCTCATTTCCTAATAGCTAAGAACTGGAATCAACCCAGTTGCCCATCACTGGACAATTGGATAACCAAGATGTGGAATATCTACACAATGGAATTCTATTCAGCAGCAAGAAAAAAATGACACAACTAAATTTGTAGAAAAATGGTAGAACTTTGAACAGGTCATACTTAGCGAACTCACACAGTCACAGAAAGGCAATTTTTAGATGGTCTCGTTCATCTGCACTTCCTAACCTGGATCAGCCAGAGTTGCTGACACACCTGATAGCCATCTCAAGGACTATATCCATAAATAACAAAAATAAATTTAAGGAAATATTGAAATTAAAAAATAATTATTCAGTTTTTTAAAAGTATACTAAAAGATAAATGTTTGCATGTCATGAAAACAAAAGAATGCCACATGATTAAATAATGCATCCCAACACTGAAACTTACAGATTTTTAAACAAAATTTTCCAAACATAAATTGGTTGATAAGTTAGAAAGGTTTGGCAGGAAGAATTTAAATTCTAAGGATGGATGAAGATATTTGAACTGTAAGACTGCTATAATCTCATTAGTCTATCATGTCAAGCTATTACTATCAATCAGGCTTTTATTTAAAAAAGTAAAAAGGCATCAGGTAAAGAATATCATACTATATTAACTAGTTTATTCAAAACCCTATGTGACCTCTGCAGAGATATACATCATGGATAAACTTGCACATTCTGAGACTGAGCACCAAGGAGAAAAGTCTCCGACAATCCAACAAAAAAAACAAACATATCCTTACTGGCTCTAGCCACTTGGATGTGTAATAATTGTTAGCGATCAAATGTCACTACGAGAATGACTATTCAGGGAAAGAAATATTGCCAGGAGAAAACTGCAGCAATGTATCTATCTATCTATCTATCTATCTATCTATCTATCTATCTATCTATCTACACACACATATATAAGCATATATAGGCATGTATATATGTATATATGTATATATACATACACAAGCACACAGACACACACACATGACCAGATTGCAATGAAGAGTACAGAGTCATTCTCTCAAGGTAAAAAATTCTTATATATATGAAGAGTTATGAATATCACAATGTTTTTACTTAAAATTTAATTTTTTTTTTTGATTTTTCGAGGTAGGGTTTCACTCTAGTCCAGGCTGACGTGGAATTCACTATGTGGTCTCAGGGTGGCCTTGAACTCACAGTGATCCTCCTACCTCTGCCCCCTGTGTGCTGGGATTAAAGGCGTGCACCACCACGCCCGGCATAATCTTTTTCTTCTCTTTTTAGAAACATTTTTGACATCCACCAGACATATAGACAACATACCCTGATTATAAACTCCTCCCATAACCCTCCTTTATCCCCTTCTGTTATCTGCCCACCATTCTCACCCTGCTTCTTTCCAACTAGTGCCTCTTGTATTTTGACATATTATTTTTGCCCTAATATTACGCAGATCTTGTGAGGTAGTGACAGTGTGAGATCATAAATTCAATTGCCACTTGGTACGTGGTAGACAGCATTACAAAGCACTATTCCCCAGTCTTTGACTCTTACACTCTTTCTGCTACCTCTTTCAAAATGGTCCCTGAGCAACGGAGGATGTGATAGAGATGTCTCAGTGCTGAACATTCCACTGTTATTTCTCAGCACTTTGAAGAGTTTTGAATCTCTCCAGTAGTCACTACCATCTGAAAAGAGAAGCTTCTTTAACCAAAAGTGAGAGAAGCACACATATACTGGCATAAACGTAAATATTTGAAAAGCAATTTAATTTCCATAACATATCCTTTTAGCCAAACAAGAGTAATATCTTCTCCCTGAGGGCTTATAACCTTGCCAGCCAAAGGGTTTTATGTAGGTCCTCCACTTCAGGCATGGATTTCCTCCCATGGAGTAGGTTTCCAATATAGCCAGACAACAGATAGTTATCCCCATAGCAAGCATGCTACTATTGCGCTAGTAGGTATATCTTGCCTAGGTGGACCATTGTGTAGCTTGAAGGGTCCACGTGCTGGTTCATACTGTTGATGAATTTTTGTCCTTAGCATGTTGCACAGAATTTTCCAGAACAATGACAGATACTCAATATCACACTTTTAAAAATAAGTGAATATTGAGATGTGGACTATCTTTTGCAGAGGTGAGATTTGTGGTAGTTTCCACTCTTGTTACCAGCATCATAACACCTGAGTCTTGAGTCTACTGCATCTTTGTGTGCTGCTTTGTCTCCAACAAAAAAATTCAAAGATTAAAGAATCCTACTGAAGCCTCTAAGTTGAAATCTAAGTAGTGCACTTGAATATATCTTAGTTTTTTCAAATCAAGATTATCATTCTCAGATTATTTTTTAAATTAAATAATCATAAAGTGAAATGTCAGCATATTTGGATTAGTGATTTTTTCTGGTACATGCAAATTCTATATGTCAGATCTATTGACATTCTGGTTCTTACATATACTCAAAAAGTAGATTAATATACATTTTATTTGTATTTATTTATTTTAGAGAGGTAAAGAGGGAGAGAGAGAGAGAAAGAGAGAGAGAGAGAGAAAGAGAGAGAGAGAATGGGTGTGCCAAGGCTTCCAGCCACTGCAAACTTACTTCAGATGCATGTGCCACCTTGAACATCTGGCTTATGTGGGTACTGAGGAACTGAACAGAGGTTCTTTGGCTTTGCAGGCAAGTACCTTAACCACTAAGCAATCTATGCAGCCCCTAATATACATTTTAGAGTGAAAACTAACTTAGAATTATTTTGTTTTCATTTTATGTTAAGGAGAATGAATTTTACAAAGGCAAAAGAATTGATAGTCCCCAAATTTATTTCTGGTATGGATTTTTTTTATGAATTACTCCTAATTCAGTTATTAGTAAAATAGATACCACTCAGTGCTGTGAACATGGCTCAGAAGTTTAAAAGTGTTGCTTTAATTATTGCCACATTTCCATTCTTGTGCCACTCATGTAAGCCAGACACAGAAAGTGGCATACAGATGTAGAAAGTTTGTTTGCAGTGGCCAGAGGCCCTGGTGCACCCTCTCTCACTCTCTCTCTCTATCTCTCTGTCTCCCTTTGCAAACAAATATTATTTTTGAAGTGCCACAAGCACAAGTGTCTGGCATTCTTTTGCACAGGTAAGAGATCCTAACGTATGCATGTGCACCACTTGCACACACACACACACACACACACAAAGTGGATGTAATTATCTTTCATATATTTCTTTGAGTTTGTATCTAACACCATAATATCTCTGTCTTTCTAAGAGCGAGCGAGCAAACAAGAGAGAGAGAGAGAGAGATCGTTGCTCTATAGCTCTACTCAAATAGTAGAGATTGTCTTCATTGCCATATATAAAAGGTACCAGAAATGAGTGCATTGAATTTATAGTTTGAAAAGGAAGCAAAAGTATAGAAGACTCTACAGAAGGTGATGGCTGAGCAGGAAAGATTGCAGGACCTTCAGTTTCTATTGTAGCACCTTCTAACCTCTGCAGATAACATTGTCTAGACAACCCTGGGGAAACATTCACCTCACTACCATCTTCTGACTTGGACCACATTTGTGCAAAGTGGTAATACCCTCCTGGGACCCCAGGACTTGAAAGCTCTTTCCAGTAAGTACTATAAATCCACATATTGTATATGCCATAACTTCGTGTCAGTTAGTTTTTATATCAGCTATGTCAATTTCATCATTGCCAGAAAAGGAAACATTCTGTCACCTAAGAGTCTCCACATTAGTTCATGATTAAAAATGGCTGAACATGCTCTTTAATAAGGAAAAAGCTACATCAAAGTCGCTTTTTATGAAAGACAATCTCTACCCATTGTAACAGGGTTATAAAACAGAACATATCTCTGGCCGTTTTTGCTGTATAATTTCTGTTTAACTTCTAGTCTTCTGGCTTAGTTCACATCGATGGCATGCTTTCTTTCTACTATTTACATTTTCCTGTCCTTCTATTTAGGTATTGTTTGGGTAGAACCAAGGTTAGTGAAAACACAGTCGGTTTTTGTTAAGACCATTTGTCTTCAGTTAAAACTTGTGGCGATTTATAGTTCTAAAGGCTACTATGTTTTGGATAAAGGATGACAATTTCACAGTTGAGAGATTTCCATTAACTTTCCTTTATTTAGACTGTACTTACCTTAGCACTTTCTTTGAGGCAAAACATCACATTTTAATTTCAAATTTTTGTGTTTTTCTTTCTGCAGCTATCCATAATTTTGTGTGGAATTCACCAGAGGAAGTGCTATTCACTGCTAACCTTGCCAAATGGAATTTAGCCACCCAAAGCAGGGAAGTCATGTGTACTTGGTCACACTCCTGGGATGGATGCTGTTCAGAATCTCAGCTACCAGCCTGGTACTTAATGTCATCTGATTTCAGTCTCCTTTACTCCATGCTCAGAAGTGAACACCCAAGGAAACTATTGCTTCCTCTTCCTTCCTTGTGATTTTCTCAGAATAATTTTTGCTGAAAGCTCTACAAATATTCAGACCCTTATACTTCCTAGCTGAATAATTGATTAAGTCATTGATGATCAATTATTTTTTACCATTTTATTTTTATTTATTTATTAATTTGACAGAGAAAGAGGAGAGGGAGAGAGAGAGAATGGGCACGCCAGGGCCTTCAGCCACTGCAAACGAACTCCAGACGCATGTGTCCCCTTGTGCATCTGGTTAACGTGGGTCCTGGGGAATCAAACCAGGGTCCTTCAGCTTTGCAGGAAAATTCTTTAACTGCTAAGCCATCCCTCCAGCACCGTGATCAATTCATTTTTGATGATCTTTCTTCCTCTGTCCACACTGAGTATTGACCTCCATTCACTCATTTTAGATCGCTGTCCTGGGCCTATTTGTCTTGCTAGACTGTGAGCTTATGTTGGGGAGAAATGAAATTGATTATATTTTTAATTCCAAATAGTTGCTAGTCTATGGAACAAACTCAACTATTTTTAAAACTGTACACATGCATTGGAATAATACCCTATTTTTTTAATTGTGGAAGACATATTCCCAACATCATTGTTTACAAACCACATGATTTAAACAGTAAAAATTACTTTTTGAGATGTAATATATGAGTATTATCACACTTTATTTTTTCACTTATTTGACACTTATTAAATATTAACTATTCATAATGACTCATAGTATGAAATTTACTATTCCATCTAATAAAACATGTAATCTTTCAATTCTAAATGTATTTATGCTCAAGAAAAACATGTTCTGATATGTTTTAGTTGGCTGTTTTAAAATGTTAAACTGTTTTTTAAATTTTATTTTATTTCCAAGGAAAATCTTTATTATGAAATCTATATATAAGTTTGAATTTATAGTATGCAATTTTGAATTTCCTAGACCAATTTCTACTAAGTTGATGTCAATTAACCGTTAAAATCTTTGAGAAAAGTACCATTTTCTTACATTTTTATACTGAGCTCTTTTTCTAGTAACATAGCATGAAAACTATGCAGTGTCCACAAACTACAACTGCCTGGATAAACCTTTGATTTGACTACCACCCTGAGCTATCATTTTAGAAATGTGTGCTGACAGTGCTTGTCCACTGTGGAAGAAAGAAATCTAAACTATCTATTCACTGCATTATAAGCAGTATATACAAGAAGGCATAGCATATGACATCACTAATGTTTTCTCTTATAACACTATGAGTAATGATATCTACCATTAGATTACAAGTAAAAGAAAGTGCTGGTTAAAGTTTAGGTAATACTGAGTTAGTCAAGGGAAGGTTGTAGTAAGGAAATTATTTGTCTCACATTCAGAGATACACAAGATTAGCTGAATGTGAGGGTCTTCCAATCATCAAGGGTTTTGTGCTGAGGAAATAAATTTGAGGTGTATTATTTTACTTTAATCGATGGGACAAGTTATTCAACTTCTGTGAGGTTAAGTATTCTCTTCTGCATTACAAGTGATTATTTATTTTTATTCTAAAGCAAATCCAGCACATTCATGCTATGATTTTCAGACAAAACAATGGTTATTTCTAATAACTGAGAATTTTTTTCTACATGTTTCTACTTTTATTATTATTACTTTTATTATTATGACCTTCCCTAATCATCCTAGGTGATCAATAACTAGTCTCCATTTTGTCATCTTTCTTAGTTTTAATGTTTTGGAAAGAAGACACAAACTAAAGACAGACTCTCCAAGAATATTAAGAAGAAAATCACTTATTTAAAAATTATATGCATGTAGCTGGGCGTGGTGGCGCACGCCTTTAATCCCAGCACTCGGGAGGCAGAGGTAGGAGGATTGCTGAGAGTTCAAGGCCATCCTGAGACTACATAGTGAATTCCAGGTCAGCCTGAGCCAGAGTGAGACCCTACCTCGAAAAAAAAAATTATATGCATGTATGTCTATGCATGTTTCTGTGTGTGCATGTGGTGTGTGCGCGTGTGTGTGTGTATGATAGTGCACACATGTGCATGTTCATGTGAGGCCAGAGGGCACTCTTGCATGTAACCTTTAGAAAGTGCATTATCCTCCTTTGAGATAAGATTTTTCATTGGCCTGCAGGTCACCAATCAGACTAGACTGCTTGGCAAGTGGGGCTCAGGGATCCTATTTTTCTCCACCTCCCCAGCACAGGGATTTGAGGTGCACACCTCTGCACCAGGGGTTTTACACTGGTACTGGGGATGGAATTCAGGTCCTCATGCATGCAAGGTTGGCACTGCACTGCCTGAATATTCCCTCAGTCCCGATTTTATTTTTTATGATTTATTGTTATGGCAATATTTGTAAGATTCTAGTTAATCTTATTATTTAATGTTAGAACCACTACACAATGCAGTTACTTCACTCATCTCTCCGTTTGTTCTACATCCGTGCACTTCATTTCCCATGTCATTTACTTTATAGTCTTTCTTGAAATCTCAATTCTGAAACAATGTAACAAATCACACTCTGCCCCTCTTGATCATTTCTGTACTATTAGTTAAGTTTCAAATGCTTAGTTCTTTTCTTATGTCTCTAAATCTTTTTCTTTCATATTTAGCTAGCCTTCCCTTTCATTTATTTATATCTTTGGTAGGAACATTACTATCTGTCTTCCTACCCTACTTCAAATTTCTCTCTCAAGTTGTCCCAAATATTCCCAATCTTTATACTGAACAGTTTTAATCCATTTTGGAATAAAAACCTTGCTTTAGAATGACAAGGTAGGGTGAAGGAATTTCACACTTGCAGTTATTTTGGAGATCCATTATGGTTTATTTCTAAAACCCTTGTAAAATCTGTGATTTCCTAGTAGTTCATCTTGCACAGTTCTGAAATGACTTACCTATGTTAAATAATTTCTGATTCAGGAATCAAATTTTTTATACTTGTTTAAGCAACTACTACCTTTTAATGAAGCATATCAGAAGAATTTTTTTCCATTAACTGGCATATAGGGCATTCCCAATAACTATCATTGATCTATAGGGTATTCACAATAACAAGGCTCACCTAAAAGAACAACAAAAGAAAAAAGAATTAATAACAAGAATGTCACAAGGTAACCAGGAGAAAAAGTGCTTTCATCCTTTAATCAGAAAATAGAAATTTAGGACATTCACATGGGAACATTTTCTACCTTTTCTGCTTTGAATAACTTGCACATTGGAGTAAAAGAGCTTCCTCAAAAGTGAAGTTCTTTCACAGGGAACACTCATCTATTTTGGCAGATCACACAAAGCTGTTGCCTCTGAGATTAGAGGCTGGTTTGAATAGCAGCTTGAAAGATTCTGGGGTGATGGTAACAGGCTTGTTTCTCTCTGTCAAATGTGATACGATTTAAAGTGCCCACTCTGAATAGTACCCTGATCTTTGAAATTTAACTGTATATGTAAATAAATCCCCTAGTCTGTTACTTTTCTCCTTGACTTAACAAAACACCTGACAGGAGCAACTTAAGGAAGGAAGGAAGGGTATATTTTGGCGTACAATTTGACGATACAGTCTACCAGTGTGAGGAAGACATGGGGACAGGAGTATGAGGTACATTGTGTCTAAGGTCAGGAAGCAGAGAGAGAGACAGTGAGAGAGAGAGAGAGAGAGAGAGGTAAATGTTGGCATTCAGCTTTCTTTCTCTTTTTGTTCAGTCCAGGACTCCAGCCTCTGCAGTAGTAAAACTCAATCCATGGCTACTTTTCTCCTACTTAAGCCTTGCAGAAACAAAACCTTTAGACATAGAAGTACAAAAATCTAAGTGATTCTAAATTCTGTCATGTTGAGGCTATGGATTAACCATCAAATTCTCCAACACTTTGGCATAGATCAACCCAAATTGAGAGACGTTTTTTTTTGCAAAATAATGCAGTTTAACTTTGAAAATTTTCTAAACTACAGAGATAAAGAAATATTTAAGAAATTATACAGTTTCAAGTTCCTGCATATTGTTATCGAGTTTGTTCAGCACTATTTGTTGAATATGCTGTCTTTTATCCAACCTGTATTGCTAGGGCATTTGTCAAATATCAAGTAGCTGTAGTTACCTTGACCCAAAGTCTGGGTCCTCGATTCTGTTCCATTGGTCTATACTCCTGTTTTTATGCCAGCACCATACTGTTTTTATTACTATGGTTTTGTAACATAGCTTTAGGTCAGGTATGGTGATGCCTCCAGAGGTGTTTCTTTTGCTGAGGATATGCTTGGATATCCGAGGCCTTCTGCCTTTCCATTTGAATTTTGAGATCATTTTTTTCTATCTCTGTGAAGAACAATGTTGGGATTTTGACTGGTACTGCATTAAATCTCTATATTGCCTTTGGTAAGATTGTCATTTTCACAATGTTAATTCTGCCTATCAAGGATCCTGGGAGGTCTTTCCATTTCTCAAGTCCTCCTCAAGTTCTTTCTTGAGTGTTTTTATGTTTTCATTGTATAGGTCTTTTACATCCTTGGATAAAGTTATCCCAAGGTATTTTTGTTGTTGTTGTTGTTGCTATTGAAAATGGGAATTTTTATTACCTTTTCAATCTCTATGGTTGTGATAGGTTTGTTTAGGAGATTATATCTACTCTGAGTTTAGCTTTGGTAGGTTGTATGTGTCCAGGAATTCCTCATTCATATTATCCAGTTTTGTGGAGTAGAGGTTTTTGAAATAAGTTCTGATGTTTCTCCCAATCTCACTTTTGTCTGTTGTGATCTCTTTTTTCATTTCTAATTTTGTTAATTTGATGCGTCTCTTTTTTTCACTTGATCAAATTGGCCAGGGGTTTGTCAATCTTGTTTATTTTTTCCAAGAACCAGCTCTCTGTTTCATCAATTTTCTTAATTGTTTTCTTACTTTCCAATTAATTAATTTCTGCTCTGATCTTGATTATTTCTTTCCATCTGGAAATTTGTGGGTTGGATTCTTCTTGCTTTTCCGTGCCTTTAAATGGATGGTTAGGTTATTGATTTGGGATCTCTCTGTCTTTGTTATGAAGACATTTAGTGCTATGAATTTTCCACTGAGGACTACCTTCATTGTGTCCCAAAAGTATTGGTACGATGTGTTCTCATTGTCATTCATTTCTATAAATTTCACAATTTCATTTTTTATTTCATCAACAGCCAATTTATTGTTTGAAAATGTGTTGTCCAGTTTCTAGGAGCCGATGGGATTCCTGGTGCATCTTTTGGTATTGCATGATCTACACATCTCACCATGCAGAAAAATCGAGTCTAAATGGATCAAAGACCTCAATATAAGACCAGAAACTCAGCTACTATTGGAAGCAAAAATAGGAGGAACTTTCATGATATAGGAATGGGAAAAGACTTCCTGAACAAAAAACCAGTACCTCAGATTCTTAAACAATCACTTAACCACTGGTATCTCATGAAGCTGAAAAGTTTCTTCACAGACAAACATACAATAAGCAGAGCCATAGAAGTCAAAAGAGATCCAAGTATGACCCTCCAACCCTCTGATTGACCTTTCTACAAATCTGTCCCAACCTTGAAGGTATGAGTTTATGGTACAGGGTAACTTCCTTAGCATAAATAAAATACAGCCACTTAGAGAATTACAAGGGTTTTAAAATCTCCCTAATATAAACCCTGTATAAGTATAAGAAAGGTCTGTTATGAACATGGGTGATCCAAGAAAGACTGACAAAGAAACAATCAGAAACTAGACAGAGGGCCAAACTTGCAGGGTCTAACAGTGCATGTGATATTTGATGGTGACCCAGCTTTGACTCTGTAATATGGAAACCACATAAAGCTTAAGTATTAATAGGAAATAGGATGAGTTTAACAGTGATCTAAGTACCTAATATAAAAATGCAGAAAACCCAGAAGGGACCTAGCTGAAACTAAGAATAAGTGGGGAAACCGGGAATGGGGGTGCACGCCTTTAATCCCAGCACTCGGGAGGCAGAGGTAGGAAGATTGCCATGAGTTTGAGGCTACCCTGAGACTATGTAGTGAATCCCAGGTCAACCTGTGCCAGAGTGAGACCCTACCTCAAAAAAAAAAAAAAACAAAAAAAAAAAAAAGAAGAAAGAAAGAAAAAATGAATAAGTGGGGGAAACAAGCAAGAGTGCTGTTTTTGGGGTGAACATGGTACCAGCACAAGGGTGAAGGAGATAGACACAGAGAACACTCAACTCCTACCAAACCAGATATCCAGAGACAAAGACGCTCCCAAGACCTCATCATTGAAGCAGACCTAGAATGAACCCAACATGGCTCAGGGAAATTCACGGAAGAAGGGGCAGAAAGTATTTAGAGCCACACATTGGGTCATTATGCTAGAGACATTGCCTCTTACCCATAACTGATGGCTAACTCCACAATGCACAACCCATATTCCTCAACAAGGAGGATCCCTGTGGAGGGGGGTGGGCAGGGAGGAGGCTAAAGATGGTACCAACATTACTGTATACACTGTGTACATAAATAAAAAAAAATTAAAAATTAAAAAAATTAACTAAAATAAAATACATCATATATATGACAATAAAATGTTATGAAAATAGACAAAAAAGAAATGTTACAGTTTGAAGCATAGTAAATAAACTACTGTTACTCAACAACATGTGATTCAGAGTTGAATCCCAAAATCTAGTAAAAATCTTAGAGGTAAAATTCATAACTTGAATAAGATGAGTTAATTAGAATGTAGTATTATGTCCATATTAATTTATTGAATTTTATAGCTGTTATGCATGGATGAATTAAATGAATTAATGTCCTTGATTTTAAACTATTGGTAGATACTTTGTAGGACTCTTATAAGTCTATCATCTATGCATCTATCCGTCAGTCTATGAATCTATCTGTCGTCTGCCTATCATTTATGTATCCATTCATATGCCCATGTGGGTATATGTAAGTGAATATACACACATACAAACACAATGAAAAGACAAATATAGGAAGTTTTTTATATGTGTGGCTGGAGAGATAGCTTGGCAGTTAAGGCACTTGACCCAGGCTCAATTGCTCAGTAATCACATAAGCTGGATGCACAAGGTATTGCATGTGCCTGGAGTTCATTTGCAGTGGCCAAAGGCCCTGGAAGACCATTTCCACCCTTCTCTGTCTGCTTCTCTCTCTGTCTCTCAAATAATAAATAAAATAATAAAGAAATAAAGAAAAAATGTTGTAAATCTTGATAATCCATATATGTCATTATGAATATTAGTATTGACTAAATTTTATTAATAAAATTATTTTAAAATATATATAACAAGTCCTGTAAGGGAAGAGACATATAAATGTTACATCAAGTGTTAAAGTAAAATTTATTAATAAACTCAAAATTATTATTAATAGTTTAAATATTTTGAAGAGATAAATTTGGTTAATGGAGGCTATAAAATAGAATTAAAATTCATCCTATTGCTGGGCCTGGTGGTGTACGCCTTTAATACCAGCACTCGGGAGGCCAAGGTAGGAGGATCACTGTGAATTTGAGGCCACCCTGAGACTACATAGTGAATTCCAGTCCAGCCTGGGCCAAAGCAAGACCCTACTTCTAAAAATCAAAAAAAAAAAATTCATCATATTTCTAGGACTAAAATTTTAAATATATGTTAAATTTGAAGATCTTAGTACAAAATTTATAATGCATCTTGGCTTCTAGAAAATATGAAGATATTAAAGAAAATATTATAAAAGGCACTTCCAGTATAACCACTGACATATAAGAAATTTGCAAAGTATTATACAAATGACAAAATCAAAATAAAACACGTATTCTAGGAGACATACTAGAGTTTAAACCATCTTTTTGTCTGACCTTGTATATATTTTTTTCCTTTTTTTATTAATTAGTTTTGTACTCAGCGAATAGAGTCAATTTGGTAGCATTGTTAGGCTCATCCATGTCCTACCCCCTCCCCCTGGCCCCTCTTTGTTGAGATATATGGGTCATGCACTGTGGAGTTAGCCCACAGTTGTGGGTAGGATAAATGTCTCTGCGTATCATGACCCAACATGTGGCTCTGACATTCTTTCCGCCCCCTCTTCCGCAAAATTTCCCTGAGCCATGTTGGGTTCATTTTTGGACTGCTTCAGTGATGAGGAGTTAGGGGCCTCTGGGTCTCTGGATCTCTGATTTGGTAGGAGTGGATTTTTCTCTGCTGATCTCCTTTACCCTTGTGCTGGTACCCGGTTCACCAGGAAAACAGCCCCCTTGCTTGTTTCGCCAATTGTTCTTAGTTTCAGCCGGGGGCCCTTTTGAGGTGTGATGGGGTGGCTCTCTCCTTAGGAGATCTGAAAAAGAGAAGCAGATTCTCCAATGGAGAGTAAGTTAGCACCAGACAAATGAGATAACCCTTACTTTTTTATAGAGAATTTAATAGGTGTAGGCCCTCTTGTAGCCCACGATTGGTGGTAGCTTGTTAATGGAGAGCGGGCTTATGTTTGGATATGGTTCTTACTTGTTTCCCAGACCCAGCTATGGGTACTGTACCACTGAGGGGATCAGTTAGCTGAATCAAGAGCAGTTGGTTCCCCACCATGGCTGTGTGCCACTTTTGCACTTGTGTGAGCATCACGACAGGTTACTTGCTGCTAAGCAGGTTAGACCATGAGCTGCTTAGCCAAATATTTATGGGTACTCAGATAAGGCAGAAAAAGAAATGAAATTTAGCATCTCTTTTAAGAGGTTTCTGTTATAGGATACAATGAAATGCAATGAAGAGAAAGGTTTGTTTGTAGTAAAATAAAAACTCTCATAAAGATAAACTTGAATTTTGTAGTATTAAAAGTACAAGGGTTTTGGAGAAATAGAGATATAGTTTAAGCATAGTCCTTTCCAGTGTGAGGTTTCACAATTTAAGTATGTTTTAATATTCTTTGAAGCTCAGAATAATTTAATAAAATAATAATATATACCTTTACATGTTATATCCATAATACAGAAATGTGTTATCATCGTCACAAAATAGGTTATCACATGCAAAAGTTAATATTTGAGCAGTTGGAGATTATAGAAGCTTTAACAGAAAGGAGAAAGAATCCCCATACACACTCTCCCGCATTCTACCTTCCCTCTAGCTCTCCTATGATGACATCTTGTATTGGAATTTGGTTAATTAGCAATGGTAAACCAATACTAGTACATTATTAACTAAAGACTATAGTTTGCATTAGAATTCTATGTATGTTATATAGCTCTTTGACAAATACATGATGGATGTATCACAGTTGCAATGCAATTGAGAATAGCCTCACTGCCCTAGAAAGTACTGTGATATACATATATCTTCTCTCTCCCATTCCCATCCTCTGTCAACCTCTGATCTTTTTATGATCTCTATAATTTTGTCCCTTTTCTGCAGTATCAGATAGATGTAGAGTTCGAGCAGGGAAGGATAAGGGAAAGGGAAAGGACAAGGGGAGGTAAAGAAAGGAAAGGAAAGAGGCACATTAGGACTTGGAAGCAGAAAAGGGGAGAAGGAAAAGGAAGGATTACAGATAATAGCGCTCATGAATGTGATGTAGTACATTATGTGCAGTGCATGGAATTGTCATAATGAAACCCCTTATTTTGTATAATTAATGCATGCTAATATAAAAGAATGCAGAAAAACTGAAATGCTGGCTTGAGATTTGAACAGTGAGGCTCTGAACCCCAGCTAGACTCAGACCTTACACAAATTACAATTTTTCCACCAGATCTTTAAAAATCTGAAATTTTCCAGGTGTCGTAGCTGATGCCTGTAACCCTAGCAGTCAGGAGGCAGAGACAGGGACTCTTACAAGTCTGATCTACATAGGGAATCTCAGGCCAGTCAGGATATGTAGGGAGACAGTGTCTCAAAATATGCATAAATTTGGGTTAGTAATATCTGTAGGTCAGGAAGTTTGGTGAGAAATTCCTGTGATATAGGAATAAGATATCATGTAAACGCTGATCATATGGAAAATATGATCTTCTGTCTCTAAGCTTATGTCCCTCAGAACTCTGCTCAGAATTGAAAATTAAAAATTCTTAAACTGGGGCTGGAGAGATGGCTTAGCGGTTAAGCGCTTGCCTGTGAAGTCTAAGGACCCCAGTTCGAGGCTCAATTCCCCAGGACCCACATTAGCCAGATGCACAAGGGGGCACACGCATCTGGAGTTCATTTACAGAGGCTGGAAGCTCTGTCATGCCCATTCTCTCTCTCTCT
Source organism: Dipus sagitta (assembly GCA_036346955.1). Lineage (NCBI taxonomy): Eukaryota > Metazoa > Chordata > Mammalia > Rodentia > Dipodidae > Dipus > Dipus sagitta. The sequence continues at coordinate 123,365,066 of CM070779.1, read as the reverse complement.
CTCTCTCTCTCTCTCTCTCTCCCTCCCTCCTTCTCTCTGTCGCTGTCAAATAAATAAATAAACAAAAAAAATTTTTAAAAAATTCTTAAACTGTGTTTGTAAAATGCTCACATATAACTAGACAAATATTGCTTTAATCTTTCATATGTTATTCATTATTTCACATTTTCATTATTTCATATATTGTTATTAGTTACTCCATGAAGCTATATCAACTACTACATGTTGTTCACATATGCTACATGTTATATTCGACGACATACAGAAGAGAGCACAGCTGCACATGTACAATTTTCCATTGTAGGCATTTGATATCTAGAAGACATTAACACAACACTTAAAACATTGAAGTACTTAGCAACAACTACTTCCTGTATAAAACTCTAAAAATTCATTATTTTATTATATTCACAATTAACCAGTGTGGCATTTCCATTTTATAACAGAGGCTCAAAAAAACAATTGCAGGATTTAGCCAGTGTAACACAGTTCATAAGGATTAGTTATTATTTTAACCTAGGTGTGTTTGCTAGCAAAATCTTTACAGGCCTCTGTTACTGCTGCTGCTAAAATCAGAGCTGGCATATTATAAATGTTGTTTTCATTTTCACAGTTTGTAGTTGAACATACACATTCATATTACATCAATCATGAAATTCTGTCCATTTTGTGCCTTTATAGATCTCCTATTTTCAATTCTTTCTTTCTGCTCTAATTCTCCTGAGTGATTGTTTTCCAATATGAATTCAGTAGCCCCTTTTTTAAACTAAAGCAAAACTTTCCCTTCTAAATATAAAACTTATATCATTTTATGCTTAGCACTCTTCACTTGCCCCCATTAAGTGAAGCTTAAACTTTTAACAACATTGCAAACTACCTGTTCATATAGACTCAAATGCATCTCACATCTTGCTACGTAGCAGAGGAAGTAGACAGTACACATTTGTTGTATACGTTGAATTCATTTTTCAAGGATTTTTATCTTTACAGCCATCTTTCTGGTCATATATACCCTTGCAATCCATGACCCAGTACTTTCTAAAAAGAATCAGTCAGAGGCAATTCATAACAGCAGAGAATAATGTCTATTTAAGGAACGTAGGCAATGTATATTACATGTAGGCAAGAATGTCATATATATATCATGTCATATATATACATGTATGCATGTATAAATAAGGTATCTGTAAATGTCAAGAACGTGAGGAAGCCTGGCAAAGAAGGTTGGGTCAGGCCTCCAGAGAAGCATGGAAACCAGGAAATGTGACAAAAGGCAAACAAGAGACAGGATGCTGAGCCAACGAGAACAGCCTTGGTTCCCAAGACAGATGGCTGAGTTTCACTCATTTGTTTAAATTACTAGTTCCAGAAAGAACTAGTCCCAGAACTTGGTTTATTTTCCTCAACTGTGTTTTCCCAGGTGTCACACTAAGGGCCTGAAAGTATGTATAAATGATAAAACAAATACAGAAAAAAGACAATTACTAATAATCCTTCATTCCAGTTCACAAGATAACCATGAAGAGATGTCAGTATAGGTGTGTGAGGCATGATACAGCAAGATGGGAAAATGAGGAAGGGGCATAGTGTCTGGCGTGAGCTCAGGGATGAAAGCTTATTGATATGAAGTATTAGGTATTTCATTTATATATATATATATATATTTATTTATTTATTTGAGAGAGTGAGAGAGAGAAAGAGGCAGGTTGAGGGAGAAAAAGACAGAGAGAGAGAACGGGCATGCCAGGGTCTCTAGTTACTGTAAAAGAACTCCAGACACATGTACCACCTTGTGCTCTGGCTTGTGTGGATCCTGGGGAATTGAACCTGGGTCCTTTGGCTTTGCAGGCAAGCTTGTATTTTCCTTGTCTATGCTCCACTTTGTAGGACTGTGGCTATAGGCCAGCTTGGCCACACCCAGCTGTTCCTATGGGATCTGTAGATGCTGCTGTTTCAGGTCCTCATGTCTGTGAAGGAAGCATGCTTTAAGTACTGAGCTATCTCTCCAGCCATAAAACATGTTTTCTGTATAACCCAGCAGCTATACCTCTGTGTATATGTCATCAGGAATTGAAATTGGGATGTCACCAATTCTGCTTTATTTATTTCAGCATTATTCACAATAGTCAAGATACAGTGGCTGGAGAGACTGCTTAGTGGTTAAGGTGCTTTCCTGGAAAGTCAAAAGACCCAGGATTGATTCCCCAGGACCCACATAAGCCACATGCACAAAGTGGCACATGCATCTGGAATGCAATTCCAGTGGCTGGAGGCCCTGGTGTTCCCATTGTCTATCTGCCTCTTTCTCTCTCTTTCTCTCTTCCTCTTTGAAATGAACAAATGAAATTTTTTAATAAAAGATATGGAAGCAATATGACTGTGCATCAACTGATAAAGGAACTGTGGAATATCTAATACATACTTTAAAAAAAGCAGAAACTTTGGAATTTTCAATAACATGGATGGAACTAAAGGCCATTGCACTAAGTGAAATAGTGTAGGCCCAGAAGTAAAGTGAAGAACAGTGAAGAACTAATCTATATGTGTAATCTGAAAAAAGTATTTTATAGATATGAAGATAGGAGATTACCAGAATATGAGGGAGGGAAGGAAGATGATATGCCTTATATCACTGCATATATACCATTTCTTCCTATGCCTTTATGCACCAGATACTCAAAACAGTCAAACAGTAAAAATCCTTCTGAATCTGCAAATGTCCAGAGCATATCCTTCTACCACTTTAAAGATAGTTTGGACTCACTCTAGATATTTTCCCTTTCCCAGTAAATAGGTGCATGCTATGTTTCTCCTATCATTCAGATGAAATTGTAATCCTCCACCCCTGCCAAACTGCCTTCCTAGCTGGGTGTAGTGGTTCACATCTTTAATCTCAGCCCTTGGGAGGCAGAAGTACACGGAGGATCTCTATCAGTTTGAGGCTATCCTGAGACTGCATAGTGAATTCCAGGTCAGCCAGGGCTAGAGTGAGACCCTACCTCAAAAAAACAAAATGAAACAAAAAGGAAAAGAAAAAGGTAAAAGAAAAAAGAAAAAAAAAAAACCCTCATTCCTCTTTCCTCATTAAGCAACCAGTGGTCTAACCAGATTTTAGACAGTTTTCTATAGGATTTCAGTTGATGAAGGAAAATGCTCCCCTGGGACGCATAGCTCTGATATTGCCCATTGTGTCAAAGCATCTTCGAGGAGAACCTGGGGAAGAAGGACTGTGTGCAATATTCTAGTCCCAAAACACTTGGTTTCCAGGCACTTGAATCCCCTGCGTGTTCTGCACGTGGACACTTGATGAGCACGAGGAGTGCAGTCATGAAGACTTTAGATGCTCCGTGTTGAGGCTGGTGCCGGTCACCAGCCCTCTGAGAAGTACCCAGGAAAACACACAGCTGTGGGTTTCAAATGATATACTGTGGAGACCCGTAAACACTAATTTGTTAGAAAACATAACATAGCCATCTCTGCATCTGGTCATCAGATCTGGACAAAATGAACGAGCAGAGAGACATTGGAACAGTTACAAAGTTGCCTTCTCATATGGACGCTCAGCCAGACTCTCCGGCACTAATAACAGAATAATAAGCATCAAGGTCTTCACCACATTTTCTTCCCCATCCTCATGTCAAAGGGTCGGGTGGAAATAGAAAGTGAAAAGAAAAGCAAAGTCTTTAACATTGAATGGCTTACATTAAAAGAGTAGTTCTGCCTTCTCCCCACTCTTCACACCTATGGTCATGGCTCCTTTAGGGGGTCACACATCAGCCTTGTTAGTTTCATTATTAAAATGTTATTATGAACCTCAGACCATCAGGGTGGAGAAGAAAATCGCATTAACAGGACAGGTCCCTAGGAGTCTCTTACAAGAGAAAGAGGAACCAGTGGGATGCTTGGAGATGTTGGGGTGCTGAGTGTAAGGACCAGAGAAAGAACCATCGAGCCAACAGGGAGAAGAGCTGAATCTAGAGAAGGTGGTACAGGAGAGTGGGAAGCCATCTGCATTCAGCATAGCGCTGTTTTGAAACCCCTGCGCAGTGTGTGAACAAAGTACAAAGAGCCCCTTAAGTACCCCTGAGAAGCGCAGGCAAGGAAAGAGCAGGCGCTGAGAATCGGGGACAGTGGAGTGCTGCACACCTGCGCAGGGCTGGCACTAGCAAGAGCCTATCTTGACGAGGGCGGCTTTCAGGGAGGCTGGAAGAGTCCTGGGCCGCACCTGTGCCGTGGTAGACTGGTGAGGGTCCCTGTAGCAGGGGCTTCACAGAGGGCCCCAGGTGGCACTTGTGCATGAGCTGGTAGGCATTTTCTGTCTTCCCTTTTGGTGCCTCCAGCCTTAGGGTGACCTATCGCTTTACTGCTCTGAACCGCTTCAAACCTGCTGGATGAGCTGGAAGAGGCCCTGGATGCTCCCAGCCACTGTCTGGCCAGGACCGCAACATCCTTGCCAGCAGCCTTTTCCCTGGAACAAGAGCAATAATGAAATTGATTCCAGAAGTGCACACCTGAGGAACATGACAGAATGATCCGCCTGGCTTCGCCTGTGCGGCCGTGTTTCACTCCACGCTGAAGGGAACCTGAAGACTCACGAGCCATGCTGGGAAGGAAAGAGGATCACAAGGGTTCTAATTAGGACACTTCGCCATCCTGAAGGCACAGTCACCTGCATAAGACATGCCTGCTGGAAGTAATTATTTTAGTCTGAATGGGCCTGTGTGGTAGTGGGGGGGGGCGCTAAACAGTAAACTGAGGGATGCACCTTCCATTGAGTGCTTCTGCTAAGTAAAGGGGCGGCATCCTCTATCTGGGCCCTTACACATGTAACTAAATAGAAGAGGTCTCCTCTTTAAAATGCAGCAAGCGACTGTTTCTCTCTTGATATAAAGGGACATGGTAGGTAATAAGGGGGACATAAAAGGAAAATATTAAGTAAAACAATGTAAAATGAATACTTTTAATTTATTATGAGTTAACTGGTGACTGGAACATATATAGTGAGCTTTTCCACAGCCTGAGACTTTTTTTCTTCCCATTGTCAAATGGAATAGAAACATGTTTGGGCTCAGGATGGAGCTCATTGGTGGAGTGCTAACCTAAAATGCATAAAACCCTGGTGGGCCTGGTGGGTTTGAACTTAAGAATCATGTAAATTGGGCTTGGTGGCATGAACATGTAATCCTAACATTTAGGAGTTGTCTGGAGAAAGGTCAGAAGCTCAAGGTCATCCTCAGCTACAAAGTGAGTTCAAGTTCATCCAGAGATACATGAGATTCTTTATAAAAAAATAAAATCACATTTATCAACAACTTGGCTTGAATTTTTTTTGGCATCTCTATGTATGTATGCCTATGTGTCTCTCAGTAATAAATAAGGATTTCAATTGAGATTCCATACATTTCCTTATGAATCTAGTAGGGCATTTAAAAAATTGTGTGCAATTTTTCTTGTATACAAACATAGATAGAACTATGTAAATCTAACTGAAAATATTTGTGTGCCAGTAAATGATGAGTTAGATCACAGAACAATATGTAGATTTTTGTAATGGTATAGTCAATATTTAAGCTTTGCTAAGCACATACCAATTCTCTTACATTTTCTTTTGTTTATTGTGTGTGTGTGTGTGTGTGTGTGTGTATGTATGTATGCTCATGTTTGTGTGTGCATAGATGTTTGCATGCCAAGACCTGTATGTGAAGGTCGGAGGACAACCTCAGGGTGTTGGTCATAGACTTTCACCTTGTTTGAGGCAAGATCTCTCTTGTTGTTTGTTTCAGGAAATGCCAAACTAGCTGGACTTGAAGCTTCAGGGTTCTCCTGCCCCTGCATCTCACTGCCATAGGCAAATTGGGACTACAAGTGTATATAATTCTTGTGTCTGGCTTTATGTGGGTTCTGGGACTCTGAACTCCCATTATAAGCTTGTGCATCAAGTGCTTTTCAAATTTTTTAAAATTTTTAAAATATTTTAATTTTTTATTAGTTATGTACACAGTGTGTATACAACCGTGTTGGTACCAGCGTTCGCCTCGTCCCTGTTTTTCCCCCTCTGCAGGCACCCTCTTCCATGGGGAATGTGGGTCGTGCATTGTGGGGGTAGCCATCAGTTATGGGAAGGAAGCAATGTCTTTGTGCATAATGTCCCAACATGTGGCTCTAACAATCTTTCGGCCCCCTCTTTTGCAAATTTCCCTGAGCCATGTTGGGTTCGTTTTAGATCTACTCCAGTGATAAGGTCTTGGGAACCTCTGTGTTTCTGGATATCTGGTTTGGTAGGAATTGAGTGTTCTCTGTGTCTATCTCCTTCACCCTTGTGCAGGTACCAGGTTCACCAAGAAAGTAGCACTCTTGCTACTTTCCCCAATTACTCTATTGTTTCAGCTGGGGCCCTGGTGAGGTGCAATGAGCTGATTCTCTCCTCAGGATCTGCATCCATCTGAAAGAAGAGAAACAGATTCTCTAACAGAGAGTGAAGTCAGCACCAGATAAATGGGATAACTATTATTATTTTAGAGAGAATTTAATAGATGTAGGCCCTCTTGTAGCCCACGATAGGTGAGCGCTTGATAATAACCACTGAACCATATCCCCAAGCCCCTTTCTCTTATCTTTGATTTTATTCTTTAACATTTCTCTTTTAAATACAAAAAGACAAAAGGTAGCTCATATGTTTTATGTCAAACAAGAATAGGCCAGGGTTGTGATCTGAATCTTGAACCATTTATTGTTCACTCACCAGTGAATTAGAAATTATGCCCTTTCAGAAGTGGAATGTACTTTTTCAATGGTGACAGGGTTACCATACATGTTTTGTAACCATACACTCACCATATCATATCACACCACTTTTTTCCCCAATTCTTGCCATACCTTTTCTCTTAAGGTTCTAAAAAGCTAATAGTTGTTTTGTAATTAAACATAAAGTAATTTTGCTTAGCTACAGTATTCTACATTGAAATTGATAAAAGGTCTTTCTTATAGAAATGAACACACTAATTGTTTCTTTTCCAGGCATGACAAGGGTTGTCTGATCCAGATTGTAACACTTTGACCTACAAATATAGTAATAACAACTTCCTATGTATACTGAAGAGCACAAGATGAATGGTAGTCACAAACATGACACAGAAACTGTAGTGATTTGAATGCAAAATATTTCTCAGACTCGGGGTCGTGTGTTTTAATACTTTATCCCCAGGTGGTGACTATTCAGAAAGGTTTTGAAACCTCTAGAAGGTAGAGGCTTGTTGTAGAGGAAGCAGGTCACTAGGAGCGGGCCTTGAGGGGATATACCCAGGTGTGTTTCCTCTTTCTCTTCTTCCTTCATGTTGGTGTGAGAATGTACTTGCTTCCTGCTCCAGCCATGTTTTCCCCACCATGATGGACAGAAACAAAACAAATCAAATCAAATCAAAACAAAACAAAAACCCTTTCCTTCCTTAAGTTCCTTCTGATTGGGCATTTTCTTTCTTCAAGGAAAAAGTAACAGATAAAGTAACTATAATATAACGTTATGAGACATCTCGATGAGGGGAAATGGCTTATTTTTTAGTGAGCATCTGTTGTGTTCCAGATCTTAGACAATATCCAACATACAAATACATGATGTGCGGTGTAGAATGTGAAGGCTTCATTACTGAAGCATCAGGTAAAGAAAAATAGTAAAGACCTTGAGTACTCTCTGGTGAATAGCTGTTCTGATAGGCTTTTCTCCTTCTCTTAAAAAAAAAAAAAAACTATGCAGGGCATGGTGGTGCATGCCTTTACTCCCAGTACTTGGGAGGATGAGGTAGAGGATTGCTGGGAGTTCAAGGCCAACCTGAGACAAATTCCAAATCAGCCTGACATATAGCAAGACCCTATCTCAAAAAAACCTATTATTTATTAATTAATTTGCACACACATGTGTTAGAGAGACAGAGACAGAAAGAAACAGGAAGACAGAGAGTATGGACATATCAGAGCTTCCTGCCAGTACAAATGAACTCCAAACGTATATACCACTTTGTGCATCTGGCTTTACATGGGAACTGAGTAATCAAACCCAAGCCATCAGGCTTTGCAAGCAAGAGTCTTTACCCACCGAGCCATCTCTCCAGCCTCATGACATTTTCTAATTTGTGTTATTTTTCTTAATTCTACCAATAGCTAGTGTAATATATCCAAAAGGCACATTTTATATCATGCAAACATTTTTTACTGCTCTTATTCTATTTTATATGACACAGAGTTATTCCAGTCAGTTTCTGATGCCTTTTCCTTCACAATTACTCATGGTTCCTATGTCTGGCAAGTCAGGAGGAAAATATCCAGTTTGCCATCTTGTGTTGCACTTTTAATCACCCATTTTTCAACTTTCACTTGTCTTGATTCTGATTAGCAATCAGGCTACTAGAACTAATTTAGGCAGGACAGCATGACATCTTTTGAGGGACAAATTTCTTACGTAGTCTTTTTTTTCTGCTAAACTCCTTGGAGAATTTGACTATCACTGACCACATTTTCCTGGAATCACTCTCCTTTAATTAAATGATGTTGGACTTCTTTCTATCTAACGCCTCATGCAATTTTTAGCTATGAATTCCTCTTCTTCATCCTGTCCCTCATCACAGTCATATTGAGAAAATTCATTTTCTCATAATCTAAGTTTCAAATTACTAATAAATAATTTGTCTTAATATACTTTCTAGTTGTAGGAAATATTAAGCACTTTTAGATGAAGTTAATGTTATTTTGAGAACCAGTTGTTCACTTTAATTCTAGCTTGAATACTCCCATTTTTTTCAAGTGACCTTGAAGTTAGCCATGGCATTGTTAGCTAAGTGATTTCTGTTTTCTGTAAAAATAAATTGACTTCATAAATCAATGAACTGTCATTTTCCATATTTCATTCTGACTACCCTGTTCCAAACTACACTGTATGTGTGTACATAGGGAAAAGTACCTTATATTAATTGCATACCTTCCAAGAACATATTCAAGTAATCTACATAGAAATTGAAAAAGAAACAACTGAGGGGTCTAGCCTCATCTTAATACATATGCAAGAAAACTCAGACAAAGAGATTATGTTTACTTCATAGTCAATAGATTAATTTCTAAAGATCTGTTCCTGCAGTATTTGTTTTCTGTAGCTGGATAGGGAATTATCAAATGTTTAGAGAATTAAACCAACACTGATTGATTCGCTTACATTTCTGCTAGTCAGAAGACAGGGCAAAGAATGACTGATTTTATTTATTTATTTATTTTTTGGTAGGGTCTGACTCTAGCCCAGGCTGAGCTGGTATGTTATCTCAGGTTGGCCTTGTACTCATAGCAAGCAACCCTCTCACATCAATCTTCCAAGTGCTTCAATTAAAGGCCTGCAGCCCAAAAAATCACATCCAGCTGATGGAAAATATTATAATATTTTTACTTATTTATTTGCAAAGAGAGAGAGAATGGATGTGCCAGAGCCCCCAGTCACTGCAAATGAACTCCAGATGCATCTGCAATGCTGTGACAATAACTGTAAGGTTGAGATGACATGATGTTAAGCCCCCCTGGACAATGTGCAATGTAACACTGAGCATGGTCCTATGGATATAGTGAACATGACAGTGCCAAAAACCAATGAACATGGAAGAATTATGAGCTTCTGCGGATTTATAGGCTAGTCCATTCCTCTCATTTTAGACTTGAAGATTTCAATTAAAAAAATTTAATCAAGGACTTCCAGTCAAGATGGTATCTGCCTAACCATGAAGGAAAGGTGAGAACTTTAGGGCTCATTGGGGCTTTTAGGGGTTTGCAGATCCTAGTAGACCTTCAGTGGTAGGGTGCCGAGGAGCAAAATAGGAAATCTTATGATTCCCATGCTCTCAGGTAGCCCACCAGCCCCCCAACTCCCTCAAGCAGCTGTCCTAGCCATAGTCGCAGGCCCAGGTTTCTCTTGCAGGAACTACAGGCTAATTGGACCCGGACCAGCAGGCTAGGGTTCCCTCCCCCCCTCTGGTGGTCTCACCACTGTGGAGCTACACACACCAATATAGTCCCACTCCCTGACGCCACCCACCCACATGCTCAGACCCAGGCCAGCAGGCTAGCATTCCCCCAGGAGACCTCCCATGAGCAAATGCCATCCCACACACTGCAAATTCCCCACCCCACCTTGCACAGACCCTGGCCAGCAAGCTAGCATTTCCCCTCCCTAGGCATTCCCTCTTTCCTCCTCCCTAGGCTTTTTCACCATAGGGGACTTCCACACACCCCCTGCACATCACCTGACCCTCAGCAGTCCCACATCCCTACTCTGCCTTGTCACAGGACCTAGTGGTCCCATCCACCCCCTGCTACAGGGTCCCAATGGACCCACTATCCCATCCCCTCACTCCTCAGCATGGTGCAACCACCACACATTCCCATTCCCCTCTCCATCCCCCGCCGCCCACAGCTCAGCTGTAACACCAGTCTGCTTGTTCCATTCCCTCCCTACCTCCTGTCCTACCTGATCATGCAGTCCCATATCCCAAATCACTGAACAACAAGACCCATCATCAGGCCCTGGGGTCCCCCACCAGAGCCTCAAGGGCTCCTTCCCTTTGAGTAGGCAGGCCCCATTGCCATCAGAAGCCTAGTCAAAGCAAACATGAAAGGGAATAATCACTGAAGATACTTCAAGGGTAGACTACAGCTTCCTCCTAAATTAAATAAAATGCCTACACTGTGATGGGCAGACCACAGCCCAAAAGGAATAACATGAAAAATCATATGCAAGTAAATCCAACAACATTGTGCAGTCCCACAATGAATGTCTCTAATCAAAACATAGGAAAGAAAATAGGATCAGAAGCTCAAAATGAAGATTCAAGCTATACAACACTGGCCAAGCAAATATCAGTACTTGCAGAAAATCAACAAAGGGCCAATAATTTATGAAGGCTGTCCTCACTAGATTAGACCTAGTAGAAAAGAACCAAGAAGGGCTCCAAAGATAGTAAATGATCTGGAGGAGAGAGGGAAAAGAAGAGGACCTCAATAACCAGCCAGCTTAGCTCAATGAAGACATAAATAAATGCAAGGATGAATCCCAAGAAGCATTAAGAAAATCAGAAAGTGATGTAAAATGTAACTCAGCTGAAGGATAGGAATTATATGTAAAAAGCAGTAGAAAATACAAACCAAATTGAACAAGCCCAAAACTCTATAGATGCTCTCAGGAATAGAGTCAGCCAAGTGGAGGACAGAAAATCAGAATAGGAAGACAAACAGAAGAAACAGTTCATGAATCCAAAAGTCTCAATAAGTTCAAAAGTTTTTGTGAATTGAACATGAGGGAACTGTGGGATACCATTAAATGTCCCAACATTCGGATCATGGGAATACCAGAAGGGAAGAAATTCAAACCAAAGGCATGGATAACTTATTCAACAAAATTGCCAATGAAAACTTTCCCACCCTCTCAAAAGAAAGTCCCATCAAGTTACAAGAAGCTAACAGAACTCCAAAAAGACTGGACCAAAGGAGAAATTCTCCAAGACATAGTATCATTAAGACCATAAACATCAATAACAAAGAGAAAGTCCTAAAAGCAGCTAGTGAGAAACAACACACTACATATAACGATAAACCCATCAGAATTACTTCAGACTTCTCAATGGAATCCATAAAAGCCAAAAGGGACTGGAATGGGACACAGCAAAGTCTAAGAACCTATGGCTTCCAACCCAAACTACTCTACCCAGCAAAAGTATCCCTCATAATAGATGGTGAAAGAAAAACTTTCCACAATAAAACTCAGTTTTACAACTATATGAACACAAATCCAAATCTGCAGAGAGTACTTCAGGGAATTCTCCACACAGAATAATCAAATAACCAACCTCACCTGCCCACAAGAAGCAGATCACAATAACCAAACTCAGACAAGGCACAAAAACTACAAAGTCGAAGAAAACACCGAACCACATAAACCACCACAATATGGCAAGGATTAAATCAAACCTCACAGTTATTACTTTAAATATTAATGGACTTAATTCACCCATCAAGAGACATAAGCAAGAGGAGGAGTGGATCAGAAAATTAGTCCCCTCAGTCTGCTGTCCTCAAGAAACCCACCTCACTACTAATGACAGACACCTTCTCAGAGTGAAAGGGTGGAAATTGAAATTCCAAGCAAATGGAAATAAGAAACAAGCAGGTGTAGCTGTACTAATATTGGATAAAATAGACTTTAAACAAAGGAAATCAAAAAATACAAAGAAGGCCCCTTATTACTTATCAAGGGAACAATCCAACAAGAGAATATCACAATCATCAATCTTTATGCACCAAGCACAGGTGCACCACAATTCATTAAACAAAACCTATTTGATAACAAAACAGAAATAACCACCAACACCATCATAGTTGAGAACTTCAATACTCCACTATCAGCAATAGATAGATCATCCAAACAGAAAAAAATAACAGGGAAGTAAGAGAGCTCAAGAAATTATAGATCAATTAGACCTAATGTACATCTACAGAGCAGTCTACCCCAAATCCACAGATTAAACATTCTTCTCAGCAGCCATGGAACCTTCTGTAAAATAGATCATATACTGGGCCATAAAGCCTGCCTCCATATGTTTAGGAAGATAGACATAATTTTCTGCATGAAATCAGGTCACAATGCTGAATTGTGGGAAATTAACAACAAAAAAAGATGAGCCAGGAATCCCACCAGCTCCTGGAAACTGAACAACACACTTTTAAACAATAAATGGGCACTGGACTGTTGCAGTCAGGTTCACATTGCTGGTAGAAAACACCTAACCAACAGCAGCTTGTGGGAAAAAGAGGTTTATTTTGGCTTACAGGCTAGAGAGGGAAGCTCCATGATGTCAGGGAAAATAATGGAATGAGCAGAGGCTGAACATCACCCCCTGGCCAACATAAGGTATACTGTAGCAACAGGAGAGTGTCCCAAACACTGACAAGGGGACACTGCCTGTAACACCCATAAGCCCACCCCCAACTATACACTACCTCCAGGAAGTATTAATTCCCAAATCTTCATCAGCTGGGAACCTAGCATTCAGAACACCTAAGTTTATGGGGGACACCTGAATTAAACCACCACATTCCACCTCTGGCCCCCCAAAACTGACAACCATATATGATTTAAAATGCAATGCATTCAGTAAAACTTTAAAAGTCCCCATAGGTTTTTCAATCCCAATGATGTTCAAACATCCCCATAATCCAAGGTCTTTTAACTGAGCCATAATACCAAAATATCCCCCCCCCAGTCCCATATGGCATAGAATAAACATTCACACTGCAAAAGATGGCATTGAGCATAGCAAAGAAATATTCAACCAATACAAGATTTAATACAATCAGGGCAAACATCAAACTCTTAGTTTCAAGTCCAACAACTCTAGTTAGTGACACATTTCCAAGGGTGTGAAAGACCTATACAATGAAAATACATAAAAACTCAAGAGGGAAATTGAGGAGAACTTGAGAAATGGAAACCTTTCATTTTCATGGATAGGCAGAATTAACATTGTGAAAATGGCAATCTTACCAAAGGCATTATACAGATTTAATGCAATACCAATAAAAATTCTGACATTGTTCTTCATAGAGATAGAAAAAAATGATCTCAAAATTCACGTCGAATGGCAGAAGGCCTGGGATATCCAAGCATATCCTTAGCAAAAGAAGCAACTCTGGAGGCATCACCATATCTGATCTATTACAAAGCCATAGTAATAAAAACAACATGATACTGGCATAAAAACAGGATTATAGACCAATGGAACAGAATCAAGGACCAGGACTTTGGGTCAAGTAATATATAGGTACTTTATATTTGACAAAGGCCCTAACAATGTAGACTGAAAAGAAAAGACAGCACCTTCAACAAATGGTGCTGGACAAACTGAGTAAACATACGCAGGAAAATGAAACTCAATCCACACATCTCAGCATGTACAAAAATCAAGTCCAAACGGATCAATGACCTCAATATAAGACTAGAAACTCAGCTACTACTGGAAGAAAAAATAGGAGGAACTTTCCATGATATAGGAATGGGAAAAGACTTCCTGAACAAAACCCCAGTAGCTCAGGAATTTAAACAATCACTCAATCATTGGGATCTCATGAAGGTGAAAAGTTTCTTCACAAACAAACATATAATAAGCAGAGCCGATAGATTAACCACAGAATGGGAGAAAAATTTTGCTAGCAGTACAACTGACAGAGGCCTAATTTCTAGAATCTACAAAGAACTAAAAAACCTAAGCAATAAAACATCAAACAACCCACCCACAAAATGGGGCAGAGAACTGCGCAGGGAGTTCTCAGAGGAATAAATACAAATAGCAAACACACACTTAAGAAAATGTTCATCGTCCCTAATCATCAGGGAAATGCAAATTCAAACAACTATGAGATTCCAACTTACCCCAGTAAGGATAGCAAACTTTAAAAAAATAAATGAAATAAGTCCTGATGATACTCCCAATTTCACTTATGTCTGTTGTGATCTCTCCTTTTTCATTTTGAATTTTGTTAATTTGAAGCTTCACCTTTTTTTTGCGTGATCAGATTGGCCAGGAGTTTGTCAATCTTGTTTATTTTTTCAAAGAACCAGCTCTTTGTTTTGTCAATTGTCTTAATTGTTTCCTTCATTTCCAGATCATTGATTTCTGCTCTGATTTTCATTATTTCTTTCCTTCTGGAGTTCTTTGGGTTGGATTTTTCTTGTTTTTCCAGTGCCTTCAGGTGGATGGTTAGGTCATTGATTTGGGACCTTTCTGTCTTTTTTACGAAGGCATTGAGTGCTATGAATTTTCCCCTGAGGACCGCCTTCATTGTGTCCCATAAGTTTTGGTACGATGTGTTCTCATTGTCGTTCAATTCCAGAAATTTTGCAATTTCTGTCTTTATTTCATCCACTATCCAGTTATTGTTTAAAAGTGTGCTGTTCAGTTTCCAGGTGCCTCTGGAATTCTTGGTGGGTCTTTTGTTGTTGATTTCTAGCAATATAGCATTGTGATCTGATATCATGCAGGGAATTATGTCAATCTTCCTAAATATGTGGAGGCAGTCTTTGTGACCCAATATATGGTCTATTTTAGAGAATGTTCCATGGGCTGCTGAGAAGAATGTGTAATCTGTGGATTTGGGACGGAAGGTTCTATAGATGTCCGTTAGGTCTAAGTGATCTATAGTTTTGTTGAGCTCTCTTATTTCCCTGTTGAGTTTCTGTTTGGATGATCTGTCTATTACTGATAATGGTGTATTGAAGTCCCCAGCTATGATGGTGTTTGTGGTTATTTCTGTTTTATTGTCAAGTAGGTTTTGTTTTATGAACTGTGGTGCCCCTGTGTTTGGTGCATACAGATTTATGATTGTAATATCCTCTTGATGGATCGTTCCCTTGATAAGTAGGAAGTGGCCTTCCTTGTCTTTTTTGATTATTTTTGGTTTGAAGTCTATTTTATCCGATATTAATATAGCTACACCTGCTTGTTTCTTATTCCCATTTGCTTGGAATACTGTTTTCCACCCTTTCACCCTGAGGAGATGTCTGTCTTTAATGGTGAGGTGGGTTTCTTGAAGGCAACAGATTGAGGGGTCTAATTTTTTGATCCATCCTGTTAGCTTGTGTCTCTTGATGGGTGAATTAAGGCCATTAATATTTAGGGTAATGACTGTGAGATTTGATTTGATCCCTGCCATATTGTGATGGTAAATGTGGGTTGGAGTTTTCATGGACTTTGAAGTTTTTTGTGCCTACTCTGAGTTTGGTTGTTGTGTTCTGCTTCTTGTAGGCAATTGTGTTTGATTATTTTTTTCTTCTCTGTGGAGAATTTCCTGAAATACTCTCTGTAGGTTTGGTTTTGTGTTCATATAATTGTAAAGCTGAGTTTTGTCGTGGAATGTTTTTCTTTCACCATCTATTATGAGGGATACTTTTGCTGGGTAGAGTAGTTTGGGTTGGAAGCCATAGGTTCTTAGACTTTGCAGTGTTTCATTCCAGGCCCTTCTAGCTTTCAGGGTTTCCATTGAGAAGTCTGAAGTAATTCTGATGGGGTTACCTTTGAAGGTGGTGTGCTGTTTTTCCCTACCTGCTTTTAGGATTTTCTCTTTGGTGTCAATGTTTAGAGTCTTAATGATAATATGTCTTGGAGAGTTTCTCCTTTGGTCCAGTCTGTTTGGAGTTCTATTGGCTTCTTGTATCTTGATGGGCCTTTCTTTTAAGAGACTGGGGAAGTTTTCTTCAATTATTTTGTTAAATAAGTTCTCTATGCCTTTGGACTATGCAGAGACATTTATCTTACCCATAACTGTGGACTAACTCCACAATGCATGACCCGTATACCTCAACAAGGAGGCGCCAAGGGGAAGGGGTAGGTCATGGATGAGCCTAATAATGGTACCAAACTGACTGTATTTGCTGAATACAGAACTGACTAATAAAGAAAAAAAAAATTAAAAAATAAATAAATAAATATACTAAGTATATCACTAAAAAAAATAATGAAAGCAAATTCACTAAAAAATAAATAAATAAAATAAATGAAAAGAAATGTTGGTGAGGATGTGGAGAAATAAGAACCCTCATTAACTGTCGGTGGGAATGTAACATGTAAAACCATTATGGAAAGAAATAAGGAGACTCCTAAAATGGTTGACTCTAGAGTTAAAAACAGACCCAATTATTCCCTTACTAGGCATTTACCACAAAAGCTCCGTGCCTCAGTTCAGAGAGGTTTACTCAACCATGTTTATAGCTGCTCAATTCATAATAGCTAAGAGCTGGAATCAATCCAGATGTCTAACATTAGACAAATTGATAACCAAGATATGGTATATCTACATGATGGAATTCTACACAGCATTAAGGAAAAATGACACAATGCAATTTGAAGAAAAATGGTTGAACTTGGAACAGATCATTCTCAGTGAACTCACCCAATCACAGAAATATAATTGTCACATGGTCTTACTCATCTGTGGCTCCTAGCCTGAATCTGCCCAAGATGCTTACATACCTAATAAGCATCTCGAGGACTGGACAATAGGGAGGGTGGGGTGGGAAGGGAGGGTAAGGGTGGTGGTGGTGGGGGGGACACAAAACTGGACCCAAATGGCCAAGCCATGGTACCATAAAGTTCTATATCTTAAAAGACAGACTAAATGGTTGAAACTTCATCAGGTCCATAGAGGGAACACTTAAATCACAGGGCCCTGGAGAGGGTACAATGAAGACTAACCTTAATCTTCTCCTGCTTCTCTCTCTCTCTCCCTCCATCTTCTATTTTTCTCTTTTATATTATCTATCTTTTTATCCCTACTTTTCCCTTGGTGCTGGCCTGTAACTCCCAGTACCAGCATGCAGTTAACATCCACAATGAGCTGTTGATTAGAGAGAGCTACATGGTTTCCCAAAAGATGACAGATTTCTGTAAGAGTACTTGATGACCCACCAAAGGTTAGTTGTAAGACCCTACTGCCAAAGACACCATATGCTGTTGGCACAGAATATGGAGTGACCTGGCTGGAATCTGGAAGAGAGTCAGTTCCCAGACAGTTAGCTTGTCTAGTGCCAAAAGGTGTTACATGAGCAACTCAGGAAAAATGACCAACATCTGTCCAAGAAACTAGTGGTCTAAACTATTCAGCAACAAATAAGCTGACATGATGCTTACACAAGTGCAATAGTGGCACACAGCCATGGTAGGTAATCAACTGCTCTTGATTTGGAAGAGAACCTATAGCTGGATCTGGGAAACAAGTCAGAACCATATTCAAAAAATGAGCCTGCCTCACCAGGGCCCAGCTAAAACCATAGAGTAATTGGGTAAATGAACAAGGGTGCTGCTTTCTTTGTGAACCTGATACCAGCACAAGGGTGAAGGAGTTAGACCCAAAGAACACCCAACTCCTACCAAACCAGATATCCAGAGACACAGAGGCTCCTAAGACCTCATCACTGAAGTAGACCTAAAATGAACCCAACATGGTTCAGGGAAATTTATGGAAGAGTGTGTGTGTGGTGGGGGGGGGGGGAGAGATTTTTAGAGCCACATGTTGGGACATTATGCACAAAGACATTGTTTCCTTCCCATAACTAATGGCTAACCCCACAATGAAAGACCCACATTCCCCATGAGTAGGCTCCCTGCAAAGGGGGCAGGACAGGGAGGAGGCTAATGATGGTACCAACATGACTGTATACGCACTGTGTACATAACTAATAAAATAAATAAATTAAAATAAAAATAAACAAAAAAGCAAAATTCAATCAAGGCTAGAGAGATGGATCAACAGTTAAGATGTTTGCCTGCAAAGCCTAACATCCAGGGTTCGATTCTCCAGTACCCATTTAAAGCCAGATGTACAAAGTGGCACAGGTGTCTGGAGTGTGTTTGCAGCAGCAAAAGGCCCTGTAGTATGCATATTCTCTCTCTCTCTCTCACTTTCTCCCTCTCTCACACAGACACACATAGCTACACACAAATAAATACATGTATATATATATATATATATGTATATATATATATATATATATATATATATATATATATATATATATATATATTTTTTTTTTTAAATTTTTTATGACAGAGAGAGAATGAATTGGTATGCTAGGGCCTCCAGCCACCACTAAACCATCTCTACAGCCAAATAAATATATTTTTTTCCTTTTTTCAAGTTTTTATTTATTTATTTGAGAGTGACAGACAGAGAGAAAGAGGCAGACAGAGAGAGATAATGGGTGCACCAGGGCTTCCAGCCACTGCAAACGAACTCCAGACACATGCGCCCCCTTGTGCATTTGGCTAACGTGTGTCCTGGGGAATTGAGCCTCGAACCAGAGTCCTTAGGCTTCACAGGCAAGCGCTTAACCACTAAGCAATCTCTCCAGCCCAAATAACTATATTTTTAAAAAGAATTTTGCATACCAAGCTGGGTTGTGAATATGGTCTCTCACTCCCTGCGTGAGTATTTGCATGTTTATCTATCAACAGGGGCACATTCACCCATGTGACACCCACTTTAACATCCACTTGTATTTAGAAAAGAAGCCAAATTTTATACACAAGCAGATAATCATTTATAATCATGAAATATCATTAGACTTTGAATCAATGATTTTTCCAATTCAATGTGTGTTCACACTCAATTTTTTTTGTTTTTTTTTGTTTTTTTTTTGTTTTTAGAGATAGTGTTTCCGCTAGCCCAGGCTGACCTGGAATTCACTATGTAGTCTTAGGGTGGCCTCGAACTTACAGTGATCCTCATACCTCTGCCTCCTGAGTGCTGGGATTAAAGCCGTGTAGTACCATACCTGGCTTTCAAAAAAGATTTTTAAACTGAAATAGTTTAAAAAATAATTTCAGTTCTGGAAATTATAAAAATATATGAACTTGCATCACCTGTGACTGTTAAGTCTAAAAGACGTATCCGAGATGGCTGTAACACTTTGCTGTCGTTACTCTGGTCAGATATCACTTGCCCCATTCTTCAAATACGGCTTTGATGAAAGTGCCCTTTTGGCTTTTGCCATCTACTGAAGAGATCAGAGAGCATTAGACTTGAATAGAACTCGTGGTAACAATAGAAGAGGTCTCAGAGGTAAAAAAAAAAAAAAAATACTGTGAACCTTGGTCACCCCGAAGTAGCTCCAGAAGTGCTACAAATAGTTTATGGAATCAAGGTTCCTGTAGCCTTTGATCAAATCAGAAAGTACTTCCCTGGAGGTCAGCAGACTGGTGTCCCAAGGTCATTTGTGGTCTTGCAAACTATATCAAAGGTTGAATTTCTGCCAAAACACTTTAAGGAAAAGCAATTTGATTTTATGGGTTTTTTTTTTTTTTTTAGAAAGCATTCCAGAGTGGACTATGGCATATATGTGTGATGTGTGTATATATATGTATGAATAAATATTATATATATATATATATATATATATATATATATATATATATATACACAATCCAACAATTTTCAATTAACTGTATATTGTCTTAGCAATCATCCAGGTTAGCTGTGCATCAATTTTTCTATCTAAGTGTGAAGTATCTCACAATATAATCTGTATTCTTTTTTCCACACCTGAATGCTAATAGGAGATGGAGCAGTTATCGCTTGTTCATTATACAGGAAATAAACCACTGGTAAAAGCTTACTCTCACCCAGTCCCTGAAGTAAATGTATGTTTACCTACCTTTCCACTCACCTTGTTACAAAGACTTATTCAATTAAAGTAAAGCTTGTTGTGTCTGCTACATTCTCATTGACTGTCACCTGCCCCTAGATCCTAATAGAACACTTGATTGGTCTTTTGCAATCTGGACTCCTATTTGATGACTTATTCATTAAGTCCTTAATATTTTCTTTAAATGACACTGAAACTTAATTTTAACTGAAATGCATCTTCCACCATCTTCACTTACCGGAAACACATTTCTGTGGACTAGGCAACTCCCTATTCAGAGAAGGAAATAAACTGAGCATGGGCACTAGCAATGGCTATAGGCTTCTAACATAATAGAGCCATCATCCCATAGCATTATTTGGAGTGCTCAGTAGTTTTTCAAAACAGAAAAAATTGAACAATTGTGCACACTTCCAGACAATGGGTATAAAAACATGGCCAATGTTTCTTTTTCACTGAAAAGATAATAAAACTCTTTGCCACATAAAGATTAGATACCTAAAAAAGTAATTCATACTAAAAGAAGTTTGTAAATGGGGTAGAGCAATCTCTACAATCCAAACTGAGCCCAATGCACCACTCGTCTTGCTAATATTCATGTGGCTTGTCAAACTTTGTAATTTGTCCTTTTTAAAAATATGAGGAAGGTCCATATAGAATGCACTCAGTGGCTTCAACTTCACTGTACTGGGAATGGTTGTTGTTCCATAAGCATTTTATCAGAATTCCTCTTTATCAAACCTTATCTAAAGAACTAATAAGTCTATAAATGAACTCTCAGAGAGGGGAGAGATTATGAAGGTATTGATGGACTAATTGTTACCTATGTAGTTTCCTCAAAAGAAATCATTAATGAATGCATGCCATTCATTTTCTTAATTGTTTATTTAGTCAGTATATAGCTTATAATTTCCTTTATAAAATGGAATATTTTTCACATACTTTGAGAAGCTGCCTTTTTGAAAAGTATACTTATTTATTCATTTATTTGAGAGAAAGAGAAAGAGGCAGAAAGAGAGAGAGAAGACAGAGGAAGAGGGAGAGAGAGAAAAAAAAAGAGGCACAGCAGGGCCTCCAGCCACTGCAAACAAACTCCAGATTCATGTGCCACCTTGTGCATCTGGCTTATGTGGGTCCTGGGGAATGGAGCCTAGGTCCTTTTGCTTTGCAGGTAAGCACCTTAACCACTAAGTCATCTCTCCAGCCCAAACCGCTTTTTTTTTTTTTTTAAATTAAAGCCAATCTTACACTTTCCCTGTGGCAGGGTAGCATCTGACCATTTACCAATGGAAACATCTAATCTTTCCACACTTTACTCTTTCCTCCTACACAGAGGACAGTGGCTTTGTTTCACTGTCTCTGCATTTAAGCCATATCCGCACTTTCCTTTCTTCGTGACCCAGTTTGCTTGACTCAGTTTGCCTTTTCTCTGTCTTTCCTCACTCTGAAAGACCTTATCCATATGGGGGACACCTGGGGATTTGTGTGACCCAATATGGGTAATTTCAGAGTAGGAAAGGAATGTTGACAATTTCCAAGTAAGAGTCCTTCTCCCTTACCATTGCTACACTTAATACGTAGATCTTTATGACTTTTATCTCTAAATTCATTATGAGCTTGGAAGGTATAGAAAAACGAATAGTACTTTTCTTAAACTGCAACAAACAGTTATATTGAAGTATTTGTTGCTTCCAAGTCAATTAGTGGTTTCCATTATTATTAAAATTCTTAACATTTCCTTAAGTCCAAATATTTTAATTCTGTGACAATCAAGCATTAGAGAAAAATTTATAATGCTTTCTGCAGTTAAGGAGGATGGTATATGAAAATAAGTTATGCATTGCTTTGTCTGATTATATTCTGTGCACAAATATATCCTTGGTTCAAAACATTTGAATTTACAAATGTTTGAATTTATTTATAAAATAGCCATTTATATAAGCAATTTAATATGGCTTACACAGTAACAAACTATCATAAAAAGGCTTGTAAAGGGAAGATTTGGAAAATGCTTCCTTCTCAGTTGGCAGCAAAGTGATGTTATATTTTATAGTTGCAATTGTGCATCTTTTATTATGTAAATGTCTCCATCTGTACTCTGCAAACTCTTGCTATTTGGCATAGAAGTTTAGGAATAATATGAATATATAATTTTATGTAAGTTGCTTTTGAGGGAACTGCAGTTAGTCATTAGTCAATAAGTTTCTTCATAACCTCTCCTCTCTCTTCAGGTCCATCATGACCAGTTTCTCTTTATTTCCTTTATTATGTCAAATGTATTAGAAAATCACTAGAATATTTTAGGTACATCTGACATAAAATTGACTGAAGTGTCAAGTTTTTAGTTTGGTTTTCCATTACATAACAATACAATACTATATAAAAGATGAAACATAGTTTACTGAGTACAAGCATCTAAATGTGTACTAATTCATCTTAGAATCAATAAAATATTAAAGTCTTAATAAAAATGGTTTATATCAAATACTTTAATTTCTTGTGCTTAGTTTAGAAACATCTCAACTACCTTATGGGTAGTATTATTTGATCTACCTAAGCTGTTTCAGTTACAATAACTTCATTTATAAGTACAGCATATGAAACCACCGGGGGTAAACAAATCAGAAAATAACCACAAGAAAATAGAAAAATGACATGAAAACAATCAGAAAAATCATTCTCAATTATCTCAACTTTCTTGCTTGAACTTCTTGGTTTTAGTCTTAACATTGTTAAGAAACTTTTATGTAAATATTTTGAAGTCTATAATGACTTATACTTATTTAAGCATTTAACATTTACCATATATATGTACCAAGTTATTTCTGTTACTACAAGTCAGCAAAATTACCTGGAATGTATTCAAGGAATAAGCAGACATAATCCATACTCTCTAGGAATTTATGATCTATTGGGGAGAAACATTCAAAGCGTACATAAAACACTGCTAATAGATTTTGTCACTAAACATTTTAAGAAGACCAGTAATGTTCAGACATGGTAAAGCCACATGTCTATAATCTCAGTACTTGGGAGGTAGAGGCAAGAGGTCAGCCTGTGCTACATATCAGACAAACACAGAGACAGAGAGACAGAGAGGGAGAGAAAGAGATTGAGAATGTTTACATGAGTATTAAGTTCATATTATCTTGTGTAACACAACTTTGTCAAGCCTGTTCCTACAGCATTGAACAACTTCATAACACAGTGGAAGGAAAACAGGCCAAAAAATATGAGAAATACTCATCTAAAGATCAAAGCATTATGAAATCTAAAAAAAACTACATAGACCAAAGCTAATATCTTTTCTTTTTGGCTTCAGCTTCTTTGTAGATCTTCCTGGATATTATTTGTTAACTAGCAATGAAAATTAACATCAATTGCTAGATGCATTAATTTCTTAGAGACTATTTCAAAGAACATTTACGTAGATATTAAGGCTTTTCAAGGAGAGTCTATGTAGCTAGTACAAAACCTTTGCTTTCACAATCTCAAAGATGAAAACATAAAAGAGAGCACAAACAATGTGAACCATTAAAGGAAGCAAATGAAAATATTCACTATAGCAACATATTTTATTTTATTATTTTGTAGTATGTGTTTAGTATGTGGTATGTGTATGCAAGTGGTATATTCACATGTATGTGTAGGTTTGAGTGTACCATTCACACACATTTGGATGTCAGATGAAGTTGGTGATACTATCAGTGTTCTGTCTTATTTACCTGGGTGTACAGAATCTCTTATTTAACCTGGAGCGCCCTGTTTTTCAGTTCACTTAGACTGGCTGACCTAGGAGTCCCAGTGAACCCTCTTGTCTGTTTGTCCCTCAGGGCTGGCCTTACATGCAGCTGTTGTTTTCAGGGGGGTATTGGTAATCAAACTCAAGTCCTCATGCTTTGGCAGCAAGCACTCCTACCCACTGAGCCATCTCTCCATCCCCAAAATAACATTCTAGTGTAAAATAAAACAAAACGTGAAACCTCATATGACAAATGTATTTAACACTAACTATGTAAAATCAAAGAAATTGTATATGATTTGCAATTATAACTAGACTTAAATAATTATATTTAAATAGGATTTGAATAAAAAAATTATTGGAAAATTAAAAAAATTAACTGGGGTGGTACACACAAAGAATCTCAGTCACTGAATAACCTACCGAGGGGATAAACACCAATGCAGTAAATGGAGAGCATGAGTGGTATTTCCAAGGGGTATTGAAATCATTTTTCTGAGCACATACTAGTCAGAGGGTGTTCAAAATTTATTTTTAAGATGAGGTAGGTTATGAAATCTATGAAGAATAGAGAATATTAATGCAACATATAAATAATATATTTTTGGAAGGGAAAACTGAATATGTTGAATAATGATGGAATAAGTAATGAAATAACATTTGAAACTGTTCCTGAACTGGAAGGAAAATATACATATGGATAAACAACTTTCACTCTGTCTCACAAACTGTCAATAATGAAACTATATTGTCTTTATGAAGGTTTTAAAATTATATCCCCCCAAAAATCTCAGAGTGATCTTGCTATAATAAAACAAATACTGACAGTACCCAATATAGAGTCATTCAATATTATATTTTTACTTTATGGTGATGCCAAGGTGATGTGCTCACCCAAAGTGATCTTTGATTTTTGAAATTTATCGGAATAACAGGTAATGTCTCACAGTGGGTCTTGCTACTAAGCTGTGACAGCCTTTGTGTTCAATATATCTGTGTTCAATATATTTAAGTTAAGTAATATTTTTCAACTTGTTGAGTCAAAAAAGCCTTTATGCCAACCATAAATCAAGGGACATTTGCATATCTGGAGAAAAATATCAAACCTGCCTTAACTTTTCCACTTTTTAAAGTTACCTTCTCATTACTGGAACGACATCTCTAACCAGAATCAGCTTATGGTAGGGAAGGGGTTTATTTCAGCTTACACTTCTGAAGGGAAGCTTTATATGGGTGGGCGGGGGAGGGGGCACATATCAGGAGCACAGAGCTGGGTGTCCAGTCTTGTTACATCAGCAGAGAGGAAGCAGCAAGAGTGATCTAGCTGGCACTAGCAAGACGGGCTGGGTTTATAAAATCCATGCCCCACCCACAGTGACACAACTCTCCAGCAAGACTATACCTGCACAGATTCCAGGAGCTGGAGACTGAGAATTAACCTTAATCACAAACACATGGAACTATAGGAAAAATTTTGCATTCAAATCACTGCATCTTCCATACTAAATACTATACAATTACAGAACACTATATGCTTGCTTTTCTTTTTCAAACGAAGCCAGGGTTTCCCACATGCCAGGCAAGTGCTCAATCACTGAGTTCAATGCTCTTTGCTCTCTATGAGTGTTGAAGGCAATATTTTTATCCAAGATAATTTATAGCCTTTGAAGTTATGGTGTTGTATTTGACAAGAGTAAAAAGAGAGCATGAAAGCAAATTTATTCTGAAAATTTCACTGATCTTTATGAAAATGCTTTTATTCAACAGGTATCAGCAACATAAACATTTTGACTTTGCCAGGTTTTCTATGCTATGAAATAAATGCATTCTCTTTGTGAATAAATTTATTAAATATATTGATGGCATATTCAAGCTGTCACATCATTGTCTTATAGCCACATTAAAGAAGTTTCTACAAACTTAAGGGTCTAAGACTATGGGAAATTATTCTTCTCATATTCTAGAGTCTCAGAATCAAAACCAGTTGCCCTCAAATCTTCACTCTTTGTTGGAGGTTCTATAAGACAATTCTCTGCCTCTTCTCAGTTTCTTAGGTCTCCAGGAGTTGCTCTGAGCTCCCTCTGATCTCTGCATCTGCCTTTTATGGCCTTCTGTTTTTGCTTTGTCTTCTCTTTTGCCTCATATGCCTCTTGCAATTAAACATAAAGTCAACTCAGAAGGTCCAGGATGATCTTATCTCAATATTCAAATTGTAGTCATATTCACAAAGCTTTCCGTATTTGTTCCCCTTCACACATACCTAGCATAGTATTTATTGTTTCCCATATTAAACAGTGTCAAAGAAATAAAAATGATGTTTCCAAGAAAAACACATTAATTTGTGGCTATGTTTTTATCTGAGTTTTCCTTTCCTCCACTGTATCGATAGGTATATCCCTACAGGTATGCCTAAATGCCCTTATAGTACATTTCTGTAACAATTCTGTGATCTCTTCTGACAATGGGATTGTGACAATGACATTTGTTCTATAATATTACTTAAATTATAAATACTAAAATAATTCACTAAATCATATAAATTTGACAGTGACACACCCAGAGTTTTATAATTCTCTATGACCCATTGGTATCCTTTATAACTTAAGATATGTAAATAAATAGTTCTACTTATTATACTACTTGTATTGGTTATATTATTTTCCTTCTCTATGAGACCAAAAACCTGATGGAAACAACTTAGAGGAGTAAGTTTTCTTGTGGCACATGACTTCAGAACAATATTGGTTTAATATTGCAGGAGAAGGCATGGCAGCGTGGCATAGTCCATGTACAGGGAGTATAAGACCAGGACTGTTCACATTCTGTTAGACCAAGGCTCAGAAATCCATAACTAACTGTATATGTTAATAACCTTGATAGGGCAACCCCTAAGCTATCAAGTTCTATAGCCAGGCCTTATTTATTTGTTTTTTTCAGATCCCACTTTTGGAAGGTTACTTAGCCCCCCAAATTGTGCCACCAGGTGGGGAACCAAGATTCTAAATCATGGGATTATATATTAGATTTTATCTTAAAAAGAAAACCCTCAAAATTCAGGGCTAGAGAGATGGCTTAGCAGGTAAGGCACTTGCCTGTGAAGCCTAAGGACCTACGCTAGATCTCTTTCCAGATTCCACATAAGTCAGACTCACAAAGTGCGACAAGTGCAAGGTCACACGTGTCCGTTGGGAGGTGCAAGTGTGTGCAGTTCTATTGTAGAGACTGAGACCCTTCCATGCCAATCCCCCCCCACTCTCTCTCTCACTTTCTCTAAAATAAAAATTAAAAAAATAAAAAACAAATTCAAATTCAGGCCATAATACCATTATGTAAAATCAAAGAAATGATCTATCTTCCCCAGAACATATAATTAAATTCTCCTGCATCTTTAAAAAATAGGTAGGCTTTATTGCTTCCTATTTCTTTTTAGCCTCTGAGAACTTCCTTGGATGATAATGTAAATAAATATTATATTTCGAAACATTTTCTGAATGCTGATACATCTGTGTTTTATTAATCTAGAGGATGAAAAAGTCATTGATTTTGGATCTGTTCCTGCATGAGAGTGGAAGAATTATGGTTGTTTAGTTATGAAGGTCAGCTTTCTCATGTACTTTAAAGATATTTCTTTATCTGCAAGGAAAGAGTAAGTGTGTGTGTGTGTGTGAGAGAGAGAGAGAGAGAGAGAAAGAGAGAGAGAGAAGAGAGAGAGAGACATGATGGGCCTGCCAGGGTCTCTTGCCATTACAAAGGAACTCTAGATGCAGGGTGCCATTTTTTTGCATGTGGCTTTACATAGGTATTGGCAAATTAAACACAGGATGATAAGCTATACAAGCAAGTGTCTTTAACCACTGAGCCATCTCCCCAGTCTGCTGCTGTTTTATTGATCTTAATAAAAGCCTTCAAAAATATACTGTATCACAGTGGTAAATTATATCATAACATGAGTACTCATTCTTTTCAAGGTACCAAGAAATAATGCAAATAGTCTAATGCAAACCATTAATGAGAGAGGAAAAAGGAAATAGCAAAATATTAGCATTGACAGCATATGGGGAGGGTGGGCTTCACTGCATCTTGGAAGCTTTTTAATTATTATTTAAATGTTAACTTGAACATTCTCAAATTATTTAAAATTTTTTCTAGAAATCTATTACCTTTTCTATAAATAAGAGTTAATAGGGCTACGATAGTGTAAGTGCTCAAATGTTTGAACCATGTAATGTTATAGGCTCGGCAGTTGAGGTCACTTTCTGCACAAGCATTAGAGCCTGGGGGTTGGGGGCTGAAGCACCCTAAATTCAAATATCCAGAATTCGCATAACCATCTGGGTGGGGTCATGCACACCTCTAAGCCCAGTCTGGCAAAGGGGAGCAGAGACCAGAGAATTGCTGGGGTTTGTGAAAATTAGCAAGCTCTGGTATCAGTACCAAAGTCAAGCTCCTATAATACTGGGTGGAAGAGTGATAGAACAGACCACCTGATGTTCTGTTATGACCACCTGAGGCAAAAGCCCCATGCTGCAGGTGAGTGCACAGGGCACAGCAAGTGTACATACAGATGCATATACCAAGTACAATACACCACATACACACCACACACCACATATACACATACACACAATACACATACACATAAGCAAAAGTGAAACAAAATAATAGCAAGAAAAAGACACATGCGCTGGGAATGGTGACACATGCCTTTAAGCCCAGCACTCGGGAGGCAGAGTTCAAGGCCTCCCTGAGAATACAGAGCCAATGCTACAATTCCAGGTCACCCTGGGCTAAAGTGAAAACCTACCTTGAAAAAAAGAACAAACAAACAATTTAAAAAAGACATATGACATCACACCTATAAGACTTCATTGTCTAGGCTGAAGAGAAGACTATCCACATCCTGCATATATGCTGTAAGTGCAACCAAAGTATGATGATATGAAGAAGCAAGAAGCAGAGGAACTTCTAAGTTCAGAAGAGAAAATAAGAATTACCAGAGGAGATAACAGCAGGGCAATAGATTAAAAAATGAAAGCTCCGGGGCAGAAGGGATGGCATAGTGGTTAAGGCATTTCCCTATAAAGGAAAAGGACCCAGATTTGATTCCCCATTACACACATAAGCCAAATGCACAAGGTGATGTATGTGTCTGGAGTTTGTTTGCAGGGGCTGGAGGCCCCTGGCATACCCATTCTCTCTGTCTCTCTCTCCGATAAATAAATAAATATATATTTTTTAAAAAGCTTCCTCAACAATGTTGAGCTAATGACAAGGGTGTGAAATCACACTACATATAAAGCATCTGGAATACCTGTAATATAAAGTTAATTACAGATCATGACTTCTGTGTTTAATTAATCTCTGAATATAAGACATAAACCTCTTTTTGTTGACATTAACACGTTTTATAGAAAAGTTTTTTTTAATGCAAGTTAGACAATGGAACATACACTGGATGAAGTTATTTGTGGGTAAATTTGACCCCTGTAAAGCTCACATTTAAAAGTTGCTGGGGTGAATCAAACAATCTGGTTGAATGGGGCAGTCTGCTGTCCTGTCCAGGGACACTTCCACCCTGGTACTGGAGTATCATTGTTCTTGGTTCACCACTGAATGCCTCTGGTGATCAACAATCACCCTGTCCCCAGCTGACATTTCTCCTTGAATTCCATAGAGATACAGATAGTGGAAACTCAAGTTTATTTAATAAAGTAAACTAAAGGAAAACATGCACCCCCAAAGAGACTGAAGAGTGATGGCTGTGTGTGAGGTGCAGGAGAGGAGAGTGGTAACATAGTGGGCTCTGTGTTGTGGATTTTTATGGAGTTTTAATGAACATTAGTGGGGTGGGTGTAATATTCATCCCTTCCTTAAGTCATGGTGGTCCAAATCTCCCTTTAGAGTAGTCTTCAAGACGCTCCAAAAAAAGTTTACAAGATGGGGTGGATAGAATAAAAAAAAAAATGTAGAAATGGTATTTTGATGAAGCCAAGGTCTATTTGAGATACTGACTTTTCAGTAGTGTGTCTGTGCGGTAATTGGAAATGTATCCTGATGCCTTAGTATATGATATAATGGGAGGAATCTATCTGTAGCTTTAAGACTGTTTAACCACAAACGGTCATGCATTTTATCAGAAGATATAGATAGCAAGAGACAGCTGAAGTTGGCTTGGTTCCCAAACTTCTAACTCCCTGTCCAGCCTTTACATACTGGGACCAAGATACAACTGCAATTTTCCTTGATTATATCATGTCTAGCTGAGACCCTCTTGCTATTCTGGCTGTATAAAACAGACTTGTATTCATTCTCTGCGTTCTGAGAATTGTTTAGCATCTAATTTCCAGTTATTCTTTACCTAGTATTGTGGGGTTTAATATTATAGATATGCAGACAGTTACTCCAAAAATTCCAAAATGATCCCTCTACTTATTTCTAGAGCTATTGTCTTAATTACTCTTATTTCTGACTGATAGTGAAGAGTTACCTATGGGCATCATATGCTTAAGAAAACTCAGGGCATGGTGAGACTTGTTTGAACCCCTTCTTCCATGGACATCACACAAAAAATTTCTACTGAGGAACAAGCAAGGATATTGTAAGATCATCATCTGTGTATTATCTTAGTGTTCATATTCCTGCCTGTCCCATGTTAAAAATTTAAACTGCTTTTTAAATTAAATTAAATTTATTTATGAGAGAGAGAGAGAGAGAGAGAGAGAGAGAGAGAATGGTCCTGCCAGGACTCTTAGCCACTGCAAATGAACTCCAGAACCCCAGATGCATTTGCCACCATGTGCATCTGGCTTATGTGGGTCCTAGGGTATCGAACCTATATCCTTTGGCTTTACCAGAAAGCACATCAACCACTAAGCAATGAACTTAGCAGTGAACTGCTTTTTAAAGTAGTTTTCCTACTTTTTAGCTCCTCATAGTGGAAGACTAAATATAAATTTACTTTATACACACTTTCTTTGTTTACGGCTTTGTGTACAATAGTAAAACTCTTTGTAAGATACTTTAAAATTTCATTACCTTAAGTCTTTTGAAGGCATCGGTGACAACAGAGGTGTTCCCAAATGCTTATTCCATTAGCCATCTGTTTAATCGTTTCCTAGGGTGCTTATTAAAATGCGGATTCTTCATTCCACCTTAACCTAGTTAAATTCTCTAGGGCTTGGTTTAAAAGATGGGCTCCTTCAGTGGTTTGTGAGGCATAAAGATATCACACATGCCTACAGTAGGAGACAGATAAACAAAGATATAGTTCATCACTTGCTTATATAAATAGGTATATGTAATTATATATTTATTATTGATAAGAATATTATAGAAATTTATGTACCTGTACCTTGAACACTGTAATTGGAGATGTTATAAATCAAAAGACCTGGAACACATTTGATCTGGTTACTAACTATGTTACTTTAGCATTACAATACATAATTTTTAGAAAGGTAATAATATAACAAAACAGCTCATGCTTCATGAACATTTCAATCTGCTTTGTGACACTGGACATGTGGTCTATCATGCTATGCAGTTTTGGAAGGGATTATGAGGAAACGAATGTCATGAACTACTGGTTTCCCTGCTATCCAGGAACTGAAGAAGCTAGGATAGACAGTAAGAGAAATGGTTTAGGTGTTGCTAACATTTGTGATTTGGGAAATACAATATGGAGGGACATAATACCTGATCAAAAGGCAGGAAAAGAGAATGAAGGGGGTCTCTGGAATACAGATGCTGTAATGACTGACTCATCCTGGTGACCAAGGTCAGAAGGACGAGTGACACAGGGAATTTGAACTCATCCCAAAGCAGCTGAGATTTTACATTAACATTGACTCATTTATTCCCTATAAGGAGATAACAGTACAGAATAATCTTGGGTAGAAGAAAAGGGTGCCTGGTTTTAATAGTTCTTCATGCTTCCTTATTTAAGATACTGGCTTTTACCAAATTATATTTCAAAAAGGAATGGCTATTATGTAAATGATACCTATCCAACTGCTAAAAATTTTCATATAGTTTAAACTGGATAACCACATGCCATCTTTGAAGTCAAATTGTTCATAGGAGGGGAAAGTTGCAGAACTATAGGATCCTGTGAGACTGTACCCTGTGTCTTTCAACCTCTTTAGATTGAAACCATGTTTTTCTCTTGCTTGTCATGAGGGTGAAGGATAGAATGGCTTTTTAGTGCACAGACCCTTGGAGGTATTTTGATCAAGTGAAGATGATGATTCAAACCCCACATCTTATCCCCAAAGTTGTGTCTCATCTAAAGCCTCCAACCTATCCCACATTCCTCTTAGGAACGCTGGAGAAGCAAGGCAGCCCTGAAGAGACATTGTGGTGTTCTCTCTGACAGGTGAACTTCTTCTATAAGTATGCTTGCATATGGGGGTGCACATGTGGGTTAAGCCTGCAAAATTAGAATGGTAACCCAGAGCGAATATAAAGAGATGAGTAGGAAGAGGAATGAGGGAAGAGCAGAAGGACACATTGACATGTAAACAGAAAGGGGAAAATATTGAAGGTAAGGGAAAATGGGAGTTTTTGGCAGAAGAGGGCGGATAAAAATCAGCTAAAACAAACTTTATTTGAAAATACATGTAGGAAGGCTACTGATTTTTGTGCATTGATTTTGTATCCTGCTACTTTGCTATAGGAGTTACTCACCTTCAGGAGTTTTGGGATGGAGTCTCTCGGGTCTCTTACATATACAATCATGTCATCAGCGAATAAAGCTAACTTAACTTCTTCCTTTCCAAATTGTATCCCTTTTATTTCCTTCTCCTGTCTTTTGCTTGAGCTAGGACTGCCAGTACTATATTGAAAAGCAGAGGTGAGAGTGGACAACCCTGTCTTGTTCCTGATCTTAATGGGAATTCCTCCAGTCTCTCTCCATTAAGTATTATTTGGGCCTTTGGAGCTTTGTATATTGCCTTTATTAGGTTAAGATCCAGAAGAAAGGATGCTTAAATCTCTGTAGAATAACTAAAACTAAATAATAAATGAAAATGAAATGTGAGACAATGCCAGTAAATGAATGATTGGATTATTACTAAATCATTGTCAGAAGGAATAATTGAACATGAATCAAATTCCCCCCCCCCAAGCATAATTCAAAATAGTGTAGGGAGGGAAGCTTAGCAAAGGAGACAAAGACTTATTACAATCTCACTATTTAGTTTCATCAAGCAAAATAATTTATTTTAGTTATACTTTGATAAAACTGACAATATTTTCTCTCATAACAGTACAACATTGGATTAGCCATTTATTGCAATTGTATTATAAATAAATACACACACACACATATATGGTGTGTAGGGTATATGCATAGTAATGGTAATGCATGCTATGGTGGGTGTATACATTGTATGGCTTATGCACATGTGTGTGCCCCATTTGTAAAAATTTAGGGGCCATAGAAAAATATCAGATATTTTTCTGTTATCACTCACCCTTGAGCTTCCTTGATATGATGTCTCTCCATCAACCTAGAATGGCTTTCCCTCAGTGAATCTCAGCTGCTACCTACTTCTTTCTCAGAATTCTACCTAACTTGGCACATTGCATTCAGATTTTATATGTATGTAGACTCATACAACCTGTGACACAGTTTCTCAGCGTTTGTTTGTTTTAGACGACTTAATCATTCTATTTTGATTTTATGATTGATTAGTTAAAAAGAATAATCAAGGGCTGAAGAAATAGCTTAGCAGTTAAGGCACTTTCCTGCAAAGCCAAAGCACCCAGGCTTGACTCCCCAGGACCCACATAAGCCAGATGTACAAGGGATGCATGCATCTGGAGTTCGTTTGCAGTGGCTGGAGGCCCTGGTATGCCCATTCTCTCTCCCTCTCTCTCTATCTCTCCCTATTTCTGTATATAGCTCTCTCAAATACATAAGTAAAAATAAAAAATAAAAATTTTTAAAAAGGATAATCAAGAAAATAAACTGATGTCCAAAAATATACAAAATGCAAAGTGCTCTTGGTTGTCCTCTAGTGTATAGAAACTTGGATTATGGAGAAAAATGGAGACCAAACTAAATATTTCATTATTTATGGAGGCAGTAAATTGTCATTTAAAATGTAATTTTGGTCAGCTCAGTATCCATCTTCCACCCAGTGGATAAAACATCCATAAATACTATCCTCCCTACCTCTAACAATCCCTGACTCATCACCATTTGTACTGAAAACTCAATTATAAAGTTTGACATTCAGAGGTAGGTCTATTTTAAAGTTACAAATTAGCTATTTTTGTTTTTAATAGAAATGATTATTGGCTGTGGTAACATTAACAATTTTTTGGCTTAAATAAACACCATCTGCCAAATAAGTTAGACTGGCAATTTTTTTGAACCAAAGAATGCAAAACCATTGCAACCAGCCCCCTTTCAACATGTATCTAAATTTCAAGATCTAATTTAATACCATTGTCTTAGCAAAATTGTTTAAATTGACACTCATATGATTGCACAGTTACTTGCATTTTATCTTCAACTGTAAATAAAATTAATGAGTACGTACAATTTAATTTATACGTATGATGACATGGGAAAATGGGTATAAAAGAAACAAACTGTGTAACAATTGTAATGTGTGCTTACTTGCAGTTTTGCCGCAAGCATACTGGCGGGACACAGTTCCATGGACAGCACTGAGCTCTGAAATTCCCTCCAATTTGACCTCTCTCTCTCTCTCTCTCTCTCTCTCTCTCTCTCTCTCTCTCTCTGAGGCAGGGACTCACTCTAGTCCATGCTGATGGGGAACTCACGCTGTAGTTCCAGGCTGGTCTCAGTTTCACAGTGATCCTCCTACCTCTGCCTCCCAAGGGCTGGAATTAAAGACAGGACCTACCATGCCCATCCCAATTTTTTTAACTAAACATTATTTAAAAATTTTTTTCATTAATTAGTTTTGTATTCAGCAACTACAGTCAGTTTGGTACCATTATTAGGCTCATCCGTGACCTGCCCCCTCCCCTTGGCCCCTCCTTATTGAGGTATACGGGTCATGCATTGGGGAATTAGCCCACAGTTATAGGTAGGAGAAATGTCTCTGCATATCATGATCCAACATGTGGCTCTGACATTCTTTCCAACCCCTCTTCCGCAAAATTTCCCTGAGCCATGTTGGGTTCATTTCTGGTCTGCTTCAGTGATGAGGTGTTGGGGGCCTCTGGGTCTCTGGCTCTCTGATTTGGTAGGAGTTGATTTTTCTCTGTGTTGATCTCCTTCACCCTTGTGCTGGTACCCAGTTCACCAGGAAAACAGCACCCTTGCTTGTTTTGTCAATTTTTCTTAGTTTCAGCTGGGGCCCTTTTGAGGTATGATGGGCTGGCTCTCTCCTTAGGCTCTACATCTATCTGAAAAAGATAAGCAGATTCTCCAACAGAGAGTAGTTAGCACCAGGACAAATGAGATAACCCTTACTTTGTTTATAGAGAATTTAATAGGTGTAGGCCCTCTTGTAGCCCATGATTGATGGTAGCTTGATAATGGAGAGTGGGCTTATGTTTGGATATGGTTCTGACTTGTTTCCCAGCTCCAGCTACTGGTCCTGTACCACTGAGGAGATCAGTTAGCCAAATCAAGAGCAGTTGGTTCCCCACCATGGCTGTGCGCCACTATTGCACTTGTGTGGGCATCACAACAGGTTACTTGCTGCTGAGTAGGTTAGACCATGAGTTGCTTGGACAGATATTGGTCATCTTCCCCCAGTCACCCATGTAGCACCTACATGTAGTAGATGTGCTGACTGTCTGGGGACTGACTGTCTTCCATCTTCCAGCCATGCCATTTCATTTTACGTGTCAACCACATAAGGTGTCTTCAGCAGCAGGGTCTTACCACTAACCTTTGGTGGGTCATCAAGTACTCTGACAGAAATCTGTCTTTCTTTTAGGAAACCTTGTAGGTCTCTCTGATCAAAACCTCGTTGTGGATGATAGCCACATGCTGGTACTGGGAGTTACAAGTCAGTGCTCACTAAGAAAAGGGAAAAAAGATAACTAACATAAAAGAGTTAGAAGAGAGAGAGAGAGAGAGAGAGAGAGAGAGAGAGGGAGGGAAGCTGTAGAAGATTAATGTCAGTCTTCATCATACCCTCTCCAGTGTCTTGTGGTTTAGGTGTTCCTTCTAAGGGCCTGGTGAAGGTTCAGCCATTTGGTCTGCCTTTTAGGAAGTAGAATTTTATGGTGCCATTGCCGTTTAGGGTCTAGATTTGTGTTTCCCACTCCCTCTGTTGCCCTCCCCTCCCTCCCCACCCATCCTATTGTCTAGTCCATGAGATTCTTGCTGGGTATGTAAGGCATCTTGGATAGATTCAGGTTAGGGGCTGTAGATGAGTGAGACTATGTGGCGATTTTTTACTGTGATTGGGTAAGTTCACTGAGAATGATCAATTCCAGGTTCAACCATTTTTCCTCAAATTTCATCGTGCCATTTTTTCTTATAGTATAGAATTTCATTGTGTAGATATACTGCATCTTAGTTATCCATTCTTCTAGTGATGGACATCTGGTTTGATTCCAGCTTTTAGCTATTAAAAATTGAGCCACTAAGAACATGGTTGAGCAAATCTGTCTGGCCTGTGGTTTGAAGATTTTAGGGTAGATGACCAATAAGGGAATAACTAGGTCTGTAGGTATCTCTATAGTCAGCTTTTTCAGGAGAATCTATATTGCTTTCCAAAGTGGTTGTACCATCTTACATTCCCACCAACAGTGGATGAATGTTCCTACTTCTCCATATCCTCACCAGCATTTATTTTCTGATGTTTGCTATCCTTATTGGGGTAAGGTGGAATCTCATAGTGGTTTTAATTTGCATTTCCCTGATGATTAGGGATGATGGACATTTTCTTAAGTGTGTGTTTGCCATTTATATTTCTTCCTCTGTGAACTGCCTGTTCAGCTCTTTGCCCCATCTTGTGAGTGGGGTGTTTGACTTTTTGTTATTTAGATTTTTTAATTCTTTGTAGATTCTAGAGATTAGGCCTCTGTCAGTTTGATAACCCACAAGTATTTTCTCCTATTCTCTGGGTAATCTATTGGCTTTGCTTAATGTATGCTTGTCTGTAAAGAAACTCTTCAGCTTCATGTGATCCCATTGGTTGAGTGACTGTTTAAGATCGTGAGCTACTGGGGTTTTGTTCAGGAAGTATTTTTCCATTCCTATATCATGGAAAGTCCTATATTTTCTTTCAGTAGTAGTCAAGTTTCTGGTCTTATATTGAGGTCTTTGATCCATTTGGACTTGAGTGTAGTGCATGGTGAAATGTGTGGGTCAAGTTTCAGTTTCCTGCATATGGTTATCCAGTTTGTCCAGCACCATTTGTTGAAGATGCTGTCTTTTTTCCAGCCTATATTGTTAGGGCCTTTGTCAAATATCAAGTATCTATAGTTGCTTGACCCAAACTCTGGGTCCCCAAGTCTATTCCATTGGTCTATACTCCTGTTTTTATGCCAGTACCATGCTGTTTTTTATTACTATGACTTTGTTATATAGCTTTAGATGAGATATGGTGATACCTCCAGAGGTATTTCTTTTGCTGAGGATATGTTTGGATATGTGAGGCCTTCTGCCTTTCCATGAAA
The DNA here is from genome assembly GCA_036346955.1 of Dipus sagitta. Taxonomy (NCBI): domain Eukaryota; kingdom Metazoa; phylum Chordata; class Mammalia; order Rodentia; family Dipodidae; genus Dipus; species Dipus sagitta. The sequence goes on along the minus strand of CM070779.1, from coordinate 123,327,492 downwards.
TTTGAGATCATTTTTTCTATCTCCGTGAAGAACACTATAGGGATATTAATTGGAATTGCATTAAATCTATATATTGCAATGGTAGGATTGCCATCTTCACAATGTTCATTCTGCCTATCAAGGAGTATGGGAGGTCTTTCCATTTTCTCAAGTCCCCCTCAATTTCTTTTTTGAGTGTTTTTATGTTTTCATTGAATAGATCTTTCACTTCCTTGGTTAAGGTTATTCCAAGGTATTATTTTGTTGTTGTTGCTATTGAAAATGGGACCATGTCCCTTATTTCTTTCTCTGTATCTTTGTTATTTGCATATAGAAAGGCTACTGATTTTTGTGCATTGATTTTGTATCCTGCTACTTTGCTATAGGAGTTAATCACCTTCAGGAGTTTTGGGATGGAGTCTCTCGGGTCTCTTACGTATACAATCATGTCATCAGCAAATAAAGCTAACTTAACTTCTTCTTTTCCAAATTGTATCCCTTTTATTTCCTTCTCCTGTCTTATTGCTTGAGCTAGGACTTCCAGTACTATATTGAAAAGCAGAGGTGAGAGTGGACACCCCTGTCTTGTTCCTGATCTTAATGGGAATTCCTCCAGTCTCTCTCCATTAAGTATTATTTGGGCCTTAGGAACTTTGTATATTGCCTTTATAATGTTAAGATATGAACCAATCATGCCAATTCTCTCCAATGTTTTGATCATGAAGTGATGTTGCATCTTGTCAAAGGCCGTTTCTGCATCTGTTGAAATGATCATGTGGTTTTTGTGTTTAACCTTGTTTATGTGGTGTATTACATTGACAGATTTCTGTTTGTTGAACCACTCCTGTGTTCCTGGGATGAATCCCACTTTGTACAGGGAGAAATTGCTTTTGATGTGTTGTTGGATTCGGTTTGTGAGGATTTTGTTCAGGATCTTTGCACCTAAGTTCATTGGGGAAATAGGCCAGTAGTTTCCTTTTCTTGTGGCATCTCTGCCTGGTTTTGGAATTATGGTGATACTAGCTTCATAAAAGGAGTTGGGTAGCTTTCCCTGTTCTCCAATTGTGTGGCACAGTTTGAGGAAGATTGGTTTGAGTTCTTGCATGAATGTTTGATATAATTCAGCTGAGAAGCCATCTGGCCCAGGATTCTTCTTTTTGGGGAGGTTTTTTGTTACTTTTTCAATCTCCATGATTGTGATGGGTTCATTGAGGAGATTAATCTGCTCTGAGTTTAGCTTTGATAGATGGTATGCATCCAGGAATTTATCCATCTCCTCCACATTATCCAGTTTTGTGGAGTAGAGGTTTTTGAAATAAGTGCTAATGATTTTCCCAATTTCACTTATGTCTGTTGTGATCTCTCCTTTTTCATTTTGAATTTTGTTAATTTGAAGCATCTCTTTTTTCTTTTGCTTGATCATATGGGCCAGGGGTTTGTCAATCTTGTTTATTTTTTTCAAAGAACCAGCTCTTTGTTTTCTCAATTGTCTTAATTGTTTCCTTGGCTTCCAATTCATTGATTTCTGCTCTGATTTTAATTATTTCTTTCCTTCTGGAGCTCTTTGGGTTGGATTTTTCTTGTTTTTCCAGTGCCTTTAGGTGGATGGTTAGGTTATTGATTTGAGATCTGTAGCAGACAGCTTCAGGTTCGCTGAGATGAACTTCCAGACCAGGCACAGTTATGGAGGAAGGGATTTATTGAAGCTTACAGATCCAGGGGAAGTTCCATAATGGCAGAAGAAGCTGGCCTGCCTTCACAGGCCCAAGCAGAGAGAGAGGAGCACAAGCCCAAAAGCCAAAAGCCACACAGCACATTTCAGGAACTCCACATAGGCACACTTTGCATATCTTTAGATTGAAATCTGAAACCCACCACCACACCTAAAGATCCACCCAGTGACACTGCCTCCAGCCAGGTGGCTAAAGATGCAAACTACAAACAAATGAACAACTGAATATATTGGAGGCCATCTATTCTATTCAAACCACCACAGGATCTCTCTGTCTTTTTTATGAAGGCATTGAGTGCTATGAATTTTCCCCTAAGGACCGCCTTCATTGTGTCCCATAAGTTTTGGTACGATGTGTTCTCATTGTCATTCAATTCTAGAAATTTTGCAATTTCATTTTTTATTTCATCCACTATCCATTTATTGTTTAAAAGTGTGGTGTTCAGTTTCCAGGTTCCGTTGGGATTCTTGGTGGGTCTTTTGTTGTTGATTTCTACCAATATAGCATTGTGATCTGATATCATGCAGGGAATTAGGTCAATCTTCCCAAATATGTGGAGGCAGTCTTTGTGACCCAGTATGTGGTCTATTTTAGAGAATGTTCCATGGGCTGCTGAGAAGAATGTGTAGTCTGTGGATTTGGGATGGAAAGTTCTGTAGATGTCCATTAGGTCTAAGTGATCTATGGTTTTATTGAGCTCTCTTACTTCCCTGTTGAGTTTCTATTTGGATGATCTGTCTATTACTGATAATGGTGTATTGAAGTCCCCAGCTGTGATGGTGTTGGTGGTTATTTCTGTTTTATTGTCAAGTAGGTTTTGTTTTATGAACTGTGGTGCCCCTGTGTTTGGTGCATACATATTTATGATTGTAATATCCTCTTGATGGATCATTCCCTTGATAAGTAGGAAGTGGCCTTCTTTGTCTTTTTTGATTATTTTTGGTTTGAAGTCTATTTTATTCGATATTAATATAGTTATGCCTGCTTGATTCTTATTCCTGTTTGCTTGGAATATTGTTTTTCACCCTTTCACCCTGAGGAGGTGTCTGTCTTTAGTGGTGAGGTGGGTTTCTTGAACACAACAGATTGAGGGGTCTAATTTTTTGATTCATCCTGTTATCTTGTGTCTCTTGATGGGTGAATTAAGGCCATTAATATTTATGGTAATGACTGTGGGATTTGATTTGATCCCTGCCATATTGTGATGGTGTATGTGAGTTGGTGTTTTCATGGACTTTGAAGTGTTTTGTGCCTACTCTGAGTTTGGTTATTGTGATCTGCTTCTTGTAGGCATTTGAGTTTGATTATTTGTTTCTTCTCTGTGGAGGATTTCCTGAAATACTCTCTGTAGGTTTGGTTTTGTGTTCATATAATTGTAAATCCGAGTTTTGTCATGGAAAGTTTTTCTTTCACCATCTATTATGAGGGATACTTTTGCTGGGTAGAGTAGTTTGGGTTGGAAGCCATAGGTTCTCAGACTTTGCAGTGTTTCATTCCAGGCCCTTCTAGCTTTCGGGGTTTCCATTGAGAAGTCTGGAGTAATTCTGATGGGGTTACCTTTGAAAGTGGTGTGCTGTTATTCTGTAGCTGCTTTTGGGATCTTCTCTTTGGTGTCAATGTTTAGAGTTTTAATGACAATATATTTTGGAGAGTTTCTCCTTTGGTCCAGTCTGTTTGGAGTTCTGTTGGCTTCTTGTATCTTTCTTTTAAGAGACTGGGGAAGTTTTCTTCAATTATTTTGTTAAATAAGTTCTCCATGCCTTTGGTCTGAATTTCTTCTCCTTCTGGTATTCCAATGGTCCTGATATTAGGACGTTTAAGTGTATCCCACAATTCCCTCATGTTCTGTTCACAGGAACTTTTGAACTTACTGAAATTTTTGAACTCTCAAACTGTTTCTTCCATCTTGTGTTCCAGATCAGAGTTTCTATCCTCCACATGGCTGACTCTATAATTGAGAACTTCTAGAGAGGTTTGGACTTGTTCAATTAGGTTTGCATTTTCTACTACTTTTCTATGTATAATTTCCATCCCTCTCTCAAGCTCCCTTTTCACATCATTTTCTGATTTTCTTGATACTTCTTGGAATTCATCCTTGCATTTCTTTATGTCTTCATTTAGCATGGCCAGCTGTTTTTTGAAGTCTTCTTTTTTTTTTTTTTTTCAGTCTCTTTCAAATCTCTCAACTGTCTTTGAAAACTCTTTCCATTTTTTTTTTTTTTAATCTATTAGGTCAAGTGTAGTGATGGCAGCATCCACACGATTATTGGTCCTTTGTTGCTTTTCTGCAAGTTCTACCAGTAGCTTGGTCAGGGTTGCATTGCTCCTAGCTTCATTTTGGTGTTCTGATCCTAATGACTCTTCTATGTTTTGATTAGAGATGTTCATTGTAGGACTGGGTGATCTAACTGGATTTTCTTGCATTTGATTTTTCATGTTATTTCTTTTGCACTGTGGTCTGCCCATGACAGTGTATGGGCACGTAGGTGGGTGGGTCAGCCTGGGCTCAAGCACACTGGGAATCTGAGGCAGCCTGAGGCAGTTGCCAAGCAGCCTGGGCTTTGACTGTCACTTGCCAAAGCCACCTGATCTACTGCCTGGTGGGGGTGCCAAAGTTGCCTGAGCTCTCACACGGTAATGCGCCAAAGCTTCCTGCGCTTGTGCTAGGAGGGACACTGAGGCACCAAGCACTGAAGCAGCCCAAACTCTAGCGGGGGAACACTGGGACCCAGAAGCAGTCTGCGCTCCCCTGCAATAGGAAAATAGTGGATGGACAGCGAGACAGACAGTTAGGGATGGCACCTGAGCTGGTGCAAGCGACAGACACAGTCTGAGCTTGCGTGGCTGTTGCTGTGGGCCTGGGCTTGCTGAACATGTGGCTGCTGGAGCAGTAAGTGAGTGAGTGGGCAGAGCAGTCTAAGCTTCCACACACAGGGATCAATCTTGGCACTACTTGGGGGGAGGGGTGGGCTACCTGCCTGCGAGGGAATCAGAGATTCCTGTTTTTTTCCCCTTCTGTGCCCTCCCACTGGCAATCTATTGGAGATTTCCCTCCCCTAAAAGATCCAGTGAACACTTAATGTCTTTCCTTTCTTTCCTCTGTCAGCTCGGTGGTCCCCATCTTGGCCAGAAGTGCCCATCCTAATTTAGACATTCTCTTTGAAACCTGGGACACATGTAGCCTGAGTCTTGCATTTAGTTTCATTGGTTGGAACACTTCTCTTATTTCCTTTATTATAAAGGCAGAACTAATATTCTGATCTGCTCTCTGACACCTAGTGGTTTTGTAGACAGAAGATTTAGACACTGAGTAGATAATCTATGTCCAAATTCTACTTCTGTAATTAGTAGCTGGTGACACATTTATCATATCTCCAGTCTTGTTTAATACGCTAAACTCTAGTTTAAGTTATGTAATGACTATTTTAAAAGGAAGCCTATGGATGGTATATGGTTATTATTTAAGAAGAAAATAGCACAAAATTATTACTAAAAGCATATTTACTTTCTGATATAAATGATAAAATATAATTTGTAACTTGCTCAAAATATCTCCAAAATAAACATATTTGGATTAAGGGTAAGGGAAGCACTATTTTTTTTCCCTTGTCCACTTACAGTATCCCTTAAGTAAAATATATTAATATATTTTTCAAAATGTAGATTGATAGATAGATAAGTAGAGAGAGAGAAAGAAAACTAGCATTCTCAAACTTACTCTCAAAACGATGCTTGGGTAGATTAGATTTTTGTAACTTTTTCAGTATAATTGACAAAGTCACAAGAAGTTGAGCAAATGTGTCCTTTTGTTTGTTCCCACAAAACTCTGGTTGCTGTGCAGTCTCTGGGGCATAGGTGTTACACAAAGCATTTCTGTATCTTTGAAGACAACTTTTAAGTATTCTTTTTTTATTAGCTACCAAGTTGACTTTTTTTTTTTTTTGCATTCTCCATCAATTCAACTCCTCATAGCAACCATTTTTACTTTTTTTTTTTTTAATGAAGTGTCACCATAGAAAGAGATGATGAATGATGCTCAGAGAACTGTTCCCTGCAGTATTTTTGGAAAGGACATGTGTTCAGCATAGTTTATGTCAAAGGTGTAAACTATAAACCCAGATTCTCTCTAGATGCTTGAAGGTCAGACAATGGTAAGAAACACTAAAATAAAAAGGCACTTCTCATCACCACTTCTTGCTTATGATTCTTCTTTATTAAACTATCATTTTAAAAAACTGTGCTTTTCTTATAAATAATTTAGAATAAAAATACAAGTTATCTGTCAAAATTTTGAGTCTAAGCATACTATTGGCAGATGTTGCTTAGAGTCAAGATTATGTTTTAAAAATGAAATTATTCACTGTACACATGCCTATACTAAACGTATCTTTTGATAAACAGTAATTCCTATTTATAGAATATTCCCATAATTTCCCAAAGGATACATTCCTGTCTACTTTGCATTATTTTTATAAGAATCTATCAATAGCATAATTTTACTGATTTTGTGTGCATGCGTACACATGTGTGTGTGTGTGTGTGTGTGTGTATGTGTGTGTGTTTATTGGCAATAACAATCTAAACCTCTACAAGTGTAATAAAAATGTATAATTTATTTAATAAATATAATTTGCATTATGCATGTATACACACATACATATACATACCTACTCTAGGCAACATGGAGAATGTACAAATTGTACGGCTTTGCCTTTTATAAGAACTCTAATGCAGATTAAGCCTTAAAATATGAATTTGTGGAGTTTTGGATCTATAAATTGAAGTCAGCAGAGATGGAGATTATGGAATTTTGCCAAGCTGATGACAAACCTCACTTAGTGACTAAGGATAAACAGGTACAGAAAGCACTTGAAGGTGCCTCTTTCATTTCCTGGGGATTAATTTCTTAGTAACAGTGAGAATCTTATTTACACAGAGGAGGCATCTAAACACAACACTATAACTGAAGATGCATACATAACCTTAACCAGAAGTAGGAAGGAGTACACATGAAAGGTTATAGAGGACATAGGTAAACCTTCAGAGAACGAATCAGTTTGCCTTACTTTAAGACAATGAGGTGATTTCATGCGCTTTGGGTTCACTGCTTGCCTTCGATGTGGAAGAGCTAACGTGTCTCTCATAATTCTACATTTTCTCTTAACTTATACAAAAATCTCAGGGTTCTCATCACTTTATTTTTCTTGGATCAATGATGCAATGCATAAAATCAACTTGTTTCTTTTTAGTTTGCATGCATTCATTGTACATAACACTTGATTTCATAGAAATTTTCATACAGGTATATAATGTACTTTGATCATGTCCCCATATCTCTCAACCTTTACTTTTATATTTTTTTCTGTTAACCAACTACAAGGAATCTGTTTCTTCCATGATAAGACAATAATTTGGCAACCCATGACATTTTATTGAGCACAAGGCTTACAATTGACAAAAAATAATTTTGAAATTAAGGGCTCTTAAAAATATTGGCACTGGTCTGAAGAGATTGCTTAGAGGTTAAGGTGCTTGCCTGCAAAGCCAAAGGACTCAGGTACAATTTCCCGGGACCCACATAAGCCAGATGCACAAGGTGGCACGTGTGCCTGTAGTTGGTTTGCTGCAGCTGAAAGCCCTGGTGTGCCCATTACCTATCCCTTGCCTCTCTCTATCTGCCTCTTTCATAAATAAATAAATAAATATTGACACTATCCATAATTTTTTATCTTTAAAGTAAGAAATGCACTTTCTTTATTTAACTATTGTATAGTGGATAATTTTCCTTTGAAAGAACTTATTTACTTGCATGGGTAGTGGGTGAGAAAAGAATAAAGGCATCAGTAATGGGTCTGGATAACAAATAAGGGGAGTAGGTAGCACTTCTTGAGTATGTCCTTTTGGAGAGCTGTTGAGCTAAAATTATTCCATATACCTTCCAAATAAAATCAATCATGTTATGGAAGAAACAAAAGGTAAAATGTAATATAACCATGAGTGAATGAACTTAATTGTATTAAGAGGAATAATACAATAACACTGAAGGGAATGGAGAAAACTAATCTAAGTATAATATGTTGCCTGGATACTATAAGAATAAGACAAAGTGAACAGCAAACAAACTATAATTTTCAGAAGTGAGTTTCTCCGTGGGTATGTATTACTAATTCTTAATTTTAATAGCATCCAAGGACTTAATGCACAAGTAGGTTATAAATAATGCTCTTTTTTCACAATCAAGAAGAAAAGCATTTCAACCATGGAGGGAAGGCAGGCATGAACCCTGACGAGTGGAATTAGAAAGAACAATAGGAGGGTCTGTGTGTTGTGCATTAGTTGGTGTTGATGAATAGGTTTCATAAAAATGTCTGCTATGATACAAACATCATGGTACAGGAGTAAATACCAGGATGTTTAGGGTCCAGATACTGCTTTCGAAATATCTGTCTTCAATTAAAGAAAGCAAGGCTAGTTGGAGTCTAATACCAGATAGGAAAAATACACATTTTACCAAAAACACTTTGTGATGTAAAGGACTACAGAGAATTCATTTATATGAGAATGTTGGAAAATACAGGCTCCAAATGTGAACATTTAAACCAGATAAAAATGTGATATTGGATTATAAACCAAAGAATAGAATAGATAATATGCACAAATTCTCATATATGGAAATAAGTGAATGGGTGAGAGGAAAATATTCTTATTGTAAAATTTCTATGAATAAATGTAGAAAAAACTGAAGGGTATAGAAAAGCCATCAGTGAGTAAACAGGGTAGGAATACTCTTTTACCTAGACAAGGCAAGCTTGTGTATGGTAACATGTATTGGAGAAAGCATGAGGAGAAATTGAATTTACATAATCTCAAGAAATTCATTCCACAATTTCTATTAGCTATGGAGGGAATGATAAACACTTTTAATAAGAGAAAACCCCATTAATACTCCAGTAATAAAATGACAGTGGTCAAAATACCAAGTAATAGGACACAATGATATGATCTGAAGAGTGTATTGTGCAATTTCTGCAATATTCTTGTGTTGCTTAATATATATGTAAACCTCAGAAAAAATGATGAAAACTCTTCAGTTAATGCTATGTATTTGAGATGGGAGAGATTTATCAGTGGTTAAATCACTTGCCTACAAAACCTAAGGACCAGGGTATGATTCCCCAGTACTCATGTAAATCAATATGTACAAGGTGGCACATGTGTCTGGAGTTCGTTTGCAGTGGCTAGAGGCCCTGGCTCATCCATTCTCTCCCTCTCTCTTTGTCCTTCTTCCTTTCTCTCTCTCTCTCTCTCACACACACATAAATAAATAAGTGAAATATTTTTTAAAAAATTTAAAATATGTGTTTTTCAAAAATAACTGATACACTCTTTAAATACTTTAAGGAAGGGAATACTAAGACACTTTTACAGATACCAACAGATTAAAGATAAATAAGAACAAAATGCTGGAAGATGGCTCAGTGGCCTGTTGACCCAGGCACTATTCCCAAACTGCCCGTATAAGCCAGATACAAAAACGGTAATAGGCATATGGCACTCCTTTGCTAAGGCAAGAGGTCCTGATATACCCATACACACATAGAAATGCTCACATGTGCAAATGAATAAATGAATATTTTATAAAACATTCAAGCACAAGGTAGGATTTTGGAGAGTAACTTAAAACGGAAAAAATTACATGAGAGAAAAAGCTGGTGAATTCAAAGAAAGGCTTAATCTGGTGGCCAGCTGACTCATGAGTCATTTTGTAAATTAAACTTTACTGACCACAGCTGTGTTCATCCCTTATCTTTGGCCTGTTACTGCTCCCCATCCTCATTGGCAGAGCTGAGCAGTTGTAACAGAGATCACGTGGCCTAAAAAGCCTACGAAATCAGTGATATTGTTTTCTTTGAAAAATTCAAATCATAAGGAATTGCAAAAGTTAAATGTTACAAAAAACAAACTACCAATTAATGAATGGGCAATGAACTGAGCAGACAGTTCTCAAGGAAAGAAATAGAAATTGCCAACAAATATTTTTAAAAGTGTTTAACATGTCTTGCCATTAGCCATATAGAAATTAGAACTAGTTTGATATTTCATTGCATCCAGTCAGAATTGCTGCCAATACAGAAAGATGGAAAGATGGCTAAGAGCTTAAGGCCTTTGTCTGCAAAGCCTAAGGACCTGAGTTTGATTCCCCGGTATCTACATAAAGCCAGATTTACAAAGTGGAAATGCATCTGGAGTTTGTTTTCAGTGGCTAGTGGTCCTGGTACATCAGTCTCTTTCTTTGCCTCTGCTTCTCTCGCTCTCTCAAATAAATAAAAATAAATAAAATATTTAAAAAATAATGACAGCAAATGTTGACAAGGATGTGGGAAAAAGGAAGCTTTGTCCCCTATTGATGGAGGGAAAATCTAGTTCAGCCACTATGGAAATCAATGTGGAGGCTTCTCAAAACAAGAAATAGCATTATCAGATGACCCAGCTATACCACTTCAGCGCTACTAAAGAGATACTTGCACACCCATCTTTTAGGTTTCCTTTCAGAAGAACAAGGAATGGTACCAGCTTGTATGTCTATCAACAGAAGAATAGATAATGAAAATGTGGTACAAATATACAATGGAATTTTATTTAGCCATAAATAAAAATGAAATTTGCAGGAAAATGAATGAAATTGATAAACATTAATGGTGAGTGAAGTAACTCCAATTTCAGAAATAAAAATACTTTGTGTTCTCTTGCATATCCATTCCTAGCTTCTAAATGTTAAAAATGTGTATTGCATGGGAGTAAATGTTGATAAAGGGCAGGAAATTCATTAGAGGCCCATGAAACAGCAAAAAAATAATAATACTATAAAATAAAAGCTGGTCTAAGGGAGTTGGGAAGACAGTAGAATACTGGTGTTATTAAAGTAGAAGGGGGGGGGATACTGGAGGCAAAAGTGCATCCCAGAGAAGAGTAATGACAGCCCAGGGATATGGCAATGGCAAGAAATCAAATCAAAGTATGTATGAAAATGCCTAACAAAACCTGCTATGTGCAAGTTAATTTAAAAATATAAAATAAAGGAAAACCTACATATCCCTGAATCAGTTGACAACATTGCATTAATATAAAATTCTGGTTGTGGTGATTGTACAGTAGTAATAAGATAGAAATTGACTAGGTGGTCTAGGGAGACAGGGTCCTAAAACTGAACAGTTATTTTTATTTTCTTATTTATTTTTTGGCTAAAAGCAAACAATGTCCTTACAGAAGCATGGATATGGGGGTGGTGGTTCCTTATCTCTTTTTCCATAAAGAAGGAATTCTCCTTCCCTAGAATCCTGACAGATGGATGTGAATAAGATTGCAAGGCACCTAGATGTCTAGCATAGGGCCTGGACTGACTAGGTCATGCCCCTCTCATCCAATAGTCTTATTCCTATAAAATATATCCCACCAGAGTAACCAGGGAGATTCCTCTTGCTCGACAGGAACCCTGCCTTCTTTCCTTCTCTTGAGCTCTATGATAAAGTATTTCTAAACATCACCCTCTTATAGTCATGGGTTTCATTCTTCAAATTCACAAGGCAAGACTGTGGAGACCAATGCCTCAGTGGAAATTCTGTGTGACCATGACTATCCGGTACCCTAACTCCTCCTGAATTTAAAACCCAACAAGTCCAAGGTTGGTGGTGCACACCTGCAATCCCAGCGCTCTGGAGGTGGAAGGAGGAGTTTCACCATGAGATCCAGGCCAGCCTAGGACTACAGAGTGAGTTCCAAGTCAGCCTGGGCTAGAGTGATAAACTACCTCAGGAAAACAAAACAAAACAAAACAAAAAAACACAATGAAGAACCAAGAATAGCTCCATTACCTTTTCAAGGATACCCCAAATTCCTATATTAGTAAGTAAGTACTGGGGGAGGACATGTGAAGAATTCACAGATGTTCTCTGACAAACTTTTAATCTTTCTATATATATAAAAGTGGTTCAAAATCAAAAGCTTGATAGCAGTAGGCTTTTCATATGTATCTGCTGAATGAAGAAATAATGAAAGAATGAAGGACATGATAAATGAATAAAAACTTCTCTGAAGTATTTTTCTTCACAAGAGTCTTCTGAGATTTCTACCACTTAAGTCTGTTGCCAACCCAGGAACTAGGAGGATGCTGACCGCTTATAACGATAAACTTTCTAAACCCCCTTAAAGTCCTTCTTTTTTGAAAAAATATTCTTCTTATTTATTTATCTGCAAGCAGAGAGAGATAGAAAAGAGACAGAATGAGTGCACAAGGACCTCTAGCCACTGAAAACCTAGTCCAGATACATGTGCCACTTTATGCATGTGACTTTATATGGGCACTGGAAAATCGAACCCGGGTATCATTAGGTTTTGCAGGCAAGCACCTTAACCACTGAACCATCTCTCCAGCCCCTAAGGTTTCTGTTTTAAATATTTCCATTCTTCTTGCACAGATAAAGTAACTTTAAATATTTAATAGGACAGTGTTCTTTTGAAAATAAGAAAATGTTTGCTTACCTGAGAAGAATAAACAAGCAAAACTCTGTTTAAAAATTCACCTTGGGGAGGAGGCAATAAGAGAAACAGCTTCCAGTCTTGTTAAGATTGAAGCAGAGTATCATTACCACTCACACACTGCATTACAAGTAGAGTTGAAAAGGTGGGAAGCAGCTACATGTGTAGACAGATATGCACAATGAAAACAGTAATATGAAAATCAACAGTGCTGAATGAGGGCATGAAACCTTCATCATCACTGAGAAGTTATTTGCAGTCAATTGTGACACTTTCTCCAGCGGTATAGTCACTGGTCAATTGCATGTGCTCTTCCCTCAAGTACATGCTTAAATATAATTGAACTCTGAGAATCACACTCCCTAGATAAAGAAAAAAAAAAAAGACATGAAAGGACATGAAGGACTAGTTGGGAGGGAGTAGGATTGTGACTATAGTACATCATATACATCTACAAAGACTTCTCAGTAAAAACTTAGAAAACAAACAAAAAACAACAGATACAAAAATCCAAAGCATGCAATACCATTTTGATAAGAAATAAATATGGTTAGAGTTGGAGCTTCTATTAGCTTAGTAACTCTGTGATCAAATCAGGGGTTAATATTTCAAACCTCTGATGTCAAGGCAATAGATTCAGAATGAGCACTCACAAAGGGCTTACATGCAAAGTTATTAGCAACGGTGCAAGCCAGTTAGTGATCAGACCTTCCTGCTCTTTAGGAGGATAGTCTTGCAAGAAAGGGCCCAAATGGAACCAGGTAGTAAGTATGCAGAGACTTATACTAAGAGAGCTGCAGCCACGAGACCTAGAGAGATAGATACACTTCACCGGCAACAAGGGAGACACAGGCAAGGAGGGCAGAGTGTATGTTTTCTGTCATGGGAAGAACCAATTTCAGCCTGGCTATTCTTATTTAAAAAAATTTTTTTAATTACTTTTCTACTCAGTGAATACAGTCAAGTTGGTACCATTGTTAGTCTCCTCCCTGACCGTCCCCCCCCTTCCTCCAGGACCCTCCTTGTGGAATATGGGTCATGCTTTGTGAGGTTAGCCGTCAGTTATGAGTAGTAGGAGGTAATGCCTCTGCCTGGTTATTCTTCAATGCAGCAATGATTAGGAGGAAGTAGTGCTGGTCAGAGTATGGGCAGGAACAGCCAGGCACTGCTGTCCAAGAGATCAAGTTACATTGAACACGGGAGGGAAGGGAGCCCAGTCTGTACGGCTCTCCTACAGCTGCAGTTTCCTAACGTTCTTGTCTCAATTCAGGGATGAACAATTCCACAATTTGAAAACTACTCTCCCAACCCTAAGCTTAATATCAGGATTCTTTGAGATTATGTAGATACGTTGATAGGAACGTTTTGTGAATTAATTAAAATGCTTTCAATAACACTCTGAGGTAAATACTATTATCATCCTTACTTCCCACGCTTGGAAAATGACTCACAAAAATGGTAAAATCATTTGCCAAAGATCACCCAGCTGGAAAACAACAGAGCTGTGTTTTATATTATAAAGGCTAGTAAAACACTAGCCTTTCAAATGAGAGAGAGAGACATAATTGGTGCATCAGTGCCTCCAGCCACTGCAATTAAACTCCAGATGCATGTGCCACCTTACGATCATGTGTAACCTTGTGCTTGTGTGACCTTGTGTGTCTGGCTTACATGGGACCTAGAGAGTTGAACATGGGTCCTTAGACTTCACAGGCAAGTGGCTTTACTCTCCAACAGTGAGGTATATCTTTTGCTGTTGTCTACTTGTTTGTTCCTTTTATGCTGCTGGGGATTGAACCCTGAGCCTCAACCTCCAGTCCAAGTGGCTTGAAATTTCAGGTCACAGAAAGACAGGGTGAAGCAGGAGCCTTGAGGAATCTGGAGTGACCAGTGTCTGCTCACACTACGTGCTTTCTTTAACAATCTTATGAATCTCATGCTTACTTGCTCTTGTTTTTAGAAGTCCACATTTGAAGAAATTAAGCTTATCAGCCACAGATTTAAGTCTTTTTAGGTGATCAGTGTTGGGAGTAGAGAAATATAACTCAAAGGTTTCTCTAGCGTGAGTATACGTTCTGCCAAAGTCACACTCAGCTGTTTTATTGTGATGCCTTTAAAATGCCCTTCACAGAGGACTCTGAATGGACTTTACCCTTCACCTCACTTCCGCGTGATGAATACATGTCACTGAAGTCTCACTTACCACCTCACATGAGTTTATTTCAAATCTGGCGTTATCTGACTTTCCAAACCAGTGCTCTTTGTCAATAACTCTCTTTCCATCATAGCATTATTATCCAGTTACTGAAGGAGCACATGTGTGTGTGTGTGTGTGTGTTTATAATTTTTCTCTCTTCAATCTATTCTAGGCTTCATCTTTATTTGCTTTAGAATAATACTTTTAAGTTGCCAGTTCCTTAAACTACAGTTACCAGCACTCTGATTTAATTTCTTGTCACCTAGTGCAAGGCAAGGATCATGAAGAGTTGACTTAATTGTAACTGTCATATAGCCAGCCTTCTGTCTTCCCCCTTCCGGCTTATCTTATATTTTTCTGCCATAACTACAGCACTATCCCTCTCAATGAATGGTTGTTCCATTATGATTCACTAATGATAGATAGGTAGATAGATGATAGATAGATTTATATAGATAGATAAATAATATGCAGATGCAGGCAAACAGGCAGATAGAATGATGTATGGACACATAAAATAAAATGCTTGAATTACTAATCTGTCTCATGATACTTTTCCCCTGGTGAGATATCATAAACACATGCCTATTCAACCCAGATAAGGTCCAGATGACAGACCTGAGCACAATTACACCAAAATCAGTGTTGGTGAGTCGGTAGAGATTCTTATAGACCAGCATTAGAGTTGCTGACAAGAACATGGGTAACTGAAGTTCAGTTGCATTGGAAAAGGCCTGCCTCAACATAGCTGATAACTCGCATCCCCTTCTCCGGAGCACACTGCAACAGTTGATCTTCAGCTGGTTTTAAAAAGTTTAGGGATGGAGAGATTGTTCAACACTTAAGGTGCTTGCCTGCAAAGCCTAAGGACACAGGTTGCATTCCTTGTACCCATGTCAGCCAGATGTTTATGGTGGCACATGTGTCTGGAGTTTGTTTGCAGTGGCCAGAAGCCCTCAACCTCCCATATATTTATTCTCTCTCTCTCTCTTTTAAAATAAATGAATAAATATTTTTAAAAAATGGCTGGAGAGATGGGTTAGCAGTTAAGGTGCTTGCCTGTGAAGTCTGAGAGCACATGTTCAACTCTCCAGATCCCACATAATCCAGATGCATAAAGGTGAGGCAAACACAAGGTTCCACATGCCCATTAGGTGGCACAAGGATCTGGGGTTTGATTGCAGTGCTGAAGGTCATGGTTTGACAACTCTTTCTCTCTCTAATTAGTTTTTAAAGCTTAGGGCATGGTCTTGTGAAGTTTTAAATTTCAACTCTCCCAGATTTTACCTATAACAGAGTCTGCTGAGCCTCCTTCCTCCCACAGGAAGGCATGTTCCAATTCTGAGGAATTTGCTGTATAACATATTCCTTCACTGAGCTATGTTATTACTAGCACTATTGTACATAAGAATACATCATTATTTAGCATCCCACTATATTTCTTCATGAACATTGTGGAGGTAGATATGCAGTTTTCATGAAGAACACTTATTTTAAGAATTGAGTTTATTCAACTAAAAGTTTCCAATGAATAATAATAAATCAGAGATTAGGAAGATGGCTTACTTAATAAAATGCTTATAATACAAGCATGATTGCCCAGACGTGGATCCTCAACACCCATGTGAAAGCCAGGTGCATAAGTGAATGCCTATAATCCCAGGACATGGGAGTCGGAGACAAGAAGACTCCCTAGAGCTTGCTGTCTAGCTCCTTCAGCCAAATTAATGAGTTCTAGGTTCAGATAGAGGCCATGTCTTAAAAAGTAAAGTGTAACGTGATTGAGCAAGAAACATGACATTGACTACACACACACATATGAGCACACATACACACACCACAAATACAAAATAAGAGGAAAAGGAGGAGGAGGAAACCAACACAAAACTCGACTACTAGTGAACATTTTAAGGTTGATCTTTCAGACAGACATTCAGTCACTGCACTTCTACGTCCACACCCACTCTGCAGCTCTTCCGTGTTGATAGGGCTCATATCCTTTCTAGAGGCTGAAACTTCCTGTTCAGTCCTTTCTCAGATTTGCTAGCGGTTAGGGCATGTTCACATGATATGATTCCATCCCTGGAACTTTGAGAATCTGAGAAGTGCCAGGTGTGATAGCCGACTCCTATCATCCCAGCACACTGGGGCTGAGACAGCAGATATCTATGAGTTTGAGGCCAGCTGGGTTATGCAGTGAGTTCAGGCTAGCCTAGACCAAAGCAAACCCCGCCCTCCACAAATATGGAAAATCTCAGGCAGGATGGGATTTATGGAAACAAATTGTGAGCTGACATCTGATGCTCTTAAAGTGATGCTGTGCGAGGGTTTTGATAGTGAGTGAAAATTGGTTCCAATCTTGCAAACGTAAGTGAAAATGATGCAATTTAACAAAGAATAAACTGAGTCACCAAAGTTGTTTTATTGTCTAATAACATCCTCCTACTACATTGCATCTAGACGTCTTCTTAAGAAAATGTATATCCTCATAATTTTTAATGATTAATGCTAGGTTTGTTATTGTAAACTTCCTATTTTGTAGATATTCCCACTGTGTACTCTACAGTGGCTCCTAATGTCTTATACATTTAATAAACAACAGTTGTTGACAAGTATTCAGATAGTCTAAAATGTTTAATGGTCAAATTATTCTCCTTGAACAGGCCAACAATTGGAGTAAGGTAAGGTACACTAAAAAGAACGCTAATAGGACTGGAGAGATGGCTTAGTGGTTAAGCGCTTGCCTGTGAAACCTAAGGACCCTGGTTCGAGGCTTGATTCCCCAGGACCCACGTTAGCCAGATGCACAAGGGGGCACATGCGTCTGGAGTTCGTTAGCATTGGCTGGAAGCCCTGGCTCGCCCATTCTCTCCCTTTCTCTCTCTCTCTCTCTTTGTCTGTCTCTGTGTGTGTCTTTCTCTCTCTGACACACTCAAATAAATAAAATTGAACAAAAAATTAAAAAAAAGAATGCTAATAAATGAACATAATGACGTGCATTAGAATGCCACAGTTCTAAGACTTGAATAAATAAGCCTTAAAATTACAGCATTTATGTTATCAGCAATTAGAACATCAATAAAATCTAAACTTATGAACCAATACCAGGCTCCCCAGCTGTGATATGATATTGGCAAAGTAAAATTCCATAGCTTCTTGCTTAATATCTTCACATTCCTTTATTATAAATACTGTTCAAAACATGCCTGTTTGGTTTTGCTCCTGCTAGGGTATCAGTGTATTAGAAATTAAACCCAGAGATAATGATCTGGAATACTTAATAGTAGCACAGGAAAATCATATGATGTTCTTGAGCAATAATCCTTAGAAAATTGAGTGACTATTATTGTAAATTTGCTGTCATCCAAAGAAAACAGTCAGTTCATGAAAGTGTGTCACAGTCTTTAACCTGTAGAAAATACATGAAATGTTTTTGCCAAGTGGCAACTCAGTTCTGAAGTATTCCTTTCCAATATTAAATTGGTCATACTTTTAGCTCTTAGAAATGTGTGGTGTTTGATATTCAATAAAGGATTTTAGTATAGGACTGTACTAAATATAGTTATGTTGCTGGAAGAAATGAGTCTCCATGACTGAACTAGTTATGCATCCACAACATTTGTTAGAATCATTGAAGTTATCTATCGTATGTGGCTGAAGTGGGGTTTCAATTTGCAAACACAGCTGGAAACCTTTGAGAGAGACTTCCAGATGCCATGACAGAGTCCCTTATACATTCCGAACAGCTTCTGTCAAAATGGCAACTAGGAAGCAGACACCCTAGGCCTGCGGGAAATTGAGTTTGTTTCTCATCTCATAGCTGCCAAATCCAGAGGTCTCATAAGCTAGGACAATGGTTCATAATTATCTGTCTGTACTCTGTGATCCTACTGGGATTTTAGAAATTCTGCTGAATTTCATTAGTTCAGCAGCTCTGGTAATATCATTTGGGAAAGTCCTTATCCTGCAGAGGTCTGGCACTCAACCTCAGACGTTTGATTTCACATCCCAGAGGTATGACCCAAGTCTGAATAGTTTCACCAGCTGCATAGGAGGCAGTGCAGATAGTCCAAGGATGCCATTTGACTAAGTATCTGTTTAGCTGGGAAGTAACTGAGGCATACAAAAGGCAAACCAGAATTTTGAAATGATTTAATTCACATCTACAACTCTTTATTTCTTTATTTTTTTTTCTACATCAAATATTCTATAATAGGAAAATTTCAATTTTGATAACTGCCAAATTGGAATAGTGCATACCAATGAAACCTGCTCAGAAAGACTTGTGAAAATTAATGTTAACACACTGCAAAATGAAGAATAGTAAACAGGAACTAGAGGGTTATTCAATTTCTTGACAGAAATTAAATAAGTTTAATTTTATTTTTATTAGCTAACAAAAAAGTGAGTTACTAAATGCCTTTTTTTTCCATAATGTGTTTAGTTTTAATTAATCCTCCCCACCTTCTCTTTTCCTCTATTCCCTTCTCCTGACCCCATTTTCATCTTCTACCCCAAGTATTCCACTACTCCACTAACATATCTATTATCTATTTTCCTTAAGCCCTTACACCTGGTTCCTTTCTATCTTACTGGTCTCAACACTCTCTAATTTAAGCTTACATACATATCTAAAAATTTAAAATTAGTAGCTACATATGACAGAGAGCACATGCATTTCTGTTCCTAAGACTAGGCTACCCCACTTATTATAATCTATTCCAAATCCACCCATTTTCTTTGAACTTACTGATTTCATTTTTATAGCTGTCCAATATTATAGATCAACTTTTAGCTTTTTGAAAAATCTCCACAACAGAGAGTTCCATAATAGTTCTATCAGTTTATAATCCCACCAACAGTGAATAAAAGATTGTATGTAACCTTCCTGGCAGGAAGAGACATTTGCACTCCTGCATTTGACTATCAGTCTTTTGGAATAATGGACCTCAAAGAATTTTCTGAATTTTCTGAAGAATATCTTGATGCTTAGGGAAAAGAAAAACTGAAGCCTGGTGCCAGGTAGAAGAGGAACTTGTGTCAGGTCAAAGATCTCACACCCTCTGACAACTTGTTAGGTTACCTTGCAGGAGAGAACGGAGCCTGGATAATGATGATCAGTAATCGCAGGACCACATCTGGACTGGGGCACCTGAGTTATGCATTCCACTGGCCCTCTAAACACGAACTTCATGGTAGAACCCAGAAGATGGGTTTATGTGTCTGTAGAAGGGGTGCCACTGGGCCTCCTCCAAATGTGATCATGTAGAATGAATACCCTTTCTCTGCTTTTCACAAATGCATGTTTCTTCAATTAGCACATTGAGGATGGTGGTTGATTTTGGCCTTCCAGGGCTATTAGAGCCCAAGTTATGACCTTAACAGCTCTTATAAGAAGTTATGTTTTATTTCCTATTGACTAATTACATTCCCCAGTCTACTAGGCAATGAGCTATTAGAAGAACTCTTGCAGAAAACCCAGACATTCAGGTTGAAAGGATGAAGATGGTATGAGAGCTGTCACTGCTGCTAGATATCAAGTGAAGAGAATCGGAAAACAGAGAACTGAAGAAGAGAAGAGCCCAGAGTAACATCCTATCTCTGCTCAACTCTCTGACTGGTTCAATACATCCCAGCTCCACTCAGATCTCTGGCTGGTTCAGTACACACATGGAAAAGAACCCAAGGAACCTGCAAGAAGGAATAGATGTTAGGCTTAAAGAACTATAGGGAAGTTTAAGGTGAAAAAAATGTGGTGATTACCAAGTTAACCAGGGATACAAAAGCGGCAGTACTACCCAAAGCAGCAGTGGAAAGATGAGCAGAACTTAGCATTTCTGTGCTAAAATGCATAATCTTGATCTAGTCAGGAAACACCAGGCAAAGCTAACTTTTAGGGTATCCAACAAAATATCAGATCTATATTCATATATCAAGAAAGAGGAGAAAAGTTTTATATTAAAAATATTCATGTGCTGGATGGCTTGGAAGCTAAAGGTATTTGCTTGCTTGCCATGCCTAAAAGCCCAAATGACTGGGTCTTGATTCCCAAGTACTCGTATAAAGACAGAGGCACAAAGTAGCACATGTAACTGGAGTTCATTTGCATGCCCATACCCGCTGTTTTCAGTCTGCCTCTTTTTCTCAAATGAATACAATAAAAAGAAAAGGAAAGAATGAGCTACACAATAGAATTTTTATATCACCACTAAATTTCCTGATTGTGGAATTTTACTGGGTTATATACAAGAATATTTGTGTTTTTCCAAAATACCATACACACACTTAAAGAAAAGGTATAACTCTAATTTCCTCTCAAATCAAGTTATAAATGTGCAAATGTGTAAGAGAGAAGGGAAGAGGAAGAGATGAGAGGTAGAGAGAGAGAACACAAATGAGGCAAAATACAAATAAGTATTTATAAGTCTTTTTAAAAGTATTTTATAAGTCTTGGAAAGGGGCATGTTAGTACCATGTATTTATTATTCCTTGGAACTTTAGATAAGCTTTAAATTGTGATAAAATAAAATGATAATAGTATTCTTAGAGTGTTTTGACTTCTAACATGAGAAACAGTCTTATTTTCCTTTAGTCTTCCAGATAAAGAGAGCTATAAACTCTGAATATTAAATAAGACTAGCAGATTAAAACATTCTGAAGGAAGGAGATAGAAGGAAAAGTCAACCTGGTAGAGACATTGGAGAAGACAAGAAGTGATATAGTAGTTATACTCTTAAGATTTTTTTTTTGTTTTTCCTGTCATTCCAGATTTAGATAGATAGAAGCTGGTGAATTTCAAACACTAATGGAAGCAAGATCCACACACCACCCCTCCCAAACCTTTCTCTCTATACAAAGGACCAAGAAAATGTCAGATTGTAAAAGCTGAAGACTTTAGACAGTCACTGCATTCCAACCAACACCACAAAACCATCACAGACAAAACTATGTTCCATGATAGCAAATGCTCTATTTCCACCCTTCCACCCTCATCAGGCTGATGCAAGCCTCCAACCATCCGTCTGAGCTGTTATCAGGGAAGGGAAGCAGACAGGCAAGAGTTTCACCCACTCTGAGAAGTAATAAATTGTCCTTCCACCAAATCAACATCTGTTTGAGTAGCAATATAACACACCTTCTCCTTTATTCCTGGCAGTGGCCTCAAAGGATATCAAGCAGAGAGTTGGGACTTTGACACACCCTAGCAGTTTGAAGACCACCAGTGACTGTGGAAGCCTAAAGGAGAATTATCAATTCTGCCCAAATGTAATAGGAACTCATTCTTCTAGAATCAAAGAAAATCTGGATGTTGGTCAGCAAATGATAATCATGGTGTCTCCTATACCCTACTAACCTAGTGTCAGAGCAACCATTTAAAACAGAGAGTTGGAGAGAAGGGATAGTTCAACAATTAAGGACACTTGCTTACAAAGCCTGTGCCACAGGTTGAAGTCCTCAACATCCACATAAAGCCAGTCCCAAAGTAGTACATGTTTCTGGCATTCATTTGCAGAACATGAGAACCTGGCCATGCATGTGCACATGCATACATACCTACCTACCTACTTACATACACACATACATCTAAACATCTTGTAGCATAAGAGACCCATCTAGAAATTGCTCTTTATACCAAAAGCCAGAAGGATCATAAACTAACAGGCAAAACATAATCAATATATGTCAACTCTAATGTTTGAAAACACTAAGCACCATGACACTTCAATAGATGAAAGGCAAAACTGCATTACAGTTCTATGTCAGAGATGCCTGCTGCATAGAGAGGCACACAGAGGGTTTCACACAAGGTAAAGATAACAGCAAGCTGGAATAATACGCAACTTAGCTTACAAAGGTTGAGCACAGTGCAGAGAGCCAGGTTTCCTATCCAATGGCTCATTTGAATAATTTCACAAGGCCCAGGAGATAGAGATATTCCTGATTGTAGGGTGAGTGGTCTTGGAGTATGGGATCCTGACAAAGGAGAAATAGGGGGGTAGATTTGGGTGCATGCTGACTAGTTCTGTCCAGTGGGAGCTGAGGAAGGGAAGGTTCCAACAGGCAGCATTTGGGATTAGCCAACTCTGAGAAAAAAGGAATTGAGAGATTTTTAGCCATGCCTTCAAAATTGGGTCAAGACAGCACTTGTGAGTATGCATGACAAGAGATGAAACAGTGAAAATGAGGATACCAAAGTCTAGCATATATCTGCAGTGTGCTTACAATCTGCAGGGTTATCAGTAAATGTCAGTGAACTGATGAAATTATTTTTTAACTTCATGCTCTGCTGAATGAAGCTAGCTTTGAATTTTGGTCACACAACCCCCGTCTACTGATGAACTCACGACCATACTCTTCTGCTTATAAACTGCTGGGGTCAAAGCATCGCTGATAATTGGACACATTAATCTTTGTGTGACAGACTCTTGCTACATAGCAGTTACTGTGTTTCCACAGATCTGCTCACAGCTGATGAGCTCATTCTCTCATGAGCTATAGAAGGTAAGTATTTACATTTTTAAAATATTTTAATTATTTATTTATTTATTAGACACAGAGAGGGAGAGAGAGGGGGGAGTCAGAGAGAGAGAGAGAGAGAGAGAGAGAGAGAATGGGCACATCAGAGCCTCCAGCCACTGCAAACAAACTCCAGATGCATGTGCTACCTTGTGCTTCTGGCTTACATGGGTCCTGGGGAATGGAACCTGGGTTCTTAAACTTCACAGTCAAGTTCCTCAAACACTAAGCTATCTCTCCATCCAGTAAGTATTGTTATATGGTAAGTTCTAGACTTTATTATAAACAATTTAAAAAAATCAATATAATGATGATCCTAAATAATCCTAATAAAATCACCAACGGTGATGTAATCACGATGAAAGGATACTTGACCATGGAAACGGGTCTAAATCAGCATGCGTGCACTTGAATCTGGCACTGTGAATGACTGTTTATATGACATTAAATATGATATTACTGTTTCTGTGCTGTGTTTTTCTCATTAGGAAAATAAGCAGGAAGAGAAATAATTAGGAAAATGAAATATTTGCTAATGATTGAAAGATTGTTAGCTATCAGAATTGGTGAAAAATAGGCTTCCACAGGAGATCAACTGTAGAGGTCTTTTAGACAATGTCTAATTCCAACTACCACTTACACTATTGTTGACATAATCATCAGTAGATATAAGAAAACCACCATGAACATGCACATTTGGCTTAATGCAAAAGCAATAAAAAAGTCTTTGAACTCAGTAAATATCAATATTAGCAAAACAGTATTAACTATTCAAGAACTCCCTTTAAGATGAAAAGTAGAGAGAGATTGGCTCCACTAGGGCCTCTAGCCACAGCAATCAAACTCCAGATGTGTGTGCCATCTAGTGCACATATGCAACCTTGTGCACTTGTGTCACATTGTGCATCTGGCTATGTGGGATCTGGAGAGTCGAACATAAGTCCTTAGGCTTTGCAGGCAAGCGCCTTACCCACTAAGCCATCTCTCCAGCCCTGAAACTTTTTATTTTAATATACTCGCAGGAAGGATGTGAGAGGTGCACACCCTCCTTGAAGTCCCTTTTTTTTGTCTTTGTATAGTTTTCTCAGTAAGCCACTTTACGTTTTTGACAATGTCATCCCTATTTCATTTTAGAAAAACAGGTGTTCTTTAGAATATCTCTTAGTATAAAAGTGAAACTCCTGTTTGGACATCTGGTACTTCTGTGTCAGGCGAATTCTAAAAAAATGCGTAGTTCAAAAGAAAATCAATGATTCAATAAGTTATTTTAGTTATAAGATCTTATTGGCTGAATATCATAATGAAATTTAACTTCTTAGGCATCAAATCTATTCCTCCCCTGTCCTTGGTGAGGAGTGCATTTAATGTGGCAACTCTAATATCCCTCATGAATGCACACTGGGGTCTGAATTGGAGGAGTTGAGACATCAGTCTCTGAGGCAAGATCAGGCACAGTGCACCTCAAAGTTGCTTGCTCACCTTCCTTAAGAGCTCAACGAAGTCACTGTATCTTCTACTATGTCGCAGGTCCAGACAACCTTAAGTACCCCCTGCTTCTCAAGATTTCAGATAGGCTTACTGACTCCCTCTTCCTGCTAATGAGTTTAGAGCATTCATGTTTAAACGTCTCTCCCTGCTCCTTTGAGATGTAGTTCTCGCAGTCTCCTGATAGTTTCCAATTGAGAGAAACTTGAGAAAGTTTTTTTTTTTTCAAGGCCTTGAGAAGCCTATTATATGTAGATAAATCTCTCTTCAATGTATTTGTTAGCCTGTTATCTCTATACAATGCAATTCATTTTGATATCAGAGTTCTTACCTTTCAAATTTGAGCATAGATCTCTTATTTTGTTTGAGAGTATGTATCTCTGTGTGAGTGTGTGTGTGTGTGACTGTGTGCGCATCTGTGTATGTATGTATGTATGTATGTATCTATGAAGACCAGAGGTTGACCTTAGGCATCTTCCTTGATACCTATCCATCTTATTTCTAATAAAGTAGGCTCTCTCACTGAACCTAGAACTTGCAGATTCAGCCAATCTAGCCAGTCATCTTGGTCTAGGGATCCTGTTTCTACCTACCCTGAGCACTGGGAGTACTAATGGACTGCTATGTCACCCCACATTGATGTGGGGACTTGGGATCCAAACACTGATACTCATGCTGGTGCAGAAACCAGTTTATCCACTGAGCCATCTTCTTACTCCCTCAGCATCGATCTCTTCTTATCTGCTTAATGTTAATGACTAAGAATATGACCATGGCCAGAGAAAATAATTATTATTCATTATTCTCTTCTAATGACACAGAAGTATTAGCTTCCTTGGGGACTTGATCAATATTGATGGTGGAATGTATGCATACATATTGCTTATGTCTGCAATCACTTATAAGGAAAATTTTCCAATGTGTGATGGAGAAAAGACTCACACAGTCACTATGCTCCTTATGTATATCCAAGAGGCATTCACTAAGCTTCTTTATATAATTATTATAACCAACAAATGAGATATGCATTATTATCTCCATTTTTTTAATAAAAACTGAGGTAAGAATGGAACATAAATGGCACAATCAGAATTCTCACTAAGGGTTGACTGAGTCAAACATTTTTGTTTTTTTAATTTCATGGTCACTCCTTTGTTCGTTATGATGAAGACTAACCTTAATCTTCTACAGCTTCCCTCCCCCCCACTCTCTCTTCTCTCTAACTCTTTTATATTAGTTATCTTTTTCCTCCTTTTCTTAGTGGGCACTGACCTGTAACTCCCAGTACCAGCATGTGGCTATCATCCACAATGAGCTTTTGATCAGAGAGACCCACAAGGTTTCCTTAAAGAAAGACAGATTTCTATCAGAGTACTTGATGACCCACCAAAGGTTAGTGGTAAGACCCTACTGATGAAGACACCTTATGTGGTTGACATGTAAAATGAAATGGCATGGCTGGAAGCTGGAAGAGAGTCAGTCCCCAGACAGTCAGTGCATCTAGTGCCAGAAGGTGCTACATGGGCGGCTGGGGGAAAATGACCAATATCTGTCCAAGCAACTCATGGTCTAACCTACTTAGCAGCAAATAACCTGTTGTGATGCCCACACAAGTGCAATAGTGGCACATAGCCATTGTGGGGAACCAACTGCTCTTGATTTGGCTAACTGATCCCCGCAGTGGTATGGAACCCATAGCTGGAGCTGGGAAACAAGTCAGAACCATATCCAAACATAAGCCCACTCTCCAATATCAAGCTACCATCAATCATGAGCTACAAGAGGGCCTACACCTATTAAATTCTCTATAAAAAAGTAAGGGTTATCTCATTTGTTTTGCTGCTAACTACTCTCTGTTGGAGAATCTGCTTCTCTTTTTCAGATAGATGTAGATCTTAAGGAGAGAGCCACCCCATCATACCTCCAAAGGGCCCCGGCTGAAACTAAGAAAAAATGGCAAAACAAGCAAGGGTGCTGTTTTTCTGGTGAACCGGGTACCAGCACAAGGGTGAAGGAGATCAGCACAGAGAAAAATCAACTGCTACCTAATCAGAGAGCCAGAGACCCAGAGGCCCCCAATATCTCATCACTGAAGCAGACCAAAAATAAACCCAACATGGCTCAGGGAAATTTTGCGGAAGAGGGGGTGGAAAGAATGTCAGAGCCACATGTTGGGTCATGATATGCAGAGACATTTATCTTACCCATAACTGTGGGATAACTCCACAAAGCATGACCCATATACCTCAACAAGGAAGGGCCAAGGGGAGGGGGTTGGTCATGGATGAGCCTAGTAATGGTACCAAACTGACTGTAGTTGCTGAATACAAAACTAATTAAGAAAAAAATAAAGTGTTAAAAAGAAAGAAATAGATCTGGGCTGGATAGATGGCTTAGCATTTAAGGCATTTGCCTGCAAAGCCAAAGGGCCCAGGTTCAATTCCCCAGAACCCACGTTAGCCAGATACACAAGGTGGCACATGCATCTGTAGTTCATTTGCAGTAGCTGGGGTCCCTGGTGCACCCATTCTCTCTCTCTTTCTCCCTCTTTCTCTCTAAATGAATAAAGATAAAGAATAAAAAATAAATAAATCTAATATGGATATTCCTGTTGGTCATTTCAATATACCAATAATAATTAAATAATTTTGAAAATAAGAGGTCCCATGTCTTCCAAAATGAAAAATATACTCCGAAAGGAAATCATGTTTGTAATATGTAAACTTTTTTCTCTTTATTTATTTAATATCCTTTCAAGCAAGATAATAGTATTTTTCTCCCAAATATATGCTAAATAATGATGCATAGAGAGTAAATGTAAATAACATTCATGAGTGGATATCATATTAAAATTTTGTAATTGTGCACAAGCCCTCCTTTGTGGTCCATAATTCAGTGAGAGGTTCATGATGGGAAATAATATCCAGCAACATGATAATCAGGTGACCTAATTCTGGGCAAAATATGTTCAGAGTCACTGATTTCAATATATTAAACTTAAAACTTATGATGGACAGCCATGCTTTCTGGGATCTTTTCTATAGGCAATTGAAAAAGTAACTCCAGGCAATGCCTAATGTATCACTCTCTACTCTTTCAAATCTTGAGAATATCTTCACTTGAGATGCTGTTTTGTCAAAGAACATACACATACCTAGCTAAGGATGTAAGGTGTGGGTTTTGTGTAACCCCTAGTCAGTATTCACTGCTGAAAATCATTCTGCTCAGGATGATTCCTTCTTTCAAATGAGAATCTTCCATGGGAAAAGGATGGAGATCTTCCTTAGAGGCTGTGTCTTACATAATAGCTCTACCCACTATATTACACTGAGCTGCTACTCTGGCCCGGGAGGCAATGTACAGTTATTAGAAAGTCTCCACACTTGTTATGTCTCGATGCTAACCTTGTTTTCCTTTCCCCTGCATATCCATTTTCCTCCTGTACCAACTGTCAGATAACTTGGTTCTAAGTAGAGTTCAGTGAGAACATTATAAAATCTAATTTTAATGGAAATTGTTTGTAATCTCACTACAGATTGTATATTGAAAAAGTCCGAAGTTACAGTCCCTCAAGATAATATGGACATTTTTAAAAATATATTTTGTATTTCTCAAATGACTTCTCTCTTGTTGCATTCCGTTGTCGGGCAGTGCTGCAGAGAAAGCTGCACAGAAAAGGTTGAAGCCATATTAAAACCAAACAAAGTGATATCTCATAAATCTTGTTTACTCTTGTCATGTTTCATTTCAAAAGAGATAAAAATATGAAAATACTACTTGATTTAGAATATACCAGCTAATTTAGAGCTTTCACCGCTCATCTTTATTTCTTAAGTGAAAATGAGAAAATTAATGATTTGTAGCATGTTTAATAATGACACCACTGCCTTAAGGGAATGATCAGTTGCATATCTCATATCTGGAAATCAATAAGATACAGAAATCATGGTAATTCTTTATTCCTTTCGGTTAGAAATCTTGAATGTTTAAGTACAAGCATTAAATATTCCTTGAGGAAAAGGGTATTTGAATATCTTACCCTTTTGGGGAAATAATATTGACTATATTACTCAGAAAGCAAGAAGATATTACATATTATCTGTAAGCATATAAAGAGTTCTGAGAAACCATAGGAAAAAAGAAGTCCTACTTCATTTGTCCCAAGTGTATTTCACCATAAACATCTTCCTTCTTCAGTATTACTTAAAATATGTTCTTCAAAACATTCCACACAGCAATCCCTATAGAATCATCATAATAAATGAAATAATAGTGCTATATGAAATAACAATAAATGAAATAATGATAAATGCAAACTAGTTAAGCTTTAAAACGTTAATGCAAAATTTCTGCATCATTTCAGAGTACTTCTAGAGAGAATGGTTGTATCAATAGGAATGCTCACTTTTTTTCTATATGGACAATAAATGCTTTCATACTATGGTTACTTTCTCTACATTTCCCCTTTGTATCCTTAACCAATCTAAAGTGTATTGTTATGTTTATAAAGCCTAGTGTAGTGGTATATGTCTAAAATCCCAGCATTGGGTTGAGGCAGGCTGATCATCAATTCATGGAAATCTTGGGCTATGGTGCATGAAGGTGTTGCAAAAATATACCTGTTCCTTATTATGAAATTAACATAAGTACTGCATGATCAATGAATTGAGGATCATTTCAGGTTACTCTATAGTTATATGGTTATATTTGCACATCACAGCGTATTTTATTATATTTATCTCAATATTAACTAGGTATATAACTACCTCCTCATAGCTTACACATTGTAATTATCACTTTTACATTTATCTAGTGCATATGAAAATTATCTTTATAAAGGTTTCAAGGATCAAAGTCAGGTATGATGGCTCATGCCTGTAATCCCAGCATGTGTAAGGCTAAGACAAGAGAATCACCCTTCTTCTAAGCTGAAGGCATAGAGAAAATATTATATCAAACCTGGAGTCACCTTGGATTCAGAGAATAGCAAAATTTCCCAGGACAGAGCATTTTCATTTGAGAACAATTATCCTTGAAGGTGAGTCTGCCTTCAGGGTACTGACATGATCTGAAATCTAAATAGAGGGGAAGAGGGAGGTCAAGGGAATATATATACACATTGTGACCATGATATGGCAGGTTCCTCTCATGATGTCTTTAATGTATCCTATACATTTACAGGAACAGTGAAGGCTCATGAAACTGGAGGATCACCCTTCATGTGTGTCTTTCTGGCAGAGCCAAGAGAGTTCCTTTCAATCCATAAATCTGTTACACATCAGGCATATGCATAATTTCCCTTGACACCCTCACCACTTTGGCCTGGAGGGAACATCCATAGAATTTCTAACCTAGAAGGAATAAGGTTTCAATAAATAGAAATGACACAATTAAAAAACACAGGGTTATATATTGAGGCACGGCAGGTGAAAAAGGCTAAATGGTACCCATCAAATGCTAATGCTCTAATGCTTTGCAAACAAGAGGATATCCTACAACTAGCTCAGAGAAAAAAATACCATCAATCAAATCTCCCCTCCACTAAATCTCTTCTTTCCAACTCTTCTATTTTTATGTCATCTTTTTTTCCTACTATGCAGATCTTGTGCAGCTAATGCCAGTCACTGTAAGGTAGGCTTTTGTATTTCAATTCCAAAATCTGTTGAAACAAAACCCAGCACTCATCGTAAAGAAAATATGAAAGTTTGTGCTAAGGAAAATATAAGTTACCCTGTCCAGGCACACATGGATTCAGGTTGCCTAGATAACATGCTCTAACATACAAGTTCCATGAACTTTTTATAGTTGTAGAACAACAACAAAAAAAGCCATAAATCAAGGCAGCTACCAAATACATCAATGGAGTGAACTGTAGCAAATTGGAAGAAATGTATGCTATAAGTCTTGTTTCAAGTTTTTGGAAGTGATGGTCTGCTAAGTAAACACATTTAAAAAAAAAATTTAAGAATTATTTAGTTATTTATTTGCAAGCAGAGAGAGATAGAAGAGAGACAGACAGAGAAAGTGGGAACAACAGAGCCTCCAGCCACTGCAAGCGGACTCCAGATGCCTGTCCCACTTTGTGCATCTGGATCCATGTGGGTACTGAGGAGTCTAACTCTGGTGGTTAGGCTCTGCAGACAAGCACCTTAACTGCTAAGCCATCTTTGAAGCCCAGTAAATACATTAATGAGAGTCACAGTGATATTAGATCAGACAAAGAAGTGTAAAAATGAATGAGTGATAGAGGATCTATAGATAGTATCAAAATAATTTGGCACTGAATCTGCAACATTCCAAGTCTCCACAGTCACATTACAGAATCTTCAACATGGGTGTGTGTGTGTGTGTGTGTGTGTGTGTGTGTGTGTGTGTGTGTGTGTTTGCTTGTGAGTGTGTGTGCAGTGTGGGTGGTGTATGCACATTCATATGACCTCGTGATCCTTATACACTCCTTGCCCTTGGGAGACGGCCCAAGCAGAACATCATTCCAGGTCCACCACTCTTCCACCTGTGTTTGTGCGAGCCAGAGTCTCTCATGAATCTTGGAGTTTGCTGTTTCTGATTTTATGAGCTCCAGTGATTCTTGGATCTCTGCTCTCCTACAGAACTGAGGTTGCAGAAGTGTTGGGGCCATTCCCAGTTGTTTATTTGGATCCTGGGGATTGAACTCCAGTGGTTTCTCAGGTCTAATCAAGAACTCATGCTTCCACAGAAAGTGTTCCAACTCACTGTGGTAGTTTGAATGTGAATGCATTTCCTCCATAGACTTAGGTACTTTATTTAGCTTATAACTTTGGGTCTCCAGCTGTCTGGCTGAAGGAAGTGTCGCTGGGGGGTGGATCCTATGATGCAGCCCAAAGTTGTGACTGGGGTGGATCTGATTCCAGCCCAAAGCTGTAGGAGTGTAGCCTGAGCTCTGCTGTGTCCCTGGTTGTAGCATTTGGGGGTTTTTCTGGCTGTTTGGTTGTTTCTCTGTGTTTACATCTGTGAAACAGAACCAGCTTCTTCTGCCTCCAATGGAACTTCCCTTAGACCTGTAAACTTGAAATAAACCTGTTCCTCACATAAACTCTGTCTACTTGGAAGATTGTCCCAGCATCTTGAACCTACCTCCAACACCCACTGAGCCATTTCTCCAGCCAGTCAGATGTGATTATTTTAAATATTTCAGACATTGTGACACTGCATACTAGGATCACCACTGTCACCATCGCACCTTCTACATTACTGACAGATGAGGCTATAAAACTTTAGAGGTTTTCTATCTCTTCATAGTTGAGGTTCAATTTCAAAAGCCTAGAGAAATCATGAAAGGCAAGCTTTTAAATTACTGGTAAAGAGCTTAGAGAATTGGATAGGGTATGCTCTAACTACATTAGATATTAAATTTTAGGCTTTGTTGAAATCACTCTGATAGATAAAATAAAATAAAATAAATTGTGTCCTGATGACCACTGGTTAAGGCTTTGTTCTCAGGAAAGAAATGACCTCTCTGAAGACAGCAGTAGAGGCGTCCTTGTTCCCCAGCACCACAGGGTCTCCATCGTCCTCCATGTGCACTCAAGGTCAGTCCTTATCAATACATGGACCCAGATCCAAATTGGAGACCCTATTTTACAGGATGGAATGCTAGAAAACCATATTCTATTATCTTTTCACGGGGTGAGTTGTTTCATAACTGGTAGAATAGACTTTGGTCACAGTTAGAGTCAGAATGATAACAGATATAGCTTTTATAGAAAATGTGATATGTTTTCTGCTATTTTCATGTAAAACATATGTTTTGCTCCAACATCTCAGCTTTTAAAAAGAACCAATTATCTCTCCAGTGAAACCAAACATTTTGTTTTTCATCCCATTTCCTGTTATCTTTTGGCTCTTTTCATCTGACAAATGGCTGAAATTTGTATAACTGAAAAGTTGTGTATAGAACCTACTTTTGATTTACTTGTTTCAGACATTTTTAATCCAACGTGTAAATGGTAATGTTTTGTTATACTGATCTGATGGCCATTATGCTGAATAGTAAAGGCGTTTCTTGAGCATTTAAAATGAAAATTGAATACATATTATTGTTTAATAATTTATTTATTCAAGAGAGAAGCATAGAGAAAAAGGCAGACAGAGAGATTGACTGTAGGTGCACCAGGGCTTTCTGCCACTGCAAAAGAACTCCAGATGCATGTGCCACTTAGTGCATCTGGCTTAATATGGGTACTGGGGAATGGAACCTGGGCTATCAGGATTTACAAAATACCTTTAACTGTTAACTGCTGAACCATCCCTCTAGTCCCACATATTTTGTTTTGTTTTGTGTTTTTTTGTTTAAACTGGCCAAACTCTCCCTTCATCTACAGTGTAGCCTGCAGGACTATAGGCAGGGACACGACTGAAAGCCAGGAGTTGGAAGAGGAAGAGATGCCATTTACATTTTAGGTTGCTATAGAAAGAGGTTGCTCTGGATAGATTTATTTTCCTTTTCTTCCGAGAGTTTGTTGATCTATCGTGTTAGCCATGGTCAGCATCATGCAGAGCCATCAGGGAAATACAACTTAAAACCTATCTGAGATACCCAGTCAGAATGGCTATGCTCATGAAAGCAGATGAACAATGCTGGCAAGGTTGTTGAGAATAAAAGAACTCTTATTCATTGCTGGTCGCAGTGCGAACTAGTGCAGTCATTATGGAATTGGAATGGAGATACTTCAAAAACTTAGGACTCTTATATGACCCAGTCTTATATGACTTATATAACCACTCCTGGACATAAACCCTAAGGACTCCACACTCTACTACAGAGACACTTGCACATCCATGTGTTTTTCAACTCTATTTACAATAGCTAAGAACTAAAATCAGTCTAGATGCTCATGGATGGAGGAATGGATAATGAAGATGTGGCACATATACACACAATGGAATTCTATTCAGCAGTACAGAAAAATGAAATTATAAAATTTGCACCAAATGGATGGACCTGGAAAGAACTATATTAGCTGAAGTCACCCAGACTCAGGAAGACATAAACCTCATGCTTTCTCTGGTATATGAATCCCAACTTGTAACATCTATATGGATTCATATATACTGGGGGTTAAACCTATAAAGATAGAGTGACTAACAAGAATGGACTTATAGATGAGTATGAAGACAGGGGAAGGATGACAGGGCACCTGTGGCTTGTAAAGACAAGGGGTAGGATATTGAGGGGAATTGGAGGAAGAGGGGCACTAGGGAGAGAGGTGGGAGAATAAGAACCAACTATAACAAATTGTTTTTGAAAATGCTAAAATGAATATAAATGTCTGTATTGCAACTAAAGACAATAAAACAAAAAGTGGGCTGGAGGGATGGCTTAGCAGTTAAGGCATTTGCCTGCAAAGCCAAGGAACCCAGGTTTGATTTCCCAGGACCCTATTAGCCAGATGCACAAGGTAGCGCATGCACCTGGAGTTCGTTTTCAGTGGCTAGAAGGCCCTGGCGCGCCCATACTCTCTGTCTGTTTGTCTGTGTGTCTGTCTGTCTCTCTCTCTCTCTCTCTCTCTCTCTCTGACTCTCTCAAATAAATAAATGAAACTTAAAAAAATAAAATACAAAGCGACAGTATGTTACTAATATTATTTGAAGATCCCTCTGGCTTGCTCTTGAGGCACACTTTTGATATCTCAAAAGCATTAAGCTGATGAGATTCTGACCACTGTCATGTTTTGCGTCAGCAAAAGGAAAACCATCAACTTCTGAACTACAACACTCTCAGCCTCTCACCACCCTAGCTCCTCTGGGTATCTGTATATATGAACATGATAAGAGAACTTCTGGCAGAATATGTTTGAGGACTCAAGACAAAGTCAGACCCTGGCCCACGGAGAGACCAAGTAGAGAAGGCTACCTGGGAAGTTAGTATGAACATTAGAATCAGGCATGTCTGGATTTGATACACATGGAATTCTTATATTGTGAATTGACCAGGAAATTAGTGTAACATACAAAACCTTACCTTCCTGATAGGTAAAAATGATAATCTAATGCCTTCCTCAATGAAGTGCAGTAATGTAAAGCACAGGTCACCATTCTTATTCTTGCTTCTCAGTGAATTTCACGTACCAAGAAGACATTTGTCATGCATTTCCACTTCTCTGCCTTCCTTGTGGGTAACTACAGTTGCTTCAATTGTTCTGCCTAATGAGACAAGTGTCTTTTTTCTCCCTGTAATTCTGGTACTTTATGTTTTGCTCTAGTGGACAGCCTATCCAATACAGAAAACCTGGTTTTATCAGAAGTGCGAATGGCCACAAACTCACCACTGCTTCTATTTTAAGAAAATATACATGTAATGTTCTCTTTTCCTTGATTGCTGTTGCTGGTATTCTTCACAAAAGATCCTCTCACCCTTCAGTTCACACAGTACAGCTGAGCTGCAGCTGATAATACTACTATTAGCTATTGCTTCATGCCAGTCGTTAGTGATACACGAAGCCTCAACCTTACTCTCTTCTCCTTTCCAACCTTGCCCCAAGTCTCTGAATCCTTCTCTTGCATTCACACAATCCATTATTCATGCTGTGATTTGTAGTGGTATCTTAATAAATGATATTATTAATGTGATATCTCTAAATACTGTTCCTCCCATCTACATCTTATACATTTCGCTACTTATTCTCTGCCTATTCAAGGGACTTTTAATGCTTCTCTTCCTCTCTGAACCTGAGATTTTATTTTATTTTTTTAAAAAATATTATTTTATTTATCTTTTTTGAGAGTGACAGGCAGAGAGAGAAAGAGGGAGAGAGAGAGAGAACGAGAGACAGAGAATGGACGCATCAGGCCCTCCAGCCACTGCAAACTAACTCCAGACGCATGCGCCACCTTGTGCATCTAGCTTACGTGGGTACTGGGTAATTGAGCCTCAAACCAGGGTCCTTAGGCTTCACAGGCAAGAGCTTAACCACTAAACCATCTCTCCAGCTGCCCTGAGATTTTAATCATCTGTTTCTCTCTCTTTCTTCCTCTTGCTCCTCTTTCTATCTCTCTATCTTGTGTGTATTTTATTACAACTCTTACATGGTATTGATTAAACTTAGGCTTTGATTGATATGAAGGTGTGTGAATATATTCTATGCATACATTTGTGTATAGTGAAATGTATTATTCAGTCTATTAAAATACCAGTTCTGCTATTCTGTGTTCTGGGTTTCAGGATACCATTGTGATGGTTTATAATAGTTCAACTAGTGATAATGTTGATGCACCAATGTGTAGTACAAATTTTAAAATCCATCTTAAACTGTAATCATAATTTGATACATTAAATATACTGTTCAAATAAAATTTAGAGTATATTGTCCTCTGAGCATCAAAACAAGACTGAATGTCTATCAATTGCATATGAAATTCATTACTTTTATTTAACTTAACTCTCTAATGTCAATGTAAATTGGTATATTACAACTGATGACTCTCTTCCAATATGTATTGATAATTTAATTCATTTCAGATAATGGTATATATTAGCAAAAAATTCTGTAAAGTTCTTCTGATGTTTCAAATGCAGCATACCTTCAAGCAAATATTTATGTTTACATAGCATTATCTCTGAGTTCTAATACAGCAAATAATCTCTCATTTTAAAATTACAGGATTCTTAAAGGTTTAGGAGACATTGCCTTTGACTTGCTTGTCTCCATCTGGCTGCAAAATAGACTATGTCAGGGCCATCTGACTGAAAATCTGCCTGGACTTCCACCCATTGGCTCTCATTACCTTTACCATCTCCCTGAGGACTTCTGAGAAAAATTTTTATGTAGCTAATTTCAGAAAAAAAAAAAAACCCTGAAAGCATCTGGAATCCAGATAGGTTGTCAGGTATATAGTCAAATAGGCCAAAATTTCCACTGAACTTGTTATTAATGGAAAAATAGTGTAAGGGATGTTGGCCATGGTTACTGAGACAAATCATCTTTGGATCTCTTTGACATCGTAGTAAATATCATCTGTTGCCCACCAGGGGACATCAACTTATTGTGTGTTAGAAAACCCAGTATAATTCATCCAACTTGACTCTTATATACCAAATCCAGAAACTGCAGGGAAACAACAATTCAAAGTCTGATCTATTCATCACAAATATACGTTGATTCCACAGTGATGGACTTAGGACCTTTAATAAATCAACAAAGGCTTGGCTATATACATCATTATGAAAAAAAGCCTAGAAATCATATAGTAGACATAATGTTCTATTTAATATGTTTTGATTACTTTGTTCCCCAATAAACTTCTATACTTACATATTGATGGACTTAAATTCATATACACATTTCTAAAATGTTAATATTGCATTACAAGGAAACTTCTGTAAATATGCAGTTCTATACTCCAATGCCTTTGAAACTCAACTTCAAGTTTGGTCTGGCAATCATCCTTTAGTCCCCAATCATTTATTTAGAGCACAACAACAGTAAGGGCTTCATGGTGACTAAACATTAGATTCCCTAAGACTTTTTAAAACCACCTACTTATAGACCGTGCCATTAATTAATAAAAATGGTGGTTTGTGTCCACATATTAGATGTTGGTAGTATAATTATTCAAAATACTCTTCAAGTGGTTCTAATGTGTAATAGGTACATATTGTCTTTCAGCTATAATACAACTGTATCAATTTGGGATTGCACCAGATAAGAAAATTAAAACAAATATTTTCCATTTAACAAGAATTTTAGAAGTATTCCATAACTAAATTAGCAAGTGCACAAATTAATCAATGCCATAGGATCCCTTAACTTACTTAACAAACAATAGAATGGGTTTCCCTTCCACTTAGAAGAAATTATATCTTAAATAAGCAGTTTCACCAGATATTCCCAAATTGTTTTCTCAGTGTCCTGAATGTTATGCAAAAACATACCTAAGAGAATTTAGGAAGTACATTATAGTGATCTTTATTGACACAAATAATACTCTTAACCTGAATACCAACACTATGAACACAGTTTTGATGATATCTTTGGTTGATATATAATGATCTTTTCTTACACATCAAAGTAAGAAATATTCTTGTTGAAGAAATACACTTAACAGGAATTATTAAAAAATAATGGCATTACAGAATTTCCTTGAAGACCAATTTCCAAAAGAATAATTTCCTATGAAAAGTAATTTGCTTAATAACTGTTCCAAACACATATGATAAAATTGTGCTATCAAGAAAATTACCTAAATGTGATGTGCCATTAGACAAGGTTTATAGTGTGCTCTTTCATCAGTATTCGCAAAAGATGTATTTTCGCTAGGCTGAAAAACCACTTTGATCACATGGGGCTGCTATGCAATTCTGATGATGTATACTTTTTGTTATATTTTAGGTCTGAAGAGAAAGATTTCTATTTTTATTCCCTTTTAGTTCAATTATGAATGCAATTGGCCTGGCCATTAAGTATCTAATAATATAATATATTCATCCTTTGTCTCTCATTGCTTGATGATTCTTTTTGACATGTTATTTCTAGAGAAGAATACATAAGGAGACAAATTTCACAGGTTGAAGTGATCCACTTAGAAAAGTTCCATTTAATGATGCAGAGGACTTAGAAAACATTTAATTATTTTTTCACTCCATTCTGTTATGACCCAGTCAGAAGATAGAAACCACACAGTAAAATGTAGACAGAAATTTTAATATAAAGGATTGCCTACAGTGGGATTTTCTGTAGACAAGTCAAGTGTGCTGTAAAAACTACATTCTCAAGGTTGGGGAAACATACCAAAGAAAGATATAAATCCCGAGTCTTGGATTCAGCCCTCCTTGGAGAAGGTGCCATTGCAGATCACTGCAGGGAAAAGCAGGTCGCTGGAATAAGGGCAGAGCTTGTCTGCAGTGCTGGTGGGTAAGTGTGGAAAACCCCTTCAGGACACACACAAACAAATAGCAACAAACCGTGGCTAACAGGGACAGCCAGGGAATGCTTCTTTGTAATGTTTTGGAATGACGTTGGCAACCAACCACTGGCAAATTTTGCAAAGCGTCATTCATTTGTGACATGATACTCAATTTCAACAGACGTCCGTCTACTTATCCGCGCAGTGGGTGAAGGCCATTGCTTGCCTGCTCCACACACAACTGCCAATAGCTCCTAAGATGGGACAGGACAGTAGATTGTGAGGACTTTCACAAAGTTTCTGAGAACCACATCCTATACAGTCATTTGATCCATTGTAAGAGTTTAGTATTTATTCTGAATGACAATGGGAACCATTAAAATACTATAACAGCAGGAGTGAAACATACCTTTGGATTTTAAAAAGATCAGTCTGATCACATGGCTGGTTCTAGCAGAGACTTTAGAGGAGCAGGGAAATCAGCTGTTTAGCTCTTTACTGCAGGAAATGTGGATTGCTAAACCAAGTTGGAAGCAGTGGAGGAAGTGAGAAACATGAGATGATTCTGTATGCACTTGGAAGTAAGAACATACGTTTTTTATAAAATAAATGAATATGGAATGTGAAAAAAATTAAAGGAGCAAAATATGACTCCAAGTTCTTCTATCTTTCCGGGGGAAGGGTAAAGCAGAAGATTTAACAAATGTAATGGAGAGAATCCTCACAGTACTACAATTACTGGGGTTTCAGTGGAGGCAATGGATATGAATATGAGATTCAGGACGAAAGATACAAAAAATTAATGAGAATTGTAAGTGTTCAGAGATTACTTACAGTTAAAATTCTGAGTATAGGAGGCTGGAGAGATTGCTCAGTAGTTAAGGTGCTTGCCTGCAAAGTCTAATGACCCAGGTTTGATTCCCCAGTACCCACATAAAGCCTGATGTACAAAGTGACGCGTGCATCTTGAGTTTATCTGTGGCTCTGGCACATCCCCCTTCCCTTTTTTTTTCCCTCTCTCTCCTTGCAAATAAATAATGAAAAAAATATATTTCTTTTAAAAAACTGTGTGGTTCAAAGATTGTGAGTTTTTAGGTGAAAAACAGAAAACACAACTGACTAAATCCTGGAACAAAACAATAATGTAATGTGAAATTATAGTGCTAGCAGAGGAAGTAGAGATGAACTGACAGGAAGAGGAGGAGGGAAAACAACAGAGAATTGTGATGGAGAAGCCACATTGGAGGGAGAGCATGGGTAACAGAACTGAAAGCTAAAATGAGGACTGAAAAATCAACCCCGGGTTTGTGTAACGAGGATGGCACTGGTGAGTTGCTGGGTAGTCTTGGGGACTGGGGTTGTTCAAGAAAGCAGTCTTTTAAAGAAGATACACTGGGTTCAATACACACACAAAAAAAATTCTTACGAGGATTTTATTCTAAAGAAAGGGCTGGTTGTAGTTGTTTGAATTAGGTGTCCCCCATAAAATCATGTGTTTTGAATGCTTGGTTTCTAGCTGGTGACGATTTGGGAGGTTGGAGCCTTGCTGGAGGAGGTGTGTGGTTGGGGGAAAGCTTAGGGGTATTAAAGCCAGTTCCCCATTGACAGAGCTTGGCTCACTCTCCTGCTGCTGTTTTCCACCTGCTGTGGCAGAGGTGATGCCCAGCCTCTGCTCATGCCACCATGTTTTCCCCTGCCATCATGGAGCTTTCCCTTGAGATTGAAAGCCAAAATAAACAACTTTCCTTGCATCAGTTACTTTTGGTCGGGTGCATTATCTGAGCAACTTGAAGGTTATGGAAACACTGGTTTTAGGGAAAATAGGAATAAGGAAAAACTTATTTTGTTGCTGAACTGAAAGAAATAAAAGCACATGTATATGGTAAGAGCTAAACAATTAAACTGATGAGGTAGATTAAGGGTTCTGAACCTTTTTTTTTATACTCTCAACAGATATAGCCTAGAAATTTTTGCATGACTCCAGGTGTGGGCATACATGTTAAGTAGTTATTGATAATGACTCATGGAAAATTAGTTTAAAAGGATATATATATATATACATATATATATATTTACCACTTATTAAAACAAACATAAATTTTCACACTAATGAAATGGTTATGCTTGTTTAACTTTATATAAAGATGTAAATCTTGGCTGAAGGTTGATACTGCATTTATCAAGTGTTTTTTGTCATTTTTTGGAATCCATATTTGATTTTATAATTGTCAAAGTGGAAAATGCCACTTTGCATAAATACAGTATTGGAAGTGGCAGATGTATGCTTAGGGATATTTCAGAAATTGTTGGAAATTCTGTCCAAACCCCAGTCAATATTCACTAAGACTTATTTATTTAATGAAACTCAAGTCAGCAAACCAGCAATGACTTCTGTGTGTGTGTATGGTGTACATGTATAATCATGGGCATGTGGTCACGTGTGTTTGGAGGAGCATGTGGATATGTGTGCATGTGGAGGCCAGAGGTTGATGATAGGTGTCTTCATCGGTCAGTCTCTGCAGTAATTCTTTGAGACAGGGTCACTCCATGAATGTAGAGCTCAATGATTTGGCTGGACTAGCTAGCCAGTGAGCTCCAGAGATTCCTATCTATGCCTCCCCAGTTCTAGTTTACAGGTATGTGTCACCATGCCTGACATTTTACATGGGTTCTGAATATCTAAACTCAGGTCCTCATGCTTGTTAGGCAAGCTATTTTCCTGGCGATCCATTGCCATAGCCCACCACACAGAAAATTTTTAAAATCAAACATTCAAGCCCAACACATTCTAAAAATATACTGATTTAGCGCATCTGAGGAATAGCACCAGGCAGGCGTTCAATGCCTTCATGTCCTAGGCTGAGAACATGGCTCAATAGTGAGGACTCTCTGGATTCAGCTCTCACTACTGCCAGGGGAATAAAAAAGTCTTGTTTCCCATAATTAATCCATTGTTTCTACTATGTTTTCATAAGAAAAGAAAACTTTGTGTGTACAATAAAAACATAATGAATCGTAACATCCAGCACTCTTGGTCCTGAGCCAAGGTGACTTGGGCAGCATTCCTTGGTGTTGTCTGGTGTGGTAACATGCACAGTACAAATTGTGCATGTTGTGTGCTCAGAAACCCGGCCCCTGGAAAGGCCCACAATGAAGCGTATGAGCACTGCCAGAAGTACATTGGATGTTGTTTGCTTTTGAGTGAATTTTCAGTTGCTGTATATTTAGACAACTTTTACAATTGCCAAATGTTTCATGACCCCACATTCAGCTATAGCACCTTGCCTGGATTATGTTTAACAAGCTGTGATTACAGATGACGTAATGGAGAAATGTCTGCAGTGCTAGTTACAAATATGAAAAAAAAAATGGTATGATCTTATATCAAATGAAAGGGACTGGACTGGTTTGGAAAACATAGGCCACTCATCCAGGAGTATGTAGAGCAATTCCCAGGTTGTAACAGGTTTTGGAATAGATTGGAATGACGACTTGGAGAAGTTGTTTAGTGTCAGTAAAAGTAAGGCTGAAGGTAGGTGATAGTTATTCATGGTGTCAGGAACTAGTTTGACACTATGAAGAGGGTTACTGAAGAAAAGAGTTTCAAAGAACTGAGGCCAGCAATAAGAAAACTCATCTGACTTTTCTTATCAACTGAGATGAGGGCCAGATTTAGAAACAACACATTACTCCAGAAATTCAAACAATTATTAATAGCTAGAAATCAGAAAATGCCATGATGTTTAAAGTCAAGATGAGCTTTCAAGTCAAGAATAAAGAAAACAGAAAGGAGGTTGTTGAGGGCAACCATGAATAGGACATCTAACCCTCAAGGCTTATTAGAGGTGCCAGTAGCTTCCCTTTACTGTCCATCACTGGGAACCTCACTGACCCTTCCTATTTAAAAATCTTTTTAGAGAGACAGAGAGAGAGATTAGGGCCATCTACCACTCCAAACAAAACCCAGATGAATGCACTACATTGTAGAAACCGTTTCTATTTATCTGCCCAGACCTCTGTATACAACACCTCATCAATAAGTATACTTAAAAAAATTTTATTTTTAAAATGCTAAAAACGTTTTCAATCATTATTTGTTTATGTGTGTGTGTGTGTATACACTTAGCACAACATACATGTGGCAGTCAGAGGACAGCTTTGGGGTTTTTCTCCTCTCCACTCCTCTCTTCTCCTCTCCTATTCTCTTGCCCTCTTGAGAAAAGTTGGTGCTTAGAAGGTTCTCGGTTCTGCCTTCACCTCCCATTGCCTTGGAGGTTGTGGATTTACATTTTGCATGTGGTTTTACATGGGCACTTAGGAAGATCAAACTTAGATTGGCAGGTTACAAGTAAGTACCTTTAATCACTGGCATCGCTCTCGCTCCAAGAACTCTTAATTATTTCTTTTTCCTTCAGACACCCTAATTGATAATTCCACAACAATGGTTAAGTAGTAAGATCTTCCTTAGCCAAATAAACAAAAAGTGAAAAAAGAAGACCCAAATCACCAAAATCAGTGATATAAAGGGAATTGTTACAATATAAGGAAGTCCTATACATCATGAGAGAGTTCTTTGAAAATATATTTTAAAAAGTTGTAAAACCTAGAAGTAGAATTTCTAGCTGCATATAACTTACCAAATTAAAACTGGAAGACATAAATAACTTAGACAGACTGATTAACAACAGTGAGATTGAAGCTATACTTACGCCCCCCCAACAAAAAATCTAATAACAACTCTTTTTAAATTGTACCAGAAAATATGTAGGAAGTATGATGGTTTGTTTATGCTGTTTGTCAACTTGATCTAAAATCACCGTAGAAATGAGCCTCTTGGCATGCCTGTGAGGAATTATCTTGATTAGTTTAATTGAGGAAAGAAAATTTCAACTGCAGGCAGTGCTATTCCACAGGGTCCTGAACTGAATAAACTTTGACAGGAGCGGCTGAGCATGAACGTTCATAACTCTCTGTTTCATTGTGCTCTGACTGTGACGAGCTTCCATGGCTGCCCCGCCTTGAACTTTAAACCAACGTGAAGCCTTCTTTAAGTCACTTCAGTTGAGCTTATTTTGTCTCAGTCCTGAGAAAGTAACTCATATATGAGGTAGCACTACTAAATTCACTCAACAAAGGCAGTGTTTTCCTGATCTCAAAACTGATAAAGAACAACAATAAAATTCTACAGTGAAGACAGATGCAAACACTCTTAAAAATATTCTCTTAAAGTGAATTCAAGAAGGCCATCTGATCATCTATCATAACCAAGTGGGCTTCATACCAGGCTTACAAGGTTAGTCCAACATACACAAATCAATAAATGTAATGGACCATATACATAAGCTTAATGACAAAAATCATATGATCATCTTAATAGATGCAAAGAAGTCTTCTGGAAGAGGCCAACATGAATTCATAATGAAAGTTCTAGACCAATTTATAATACATGGAACATATTTAACAAGCATAAAGACTATATATGACAAACTCATAACAAACCTTATGCTAAATGGAAAAAAGTTGACAGTATTTCTTATAACATTGTGAAAGTGATCAGTATGCCTACCCATACCAATTCTATTCATTTGAGTGCTTAAAGTTCTAGATAGAGCACTAAGGCATGAGAGAAAAAAAAAAAAAAAACAGGAAAGAAGGTGCCAAACTATTTGTAGATGACATGCTTCTATATTTAATAGAACCTATAAAATTGACCATAAAACTCTTATTTCTAACAAACATTTTGTGTCAAGTTTCAGGATATAAAATTAATAGCTTCCCTCTATACTCATAATGAATGTACAGAGAAATAAATCAAGAAAACCATCCCACCCACAATAGCTCCAAATAGATGAATAGATAATGAAAATGTCATACATATATACAATGGAATTTTACTCAGCAGTAAAGCAAAAATGAAATTTGCAGTAAAATGGATAGATCTGGAAAGGATTACATTAAGCAAGGTGACCCAAAGTCAGAAATCTCAAAATCACATGTTGTGTCTCATATTCTAGCTTATAATAACTAGATCATGTATACAAATGGGGAAATTGTAAGTAAAGCATATAAAGTTAGAAAAGAAATCAAGAGGTTAAATCCTATTTTGGGGAGTGTCAAAAAGACACCTGTGGCATTTAAATAGAAAGAAGGGGCAGGAGGTAAGATACAGCAGGGGCATACAGGCACAGGCATATTATGAAGAACAGAGTTGATGACAGCAAATTGTATTTGAAAATGTCATAATGATACCTAATCCTTTGTGTGCAAACTATAAACAATAAATAGAAAATGAAGAACTATTTGTCAATGAGAATAGGGTACCTCCACTGGACTGCAAGTTGGTTTGAATGTCTCCAAGATTCTTTCCAGTATAAGATTGCAGCATTTAAAAGTGGTT
Organism: Dipus sagitta; assembly: GCA_036346955.1. Classification (NCBI taxonomy): domain Eukaryota; kingdom Metazoa; phylum Chordata; class Mammalia; order Rodentia; family Dipodidae; genus Dipus; species Dipus sagitta. Next base: position 123,282,767 of record CM070779.1, on the reverse strand, counting down.
GAGTTCCAGGACACTGACCATTAGCTGAATTAGAAGCATATTCCCAATATGTGTGTGTGTCTCTGTGTGTGTGTGTGTGTGTGTGTGTACATGTATGTGTGTTCATTACTGAAAACCAGCATTGCTTGAATGACTTTCAGTGCTGTTCTTGCTAATCTATGTTAGAGCAAGGACCTTCAACCATTTCAATCATTCTGATAATTTTATCCTGTGTTTCCTTGGGTTGATTATCAAATGAACCCAGAGAAGCTTGGAAACTTACTTAATATTCTACATATTAATTTTCATTCAGTGGCAGTTGTTTTAGCTAGCATTTCATTGATGTATGTTAGTAATTCTTGTGAATTAACATTCTTACTACAATGCTAAGCAACTATAAGTAATGGAGGCTGCATATGAAATGAACATTATGCATTGTGCATTTTACTAATAAGTAGAAGGCTAGAGAGATGGCTAAGTGGTTAAGGCACTTGCATGCAAAGCCTAATGACCAGCTTTCACTTCCCCAGTACCCACATAGAGCCAGACACCACAAAGTGGCACATGCATATGGACTCTGTTTGCAACAGCTGGAGGCCCTGATGTGCCCATTCTCTCTGTCTGCCTCTTATAGCTTTCTCTGCCTCCAAATAAATAAATAAGATTATTTTTAAAATGGACAGTATGGTAATAATGTTCGTTGGTAGAGAGAGTGATAAAGAACTATATCCATTCTCCATTTTTACTGGATGATAGCTACAGATCTTACATCACTAGAAAGTGCACTTAGTAATATGCCACAGCGCAGTAATGAAGCTTTACTCTCTATATACATACTAATATATGTATATGTGAGCTTATTAGAAAGTTTGTGCTAATCTTTCACCACCGTGGCAAAGCCCCTGAAAGAAAAATTTAAAATGTTGGAAGATTTATTTTGGTTAATGGTTTAATAAGATTTAGTCCATCATGGTGGGGAAGATATGAGCGAGCAGAGCTTCAGCTATTATGGTGTTAGGAACTTAAGTGTGACAAAGACCATTATGTCATGGTCTACAGGAAGGAGAGGGGGGTGGTTAGGGAGAGAGAGACATGTGACTAAGAATAAACAAATGTGCTTCCTTAGTGTTGTACCTAGCTCCACAGTTTTATGGAAGGAAGGAAACTATTTCCTTTTACAGATTCAGGGGAAGTTTCATCAATGGCAGAAGAAGCTGACTCCCTTTAATAAATCCAAACAGAGAGAGACACCACCGCCACCCAGCAAATACACAAAAAAAAGGAGGGCAAACCTGTAGCAGAGTTCAGCCTGCTTTCCATATCTTTGGACTGGAGTTCACCTCCAATGACATGCTTCCTCCAGAGGCTGCTGGAGACTTAAGCAGAAAGTTTAATAATGAGCCTTTCGAAGAGGATACTTAAAAAATTAATTATTTGAGACAGAGATAAAGAGGCAGACAGAGAGAATGGGTACACCAGGGCCTCCAGCCATTGCAAACGAACTCCAGATGCATGTGCCACCTTGCATGCCTGGCTTTACATGGCTACTGGGGAATCAAACTCAGGTCCTTAGGCTTTGTAAGCAAACGCCTTAATGGCTGAGCCATCTTTCTAGCCCCCAAGATGATACTTTTGTTCATATGATGTTTGAGTTTTGTTTTAAAAAGAGACCCCAATTTCTAACCTGTGTCTGTTCATTAAACAATTCGTTTTATTTAACTGAAAATGTATGAGACTAACAGCTTTGTGCAGACATGAAGATATGAATCATAGCTACCTACTAGTTACCAGAGTAAAACACAATGTCAGCCAAGAGACAAGCAATAGCTCATCCTGTTTTATGAACCTGGTATGTTCCCAAGGGAGACGTCATCATCTGAATACTGAGCTGTTTCACAATGTAAGATTTCCACTGGCTTCGATGCAGGTTTGTGATAATAGACACCTTGATACTTAAAACACAGTCTGGGCCAGGTGTGGTAGCACATGCTTTTAGTCACAGCACTTGGACAGCAGAGATAGGAGCATCGTGTGAGTTTGAGGCTACCCTGAGACTTAAACATTGAATTTCAGGTCAGCTTGGGCTAGAACAAGACCCTATTTCAAAAGAAACAAACAAACAACAACAGCCCCCTCTCAAAAAAAAAATAAAAACACAGTTTGGAGCATTTTGAGAAGTTCAAACATCCCTCAATTATAATGACAGCAACATAAAAGTGCAGGTCTTCAAGGAACTTTGCCTTAGGCTCATTTCTGAAGAAAGTTCTAAATAAACAAAATTTGAACCCCTTTCTCTAGGTTTCAAAATTATCTTCTGGATATATTGGATATTTTTCCCCAAATTCAACTGAAGGTTAAGGTTTCTTTCTCACATATCCTGAAAAAGCAGGTGCACTTTGAATTTCACTAATATTTTATTTTGTTTTTTTTAAAAGTCCTTGCAGAAGGTTGGTCATATGTTCCTGATACACCACAAGGACACTTACACAAGGAGATGACAGGCAGAATAATTTCTCCCTAATGAATACCAAAAGCCAGTTCTTTAGTTGCCACCAAGTATGGGGTTGACTTGTCTCAAAATTAGTCATTGTCAACAGTGTGAAATTTTTCTACTTCCTCTTACCCTCTAAGTAAAGCCATATGTTCCCTTTTATAATTATGGAAAATTAAATGAAAAATTTCAAATATATACTATTCATCAAATATTTTTTATGCCAGGTCTTTGACGTTAAAAATAAGTTGGGGAATAATAGGATTATTTACACTTGGATTTCAGATATCATTGTGATTTCTTAGCGAGTGAAAGTCATAAGAAAACCATAACTGAAATATTTTAAGATACCTTTTGTATGCTTGAGTATTTTAGCGTATTGTTCTTTATAAACATATGCAGAGTTGGCTATTTCTGAATCCATGATCTAATTATATTTGTGCCCTTTAAATTTCTAGATATTTAGATATGATACTCACCTGTGAACGAGAAATCTGTACTGCTATGAGCAAATTGTATTTTCTGTGCCACAACTGATTTTGAAAATCACAATAACTACTGAAAAGGAGAGAATTCTGCCCTTTTTTGCAGTTTAATTTTCTTACTCATAACCTTTGGGATAGAATCAGATCCTGTGAATTAGTAAGACTCTCCAATTCTTTGAACAGGTCTCTGATGGTATGATAATATGGAACTCTCTAGCTTTGTTTTTTCCTACAGTTACCAACTTGGGTCTTAGAAGTGATAATGTCTAATCTTGTTTCGAACCTACAAGTTCCTCATTTATTATAATACCACATTTCTCAGTTGCTGAATACAATATTTCTCATGATATTCAATGTGCTGTGCAAAAAACAATGTTTACCCTTCAAAGGCAGGCCTTATATATGTAAGAAAACACTTAAACATTTGAGTCAGGTAAATCAGAGGCTACACACTGTGGGAGAAGATAGATTCACCAATTTAAATACAGGCACATTTGATCTTCATAATTTCATTCAGTATTGCATTAGAGATCCTGGACTGGATTTTAAGGAATAAAAATGAATGAAAAAATATATGTATACACTACTAAGTAATCCACGTTCTTATAAAAAAATTAGACTCATAAGACAACCAGGCTTATTTGGTTAACAAGTCATCTTGAAAGAAACTGCATAGATTTTATGTCTCAGATTTATTAAGAAGTCAGTTTTTCAGCCGGGCGTGGTGGCGCACGCCTTTAATCCCAGCACTTGGGAGGCAGAGGTAGGAGGATCGCCGTGAGTTCGAGGCCTACCCTGAGACTCCATAGTGAATTCCAGGTCAGCCTGGGCTAGAGTGAGACCCTACCTCGAAAAACCAAAAAAAAAAAAAAAAAGAAGTCAGTTTTTTTTCAAATACATTCATACATATATGTAGTGTATCTATTATGTACATAATAGATTGTCAATATTTTAGCAACATTTGTCTTCCTATAAATTGAAAAATGCATTGTAAATTCTATTTGGAAATGAAAAAACCAAGAACAATTAATTTTGCAAAAGAAATGAAGGGTTTAAACTGAGACTAAGTTTTTATGCATAGCAATTATAATCAAATGGTATAAAAAGCCAACTAGAAGAGTCTAGAAATAAACTATTATTAAAAAAAATATGAGCTGGGCATGGTGTGCACGCCTTTAATCCCAGCCCTTGGAAGGCAGAGGTAGGAGGATTGCTGTGAGTTCGAGGCCACCCTGAGACAACATAGTGAATTCCCGGTCAGCCTGAACTAGAGTGAGACCCTACCTTGGAAAACCAAAAAAAAAAAAAAAAAAAAAAAAAAAAAAAAAAAAATCTGAAATTCAACAATAGAATCATAAAAATTCAATAGACCCAGGATTATTCTTTTGACATATGTGCTGGGATAATGGACATTCATATGAAAAAATAATGGAGGAAGAATAGGAAGGAGAGAAAAAGGGAAATGAATTTAGAATTATAGGTTACATAATACAAAGTCATATGAAAAAGGTAAAAGACCAAAACAAAGAATATCTGAAAGTAAAGGAACTAGGCTTCCAAATAAACTAGTTGATTGATAAATGAATAAAAACTAAATATACATGGTATATCTGAAGAATGTATAAGGAAGGAAAATTTAAAGGCATGCATCAATTTATTAAAGACTAAAATTGTATTAGACAAAATATTAAACACTTTGGCATATTGAGCAGACTAGAAAACCTCCCACAAAATTGTCTGCATAAAAGTGAAAGAGAAAAGCTAAAATCAATTGCACAAAAGATTTAAATGCATTTGTTAATATTTCACAAGACTTATTCATAATAAAATATTCCACAATGAAAAACACAGTAGAGACCACTAACATGATTTTTATTTCTATGTTTAGCCTCTTGGAAACATGCTATCTACTTTACTGAAAGGCAGTGTAATAATTTATGTTGCTTTTAATGTTATTTCTGTTTTGAGTCAGGCATTGTGGGACAATCTTATAATTTCAGCATTCTAGAGGTAGAGGCAAAAGGATCATGTGCTTCAGTCCAGCTTGGGCTGCCCAGTGATTTGAAGGTCATCTTGAGCTACAAAGTGAGATCCTACCTCAAAAAGCAAACATCTGGGGATATTTGTCAGTGGCTCACTGTTAGAACTTGAGTTTGACATCTCTATCACACCATTTCTCTCTCTCTCTCTCTTTCTCTTTCTGTCTCTTTTACACATACACATACAGACACACACAAAGCATAATGATGTCTACTTATATGGGGATAGGGAGAGGGAGGGGGATAGAGAAAGGGACAGAGAGAAAGAGAGAGAGAAAAAGAGACTGATATTGGTTTTAGAATGTATACATGTGAATCTGATCAGAAAATGGTTCAGCATGAAACATCATCTGAAGGGAGCTAAAACACTCTGAAAAAAATCCATTCCTAAGACAACATTACTTAGGTATTATTCAAATTTATTTTATATCCATATATATTTCCATTTCAAATGCAGAGACCATATTATCATCATTTTACAAATCAATAGATGAGTCATAGCAGAATGAAGAGAAAGTTTTAAGTAGGAATTAATGAGTAGGAAGCCCAGAGGGAAAAATGAGAAACAGGAAACAGAAGAAAGTTATAACACAAATATTCACATTAGGAATAAAGACAGATTCATAAGCATTAAAGATATAGAGTTCAGAATTGTACCAAAGGGATAAAAATGTATATAATGAAAAAAGATATCCAGCATCTGCAGGTATATCTCTACAGATGCATGTAATAAATACAATCACATTAAATTTTTTATTGTTATTAGATTTGACACTGTGCTCTCTGCTGTTCTCAGTATGTGGAATCATGTGAGAGGAATACATAAATTACAGGTACAGTACTTCTGCAATAGAAAGGGATAAAAGCTTACTTTTAATTATTTGAGAAAAAAAAACAATTTTCATAGTTTAGTCTGAGAGCTAGTTTTGAAAAATAACTGATAAATGAGACATTTTATTCTTTAATCCAAGTCAGAAATAATATTTGAAACAATTAAATATGAAGATTATTTTTCAAAGTTGTCAGTCACTTACATTTTTGGAGAAATATAAAGGGAGGTTCTCATTCTGTGAGTAGAATCAGTGTCATTAGCTCTTGAGGTGTCTGTTCTCTTCTCTGACTAATTTTCTTCTTGTCTCATAATCTTGTTTCTACATACCCACACAAATTCTTCCATGTTTATGCCATAATTTTAAACCTATCTGTCTGAGCCAGATTGGAATGTTATAATAAAATAATATGTGATGGAGAGATGGCTTAGTACAGTTAAGGTGCTTGCCTGTGAAGCCTAAGGACCTATGTTCGACTCTCCAGGTCCCAAGCAAGCCAGATGCACAAGGAGACACAAGTGTGCAAGGTTGCACAAGCACACAAGGTGGCACACACTTCTGGAGTTTGGTTACAGTGGCTAGAGGCTCTTATATGTCAACTCTCTCTCTCTCTGTCACTCTCTCTATCTCGCTGTGCATGTGAGCAAAGAAAGGACAGTTTATTTGGCTTACCTAAAAAAATGTACATGGTAGGTGATTTAAAGAATACACTTATTTTTTCATAGTTTTGGAGGCTGTGAGGTTCAAGATTAAGGCATCGATTAACTTGGGTTCCGGTGCTGTTTATTTATTTTTTTTGTTGTTGTTGTTGGCTTGTGTAAGACTAACTTACTGATTCTTCCTCTACCAACTTTTCCTCATGTGTGCAGAGAGGAACTAATCCCATCATGAAGGTCTCACTCTAGTGGACCAATAATCTGACCATCCTTACTTCCCAAAAGTCCCGTCTCCAAATGGTCAACCACTGGGAATCCATACTTCAGCATATGCATTTTGTAGGTAGGGGTACACATGTTGAGCCTACAACACTCATGTACATTTAAGAGTAATTTGCTAAAATACCATATTTGGATAACAGACAGTACAAGGATCTAGACTTTGGGTTGTATCAATAGACATAATAATCAAGTGTGTGTTTGTGAGGAGAGATAGAGTGACTCACAGAGAGAACAAAGAAACAGAAATAAATTGTAATCTTTGAGTATTATTCCAAATTGTGGCTTGGTGAGTGTTCTCCCCTTGCATTCCTTCCCAAGGTAAAAGTATTCACAGTTGCAGCTGCAGGAAAAGGATTGTTGATAACTTTTAGCTGATTCTTTTAAAAATATATTTTATTTATTTATTTGAGAGACAGAAAGAGAGAGGAAGAAAGAGGCAGACAAAGAAAGAGAATGGGCATGCCAGGACCTTCTGCCACTCTAAATGTACTCCAGAAACATGTGCCCCTTTGTGCATCTGGCTTTATGTGGGTACTGGGAAATTAAATTCGGGCCTTCAGTCTTTGCAAACAAGCGCTTTTAACTGCTGAGCCATCTCTCCAGCTCTGATTCATTTTCTCATGCTTGGCATTGGCCAAGAGCTGTCTCATTCAAGGTTATAATTCATTGATACATGGAAATAACAATTCAAATCCATGTCTTCAATGTGGGGCAACTCCAAAAATCCATCTGGATTCTAACTGTCTAAATGCGATCAGCTAGTAATTTTGTTTCAATTTTATCACAGTCCAGTTATCACTTTTGCCCAATATCCCCTCAACATGTTGATCTCAAGAACAATTCCTAATGAACTTCCTAAGAAACCTGCTACCATAAATAGTTTGAGAAAGTAGGTCTAAAAAACAAGATTTGGGCACTTCATTAGCCATGAACTCGCCAATAATAAAATCCCCACCACTGGTGTTAGGAGGAAGATGAATGGGCCATAGCAGGTGTTCATGCTGCAATTTATATCTTCTACTGTAGGTAAGCTGGGCTGATATACCAAGTGGAAGGGACACAAGTGGCCAGGGAAGTGAATCAGTATCTGAGATATATGAGAGAAATTGAAATGATATTAAATATGTTGCTGGAATATTTGATATATCAGAAACATAGAGACAAATATCCAGAATTTGTAATAACAAATTAAAGAGCCTTCTAGGCAACATATGAGATTTTATCCCCTAAAAGCAAAGTATTAAAACTCTTAGGATATATCGCATCACCTAATTAGAAAAATACCAGAGTTCTGGGAGTGCTTATCTACCTCTACATTTGGAGTTTTAGCAGACCAATGTAGAGTACCTGATTTATTTTTTTGATGCGAAATTCTGAGACATACAGCAATGACCCAACATCAGTGGCAACTTTTGGGTTTGCAAAAGTAGTCTGGTCTTTTACCTTAAAGGTTAATTCTTGGTAAATGTTTAAAGGCTAACTTCAGATAAATACACCATTCACCTGAAAAACCAAACTGTGGCTGCTATCTTGCAACACAACTCTCTATTAGGTCAACCTATTCTGCCCTTCCAGCTACCAGATCAATATTCACAGTAAGTGAACAAAATTGACCAGAAGAAAGAGAAAGATGGAGGAGAGGGGCAAGAAGTATTCTCCTATGATCTGAAAAATTTGAAATAAGACAGCTGATCTGTGACTTCAAAAAAGAGGCAAGAAAGGGAACACTGTAGTCAACTGCATACCACAAAAGATTGGAACTATTGACTGTTAGGTTGATAAGGAAATCCAGGTTCTAACTGACAGCACTCCACAATATGGTAGGGAAAGGTCAGAATTCTCCCTTCCCTGTTCTGGGCTACAAATAAAAGACACATAGAAACTTTACAGAAGCAAAGACAGGAAAAACAAAATGTTGAATGACAGATCTACAAGATTCATGCATGAAACAGACTCTGGCAAGCCACACGGTGCTGGCTAACCTGTGTCACCACCTATCAGTTATCATGCTGGGGCAAGAAGGGTGCAGATCCTTTAGAGAAACTGCAGTTCCACAGCTCTGCTGGAGAACTCTGCATAAGCATGTCCCCAAACCCCAAAGGTATTCATCAAACATGAACACTCCTCAGGAGCTGATCTGAACTGACATTCAGTGGAGCAAACACACTCAAGCTATGACTGAGACAGGTAGCAGAATGGCAACCCCAGCTCAGAGGAGACAAAAATATTCAACCGCCAAGGTAAACGCAAGCGTGGGAATGAGCCCGAGAGAGATTCAGGCATTCAAACCCAAACAGGGAGAGCAAAACCACCCAGTGGGAGACAGAAGCTGCTCAGTGGCAATTATCTAGAGGTGGTACCCATGGTACCTATGGATTGGTAACTCCACTGAGGCAATGCTAATTAATCCAGTACAAGTTTGAACTGGAGACACAAGGGACCACCCCCCCCCCACACACACACACATACACCCTATCCCTGCTGTTCGGTTTATATTGTAACTCAGGGCATTGGGTTGAGGAATCAATGTCACTCCCAGCAAGGAAAATATAATGATAATTCTATAATGTCTTCGATGCTACTCTTATTTTGTTTCTTTGTTTTTATTTTACTTTTTCAACATTTCACCTGAAGGAAATGGTTCTTAGTTGTTTCCTTTCAGTTTTCATAGGAATCACTAGAAATAAGTATGTTTGATGGATGTTGTGCTGGTTACTTTTCTCATTGCTGTGACAAACTCTCTGACAACAAGCAACTCAAACGAGCAGGACCTTGCTTTGTCTCATGGTTCAGGATGACGAGGGTGAAAGTGTGGCAGCAAAAGTGGCAGAGGTAGGAGGCCACTGGTCACCTCGCAGCCACAGTTAGGAAGCATGAAAGACGGAACGCCAGTGCTCAGGGTACTTTCTCCTTCTTTTCCTTTTTATTCAGTGCAGGAGCCCAACCCATGAGATGCTTCTGCCGGCATTCAGGGTGACACCTGCCTCCTTATGTTAAGCCTTACTGGAATGCCCTCACAGTCATGGCCAGAAGTGTGTTTCTTACAGTGACGAGTAACCATCACAATTGTCCTCTTTCTGCACATACTTTATTGTGTCCTCTCTACTAGCAACTCATATGCTTCCCATTCCAATTTCCTCTTTCTCCATACTGTCCTCTTTTGACTTCATTCAATTATAATTTTCCATAGCTTTAATAACCTCTTAATTTGGATTGTCCTAAAAGCATCTGATCTATTATTGCCTTTGATCTTATTGGAGGTGCAATCAAGGCATCCAATTGCATTTTATCGCATTTTACTATTGGGATCACTTTCAGATCATTGTTTAGTTTCTGTGATTTCTCTTTTCCAAATAGTGGTTTTTGAAGGGGAGGGGAGAGACCAAGCACCACGAAAATAAGACAAACAAATGCAAACAGTAGGTTTGCTCTGCACAATCACCTCTGTTCAGAGTGCAAAATCTCTGAGGCTGAGCCATGCAGTATCCAACACAGTGGAAATCTGTCCTGAGCCATAGATTGAAGTGAGAATCACTTGGTTCTCAGAAAGGGGTCAGGCAATGGCAAATGCCTAAAGATGCTAGGGTCTAAGGCATGCCAGTGTAAAGCTTGATGATAGCCATACCTAGGGACCACAGTTATAATAACTACTGCCTGGGCCACAAACCACACATGGTACAAAAAACACAAAGTCCAACACAGAATTCATAATAAATATACACGGGTTCAGCTGTCATCACTTACTTAAGGAACTAAATAATCAAGTAGATAGATTATACGTCATCCATGTGATGTCTGGAGTCTCTATCATTCCCTTGGGGTACTGGCATATGGGGTACATGAACCCCATGGAACCATGGAAGGAGATTATTTTATGCATGATCCCAATAGCACGAGTTCACACTTACCGAGGCAGATCTAGACACCAGTCACTGCCAAATACCTAACTCACATTCCAGGTGAGCCCTGAGCTTCACACTATAGAATAGAAGAGAGAAAAGGGACTTGGTGACCAATGCACCAACTTACTACATCATTACAGTCTGAAGGAGGCTGTAATCACCTCAACTGTCAGCAACTTGTATTCCAAGTGTATTTTGTGTTTCAGAAAAAAAAATTCTATATACTATGCTTCAAACCATGCAGTCAAGTTTATTGCAAAGGAAATTTATGGACTGTCTGACATGATCAAAGAATCCATATGTCTGTCATATCATACAATATACCATCCACATGCGGGCTGCAAAACTTTCAACAGCCTGTGGAAGTCATAGGGAAGCACTAGTTCAGGCTGGGTACTGTGTGACGTTGGTATGTGGAATAGGCTCAGTATTAAGACAGCTTTATGTTATCGAAGACCTATATACTTAAAAGGGCTCTAAATATGAGGCTTTTACTCCCGTTGTTATGCCGCCTTATATTGTAACACTAAGTTGCCTAAATTAGTGAACCCATTTAACTTAGGCAGACTATCCCAGTGTGCTTATCACATGAGCCTACTGAATTTGAGTAAATATGGCAAAACAGTGATACACATGGGAAGGTTTGATGTGCCATTCCTGGCTTTAATGTGAATACAACATGGCAAGAAATATGGACAGTCTTCAGTTGTTGAAGGAGGCCCACAGAAAATAACAAGCAAGGGAACAAACACTCTGACCACAGGAAATTAATTCTTCCAAAACCAACAAGCAGTTGAAATAGAATTTACTTGGAGCCTTCAGGTACTCCTGCCAAAACCTGACTTTTAGTCTTGTGATACCATCAGTGTTGATCGGCCACTTTGTCCTAAGCTATTTCTTAATAAACGGATGAGGGCTGTAGAGATGGCTGAGCGGTTTAAGACATGTGTGCCTGCAAAACCAAAGGATCCCGGTTCGACTCTGCAGGACCCCCGTAAGCCAGGTGCACAAGGGAGCACATGGGAGCACATGCATCTGGAGTTCATTTGCAGTAGCTAGAGGCCCTGGCATGCCCATCCTGTCTCTCTCTCTCTCTCTCCCTCTCTATCTCTTCTCTCAAATAAAGAAATAAATAAAATGTATTTAATAACTGGATGATATTTAAGCATTTGTGTTTGTGGTCATTTATTGCATAGTTTTGGTTTTTTTGTCATTTTCTTTTACTTTATTTATTACACACACACACACAGAGAGAGAGAGAGAGAGAGAGAGAGAGAGAGAGAAGTAGAATGGGCAAACCAGGGCTTCTTGCTGCTGCAAATAAACTCCAGACGCATGCACCACTTTGTGCATTTGACTTGATGTGGTACTTAGGAACTGAACCCAGGTCATTGGGCTTTTCAGGCAAGCATCTCAATTGCTGAGTCATCTCTTCAGCACTATTATTTTGATAAGGGTCTCCAGCAACTCAGGCTGACCTGTAACTTGCTAAAGATGCTTGAAATTCAGGTATGCACCAGCATGCTGGATTTTCATGCAGTACTAGAGATTAAAATCAGAGTTTCATGAAAGCTAGATAAGCATTCCACCTACTGAGCTACATCTCCAGCTGCATTTATCATATATTAATAAAAGTAAAAGAGATTGTTAGACATGAGAATAATACTGGCCAAAAAGAGCAGTGGCTTTGGAATGTGTCAGTGGGTAAATATCAGAAAAGAATGATGAGAAAATATCTAGATTATCTTGCACAAGTTGTCAAGTCATGTGAAACTACCTTTAAGAGCTCTAGAGCACATGAGTAATGAGAAATTACAAACAAGAGAAAGGGACACACTTCCTGTGTTGTCACTTAAAACTTCAGAGAAGCTGTCACTGTTGTGTGGAAAACAAAATATGTAAGCAACTAACTTGGATATAAAAGGTGAGGATTTCTCTCTCTCTCTCTCTCTCTCTCTCTCTCTTCTTGCAAATGAATAAGTAAAAATTTACTTAAAAGGTGAGAAAATCCTACAGCTCCCCAAAATAAAATATTTAGAGTGCACATTTATTTATTCTCAGTTTTTATAGTAAAATACCACAAAAATTAAAATTTAGTAAAGAATCTATAATCAAAAGGATCTTCAAGTTGATGACTAGGATATTCTTAACATATTCAGAAGATGATAGGATGACAGATGACAAAATTAGAGATCAGTCATGGAAGCATCGCAAGGCTGAAGGCTTGGTGGTTAACATCATGGCAAAATTTCAAAGATCAGAAAACTCTGCCCTGGATCTGGCTCTTTTGATAGATTAAGGGTGTGCTCCCAGAACCACTGGGAAGCTTAAGGATGTTGTTTCTCATCTAGACCCAAGAGAACCAAAACGAGTGAAGGGATTATCTCAAAAGGATTTGCAGGTAAAACCCAACCCAATTCAGGAAAGATCACAGGCTCTTGACATATTTTTATCAGCCAGATTTCTATCAGTTTGACCAATAGGGCCAGAGTGTAGCAGAAAGCAGGCCCACAAAACGAATCTGTTGCAAATGTGAGCTACCTTTTGTACAAAGGAAAGGATTATTCTTAGTGAAGGGCAGAAGGGTGGAAATGATATTCCTGAGGGCTGCCACATGATGTCACTCCTACAACCTGAAATATGATGAAGGAAGTTCAAAATTTCCCCAATTTCAGAAAAGTTTCAACCGGCAGCTTCTATGTCCTTCATGTTCCTCTTTATGAACCAAACTGTCTAAAGTTGTCATTTGTGTCAGTCCCAACATTACACTGGGGGATGTTGAGAGCAGATAATTTATCTCTGTTTCACAAGCCCACACATGGGAGTGGAATTTTGCTCAGGAGCTGTTCCTAATAGATTGTACCCAGGAATCTCATCCTGTCCTATCTAGATGATTCTGATGAAAATTAGGACATTTAGCTGGTGCTGAGACCCTTGGAAACCTTGAGGGATGGTGGATGTCATTTGCTTTCAAAACAAACATGAGATGAGTGGACTATATTAGTCCAAATTCACAGTCTCCAAGATTCTGTTCATGTAGTATTCTTCTCATACATGACATCTGAGTTTTTGAAGAGGAGGAACTTTATTCCTCTGGCTGGTTTCTGCTCTGTTATATGGCTTTGGTATAGCTGATAGGAAACAGTTTCTTCCTGTGGCATTATGGGAGCCCCTGATGCACAATCGCCCAAATAAACCAGTTGCTGCTTTGTTGCTCTCACCACCACTTATAGTACTGCAGTTCACTGTCATCCTTTTTGGCCCCAGAAAGCTTCCTGTATGTCAGCTAGGTCTGCCTCAATTCATGCAGTGTTCTGCCTGCTGCTGTCTGAATTGTCATTGTGAAGTAAGATGGCAGGTGCTTTGATCTCCTTCTGAGTACCCATTGTTTCTTGTAGTCACCATATTCAGCCATATATGTCCTCAAGGAGGTCTAAGTCCCTTCTCTCTAAAGCATGTTCCTCTCATAGCCAGTCACATAGGTCCAGCTCTGATGAGCAAAGGGAATGGTATGGGTTGAAGAAAGTGCAATGGATATAGCTATTTGCTCACTGCCTCTTGCTGGATTCAGAACATCTGTTTCATAACCAAAAAATACTCATTACTAGTATGTTGCAGTCAGGTTTGCATTGCTGGCAGAAATCAACCAGCCAAGAGCAACTTTTGGGAAAAAAATGGCTTATTTTGGCTTATAGACTCAAGGGAAAGCTCCATGATGGCAAGAGAAAATGATGGCATGAGCAGAGAGGATGGACATCACCTCCTAGCCAACATCAGGTGGACAAAACAGTAGGAGCCTGCTCAAAACAATACACAACCTCCAAGAGGCTTTACTTTCCAAATTGCCATTAGCTGTGGATCTAGTATTCAGAACATGTAAGTTTATGGAAGACACCTGAATGAAACCACCACAATCCACCCTGGCCCCCACAAACTGATAAACATACATGATATAAAATACAATACATTCATCCAACTTTAAAAGTCCCCACAATTTTTATCAATCCCAATGATGTTCAAAGATTCCCATAGTCCAAGATCTTTCAACTGAGCCATAATACCAAAAAATTCACCCAAAATCCATAAGGCACAGAATAAACACTCACACTGCAAAGAAATATTCAACATTCAACCAGTACAAGATTTAAACAGGTCTGGCATCAAACTCTGTAGCTCCAAGACCAACAACTCCAGTAAATCTCCAAGTCCAGTAATTCTAGCCACTGACAGGTCTCTGGAGTTCCAATTCCACCCCTCCAGCTAGGCTCCTCACAGTCCTAGGAAACTTCATCCAGGCCAGCAGCTCTCCTTAGCAGCCATCTCTTGGTCCCAGCATCTCCACTGGGTCTCTCCTGCAATCCACAGTCCATCCTCATGGCTCCATCTGGTCTCCATGCTGACATTTCTTAGGAGACCTGCTTCACACTGTCCATGGCTGTTTCCAAAACACAAGACAGTATTGCAACTTCAATGACCCTCTCTTTCCTGCATTTCTTATGCTCCATAATACCAGGTGGGATGCCAATTAATTCAGGGGGGAATAAAGCAGACTTTGAAGAATAGGACACTCCAGCATTCAGCCCCCTTCAAAAGAGTCTACATTCTTCCTGTTGCACCAATGCAGGTCAGTTGGCCTAATCTCAAATGTTGTATTCTCTCATATAATTACAGCTGAATGGGCAGAAGTTTCAGCCCAAGTATTTCATTTTTTTTTCTGTGTCATATTCCTCTGCTCATACCAGTCCAGTTTCTACACAATGCAACCCTGCTCAAATACTCAGACATGGGCATAACAGCAAGCCTCTCACATAAACTGCGTGTAGCCCACTCCAAGCAAAGCTCTTTCTTATCCTCACAATTCAAACCTCACAGTCCATAGTTCTTACTGCATTCAGGTCTTTAAATTCTGACCAGAATAGTCCATCAGTCTGTGCTTACAGCACTGCGAGGCATCTCTTAGGCCAGGGTTTCGAATCCTCTACATTCCTCTTCACAATAAGCTCCAAAAGGCCAAAGCCACACAGTCAGGTGCTAGTAGCTACCCCGCTCTTGTACCAACTTTATTGTTGCAGTCAGCTTCACATTTCTGGCAGAAATCACCTGATCAAGAGCAGCTTTTGGGAAAAAGTGGGGGTATTTTGGCTTAAAGACTTGAGGGGAACCTCCATGATGGCAGGGGAAAATGATAGCATGAGCAGAGGGTGGACATCACCCCCTGGCTAACATAAGGTGGACAATAGCAATAGTAGACTGTGCCAAACACTGGAAAGGGTTAACTGGCTGTAACACCCATAAACCTGCCCCCAACAATACACTGCCTCCAAGAGGCAATAATTCCCAAATCTCTATCAGCTGGGAACCCAGCCTTCAGAACACCTAGGTTTATGGGGGATACCCAAATCAAACCATAACACAGTCTCATTTGTTTTTGGTCTCAAAAAAAAAAAACATATACAGGGACTTTGAGAGATGGATTAATTGTTAAAGGGACTTGATTGCACAGCCTCTGGCTTGACTTTGTTTCCCTTGTACCCGTATAAAGTCAGATGCACAAAGTGGTATGTGCAACTGTTGTTTGTTTTCAGGAGCAAGTCATGTCCATTATCTCTCTATATACTCACAAATAATTACATAAAAATATAAAAAAGAAACACATACATGTAAAAATGCAGATTCTGTTTTGGAGATAGTCATCATATTGGAAAAATGAAAAAAAAATCTTAACTCTAAAAAATGCTTATTTATATTTTCCAAAAACCTTGAGCATCCAATAATCTTAGGTTTTGGTTAGATTTACAAGAATTTCCAATAGATATAAGAAGCTATAAGATAATTATTAGTATTATCTTTTGGCTGCAACCATTATCTGATAGAGGCAGACGAAAGGGTCTATTTCTGCTTACAGTTCCAAGGAGTAGAGTCTATAATGCAGAGAAAGAGTCATAATGAGATCATGATGCAGATGGCTACTTTGCATCCACAGTCAGAGAGGAGAGAGGAATGAATACTAGTGCTTAGCCAGTTTTCTCTTTTTCATTCAGCCCAGGGTCCCAGCCCAGGGAGGCGTGCCCTCCACAGTAAAAGTGGGTCTTCCCACATCAGTTAACTTAATAAAATAATCCGTTGTAGACATGCACTGAGGCTAGCCTACTCTAGATAGTCCATTACAGGCAGGCCCTGAGGCTAGTTTCCTAAGCACTCTAGGTCATGCCAAGCTGACAATCAGTATGAACCATCAGAAGATTCAAGGCACATGATTGTCTCTCGGAGTCCCCAGAAAAACCAACACTGTCAAATACCTTGATTTTGGATGCTAGCAACTAGCATCATGAGAAGGTTATTTTCACTTGTTTTGAGCCATAAACAGTAAGTACAGTGCCTAGTTGTGCCAGCCCTAGGAGACACAAACATAGGCATGTGACCTCTTCTCCAGGTCTCAACTCATCTAACTCTTTTAAGTCCTCATTGCTCAATCTGTTTTTCACCAATTTATCTTCCACACCTCTTGTTCTTATGGACTTTGTGGGAGGGACAGATGATTTTTGTGTGTTTGTGATTTCACGTTGATATCAATTACTTTCAGATTATTAGATAGGTGAGATTTATAAGAAAACTGAAATTGGCTAGATAGTTACAGACTGAGAAAAACATGGAATGGGTTATAGAGATAGAAAAGTCTTTGAAAAGGGATAGTAGATAGTATACTAAGTCAATTAACTAATATGTTTTCTTGTGCTAATTTTGCTTCTTTGGGCCATTTAAAACCCAGAATTATGATAGTAAGTATTTAGCTAAAATGACCTACTATTTTATGAAATGCCATTTGAAACAAACAAAAAAAAAAGGATGGACTATTGGGAGCAAAATTATAAAGTAGATATTTACTGCAAATACATGAGAAAACAAGAGAGCAATTTCTAGATACTCTCAGCCAAATATTTGATTCTGAAATAAAATTCAAAGATTATAAAAAAGATCACAGCCTTAAATTATGTTTCTTTTCAGGAAAATAAATGTCAAAACATGAAAAGTCATTGGTTGGGCTGGAATATCTTCATTCAGACATTTTTTTTTTTTTTTTTTTGAGGTAGGGTCTTACTCTAGCTCAGGCTGACCTGGAATTCACTATGTAGTCTCAGGGTGGCCTTGAACTCATGGCGATTCTCCTACCTCTGCCTCCCGAGTGCTAGGATTAAAGGCGTGTGCCACCACGCCCAGCTCAGACAATTTTTAAAAACCAAACTATAATGCTTTATAAAAGAAATAGATATAATAAGTAAGCTGTCAAGTGAGATAGATTATTGAAACTTTAAGCATTAAAAAAGATCACTCTCCTCAGAAAATGGTATAAGAAAAAAAGATCAGAGAGCGTGGAGTGAGAATGATGATAATATTTGTCATTTAAATTGCCTTCTAATTATCTAAGTACTATGTTGGGAATGAATATATGCTGATTGAAATGAAAGAAAATATTCTTAATAGGTTGAAAGAAAGGGTTGATTCATACAACTGAGGATTTTGAAATACTTTAGAAGGTGTTTTCATTACTATACTAACTTTTGGAATTTTTTCTATAAAGAATTAGGAAACTCATACCAGGCATGGGGGCGCATGCCTTTAATCCCAGCACTTGGGAGGCAGAGGTAGGAGGATTGCTGTGAGTTCGAGGCCACCCTGAGACTACATAGTTAATTCCAGGTCAGCCTGGACCCTACCTCGAACCCCCCTCCCCACAAAACAAAATAGAATTAGAAACTCACTGATTGCTGCCTTTTCTGTGGAAATATATCTTTAGCAAACAGTAACTCAAGCAATATGAATATGAATAATTGAACCACCTACTTGTAGATAAGTACTGTGTTTGAGAGGGTGCATGTGAATAGGAAAATCAATGAGCATATTCCCATCCTGAAGTTTTCCATTTCTACCTATTTTCACTGTTTTTTCTCTATTGAAAGCCACCACCTCTATCCTCCAAGACTGCTGCCAAACATGTTAATTGGTTGACCAGTTTCCACTTTTCATTATCAATTACCTGCAAGGAAGTCAGAAAGAATTAGGACAGTTTACTCCTCTGACTATAGTAGTGCCATGCCTTGACATAGCAGTTATTGTCAAATTCAACATCATCACTGTAGCTCATATGGCCTTTTGCCATGTGTACCATGTATCTGACCTTATCTCATCTCATGTCTGACTTCTTTCTGTCAGTGGTGTGGGCCATAAGTCTCTCTGTTCTCTCTTGCTTGCTTCAAATTGGTTACAGTTGTAAAAATGTTATGTTTGCTTGTGCTTGGCTTGGCTCACAGTTCTAAAGCATGAGGCCAGCATTTACATGGCACCTGGTGGGGCCTTCATGAGTTCACCTTAATGTGGTAGAGGACCTCCCAAGCATGTTAGCTCAAGTCTCTTCCTCTTTTCAGATTTGGGAGGTAATTAGGATTAGATGGGGTCATGAGATGGGGGCCTTCAGGATGGCATCTAATCCTAATTACCTCCGAAATCTCTCACCTACAAATGCCATTAACATCTGAATTTGAAGATTAAATTTCCACACATTAACTTTTTTGCTGTTGTTGTTATTTTCGTGGTAGGATCTCACTCCAGCCCAGGCTGACCTGGAATTCACTATGGAGTCTCAGGGTGGCCTCGAACTCACAGCAATCCTCTTACCTCTGCCTCCTCAGTGCTGGGATTAAAGGCGTGCGCCACCATGCCCGGCGAACTTTTGAAGGACATATAAAGTCACTGTAGTTTAACGCATTTATTTATCTTTCCCAAACGATTATAAATTATTTGATAATGAAGACCAAAACTATACTACTTACATTTATCCAATTTAGTTTAAAATCTGTTAATAAAGTAACCATGTACATCCTGTGATTCTGGGAAAATGTTGGTCATGATGGTGTACATTCGATAATCTCTGAATCTCATAAAAATAGATGGGAAAACTGTGTACAGAAAAACAACAAAAAAAAGCGTGCTCAGCAGAGATAACGAAATTTACAATTTAATGATGACCAGTGATATTAGAGTTTATGAAAGAAGAAATAGATGGAAGCAATGGCAGGTCTGACAGTTAAGAGAACAGGAAAGTCCCCAGAGTCACCACAAGGTCACTAAAAGCCCTCTAGACCAATCTGAGAAAAACAGCTGAAGTCATTGGGTTTGACAAGCGGACATCACAGAGAATGTTGCTCCTGGGTGAGTTCAGAAGGGGCCTGGGGCAGTCTGATCGAGAAGAGCTTGAAATGAGCCAGAGAAAACTATGCCTAGCAGGGCCTGATCCTGAGGAGTAGAATAACACGGGAACATAATAGGGACAGGAGAGGAAGGAAAGACAGACACTCAGAAAAATATGGGAGAAACACAGGTAGGCCATCTTAGAATGCAAATTGGTTTGTGAGTGTGTGTGTGTGCGTGTGTGTGTTCCTTCATAACAGCAGAAGGGGAAGTTGTGAAAAGTTAGAAAGTCTACCTTAAACTAAGCCTGATCTTGAAAGTTTGGACTAGATAACTTTGCTTATATATTGATGTATAAAAACATTAAGGTTAAACTTCCTAAAATTCTGTGTTATATGGGGCTGGAGAGATGGCTTAGCGGTTAAGTGCTTGCCTGTGAAGCCTAAGGACCCTGGTTCGAGGCTCAATTCTCCAGGACCCACGTTAGCCAGATGCACAAGGGGGCGCATCTGGAGTTCGTTTGCAGTGGCTGGAGGCCCTGGCGCGCCCACTCTCTCTCTCTCTCTCTCTGCCTCTTTCTCTCTCTGTGTCCGTCTCTTTCAAATAAATAAATAAAAATTAAAAAAAAATTCTGTGTTATAAACAAAGACAGGATGAGCCAGATCTATATCTGCTATATGGCTATAGTCAATTAGGCCAACAAAATTTCTCTACAAAGTATATCAAAAGCATCTCCTAGCTGAGTTTGGTCATGCACACTTGTCATATCAGTAATTGGGCAGAAGCAGGAGATTGTGCCACATAGTGAATCGTTGACACACACACACACACACACATACAAAACCAACAAAATACACACACACACACACACACACACACACACACTAGCACACACTTATTATTTCTAAATAAGATAAAACACAATAAAACTAACAAGGCATGAAAAACAACTTGCTTTCAGAATAAAAAAAAAAAAAAGATTTGTATATCCTTTTCAGCAGAAAACTGACATTTTCTCCAATAATTTCCCAAAATGACAACACGACGTGAAAGAAGAAAGTTACCCTATGCAGGTTCTCTAGTCTTCTGAGAACCATGGAGTTATCCCTCTGCCCCGTGTAGGGGAACCTACAAAAGGGTGCTCTGCTACACGGAATGTGTTTTGTTGAACAAATAGTCTGTCTTCCTGTTTGGAGTGAAATTCTAGGTCTATGACAGGGTCTGAAGGGTAAAGGTATTATCACCATACATGAACCACATGGGGACCTCAGTTTCTCCGGAACCGTTCGCAAGTCTTCTCTTGTGCTCTGAGATCCAAATCTATAACTTTGTAAAATTTATGTTTTTAAATATTTTTATTTTTTTAATTTATTTGCAAGGAGAGAGAGAGAAGAGAGACAGAGACCAAGAGACTGGGCATTCCAAGGACTCCAGCCACTGAAAACAGACCGCAGATACATGCCTCACTGTGCGCCTAGCTTTACATGGGTACTATGGAACCAATCTCTGGTCATTAGACTTTGCAGACAAGTGCCTTAACTACTAAGCCATCTTTCCAGCCCTTAGAATTTATTTTTAAGGAAGAGAGAGAAAGAGAGAGAGAGAGAGAGAGAGAGAGAGAGAGAATGGGTGCACCAGGGCCTCTAGCCTCTGCAAAAAAACTCCAAGTGCATGTGCAACTTTCTGCATCAGGTTTTACGTGGGTACTGGAGAATCAAACCCAGTCATTAGGTTTTGCAGGAAAGTGCTTTATTCACTCTCTAGCCATATCTCCAGCCCCAAATCTCTGACTTTTCAGTGGGGAACCCAATCCAAGTTTTATACCTAGAATATGACTCTCCATAGATGTAAGCAGAGTCCAGACATTGATAAAATTTGAATGGTCCTTAAATATTAAACATTAGCATGAGTAAAAATTTTCCTAGGAAGCCCCGATGTAAAGATAATCTTGAAAAAAAATACATGTATAAAAAGCATAGCTAAATTTATGTATGTGTTAGTGTAAAGGCAAGGTTTCATTTAAGAAAAATTTTACAAGCTGTGTCCCTTAAAGAGAGCAGTTAAATTCTGCATTTCCACAGTTCAAACTGTATCTGTTCACTGAGATGCTATAACAAAGGAAAACATGGAAATTCGTTGCTCCCTGATTCTGGAGACCATAAGCCCAAAGTCAACGCAGTAGCAGGGTTGGTTTCTCTGAATGGTCTCTCACTTTGGCTTGCCGTGCTTTTGCGGCCTCCCTGTGCTTGTCTGTTTCCTAATATCTTTTCTACCCAATAGATTAAGACCTAGCTGTATGATCTTTTGAAAGGCCTTATCTCCAAAAGCATTCAGGTTTTCAAGTACTGAAGTTTAGGATTCTAATACATCAATTTTGCATGGAGCAATTTGGTCCATTAACTACCCAAAGGGATTTCCCTTTAAAAAAATTAGAATTATAGAGCTCTGATGTGAATGCAATTGATTGAGAAGATTCTTCCATGTGACATAACTTCAGAATATTGGAGACAATGTCCACTGAGCCAGAAACAGGGTGGAACTCCAGTGGAATCAAATGTTCTAGAAGGAATGTCTAGAAGTCCTTACTTATCCTGCAACATATACAGGACCTGGCTGTTAAATTTACAAAGCATCAGGATTTTGGTGGCAGCAATGTGGCCGCAGATGTGAAATGATATCAATTCAATATTCTTTTGTTCTTTTACACTAAATGTTCAGTTCAAATGAATGTAGTTGCCTATCACTTCCATCTCCCAAGGATAATTGGTGGATAAATTCACCAAAAAGAAGAGCAAAGAAGATCTGAGTAATGGAAACATGATTTGGAGCTCTGAAATATTTCATTCAATGTACATTTACGTTATTTTTCTTTTTGAATTTGCAATCCTCAGCAGTGAAATAATACTTTATTTTTTTAAAGGCACTTTAGGGATGGAGCTACTATGTTTGGGAACCACAAAATTTCTGGTCAATATTAATCAGTGTCATGACATGGAAATCACAGCTCTAACATGCAAATAAGTTAGTGGCAGTTCCACATTTACTAGATGTAAAAGCCTTAAGGCAACATTAACGTCAAAGTTTTCCTTTGAAATTGAAAACTTCCTTTCCTGGTGAGTTACCATTCCTTGATATATTTAAGTCAGAAAAATGACTTCCCTACTTATGCTTAATTACATTTTTAAGCATCTACAAAATTATAGGAATGAGTTCTTTATAGGAGTGAGCTTTGCTCTGTTTTTTTTTTTTTTTTTTTAGGAAGGGAGGGTTTGTTTCCACCCACTGTTGGGGGTTTCAGTCTGTCGTGTCAGGGGTAGAAGCAAGAGCAGCTGCTCACCCTCACTGGACAGCGAAGAAGCAGAGAGCCAGGGGTGCTGCCGCTCACCCAGCTCTCTCCTTTGTAAAGCGTTTTATTGATAATATTCCTGCATGAACATGATATATTTTGATCATAAACACCTGTAAATAACTTCTTTTGTCCCCCTTTCCCCTTCCACTGTACCGTTCTTTCCAACTAGTCACTCTTCTATTTTTATTTATTTATTTTAAATTTTTTGATTTTTTTTTTTTCCGAGGTAGGGTCTCACTCTAGCTCAGGCTGACCTGGAATTCACTGCGTAGGTAGCCTTGAACTCACGGCGATCCTCCTACCTCTGTTTCCCAGGTGCTGGGATTAAAGGCATGCACCACCACACCCGGCCACTCCTCCATGATGCCTTTTTACTTTTCCTCCTCCGTCAGTCCATGATGGAATGTTGATGGGACCACCATTGTATAGGTCTTGTATTGGTGACAGCAACCACTGTGAGGTCATGATGTAGCAGCCACTTCATGTCTGTAGACAGTGCTGCAAAGCACTGCTCCCCACTCCCTGGCTTTTATATTCTTTCTGTCCCTGTTCCATAAGGTTTCCTGAGTAGTGGAGAGCTTGACGCAGATGCAGTGCTGAGCACTTCGCAGCCAACTTCTCAGCACTTGGGTGGATTTTGAGACTTCCCACTAGTCAACACCACCTACAAAAAGAAACTTCTCCGGTCAAAGGTGAGAGCAGCACTAATTTATGAACATAAATATGAATATTTGGAGGGCAATTTCTTGGGCACAACATATCCATTTAGCCAAACAATTAGGGCCATCCATAGGCTTTTGACTAAGTTTTCAGTATCAGGCATGCATTCTCTCCTCTGCAGCAGGTTTCCAACTCAATAGAAGAGCAGCTGATCACTCCATAACATATATGTTTGCATACAGATCTTAACTTTCCTTTTTTTCACATTACTTGTGAGAGGCTTGCTCCTGTTTTCATGCCTTTAGTCTCTGAAACTTGAATGCTGTGGTAGGGTAAGCACTTAGGCAAGATAAAGGTTCAAAAACAAAACAATAACTAGACGTTCTTATGTAGAAACCTCTATAGCCCTGTTTCATCACCAGGCATTCATAATGCAGAAGCTTGCTGTTACTTATAGCTGAAAAAAATTATATAATTCTCTAAAGAAGAGATATTTCAAAAAGTGACATTAGGAAATTTGATTAAATAGAAATCTTAAGAAGATATTCTTCAATTCTGTCAAGTACAACAATCCCAAGGAAAGCCTAGATTTTTATATAAAATCACAACCCCAGCTATGATCAGACAATGTTAGGATTCAGAGTTAGGAAAACAATTTGCTTACTAAATACATGAGAAAATGGAGGGAGAGAGAAATCAATGGCTTATCCAGTTACACTACAATCCAGTTCCAGAGGTTGAATTAAATGCAGAATTCCTGAATCTCCAATCTCTGAACCTAGCGCTTTGCTACATTAAGCCATCATGTCTTTGCAGGGCTTTAAGGTGTATGAAAGTGTCTTCGTGTAATATTCCTTTGTGCATTACCTTGCCTCTCACTCAAAATGCTCTTTGCAATAAGCAAAGAAACTATTTTAACCATTTATATTCATTTGCAAGCAGTGAAGGCTCAAGAGACTGGAAATAATGCAACGAAGATGACATAGAAACAAATATATGCAAGCTCAGATGTGTGCCATCTTACCACAGAGCTTTGAATATTCCCTCAACCATCAGCTCAATGTCTGAAGTAATTTGCTGACCAAATCCTCTGCTAGGCCTCCCTCAAGCCAAGTGCATTTGGTGTCCTCTCGAGCTCCATAACAGGTTGCCAGCTCCTTTCTGCTGATGCAGCCGGAGGCACTCTTATTATATTACAGATGTGCCACAGAACCCCCCCCCCCAGCCATTGGGGAGTGGATAACCTTATATTCTGACTCACTAAGATTGGTTCTAACTGAATTTTAGATATTTGTTCTCCCCTCTCCTGCCAGTCAGACAGTGTAGGAGTAAGATTTATTATTTTGCCTTTTCCTGGCAAATCAATAAGGTTAATAGAAATAGAATTCAACTCCTCCATGAAATTTAACACAAAGTAAAACTGGCTCTCCTTCCCAGATCTTCGTGTCATTGTCTACTCAAGGAAAACCACTTAATCAATAAACATCTGATGAAGATTAGCCATTTGCAGGCAACTGTGCTACACTCTGGGGAGTCTATGCTGAACATGGCATTCTCTGTCCAGGATGCCTCCTTTTATTTAGGCTGTTGGTAAAACTAAAAAGGGAATGTTTGAATCATGAAGGCATACTTATTTTGGAGATAACTCAGCATGCAATTAATATGCAGCAATACAATGAGACAGGGTATATAAAACTTATTTTGGAATCAAGAATTCTTTATATTTTATTTTTATTTATTTATTTGAGAGGAGGGGGCGAAAGTGAGAATGGGTACACCGGGGCCTTTAGCCACTGCAAACAAACTCCAGTTGCGTGCGCCACTTTGTGCATCTGGCTTTTGTGCATCCTAGGGAATTGATTCTAGGTCCTTTGGCTTTTCAGGAAAGCACCATAAACTCTAAGCCATCTCTCCATCTGAAAAGATTTGTTTTTCCTTTGTATAGTCTTTATTTTATGACAAGCTCTTTTTTTGTTATTTTTATTAATTTATTTGAGAGCGACAGACAGAGAAAAAGAGGCAGATAGAGAGAGGGAGAGAGAATGGGCATGCCAGGGCCTCCAGCCACTGCAAACGAACTCCAGACGCGTGCGCCCCCTTGTGCATGTGGCTAACGTGGGTACTGGGGAGTCGAGCCTCGAACCGGTGTCCTTAGGCTTCACAGGCAAGCGCTTAACCGCTAAGCCATCTCTCCAGCCCAATGACAAGCTCTTTTAATGACGTAAGGATGCACTGTGATAATTTTTCAGAATCTTGACTTCTTATACTTCTGGCTAAAATTGACCAAATTTGTTATAAAATTATTTTTGTTTAAAAAGCACAATGATTTATATTTTTTTCTTGGTTAGCTTTAGTGCTTGATATTGTTAAATTTTCCCTACCCTTACTTTTTCTTTCCTCCCGCCTCTCCTTCCTTCTGTTTTACTTCCTTCTTTATTTTTGGTAAGCTTCATGTTTAAAAAAAATACTTTATGAAGGCTCATGTTAATTTGAATTAATTCTAGTTATCCACTGATAAACAGTATGAACACAGCTATATGTGGTATTTTGGAATGCACATGGCTCATGAGTCTATGCAGAATTAGGAAGAAAAGGAACTCATTCAAGTTAAGTCTAATGCACTTTTTCCTCTACTTTAAGAAGTTGACACAAATTACCTGTAATAACTTTGTTTGGTTTAATATTAAAATGACTGTGTGTATGTGATATATGCACATATGTATACATGACTGGTGAATGCACATTGAGTACAGATGCATGTGCCCTGTGTGCACTTGTGTGAAGGTCAAAGGAGGACATCGGGTGCCCTCCTCTATCATGCCTAGGCCTCATTTCCTATCAATGAGGACTCTTCCTAAGTCTGGAGCTCACCCTTGTGTAGTTAGACCAGTTGACTAACAAGCCCCAGTGATTTTTCTGTCTCCATCCTACTGAATACTGGATTACAGGTGTGTATCCACACCTGGCTTTTTATGTGGGTGCTGGAAGGTGAACGCTGATCCTCATGCTGGTTCAGCAAACACTCTAACCCCCTGAGGTACTGCCCAATCTCCTGAGAATATGAATTCTTAAACTGAGAAGGAGAGCACAGGCTTTGACCTGATCTGTGATTTACCTTGACCGATAGCCATGCTAATTCTAAGTAGCTTCAACTACAATAACCTACAAGGTTATAAGCATTACGCAGAATCATTTTGGTAGAGAGCCACCCCATCATACCTCCAAAGGGCCCCGGCTGAAACTAAGAAAAATTGGCGAAACAAGCAAGGGTGCTGTTTTCCCGATGAACCAGATACCAGCAGAAGGGGGAAGGAGATTAACACAGAGAAAAATCAACTCCTACCAAATCAGAGAGCCAGAGCCTCAGAGGCCACCAACACCTCATCACTGAAGCAGACCAAAAATGAACCCAACATGGCTCAGGGAAATTTTGCGGAAGAGGGGGCGGAAAGAATATCAGAGCCACATGTTGGGTTATGATATGCAGAGACATTTATTTTACACATAACTGTGGGCTAACTCCACAATGCATGACCCATATACCTCAACAAGGAGGGACGAAGGGGAGGGGGTAGGTCACGGATGAGCCTAATAATGGTACCAAACTGACAGTATTTGCTGAATACAAAACTAACTAATAAAGAAAAAAAGAAAAAAAAAGAATCATTTCGGTAGATCTGTTCTCTTGAATATCATATCAATAGGATGGTAGAAATCCATTTTTCAATCACTAAGAATTATGTATAAACACACACATACACACGCACATATTCCAATATACATATACCAGCATACCTTCACACACACAAACACACACACACACACACACACACACACACACACCTTGTGGTGTCAAATATTTGATACTCTTGTGCCTAAACTTTCATAAAAAGCAATAGAAATTTAAAATAACAAGACCTGCATTAAAGTTAAAATTAGTGCTAAAATGTTATTTTAAAGACTATTCCCTGCTTGAAGAACTGTGCTGAGTTAATACAACTAGGATGTGAAGGAAAGCAAGGGATTTGCTGGTCGGACACGGGGAGCACACTATCATTCCTCCTGCATTGTGCAACCTCAAGCAAAAAAAAGTATCTCTGGTCCTTGGTTTCAATTATTGGCACAGAAGATACCCTTTGTAGGGGATGTGGTGTAGCAAAGCATAAGTGAAATAAGGAAATGAAAGCTCTCGCCTGTCACAGGTTATATCCATTAATGTGAGTGTGTGTGTGTGTGTGTGTGTGTGTACGTGTGTAGTTGTGTTTGTGTGGGAGGTGAGGTACATGTATGTGTTGATGTGCTGCCCTGTGTCCACACCTGTGGGGGAAGGAGAAAAGCACTGGGTTCCCCTTCTGTCACTCACCTGCCGGTTTTTCCTTCTAAAGATGAGTGTCTTGCCACCTGCCTATCTTCCCTTCCTCTGTGGTTTGCTGTTTTTAATTTGTTTTTATCCACACCCCTGACCTGTGAGCCTCAGTGACTTTCCTGCCTCTGCTTCCTAAGACTGCCATCACAGATGTGCACAGCTACACCTAGCAGCTCACGTGGGTGTTGGGGGAATCACATTTGGGCCATCTCCAGCCCCGTCAGGCCCTCATGCTTCTGCAAGGAAACACAAGTACCAGTAAACCATCTTTGCAGCTCTCGTGTCCATTGTTTTTCTCGCCACAGATCTTTACCAGAGGCCAAATATATCCACAGTCAAAACAAAGCCCTTTCTATGATTTCTCAGTAATAAAGACATATCACTTTGAATCTGTATTCTTCCTGAGCCATGCTTAGAGTTTTTTTTTTTTTATTTTTAAATTTCTGCTCCAAGGAACAAAAACCAGGATCTGAAAAGTGGTTTTTATCGCGATTTCCTTACGTCTCTCAAAACACTGAATCTGATCAAGGTACCAGCGACTTCCAAGAACAGCGATTATTAGCTCTCTTTTCTTGCTCACTTGACAAGCAATGGCATTCCCCTGATGCTCAACCGTCTCTATTTGCCAATTTGACTTGATCTTGAGTCACCTGTGAGGGATTATGTAGATTATGTGAGCCTCTGAGGCCATCTGTGAGGGATTATCTTGATTAGGTAATTTAAGGTGGGAAGACCCACCTGAACTGTGGGTGGCACTCTTCCATGGGCTGGGGTCCTGGACTGTATCTAATGGAGAGAGCTGGCTGAGCAACAGCATTCATCGTGCTCTGCTTCCTCGCTGTGGACTGAATGCGAGAAGCTGCCTCAAGCTCCTTCTGCCCTGCCTTCCCTGCCACGATGGAGTGCCACCTGGAAGTGAAAGCTGAAGTAAACCCTTCTTCCCTTCAACAGTGACAGTCAGGCATTTTGTCCCAGCAACGAGAAGACAAATGACACACTGACAGAAACCATCCATTCTCTTTATATTACTTGCTGTCCCCTAGTCCAAGTAATATGTGAATTTTCCATACACTACATTACTTAATTTTTAAAACACCTTGTGATACATTCAGTTTAGTGTCAATTATAAAAATTAGAAAGGAAAGCTCACCTTCAGTGACATTAACAACTGGCTAACAAATATTAAATATGAAGAATGGAAGGAAATATTAAGATTTTTTACAGAGGGTTATTTATCATCAACGCTGTGATGTTCAACATCTGTAATACACAGTGGAGCTCTGTCAATTTCAAGTGTTGCTCATTCATCCTACATGAAAACCAGCTTCGTAATGCTTGCTGCTTGTGAGACATGTGTTTTGTATGACTTGTTATTATTATCACCATTATTTAGTTTTACCTATCCTTTTGGATGCTTTCCCAGTGTTTTCTGACTTCCAAGGAGTTTCCAAGTAAGGATTCTGTGAATGAGGCCCCAGGGCATCTCTTGCTATCTGATTTCATAAATTTAGGTTGCTTTCTATGGGCCTCATTTTTTCACTAAAAATAAATATTATGCTGGGCATGGTGGCACAAGTTTATAATCCCAGCACTAGCAAAGCTGAGGTAAGAGGAACACTGTGAGTCTGAGAACAACCTGAGTCTAATTTCAGGTCAGCTAGGCTAGAACAAGACCCTACCTCAAAAAAAAAAAAAAGTTTTTGTTTTCCTATTAAAATACCTACCTCATAAATTTATTTCAAAGTTAAATGAGATAATCAACATGCCATTTTTTATTATTCATTTTTTTTATTATGGACATAGAATGGATGCATCATGTGTTGGCCATTTTTGAAACCCTAAGATGGTATAATTCTATCATTCATGGAGATGGTAATAATAATGATGTAAAAACATGATGTCGCAGTTATCTTTGCATTACTGGACAAGCACTTGACCAAAATTAGTTTATAGGAGAAAAGGGTTTATTTTGGGCTTACAACTTAGAGGGGAACATCATCAATGGGGAAAAATCTGGCTCATTTTTCATAAATTCAAGCAGGGAGACACTATCAAACAGCTCACAAACACCAGCAAACACAAACAGCCAGAACTCCAAACTGCTCTCCACACACCTTCGAGCTGGACTCCAAGGTCTACCCCCAGTGACAAGCCATCCTGTACCAGGGCTGTGCCTGTTAGTGGCTTAAGTTGCAAGCTCAATTTTAGTTACAAAATAAAACACAAGAGACTCTGGGGTCAATACTTTCAACCTATCATATTCAAACTACTACACATGATATCAGTCTTAGGTTATTTACTACTGAAAACAACTAACTATTAGCTTGTTTATAGATACCCTGCTTGTTCACTTTGGAAAATACTCCAGCAAATTAAAAAAAAATGTTTAATTTGCATGAAAAACATAAGGACATTATTTAGTGGTTATGAAGACATAGATGAAGTCTTAATAAAAGATAATGTGATTTCTTTCAAGTTGCATGATGCTTTTGAGATTCATTTCTAATATAACATCTATCAATACTTCATTTCTTTGTAATGTATTAATGAATTATATCCCATTGATTGAACATGATGCATTTTGTTCATTCATGCATTGATGTACAATTGAGTAATCTCTACCTTTTTATTTTATTTATTTATTTGAGAGAGAAAGACAGAGAGGGGGAGGAGGGATGGAGATAATGAGCATGCCAGGGCCTCTAGCCAGTGCAAATGAACTCCATTCGTATGTGCCACCTTGTGCATCTGGCTTACATGGGTACTGAGGAATTCAACCAGGGTTCTTAGGCTTCACAGGCAAGTGCCTTAAACACTAAGCCATCTCTCCAGCCCATCTCTACCTTTTGACTACTGTAAATTGTGAGGATATAAACATTTGCACCCAAGAATGTATTTTAATATGTGTCATTTATGTGAAATTACTACATGAATAAATATTTTCATAGATGTAAAGCAGAGAAGGTGGGGAGGCAAAGGGACTGGATCATCTCAATGCCTATGGGGTTTCCTTTTGAGATGGTGAAAACACCTTGGAGGTGGATACAGGTGATGAATCAACACTGTGGATTCTACTAAACAATATACTCTTTGTTCCTTTGCTTCTCATCACACTTTTATAGGTGTACTTTATTTCTTGAATTTATTTATTTATTTATTATTTATTTGAGAGATTTATTTATTTATTTATTTATTTGAGAGAGAGAGAATGGGTTCATCAGGGCCTTCAGCTGCTACAAATGAACTCCAGAAGCCCCTTGTGCATCTGCCTTAGGTGAGTCCTGAGGTAGTCGAACCTGAGTTTCTTTGGGGGCAAGTACCTTAACCGCTAAGGCATCTCTCTAGCCCTTAAACTTATGTTTGATTAGCATATAAATATTAGGCATCATATATTTTTATTCCATTTATTTTAGTTGCTTCTTATATTCCCTCATCTCTCTCATCTGCTTGGCCCTCTTATATCCTCCACATCCAAAGTCTCCTTTCCAGTACTCAGCTTCTCTTATTTACCTTCTCTTTCTCTCCTTTCTAACTCTTTTGAACTATACACTCTTAAATTGCTTACCAATGTTATGTAATGGGAATTAAATCTGTACAAGCAGCAAAAGCTTATGTGAAATCTAAAATTAACCACTCTGCTTTCTGGAAGTTCTTAAAAACATATTCACTTGTAAATATGAACTTAAAACTCTGATATTATCCAATTAGTGTTGGTCTACATCTTTCCTGTATAGTTTCCATAATAAAATAAATTTGTAATGTCTTCAGCCTGAATCTATGCAATTAAATTCAAGACTAAAGTGCATAATCAATACTAATAAATCCAGACTATAGTATATTCTAACAGTTCATTAATTCCTTATAATTGGATTAAGAGAGTATTTACCTGACTCAATAAATCAATAAATATCACATTCTGCCTTAACTCCATATAACCTGAAAATGCATTCCTAAGAACAAATAGATTTGAACTACATGTTTGGTGAAGGGATGTGGACAAATAAATATGTTAATAAGAATGTGAATAACACGTCATTTACAATTTATTTAAAGAGTAACTTTTGATAAAATTTCATTTGTCTCCTTGATGGTACATCCTAATATTTTTGTAATTTATTATCGCAGTGGTTAATAGTTAAAGATAAGTAATGTTTCACAAACATTCAATTACGAAGATGAAATAGGAGAAACAATAAGTAGATCTGCTTATTGGAAGAATCAGTGAGGGTAAAAAAAAAAAAACCTGATGAGGGGTAACTAATATTTGCTCTGTTTTCCACTAACCATCAATTTACATATGTTTTACTCTGTATACTACAGAACTCTAGAACATACTGCAGAATAAGTATGGCAGCTAAGAGCCAGAGGTTGTATGGGTACTAAAGTTGCTACCCATTAAAAATGTGTCTTCTTTTAACATTGTGAGAAATAGTCCATATTGGCAGAGGTAAGATGGAGATGCAATAGTAAGGTGAGCTACCTCATATTTTTTGTAAATATTAACTCTACAGGTGATTTATGAGGTGTCCTTATCTTTCAACTAATTTACATTGATCCAAGGGTGTTTTGCCAGCACTCAGCAATGCTGCTCATCTAATTTAGCAGGAGGATTTTATGAACCAAAGGATTTTTCCCTTGTGACAGCATTTTTTTCTGAAATTATTTTCATGAATGTTCGTTAATTCATTTCATTCATCTCTGTACAATAGTACTGTCTGCTTTTCAAAGGAAAGTAAGGAACACAGTGTTTAAAAAAGTGACTCGGTAAATCAGCTTTAAATAAAGCCAGGCTAGAAAGTTAAGTTGTCTGACCCCTGTATACTGATGAAGACTGACCTTAATCTTCTCCTGTTTCTTTCTCTCTCTCTCCCTACCTCTTCCCTCTACCTCTTTTATATTACTTATCTTTTTCTTCCTTCTCTTCTTGGGCACTGACCTGTAACTCCCAGTATCAGCATGTGGTTATCATCCACAATGAGTTCTTGATGAGAGAGACCTACAAAGTTTCCCAAAAGAAGACAGAATTCTGTCAAAGTACTTGATGACCCACCAAAGGTTAGTGGTAAGACCCTACAGCTGAAGACAACATATGCTGTTGGCATGTAATATGGAGTGAAATAGCTAGAAGCTAGAAGATAGTCCCCAGACAGGGGGTGGGTCTAGTGCCAGAAGGTGCTACATAAGCGACTGGATGAAAATGACCAATATCTGTCCAAGCAACTCAAGGTCTAACCTACTTAGCAGCAAACAATCTGACATGATGCTCACATAAGTGC
This sequence comes from Dipus sagitta, assembly GCA_036346955.1. Lineage (NCBI taxonomy): Eukaryota > Metazoa > Chordata > Mammalia > Rodentia > Dipodidae > Dipus > Dipus sagitta. The sequence continues at coordinate 123,249,266 of CM070779.1, read as the reverse complement.
AATAGTGGCAAACAGCCATAGTGGGAAAGCAACTGCTCTTGATTTGGCTAACTGATCCACTCAGTGGAACAGAACCCATAGCTGGAGCTGTGAAACAAGTCAGAATCCTATTAAAAAATGAGCTCGCTTTCCATTATCAAGCTCTCACCAATCATTGGCTACAAGAGGGCCTACACCTATTAAATTCTCTCTAAACAAAAAACAATGGTTATCTCTTATTTATTTATTTATTTATTTATTTATTTGGTGGTTATCTCATTTATCTGGTGCTAACTTTACTCTCCTCAGAGAATTTGCTTGTCTTTTTCAGACAGACGCAGATCTTAAGGAAAGAACCACAACATCATACCTCAAAAGGGCCCCAGCTGAGACTAAAAGTAAGTGGGGCAACAAGCAAGTGTTTGTTTGTGTAGTCCTTGGTGAACCTGGTACCAGCACAAGGGTGAAGGAGATCAACACAGAGAATAATCATCTCCTACCAAATCAGATATCCAGAGACACAGAGGCTCCCAAGACCTCATCACTGAAGCAGGCCTAAAATGAAACCTACATGGCTCAGGGAAATTTGCAGGAGAGGGGACAGAAAGAATGTCAGAGCCACAATATGGGTCATGGTACACAGAGACATTGCCTCCTACCCATAACCAATGGCTAACCCCACAATACACAACTCATATTCCCCAACTAGGAGGGTCCCTACGGAGCGGGAGGGCAGGAAGGAGGCTAACAATGGTACCAACTTGACTGTATTCACTGAGTATAAAACTAATAAAAAATAAACAAATTGAAATATCTAAAATGATTTTTAAAAATAGTAAATTAGGGGCTGGATAGATGGCTTAGATGGTGAAAGCACTTGCCTGTGAAGCCTATAGATCCAAGTTCAATTCCCCAGTACTAACATCAGCCAGTTGCACAGGTAGCATCTGGTGTTTGTTTGCAGGGGCTAGAAGCTCTGGCACATTCCCTCTCTCCCTCCTCTCTCTCTCTCTCTCTCTCTCTCTCTCTCTTGTCACACAAATAAATAATTTAAAAAATAGAAGGTTGTGTTTTTATTAATTTCTTAGGTTAGCTTAGGAAGTATTGGGGAGTGGATAAAATGAGAACAGAATGATGTAATGACACATTTATATGTAGTTGGCATGATGACATAGATTGCTTTGCATATTCACCAGATATTATTTTTAATTCATCTCACTTTCTGACTTAGTAGATTAAGTTCATAATGTTTTCCAGAAGAGTTAACTATATTCACTTAAAATGAGCTAGGACCAATTCATATATTAAAATGAATTGTCTAATGATTATAAAAACTCATTTTGAACTACCTACTAGACAAATAGTCTAGATAAAAGTAGAAGTAATAACCAGTTTCATCAACTAAAAACATTACTTTAATTATTATACCCACGCATAAACTTTCCAGTTATATTTGAGAGAAGAAACAATGCTACTGTTTCTTATTTCCCTGGGAAACTCTTTGTTACTTTTAAACTCTTTAATATTTAACTAGAAGCAATACCTCTTTTCTTTATAAATTATTTGATACACTGCAAATGATTCTTGGTAGAGTGTGATTGTTTATTAGCCCTGCAGAATCGATAAACATACTAAATTAAGAACTACTTTGACTAACAAATAGATGCCTGAGATATTTTTTAATTGGATATGGTCCTTTGGATCCTTGAGATAATTCAATGGTTTTATTAAACGCTAATCTGGTGATCTTCATTCAATGTCTGAGATTTAAGTTAATGCATTGTTGTGAAATTATAGCAATTTGTTTGTTATGTTTGCTTGTCTAATTTGCTTAGACACTCCCCCTATGTCCATACAATACACACAAAATACTCACTTACCAATATTCCCCACCCCACAGTTTAGGAATTTTTAATTTTTTCTCTTGAGAAACTATGTGTAGTGGTTTGATTCAGTTTTCCCCATAAACTTAGTTGTTCTGAATGCTAGGTTCTCAGCTGATGGAGATTTGGGAATTAATGCCTCCTAGAGGCAGTGTATTGTTGGGGGCAGGCTTATGGGTTTTATAGCCAGTTTCCCTTTGCCTGTGTTTGGGACACTCTCCTGTTGCTATTGTCCACCCAATGTTGGCAAGGAGGTGGTGTCTACCCTCTGTTTATGCCATCATTTTCCCCTGCCATCAGGGAGCTTCCCCTCGAGACTGTAAGTCAAAATAAACCCTTTTCTCCCACAAGCTGCTCTTGGTTGGGCGTTTTCTGGCAGCAATGGAAACTTGACTGCAACACCATACTAGTGTCATTTCTGGCTTTTCTAATGTCAAACAGATTGTACATTACCACTACTATTTTTATTTTTTAATTATTGACAATTTCCATACTTATGTACAAGGGATTTTGATCATATTCCTACCTACCCTCCTTTCTCTCCGCTCCTGTATTCTCCATCCACTGATTCATTTTTTTCTTTTCAACTAGTCACTTTTCTATTTTGATGTCATTTTGTTTGCCCTCTTTCTATGCAGGTCTTGTGTAGGTAATGTCAGCCACTGTGAGGTCATGAATGTCATGATCACGTTGCCTCTGAACTACAGTATTCCAAACCTCTCTCATCCTTTGGCTGTTATGTTCTTTCTACTATCTCTTCCACAATGGTCCTTGAGCCTTGGAAGGTATGGTAGAAATGTCTCACTTAGTGCTGGACCCTCCACTGTCTGCTTCTCAGCAGTTGGATGAGTTTTAAGTCTCCCCAGTATTCACCTCCCACTACCATTTTTAAGAAAGACTTTTCTGAGGATATATGCTGTCAGACTGAAAAGTTTTCATATTACTGGGCAGACTGGAGAAGGTGATAAGACAGAGGGATAGATGGCTTAGTGGTTAAGCTACTTGCCTTCAAAACCTAATGACTTGAGTTCCATTCCCCAATACCCATGTAAAGCCAAATGCACAAAGGAGTGCATGCATCTGGACATTGTTTGCAGGGACTTAGAGGCCTTGGTGATCCCATCCTCTCTCTTCCTCTCTCTCTATTCAAAAATATAATTGAAAATTTTTTTTTTTAAAAAAGAAGACATGTGAAATGGAATGGCATGGCTGGAAGCTGGAAGAGAGTCAGTCACCAGACAGTCAGCGCGTCTAGTGCCAGAAGGTGCTACATGGGCGACTGGGGGAAAATAACCAATATCTGTCCAAGCAAGTCATGGTCTAACCTACTTAGCAGCAAATTACCTGTTGTGATGCTCACACAAGTGCAACAGTGGCACACAGCCATGGAGGGAAACCAACTGCTCTTGATTCTGCTAACTGATCCCCTCAGTGGTACGGGACCCATAGCTGGAGCTGGGAAACAAATCAGAAACATATCCAAACATAAGCCTACTCTCCATTATCAAGCTACCATCAATCATGGGCTACAAGAGGGCCTACACCTATTAAATTCTCTATTAAAAAGTAAGGGTTATCTCAATTGTCTGGTGCTAATTTACTCTCCATTGGAGAATGTGCTTCTCTTTTTCAGATAGATGTAGATCCTAAGGAGAGAGCCACCCCATCATACCTCAAAAGGGCCCCAGCTGAAACTAAGAAAAATTGGAGAAATAAGCAAAGGTGCTGTTTTCTTGGTGAACGGGGTACCAGTGCAAGGGTAAAGGAGAGAAACACAGAAAAATCAACTCCTACCAAATCAGAGAGCCAGAGACCCAGAGGCCCACAACACCTCATCACTGAAGCAGACCAAAAATGAACCCAAGATGGCTCAGGGAAATTTTGCGGAAGAGGGGGCGGAAAGAATGTCAGAGCCACATGTTGGGTCATGATATGCAGAGACATTTCTCCTACCCATAACTGTGGGCTAACTCCACAATGCATGACCCATATACCTCAACAAGGAGGGGCCAGGGGGAGGGGGTAGGTCATAGATGAGCCTAACAATGGTACCAAATTGACTGTATTTGCGGAGTACAAAACTAATTAATAAAAACAATAATTAAATAAATAAATAAAAAGAAGACAGGGCTGGTCCCAAGTATCAGGTGTTACAACTACTACTTGTTCCAATTCAGATAAATATTTTCATAATTAAAATAAAATAGTTCCATGCCCCTTAATACATTCCCAAAGATCCTTTTCTCTATTCTTTCTAGTCCATGAAACCTGATATCCTGAATAGCCCAAAAGGTCATTAATAGACAATTATTAAGCCTGGTTCCAGGAAGCTTAAAACTTTTACAAGATTAATGTCTGGCAGCAGGCTTTATGCATCATTACTCCTCCTTCACCAGTCAAGGCAAATGGGCCTGTCAATCGCCTGGAAATGAAAATGTCGCTTAGGAAAACTGTCGTTACCAGAAACTTTAGAAACAGTGTAAATCCTGACTGACATGTAAGTTGGTAAAAATGGCCTCTTTGGCCATTGTCCAGTCTCACCCGTTAAGAGTCTTCCCTCTACAATGGTTGCTTTGACTATCTTCCATGCTCGTCCCTTGAGGTTACCCCACTTTGCTGTGTAATGAAGGCCATCTGTCTTCTACACTACAGTCCATGTGCCTGATCTGAACTGTTCTGGCTGAGATCACAAGGATCAGGGAGCCAAGGAGAGAGAACAGTGAAACCAGGGTGATGGGTTGATGTTTCTGCTATAGATTTTTCAAAATTTTAGGTAGCCAATTTATATACTTGTTACTTAAAACAATTAAGATGGGATTGCCCATAAAAACTAAGATATATTTGAATGAAAGTATTCAGACTACAGGTTTTAACTTTGAACCTAAACACTATGTGTTCTCCCTTAATCTGTTATCACATGACACTGGGTACAGATTCCTTGGATCTGGACTCTGGCCTCAAAAAATAAGCCAAAACAAGCTAAAAGAAAAAAAAAAAAAAAAGAGACCAAATAGGTCATTACTGGAGAACCATGGGTAAAGTATGGAAGTAAGAAATTTAGAATGGTTTCTGGTGCCATAGTGACTTCTTGTTTAATTTATCAAGTTATCAGCATTTCTCATTAATTATGACACATAACATTATTAAAGAGTTAAGAAATAAAGTAGGTCATGTCTGTTTTCTAGACATTATTTCTTAGATGTAGTCAATATTTGTATTCAGTGAGCTGAGCCAAGTGCTTTGGCAAACTACATTCCACAGCCCCTGGAGCATTCTGTCAGGTTCTAAGTATGATGGGCTTCGTGGGAGAGAGCCCAGCAAGGAGAGAGACTGGATGGGCGCTTTCTATTTTTCTTATGTTTCTGGCCTCATCACACCAACAACTGACTCCAAATGTCACCTTCCTTTACTATTTTTTGGACTAATCCAATAACACACACTCCCGGAGAACTGCTGGGGCTGTCCTCCTCTGTGTGGTCAGGTCCCGTGCTCCATGGCCTCCCCGAGCTCCTGATGACCCTACTCTGTCAATACTATTTTTCTATCTACAGAGTATGGACAGATCTTTCCTTTGGGTCTCTCAGTACTCACCTCTGACCCTGCCTTGTTGACTGATCACACTGACCATAACGTGCTGATGAGTGTGACAGAGAATGGAGTACTTACTAGTGACCTGTTGTTACTTCATCACTGAGGGCCATGGGTATGCCAAAACTCACTTTTCTTATTTACCAATGGATTATTAAAAAAAAAATTACACCATCTTTAAGAACCCCTTAAGTCCTTATTTGTGATTATTTTTTCTTTTTCTTCTCTTTTCTTCTTCCTCTTCTCTTCTCCTTTTCTCCTGTCTCCCCTTACCCTATGCTCTCCTCTTCTATTTTCCTCTTCCTTCCCACCTGTTTGGCTTCCTACCCTTCCCCCTCCTCCTCCTTCATTTCCCTCTCTTTATCTTCCTTTCTCTCATTTCTGTCTTCATCTCTCTCTATACATATAATAAACCTAGGTCTTTTTCTGATTGTTTTCAGAGACAGATAAGCTAGCTAAATTCTGTTAAATCTTCTATCTTTAAGCACTACATAAAATATTCTGTTTATAATAAATCTAGGCCTTTCTCTAATTGCTCTTCTACATTTAGCACTATAGAAAAACACTATATAAAATTTCATACGGAATAGAGAAATAAGGTGAATACTTCTTGCAGATGAGTTCATGCATGCTTCTGACCCATAGAAAAACTGAAGCTGTCAGGCTGATGTCTATGAACTCTTCTAGTAGTCCCCAAGTTCAGCTGCATTACTCCTTCCTGCACGACACACTCATTCTCTATCACAGCCTGTTTGATCACATTTTCATGGATGTTGTCAGTGACATGAAACTCCAGGATTAGAAACAATGAATTGTGTTACTTAAGTGAGGCAAGTCCTGCTGCCATGCCCAACAGGGATAATGGAGCAAGACCCAGTTGGAAGCCATGCATGGGATTTGCATTTTGGCTGAAAAGTCCCCAGACAGATAACCCATCTGGTGCTGGAAAGCACTACATGAGCTACTTACTGGGGAATAGTGGCCAACAACTGTTGGAGCAACCAGGGGTCTACGCTGCTCAGAGGCAAGCATCCTGACAAGATGTACACGCAAGTGCAATAGTGGCATACAGCCTTGGTAGGGAACCAACAGCTTTCTGATTGGCTAAGAGATGTGCTCTGTGGAAAGGGACCCATATGTGGAACGTGAAACCAGGTCAGAATCCTATGGAGACAAAGATTATGCTCTCCAATATCAAGCTCCCACTAATCTTAGGCAAAAAGGGACTATGTCCATCAGATTCTCCCTAAACTATTAACACTTATTCCATTTAACCTGTGCGGACTTTACTCTCCTTCGGAGAATCTTGTTTTCTTTTCCAGATGCTAGTGAGACCTGAGGAAATAAACTACCCCTCCCACTTCAGCCAAGGCCCAGCTGAAACCACAGAGGAATTGGGGAGACAAGCATGAAGGCAGCTTCTATGGTGAGCCTGACAGTCAGCTCAAGGATGAAGGAGGCAGACAGTGAGGACAATCAATATGTATATACCAAAGATCCAGAGGCTCCTAAAAGCCCATCACTGAAGTAGACTTAAAACACACTCACCAAGGCTCAGGGAATTTTGCAGAAGAGGGGGTGGGAAGATTGTTAGAGCCTTAAGTTGGGACATCATACCCAGACACACCATCTCTCCCCAATAACTGACTGCTGCTCCCTCAGCACATAACCCACAATCCCATTAGGAAAATCTGCAATCCCACTGAGGAGGACCCCCCCCCCCAGCAGAATGGGGGCACGGACAAGGGGAAGGATGGTACAAACACACCATTGATCTATAATAAGTACGTCTATGATAAGAAAACAAGAAAAAAAGTTTTCGAAGCTTGGGACATCACCTCTTCCAAAGTAAACCTGACTTTTTCCTGTTTCAAATGATTTTTTTTTTTCTGCTAGTATACTTTCTGTAAATAAAATCCTAAGAAATATAAAGGTGTAAACATGATAAAGGTTGGGGGCTGGACAAATGGCTTAGAGGTTAAGGTGCTTGCCTGCAAAGCCTTTCTTTTCCTCTCGCTCTCTCTCTCTCTCTCTCTCTGCCTCTTTCTCTCTCTCAAATAAATAAATAAAAATAAAATACTAAGAAATGATCAAGGTTTTACATTCTTACTAATTCCAGCTAAAATGGACACAAATAATCAATACCCATGCAAGTTTATCAGAACTCATAAGCTTTAATTTCTATTGAGAAGCCCTTAGAAATTATGTTCAAAATCTATACCCGTGGATCCACTGCAATGGTACTCCCCAAACTGCCTTTTCGATATAGTGAATGGATGATTGACAGTGATGCAGATGGCTGCTCCCAGGACATTGTTTCATGAGCAGTAGAGTTGTTGCTCAGCCAGTCTCAAAGACAACACAAAATGCAAAACAACAACAACAAAACCAAAGGCTAAATATACTGTGAATCCAGTACCAGATGTTTCACATGAACGTGTCTATTAACCTGAATTACCATAAATTCTAACCAAAGCACAGCAATGATATGAGGTCACTACTCCTGGCAATGAGCAGCTCTCTGAAAAGTGGATTACACAAAGCATGAATCTTGGGCCAACAGTGTCAGTCACTTACAGTTGTAATGGCCCTTTCCAAGAATCAGTGGTTATGAGGAAAAGTCTGGACTCTGATGAAAAGAAAGAAAGGAAGAAAGAAAGAAAATGAAAGAAAGAGAGAGAAAGGAAGAGCCCATATTCTGGAGATATTTCTTGAGATTATTATCTTATACAGGTTATAAGTTTGAGATACTCACAGAATCTGGTAATTCTTCTATCAGCTAGGGTGGGATTTGTTTTCCCTGTCAAGTGGAATAAGTCAGGCAAGAGAGTGTTTAGACTGGAAAGTAATACTTGGAAGCAAGCAATGCTGATAATTGTTCATGGAACCTTCACCATTAAAAATATAGGTTCTTTAAAAAACGTCATTAAAAAATGAAAACTAAGTACTTTGAGATATATCTTTTCTCCAAGAAAATAGACCAAGCAGTAGCTATTATTTTATTAGCCTGAATAGCTTCCTAATAGAAATTATTTTGTTTGTATTTATTTATTTATTTGGGGAAAGAGAGATAGAGAGAGAGAAAGAGGTTGAGAGTGCCAGAGTCTATAGTTGCTACAAAGAAACTCCAGATGTACGCACTACTTTGTGCATCTGGCTTTAAGTGGGTATTGGAGAATGGAGCCCTGGTCATCAGGCTTTGCAGACAAGTCACTTAACCTTTGAGCTAGCTATCTCTCCAGCCCTAGAAATGATTTTTATTACAATGTATAACACTACTAAGGAGTATGTTGCTAGAAATCTCTGTTTTTACATTTTTTCACTGAGAATTGGCATTAACAATGTATCTGTGCCTTTTTTCACATAGCAAATAAAAAGTATTTGATTACTATCATTCACCTGGAAATAATTTTATATGTGTGAATAGCTTCTGACTCAAAAAGTCTCACAATTATTGTGATAAAACTCTTGTCCAAAAATTATTTCAAGTCCTTCTGTGTTAGTTTGACAGATGAGTAGAAAGTGACAGAATAATTGATTGACGGGTCATTCTTTGGTGCTAATAATTTTAGGGTTGCCTCTAGGAGCTCAATTAGAGTTGATTCTTGTCATTTCTCCTGGTGTGTGACTCTTCTTGACACAACATCTCTGCTCCATTCATGCTGCCTTGTGAGAAAAGACTGTCATGTTTGAGATAAATGCCAGATGTAGTGGTGCATGTCTTGTCATCCCAGAACAATGGGGCAGGGTGTGAAGCAGGGAGATTTGGAGCCAGCCAGAACATCGTAGCAAGATCATGTCTTAGAGAAGGAAGAAGTAGGAAAAGGAGGTGATCTAGGTTATTAATACCAAGCAAGTGCTATAGCACTAATGTTGGACAGCTTAATGTTATCAATAAGAACACTCCACATGTTTGAAGCTATTTTCTTTTGAGCAAAAAGCATTTTGCAACAACCTAATCAAGAGCAAGAAGATTATTGTAAACATTTGCCAGATTTTCTGCTTTTTAAATACTAATGCAAGTTTGTGGTAGTGTGCTGTAACGAAACCACTCAACGGGCCCTTGACATTGTCTTTATGATTGAAGTGCTTCTTGATGTCTCCACGTGAGGATTGTAATCCACTAGCTTTCTCCTGTACACTTAGTCTGAGGGGTTGCCTTTTAGTAAACGTCATACTCTCATGAAAATACAATTCTGATGTAGAATTGTATCCTACTAATGGAAGCACTAAAATATCAAATTACAGATGGAGTGGGAACTCTCATATAAAATTTAAATATGGGCTGGAGAGATGGCACAGCTGTTAAAGATGCTTGCTTGCAAAACCTGATGGCCCAGATTTAATTCCCCAGTATCCATGTAAAACCAGTTTCACAAAGTGGAACATGTGTCTGGAGTGGCAAAAGGCCCTGGAACACCCATGCTCACTCTCTAAATATTTCTTTTTGTTGCTTTCTATCAATTAATTAAATATATTTTTAGAAACAAACAAAATCTAAATATATAAATATATTATTTAAAAAAACAATGTGTCATATCTCTTTATTTTCTAAAAGATACAACTGATGCAAATAAGTTCTGAATGAGCTTTGGAGTTGAAGACTCTTGTTCATAACTTGATTATAAGACATAGAGCTTATATAAAATTAATCTAATTATCTATAAAGTAAAATTTATAATGCTTATTTTCTAATATCAGATTAAGAAAATATGAACCATAATTTTTGGGAAAACATACATAGTAGATAACCTACATTCCTTTGTATTCTTCCTTTGAAATATACTTCATTATCATTCCATTACAAGTTATAACACTCCAGAATAATAAAAGATAAGTATTAAAACTCATAATAGTTATGTAAAAGTTATGATTTATAATAAAAATATGGGTCCAAGGATTTCTCCATTTTCTCACCCATGAAATGAAACAATAACATTTGATAATTGGATTGTTATGAAGCTTGGAGTATAAACTGCTTCATATATTGAAGTTCAGCTTTTGAAATTATAATTATTATCTAGTAGCTATAGGAATATACAGTAATTTTGATTTGCAGTGATTATAAACAAATTGTGATTTCTTTTCTCCACACCTAATTAATTCTTCACAAAGAAATTCAAGTATTAAATTAAAAAGTAGAAATGCATCCTCAAACTTTATTCATTTACATTCCAATTAGTTTACTTATGTTGCTCAGAATGCCTTTGAAATCCTGAACTCCTGCAAACACGGAACCGCCTCTGTAGTGACTGGGCTGACAGGCGTGAGACAGCCCACCTAGCTTTATTTTCAATTTTTAATTGTAATTGTGTCCCACTCTCAAAATATGCAGATCACGGGTAGCAGCTATTCAAAAGGGAGAGGGGTTGTATGAGCAACTTTTGCTTCTGTGTGGACTCTCTATGAACTGCAGAATTCCATTATTCTCTATCTTCTTTCTCTATTCATTGGTGAATTGTTTCTTGACAAAGAGGTCTATAAACTACGCTGTGATATTTAGACTCAAATGAAACCAAGAATTATAATTGCTAGATCATGAGAGAGCAGCTTGCATTACAATGCATGGGAACTGGATGACATAAACAAAAATACTTTTTGCTTGACTTGAAGACAAGATGATACGACCAGGCAGGCAAAGCTCCAGACTGCTGATCACTGGCTTGTGTGTGTGTGTGTGTGTGTGTGTGTGTGTGTGTGTATGGGGGGTGGGGGGTGTTGCATTTGTTAGAATGCACAGTCCTCCTCGTGGCATACGAAGCACCACGTGATAGGTTTCCCACCTCTATCACCATGTTATCTGCTGCTCTCTCTGCTCGAATCATTCCACGCCATCCACACTGGCCTTTCCTCAAACATGCTAGCCCTCTCCTTTGTCATACTATACCCTCTGCTTCTATGATCTTCAAAAGGTACGGCTACCATGTCATGGCTTTGGTATTCCCCTTCATCATCTTCTCAAGAATGACCATCCCTTCCTTAAAATTTCATCTCTTTGACTGCCAAAGATTTTGATCCCTATTCCACAGCTCTACATTTCCCTTTCTCAAAAGACTTGTCAGGCTGGAGAGATGGCTTAGCAGTTGAGGTGCCTGCCTCCAAAGCCAAAGGACCAAGGTTCAATTCCCCAGGACCCACATTAAGATAGATACACAAGGTAGTGCATACGGCTGGAGTTTGAAGCAGCTAGAGGGCCTGGCATGCCCATTCTCTCTCTCTCTCTCTCTCTTTCAAATAAATAAATAAAAATAAAATATTAGAAAAACACTTCTCATTATTATTTCTAGCTGATCTTCTAGATAAGCTCACTCCAAAATTGTGGCAAGGGAAATCCTACAAATAATAGTCCAAACTGTCCCAAGATAGAACCAGTTGAGTTTATGAAGCCAGAAGCTCTGAATGTCAGGGTGGTCAACCCAAGACATTTAAGAGAAGAAGTTTGATATGAAGGGCTGAAGCGTTAGAGTCAGGTGAGATGTAACAAGAATGCCCTCCATAGAACAAGGACTAGGGCTCAAGAGTGAGGTTAAGGGTTCATTTGAGGGTGCAGGGATTTTGACTTTGGGCCTGGACTTATTCCTATGTGCTTAGTGCCGGTGTTAATGTCCGTGTTTCAAGAAATAACTCAAACAGCCTTATCAGGACCTGAAAGCATTCAAAGTCCTGGCTTGAGGACAAGCCAGCAGGGGAAACGTGGAGATTACTTGGCCACAGAACTGTTAAATGTTCATTGTTTCTCGGCCAGGGCACTTGTACTAAATGTGTGATGTCGCAATCTTAAGTCCATTTCCTCATTGAGAAGAATGCCACTGATCCAGTTTACTACATTAAAAAAAAATCTGCAGGGTTAGATTTTTAGGATATTTACTTAAGAGCCAAGAGATTTCAAATTAATTGTAAATTAACCTAAGCAACTAACCATCAGAAAACTAAAAGAAACATGAAGACAATTAAAATGACATCCGAAAGAAGAAAATGCTCAAAAGTAAATATACTCAAGGAGGTGAAAGATTTTGTTCTCTGAAATAAATTTCTGCTATCAGTATCCCATAGATTCTAGCATACACATCGTTCACTTAGTTTCGTTAAATTGTACCCACTTCTCAAGGTGATCTATAGGCCCAGTGCAATCTGTACCAAAATCCTGATGGCATTTTAAAGACAAGCAGAAAAAACACAATTCTAAATTTTGAGTGGCACTATATAAGATAGCAAATACCTAAAACATTCTTAAGCACAAAGAACACAGAGGAATATTCTATGTAAACTAGAATTCTCAGTCAGCATATCATTAAATTTTATAATTCTTGGATTTTGTGAATTTCTTGGAAAGAAAACTTCATTAAATACAAAGAATGTTCCATTTTCTGTGTATAGAATGAGATTTATCTTTATGTGAACAAAAGCATAAAACTTCCTAATTTCAAACTATACGACAAAGTTATGCTAATCAAAACATTATGTTACTGGCATACAAACAAAACAGAGACTAGTATTCTATAGTTAAAACCACTTTTGATAATAAACTACTTTTTAAATAATTTTATTGATTAAATCTAAAGACAGAGAGAAAAGAAGAGAAAGAGAGAGGATATTATTTCCAAGTGACTAACTCTCTCTAATTGGGTCCCACCTCCTAGTTCTCACCAGTTTACAATAATGTCATCAAGTTATAAATGCAGCAACAGATCAATCCTTTGAGTAATCTAGAACCTTCATGATACAATCACGTCCCAAAAGCCCACCAGCTGGCATCTAAGCCTTTAACACATGAGCCTTCAGGGTCTACTTCTGATTCAAACCAAGACAATTATAATCAATTTTGTATCAAATCATCAATTTTTTGAAGAAAAGACATTGAATGTTTTCAACAAAAATAAATGATAAGTATTTGGGGCTATAGATATGCTTACCCTGGTTTTAAACATTACACAAACACATATGTCATACAATATCATATTTCCTCATAAACCATTTTTATATTTCAATTTATGTTTAATGGATTATCTTAATTTTTATTCATTATTTTCTAAGGCAGGGTCTCTCTCTAGCCCAGCCTGACTTGGAATTCTTCACCCTGTAACCCAGGCTGGTCTCAAATTCTTGGTGATATTCCTACCTCAGCTTCTCAGTGCTGGGATTAAAGACATGAACTACCATGCCCAGCTTGGACCATTTTAAAATCAATTATAAATAAAACTAATTAATATAAGTAAGTTTTTCAAACTTTCAATTTCACAACCAATTCAACCTTCTTTAATCATACCATTTTATCATCTTTGTATCCCACTTTCCCTTTCTTTTTTCACTACACCACAGGCATTCTGTTATTTCATCTTTAAAAGTCAGGGAATGAAAACCGAGAAACATCAGCTGCATACCAAAGAAGTTGTGGAGCAGTAAAAAGGAAGGCAGAATGCAAGTGAAGTGTGCCATTATACTCTGTCATTAGAGATCATATAATCCATATTCTGCTGTAAGCAACAATGCCCAACCAATTTTGTATCAGAGTATGATAACTATTGTATATGAGATGAAATAATTAGAAAATGTTTCAACACTGGAAGAAATAATTAATTTGAAGTGATTGAGGTGATCAGAGGAGACTTGTTTGTGTACAAGTTTGTGTAAAGCTTTTATTCACATTTAAGTTGTTTATTTCAGGCATGTTTTATGTCTAAGTTTTACTTAGCATTGGAGATATGTACTATGAAAGGAGTCATAAGGCAGCTTTGCCATTTAACACCATCGGTGACGTAATCTTATTGGACCTCATGTATACATGTGCTCTATTATAGATGAAGAAATTATGTGGCCCATGACTTAATATTACACACTTCCCAAACACATCAACCCATCTGTATAGTAGAAACAGTTTCTAAGGAATTAATAAGGCCAGAACACTAATCCTGAAAAGACAGAACAGAAACATACTTAATGTTGAGTCAAAAAAGTTGTCCCCAATGAGTAATTACAATACTATATTCAATATTTCACTGATTGTAATATATTTGTAAGTTACATGAATGAGATTACATTGTATGCACTCAATAGCCTGTTTTAATCTGTTCCATGTTATACTTCTTAGTTTTGTCTGTTATTGCACTAATTCATCATTTCTCACTGCTCAATTTAATCTATTGAATAACATTCTACAAGTTAGCTTTTTTAATCATAACTGAACCCTTAAATACCTTTAAATTTATTCTTGTGTTGTTGCTGCTGTTTTCTGAGGTACGGTCTCACTGTAGCTCAGTCTGACCTAGAACCCACTCTGTAGTCCCAGGTTGGCCTCGAACTCATAGTTATCTTCCTACCTCTGCCTCCTAAGTGCTGGGATTAAATGCATGGACCACCACACCTGGATAAATTGATTATCTTTATTTTTAGATATAGTGATGATGAAAACATTCCTGCCCATGCTGTTTATTATATTTATTTTTAATATATTTATTATATTCATTTAATATAAATATATTGTTCTATATTGCATTTTAACATATTTTATATGTGTAATATATACACAGTATTGTTGTATTACATGCATAATATGTGTGATATATTATTACATACACAATGTATGTTCATATAGAAATTATAACACATAATACAATATATTTTATGTAAATCATGTCTATAATAATATATTTATACTATTATGTTTATTGTATGTAATATGTTATATATATATAATACATACATACAAAATTAGTTTGATGGCTGGAGAGATGACTTAGCTGTTAAGGCATTTACCTGCAAAGTCTAAGGACCTAGGTTTGACTCCCCAGAACCCATGTAAGCCAGATGCACATGGTGGTGCGTGAGTCTGGAATTTATTTGCAATGGCTAGAGGCACTAGTAAGTCCATTCTTTCACTCTTTCTATCTGCCTCTTTCTCTGTCTCTTTTTTTCAAATAAATAAACAAACAAAATAAAAAAAATAGTTTAGATAAGCTTCTGGATCCTGGTGCACATGCCCTTGAGCACTAGCAGGTGCTCTCAGACACTTTACAGAAGTTGCAGGAATTCTCTCACTGATATATACAGGCTTTCAAACTCTACAGCACCATCTATATTCTTGTTTGCTTACTCTTTATGATCTTGACTATGCAGCTGGATTTAAGATAAAATCTCGCTGTGGATGTATTTTACATTTGTTTGATGGTAATGACATTTAATACTTTTCCATATCTGTTCTCTTCATCCACTTTCTTTGAGACAGGGTTTCATGCTGCTTTAAAAAAGTACCAGTGGGCTGTGGATTCTCCTGGCTCTACTTCCTATTTCTGTACATATGTTGGGATTAGATACCACTGTGTGACTTTTTGTGGGCCTGTATGTGGGTTCTCGGGTAGGATTGAACTCAGGTCAATAGGCTTGGCTAACAAGCACCTTTACCCACTGGATCATACCCCAGCCTCTGGACTCTTGTTTCTTTATTTTTTAATGTTTTTGTTTATTTTTATTTATTTGAAAGCAAAGGACAGAGAGAGAGAGAACGAGGGAGAGAGAGAGAGAGAGAGGGAGGATGGGTGCACCAAGGCCTCCAGCCACTGCAAACGAATTCCAGACGCATGCGCCCCCTTATGCATCTGGCTAACGTGGGTCCTGGAGAATAAAGCCTCAAACTGGGGTCCTTAGGCTTCACAGGCAAGCGCTTAACCGCTAAGCCATCTCTCCAGGCCTGGACTCTTGTTTCTTGATCAAGTCTTTAAGCTTCTCTACTTAATCATGTTATGCAAGGTCATTGTATATTATGCCACTGATAGTGTCAACATCGAAAAGTTTTAAGTTCTATCATTTTGACTGTTTAGCAAGCTCTGATTCCCATTTTGTTATTTAATTTCTTGATTTTCTTAGCTTTTGCTTGTTTGATTTTTAGAAAATGTGGCATTATTCTGGGAAGATAATTTTCTTTTTTGGTGTGTGATCTATTGCTTGCCTTGAGATCTGAATTAAAGTCATAGTTTTCTTGAAAAGAAAAGCATGACCTCTCTTGATTACCAGGAATCAGCCATACTCAGAGGCCACTTTAAATTAATCCTCACTTAAGATCTCATTGGAATCTGGAGGGTAGTGTGGACATGGCAAAGAATGAATTAAACTTTTCATTTGGTATTGTTTTGTATCTTCTGAGCAGCAATAATTCACATTTGGTACCAGATCTTTTATTTTCTTTTCCTGATTTCAAGAGAGATAACTTTTTCTTTTACCCAACACCAAGTTAATAGTGTAAGGTATAAGTTTGGAGCAGAGAAGAAAGAAGGGAAGAGGTGCTCAACAACAGCCCAGGGTTTATTCAGGATAAACACCTGAAGAGAGGATTTCTGGAAGAGGACCCAGAGCCTATGTTCTGCTCACATACTTTAGTTTCATTCTGTCTCTGAAGATTTATTGCTATGAACACTGTTGCAATATGTATTATTTTAAAACAAATATTATCTCTTTTATACTAACCAACATAGCTTTTGTTTAATTGATTGAGTTTGGGATAATGTTGGGTGTAAGGTATGTTTCAGTGTCAGAGTGGCAAGTGGTTGATATGTTATGGCTCACCTTAATTGGATTAAGGAATGCTTAGAATATAAATAAAGCACATCAGTGGAGGTGCATCTGTGAGGTTGTCTCCAGAGACAATTGTATCATAAAAGTCTTGAACTTAATCCCTTGATGGATTTATTCACCATCAGATGGCATCATTGGGAAATAGTTAAAGGTAAGAGGCTGGGTATAGCTGAAGGAAGAGTTTCCTGAACTAATATCCTTAGGGGATATTCCTTACCCTGGACCCTTCTTGTATTCCTGCTTCCTGGTCACCAAAAATGAATTCCTATTTGCCATACCCTCAAGGCCATTATTACTAAACTCTGAAACTATAATACTTAAATAGCTTATGTTAAGCACATTGGTAATAGATACGAAGAGTTAATTGTTGCAGACAATGTGTCATCCAGCTTTTCACTGCTATAAAACTGTCTGAAATTAATCCACTTAAGAAGAGGGGACGCTTGCTTCTCAATATGGAAAGTTTTGGTACATGATCAGTTTGGTGTCATTACTTTTGGGTATGTGGTAAGACAACATGACATAGTGGCAAGTGTGTGGCAAAATCATGAAACTCATGGCCAGGAGCCAAAAGAGTGAAAGGAAGAAATCAGGTCTCAAAATAACCCTCAGAAGCATATTCCAATGATGTAAAGACCTACTAAACCCCACCCCATAAAGATCCCACAACCTCCCAGTAGTTGCTCACTGGAAACCCAGCCTTTATGTAGACATTTCAAATCTACACTGTAATAGACACTTCACTTTTAAAACTTTATCTGCTACAAAACAATTTTTTTTAGTATTTCTCCATGAAAAAAGTATGATTTCCTAAATTAATTAATGCCCCTGGACTATATAAATATGTTGTAAAAGAGGCTCAAGGCAAAACAGAATTTTGAATATTAATGCTAATGATACTTCTCAGTTCTCTCCCCAAAATACAACTGGATCATTGATTCTATAGCTTAAAATCATTGTGCTATTTAACATAGAAAACCAATCAATGTTAGACCTTTAAGATTCCATCTATAGAGATAGTCATCATATAGCAGGTTATCTCACAACCTGGGAAATTT
Source organism: Dipus sagitta (assembly GCA_036346955.1). NCBI lineage: Eukaryota > Metazoa > Chordata > Mammalia > Rodentia > Dipodidae > Dipus > Dipus sagitta. The sequence goes on along the minus strand of CM070779.1, from coordinate 123,231,193 downwards.
TAATAGAATATTACTTTGGAATTATTCTTTGAATTAGAAAAATCACAATTCATATAATGAATGTAGTGTGCTTAAGTACTATAAAATGACGACATGGGCTTGTTTTGTGGTCATGTGACTGATGTACAATCACTTATTAGCATTAATAATCAACACTCACAAAGATTTTTTTCTGAATGTTCTCCTTTTTTAAATTTGTTTTTATTAATTAGTTTTGTACTCAGTGAATACAGTCAAGTTGGTACCATTGTTAGCCTCCTCCCTGTCCTCCCCCCTCCCCCTGGCCCCTCCTTGTTGAAGTATATGGGTCATGCATTGTGGAGTTAGCCCTCAGTTATGGGTAGGAGGAAATGTCTCTGTGTATCATGACCCAACATGTGGCTCTGACATTCTTTCAGCCCCCTCTTCCACAAAATCTCCCTGAGCCGCCATGTTGGGTTCATTTTTGGTCTGCTTCAGCGATGAGGTGTTGGGAGTCTCTGTGTCTCTGGATATCTGATTCGGTAGGAGTTGATTGTTCTTTGTGCTGATCTCCTTCATCCTTGTGCTGGTACTGGGTTCACCAAGAAAAGAACACCCTTGCTTGTTTCAGCAATTATTCTTAGTTTCAGCTGGGGCTCTTTTGAGGTATGATAGGTGGTTCTCTCCTTAGGATCTGTGTCTATCTGAAAAAGAGAAGCAGATTCTCCAACAGAGAGTAAAGTTAGCACCAGATAAATGGGATAACGTTTATTTTTTTTAGAGAGAATTTAATAGGTGTAGGCCCTCTTGTAGCCCACAATTGGTGGGAGCTTGATAATGGAGAGCAGGCTTCTTTTTGGATATGGTTCTGCTGGCCATAAGTTTGAGAGTGGAGAACCTGCATGTGAGGCAATGTGCCATTTCTTAGTATAGAATCCTAACTGCAGGATCTGACTCAGGATGCGGTAGTCAATGTACTATATTCAATTTCTTCAATTCCTCTTAGGAGCTCTTGTGCTCTGCCTTGGGCAGCAAATGAGTCTACAAGGAATGAGCCAACCATAAAGGAGAGTTCATGAACACTCATATTTGAATTTAATATGAACACAAGGTTGCTCTCCTGTGTGGTAGCAAATTCATATCAGCAGGCTTGTAAGTAAATGGATCTCATTATACACTGTGTGCTTTTCTTGTTGATAACTATGCTTTCCTCATAGCCACAGCTTAGAGGGAGATGCTATATAACAGTATCCCTCCTGCTTTTGATGTTTCTCAGAGGACCATCTGATGACCCCTTCCTGGTATTTTCTGTTTAGAGTTCTATTCGTAGCAGACTACAATAAGACTCTCCTGAAGAACATTTGCATCTTAATTGAGGATGTTTCAAAAGGGACTCAAGGTTCAGAAACATGTTCTCATAACAAGGATGAGCAGAACAGATGCTAGATTGTCAAGAGACTTTTCTGATACCTCTAATCTCTTGTGTCATGTAGGAAGTCATTTCCTCTGCTACTCCAAGGTCACATAACCTTGATAGCTTGCATTTCTCATATGCAGACAATTTCTTGACCTGGATAAGTTTGGATATTTCTTTTTCTTTTTCTTTTTAAACATGTCGAAACAGCACAGCAGCATAGTGAACAAAGTTAAATCTAATAGAAGGATTCAAACACAGGGTTTTGATATTTTATCTATAGTATATGTATGCAATGCAAATATCTAAAATGCTAATGTTTGGCAATCTTATTCAATACTAGTTTCAGCAACTTCTTGGATGCCTGGCTGAAATTTCTTCCTGTGTAGAGGTAGATGGCTAACATTACTTATCTATTGCCTCTTAACGAACTACTTCACTTCAGCAGCATAAATGCAAAGCGTATTTATTACCTGAGAGTTGCTGTTGGTCATAATCTGGGTGCAGTTGAGAGGGTTGTCTGTTCAAGGCCATTCCAAGACTATTATCTGAGTACCAGCTGGAGTATACTTGCTATAAGGAATGACTGAGGAGGGATCTGCTGCCCAGCTCCATAAGTGAGCAAGAGTTGGGTCTTCATGCATTGTTCAAATGAGAGCTGTGTTCCTCACTATTAATTAAATTCATTGCAGGATGTTTCCTTAAAGCTATTCTTAATAAACCAATGCTCCAAAATAATGTAGTGCTAGTATTTCTCCTGTTGCAACATATTTCAATGATCCCCTTCAATTTTCAAAATTAGGAGCCTGAATTTCTCTTCTTTAAGAGAACTGAGCTAGTGAGCTAGGCGTGGTGGCATATACCTTTAATTCCAGCACTAGGGAGAGAGAGGTAGGAGGATTATCAGGAGTTTGAGGCTAGCCTGAAACTACATAGCAAATCCCAACTCAGCTACGACTGGAGCAAGACACGACCTTGAAAAAAAAAAAGGAGAATTAATTGATCTTAGGTAGAAGTGGTTAGCAACAAATAACAAACCTGGAATGCTAGTAGATTAGATTTATATTGTCTCATCGTTACAGAAGTTCTATTCCATAATCCCGTTGCCCAGTCTCTTTCATGGGTTAGAACATCATGGTGGGTGTTGTAGTCCGGTTGGCATTGCTGGTAGAAATCATCTGACCAAGAGCAGCTTGTGGGAAAAAGAGGTTTATTTTGGCTTTCAGGCTCAAGGGGAAGCACCACGATGGCAGGGGAAAATGATGGCATGAGCAGAGGGTGGACTTCATCCCCTGGCCAACATAAGGTGCACAATAGCAACAGGAGAGCATGCCAAACACTGGCATGGGGAAATTGGCTATAACACCCATAAGTCTGCCCCCAACAATAACACTGCCTCCAGGAGGCATTAATTCACAAATATCCATCAGCTTGGAACCTAGCATTCAGGACACCTAAGTTTATGGGGGACACCTGAATCAAACCACCACAGTGGGGAACACACTGTGGACAAGCTTTTACCTTGTGGCAGAAAGGAGACAGGAGAAAGGGTGCAGGTCTCAAGACACATCTCCAGAACATGCCAAGTACATCCAAACCATAAGATTTCTGTTCTGAATGATGAAAATAATAACTTAGGGTGTTTACATTGGTGGTACTTTGGGATAAAACAAAATCATTGCTTTTGTAACTGAACATATGTTGCTATACACATTAAATGAGGGCTTCAAAAACAGAAATCATACTGATCTTTAAATATTATGTAATATGAAAAAGCCACCTGAATAGACAGCATAGTCCAAGAAATCAAGTGTACACAGAGATGCTAGAAGAGGAAAGGATCTCAGAATATCATCACATGATGATATTCTGCAGGAAGGAGATGGGAAAGAAAATCAGTTGTCTCCAGTTGTTAACTTTGGAGCTATGGACCACTAGGATGAATGCAAAGCCCACGGCCATCATTTCAGATTAATGGAATTGTTTGTAAATGCATCCAATTTTATACCTACCTATCTATGTGTAAGCATGTTATATATGTACACACACATATATATATACATATCATACCATATGCATATGATTGCCAGCAGAACAATTTTATGGAACTAACATTCTCTCTCTGGCTCGTGTAGAAGCTTATGAGCTCAAGGTTAACTGTCCCTGCACATCTGGTCACTGGATGACTCCCCAACTTATGCAGCTATAAATGACATGAGTGTCTATTCACAGCTATCATGTGAGCACAAAAGTAGTCTAATAGTGATACCAGGACATGGACGTAAAGATCACATAAAACAACTCCTGCAAGAAAGTTAGCATGGTGCACAATAGTGTTTAAATAAATAAATACGTGATGTGTTATCCTTTAAGACTCAATTCAACTCCCAGATGATTCCGCTGAGTGCGGCAGAACAATGAGCACGTTGGTTACAACTCTTTCTTATCTGACAGCAGGAAGACAGGCATTCGCTTTGAAGGAGGGTGCACATGCCAGCTTCTCTATCAAGTACGTGTTCCCAATATTGAGATAATAATTATTAAATGTTACATCACCAGGTCAGCTAACAGTAAGCTGTCCAATTGTTCTTTTTCTTTTTCAAAGGCTTACTGTCCTTTGGAACAAGAAACAGGTTCACCATAAAATTATAGAGAAGGACAGGTGGCTGGGAAAATTTTTTTTTCAAAATTTAGAAAGAGCTTGAAGCTCTGAGTTATTCTATTCAGTCTCATGTAGATATAAATATAAGAATTACGTGGCTAATAATATGTAAAGGAGAGAAAGGCTGCTAGCCCGGTGTAATGCTAAAGTCACCATCTAGGGAGAAACTTGCTCACCTGGCATGAGTCTGTCCCCCCCATTGCCTGCCTCGTTAGTGCCTTTGCAAATAATACAAATAATTCTTTGGGTAACCCTAACCTACCAAGAAACGGTGGCTCTGTGCCTTGAAGGGATAATGGTTTATTCATTTTTATGGAAAATATTTCCTTCCAGCTGAGTTCTTACCTTCCATAGTAAAACACAGGAAAAAGAGGGAGGATGAATTGGTGAAGAAATGAGTGTTAATATTGTCACAGTGCCTCACTTTATCAAACCAGTCCGCACTTCATCCTCACACACTGACATACATAGCATGTAAAGTAGGAGAGGCGGATCAGCTCTCACCCAGGGTGTTTGTTCATTTGTGCATTTGTTTTGGGATGTAATATCACTATGCTGCTCAGGCTGGTCTTAAACTAATACACCCAAGTGGTGCTCTCACCTAGCTTCCAAAGGTGAAGTTTCTAGTAAGAAGTCAGAAGAAACCTTCATGCATGAAAAAAGGGCATGTGTAAACTCCCACTCCCAACAAATATCAAGAAGGGAAGTTAGGCTGGAGCCATGGGTCAGCGGTTAAAGGCACTGGCTTACAAAGTCTGATGGCCCAGGTTCAATTCTCCACTACCCATGCAAAGCCAGATGCACAAACTGACATGTGTCTGGAGTTCATTTGCAGGGGTAGGAGGTCTTGACATGCCTATATTGATTCTCATCTCTCTTTCTCTCTCTCTCTCTCTCTCTTTCTCCCTCTCTCTCTCCCTCTCTCTCTTTCTCCCTCTTTTTCTCTGACTTTCTCAAGCAAATGAAATATTTTTACAAAGAAGGGATCTTTATATTTTGAGGACTTTCATGGTTTCCAGGCATTCGGCTTGGGTTGAAGTTCTGTGAGAATTTGCTTTAGCTACCCGATCTGATGTATGAAAAGAAAGATGGTGTGTCCTTGTATCCTTGGCTTTATAATATCATGAAGATATTCCACAATTCAATAACACATTCCATGATCAGTAAGAACAAGAATGATAATAACACCTAATAAATGGGCTTTTAGTAGTTAACTAATGCATATTTACTGATTTATTATTTGTTTCTGTTAAAATGGTGTCATATTACATTGCTCATGCTGGTCTCAAACTCCTCCAGAGAAGCGTAGCCTGCCAGATCTTATTATTTATTGAAAGTGATTAGCAAAATTTCTAGGAAAGTATTCCCTTTTTGAGTAAGAATAGATAAAAATGGCACACAGTGTATTTTTAAAACTATTTTATTTGAACTTCTATTTATTATATTTGCATATGTACTATATATATATATATATATATATATATATGCTTGTTTATTTATGAGAGAATAGGACAGATAGAGAGAAAGAATGGGTATGCCAGTGCCTCTAGCCACTGCTAATGGATTCTTGAGGCACATGCCACCTTGTGCACTTGGCTTACATGGGTACAGGGGAATTGAACCTGGGCCCTACATCACATCAATAAGTTGAGAGTATTCAGCAACTAGGAACTTACCCAGTCAGAAATCTCTCACAACTGTGTCAGACTGTCCAATTAAGTCAGTGGAAGTGCCACTCTCTAAGATACTTAGAAAAATGTGAGTTTATAACAGTGCTAAACAGTGACATTCTGTTTTGTTAATGACTAAAGAGGTGTGTTTTGTTCTGATAGGCTAACTAACATTAACTGACTCAATGACTGTTTATGGGAGGTCAAAATAGGTGATATGCATTAAGAGAATAATGCCATTTTTATTAACTATTTAATTTGTATTTATTTATTTGCAAGACAAATATTTGAAAGACAGAGAGAAAGAGAATGGGTACACCAGAGTCTCCAGCCACTGCAAAGAACTACAGGTGCATGTGCCATCTTGTGCATCTGGCTTTATGTGGGTCCTGGGGAATCGAACCTAGGCCCTTTGGCTTTGCAGGCAAGCGCCCTAACCACTAAGCCATCTCTTCAGCCCTAATAATCGCATTCTGTGTGTAGTGAAAAGTGACCACTGAAGCAAATACACTCATTTCTCTCCTCTCATCTGTGTGTATTCCCTATAGCTCTCTTTAACTTGAGATCAAAGCACTCATAATAAAAAGAAGCCAGAGTTAATAGAGTGCATATTCCAAAATTCTGAGACATGAGGAATCTCACACACTTGGCTTTTTATTAGAGAAGGAAAAGATTTTTTTTTTCAATTTTGAGCAAAAGCCATGAGTACAAATTTCTGTGGTTCATCTATTGGTCATGATATTATATGTCCCACCATTTTCTTTAAAGAGCTGTACTGGAGGTATAGGTAAGAAAGGTGGTGTGGTAGTTTGAATAGATGGCCCCCAATGAATTCAATGTTTTATTAGTTTGCAGTTTGCATCTACAGCCACCTGGCTAGAGGTGGTGTCACTGGGCAGATCTTAAGGTGTGGTGGTGGGTTTGAGATTTCAATCTAAACATATGCAAAGTGTGCCTAGCTGGAATTACTGAAGTGTTCTGTGCTGTGTGGCTTTTGGCTTATGCTTATCTCTCTCTCTTTCTCTCCTTCTCTCTCTCCTTGGACCTGTAAAGGCAGGCCAGCTTCTTCTGCCATTATGGAACTTGCCCTGGATCTGTAAGTTTCAATAAATACCCCTTCCTCCATAACTGTGCCTGGTCTGGAAGTTCATTTCAGCAAACCTGAAGCTGTCTGCTACAAGTGGTAATTCTTTTTTTTAAATCTTTTATTTATTTATTTGAAAGCAGAGACAGACAGACAGACAGACAGACACACACACGCACGTACACACACACACACACACACACACACACACACACACACACAGATAGATAGAGAGAGAGAGAGAGAGGGCGGGGGCAGAGAGAGATGTGTGCATCACCTTGTTCATCTGGTCTATGTTGGTACCAGGGAATTGAACCTGGGTCCTTTCGCTTTCCCAGAAAGCATCTTAACTGCTAAACTATCTCTTCAGCCCCTTTACCAGGCTTTTGATGAGCACATGTGTCAAGCTGCACTACTATTTTTACATTTATATATGTGTGTGTAGTGTGCATGTCTGTGCATATACATGCATGCCTGCGTGTTCATATGTGTCTGGGCTCATATGTGGGTGTGTGAGTTTATGTACCTCTCAGTTTGCTTTTCTTTAGGCAGAGTTTCTCCCTCAAATCTAGAGATTACTGATTTGTTAGTCTCCACCTACTGAGCACTGGGATTACAGGCCAGACACCACGCCCACCCCACATTTACATAGGTGCTGGAAATCCAATTCTAGTCATTGTGCTCATGAAACAAGTGCTTAATCCACTGAGCCATCTCCCCAGCTCCTGAAATGCCCTTGCTTTACTTATTTTAGTTCATTTATCTTCTGAGTTTCAGTTTGTTTGCATAACTTTTTTACCCTTAGTATTGTCAAATTTTGTGTGCTAAAAGCTGGGCGTGGTGGCACATGCCTTTAATCCCAGCACTCAGAGGCAGAGGTAGGAGGATCACCATAAATTCAAAGTCACCCTGAGATTACATAGTGAATTACAGGTCAGCTCTGGGCTACAGCAAAACCCTACCACAAAAAAAATGAAAAAAAGAAAAAAAAACTTGTATGCTTAACTTCAAAGTACATAGATTAAAATGATTAACTCAGTTCATTATCACCATAATAAATATTTAATCATTATGCCTGGTTTTGTCTTGTTGAGATTTAATGTGTTACAATATTTCATGGCCTATGTTTGCACAGAAGAGGATACTTTTCCTGGATAATTCTAAAATATATTTTTATTTACTTGTTTGAAAGAGAGACAGAAAGAAAGAAGCAGACAAACAGAATGAGTTCTGGCACTACATGGGTACTATGAACTGAATTTCTGAAATGTAAGAAATAATACATGTAGTAACTGGTAAACTCCTTTCTTTAATATATGAATGGTATCAAAATATGTATGAATTTACATCTGTAAGATATAGACATTTCTGGGATTGGGAGAAATGAAAACATACCTCTATTTAGACTGCTTTTCTGCTTTTCTTAGAGGCTTACAAAAGATTGAAATACTAAAAGAAAGTACTGACATACTGCTCCAAAGTGTAGAGTAACTTCTGAAATAGTCTCAGCTCTATTAGATCTTCAACTACAGTCATTTAAAGGAATGTGACAAAATGTCATGGAAGAAAAATCTTCATAATATAAGTAGGCAAGACACCTGTTATTAAAAGGTAAGACTTTCAAAGCGAGCAGAAAGGAACATTTTGAATGTTTCAAATACCTTCTGTCTTCTTGAGCAGAAAATCAATTTGACTTTAGGGCAGACTTTCCTCTTGTTCAGTAAGAAGCTCATTTTTTTTTTATAAAAATCTATTTAGTTAATGATTCAGTCATTGGTTAGTTTACTTTTTGAACATTCTTCCAACATTACAGAAAAAACACATAAAACCAAGTGCAAATACTTTCAAATGAGTTGATAAAGATTCTGTTCAGTGCTGTACATTGAGGTGGAAGTGGAGAAATGCTATTGCTGTTTGGGCAACTGTTGCTTAAAAGTGAATAAAATTGACAATTAAATACATAAAATGAATCACAGACTGGATAAAGATAAGAAAGTATTAGAACTTGTGCTGGAGAGATGGCTTAGCAGTGAAGGTGCTTGCCTGCAAAGCCAAAGGACCCAGGTTCAATTCCCCGGGACCCATAATAATCCAGATGCACAAGGTGGCACCTGTGTCGAGTTCATATGCAGCAGCTGGATGTCCTGGCATGCCCATTTTTTTTCTCTCTCTCTCTCCCTCTCTCAAGTAAGTATGTATTTTTAAAAAAGTAATAGAACTGGATTTTAGGATGTATATACAGAGGAAAGTGAAACAGGCACTTATTTATTTCTTTATTTGTACTTGAAGTTCTAAGTGGGAAGAGAGGAATAAAAGCACTCTAGAAAAGAAGGTAAATCATTTTCGGAAGATGATGTGAAAAGCACAGGCCATCTTGTCATGATTCTCTACACAGAGAATAAAAAGACATAACAGCAAAATATGGGGAGAAAACTTTCAAAAATGGCTGGAGAAAAATAGAATAATTTACCTTAAAAGAATAGCATAAAACAACTATAGTAGAAAATAGTGGAAGAAAAAAAAATGATGAAATAGAATATTTATACTGCAAAGTAAATGCAGACCTATAATTCTATTACAAAAATTCTTCTGAGAATGAAGGCAGTATAAAGATAACTCAGTATAAACAAAAGCTAAGTTTATTTTTACTTGGCTGCAAAATTGCATGGAATTATGACTGATTAGAGAGTTCTGCAGGGAAATTAAAATAATTTTAGGCAAAAAATAAAGGAATTTGTAAGAAAATAACAGCTCTAGGTAAGATAAAATTATGATATTTAATCAACCCACAGTGAATACCAATAACCCCACTGAGGAGGGCCCTCTGTGAGACTGGGACTAGGAAAAGGGAGAATATTAGAAAATAACCTTTGTAAATAAATAAATAAACATTTTTAAAATTATGATCAAAATCTCAGCATTCAGGAGGCAGAAGTAGGAGAATCACCATGAGTTTTAGGCCACTCTGAGATTATGTAGTGAATTCCAGGTCAGCCTGGGCTAGAGCGAGACCCTACCCTGAAAAACAAAAACAAAAACAAAATATGATCGGGCCGGGCGTGGTGGCACACTCCTTTAATCCCAGCACTCAGGAGGCAGAGGTAATAGGATCACCGTGAGTTCGAGGCCACCCTGGGACTCTATGGTGAATTCCAGGTCAGCCTGGGCTGGATTGAGACTCCACCTCAAAAAACCAATATATATATATACATATATATATATATATATATATATATATGTATATATATATATATATAGCCAATATCATATATTATATATATATATATGTATATATATATATATGATCAATAAAATAAAAAATGGTATGTTCCATATAAGTCCCATTAACTATTAAGATACAAGTAAGTAATATCACAAAAGAAAGACTATGAATACAGGGATACTCTATGTGAAAGATTTGTCTGGAAAGTATATAATGAATCAGCTTATACCACGCTTTCATGAATGAGAAATACTTGCAAAATCCAGAGTACTTGTTAAAAATAATAAACAATGTAAACATATTTAGATAACAAACAGAAAATGAAAATACTGATAGAATTAGAGATAAGAAAATTATACTTAACAAAAATAGATTAATGGCAATGTTGTATATGGGATGTACTGATAATGATTGATAATAATTAAGGCTTGTTATATATGTATTGAGACTAAATGCTTAAGATTAACTAATTAAGTTACCATAATTAAATTAGAAACTGTCATCACAGGAGGAAACAATATCATCTGTTTCTTGAAATATATTCTTTTTAAAAAATATTTTTGAGAAAGAGAAAGGGAAAGAGGGAGAGAAAGAGGGCTGGAGGGAGGGATGGAGAGAGAGAGGATGGGCATGGCAGGGCATCCAGCCACTGCAAAGGAGCACTAGACACGTGTGCCACCTTGTGCATCTGGCTTATGTGGGTGCTGGGGAATTGAACCTGTGTCCTTTGGCTTTGCAGGCAAGAACCCTTAACCATTAAGCCATCTCTTCAGCCTTGAAGTATATTCTTAAATGTAAAGATATGATAATCTATGCTTCTTTCCTCAGAGGCCTGGTTGAACTCTCAATGCATATACATGCACAAGAGAAGACAATGAGGTCAGTAACTACGGGCCCACAGATGAAGCTGAAGACAGCACAGTCGTCCTCAGTTGAAGGCAGCAGGTGGGCTTAATGTGATTGCTTTTGTGATCAGAGTACGTGTGTTCTGGATCAGCAGCGTCCAGCAGGTTACATCCCTAAATCCTTTCCTATGAAAAAATGTTTATCCAAAGTCAAAAGTTCCTTACCTTTTGCTCATGCATTGTACTAACTGTTAACATATCACTGGATTTTTCACCATTCCTTATAGTAAATGGTAAATAAATGACCACCACAAAAATTCCATACATATCTTCATGTTCATATGTGTACATGTTTTGCCAGTGCAGTGTGCGGGAATGACTGACCAAGTCCAGTCATCTCTGCCTTGGTCGACTCGTGCCCTGATGTGCCTGATGTGTTCAGTGCTGCCCTTGCTTCATCTGCTCTGAGACCTCTGATATAGGGGTTTGCCAGGCCCTTAGCTCCTTTCTGACGACTCCATTCCTCGTTACTCTCAAGACAGTGTCTGCTCTGCTTTGTGAAGCTTCTCGTGAACTCTGTGAGGAGTTCTACTTCCTGGATGAATGAAATACGAACCAATGTAGTGAAAGTTAACCTCGCGTTGAGTAGCAGATTCATCCCAGATGAAGGAAGGAGGCTCTGATCCAGGAAGTCAAGTCAGGGAGAACTGAAACTTAAAGGTCACTCAAACACCTGCCAAGGTCATGTTGATTAGAAACTGAAACATTCCTTCCTGGGTGTGTGGTTGGGGGGGAAGAGGAGTTGTCAAAGATGGAAGTTCCAGGGACTCAGGAAGTCAAGACTGGGAAAGCTTTGTTGCCAGAGCTCGCCCTGAGGCTACATCAAGGGGAAATGACTGCTTGGAGAAGAGATTCTCGGGCTGAGTTGCCTGCAAGGGGTGCAGTGTGCTCCAGGGATACAGCTTCTGAGTCATGCCCTACGCTGGCGCGGGCTTTCTGGTGATCTAGCAGCTATGGGATGATACTCATCCAGGGTGGGATGAGACACCTTGTGGTGTGGCTGCTTTTGAGCCACCCATCGCTCCTGTAAGCATCCCTTCATCCTGCTTTGTAAGTAGCTCCGATAAACACATTGCTTCACTAAAATTGGTTTTGGAATAATTATCTTTTTTTTTTTCCTGTTATCTGTGCTGTACCCAGGAGAAGATGTGTGTTTGTGTCACCTTGGGGAAAAGGTTTCCCGGGACACCTCTCAATTTTTCTGTAAACTGATAGTATCCGAACACAAAACGTTTTTGTTTTTTTTAATATCTTGTAAATGCAGCTTGACCTAGTTTTCAACCTCTTTTGCACTTATTATTTTGTTGGTTCAGTACAATTAATATGCATCATCATCATCATCATCATCATGCACATTTCAGACAAAGTTACTCACGCCACAGCGACATTTCTTGGAACAAAAATTAAGACCTGTGCCATTTCAAAGATGATACAAAATAGAAGGACATGCAATGGGATTTGTGAAATAATAAAATTTAAACACTCTGAGACTATAATGGAAAAAGCAGAACAAGTGTTGATCATACAAATGCCTTCTTTATAAGGATGGTTTCAGGATGAATATTTATATTTTAAAGTTCTCCATAAAGCTCTAAGAATATTTTTATAGCAAAATACATCAGCCCATATGCTAATAAATTTCCTTTAAAGGACACTTTTTTTTGAAAATTAGACATTTTGTACTTGTTCAGAGAAGTGTAGAAGAATTTTGCTCCATGCAGACAATGAGAGTTGGGAAAAGATCCTAAGCTATTAATTTATTACATGTCCATTGTCAGTGAAATTTTATTTGAATTCTCACTGGTGTGGAAAATGGGCAAAATCTTGACAACAATCCTTCATGGATTCTTGGTTTCATTCTCTTTTCATGAGACTTTACAGCTTCCCACTTTGTGAGACAGAGTTGGTGTCTCCTCTAGTGAGTGTGGACTGGTGGCCAACCTTGCTTCATCTAGTCTGAGATGGAGGAGATAGCATGCTAATTCCCAGTGCACTGTGCAGAACACCAGGCCCCTCTCACTCTTTGAGAATGTAAATTAATAAAATATTTTCTCTAGTTTGTGTATGTAATTTAAGGTTATATTGTCATTTTCTTGCTTTTTAAAATTTTTAAATGAAGTGTTTTTTTTTTTTTTTAATTTATCTGCTTGAGAGAGAGAGAGAGAGAGAGAGAAAGAGACAGATACAGAGAGAATGGACACGCCAGGGCCTCTAGCCACTGCAAGTGAACTCTAGATGCATGCACCACCTTATACATCTGTCTTACATGGGTACTGGGGAATTGAACTTGGGTCCTTAGGTTTCACAGGCAAGCACCTTAACTGCTAAGCCATATTTCCAGCCCCATTTGCTTGATTTTTGACATCAATTTATCTATAGGCCTTTAAATCCATAAGATTAGAACTAAATTTCCGTTTTTTTTTTTTTTTTTTTCAAATTGTTAGTGATTTGGAAATGGTTAACTTTGCTTTTGGTGATTAAAAAAAAGGTGATACCTGAGTAGTGTCAGACCCTGTTACCCAGGACATCGTTAACATTGGAGACAACACTGAGATGCAAGCCCACAGAGCAATGTCTACTGAATAGATAGCATTAAGTCTACATTCTCAAGGCAGGTTAGCCTACATAAATTATGTGGTGATGGAATTTTTTTTCCTGGAAACAAATATAGAACACATTCATAAATTTTAACTAGCATCTAGAGGTTAGAAGAGTGATTTGCAACTTGTGTTTTGATCAGAAGAAAAGAGGAAGAGAAGGGGCTTATGAAACACAGCCAGTTCATAGCCTACAATGACCCTAACGTCCACCATCTTTGTTACTATTTTTTCTTCAGAAATCCTTGATAAATTCTCCATTCCCAGAGCAATTACCAGTCACAATTTTCAGCAATGTACAGGAATTGTGGGGTTATCCTTTTGTGGCACAAAAACTAATACAAGGACTGGAGAGATGGCTTAGAGGTTAAGGCACATGCCTGCAAAGCCTAAAGACCCAGGTTTGATTCCCCAGCACCTATGTAAGCCATAAACACAAGGTGGTGGCTTGCGCCTGGAGTTCATTAACAGTCGATAAAGACTTTGGTGTTCTCATTGTTCCCTCTCCCCTCTTCCACCCTGTCTCTCAAATCAAACAAATACATGAAATATTTTTTAAAAATTAAAAAAAAAAAACTAAGAAGAAATCTGTTTAAAATGGGAGATTCTAGCAGATGCTTCATGGTGGCTTCTGTGATGGATGTGGTTCAGGTATGAGCTTCTCATCAGTGATGGCCACGCAGAAAAGATTTAGCAGTTGCTAAACTTGGGCAGTCTTTTCTGATGCTTCCACCTTATTTATCAATTCCGCAACATCTCTGTATTCAATACTTGACATCTGTTGTCTTTTCTGAGGGTACACTATGCAGTAATTTCAACAAACCTGATGACTGGGAAGCTCTCATGAGATTTCAGAGATCTGTGTGCAGCTTTCATAGAAAGGCAAGAGATAGGATGGAGCCTAGCAAAAGAGAAACAGAGGTAAGGCCAACTTTGAAGGTCTGTGAGTGTGTGTTCATTACTGTGCCGACCTGCCCTGTTTCCTGCGTAAACTACAGTTCAGAGTGAGTTCAAGGTGGAAGTTACCGGTGGCATGTTATCTGCCTCCAGAGTCACTTAGTCAAGCTCGACAACCTAAGCTGTGATGACAGGTTAACACCACCCAGAAACAAACTGGTCCATAAAATCTACCTCTCTTAGCTTGTCTGAAAATGAAAGCCAAACTTCAAAGCTTCCCTCAAGTGAAAGCAACAGATCTTCCTGACTTGCTCGAAATCAGCTCTTTGCAATGCATTGTTCTTCCAAGTACACGCTGAAGATGGCTTCTTTCTCCTAGCACGATGTATGTGCGTCTTCTGAGGGTATTTACCGCTGGGCATATTCAATTTATGCCTTCTCTCTCCTCCATAAATTTTCTCTATCTGTATTTGTCTAAGTTCTCAGCTCACATCCTTCATTTTACTTTCCTCGAGAGCTTAATAATCATTTGTAGGTGCTTGGACAACTGCAATAAATTCCAAACACAGTTCTCTGTTCAATTTTATATCCATAGTCTACTGTCCTTGTGCCTTTTGGCTTTTCACCAAATAAAGATAATATACATTAAGGAATTTAGGGGAGAGATGGGAAACCAGAGAATAGAGTGAATGTGGGGCTGACATGGAAATTATTGTTCCTTTAATGGTGCCAGTAAGCTGCCATCCCAGACCTTTTCTAGATAAATAATGGCCTTCATCTTGGACAGTGCAGTATAACACATTTATTCATAGCAATACAAAAAGATCACCTTGACCCTGAAAATACCTGGCGATAAAATGTGTCCTCTATTGTGCCTGTGAACACAGGGATAAAAGAGGCCATAATTAGTGGTTATCTGCCTCTAAACATCTTCAGGTATTTCAGATGTCTCTTCTGAAAGACCTCAGGTTTTCCTAAAGTCACTCAACATAAACCACCCTCCGGCAAGGGTAATTGACTTATTCCTCTTCTGAATTGGAGGGAGAAATATTTTGTTGGATATAGCCTTGGGCAAAAGCAAATGTTGTATTGACCTCATTCTTCATCTATTTTCATCATTGCAATGGATGGGAAGGGTAAATATATATATATATATATATATATATATATATATATATATGACTATATATATATATATAGTTATTAACATTCACATACACAGGGCCATAGCCAACTACATCCAAAGAAGAAACTTAGTCTGGCATGGTGGCGCACACCTTTAATGCCACCACTCAGGGGGCAGAGGTAGGAGGATCACCTTGAGTTCAAGGCCAATCTAAGACTATATAGTGAATTCCAGGTCAGCCTGGGCTAGAGTGAAACCCTATCTTTAAAAACCTAAAATAAAAAGAAAAAAGGCACTCAGTGTTGTCAGGATTTCAACTATGAATCTACTCCTCATAATTCCACATAAATATTTCTTGTTCTCTTAAGAACTCATTTTTTTTTTCCTCTCCAGTCTTCCACATTCAATCAGTCATGGCATTTTGATATTCTGAATATCTCATTACTTTTTCTGACATCACCTTTCTGCACTCTCAGTTTATTAGTTCATTCACTCATTCTATTCCTTGGAATAATATGCTGATATTATATATTAGCACATATAACACAATAATATATATTAATATCTATGTTAGCAGTGTTTTTCTTCTTAATCCAGATTTTTCACTATACCAACTGAAATATATTTTGTAAATACAAATGGAGGTATTTAAATCACTTTCTGGGAACCCTTTTCATGGCTGCTGTGTGTATTAATACATTCAAAACCCGTGGCCACACGTGTCTCTACTCATCTCGCTGACTCAGTTACCATGTAGCTGTAGATACCTCGTGTGACAGGTACAATGATGATCCTTATGAATTCTGCTGTTCATCAGGTCCCCCCAAGGCTAGTTCCCTTGCCCTGTTCCTGTAGCTCATTAGCAAGTGCAGCAGTGGCTTGACGCTCCACTGTCCCCACCCAGGCGAATTTCTTCAACACAAATCTCTCAAACGTTCTCTTTCCCTTGAATTTATTGTTGGCCTTTAAAAATATTCCTTTGTAGAAATCCTCAACCATGTGTAGAACAGATAACAGCAGAATAAAGACTTACATATACCCATAGCCCTATTCCAGTTGGACTTTCAGTTATGGCCACACTTGCTTCATTACATCACTTATCCACTTACTTCTACTCTTGGTTTACTTTAGAGGGATCTTGAGCTTGCTGGTTGCCACTGTCCATCAATGATTTGATGATGAAGTTAAAAGGCAGTTTATAAAAGATAGGTATGGAAAGGTTTTGTTTACTTCAATTTTTTGGCTGTATGTACCAGTCTTCAAAGAACAACAAGGTGATATTCCAGGAAACTTTCAGGATGTTCAATTAAGTTGTTTTATTCCTGTTTTTAAGTTATATATATATATATATATTTGTTTTTTCAAAACATTATTTGTGTGTGTGCATGTGTGCCTGTGTGTGTGTGTGTGTGTGTGTACACATGAATGGAGGTAAGGTGACAACCTCAGGGTATTGGTCCTCTCTTCTGCTTTGCTTGATACAGGGTCTCTCTTGTTGCTGTTCACTGCACGGAAGGCAATATTACTTGGCCTATGTGCAATCAAGATTCACTTGTCTCTGCCTCCCATTGCCATAGGCACTTCAAGATTAAAGACACACAAACTATTTTGCATCCATCTTATTTTTTTTAATGTGAATTCCACTAGACCCACTTATGATGCAAGGACATTTTACCACTGAATAATCTCCCTAGTCCTGAAATCATAGATTTTAATATATTTGATGAGTTTAAATATACTCCAGTTATAGTTTCATGATATTAAAATAGTTCCATCTTAAGACACAGACATATTTTTAAATTAGCATTTGCTTTTAGAATAACATAAAGACTATTTGAATTTACTTGCTAGTATCACCATATCTTATTTATTTTCTTCCCGCTCCCACACACTGCAGCATATCTAGAAGCAGCCATTTCTATGAGAAGTTTGCCTTGCTTTCTTTGGAAAATGGAATTGAGACCTCATCAGGATGAAGGATGAGGACTGCTACAGAGTTCAGACACAGGTCCTTCTCCATAATAAAGCATCTCAGGAACTCACATTGATACTTGCAATTTATAGTTAAGTACATGGGCAGTGTGAGTAATATTTAAACTAGTACTGAATATGTCCATTTTCTTATATGCTTAATTTTGGTTCCATATACCATTAACATAATTATTTATTTACTTACATACATATATATGTATAATTTCTAAATAAAGTTAACAATGCTATTATGACAATTCCACTACTGTCACTTCATGCTCCTTAAGACTTCATTGTGATTTTTATCCTTAGAGGCATAGGAGCAGGTAGCCACTCAGTCCATGAAACTAAACACTGCAGAGGCATGCACCGGGAAGCAGCATGGGTATGAAGACTATAGAAGACAAATTCTGGCATTCTCCTGGAGCTTCCTTACACAGTCCCCCGTGGAAGGTCTGCCTGTTCAGGAGGACAGACATCCTTGCTTAATTAATCTTGCCTAAAATCTCACTCACAAATGTACCCAAAAGGTTTACTCATTCCATTCCTAATCTGGTCAAGTTGACAGCAGAACTTAACCATCAAAAGATATGGTATCTAAGGATAGTCAAATTACTTATTTGAAATTTCACAAGCAGTAATCATCCTTCGTCTGTCAGATTATATTTGAGCACAGCATACATACACATTCAGGCACATTTATGTGCACTATGATATCTCACCTAGATAAAACTGCACGATGTCCAGTCAGGTGATGACCACACATATCACACTGAGTCTTTGAATACTGACTCAAAATTGTTTAGACCCTGACTTGTTCTCAGTATGTACTAATTATTTATGAAGTGAAATCTTCTATAATTAACAAGCACACTATGATCTGTAAATATTTTTTTCTGATGTTTTATTGACATTTTGCATAACCTTTTAGCCATTAGGTGGATTTTTTTTTTCTACATCTTGCTATCTAAAACACAGAGAGAATCACCTTGAGTCTGTCTAGAAGGAGAGATTGGGCATGGACGTGGTTCTCGTGCTCATGATGAGATCCAGTGACCCAGAGATGGCTGAATTCTCAGCCACCTTTAGTATCTTTCAGTACCTTTCAATTACTCTTTGATGAACCAGGCAGAGTGCAGAAACAAGACTGCCCCTGGCTATTCTTAACACATCTACTTTTGGACCCCAGTAACATCTGGAATTTAGGATAACTCAGGCACAAGTATCCCAGAATACGACATTCATGTTCCAGGAGGAAGAGTCGTTGTGAGTGACATGGCAGTCCCTACTGTACAACCCAAGTGTTCTTACCAAGGGGAATAGCACAGACTCCAGGGAGTCACACACATATGTACAACATGTAAGTCTGAGCTCTGAACAATAGAATTATAAGTGAATTAAAATCCAATGCTGAGAAAAAAAATCATATTTCTAAAAAACATTTCCTTCTCAGGAAATAAAGGACATTCTAAGTACAAAGGACTATCAGGGTAAAAGCAAATGCTATTTCCAGTCAAAATAAAAGACAGAGAGAATTGGCTCCAAGAAATACCTGGGGACAGTCTGAGTTCAGGATTTATTCTGGGTGCCTTCATAAATTAAAATGACATTTGGGACAGCTCTTAAACTGGAAAAGTAATCTTTAGTTTTCTCACGAAAAAAGAGTCTGTGTAACTCTGGCACACAGCTGTGTAATTAACTGTAGTTTATACAATCAAAATCAGCTGTGCCCTTCCACTTTGGTAGTTAAAAAAAAAAAAAAAAAAAAAACTAAATTGCTACTTGGACCATAAATGTTTAGAAGAGTAAAAGGGAGCAGAAATGAGAGGCTGGGGATGCACATAAAAAGGAATGGTGAAAGATTGTTTTAAAGGACATATGAAGGTCATCACTACAGACACATAGGGTTTTCTCGGTCTTCTCTCAAGGACCTAATCTAATGAGGATTTTGGCAGAGAAAGAAAAAGCAAGGGGAAGAATTAAAAACTACATTTTTAATCAGCAATAGTATTAATAGCAAATATTTATTTATTAAGCATTAACAATTTATTAAACATTCATCTGCTTATTGCTAGGACCAAATAAATTAGAAGAAGCAGGTTAAGGAAGGAAAGGGTTTATCTTGGCTTGTAGTTCCAAAAAGAAAAATTATATAACAAAAGGAATTATCGTGGCCTGAGATGTGCATGCTCCTTGCTGTCTGAATCTGAAATACTGCAATAGGAATGCATTTGAATACTTGGTCAGCATGCAGTGGTGCTCTTTGGGAAGGGTGTGGGACGTTTAGGAAGTACAGCCTTGCTGGAGTAAGTGGGTGTGGTAGTTTGAATGTCTGCCCCCCCATAGACTAAGGTATCTAATTCAAGCTTTGAACTTGGGTCTCCAGCTGCCTGGCAGGAAGGAGGAGGTGTTACTGGGGGGGTCGTGGGGGCAGATCCTGGGGCATAGCCCAAAGGCGTGCTTGGGGGGTGTATCTGAATTCCAGCGCAAAGGTATGCAGAGCAGGCTGAGCTCTGGGGTCCCGCTTGCTGCCGCTCTGTGCTTGCTCTTTTGGTTGCTGCTGCTGCGTGGCTGTTTCCCTCCGCTGGCGTGTAAGGAAGCAGCCTCTTAAACCACTGATGGAACTTCCTCTTGGATCTGTAGGCCTGAAAGAAAACCCCTTCCTCCCATAAGCTATGTCCGCTTTGAATGTTCACCCCAGTGATATGAAGGTGTCTACAACAGTGAGGCAGCTCAGGGATAGGACTTGAGGTCTTGTAGATAGGCCTCATGTCCTGTTCAACCCTCTGTTTCCTGTCTGGGGATGCAATGCGACCAGCCAGTCTTCCACTCCTGCCTCCATGCCCTCCCCACCGTGTTAGTCTCAGCAATACGTCTAGATGACATTTAGCTCTACAAAGCGCACAACGTGAACAAGTAGAGTCAAACGCCAGCAAGTGACCACCAGCGGCTAAACCAGAATTATCTCAGCTGCAAATGTGATCGATATTTTTAATGTAAATTTTGACACCCTCAAGTAGCAGCTGATTTTAGTTAACAGTCACCAGAAGTCAAATCACCAGAGAATAAGTTTCTGGGAAAGTCAGGAAGCCGACACTTCATCCCATCCTTTTCTTTGCTTCTTTTTGCATGTGTGTGTGTGGACATGTGTGGGGGGGGGCAGTGCAAGGAGACACGCATGTGGAGGCCATGTTTGGAGTCATCCTCAACTTCTCTCCTTTTTTTTTTTTCTTTTTTGAGGCAAAGTCTCTCAGTGAATGTTACCAATTTGGCTACACTTTCTGGCCAGCAAGCCCTGGGGACTCTTCTGTCTCTACCTCCCTGCTCTGCTCTTACAGATCAATGCCAGCATTCCTGTCTTTTAGGTGGGTTTTCAGGATCTGAACTCAGGTCTTCATGTTTGCATAGCAAGTACTTTACAGACTGAGCCATGGCCCCATCCCCCAGCTTTAATCCCTTTAGAATCAGGATAAATAATCATTTAGTGCCTTTTGATACACTACAACTTGACGCATGCAGTAAGCTAGGGAGTAGTCGGGTGAAAACTGAAAACTAGATCTATAGTGTTTCTAAGGATAATATTCGTTCTTGGAATGTCTAAAGCGTCAGAAAACAGGTAAATGAAGTCAAGAACCACAGCACCCAGGGACAATGGGGTGCCAACCAGAAAGACAAACCAGGATCTGCATGTGAGTGGGAACATGGAATTGTTAGAGCTTGGGTCACCTCATTATTATTTCCATTTTACTGAAATTTTATAATTTCACTTTTCATTATTGCTGACTGTGGAGTAGGATTTAGAGTTCCGTGTCCAATTTTAAGAAAACAAAAATTCCACACTGGTTTTCATAGTGGCTCTATTAGTTTGTGTGCCCACCAGCAGCGAACAAGGGTTCCTCTCTCCACTAACATCTGTTGTCAGTTTTCTTGATCATCATCTTGATTACACTAAGATAACACATAAAAGTGGTTCTGATTTGCATCACCTGTTGTCTAGGTATTCTGAACACTTTAAAAAAAATAATGGCCATTTGTATTTCTTATTTTGTGGACTATTTCTTTCATTAACTCATTTAGTGATTGCCTGGGGGTGGTGGTTGGATTTTTTTGTAATTATAAGTTCTAGATATTAGTGCCTGTCCAAATTATAGCTATCCATGGTTTTCTCCCATTCAGAAGGCTGTGCATCCATCTTGATTATCATTTTCCTTGCTATGCAGAAGCATTTTAATTTCATGTAGCTTGTAGTCATATTTGTTAATTATTTATATACTTATTTGAGAGAGAGAGAGAGAGAGAGAGAATGGTCACACCAGTCACTGAAAACAAACTTTTGATGTATGTGCCACATTGTGCATATGACTTACATGGGCATTGGAGAATTGAACCTGGGTCTGCAGGCTTTGCAGGAAAGTGCCTGAGCCACTAAGCCATCTCTCCAGCATTGTTAATTCTTTTAAAAAATTACTTTTTATCTATTTAACTGGGTGAGAAAGAGATAGAAAGAGGCAGATAGAGAGAAAGAGAATGGGTGCCCCATGACCTCTACCCACTATGAATGAACTCCAGATGCCTATACCATTTTCTGCATCTGGATTTACATGGGTATTGGTGAATGGAACCCTGGGTTTCTAGGCTTTGCAGGCAAATTCCTTAACCACTAAGCAATCCCTCCAGTCCTCCATTTGTTAATCCTGTTCAGAAAGTGCTTGTCTGTGCCTATATATTGAAGTGCATTCCCCACGTTTTCCTCTATCTATTTCTTCTATCAGTTTCAGTACGTTAAATTTTAAAGTCAGGTTTCTGATCCACTTTAAATTGATACTTGTGCAGGGTAAAATATGGGGATTTAGGGCTGAAGAGATGGCTTAGTGGTTAAGGCACTTATCTGAAAAGCCAAAAGGACTCAGGTTTGATTACCCAGGATCCACGTTAGCCAGATGCACAAGGTGGCACATGCATCTGGAGTTTGTTTACAGTGGTGAGAAGCCCTGGCATGCCCATTCCCCCCCCCTCTCTCTTTCTCTCTCTCTCTCTCACTCTGCTTCTTTCTCTCTCTGTCTCTCTCTCAAATAAATAAATAAAAATTAAAATAGATATGTTTTGGACAAAATGTCAAAAAGGGGTCAAATCTCTATCCAGTAATCACACTGCTTAAAATTCCATTGTTGTGAGTTGAAATTAGTTTCCCTCATCAATCTGGTTTTAGTATATCCAAATCAACATAATTACCGTTAACATTTATAAGAAGTGTTACATGCCCTTTTGTGTCTGATACTCATTTGATTCATCAAAAAAATAATTGAGTTAGTATTGTCCATTTTCATTCTGCTTAGAAATGTACCTAACCAAGCTCATAAAATTCTGGCAATTAATTCTAATAAAGGGCTTTATATAATCATACTATAAAGTTAATCTTATTTTTTTTTTCTGTGAACAAAGCCATGGGAGCAATATCTGTAAAATATCCTTGATATAAGTCAGACTTTTCTCCCTATGAAAGTAAAGAAGAAATTGTGTTTCTGATAGAAGACTTTTCTAATATTCTTAATATTTTCTCAAGAACCAGTTATTGATTTTCTTTTTCTCAATAGAGAAAATAAAACACAATAAGAAGGTTTTCTACTTCTTTTAAAGTTATGCTAATTCATTTTGGCATTCACCAGTCAGACTTACCAGAACTAGGACCTCTGAGCAAAAAAACAAGGAGAATGTAGAAAGAAACCTAGAGATAAGAAAGAGTGCATTCCTTACCAAGGGGGAGGATGTTTAGTGATGCTGAAGGCAAAAGTTAAAGACCCAGGGCTTGGGGGACAGGAGCTGGAGCTTAGCAGATAAAAGTTGATAAGCAAGAGGGCAATGAAAGATGAGTTCAGTAACAATGAACCAGATCAGGCAGGGCACTGTAGACATTGGTAAGCAACTTGGCTGCTCCTCCAAGGAGCTGGGGAACTTCTGGTGGATTGTGGAGAGAAAGGTGGTATGCTTTGACTTAGGTTTTATTTTATTTGTGTACTAATTTGAGAGGGAGAAGGGAAAGAGAGAGAGAATGGATATATCAGGGCCTCTTGCCACCGCAAATGAACTCCAGATACGTGTCCTTCTTTATGCATCTTGCTTTACTTGGGTAATGGGGAATTGAACCTGGGTCATTAGGCTCTGTAGGCAAGCACGTAAACTGCTCATCCATCTCTCTTAAGGTTGTAAACACTGTCTTCTAACACTGTCTTCTATGCTGAGAATAGACTCTAGGGGTGATGGCTGAAACAAGACCACTAATGGCACAGTTGAGAAGCATGCCAAGTATAAAGCCTCGAATCTGAAATGTGGTCAGAGGACGGAAAGATTTAACAGCATGCCTTGAGCTATCTCTGTAGATAACAGTAAATAGATGTGCCTAGAATTATGGGTAGACTTATGTGATATACAGTAAATGGCTATATAAATCAGCTTTACTTGATTTCATGGCTTTTACCCAGGGATCTGACTTTGAACTTGGACAATTCAGCTGTGCTTTTAATGACATTCAGTTGTGTAGAAATTATGCTTGTAAATTTCATAGGAAATGGTGGGGACAAATACACTAGCTCATGTACTTGATGAAAACTAGGCACATTTCCACAAACAAAAGATTATATCCCTGCAGTTACTTACATAAAGAAACTTGAAAGTAATGAAACAAATCTCTCAAAATAGGTGCATACCTCAAATAAACAAACTATAGTTTTGTTAACTTTAACATATCAGTAAAATATAGTTTTAAAACATCAGATGTAATATTAGGCATATATGGCAATTGTAATTATATTAACTAAAAACAACAGAGGATTCATTGGAAAGTGCATTGTACTAAACTTAGTTAACTATGATGCAATGATGCAGAGTTTTAGGAAGCTTTATTTATCCATGAAAATATTACCTAGGTATCAGGTTTTTTTATGATACAATTTGATAAAGAAAAGAAACATTGGGGCTGGAGAGATGGCTTAGTGGTTAAGCACTTGCCTGTGAAGCCTAAGGACCCCAGTTCAAGGCTCGATTCCCCAGGACCCACGTTAGCCAGATGCACAAGGGGGCGCATGCGTCTGGAGTTCGTTTGCAGTGTCTAGAAGCCCTGGCGCGCCTACTCTCCTCTCTCTCTCTCTCTCTCTCTCTCTCTCTCTCTGCCTCTTTCTCTCCCTGTCTGTTGCTCTCAAATAAATAAATAAAAATAAACAAAAAAAATTTTAAAAAAAGAAAAGAAACATCATTATAATTATTCACATCACCACACTGAGAAATTATGCTTTCCTGTTGAGACTACATTACTCAAACATAACTGATTTTAAAGAAGTGTATTTTTGGTGAGGGACTGTAGCCATTCTATAATCTTTTACATGATATTATTCAGTCTTGTAAAATAAAAGCCAGTAAAAGAAAACCAAAGAACACAGCCAATGAGTCATGATGTAGGACTTACTAAAGTTTTGAACTATTTAAAAAAATCAATTCTGAGAAGTGAATGCTTCAGACACAACCATGAGGGCCTGAGGAGGTCTGAAAGATTGCCAGGATGCTGAGGCAGGAGGATGGCTTGGGTCCAGGAGTTCTGGGATGGAGTGCACTATGCCCATCGGGTATCCACACTGTTTGGCATCAGTATCAGTATGGTGAATCCCAGGAATGGGGTCCACCAGGTTTCCTAAAGAGGGGCAAACCAGCCCAGGTCAGAAACACAGCAGGATTAAAATTCCAACAAAATTAAAATAAAATGTATTTATGATATATAATAAAATGTAATTCTTCATATTAATTATTTAACTGTTATTTATGAAAATCAAGTTGTGTATGCTATAAAACACCTTGAAATATCTATATGTTTAATCAATAGTATTTGAGTACAAATTCCTATTTGCTTAACAAGCATTTCTTTCAGGATATGATAATAAAAAAGTGTCATCAAACCTGAATTCTTACTGGATACATTTGTACAGATATTTCTCAAGTTTTTGATTCCAGTGGACTATAGCAATCGTGTCAAAATCTTGTTGTTTTTAAGTGTTTTCTTCTCACGTCTGCCTGAAATTTCTGTGCTTATTTTGATCCAACCAATTAAGATGACCTGTTCTCCAGTGATAAAAAATACCTGGTTGAATGCTTAGGCCTAAAGGCATGTCTGGCTTTTATTTTACAATTTTAATATATGAGGGCTAGAGAGATGGCTCAGCGGTTAATGGTGCTTACTTGAGAAGCCTTATGGTATGGGTTCAGTTTCCCAGTACTCATGTAAAGCCAAATGCACAAAGTGGTACATGTGTCTGAAGTTCCTTTGCAGTGGCAGAAGGCCCTGGTATGACCATTCTTTCACTTTATCTCTCTCCTTTCCCTTCCTTCTTCCTTCCTTCCCTCCCAACCTCCTTCTTGCTGTCACACAATTAAGTAAACAAACATAAAAAGAATTTTTGCACATGAATATGCTATAATTTGATCTAAATGCTCTCCTCTTACCTTCCTTAGTTTGCTCCTCTCCCATCCCATTCCAGTGAATCCCCTTCTCTTTCCTTGTAGGACCTCTTCTACTTTGACGTCTCATTCTTTTTTTTTTTTTCCTTCCTCTATGATTCATGATAAAATGTTATGTGTTCATTGTGCAGATTTTGCGGAGGTAGTGATCTCCACTGTGAGATCATGAATGCTGAGTCCCTTCATGGCTGGAGGATAGTTTCCCAAAATACTCCTCACCACCCTCTGGTTCCTACATTCTTACAGCCCCCTCTTCCATCATGTCTCATTATCTTTGGGGGTATGTAATAGAAATGTCACATGTAGCATTCAACTCTCAAAAGCCTCTTGTATTCAGCACTTTGATGAGCTTTTAAGTCTCCAAAAGCAGCAAGCTTTTTTTTTTTTTTTTTTTTTTTTTTTTGGTTCTTTCAGGAAGGATCTTGTCCTAGCCCAGGCTGACCTGGAATTCACTATGTAGTCTCAGTGTGGCCTTGAACTCACGGTGATTCTCCTACTTCTGCCCAAGTGCCAGGATTAAAGGTGTGTGCCATCAAGCCCGGCTATTTTCATTGTTTAAGCTACACTACTTCTGCAGAGTTTTCTGAGCCTGGGCAGGTGTGATGGAGGGTGTCTTGCACGGTGAAGAGTACTGGGGAGTCACTTCTCATCACCTTGAGTCTTGAGGCATCCCCCAGGTGTCTCTAAAATCTGCAAAGAAGCTTCTCTAATCAAAAGTGAGAACAGTACAAATCAGTGAGCTGTAGACATTTAGGAGGCAATTTGATGGGAAAAATGTGTTAATTTGAGCCAAGGAAAAATGGTTGACAGTTCCTTAGCTATCCAAAGCCTTTTTTAATATCATCAAATCCCTTTTTTATTTTAAAATGTGTATGTGTGTGTGTATGTATGTATGTATGTATGTATGTGTATGTGTGTGTGTGTGTGTATTTATTAGAGAGAAAGACAGAATGGGTGTAACAGGCCCTCCTGCCACTGCAAATTCCAGAGCCATGGGCCACCTTGTACATCTGTCTTTACATGAGTACTTGGGTATCAAACTGGGGTCCTTCGGCTTTGTAGGCAAGTGCCTTAACCACTGAGCAATCTCTCCAGGCTCTGATGTTGTAATTTTATTTAAAATTGCATTGAATCTGTGTACTGATTCTGGTAGAATTGCTAGACTTTGATAGAATGGCCATTTTTATAGTATTAATTTTTATAAATTTTAAATTTTATAGTATAAATTTTTCTAATCCAAGAGCATTGTAGATCCTTTCATGTTCTGGTGTCTTCCTCCATTCCTTTTGTTAGTGATTTTATAGTTTTCACTGTATTTTTGGTAGATCCATAAAATGTAAAAATTATATGTGTTTGTTGGATAGAGTATGATATTTGATACATGTGTAGTATTGTGTAATATCTAAATCAAGTGAGCTGTTGGGCTTAAACATAGAGTGCCGAGTTTTTCTGTGGGGGAACTATGTGTGTGGCGTTGCACAAGACTTTGTGTTGTGCTCTGTGCTGGCCTCCCACTGAGACCAGGAAGGGGTGGTATTCTCTGACAAGTGGGCAGAGAAGGAGTGTGCTAGGAATGCAGAACTCACTGTAGGGGGTTGGATCTCCAGACTAGCGGAAGGAATATGTGGGTTCAAGTGGGGTTAGAGGGGGCCAGCACGTGGAGACAGGGACTCGCCTTCAGCTGCGGCTCCCCTAGGCACAAGGCGAGTAGAAGAGAACCTGAAGAAAGGGACTTCACCCCACTCAGTCTGATCTAGCAACACACACACACACACACACACACACACACAGAGAGAGAGAGAGAGAGAGAGAGAGAGACAAGTGGGTAGAGGAGTAAGGGCAGGTCTAGGGAATTGGGATACCACCCCCACCTTTTCACCTCTGGCCATCCAGGAGGTGGCACACCTGGGCTAGGGGCCCTTAGAGACACACAGACAGAGTAGGAGAAGACCCGGGGAACTGGAGAATCATTCCAGGCTGGTTTATGAAGGAACCCGGACAGACACCCAGCAAAGTAGATTCATACCTGGAAAATTAGGAGATCACCCCTCACCGCTGGGGGCCTGGAGGTGGCAGAGGTGGTGCACAGCTGGCCTAGAGACCCCGAGAGACACAAGAGTGGAGTAGGAAAGGATCTTGACAATTGGGAACTCACCTCAGGGTGCCTGTGATCTAGGAACCCAGAGAGACATATGGATGGAATTGCGGGTTCACCTGGGGAACTGGTATCTTATCCCCCATAAGCACATTTTCAAATACAGAGAAATACAGCAAACTGTACTCCACTGTCCCCTCTTTTTAGGCAAGTGATTTATAATACTTGCAACAAGTGGCTAAATAAATCAACTTCACCTGATTAAGTGGCTCTTATCTCAGGGTTCTGACTTTGAGCTCATCCATTTTCATAGGCAAAGTGCATAATTAGCTTAGTTTACTTCTAAGCTAAAATATATAAGGAAAAATAAAGAAGACATCTGGTCCTAATCTCGAATCCCAACTCAAATCATGAATATTAAGTTAAGGTTTTAATTGTTTCTTCACATTGTCATTATGTAGAAATATCTTGTTTTTCAATTTTAGGGATTAAACTACTGTTTGATTTTTACTTCTAATCTTTGAGCAGTTAGATGATGAAATAATAGTTTTTATTAATTAATAATTTTTAGATTTTTCTGAGGTTTTTTGAGTTAGGGTCTTACTCTAACTCAGGGTAACCTGGAATTCACTATGTATTCTCAGGTTGGCCTCCAACTCATGGCACCCCTCCTACCTCTGTAACCAGAGTGCTGTGATTAAAGGTGTGTGCCACCATGCCTGGCCATTACCTTTTTTTTACATTTACATTTTTTCATTTACATTAGTTATGGAGGCATTAAAATCCTTTTCCTTGAGACGTATTTCATACTCAAATTAAAATAGTAAGTATGGTTCTAGAAAAAAACTAAACCTGACATAGCACCATTAATAGGTCTTAATTGAAATTAAGCAGTTAGACTAAGCATTTGTCATTGAGTGCATTATGTTATCAAGACAGTTCTAGTTGAACTAATTCAGTCAGCACAGCTCAAGTCTTGAAAAGATGCCTCTCTGCAAACACATTTATGAACAGTCATTTTGGGGAAATATGGCTACATCTGAGAGACTGCCTTCCCTTGAGACACACTTTTTAATGGCTACAGTGTAAGACATGGGCTTATTCCTCAAGAAATATCATCCTATGGGTTCACAGATATATTTTACTTCTGTGATGGAGAAGTTGAATTACCATATAGGCACCAAGGTATTTCCAGAGACAATCCATATATATGCATAAAGTCTGTGCAATCACCATCCTCAATCCACACTGGAGTCATACTCACAAAGGCAAGGCTTCCACACTCCACTGTGCACTATAAAAGCCACGTGAGTAAAAGGGTCTAGGGTCAAGATCAGAGTGAGAAGAGCTGAATGCCATAAAATTTTGAATTTGGGGAGAAGGGCAAAAGCTATGCACGTCCAAGATCATTTGTTGTCAGTACAGCAGATCTGAACTGTATCAATCATTAATGGTGATCTAATTTATAAATAAGTGGAATCTACTTTCTAGATATTTATAATCTTTGCCTTTCTAATAGTCACAGATTTTTTTTAACAGAAAACCTATAAAAATATATAGTTGGTGTTCTTTAGGGAAAAACTGCAATATATTTTACATTTATTTATCATCTATATATCTATGTATTTATCTATTATCTATCTGTTTCTATCTGCCTATCTATCATCATCTACTGTCGATGAGGGAATATAGGAAAGAAGGGATGAAAGAAGTATAATTTTAAGCAATCGTCTTGTGCATCAGAGGGCTGTATAGATATAAACCCTTCAGGGTGGCGTGGCCATGCAGATTAGAGTTCCCTACAAGAGTTTCAGCTTCCATCCAGAGCTATCTGCTAGAAGAATTCCTTGTTGGTTAAAAGTCAGCCTTTTGGATGCATCCCATCTATATTATCGTATTTCAAGATCCATACATTTAATTGTTAATCTATAAAATAATGCTTTATAGCAACATCTAGGATACTGCTTGATCAACTCTCAGACCACTGTGTCGCAGTAAGGCTAACATATAAATTTACCTTCACATTAATACTGTGCAGAATATGGCCAGAGACGGTCATGCTATATCCTTAGTGAAACACAGAAGATTCCAGAAGCAGATATAGGATGAGGAGAATCTTATGAACCAAGCACAGATAAGAACTGTCCTAATTTGAGCAAAATGTTATTTTTGTGACAATACAAACTTGGATAGAGTTAATCTGGCCTACTGAAAAGCTGAATTATAATTTCAGATATGGCATTAAATTGTTTCATGACATAGTCTTTGCGGGAGAGAAAATAATACAAGTAATACAAGTAATGAAGCTCGTTGCTTCTGGTTTTCTTTGACTCATTTTGATGCCTTACCACTTGTGGACCCCTGGTCTTCACTTCTCGCTCGTGCTGATCTCCCTATCCTCATACAGAATGACAGAGACTCTAGAAAGTCTATGGCATTCAGTCCTAACTGTTTGTAAGTATAATTTTGGTTGATACATAAAATGTGTATATAGTGTAATATCTAAATGAGGCTTAAATTTTCTACTTTTCAAATATTCACCATTCCTTTATGTTGAAATTATTCAACATCCTTCTAATTTTCATTCTCTTTTAATTCTAAAAATATACAATATATAGGCAAGAGCTAAGTATAGTCATCCAACAGTACAATAAAGCTTCAAAACTTATTTCTAACTGCAATTTAGTATCCATTAATATTTGTCCTTTATTTTCTCTCTGCTACATGACTCTCCTACTCCAGCCTCTGATCACTACTGTTATTACAATTCCTATGAAATCAACAATTTTAGCTTCAAAATAAAACATGTGGTAATTGTCTTTCTGTGCCTGGCTTATTTCATATAATATAACTGATATAATATGATAGAATTAATATACTGTAAAGACCTCCAGTTCCACACATGTTGTTTTAAAAGACATGATAACGTTATCTTGTGGCTGAATAATAATATATCATCATGACACGTTTTCCTTATGCACTTATGAGTTCATGGACATCAGGGTTGTTTCTACCTCATGGAATCTGTGAAGGAACATGGTAGTGCAGGAGCCAGATCAGCATTCAGATTTCATTTTCCTTGGTAAATTTCCATAATGGGATGGCTGAATCCTATGTTCATTCTCGTTTTTAGTTTTTGGGGGGGAATTCCCATACTCTATCACATAATGGCTGCCCCAATTTTCACAACATCCAAGAGTGAACCAGTGGGAAAGTTTTTTAAATATATTTTATTTATCTATTAGAGAGAGAGAGAGAGAGAGAGAATGGGCATGCCAGGGCCTCCAGCTACTGAAAACAAACTCCAGGTGCATGTGACACCTTGTGGTTTATGTGGGTCCTGAAGAATTGAACCAGGATCCTCTGGCTTCGCAGGCAAACGCCTTCACTGCTAAGCCATCACTCCAGCCCAAGATTTTCTTTACATTCTTAACTACACTACTTGCCACAGTCTTTTAGGTCAAAGCCATTCTTACTGAGGCGAGGTGGCATCCTGTCATGGTTTGGTTTTCATTGCGTGTGTCTGTGGCATGCTATCACTGTGCTGTCCGTGGTCATTACAACTTGTGAGTAGAAATGACGTGCTCTCTAGTGTCATGCCGTCTTGTCCTCTGCCACAGTTCCTTTTTGAAACACTGATCTCGAGATTCATTTTGGTGTGAGTGTCATGGTTACTGTTGGTAATAGAGAGCTGCCGTATTTTAACGATGATCCAATAGTCCCCATGAAATATCTACCAGTGCCTTGACGTCACCATGGAAACAAGTATTGTGTTAGTATTTGGAAATTCATTTTCATTTGGCTTGAACTACATGCCAGAAATCAGTTTATTTTAAGAGATAAATATTTAAAGAATTACCTTTGACATTTTCCCTATCTCCATTATCCATCCTCCTCAAAACCAACCTCCTAGAACTGCAAATATCTAGGCATGTTTTGTAAATAACATATTTAGTTACCTGGTTTTCCTTGGATTTCAGACAACAAGACATCTATTTATTTTTCCTTAAATAGGAAATTTGTTTATCTTATCATTCTAGCATTGTGGTCATTTGAATTTAGACCTTTCATAATCATTTTGCAATTATTCACAACACTTGCTCAAGCATGTGTTGCTTCTAAATAAGAAACATTGGGAAGCAGGTGTTAAATAAACATTTAAGTCACACATAATTTTACCAAAGGTCAGAGTGACTTTATTTGTCTTCATAGAACTAAATTAAAGATGAGAATAGCTTTCTCATTCTATTTACTCATAACTTCTTTCAAAATAAGCCAGTATGGGGCTGGAGAGATGGATTAGCAGTTAAGCTCTTGCCTGTGAAGCCTAAGGACCCCAGTTTGAGGCTCGATTTCCCAGGACCCACATTAGCCAGATGCACAAGGGGAGCATGCGTCTGGAGTTTGTTTGCAGTGGAGGGAAATCCTGGCATGCCCATTCTCTCTCTCTCTCTCTATCTATCTATCTATCTATCATCTATCTATCTGCCTCTTTCTCTCTCTGTCTGTCTCTCTCAAATAAATAAATGAAAATTAAAAATAAAATAAAATAAACCAGTATGAAAAGTACAGACTACTTTTTCCTCTGAGTGACAGGTAAGTGTGAATGTGTATGTGTGTGTGAGGGAGAGAGAGAGAGAGAGAGAGAGAGAGAGAGAGAGAGAATTTTATGGCTTCTCACGCCTTGTGTTAGGGTCAGAGAATATCTTTCTCAGTGGATAGCTTTTCTAACCTTACACCGTATTTGGTACAGGGTTTCTCATTTTTGCCATTCCCTCTGTTCGCCAGGCTTACTGACCCACGAGCTACTGGGAAAGTCTCCTCTGTCCATTTCCCATCTTACTTGTAGGGGTGCTGGGATTAGAGATGACTGCTGCAGTGTTTAACTTTTTGACATAAGTTCTGGGGATCTGAACTCAGGTAGTCACCATTGCATGGCTAGCAGTTTATCCATTGAGCCAGCTATCAATCCCCAATATGGCAGACAAATTTTATTATAAAATCTAAGCAAGTCATACCATAAAAAGATTAGAAAAAAATCAGTTTTATGTCATTTCGAAGTAAAATATAAAGAAATTGTTTTGGAATCATGATTTAGTATAATCTTCCTTTGAATCAATTCCAGAAATATTTCCATAGATAGAAGATCAGTTCAGGTTTAGCAAACAACAACAACAACAACAAAAAACCAAGAAACAATTTTACTTATTAATTCCACCATAATTACATATTGAAAGACATATAGAAATTTCCTTTATATGAATCAAATGTAAGGTCCCACAAACTGAAACTTTTTAATAAATAAATTTAGATACAGCCCACATTGTCTTTCTTATTTCTTTTTAATATGTTTTTGTTAATATACTCCTTTATTTATTTGAGAGAGAAAAAAAGAGAGAGAGAATGAGTACACCAGAGCCTCCTGCTGCTGTAAACGAACTCTAGACACATGCACCACCTTCTGCATCTGACTTACATAGGTCCTGGGGAACTGAACCTGGGTCTGTTGGCTTCATAGGCAAGCACCTTAACTGCTAAGCCTTCCCTCCAGCCCATCTTTTTTATCTCATACTTTAACAAGTATGGTCAGGATTAGTTCTACAACCAAATCTTTATTTCTTAATCATATTTACACAAATATCTATTTGCCAAACAATATAAAACCGGTGTTTCCCAATAGATTAGCAATGATATTTCATTAATATTTACCTTTTGGGCTATAAAAACAGAAAATATATTTTACAGAAATTTATTTTTTTCCTGGAAACATTGAATTTAAAACTATTGTCATTGGCTGAAATTAGTTTACTAGATAGTTTTTTTTTTCTCTTTACCAATTGGAGATTAGACATGACACACAAGTAGAAAAATAAACATTAATTATCAAAGAGCATGTCTGATTGAACTTACAGACTAATGTTTACTTTTCAAATTTATTTATTTATTTGAAAGCAGAGACAGAGAGATAAAAGAGAGACAGAGAAAATGGGTACAACAGAGCCTTCAGCCATTGCAAATGAACTCCAGATGCATGCACCACTTTATGCATCTGACTTTACATGGGTCCTGGGGAATCAGACTCAGGCCATTTGGACAGTGCAGGCAAGCGCCTGAACTGCCATCTCATCGCCTCACCCCAAATGTTTACTTTTGAAAAATGGTAATTTTTTTGTGATAAATCTGCCAAGAAGCGAAAACAATCACATTCCTTTCATATGAATTTTATTTGAAATGTTTTCATGTGGGTAAAGGAATTGATTCATAAATGAGTAACCTGTTTTTTTTTTGAGAAATGTCAACCAAGCCAAATTCAAAAGGATGCCAATGTGTGACCATTGGTGAAAAATATTAGTATAACTCATGTGAAATGCAACCTCTGTTTCTGAACTCTGCCAAGTGGTTGAACTGCTGTCTGGCTATGTATCAAACCAATCCTTAAATCTCGTGAGTGACATCACCCACAATTTCAGACGTTGAGTGTCCCTCATGGTCTCAAACAGAGGTGAACTGTCCCTCAGGATCAGTGTCCTCTCAATACATTAGATGTTAACAACTTCTGAGGGCAGGAGGTTGACACTTGTCTGAAGGGCATCAGAAGTTCCTCCATGCCCTGCTCTATTAGAATGCAATGAAGGTGACCTTGACCTCCAGAGAGAAGTATGACTGAATGCAAAATTCCTGCTCCTGACAATCCCTACTAAGACTGAATAAATTTCAAATAGTCAAAAATGCAGAGATGGGCTGGAGAGATGGCTCAGCACTTAGGACACTTGCCTGTGAAGCCTAAGGACTCAGGTTTGATTCCCCAGTACCCACAAAAGCCACATGTACAAGGTGGCACATGCATCCAGAGTTGCATTTTCTCTCTCTTTCTCTGCCTTTCTCTCTCTATATATACATATCTGTCTGTCTGTCTCAAATAAATAAAATAAAAACAGTAAAATATTTTAAATGCTGGGATATTTTTACTCTGCATTCATTCTGTAGCAGAGAAGAATTAGCAAAGTCATTGGAGATTGTCTTAAAACAATACTTTTTTTTGAAAGCAAGGAACATGAAAGGAATAAAATCAAAGCCATATGCACATGATGGCAAATATTTAGATGGTTCTGGGAAGCTTTGTGACATCACTTATAGTAGTTAGATACATGAAACCAGAAAATATTTAAACCATGGTCATAGTATCCACTATTAAATATGAAGTATGTAAGCCTCAATAGTATAGTCACCACACAAAGATATGAGATGTGTTTACCTACTACCATTTTCTTTGCAATCCCATCATCACCGTCATCTATATTGCCATTGTGATGACAACTAATTCTTGAATGCCCACTATGCTATAAAAATTCGCATGATTTTATATATATGTGTGTGTGTGTGTGTGTGTGTGTGTGTGTGTGGTCTGTGTGTCTGTGTATATATATATATATATATATATATATATATATATATTTCTATATACATATACATATATATGTATAAATATAATTGATAGTAGGGATTTTTACTGCATATATTAAGGTGCATTTATATTACAATGTTGATTTTTTAAAAAATATTTTATTTATGAGAGAGAGAGAGAGAGAACGGGCACTCCAGGGCCTCTAACCATTGCAAATGTACTTCAGATGCATGCACCATCTTGTGCATCTAGCTTATGTAGGTGCTGGAGAATTAAACCTAGGTCCTTAGGCTTTCCCAGGCAAGTACCTTAACAGTGAAGCCATCTCCAGCACATTGTTGATTGTTTTTTTCATTTTAATCAATAACAGTTTTTCTGTTTGAACTTCTGTGAAATTTCTCTATTTGTTGTGATTTTAAAGTGACACATATGTACTCAAACTCATATAACTTGTGTTTGTCCAATGTTGCCATAGTATAGAATTACACTTTGGCTAAATAAAATATCTTAATGAAATATGTGCTAGACTAGTGTGACTAGGTTGTCAACTTGTTACCGTATAGAATCACCATGCAAACAAATATCTGGGAATCTCTGGGAGGGATTGTATATACTAGATTAACAGAGGTGGAAAGACTCATTGTAAATGTGGGTGAGGTTTCTGGAGAAAGCAAGATGATGACTGGCATTCATCTCTCTTTGCATTCTGACTGCAGGTGCAGCTTCCTCCAGCTTCCTCCAGCTTCCTCCAGCTTCCTCCAGCTTCCTCCAGCTTCCTCCAGCTTCCTCCAGCTTCCTCCGGCTCTTGCTGCCATGACTCTTCTGCTGTCATAGGTTATTCCTTCAAACTGGGAGGCACAATTCATCTTGTCCCCCCTTAAGTTGCTTTTGTCAGGAATTTTGTCACAGCAATGAGTAAAGTAGCAAATATAATTGATAAATAAATTCAGGTACAGTAAAGAGCTCCTTGAGTTATAATTAGTAATGAAAATCTGCGAGAGACCTCAAGCTAGACATTAGAGACAGGAAAGTATAGTAATTTGTAGAGAAATAGGTAAATCCTTCAGGACATTGTAACACTTTGAACAATACAGTTAGAGAACAATGCGTGGACACCAACTCAGAGACATCAGAAAATGCAAGTCAAAATGTGAACTGCAGCTAAGGTATCAGTAGTGAACTAAATGGTTAAAGAAACATTGAGGGCCCCACAATTTTAAAAAGATGGGTGAAGACATTTCTCACTGAGAAGAGATACTGAAATTAGGATACTGTAAGCCTGTAGGGGATAACTAAGCTTTAAGATTTATGTACCAGAGCATAAATATTCCAGGAGAAGGAAACCAGAGGAAATAGCAATAAAGGGGAATGTGTGAATAGCAGGGCTGAGGTTAGTGTTCAGACTATGCTCATGAAAAACGGCCATCGGAATTTTAAAAGATGGCATGGGGGTGGGGGGCACATTGCAAGCTGCGGATGCCCTGAGATTGTAAATGAACTTGCTGATCCTGTTATCATATGTGAGGGACAAAGTCGATCAGTAGATCTAACTGTATGGCGGGCGTCAAGTGTGGGCTTTCAAAGATGCAATGGCAGGAAACTAGATAAAGTGAAAGCAGGCTAAAGATGTCATCGTTGCCATTTTCATTGTGAGTGGATGCTCCTGTGTCCCTGTGATATAGGAGACAGAAGAACCGGGGAAGATTCATGTGTATGCCTATAATTCAGAGACGCTATGTCGAGATCATTAATAACGGCAGCCACAATTTGCTGATGTCTTACTTTTACCAGGTACTGAGCTAAGCATCGTAACTTAATTCTCTTAGAAAACTCCTTTTAAAGGGCTAGAAAGATACCTCAGTTAGTAAAGAGCTTGCCTTTCAAGAATCAAGACCTCAGTTTGAACTGCAGTTCTGGTGTAGTGGAGCTGTCAGCTCAGAATTAAGAGGCTCCCTGGGACTCGCTGGCCAGCTAGTATAGCTTGAATGGTGAGTGTCAGGTCAGGAGACCATGCCAAAGGAAGTGGATGGTATTCATGAAGATGACACCCAAAGCTGTTCTCTGGCCTCCACATTCAGATTCACACAGGTGAACATGCACATATGTTTGCACACCTCACACACACACAAAATATTGCTAATGTTTAAGTAAAATTTTTGTCCTCATTAAAGTTAAATTCACCCATCCTACAAATATCATATTTAGAGAGAAAGTGAATTACCCTAAGAATCTAGATTAAGAATTCTCAAGCTTTTTAATGTGAATTTAATTTTAGAAGCAGTTGCCTTAAAATGACCTAGTGGTTCAAAATTAACTCACTTCACTCCCTCATTAAAATCTTTAGATTCATTTAGTATGGATTTTCAGTGTTATTTAACAAAATTATCTTTATAGCTATTGTAAACCTGAAAGACTCAGTCTTATAAGGTTGGTTGTTTACAAATCTTTTATCCATCATGTTGCAGCATAAGATATGAACATGCATAGGAGACATAATGAGTGGCAGCTGCTATCTTACCTGCATTACTTCCCTCAGATACATTATTTATATTTTGGAAAAAAAAACATACCTAATAAATATCATTTAAATAACTCTATTAAAGGAATACATTGGCATATATAAAAGGACTTTTATGGTTTTCTTTATAATATTTTGTTAATGTTGCCAGATTTTATTTAATTAATGTATAAATCATAATGAGACCTTGTTCTCAAACTGTAATGAAACCAGACTATTTTATTATCATTATGGTTTTTATAAGAGCTCCTATATAACTCTGGGACAAAATAGTACATAAGAAGTTAAAAAAAAAGTTCACCATATTGGAGTTCATGAGATGTGCTTATTGCAGTGCCTTCTGTCTTTAAGTTAATTTTATTGTGTTGATGAGGCTATATTTTTATAACAATATGTGATTCTTACTTACAAGATGAAATGTTGTCTTGTCCTAGGCCTGCTAGGTCATGTGTTTCTATAGATTTTAAAGATGAAAGTTTTTTTTGTTTTTTTTAATGAAGAATCTTCTGGGGTCTGGGCATGAGGGAATCAAATTCCCACCAGATATTTAATTGATTAGAAATGACTCAAAGTCGGAAGATGTTGGTAATGAAGTGACTCATAGGTCTCAAAATCCTGACCTTGACAACCGACAAGGAGTGGTTGGCTTCTGCTCAGCATGGAGATACCTTCAAAACGGTGGCATTGCTAAGTGGTAAAAAATATGATTGTTGGCTTGTTCATTTTGTTTGACTCTTATTGTAACCAACCTGCCAACCAATAAGTTGTTTAAAAAATGCTTCACATGGCCTGGAGAGATGGCTCCGAAGTGAGAGGTGCTTGTTTGCAAAGCCTGGTGCCCCAGGTTCAATTCCCTAGTACCCACATACAGTACTAGTATCCAGAAGCATAAAATGGCATATGTATCTGGAGTTAATTTACAACAGCAGGAGATCCTGGTACACCCAATCTCTCTCTCTCTCTTTCTTTCTCTCTCCCATAAATAAATAGATATTTAAAATACTTCACAGTGATTAGCTTTTTTAAGTTGCATATAATTTTTTTCACTCATGAGCTAATTTTGGTATAAGTTTATCCACAATAGGGGCCTCAAAATCCTCAATATATTCTTTTTAAATTTTTATTTATTTATTTATTTATTTATTTATTAGAGACAGAAAGGGAGAGAGTGTGTATGTGAAAATGGGCACGCCAGGGTCTCCAGCCACTGAAGACGAACTCCAGATGCATGCGCCACCTTGTATATCTGCCTTACATGGGACCTGGAGAATCAAACTGGGGTCCTTAGGCTTCGCAGGCATGCATCTTAACTACTAAGCCATCTCTCCAGCCCTCAATATATTTCCTTATAATAATAATTAAAGTTGCTACCAGACAGAGCTTTCCCTTTGTTGCTTGTCAGCTTGAAGGGAAGAATTTGCCAGAGACACAGAGAGTTTAAGCAGAAGTTCTCCAGTGACAGCCTACTCCAGAGAGATTGGAGTCTACTGAACTGAAGGGGAATTGCTTTGAGCTTTTTGTTTGTTTGTTTGTTTTTTTGTTTCTTGAGGTAGGATCTCACCCAAGTTCAGGCTGACCTGGAATTTACTATATAGTCTCAGGGTGGCCTTGAACTCACAGCAATCCTCCTACCTCTGCCTCCTGTGTGCTGGGATTAAAGGTGTTCACCACCATGCCCAGCTGCTTTGAATTTTGATGAATATTTATGATGTAGATATTCCATTTAGAGTATTTCTTTCTAGGATCCTCTTAGAAAAGCTTACATTGAAAATTATATTATCATGAATGCAACGTCTTTTAACAATGCAGGCTCTTTGCGAGTGCAAATTTCAGGCAATTGAGAAAGTAAGCTGGTATCTTAGTTTCTGATATAGCCCAGGAAGTAACTCACTACAGCTTCAAGGATGTTTTACTACAGAGA
Source organism: Dipus sagitta (assembly GCA_036346955.1). Classification (NCBI taxonomy): domain Eukaryota; kingdom Metazoa; phylum Chordata; class Mammalia; order Rodentia; family Dipodidae; genus Dipus; species Dipus sagitta. The sequence continues at coordinate 123,191,242 of CM070779.1, read as the reverse complement.
CTCTCACCTTCAGGAGAGGAGGCACAGCCTCTGAAGACACAATTGCAGGTTTCCTTTGCTCATTCATGGATAACTCCCTGCAGGCCCAATCTCCTAAAGACAATTCAAAAAAGGAATGAAGACTGGAGGGCCTGGTGTGCCCATATTCATTTTTTCTCTCTCTCTCTCTCTCTCAAACAAAATAAATAAATATATTTTTAAGTATTTTATTTTGCTGGGCATGGTGGTGCACTCCTTTAATTCCAGCACTTGGGAGGCAGAAGTTGGAGGATCACCATGAGTTTGAGGCCACCCTGAGACTACATAGTGAATTCCAGGTCAGCCTGGACTAGTGTGAGACCTTACCTCAAAAAACAAAACAAAAAAAGCAAAGCAATTTATATATATATAGCAAAACAAAACAAAAAAGCAAAACAAGTTATATATATATATTATTTATGTATATATAATATATATAATATATATAATTTATATAATATAATATTATATATATACATATTAATTAATTAATTTATTTAACAGAGAAAGAAAGAGAGGGAGAGAAAGAGGGAGAGAGAGAATGGGCGTGCCAGAGTCTTCAGCCACTGCAACTGAACTCCAGATGCATGCACCCCCTTGTGCATCTGGCTAATGTGGGTCCTAGGGAATTGAACCTGGGTCCTTTGGCTTTGCAGGCAAACATATTAACTGCAAGCCATCCCTCCACTCCATAAATAAATATTTTAAGTGAAAGAAAAAAGAAAAGAAACATGATGATTTGTTCTTTTTTCAGAATATTATATTTGACTATTCTCCATAATTTATTAAACAAGTGTTCTACTCACTGATGTAAAACTGTAATGGTTTCATAAAGATTGATTTATATCTGTATTTATGTATCATAATTATATAGTTCTTTCCCCCATTTATATTGTGTTTCTCTCTCAACTAGGTTAAAAGCCATGAAGCAATAATTATATTTCTTATTTATTCATTTGAATAATAAACAGAGAGAAAGAGGCTAGTAAAAAGAGAGTATGAGTCCACCAGAACTGTAAATTAACTCCAGAAGCAGACACTACTTTGTGTATTTGGCTTTACTTAGGCACTGGAGAATTGAACCTGGGCTGTCAGGCTTTACAAGCAAGCACCTTTAACCACTTAGTCATCTCTCCAGCCGTCTCAATATCCTTTTCCTTTTAATGCTGTTTTATTGTGTTTTGTGTGTACACATTTGTGTGTGTATGTGCATGTGAGTGCATGCATGTGCATTGCACAACATACATGTGGAGGTGAGAAGACAACTTTCATGCCAGGCCTTGCCTATCTACCTCATATGAGGCAGAGATTCCTTCTCTGGATTCTCACTCTGCTGGTCTTCCATTAAGCAATCAATGGTTAAGACCCATACCACTGTCACCCACTCTGTGCTCTTATTTATTTATTTATTTTTAGCATGTTGAATATTTACCATATTTCCATTGGGTTATGTTACCTTTATGTTACGTCTCTCCTGTCCCCACTCCACAAATGATAAGGAGACTCAAAACATATCAAAGCAGAAACTCAAAGGCTGCTGAGAGATCAACACTAAAGGAGACTTAGAACACACACACACACACACACTCAGTACTTTTAATTAATTTTCAATATGTAAAATAATCAGGAATAATTTACAGTTTCCTCTTCATTCATACACATTGACAAATATGAGAAATACAATTGATTTTCTTGTGCTAATTTCACATGTACCCTGCAAATTTACCAGATTTGATTGTTATTGTTAACAATATTTTGGTGCCATCATTAATATTTTATTTTCTTACTTATTTATTTGAGAGAGGGAAAGAGGCAAAGAGAGAGAGAAAGAGAGAGAGAGAGAGAGAACGGGCATGCCAGGGCCTCCAGCCACTGCAAACGAGCTCCAGATGCATGCACCACCTTATGCATCTGGCTTATGTGGGTCCTGGAGAATCGAACCAAGGCCCTTTGGCTTCACAGGCAAGAGCCTTAACCACTAAGCCATCTCTCCAGCCCTTGGTGCAATCTTTAATTTTTCACTATACAAGTGAATATCCCTTGCAAACCTTAGAACAGAACTATGTGAGTGGGAAGATGACTCAGTAGCTAAAAGTACTTCTTCACAAAGCCTGCAGGCTAAGGTTCAATTCCTGAGTTCCCACATAAAGTCAGATGCATCTGGAGTTCATTTTCAGTGGCAAGAGGCCCTAGGAAGCCCAATCTCTTCCTCTCTCTCCCTCTCTCTTCCTCTCTCTCTCTCTCCGTTTCTCTACTCAGAAGTAAAAAAAGAATAAATGTTATAGAAAACATCTTAACAAAGAGAAAACACTGTCTAGAAAATAAATTAAGGCTAAGACTATACAGAGTGATTCAATTATTATAATTATTACACAGTATCAAATCGAATGATATGCTGAGGAGTAAATTTAATCCATGAGATGAAAATCGGTATACTGAAACATTTAGAGTCTCAATGCAAATATTGAAGATGATAAAAATCAAAGACATATTATGTTCATAAGTTTGATAAGTTAAAATTGCTGCAATGCTCATTCTTAGGCTAGGGAGATAACTCAGTCAGTGGAGTTCTAGTGACTCATAAGCATGAGGCATGAACTCACATAAAAATATCAGATATAGTAGGGGAACATTTATAAACCTAAATTGGAAAGGCAGATATAGGAAGATCCCTGGAGCTTTCTGGATAGCCAATCCAGTCAAAATGATGATATTTAGGCCACTGGGAGACCCTGTTTCAAAAAGAGGTGAGTGGAATTCCTGAGACTAATACCCACACTTGTGCAAACATTCAAACACACACAGACACACAGACACACAGACACACACACACACACACGTCCATTCTTTCCACAGCAACCTACAGATTCTATGGAATCCCTGTCAAAATCATCATGCCACTGAAATAGAAAAATATTCCTAGAATCTACAAGAACAGACAAAGGCTCAAAATAACCAAAGATGTCTTGAGTTAAAAGAACAGAGCTTCCCAGAACTCATGAAGCTGACATAACAGATTCGTGAGTTCAAGGCCAACCTGGATGTGGAAGGAGAAAGTTGGAGGCATTCTAATACCCAATCTTAAAATACCCAAAAGCTATGAAATAACAGAACAAAATAAAATTTAAAAGAGAAATAAACTTCTGTCCTATCACTGACCAGTCATGGGTACACCACTGAAGGGACTGACTGCCCCTCTCCTAGCGATTGTTAACTACTGTAGTTCCTCAGAGGGTGAGGTATCATGAGCCACTCATCAATTCGTGACAGTGTTCACTGTCCCTGCCTTGTGCAGGTGTTGTGCACGTGTTGTGCAGGTAACCACAGCTGCTGTGGCTTGAGTATTATGGCCTTGTCGTGTCTGGAAGAGAATTCAATACTTGTCACAATCCTTGAGCTCTTTCTATACTTTCTTTCCCCCCTCCTATGACGTTCTCTAAACCTTGGGGAGGGTGGTATGAATGTCCTATTTAGGCCTGAGCTTTCAACTGCAATTTAGGAGGGAATATACTTCTGTTATTTTGCTAAAGGATTATGTTGTCAAACTGCCATCTAAGTATTTGTGCTGCTCTCGGCCTTGATCAGAAGAACTTATTTTTTAAGGGAGTGGGTGTTAATGCAAAGATTCATAAAAAATAGCTTTGTAAAGTAGAAAGTATGTGCACATCACGTAGCATGCTATGTTTATATACTTATAAGTACAGAAAATGCATTTTATTCATTTTTTTTGATAATTTTTTAAAATTATTATTATTATTTTTTTTTTTGCAAGCAGAGACAGACAGAGAGAGGGGAAGAGAGAGAGAAACAGAGAGACACTCACACATCAGGGCCTCAAGCCGCTGCCCCTTTGTGCATCTGGCTTTACATGGGTGCTGGGAACTGAACCCAGGTTGTTAGGCTTTTGCAGGCAAGCCAAGCCATTTCCCCAGCCCCCAACTGTGCATCTAAATCAGATTCAGAATGCCATGTTCTCACATATATTAGATTAACCCATTTTCCTAGGTGTACTGACTTCCCTTCTACAGGAATGTGGATCAAGTTGGTAGCATATAAAGTCTTTGTTAATTTATATCTTCAAAGAAGACATTTTAAAGTAATTTAGGATTGTGAGCTTTTTCAAAAAGCTTTTCAAGCATAAGACTTAACAAATGATGAAAATTATTATATTTATCATCCAGGTAAACTTGTCTGTCAATAGAGAAAGACTGACTATATATGGAATATGAAAGAATTGTGAAAGAGAAATGGATGACACTTTGAGCTATCCATAGAGATGATTTCAGTATGATATAAGTGAATAAAGCAGTCACCTTATTTTAACAATTTTAAACCTGTAACTACTTACCCTGCTCAAGCACACGCTGTAAACACTCTAATGTGTTTTTCTGGAGCTGACAGCTGGGTGCACAAACACTGAAAGGAACGTATTTCTTAGTGCATGACTGATTACATACCCAGAATATGAGAATATCAAATAGGCCAATACATTCTTGCTGACACTGGACTGATCACTTATTTAATTAATTATTTGAGCATATTGAAGTGCAAAGAACCAATTTACAAGGGCTTCTTTCATCAATCAAGTTTTGCCAATTGGAATGTGTAAACGTGAATAATAACAATTATTTGAAGTAAGCCAAATCTTGAAGACCCTGCAATACAACAAGACATGGAATAAAAACTACAAAGTGTCTCATAAAAGTGTTTTAACGCTAAAGCTGGGTAAATATAATAAGAAAGTAGTTTACGTCAGTTTTCATATGTAAGAGTGACTACACTGTTATATTAATTTTATCAAGTTAATTGAGTATTCCTAAAAGTTATTAACAATATCTATTCTAACAATCCCCTCACCCCGACTACAAATAAAGTGTCCATTCCACTCAAAGAGTCTGATGTGAGCTGGATCATTTGGGCACTCTCCCCTTGATGGTGCAAGTTCCCAGAGTGTGGCCAGTAATCCTAACTTCACATTATGTGTTCACATGTCACTTCCACTCACCTTGCAATGCATGGAACAGATTACACGGCTTGTGTAACTGCAAGGGGAGTTGGAAAACACAGGAAGCATGTGGATATTGGAAAACTCCCATACTCTGTCCTTCAATAAACATATTCTTCATTACATAGATAAATAAGGAATGCTGGTTATAAGGAATTGTGATAATGGGTAAAAAAAATGATCATAGAAGTAGTTACTATACCAAGAACAGTGAAAACCTGTCAGAATGAGTGTTCATGCAGGTGAAGAGAAAGCCCAGCAATATGACCTAAGCAGATGTTTTCAGAAAACAGCTTGCTCAGTAGAGGTATTCAGCCGGGGAATACAAACTGATGCTCCTGTTAGACGTCAGCATTGTAATGAAAACTAAAATTGAATTTAGACTGTTACAACATCCAGTAGCCAAACCTGTAGCTACTAGTACTCAGAAGATCCTGATAGTGTAAAAACAAGGCAGTTCCCACCATCAGCCAAACTTCACAAACAAGAGGGCCTTCCTAACTTCCATAGCAATAGGCAAATGTTTACATTACAATGGTGCTTTCTTATTACCTGGTTAGTTCCCATGGAAACTGGACGCTGATAATGAACATAAAGATAGTTCCACATAAATGCACATGAAAAGGAGGATGCTAAGCAGGAAGACAGGCATCGAAAGGGGCCTTTTCAGTAATCTACTTCCAGGCACCATTTGAGCCGCATAAGTATCAGTAGTTCAGTTTCCACGGAGACAAATGGCCTAATCAGTGATTCCCTGGTAGTGTGGAATTCCAGAGTACACAGAGAAAGCTACACTAAATCACATCTTTATCTTGCCCACCAAGGCTCAGGGAGCATCGCAGAGGTGGGGGGGGGGGGGGCAGAAGGATTGTAAGAGCTTCAGAGTGGATGGAAATAGCCCGAGACACCGTGTTTCCCCCATCCTTGCAGAGACTGACTGTGGCCACTTGGTCCAAAAAGCGAATACCAAAAATCCCACCAAAGACCCTCAGCAGAGTTGCAGCATATGCATGCAACCTTTTAATTAAAAAAAAACTCAAAAAATTACTAAAGAAATAGGAAAGATTTCACTTTGAGAGCCCTGTGATGGAAAGTCACAATCTGCTCAGAACTCATATTCAAGCACCAGTCTTCCTTTGCTGGATTCACAATGACCCAGTCATGGCTTTTTGGCAGGTGACCCACAAAATGCTTGAAACTCATTGCAAGGTTAAACTTGAGCCAACGGCAACGGCTTTAAAATGTCCCAAAGACAGCAAAAATGACCAGCTGCCATCGTGCTGTCAATGCTCCCTTCTGGCCGAAGTGAACAGACCAAAAGGGCAAAATGAGAGTAATAAATGCACATTCGTGTTATTTCTTGCTATATTAAACATACCCAAGAGCAACTCTCCACTGATTACAAGGCTAAACTAGGTAATATTAAAGTTAAATACCTCCTCCTGTTTTGGCCAGAAGGGATAGAGTGTTGAGTGTCATTTCCGTAGACCAGCCCATGTCATCAGTGGAGAAGGAAAGTTTTGTGCCCCTTCAATAAAAATCTGCAAGGAACCCAGGGCACCGAGTTCTTTCTCTTTGCCTTGTGTGTCCTCCTTGTCTTCTCAGGTGTATCTTTTTACTACTATCCTAATAAAATATAAGTTTCTATCCACCTTATCTCCTTCAACTGACACCTGGGTCTCTCTCTCTTTTCTTTCTCTCTCTAATAGATTATCCTTAAGTTCCCTTCTGAGTCTTCTTTTTCTTCTTTTCTTTATTAGTTAGTTTTGTATTCCACAAATACAGTCAGTTTGATACCATTATTAGGCTCATCCGTGACCTACCCCCTCCCCTTGGCCCCTCCTTGTTGAGGTATATGGGTCATGCATTGTGGAGTTAGCCCACAGTTATGGGTAAGATAAAAGTCTTTTATCCAACCGGGAGTGGTGGCACATGCCTTTCATACCAGCACTCAGGAGGCAGAGGTAGGAGAATCACCGTGAATTCGAGGCCACCCTGAGACTACATAGTTAAATTCCAGGTCAGCCTGGACCAGAGTGAGACCCTACCTTGAAAAACCAAAAAAAAAAAAAAAAAAAAAAAAAGTCTTTTATCCAAAGTACCAAAGGCTACAAAAGCTACACACAAAAACAAGAAAAATAAATAAATTTCTGCAAGATTCAAATTGTGTCATATTTCTTTGAGTATAACCAAGTTCATACTTCCCTGAGAGCATAGAGGTCAGAGCACAACCTCAGGTTGTCCCTGCTTCCCCTCTTGTTTGAGATAGGGTCTCCTGTATATCATGCTGAGTTCACCATGCAGGCTGGCCGGCCCACAAGATTCCAAGGATCCTCCATTCTCCACCTTCCGTCTCTCCATAAGAGGACTGAGCCTGCAGATGCTCGCCGCTGCATCCAGGTTTGACATGGGATCAGGGTGTCACTTTCGCACAGCAAGTGTTTTTACCCAATGAGCCATTAGCTAGCCTTTTATTTATTTATTTGTTTGGTAAGGATGCTATAGTTAATATGAGGTATTGCTGCAAATGTGAGTGCCTATACCCACAAGCTCATAGAGACCTAAGTTTGGGAACTGTGAAGAGATGTGTTCTTCAACCAACATTAGCAGCACCTGGACTAAACTTTCCACCAGGCCGAGCAGGGAAAGATAAAGAAGCGTTCATTATTTGCCTTGCTCAGTCATGGTACAATACGGAAAATCAGCATGCACCATCACCACCCAGCGGTTTAGTAAAGAGTGCTTATAGGCAAGTGTTTGATACATAGGGAAAAGTAAAGAAGGTGTGGCTTTTAACAGTACAAAGAAGTCTTGTCACATGTTTAGGAGACTGTGATCTAAAAAACATAGAGTGAAAGAGAGGATTATCATAATATTTTATACGATGCTCCATTAAACCCTATAGAGAAACGAAGCTGATGTGGAAACCTTGCCTTTCTTAATTTTAATTTTCTATCTAGATTATGCTGAAACAATTATAAACTGCTTCTGATGTTCAGGTACATTGCTCCATGAATTGATGATTTTTCTGTATTAGGTATGGTTTAAGCAATTTTATTTTAATGTTTTGGAATAGATAATTCTAGATCCTCATCCTCAAAGATTATTTGCTTGTTTCTAAAATTGTACTGCATAACTAGCTGGTTTTCACTTTTTATTTATTTATTTATTTGATCACTGACATGAAGTCTGTCAGCCGCTGTATGGATTCCACAGCCTCATGGATTAAGTGTGTGACACCTGAGTTATAAAAACATTAAAGAAATGGGAAAGAAGAATGAAGAGAAAAATACTGCAAGTCAAATTTTTTTCTTTTCTCTTTTTTTTCTTTTTTCTTTCTTTTTTTTTTTTTTTTCGGTTTTTCAAGGTAGGGTCTCACTCTAACCCAGGCTGACCTGGAATTCACTATGGAGTCTCAGAGTGGCCTCAAACTCACGGCGATCCTCCAACCTCTGCCTCCCGAGTGCTGGGATTAAAAGTGTGCGCCACCAAGCCTGGCCGTAAGTTAAATCTTAAAACGTAGTGAGTTAGAACTCTCCATAATTTGAGATGTTAAAATATGAAAACATATATCATGAAATTGGCAAGACATAATGATTTGTTCTTTGATTCTGTGAGATGTTTATATCTAAAGATGAAACAATAGGCCACACTGGCTAGAACAGAAAAGACTCCATAATCAGGGAAAACAGTCAGCTTTTACATTTAAAATATTGTCTATGCAAAACTGCAAAACAAACACAAGCCATCCAAATGAGAAATACCATAGCTATTTACATAAACAGATATATCTTCCTCCTGCTACTTACTTATTAACCACCTCAATAACACTCAAGGGATATCTGCCTTTTGCCAATATCTCTAGGTGCTTTATATATATATATATATATATATATATATATATATATATATATGTATATGTATATTATATATATATTAATATCTGTGACTGAAATTCTAGAACATGCTATGCACTGTATTCAAGTGGGGTTGGTAAGATGGAGGAAAATCACCTCCTGGTGCAACAATACTGTTATGTTTTGTTCTAGGAAGTAATATAACTAACTTAAGAGTGCACCCACTCATTATTTCCAGTAGCTACCTGGGAATATGATTAATACCATAAATATATATGAAATAATAACTTCTCCTGGGTCTCCCTAATAATTCTGCAGTTTTCACAGGTTGCACATACATATGAGAGAGCGTGTCCGCGTGCCGGGGAGAAAGAAGGTTTTGATTAAAGTATTAGAATGCTAAAGTGTTTCATTTAAGTGTACATAAAGTTATATATTCTGATAGTAAAAAGAAAATTAAAAATGCATTGTATATATGTTTCCTGAGGTAGGGTCTTGCTCTAACTCAGACTGACCTGGAATTCACTCTGTAGTCTCAGGGTGCCCTTGAACTCACAACAATCCTCCTACCTCTGCCTCCTGAGTGCTGGGATTAAAGGTGTGCACCACCACACCCAGCAATTTTTAATTATTCATGTATTTAGAGCAATGGTGGGCCTATAATTTGTAACAATATAAACTTTTCAAGAGAAAAAAATAGGAGAAATCACCATTATTTGTAGATAGGCAAAGAACTCTTTAGAGAAGATGTAGCAACACATTCTATCAATGAAAAAAAGTTGCTAAATTAAAATAGATTAATAATAAAGTATTTTGTCCCATTAAGTGATTCATAAAGAAGTTAAAAGAAAAGCTATATCCCTAGAGAATGTATTTGAGAAGAATGTATCTGGCCAATAACATGCATCCAGCATATATTAAGCACCCATTACAGTTATTTTACCTAAATAAAACCACATGATTAAAAATTGGGCAAAAGGGGCCAGATAGATGGCATAGCAGTTAAGGTGCTTGTCTGCAAAGCCTAAGGACCCATGTTCAACTCTCCAGATCCCACATTAGCCAGATGCACAAAGGTGAGGCAAGTGCAAGGTTGCACATGCCCACTAGGGACACAGCCTCTGGCATTCAATTGCAGTGGCTGAGACCCTGCTGCACCAATTCTCTCTCTCTCTTTTCTTGCTCTCTCTTAAATTGGGCAAAAGACTGAAACACACATATCACTGAAGTGGAGATTAAGAGGGAAAATATATAAATGAAAAGATTTTCCTTGTCAGAACAAGCAGCTCAACCTCACTGTGAAAATGCAAATTAAAACTAAGATTTCACTGTGTCATTATAAATCTGGCGCACCCATTCTCTCTCTCTCTCTCTCTCTCTCTCTCTCTCCTCTCTCTCTGCCTCCTTCTCTCTGTTGCTCTCAAATAAATAAATAAACAAAAACATATAGCTATAGTAAAAATACTGATATCATGAAATGGTGATGAGAAGGAAAAGCATTTGTGACTGTCATAATTTGATTCTGGGACTTAAAGATGGTGCAAGTGAACTGAACACCAATTTATTATTTTTTTAATGTTCACCATTCATACTTATTGCTGAATCCAAGAGTTGGGTACTTGCCCTAAGGAAATGACAATTTATATTTATATAAAAACCTGTGAACTTTTGAAATTCATAATTCAAAACTTAGAAAGACTTCAAATATTTTTCAATAAATGACTCCATAACAAAGTGTGTATATGTATAAGCTAGAATATTGCATATAAATAAACTCAAATGGATGAACAATTTGTACAAACAAGAGTGTGGCTGGATTGCTAATCTATTATCTTATGCTCAAAGACTCCGTGCTAACAGGTTATATATCATATAATAGATCAACACAATAGTCATTTAAAATATAAAATTAGGAATGGAGAGATGGCTCAGAGATTAAGGCATTTGTTTATAATGCGCAAGGACCCGTGTTCAATTCCCCAGTACCCATGTAAACTAGATGAGCAAGGTGGTGTATGTGCCTGAAGTTTGTTTGCAGAGGCTGGAGGCCCTGGAATGCCCGCCATCTGTCTCTATTCTCTCTCCATCTCTCTCTGCTTGCCACTATGTGTATATGTATATATTACAGTGACTCCCAAGGATCAGAGGACTGAAAACTCATGATAACAGAGGGACAGAGGGAATTTCAAAGAAGAGTTGTAAAATTTCATATATATGTGTATATATATATATATATATATATATATATATATATATATGTATATATATGTATGTATATATATATATAATTGTGATGATTATATGACTCTATAGAAATGTGAAAAATTCTATTATTTCTACAACAAGAAGTACACTTTGATGTATGTTAGTTTTTAAAAGAAATTTAGAATACAAATCTGTGCATAAAAAGAGAAAATGTGCCAGCAATCCTACCTCTTGCTATTTGCTCTAAAAATATGAAATCAAACTTATCCATTCCCACAATCACTATAGCACTATTCACAATGGCCAAGAGATAGAAACAATTTAAGTGGCCATGAATATATGAATGAATAAAGAAAATGTGGTACATTCATTCAACCAAAGAAAAAAGTCCTGCAATATGGGACAAAGTAGATGAACCTTGAAAACATTATGCTAGATGAAACACATGAGTCCAGGGGAGCACGTATTGTATGACTTCACTTCTGTGAATAGCCAAGAATAGTTAAGTGCATTTAAGACAGCCCAAGTGGTTGTGAGGAGCTGAGGTTGACAGAGAGGGCAATTGCAATCAATGGGCAGAAAGTTTCAATTATGCAAGATGAACAGATGAAGAGAAAAATATAGCAGAATGGTTGTAGGTAATGATACTCCCTTGTATGCTTTGTATAGAGTAGCATAGGTCATAGAAATCAGCTAGGCAATATAGGGGTAACAGGACCCCCAAGGTGAATAGCTTTCTCTTGGCTTAATGCAGGAATTGTCCTTGGGCCTGTAGGGAAAAAGCTAGGCTATTACACTTTACCACAGGTCAGAAAGGTCAGCAAGGTCTGGCCTTTGCTTATGTCTGCCCCCTTTAGAGAGTCCTTCCACTCACTTCTGAGAAGGCCTTTCCCAGAGAGCTAAGATTCCTGGGAAGATTGCCGTTTTCCAGAGATCCTGACCCCAGACATCTTGGTGTCAGCACTAAACTGGCTAAACCAGCCACTGGCCCATCCACAGGACTCATAGAACACCCTGACGTGAGACTCAAGGTGGCCTTCTCAATCCCCTCCCCTGCCTCTCTGGTCAAGGGCTCCAACCTGCTTCCTTCTCTTATATTCTGGGCTTAAGTACCCCATTCTCTTCTCCCTCCTAAAGCTTTAAGCTATAATGAAATCTTTCTGAACCTCATCCTATGATTTATGGATTTCATTCTTCAAATTCATAAGACAAGAATCTGGGAACACTCCTAAATTATCAGTGCATTGGATATTAGTACATTGGCAGAGAACCCCCCAAATTCCTGTATTAATAGCATGGTGCCCATAGTTAAAATACTTTAACATTTCACACTTATGGATCACTTATGAAGGCTATAAATAATAAGTTATGTCCACTGTGAAGCAGCTGTTTTTGGAAATTAAGAAAGCATACATTGTTTTGCTTGTGATTTCTGAAATAGTAAGGGTTTTCTATTATTTTGTCTCCATATGAATAAATATACATTGCATTTTTTTACTTGACTGGCTTCTCTTATCTTCTTACTTTTGCACTTTCCTAACCACTTGCCTTAAATCCATTGGAAATACACATGCCTATGCGAAATAAAATTGATAAATTTTCCAAGTAAAAAAGTAATTTAAAAGTAAAAGCCAGGTGTGGCGACACGCGCCTTTGATCCCACACTTGGGATGCAGAGGTAGGAGGATCACCGTGAGTTCGAGGCCAGCCTGGAACTACAGAGTGAACTGTAGGCTCAGCCTGGGCTAAAATGAGACCCTACCTTAAAAAGAAACAAAATTAAAAAAAAAAAAGAAAAAGAAAAAAGGAAACACCTGGTGTAATAGATAGTTGAAACAGGTTAAAAAAATAAGAGTGCCAAACTGACAAAAATAATACCGAACAAATACATCATGTACTTCCTAAATATATTATACCCTATTATAAAATATTAATATATGATTGACTCCAATTTCAAAAACGATGAAAATATTTTCTGTGTCATTACTACTGAACAGAGGACACCATAAATCACTGGAATAGTGTTGGGCACTCAACAAATGCTCTCTATTCCTTTGCCTCTGATTTTTTAAAATTCTTTTATTATTTTTATTTAATAGAGAGAGAGGGGGAGAGAGAGAGAGAGAGAGAGGATGGGTTTTATGTGTGTACTGGAGAATTGAACCCGAGTCCTTTGGCTTTGCAGGCAAATGCCTTAACTGCCAAGACATCTCTCCAGCCTTGCCTCTGACTTCTTTTTTTCCCCCAAATTGGAAAGGATAGGTTTTCTGTAATGGATTACCCACATTCTCTTCTATTTCCCTTCCTCCAGCTGTAATAGATATAAAATTTATATGTGTTTCAGATTTCCAGTTTATGAAAAGGAGTGTGAAATGTTTGTCTATGAAGCACAAAATATGGATGTTTTTGTGTGAGTTGGGAATTTTTGTATTTATTCAGGCATGTGATATGGCATAATTCCTTTTCTGCAAATGTAAATTGCAAGAAGAAAATAAAAACCTTTCATGTCGCATAAACAAGAGGAGATAATAGGCAATTAAGAAATGTTTGGAGATAGCAAATTCTCTTTGTTATTTATTTTGAGTTCCTTTAGATTCCCACTGTTTGCTTTAGGGAAGCTGAAAGGCATTCGTGGGTTCTCATTGTTGAGATTCAGAAAGGAGCTCCAATGTCCACTGTCCCAGTTTCTGGGAAGTGCCAGTGGACGGAGGTTTTCCTGGGGCCTGGCTGACTCAGGATCCCTCACATGAGCTCCGCTCTAAGGGAGCAAGGCAGAAGGCCCCAGTTTGTATGACCTTGGCCTTGGATGCATGAAAAGGCAGAGACATCCTGGACAAAGACATCCAGCCATCCTGGATAAGATGAAGGCAAAGTAAGAAGGATCATTGAGCACTTAGAAACTATGAAGAGGATACGCTGTGTTGTGTGCAATTTGAGAATAAAACCCATTACAAATCATTCTTGCATTGTTTCTGTTTCTGAACAGCCTCAAAATAGAACTGCTGTGAGCAGGCTTTATGTAACTGGAAAGAGACACATCAGAGTTTAGGTCCTAAGTTGTCAAGAAAGGAACCCTGGCATGACATGATTAGTCATCTTTTCTGCTCTGTGCTACGTGGGAAGAGGCAAGATATCTGCTTTAGTTACATTAAAAAATCATAGATCAATCCTTTGATCAAATTTGTTCACTTTATTTCTGTGCTGAAGATTGAACTCAGGGCCTTGCACAAAACAAGGCAGGTGCTCTACCATTGAATCACAGCCAGGTTTCATCCACGGAGAAGTGCCTTAGCACATTGGAAATCTCCTTAGAGGCAGAGAGATGCACACATTTCTTCTGTTGCTCAGATTCAGGAGACATGATAGGGGCTGTGTAACTTACCCAAAAGGAACTAGTAACAGGAAATCTCATGATGACATCTGACAATTCCATCCAGATAGTTATGTGCCATGCTTGACCACCGGACTCTGGCAGATCCTCCTCTGGCCTCGGAATCTGGATTTAAGTTTTACTCTAGGGCTCTAGCCTTGGCCTTAGGCCTTCTCGGTCCCCATAACAGAGCCTCTGTCTCAAGTGCCTGCAGCTCAACTCATAATTTGTTTCTTTACTTTTAATGCTCAGAATAGTACAGAAATCACCATAGATTAGATGACTCAATTGTTAAATATTTAAGACAGCTCCGGAGACTAGAAGTCCCAGATCAGGGTACCAGTCTCTAAGGAAAGCTCCACTTCTGATTCAAAGATGACTGCCTTCTTGCTCTTCTCCTCATGTGACCGAGAGGGACTAATTTTGTTCATAAGAATTGAAACACCCTTGCCGAATCCCTCACTTCCTAATACCATAGCTTTGAGGGTAGCACTTCAACATTTAAAAGCAGAGGTTGGGGGGAGTCACAAACCTTCAGATGTTAGCACTTGCCTAACACTGAATTCCTCCAGAATTGGGTTCAAACCTTGTCCCCACTACTTACTTCTCCTCAGCCTGTTCCTCACCCCTTGTCAGAAACTGTTTTTAATGACTCTGGTAGCCTAGTGGGGAAAAGCATATATAGGAAGATAGACGTACGGTGTTGGCCAATCCTAAGGCTGGCTGGAGCTCAAGTTTTGGATCTCAGTTTCTGGTAGGAACAAGGATGAAAGTGGGGAGACTACTCTCCATTTCTGCTGCGTAGTTAGGATAGTGAGTGGACCTGAGATCACTGGCTCCTGCTGGGCCAACGCTGCCATATATGATAGCTGCCATGGGCAGTAGATAATGCAGTCTTATTCAGGCAGTTTTCTTTCTTGCTTTAAAATCAGTACTTTTCTTTCTATTTTTATTTGCTCTTTAGATTTGTGTTTGGTTATTTATACTTCTTAGGACTTCCAATAAAATATTGCATGGATATTAAAAATTGACATAATTGGCCTGGAGAGATGGCTTAGAGGTTAAGTGCTTGCCTGTGGAGCCTAAGGACCCAGTTCGAGGCTCGATTCCCCAGGACCCATGTTAGCCAGATGCACAAGGGGGGGCACATGCCTGGAGTTCATTTGCAGTGGCTGGAGGCCCTGGCGTGCCCATTCTCTCTCTCTTTCTCTCTCTCTCTCTCTGTCTCTGCCTCTTTCTCTTTCTGTCTGTTGCTCTCAAATAAATAAATAAAAATAAATTAAATCTCTTTTAAAAATTGACATAATTACTATCTTCCTAATTTCAGGGTAGAAACATTCATTTTAATACCATTAGGTCAATATAATCTGCTGTTCTTTTGAAAAAAAAAATCCTATGCTTACTTAAAGGTCTGGTGTTGTTGATCTGCATGTTAACTACAAATGGAAGATAGATTTGGTAAACCATTTCTCCTGTCTATGATAATCTATACTGACTGTTAACTTGATAGGAACTAGAATCACGTGTGAGGGGTTGTGACCATTAGGTTAGTTTCTGTGTATGTTTGTGAGGAATTGTCTTGACTATGTTAATTAAAGTAGGAAGACCCATGTTAACTGTGGGTGACACCATGCCATCCAACGGGCCGGGGGCCTGGGCTGGGTGAAAAGGAGAGCGCTGGCCGAGCAGCAGTCAGTGGTGGCTCTCCGCTCCCCGCTCGGTTCACTGTGGCAGCTGCCTCGGGCTCTGCCACCATGCCCTCCCACTGAGATGGATGATTAACTGTAACTTGGCATTGCAAGCTGAAATAAATCTTTCCTCCCTTAAACTGGCTTTTGCCAAGAATTTTGTCCCGGCAATCAGTTGACTAATATGCTGTGCCTATTTATTTTTTCTTCTGACCATAAGGTGTTTGTTTTCTGATCTGCAGTGTGGTAAAATTCACGGCCAGTTAGTATACTAATTTTTTTATCGCCCCTGACAAACATGATATTTTATTATTCCTTTGAAATGTTATTTAATTTGATTTACTAATATTTTATAAGGAACTTTACATCTTTGTTCATGAGAGATATTTTATATTTTTACCTAGCCTCAGGAAACAAACTTACAAAATGTGTTGAAATCATTCACCCCAATCACTTCTCAAAAGCTACCCACTTAGAATGTTATGCAATCATCCTGTTTTCCAAAATATCCTCTAGAGAATGGTACTGCCACAACTGGAAACAAATGAGTCTTGAGGTTCAAAGTTGTGATAGTTTAATAAATGGATTCTTTAGTCAAATATTTGCTACTTTTTTGTTTTTTGGATTTTTATTTTAATTTTATTTATTTATTGAGAGAGAGAGAGAGAGAGAGAGAGAGAGACTGGGCGTGCCAGGGCCTCCAGCTACCGCTAACAAACTCCAGACTCATAGACCACCATGTGCATCTGTCTTATGTGGATTCTGGGGAGTTGAACCTAGGTCCTTAGGCTTCGCAGGCAAACACCTTAACTGCTGAGCCATTTCTCCAGTCTGAATATTTGCTGCATTGTTAGTCCACTTATCTCATTTAAAAAAAAAATCAGAATAGTAATAGGTTTTTAGCTTGACACCTAGTAGATTGATTACAAGTATCTCTTTCCTGAAGAAAGCATTTAAAATGCATCTATGCATGTTTAATGTGTACAGTCTGTAAGTATATATTTCTAGTCTCACAACACTGGTGTAAGTTTAATGGAGCCATTAATTATGCAAACAATGGACAAAATACAAAGTGTTAACTGGTCTGAAAATTCTAGAGAGTAAATATACAGACTCGTCTTACAGAGTAATGAAAACTGGAGAAGTGACCTGCATGGGAAGGCGAGCATTGTGTTTTTGATTCTGGCATCCCTCTCATAGCTAACACAGGTAAGATGTAGTCACATATCTGCGGGAGGATGCTATTACCCTGTAAAGTAATTCTAATCTGAGATAAGTACCAAATTCTGTAGGAAGCTGTAAATGATAGAATCTGCTGGCAAGAAAGTGTGCTCGACTTTGCATGTGCTTTTCTGACGTGGGATTGGTGGTTAGAATTTCATAAAACAGAAATGAAGGGTTAAGGGATAAGAATTATTCAATGTTTGAATTCTACATGCAAAGCTACACCAAGCTTGTATTCTTTCCTGAACTGATCAAACAAATTGCAACCCAAATTAGTATGCCTAAGCTTTTTTTTTCCCCATTTTGAATTTCACAGATTATTTTATAATTGAAGATTGTGGCAGATAATAATGCAGGATTTTCTTCTCAGCCATTACTTGTTGTCTGTAGAAAAATGTCCTTGAAGGGTAGCATAAAATTTAAGTACTATAAGCGGGGCATGGTGGCGCACACCTTTAATCCCAGCACTTGGGAGGCAGAGGTGGGAGGATTGCCATGAGTTCAAGGCCAGCCTGAGACTACACAGTGAATTCCAGGTCAGCCTAGAATAGAGTGAGACCCTACCTTGAAAAACCAAAAATAATAATAATAATAATAACTACTATAATAATCGATAGAGGACAATATTTAGAAGTAAATATTGTGAGGAATTTTCAAAGCACTTTATTGACATGGTCCTGGGGTTTCATCTTACAGATGGTCATTTCTGTCATAAGTCAGTCAAGAAGCATTTCATCTGTGTTTAATGATAGAGTAGGTGTCAGGGCTTTACAACCTAATATAAAGCTCTTGTACCACTTGACATCTGATTGAATGATACCTAGCTGCTTGGGAAAAATTGTGCCCATCCTAAAACTGTCCCTCACAAAAACATTAATGGAGCATAACAGACGCCTTTGCAGTTAACCCTCTTATGCACAGATGAGAACAGCCTACCGCTGGTTTCTCTGTCATGGAGACATTTTGTATAGGGTAGTGCTTAACCTTTCCACTGCTGTGAGTCAATCTTTCTTATAAACTGCTGCTTAGTATAGTTCCAAATTTATTGAAAGCTTGCCTATTTTCTACAGTGAGACTATTTTTTAAATATTTTATTTATTTATTTATTTATAGAGAATGAGAGAGAGAAAAAGGGATGGAGAAAGAGAAAGAGAGAGAGAGAGAAAGAGAGAGAGAATGGTCACATCAGGGCCTCCAGCCACTGCAAATGAACTACAGACACGTGTGCCACCTTGTGCATCTAGCTTTATGTAGGTACTGGGGATTCAAACTCTGGTACTTAGGTTTTGCAGGCAAGCGCCTTAAAAGCCACTGAGCCATTTCTCCATCCTCACAGTGAGAGTTTTGAAGGGTGGGAATAGGTATGGCTACACTGAGGACAAAGGACTTAACAGCTTATTTCCCATGCCTTGCAAAATTCTCAAACGCTTCTCATAAAACATATGGGGGATAAAAGCAATAAAATATAGTTTGTAATCTAAGTCTTAGATAGCAGACTATAATCAAAGCATTTTTCTCCAATAGGATGAATTCTACCTACTGCTTAATTTATTTGGGTTTAATAATTACAGGTAAAAATATCAATCTATTAAGTAACCTTTATTCACTTAGGCATCCATAGATTCATACCATGTTTCATGCTCATCTAATGAAAAACCTTGGTTTAGGTGGGTCAAGTAGGGAGTGGAAAAAGCAGTGAACTGGCCAAAAACTTCAGTAAACAAGATGTAAGAGAACAAGAGCTGACACGAAGGCATCATCATCATTTATTATTATTATTTCTGCTTTTCCTCCACTGTGTATCCAAGGACTTGTCCCTTGAAATCCTCAGCCTAGTCTCTTTACCAGGTTACTTGGACAGACATAAACTAGGAGAAGATGGGATGAGTTTGCAGGTCCTGTAGTTTTGGACTTTTTATGAACATAGACTCCCTGAAATCACAAAACAACTGATTGAAAATGATGTGATTTAAAAAAAAAACTTTTTTCTAGTGTATAAATTAAATTATTGATTTAAAATGTTCAGATTGGGCTGGAGAGATTGCTTAGTGGTTAAAGTGGTTGCCTTCAAAGCCAAAGGATCCAGGTTCGATTCCCCAGTACCTACGTAAGCCAGATGCAGAAGGTGGCGCATACATCTGGAGTTTGTTTGCAAAAGCTGAAGGCCCTGGTGCCCCCATTCTCTCTCTATCTGCCTCTTTCTCTGTATCTGTCAGATAAATAAAATACATGTTCGTATTAATTTGTCTTAAAGACTTCACTGTTAAACTTAATTTTTTAAAATAAATGTTTTTATTTATTTATTTGCAAGCAGAGAGAGAGAGCTAGGAGATAGACAGAGAGAATGGGCACACCTGGGCTTTCAACCACTGCAAACAGACTCTAGATGCATGCATTACTTTGTACATCTGGCCTTATGTGAGTACTGTGGAATTGATCCTGAGTCATTAGGCTTTGCAGACAAGTGCTTTAACTACTGAGTAATCTCTCCAGCCCAAGACTTCACTGTTAAATAAACTGATGTTGTTCTTTAGGAATGCAGCACAACCCTATTAGTTATGAATAATTAGTTTTTTTAAGAAGCTCACTATGAAATGATTAATTGTGCATTTTATTTATTTATAATAATATTGTAGCATTGCTTAAGTGACAGATTTGAAATACAGTGCATGAAAGAATTTTTATATATCTAGTAACATATTATCTAGGATTTTCTTTCCTCAAATATAATAAATCTTTATTTTCTTTGTGAAAAAGGGATGGTGTTTGCTTGATGTGATATCCAACTTAAATTGCTTTTGTAGAAACCCCCAAATTACTTACTCCTTCATATTTGTAAACTGCATCCAAGCAACAAGCCAACCCATATGGTATCCCCAAAGAACCTTGAAATGGCGGTGACTATAAACAGAACAGATTAAGTTTGCATTGTACTTATTTGCAGTTTCAGTCTTTGCCAAGACAGAGAATTACTTTAGCAGAACATTCTTTTATCTTGCTTACTGAGTGAAAGATGAATTTGAATCGAAAGCATGACATGCAGCTTGCCTTATGAAATATAAACCTATTTCTTATAGGAAGGGGCTAGACAATTATGTAATTGTGTAAGTTCATATTTTGATATGATTATTTAATCAAAATATCTATTATTTATTTTTATTCTATGGTGGTGAAACTTGGTTAAGCAAATCATGAATTTAAAACCTACTTTTCCATATATTAGCTTCTGTAATTATCTGAATCAACATGTGAGTAAGGTTACACTGACACTATTGTTCCTATTTCTCCTACATGAATAACAAGACTCAGAGGTTTACTGGTTTGTGAGACATGTACACACTACACAGGGTCCAACTTCTCTCCTCCCCTCCCCTCCTCTGCCCTCCCCTTCTCTCTCTCTCTCTCTTTCTTTCTTTCTTTCTTTCTTTCTTTCTTTCTCTTGGTTTTACAAGGTAGGGTCTTGCTCTAGCCCAGGCTGACCTATAACCCACTTTGTATCCTCAGGTTGGCCTCAAACTCACAGCGATCCTCCTGCCTCTGCCTCCATAGTGCTGGGATTAAAGGCATTTACCACCACATTCAGGAAAGAGAGAAAGACAGAGATAGAGCGTGCACCAATGCTTCCTGCCACAGCAGATGAACTCCAGACGCGTCAATCACCTTGTGCAACTGGCTGTACATGGGTGCTGAGGAACTGAACTCCAGTCATTAGGCTTTACAGCTCCATACTGTTGCCTTTCTGATTAAACCCTTTCAGGTTCTCCACTCTTTACATTCTCACCATCTTCTGTTTATTCTCAATTCTTTTCTGCACCAAAAAATTCAAAGGAAGGGGGAAGCAGAAAAAAAGAAGTATTAGCTTTATCTACCAATTTATATTCCTCTATTTTGGTAAAATACTGCTTTTAGGTGAAAATCATGTTATATCCTGATTCTGTCCCCTTCTCAAGCTTCATTTACTCTAAGCCACTAAACTCAGCCTCCACTCCAGCGATTTCATAACTGCTGGAAGGGGTTCCACTCTATTTTACTTGACATCTCATCACTCCTGTCCTCTTGAAACTTTTTTCGCAGTTCATAACCCTTTCTGTCCTCGACTCTTCTGTTTTAACATGATACAGGCCCTCCTAAATTATTTGTTTCATGCATATATCCATGACTATCACTTATAAATCGATAATTTGGTAGCATGAACAATAAACTGAAATGCATGCTCTTTTGAATAGATGTAACGCTGTCAGTAAAGTATAAGCAAGCAGACGGTTGTCTCATTTTCTGCCGTCCAATGTGTCCGTGATCTTTAACTGAGTTTCTCTATGCATTCTTCTCTTAGATGACCTTTCACTTTTGACTCTCCTTTCCCACAAAGCCCTGAAAAATACCAACTTGAATTTAAAGTTTCAGTTAAAAGTTGTTCTTTTCTAATGCACATTTTATTATTGCTACAGAATGTTGGAAGCCTTCTCCCTTTGCCAGCATTCAACCTGGTCTCATTCTACTAGACCATGACCTTTCAGAGTCAAATACCAGATTATGCCATTCAAAGTTCTATCCACAATGTTGAGTAAAGTAACTAGTACTTCATAAAAATTAAATGCTTTGTTGTTATACCAATGAATGCTTTATTGTTCCTATTCCTGGCAACATTGTATCCACTCTAATAGTAACTGAATAAAAATGTGTACATGGGGGCTTGAGACATGACTCAACTGTTAAGGCACTTGTCTGCAAAGCCTAACAACTTGGTTCAATTCCTCAGTGTCCACATAAAGCCAGATGCAAAAAGTGGCACATGCATCATTTTCAGCAGTTAGAGACCCTGACATGACAACATGACAATTCTCTCTCTCTCTCTCTTTCTCCCTCCTTGAAAGTAAACATTTTTTAAAATTTGAAAATGGTTGACTTGTTTCAATAATGCCACTCTTCCTTAACTCTTGTAGCATAAGGAAAATAATAAACAGAATTTTATCTATTTACAATGTATGAAAATTCTAGCATTTTGACGTTTTTCATATCACATTTTCAAAATTATGTTAAAATTTACTAATTCACATGAATAACTATAATGTTGGGAAAATATACTCACTTTTTTCCAGGTTTTGTTTTTCAAAAGACTTGTGCGGAATCAATGAGACACAATAAGTGGTTGTCAGTGAGGAGCCACAGAGCACGACTCCTGACACTTCCTACTTAAAGGCAGTGCTTTACCGATGGGACCCACACATATGATTGGTTTTTTAAATTACATATGATGTCTCCTTCTTATGCTTTTTTACTTTGACTTTCAAACATCACCATGGACTGTAATTTTGTAATTATTTGCAGTATGTTTTAAAATCAGTTGAGTGTATGAATAATGATCATGAAAATGAATTAATTTTGTTTAAAGCTAAATATATCAAATTACTTATATAAATTCCTTCTCATTTATCTAATGAGACACACACACACACACACACACACACACACACACACACACACTGTAGTAATTTGAATTAGATGCTTCCCCCCCCATAAATTCATGTTTTGAATGATTGGTTCTCAGCTGATGCTAATTTGGGAAGTGGAGCCATGCTGGCAGAGATGTGCTGTTAGGGACAGGCTTAAGGATGTTACAGCCAGCTCTCCTTTGCTAGAGCTCAGCTCAGCTCAGGTCAGCTCAGCTCAGTTTACTCTCTTACTGCTATTTCTACCTCCTGTGGCAGAGGTGATATCCAGTCTCTGGTCATGCCTTGCTTTCCTCTGCCATCATGGCACTTCCCCTTGAGACTGTAAACCAAAATAAATATTTTTTTCTACCTTAAGCTGCATTTGTTCAAGTGTTTCATCCCAGCCACAAGAAGATAACTATAACACATGTTTTCCTCAGATGGTGGTCTCATTTCCCGGTGTGCAATGTGTCCATGATCTTTCAAGTTCAGATGCATGGATTATAGTAAGTCTATTCGTCAAATGCTGTTGACCACAACTCTCTTGGTAAGAAGGGCAGCTCTTTAGAATAAAGTCTCTGAAGCTTCAGTTATGTTAATATGACTTTTACATTTAAAAAAAAAACCTGGAACTACTTGAGTACTGTAATTAGAAATATGAGTTTGAATGGAGATGTTAAATCTGTGTTTACCTCCTCACTACACAGAGTGTTAATTATCAGGTGAATTACCTTGCTGTGACTTCACATATAGATTGAGTAGCTATTCTCTGAGTAAGCATGCTTTTGGCAGCATTTCCACCTTTTCTGTATCTTCTTAAACATCACATTTCTGTTTCGAAAGTTTGTGGAGTATCTGTGGACAGGCTTTGAGAGCTTGGTCCAACCTGCTCAATTTACTTCCTCCTTGCGGATGTGAAGATGTGACTCTGGCTTTTGGCTTGCTATGCTTTCCCTGACATGACAGCTGTTCCCTCCAACTAAACAAAAAATATACCCTTTTTCCTTCCTTACTTTGCTTCTGGTTGGTTATTTTGCCCCATCTGTGAGAAGTCCACTGATACGATATACTTAGCTTGAAATTGCTTTTTCCTTGTCTGCTGCTATTCTTCCTTCCTGACTGAATGTGGAATTGAGTATCATAAAAATTTGAACCTAACCTAAATTCAAGTTGCAGAATGTATTGTTAGTGGAAATTTTATCTCTACTATTAAGACTGAGATTGACAGAATAGATAAACTATACTATGAGTCACAATTTGATAGCTTCCAAACCTGCAAAATATTTGGTGTCTCTCACCATTCTACTATAGTTATTTGAGCTATGCCTGAGGCAAACTGGGAAGAATTCTACTTACATATATTTACATTCCCTATGTTTTAGGCGAGCAATGCATTTGTAATCCAACCACACAGAATTTCTATTTATCAAAACTGAAGTAATAATTTTGGTTTTTTTGATCATTTTGATTACATCAGATGAAAATAACAGGTTTTCTTCATGCAAACTACCAGATGAAAATACCAAGGTGAGTGTCTGCAAATGTATACCTTGAAGTAAGAGCATACTTCAGTAGTTCAGTAATATTACCAAACACTTCATTTGTTTTTACTTCCTAACTTTTACTCTCTTCAATTTTGCTTTATGGTTCTTGAAAAGAAAAGATAATAGTCAGGAATTTCTAGAACTGCATGCATCTGGCGTTCATTTGCAGTGGCAAGAAGCCCTGGCACTCCCTCTCATATACATATAGAGTATATTTTTTAAAAAAGAAAGAAAAAGATACATATTTTCGTGCATAGTTGCAGCTCCATCTCTAGAGACTGTGACAAATAAGCCATCTGTTCCACTGCTGTGATGTTCAAGTCTTGAGACAATGACCATGCCCAGAACTCAGGTAGACTGACTGTCATTGATTAAAAGGATATCAGGCTGGAGAGATGGCTCAGCAGTTAAAGCACTTACCTGCTAGCCTAATGAACAGGGTTTGAGTCTCCGATACCCATGTAAAGCATAGTGCACAAAGTGGTGCACGCATCTGAAAGTTGCAGTAACAAGAGACCTTGGCAGATGCATTCTCATTCTCTCTCTCGCTCTTTCCAAATAAATAAACAACTAAAAATACAATAAAAAGAAAACAAGGATATTTTCAGTCCTGTAAGACTTATTGCTGACCTGGGTAACAGAAATTTTAATCTTGAGGCTGGAGAGATGGCTTCGCTGTTAAAGCACTTGACTAGAAAGCCAAAAGACACAGGTGCAATTCCCAAGGACTCACATAAGCCAGATTCACAAAGTGGCACATGCATCTGGAGTTCATTTGTGGTGGCTAAGGCCCTGGTACACCCATTCTCTCTCTCTCTCTCTCTCTCTCTCTCTCTCTTCTCTGCCTCTTTTCCTCTTTCACTCAAATAAATAAATTAAAATATTCAAAAAATTATCTTGGAGAACCTATGAATGGAAATGATAATGTCACATGTGCTGATTACAATGTTTATACTCAAATAGGACTTAAAGATAGAAATAATTTAATTGATATTTTATAAGAATATTAAAATTATTTTGAGAGAGAGAGAGAAAGCATGGGTACACTAGGACATTTTGCTACTACACACAAATTCCAGATGCATGCACCACCTTTTACCTCTGGTTTTATGTGGGTACTGGGGAATCAAACCCAGGCCATCAGGCTTCATAAACAAGTGCCTTTATCCACTGGGCAATCTCTCCAGCCCATTTTCTAGGAAATTTTAAGAGAGTTATATCCATATAGAAAATTTGTATCCTTAAACAATATTTCCCAGTACTCATTATCTACTACAAGGCATAAATGTTATAGAACAATGTCAGATTCACTTAAGATTTTATATACATCATATTTTCTTTTTTCATGAAGATGCATTTGTATTACAAAGCTCACAGAAATAATCTTTTAGGAGTTACAACTACCTTAAGGATTAGTGATGACAGACACCAATCTCAGGTAAAATATTTTTTTTAAGATTTTATTTTCTATTTATTTATTTGAGACAGAGAGAGAGGGAGTGAGAATGGGCAAGCAGGGCTTCTAGCCACTGCAAATGAACTTCAGATGCATGCACCATCATGTGTATCTGGCTTATATGGGACCTGGAGAATTGAACCTGGGTTCTCAGGCTTTGCAAGCAAGCACCTTAACCATTAAGCAATCTCTCCAGCCCCTGGTAAAATATTTATTATAATTTTGGTCTTTACCTTTTCTTTTGAGGAGAATTACAACTTAATGACATGGTTATGCTTAAAGCTTTACTGCATTAGGACTCAAGGAGAGCCTCAGACCTTCAAAAAACTTAGCTGATCTCCATATATGGATAATTGCCAACTTGATTTGAACTTTTTAAGTAGTACCACCTCAGTCAGAAAGCAATCTAAAAAAATAAAGTCAAAGAATTACCACATGGGATACCACTAGTGCAGTTTTGTTATGATTCATAAAATACATGCACCGTTAATAAAGTGTACATAAACTCTATAAGAAACAAAGTTAACTACTGGTATGGTTTAGCATTCTTCTTTCTTTATGACTTTCATCTTTGACAGGTAACATCTCCAAATTTCCAGCAGCCTAATGAATGCCTGTGTAATGATGTTTGATTTCTCCAATTTATAACAGCCTGGGTGAAAAAAAAAAATTCTCATTTTCTTATGATTTGCTCAACTCTCTTTCAGATTCAAAATAAACTGGTAAAATTTAACCTGAAAGAGGACCTAACATATTTTATAAATGTTAGTTGAATTCATGCAAATACATGTTTTATAAGCCTTTTCTTTGATAGTAGTGTATCAGAAGTTTTCTGGCTTCAAAATGACACCCACCTTCACTCCATCTCCATCTTCCCTTCCTCCTCTTTTCCTCTCTCTCTCCCCTCACAACTAACTAAATAAATAATAGATAAATAAATAAAATGTCACCAATCACCAAGCACAAAATATATGAAGAAATTAAAGAAACCTTGGAGCAATTATAATATGTTTCTATAATAATCTTTAGGAACTGGATCAAAGACCACTTTATTTTACTATTTTACTGAGTCCAGGCTATGGACATTGAATAATTTTGTAAAAGCTATGGATTTACAACACATATTTAGGTATACATTGTATGTTATGCTTTAGTTAGATGTTGGGCCTATGAAAACACAATTTAAGTCAACATTAGAGACACATTTAAGATGTCGATACAAATGAGAGGTATAGGGAAGAATTGAAATCATTAGTGTCAAAGTCAAGGTAAGGCTGTCTGATATTGAGAAGTCTTTGGTGAGTAAATTACACAGATGTAACCCTAAGTAGGCTGACTGGATGTTTTTAATGTGTAGGTGGAAAGAAGATAGCATTGTGTTATTTAGAAAAGGCAGTAGGTATTCAACAGTCTTGTAAACAGAAAAATAGACAAAAGAGAAGGAAATGGATGTCTATTAATGGAATTTATGTTACCAGGAGATGAGTAAGAGATGTTATTGACTCACCTCATTGGATAATACCACAACATGAGCTATTTTAATAACCCTGCTTACCTAATGAAAATAGAAGATAAGTAAAAATTTTTAGACAGAGGAAATACATTTTAATTTGAAAAGTTCTCATTTTAGTGTAGAATACAATCTTGAAAGTGAAAAAATGAATGTGTTAAGTTCATCTAGGCTAGAAGATATTGAATCAATGTAATTTATTAATATTATATATAATAATTATATTGGCTAATAATAAATAGGGACTAGGATGATGAGGAAATGGGAAGAAAAATAATGAGCTCAAAAACTAGCTAGACAAAGAAATTCTTGGTTATTGACTAAATATAGAAACTAGGGGTTGTCATTCAAAGTAATGAACACTAGGAACAAGGTATATGTTAAGATATTTGCCAATATAGTAAACAGGGGAGGAGAAGTAACTCAGAGGAGTGTGGAAAGAGGGCATTGTTTAAATTTTATATTTGTCTAGAAAATTTTTGTATAGAAAAAATAAATGTGTGTATGAAATGTATGAAAACACCCCACAATGTAGCTGTAAATTAGATAGTTGTCCATAGATGAATAAAACCAAACTCATAGTAATGAGTGTGACATCCCCTTTCTCAGAGTTGTAAGCAAGCCTGAGTATAGCACCAAGTGATTCTAACAACTAGTCATATAGCTTAGTTGGAAGACATTTTAAAGAGGTCAAACGTCAGAATGACAACAAAAGTGTGGTTTCACTTATAGAAGGGTAAAAAGAATTTAATGTAGAGATAAACCTCAGAATATATAAGATTATCTAGCTGATTTTGAATGTCACTGAGTTTGTAAGTAGAGATTATCCCAAAATCAAAGAGAGCTTGATTTGATATTTTTGAATAATGTTATCTCAATCAGAGAGCAATCTAAACAAATATGAGTTCAAACAAATTATCACATAGGAAAAAGAAAAATTCTAAACATGTAATTGAAAACAAAATATAAATTAAGACTTCAAAGTGATGGCCTCCTACTTTTTAAAAAAACATCCTAAAGCAAAACATCTAAATATTAAATTTATGTAAAAAAAAAAAAACTCCTGACTTCTTCGAGTCATGACAGCAGGGATATATTGGGACTTGCCCACCCGATCTTTCTGGAGAGAGGCTATAAATGCCTGCAAGTTGCCATGAGCTAGATGTTAGCCACCAGGGAAAGGGCAGTATGAGATAGCCTCTGACTGCTGAGAATCATGGACAGAGAGGGGAAACAGGAAATGCAGGTAACGTCTAGGACCTGGGAAAGTTCCCAAATGACTTCCAGAGGTAGAAATGGCTTTTATCAGCCTAATTTATAAGCACTACAGGAAGTGCTTAGTCCTGAGATCTTCGCTGGATGCACACAGCATGGACCTGCTTTTTCTAACACTGTTTTCTGCAAGACATATTTTTGACTTTTTCTCCTTCTCCAAATTCTGGTCACAGAGGGGCTTTAGGCCCAGGTAGTTCCTTAGGAATTTAATAATGGCCATTGTGAGAGTCTAGCCTAAATTGAATCTGAACCAGGAATTTAGAAAATAATTAGTGGCAAATCAAGTTAAAAATTCCATTTACTCTATTGGACAGAACATGCAAAATTCCAACAGGGTCAAGTGGAAAAATAGGGACTGTGGTTGCAAGTTAGAGTTTCTAAAACGTTAAGGGTCAGATATTTCACCTGCATCTTAAGATTTTTGGTATGATTACACCAGATAATTCTATAGAATTTTGAATACTCTAATGTCTTCCAATTTCAAATAAAGCTGTTCCTCTTGAGGTCTGGGAAATTTCACTATCACTGTTTTCTCTCACACGTTTGAGGGATAAAGATATTCTAACTCTTTCTCTATTGATACCTTGATGTCATTGTGTATATCTTTTGTCAGATACTTAAGTGGTTCCTGGGTTTAAACATATCCAAATACAAATGCCTATGAAGGTTACAGTTCAAATTCGTGTGTGTGTGTGTGTGTGTGTGTGTGTCTGTGTGTGTTGGATAATTAGTAATAGACTGGTAAATCTTAGTATTCTACTCTATGAGAAGATCCCCTCAAGTCCTCAGATATAAGTTCAGGTACTACTTGGGCAATCACTAGAGAACACAATAAAAACTGACATCAAGAAAGAATTGATTATATGCATGGTGGTGGGGGATGTTGGATTAGATGCTCAAAGACGTAGAAAAATATTGCCAAAATCAGTTGAATTATTTTCCTTCTCAAGGATTTCCCTTTTTATAGCTCCTTAAGAACAAAATTCACATCACTAAACAGAAAGAGGATTTTAAGATTATGCATTTGGAAAATTACTTGGTAATTTCCATATTCCATTTGAATTTTACTTGAAGTGTAATTAAAGATCTCCTTGTAAGGGCAAAGTATTTTTACTTTAATGTAGCCTCTACATAACCCTTTAAAATTATAGAGCAGAAAATTGTGAACTACTTCAGCCTGATTTTAGTTATGACATTATTTTTTTCAGTTATCATAGAAAAATCTAGTTTTCTTCTATGACCACTTTGCAAAAATTAGTTAATAGTTGCTGTCTCATATCACAAATGAGAATTACTTCAGTAATAGTGGTGTTGTGAATTATTAGTGGATTAGCATCATCTTAAAAGTCATAAATATTTATGTTAAGCTTACTTTTCCAGAACTTTTAATGTATTATTTAACAAATAAAACTTGAGAATTTAAGCTTGTTGTTCCAATGTTAAAATCAAGTGGATTGTGTTAATCCACTGGTTGATTTATTGTATACATGCTTAGTAACAGCATCAGTTATTTCTGTTGTAATGTGGGAGACAATGTTTGTGTTGTTATTTTCTACTAGAATTTAGTTTAAGTTATATTCTTTAATAATTTATTTTTTATTTGAAACAGAGAGAGAAAGAGGCAGAGAGAGGGAGAGATAATGGGTACACTAGGGTCCTAGTCATTGCAAGAAAACTCCAGATGCATGTGCCACCTTGTGCATCTGGTATACATGGATACTAGGGAATCGGACCTAAGTCCTTAGTTTTCATGGGCAAACACCTTTAACTGCTAAGGCTTCTCTCTGGCCCTTAAGTTACATTCTTAATTATCAAATAAAATCCCATATTCCACATAAAGTACAAGTGGGGATATTCTCTAAGTGCCCGCTATGGTTTTGTGAAATGAATAGAAAAATAGATTGGGACCCCACACTCTTTTCTGTTTCACCAGTGACTTCAAAGGTCCTACTGAGCACCACCTCTGATGAATGGATGAAGAAAGTGTGGCATCTACACACACACACACACACACACACACACACACACACACACAAATGTGTGCATGTACAAACCTGCTTCCACCACGTCTCAAGAACACCAAGCTGGGCATGAGCCTTTAGCACACAGACAGTGTGAGATACAAAACATCCAAGCCATACCAGGTATGTATAACATGCTATCCTTCATTACTACAGTTATGGCATAAGGACATATATAATTTTACCTTAATTACTTTTGCATCTATGTCTATTGAAGGTAACAATTTGTCTTTATGAAAAAGGGAGCTTGTTGCATTTACTTTTAGTAAGTTTACAAAGGTTCTATGAGTATCTACTATAAAAGGTGAAAATTTTAGTGTGCTTGAAATTACTTTCCTTGTCATTTAAAATATTAGGTGTATGTAATTCTTTTGTCTCCCTCTGAGATGCAAAAAGAACTACTAAAACTTCTATTTCATTGCTATTCAACTTCAGATAACATAAAAATCACATATAGTATAAACATGAAAAATATTGTCACCTATTGTTTGCCCATGAATCTTTATTCTTTGCCTGTGAATATTTATGTGATATGCATACATACATGCATGTTTGTATATGTGTGGGTGCATGTGTGTTTGTGCGTGTAGTTATGTGTGTGTGTGTGTGTGTGTGTGTGTGTGTGTGTGTGTGTAGGCCAGTGGTTTATTTCATCTGTCTTTCTTGATTGACTTCCACTTTATTCACTGAGGCACTTTATTAACTTGAACCCTCAGCTCACTGATGTGGCTCATCTAGCTGGACAGCTTGTCTTGGGGATCTTCTTCCCGAGCCATGTGATTACAGGCTGGCTGCCAAACATATTTGGCATTTATGTAGGTGACTGGGAACCAAACTCCAGTCCTCACAATTGCACAGCAAGCACTTCATCCGTGGAGCCATCTCCCTAGCCTCTTGTCCACATATCTTTTCCCCACTGTTCCTGTTTGTATCAGCATAGCATTGCTGTTAAGAAGTGGCCACCTGAATACTGCTCTTACTGCTAGCCTGACAAGTAGTTTCAGGGCAATGGTTGCTGACATAATGATCAATCAAAATCTATCAAAGCAGAAATCCAGAGGCTACAGATAACTCAACACTAAAGCAGACTGCCAAGAGGCCTGCTATGGCTCAGGGAACATTGTGGAAGAGGGGCTGGAAGGATTGTAAAGCCACAGAGTGGGTAGGAATTCCCTGAGGCATGGTTCCCCTGCTATTGTACAGGGATTGACTGAGGCCTTCATGCCCCATAGCGAATACCGTAACCCCACGGATGAGGCCCCTCAGGGAGCTGGGGTGAGGGGATAAAAGAATATAACCTGTTATAATTTATTTAAAATAAAATTTAAATTTCCTCCACTATTCAGCCAAGGCCCAGTTGAAACCACAGAGGAATTAGGCAGAAGAGCAAGAGGGCTGCTTCCAAGATAAGCTTGACAATTAGCATCAGGGTGACAGAGACAGATGCTGAGGATACTCAACACATAACAAAGAAAAGATTCAGAGGCTCCTGAGAGCTCATCACTGAAATAGACTTAAAACACACCCACCAAGGCTCAGGAAATTTTGTGAAAGAGGGGGTGGAAAGATTGTGAGTGCCAAAGGTTCGGATGTCATACCAAGTAGCATTGCCTATTCCCAATGACTGACTGCTGCTCTCACAATGCATAATTCACAACCCCATGGGAAACACCAGCAACCCCACACAGGAGGGGATCCCTCTGGAATGAGGGCAGGGAGGAGAGAAAAGATGGTACCAACACATGACATGTCTATGCAAAGTATGCTCTTAACTTTAAAAAGTCAAGTATTATCAATTCTAATCACATTTTAACTTTGTTCTTTAAAAACTTTTCATTTTTTTTTTATTTTTTGTTTTTATTTATTTATTTGAGAGTGACAGACAGAGAGAGGAAGAGGCAGATAGAGACAGACAGAGAGAATGGGCGCGCCAGGGCTTCCAGCCACTGCAAACAAACTCCAGACGCGTGTGCCCCCTTGTGCATCTGGCTAACGTGGGTCCTGGGGAATGGAGCCTCGAACCAGGGTCCTTAGGCTTCACAGGCAAGCGCTTAACCGCTAAGCCGTCTCTCCAGCCCAACTTTTCATTTTAACTATACTATGCTTTTCAAATAGGAAAACTGAATGATCAGTATGAGATCAGGATTTTCTAACCAAGTGTTTGCAGAAAGAAGAACTATATCTATAGTAAAGGAGATTGGGGCTATAAAGAAAGGTCTATTTTCCATGTTCCTAAATCTGTGCCTTTATGTGGAGAATATTTTCCACAGTGAAAATAATATCATTTAAAGGTCCTACATTATACCAAGTGATTAAATTCATGTCATATGTATTTGTATTCATCAAGTCTTATTTTTAACCCTAACATCTTTTTTGAATATTCTTTTTCCTTGGGAAGACAAAAAAAAAATTACAGCTTATCCTTTTTTTTACACTTTATCCATTCTGTTTTCTTTTCTTTTGTTGTTTTATTTAAATAACTGAATACTATAGTTTCATTTCATTGTCCATGGAGTTTTGTCACAATGTTTCATGGCAGGCTATACATATCCTTTAGCCTCTTAGAAACATTCTTAGAAACTCTGCCCTCCTTTCTGTGAGAGCTGTGAGACATTTCTTAAGGTTGTAGAGGGCCTGTGTCAGATGGAATGGCTGTCTTGAGCATTGTGCTATATGTTTCTGGGGATGGAACAAAACACTTCAGAAGTCCTTTTCGATTTGAGAATCTTGAAGAATCAGAGAATGAGAGTGATCTCTTCTCAAGCCTGGTGAGTTCTGGCTCTTCAGATGTCCAATTAGATTGTGCTGAAAGAACAATTCCTTCTTTAGCTGGGCTCTGTTCTAACCTTACCAGAGTCACTGCTGAAAATCTACCCAATAACTTTGAAATCCTGCCTTAAAATCTCCTTCAATGCACTCAGCAGGACACAGGCAGTTCCTGTTCCCCAGTTCCCCTGCACACTCTCCATCAGGGTAGAACAATGGCTCTCTTACTCTGCCTTCCTGGATCTTCGATACTTCTTTTGTGACTTCTGTGAGTCTCACTAAAATCCATATGGCTTCTACTATTAATTATTGTGCTATTGTTTTAGTCCCTTTCAGTTCTTATAACGAAACAGTATAATACTTAAAAGTTCTGCACAGGAGTTATTAATTTCTTATAGTCTGGAAGAAAAGACCAGTTGAGAGTCAGAGTGGGGTGAGGGCTTTTTTTCC
This sequence comes from Dipus sagitta, assembly GCA_036346955.1. Taxonomy (NCBI): domain Eukaryota; kingdom Metazoa; phylum Chordata; class Mammalia; order Rodentia; family Dipodidae; genus Dipus; species Dipus sagitta. The sequence goes on along the minus strand of CM070779.1, from coordinate 123,157,421 downwards.
CAGTACATTTTTGGTGCCTTCTTGCTGTGTTCTCACCTAGAAGATGGGATGAAGTCTCTCTCTTGGTCCTACTTTTATCGGGACACTAACACTTCGAATGAAGTCTCTGCTTTCAAGGTCTAATCGCATCCCCAAGCCCCCATCCTCTAAATTATGTAGGGGTAAGATTTCACCATAATGAACATTTGGGGAGCAGAAGTTTCAACAGACCTTTTGGGGTTCTACTGCCATTCTCCTCATTCTAGCTTCCACATACCACACGCTCCCCATGTAACCTATTTTAAGTTGTGTTACTTTAACAGCTCTGTTCCAGGTACTGAAATCTGTGTCCCTCACTTACTGCATGCATTATTCCAAAATGTAGTGCAACAGCGTAATTATTTATTGTGCTATCATTTCTAGTGATCATGACATTGGATAGAGATCTTTAGAGATTTTTTTGGCAATTGTTTTCAATATATTTTAATATTTTATTTATTTGAGAGTATTCGTATGGGCAAGCCAGGGCCTCTTGCCACCACAAAGAATTCCAGATACCTGAGCCACTTTATGCGTCTACCTTCACATGGGTAGGGTACTGGGAAATTGAACCCAGGCCATCATGTTTTGCAAGTAAGCAACATTAACCACTGAGCAATGTTGTTTTTTTTCTGTTTCCCTTTAACTTTGTGCTAAGTTGGAAAATGGTAGATTGATGGAAAGCATATTTCAGAAGTTTGTTAGTACTTGTACTCATATCTAGCAGTTGTTGTGCTGTATATGGGGCCTCAGCTGCTCTCCACACAGACCATTTTGCTTTCCCTTTTAGCATGATGACCAAGCTTTAAAAGTCACAGGACAGAGAGGGAGGAAGAGAGGAGTAGAGAGAGGGAGAGAGAGAGAGAGAGAGAGAGTACAATATGAAGTTGTATCACAACCTAGGATATGGTTTGTGAGGCTATGATGCATTGCTTTTAATCACAGAGGCAGTTAGTTACAGGATATTAACTGCAAGGATTTATCAAAGACCTAGGAATGAATACAAGGTGGCAAATGTTACTGTGTTCATCTTGGAAAAAGGAAGTTCTGTGTATGGGGCTTGACTATTTCCCTCTGTGGAAAGGACAGGAAGACAGTGAGAGAGTGAACTTTGAAATGCATGTTCGATGGCCAGGACCTTGTATTGGAACAACTTTCCTGGCTATTCTCCTCCTCTCCCAAACCATCAAGTTCTATTATACTTTACAACCTCTAGAAGAGGTCATTACATCTCTGGAATCTTCAGGTTCTCTCTCTCTCTCTCTCTCTCTCTTTCTCTCTCTCTGTCTGGTGTTTATACATTTTAGAGGGTTCTTTCTGCCACTTTTCTGTTTCTCTCTCTTCTATTGCCCTAAGCAGTAATTATCCTGCAGGAGATTCCAGAAATGATCATTAGAGGGATAAATTGGGTTCATTTTTATATTTTACATTCAGCCTGGAGTCTAATGCAAATGGAAACTGACAGTAAATCAACGTGCAAAGTAGACCAGGGACTTCTCCCTCTACAACAGTGCTGACTCGCCTCCTCATTACATTAGAGAATGTATCCCCATGAATGCTCTTATGATGACAAGACTATATGCTAATGGGCCTTTTTGGATGCTATTTTCTCTGGTTTAGCATCATGTCATGGCTTGAAGCAACAGGTGGCATTTTGTATATGTATATGTAATATAGTTTAAATGATAATACAAGTGACAGAAGTATATTTTTATTTTATTGATAGATCTTAAATAATGAAAATTAAAATATAACTTACATAATTGGCTGAGACATATAGCTTCACGAGAGAGATTATAATTTTATCATATTCTAGACACTAATAAGAGAAAAATAATATTTATTCAGTTGAATAGGTATTTTATCACAATAATATTATATCAAAATCATATTTTCAAATATCCTTAAATGCTACACAAAAGATGAATAAAAATGAAGTTTAACAGTAGATCTATATGAAGAATCTGAGGCAATGTCTTAAATACAACAAAACTAGTTGGCTATAGAAACAAGTGACTAGAGAAGGCACATTCTTTCACACAATAAATATCAACTAACCTTTGTGGTGAGCTCAGTGGGGAATTGAAATTCTGTACCTCAAATAGATACATCATGAAACTAATTTACAAGTAAGCATTTATTTGTTCACCTGGACATGTACAGCATGAATGTATGCAGCTTGGTGTACATAACAATAATGTTTGCCCCTTATATATTTTATGTTTTATTTTGAATGAGTAGTATAGTAAAAATATATAATTAATTTATAAAAAATGTGTTTTTTTAAATTTGAGATTTATAAGGACTTTTCATTCCTAAAACTGAATAGAAATCAAGAATTAAGGTCTAAGAACCAGAAAATAATGGAAGATAGATAGATAGATAGATAGATAGATAGATAGATAGATAGACAGACAATAGCTAGGTAAATAAATAGATCATAGATTTGTAGTTAAACCTCAAGAGAAATTCTTTCATCTATGCTATTCTGCCAAAGTCCATTTGAATACATTTTTTTAAAAGTTTATTTATTTATTTGAGAGACAGAGGGATAGAGAAAGATAGACAAAGAGAATGGGCCTACCAAGGCTTGTAGCCACTGCAAGCAAACTCCAGATGCATGTACCTCCTTGTGCATCTGGCTCATATGGGTACTGGGGAATCCAAATCTGGGACCTTAGGCTTTGCAGGCAAAAGCCTTAACCATTAAGCCATATCTCCAACCCCCAAGTTCATTTACATAAACAAAAACTCAGAATGCAATGAGATTTTCAGAATTTTTAAACTCATAAGTTGTTCCTACTAGGCTTCATTAATTTTAAACACTAGCTCAGTCTGGGATATTCAGGGAGCTTTTAGGTAAGTATAGGACTTTGTATTCTTTCTTTCCCTCTTTTTACTTTTCTCCCCCATGCCCACCCACTATTCTTGCTCTGACAGAATTCTTCCTTAGTGTCCCAGGAACACAGAGCCTTCTCTCTTTAAATCTTAATTCCATGCTACCCAATTTGACCCATCCACAATTATGCTAAATAATCCTCCTCTGGAAGAGTGAAGCCCAGCAGTTATCCTAAGATGCAACTATTTCCAAAATAGTTCCTAAGAAAAGCAGTTCTTTGACAGGAGGACTCCTTCTCTTAGTTACCACCTTACAACTATTGAGGAAAGGTAATGCCTCTGTTTGTCAGCACATATATCAACAAGGTCACTTTTGACTTATCTCTGGCTGCTCCTTGCCAGCTGAAGAGCTAAACTATAGTATTTTCAGCATCAATTCTTGGGATCTCTATGAAATGACACTCTCTCCTCTGCAAGGTCAGAGCTTAGTGAAATGAGCATGTCTTTAACAGATGGGCATTTTCAGTTTTACTTCTACATACAAAAGCACAGATGCCTGTAATACAAGGAGCTTAGCATTCATAATAGAGTAGATAAAAAGCAGCAGAAAAAACAACAAAAGACAGAGAATGGATGAACATAGCATCATAAAAATGAAATACAAATTTTCAGACTTTCAAATAGTGGATATTTAAGTCCCAAAGAAGCCCCATACATAATGGGTGTGTTTATGTTTATGAAAATATAACAGATGGTTAAAAGCATGCAATATCTGTTAAACTTTAAAAAATATTTCAGAAATGGTAGAAGACAAATATTTTCCTATCCATTACATGTCCTCTTCTCAGTCTTAAAGAATCTGTTTATTTACTATAAATATTGGCTCCATATCTTCTGAACCTGCCTAATTCACTTTCATTTCTTCACTTCTCATGTAATCTTGGTAACTCTACTTAATACACTTACTGTGACTGACTCCAGAGCCTTCTGGACAATTAAAGTGGTCATCTAGTCCTTGGCTATTTCAGAAAAGATCTCACTGTCAGCCAGGGATGGTCTCCAGGGAGAACCCAGTGGAATTTAGTTTGGAGAAAATGCTTCCACATCCACAAGGCAGAAGTATTGGCAGAGAGAAGGGTAAAGACATCAGTTCTCAGTCATCTTTGAACAATACCTCCCTGGATGACAATCTGTGACACTTTACATTGTGTATAAAAGAAGTTGCTCAAAATCTTAGAAGAGATCTGCTGGCGACCACAGTGATTGTACCAAACAAATCAGAGTATGGCTGTGAGGATATATGCAGAAGGGAGCAACAAGACACTCTGAAGACCAGAGGGGTCAGGATAGAATAAAAGAGGGGCAGGGATCTAGGCAATTTATCCCTCCTTCTCTTCCCCTCTCCCCTCCTCCTCCTCCACTTCTCCTTCTTCTCCTTCTTCCTCATCTTCTTCTTTCCCCCTCTTTTTCTTGCCTTCAGGAAGGGGCTTTGTGAGAATTCTATAATGCTGGTGAAGTTCACAAATCTCCATCTTCCCTTGACAATGGAGTGTTAATAGACCCAGTACCACAAGGATTTCCTGAAGATCTCTTGTGGGAGCACAGCTCCTCTGATTGGTGATGGCTCTAGTCATATCCAACCTGGAGGCCACAGCTACACAGCAAGAGTAGATTCATCTACACATCTTTGATGGATTTCTTATTTAATTATGTTTAAGTTATGATTACTGATTATGACTGATTAAACTTTAATTAAGAAGAAGACATCAGGTTCTCAAATGCCTGGTGGAGATAGTTAGACAATGGGGAGGCTCATAACTATAATGGGGTTGTAAAGGAACAAACAATGTAGGAGGAAAAAGTGGATGTCTATTCTGTAAATATTGATGGCCAAGTAGCCTATGCTAACGTTCTTAGTTAGGCCTTCTAATGAGTATGAGCTAGGATAGAAGTTAAGATAGCAGGACCCCCTTCCAGTGGGCCTTGGCTTACTGAGTGAGTGTTTGGCTGTGGCTCTGTCCATCACAATCTAATCAGCATCAGTGGCTCAGAGATGAAACTTCTCTCAGATAATATAAATGACACTAGAGAATATGTCTTCACAGTAAATACTCAGGGAAAATAATGTGTAAACCAGCACTGTAAATATGTGAATTTGAAAAAAAATTCAGATGATACAGTAAATGCACATTGATATAGGATTTTCATTCCTTTCTCATCTGTGGTGGTTTGAATTGTTCCCCATATGCTCATGTTTTTGAATTCTAAGTCCCCAGCTGGTTGAAATTTGGAAATTGGAGCCACCTGGAGGAGGTGTGTTGTTAGAGGTAGGCTTATGGTTGTTATAGTCTGCTTCCCCTTGCCAATATTTGGCATAGTCTCCTAATGCTATTGTCCACCTGATATTGGCCAAGAGGTGATGTCTAGCCTTGGCTCATGACACATTTTCCTCTTCCATCATGAAGTTTCCCCTGAAGTGTATAAGCCAAAATAAACCCTTTCCTCTCATAAGGTTCTTTTGGCCTGGTGCTGTGTTTCAGTGTTGAGAACGTAGCTGAACCTTCATCATAACTTCTGAGGCTAGACAAATGACATGCAGGGAACCATAATATCAAACTGTAAGCAACACAGTGGAGTGGGAATAAGTTTCATAATAAACATTCAGCAAATCACTACACACCTATCAGACTGGCCTGAGTTCAGAGCACTGAGAACATCAAATGGTGGTATGGCCAAGGAGCAACAGAACCCACCCCTCAGACATGACTTCTGGGAACTGAAGAGGGTACAGTCACTTTTCAGGAACATTTGGTAGGGTTTTTTTTTTTATTTTATGAAACTAAATATAACCCTGCTATACAATTGAGCAATCATGTTCCTTGGAGTTTAACCAAAGGAGTTAAAAACATATGTCTACACAAAAGCCTTCACATAGATGTTTATAGCAGCTTTATTCGTAACTGCCAAAACACAGAATCAATCAAGATGTTCTTTAGTAGGCAAATGGATAAGTAAGACTCAGACTATCTTAGCTTTAGAATCTTACGTAGTTCTAAAGAAAAATGAGTTATTAAGCCATGGGAAGACCAAGAGGAAACTTAAGTGCAGACTAATGAGTGAAATGATCCCTGTATGAAAAGACTGCATACTGTACTGTTCCAGTAAGATATCCTGAAAATAGAACATGGGAGCCAGTTGAAAGATATATACTTTCTATGCATGGGAAAGATGACAGAACAAATAAGCATAAATTTCTCTGTTTTAAACTATATTAGTGAACACATATCAATATACATTTATCCAGTCTATATCTATCATCTATCTATCTGTCATCTATCTATCTATATTTGTCCATCAAGAATGATACCTAATGTAAATTATGATTTGGGGTGTCAATAGAGTGTCAGCTTAGGCTCCCCATCTGTAAAGAATATTCCACACTGGTACAGGATGTTAATAAAGTGCGTGCAATGCGTGTAAGGAAGGAGAGTATATAGAAAATCTCTGTACATTCCTCTGTTTGACTATGAACCTAAAACTCTGCTAAGAAATAACGTCCATTTTTAAATTTATTTATTTGCAAGCAGAGAGAGAGAGAGAGAAGAGAGGCAGATGGAGAGGAGGAAAATGGATATGTCAGGGCATCCAGCCACTGTGTGTTTTATCTTTCCTTGCTTTGCAGTAATCCTTTCCTTTTGTAATGGGAATGGTTACTCAGTGCCACTGTAGATGGATGTACAAAACTTCAAGTTTTTATTTCAGCAGGGCTCATAATTAAGAGATGGTCTTAAGCTGGGCGTGGTGGTGCACACCTTTAATCTCAGCACTCAGGAGGATCACCATGAGTTTGAGGCCACCTTGAGACTACTTAGAGAATTCCAGGGCAGCCTGAGCTAGAGTGAAATCCTACCTCAAAAAAAAAAAGGTCTATATCTCAGGAAGGATTTTTAACTTTGAACAGTTGAACAGTGTTGAAACTGCTTAGACTATGGGGGACTTTAAAATTTGACTACATGGATTGTATTATGACATGGTCATGAGCCTATGGAGACCAGGGATGGAAGTTTAGGATTTAACTGTGATAAGTTTGGGTGTAAAGTTGACAGGCAGTAGGGTCATGATAGTTCATCTTCATTGACAAGTTGATTAGATTTAGGGTCACCAAGAAGTCACATTTCTAGGTTTATCTGTAAAGGTATTTCCAAAGAAGTTTAAATGAATAGAGACCCATTGGCTGGGGTCCTACATTGATTAAGGTGAAAAGAAGAAAGCAATCTGGGCACCAGACTCCATCTCACTCAAATTCCAGATCTGCTCAGATATAAGCAGCTAGGGGCCATTTGTGATACTATGTCTTCCCTGCTGCGATAAATTGAGGCCCTCCTCCCCCAAAGGGAGCTAAAATAAACCTTTCCTGCATTACATTGCTTCTTGTCAGATATTTGGTCCCAATAATGAGAAATTAACATAAAAATGTGCTTATGGCATGTGAAAAACTATATGTAATATAGAGAGTTATCACTATTTTCCAAAATAATAATTTTCCTTTAGTAGCCCAGTGCTCCTCATTCCTTTTGAATTCATACAACTATAATTTTCCCTTTCCATTTGCTTCAGTGGAATATAAGCCCTCATTCACTGTACTTAATATTATATGTATATCATGTATGAAATTCATGGATGGATGTTATATACATCTATTATATACAATGGAATTATACACACCCAAATATATATATATATATATATATTTTTTTTTTAGATAGGTCATGGAGCCCAGGCTAGCCTTGAACTTACTATGTTATGCAAGATGATATTGAATCTCTGACCTCCTAAATCTACTTCTCAAGTGCTGTGATTATAGGCACTACTACACCAGCTATACTTGTTTACCTATCATATTTGAGTCCCATCTACAATTTGAATTCCCCAGCCCTTGCTAACTCTTTACTTTGAAACTCAGGTTGCATACATTCTGTGTTTGTACATGTATAACACATGTATATGTCTGTATGTGTCTACCATCTTGGTATTTATGCCCTCCTGATTTATAATTCCTTCTTACTTGCAGACTCTATGGTTTTCACTACTTGCATACCTAGTGATAGTGATGCAGGATTTTAGAATCCAGGATGAGTCCCCCAAACTTAAGAACCCCAATTTTGGGTCCTGTACAATTTTTAACAAAGAACTGACAAAAATAGGCTCATGAAAGATAAGTTACAAATTATTAACCTTATTTAGGGAGAAATCACAAATTTGTGGGTTTATTTAAGGGAAATTGGGATCTAGGAAGAAGACTAGAGCTGAAAACACTGGAAAGCAAGAAACACACACTCCTGTGGAAGGCACAGCACAGTTCATGAGATTCCTTTAAGAGAAACTGAGGGGTTTTTTGGGAAAGACTAGAATGAGGCTATAATCATGTGGAAGAGGGAACCTAGGAGCTTGTGTAGGAAGATTTAGAAGAAACACACAAAGCATCATCCTTGAGGAAGAATAGCAAAAGGAAAATATCAAAGCAGATACCAATAAGTTCAGATGAGAAATAAGTATGAAAGAGTGGTACACCCATGATTACCCTGAGTTTAGAGAAATCACACAGGTAGCAGGCCCAGAGTTTAGAGGAGATACCCACGTGGTAGATCTGGAGTGTAAGGAAAATCCACATGTGGGTAGGTTCAGAGACCAGAGGGAAAACATGTATGTAATTACAGTGAGAAGTTACTCCAAAGCATAAATCAGAGACAAAGAGAAAATTACCAGCCCAAGAAACAGTGCTCTGCTCTCCACCAGCCAGGCTGGATGTAGGAGGGAAGCCAGACTCATGTATATCCATAGATGACAGGGCAGAGTAAGGAGAGGCAGAAAGGGCAACAACACAGACAAGCCTTTTATAGTCAATGGAAAATGGATTCTTCTATCAGATTCAGGTATGTAAGGGGAAAAGCAATTGGTTTGTAGATTCAAAGGGTGGAGCTCAGAGGCCAGCCCACCTAGGTGGCATTTTAGACTGTGTGCAGCAGGGGTACTGTAGCTATTGTACATGACTCTATATCAAACATGAGTCCCATATCTGCCGAGGTGGGTTGGTATGTGAGGTGGCACATCTGGTTCTCCTTTTGGACTCCTGTCCCCAACTGAAACTGTCCAAAAGCAAACAGCTTTCTTTTGAGTTTCATACAATAGCACTCGCTATTGTATTGAACAGTTTTAGCTGGCAAGTTGCTAATATAATCTCTGTGACAAAAGTGAGCTAAGAACCGAGCTGAAATCTTTGGTTTAGTCTGTAAGGAAGTGAATTCTATCTGGAGCTAGGGGCACTTATGTGTTCAAATGAAACCTCAGCCCTGTGCACCCCTATGAGAGTAGAGTTCCAAGCTAAACCATGACTAGACTCTACACCCACAGAAATAATGACAGATTAAGCAAGTTCTAAGTTGCTAAGCTTACAGTCATTCAGCTGTTGTTATGTTCCATCTTGATTGTCAACTTCATGGGGTTTAGAATCTCCATGTAAACATAGAATGTTTCTAGAAAGGTTTAACTGAAGAAAGAAGGCTCACCCTAAATGTGTGTGGCACCATTCCATTGTCTGTAGCCCTAGATTGCACAAAAAGAGGAGGTCAGTGGAGTACCATGTCTCTTTGCTTCCCATCTGTAAATGCAATGTGTTACACTTGCTACCATACATTCTCTATCATGATGGTCTGAAACTTTTCTTTAACAATGAATCAAAATAAATTCTTCCTTTCTTGTGCTGGAGAGATGGCTTAACAGTTAAGGCATTTGCCTGAGTAGCCTAAGGACTCAGGTTTGATTCCCCAGTACCCATGTGAGCCAGATGCACAAGGTGGAGCAAGCATCTGGAGTTCTTTTGCAGTGGATAGAAGCCCTGTTGTGCCCATTCTCTTTCTTGCTTTCTTTCAAATGCATAAATAAAAAAATTAAAAAATTTAAAAAAACAAACTTCTTCCCATATGTTGCTTTTTACCTATCAGGTATTTGACCACAGCAAGAAGAAAGGTTACTAATATAACTATTATATAATAACATATAACTAACACATCTGGGTTGATGAAAGGAGGCAAAGCAGAAATTAGGATCTCAAGTTCAAGATCAACCCCTGGGAACAATACGGAAGCACATAGATTAGTGTTGGTAAAGGTCATGTATGAAGGTACTACATGAATATTTACATGTTCTGTGGAAAATGAGAGGAAAAATTCAAAGTCCCTGTATTATTAGATAGCTCTGGTGAGGTGAAGTGTCTCCCCTCTGCATGCAAATGCCCTCCATTATCTGTAATCAACAGCAAAGAGACTGTTTGGTAAGTGCACTTGGTGTTCCCTAGAGACTAGTTGTGAATGAAATATTCTACCCAGAAAATCCAAACAAACCAGTGTCTTATCCTTCCTGCCCTCCTCTCTCAACTCTTCTCTCTTATTTCTTGCTTTCTTCATTTTCTCCTTGCAACGCTGCCTCATTAGACAGATGTGAAGTTCCACTGTAATGATAAAAAGGAAACACACTATTTGCCCTCCCCAAGTTCATTTCCCGCACACTTTCTCAGAATATAGATTGAGCCTATTAACTTACAGAATTGCTGCTCAGCTGAAAGTATTTGCACCATGGAAATAGCACTAGGCAGCTGGAAATATCTATCATGTGGAAACTTGTTTGTCTTAATTCAATAGAGGTAATGTGCTATAGAACAACAACAACAAAAAAAAAAAAGAGTTTAGAACATTTGAAGTTTAATCTGTCTTCTACAGTGTACAAGCATTGCAACTACTGTTATTTCAAAGTCCCTCTAAATCTGTTTCCCCATTACTAAAGGTTGTTTTACTTGCAGCTATCTCTACATTGCTTTAATAAGTATACTAAATAATGAATGTAGTGTCCTTGAGAATTTACAATAGTTTCTTGAATTCCAGCTTCCTTCTGTCCAGCTTCTTCCTGTTCTTGTATCCACAGCATGGGCTCAACTATGCAAATATATTTTCCTACCCCTTCCTAAACTGGAGGGTTTTTGGATTGCATCCTGTGTATTTTAGGTACATACTCATTGCTGTCACCAAGTACTTGACAAGAAGCATCTTAAGAAGGGCAAGGGCATGGATATCCAGGCCATTTTGTGTCTGTTACTACCTACACAAGACCATCATACTAGGAGGAAAAGATGATAAAAGATGATGACATCAAAATAAAAGAGAGATGTGATTGAGAGGGGGAGGAGATATGATGGAGAGTGGAGTTTCAAAGGGGAAGGCGGGGGAGGGAGGGAATTACCATGGGATATTGTCTACAATGATGGAAGCTGTCAACGAAAAAAATTAATAAAAAGAAAATATCAAGCTGGGCCTGGTGGCACACACCTTTAATCCCAGCACTTGGGAGGCAGAGGTAGGAGGATTGCCGTGAGTTCAAGGCCACTCTGAGACTCCATAGTGAATTCCAGGTCAGCCTGGGCTAGAGTGAGACCCTACCTCAAAAACCAAAAAAAAAAAAAAAAAAAAAAAAAATCAAAAATGAAAATAAAATATAAAAAAATAAAAAAAGAAGGGCAAGGATTTATTTTGGCTCACACTTTCAAGGGAAACATTGCAATCATGACAGGGAAAGAGGGAAAGTGTAGTGGTGAGAACAGGAGGCCAACTGGTCACACTGCGTCCAATATCACTAAGCAGAGGAAAGGAGAGGATGAACAGGACGTGGAATTGTGCTATAAAACTTTAAGACCCATTCCCAGTGACTTAATAGGTACATTAAGACTCCACCTTGTAATAGTTCTGTAACCTTCCCAAACAGCACCATCAGCTGGGGACCAACTGTTCAAACACATGAGAGACATTTTACATTGAAACCACAACAATGTGCTTTCTTGAGATAAGGGAACTGCTATGAGAGTCACAATTCACAGAAACATTTCCATCTGGAGAAGTGGCCTGGCTTCCTTATCTCTACATGACAGGTATGGAATTTATTATTATTGTTTTAATATTCCAGAGTACTGGAGATAGAGAAATAGCTCAGTGAGTAAAGTGCTTGCCAGGCAAGTATGGAGACCTGAGTTTAGATTCCCAGCATCCATGTAAAACTGCTTGGGGATGGGGGTGTGAACCTGAAATCCCAATGCTCATCAGACAGAGACAGGGAATCCACGGGGCTCAATGGCTACCCACTCTAGCCAATTCAGTGAACTCTAGGTTCTGTGAGAGACTCTGTATCTAAGAATATGGCGGGGTGTGACTGGGGAGGACACTTGATATGGACCTCTGACCTCCACATGCATTCACATGCAAGTGCATGGACACTCATACTCATATCAAACACATAACACACACACACACACGCACACACACACACACACACGTAATGTCAGGGACCGACACAGGGTTTCATTCATGTAAGCCTAAGCACTCTGAGCTACAGTGTACCCAGCTCTAAATAACAGGAATTGTTTTTTGTTATTTTGTGGTGTTATGTATCAAACACAGGGTCATGTTCATACTAGGCTAGTATGCTACCCACTGAGATACATGCACAGCCTTATTTAATTTTAAAAATACACACACACACACACACACACATACACACACATATACATATACCTTTAAAAATAGATATATTGGAGAATGACTAACTGGTTCCATATTCATTGCCTAGCATAGTTATTTTTGTGAAGAGAACACTTGCCAACCAGTCTAAACATTTGTCAAAGTCACAGTATGCTGTGATTAACTATAGTCACCATATTGTACAGTCACCTCTTGTCTCCTTCCTCTGATACAGCTGAAATTATGTATTGTTTGACCAATATCTCTTCAGTTTCTCTCCTCAAATGTATCAATTCCCAGTAACCACCAAATTCATTCTCTGCCTCTATGCAGATTCGATAAAAAGGGTAGATCACGTGCTATTACAGTTGCCTTCTTGTTGCTGGGACAAAAGACTTGACCAAAGCAGCTGACAGGAGAAAAAGGTTTGTTTCAACTTAAAGTTAAGTGGAAGTTCAGTCATGGTAGAGAAGAATGGCAGTCAGCTCACGTTATTCAGCAGCAACAGCACCAATAGCAGCAGGGAACCAGAGGAGCCAGAGCAAGGTGGCTCTGAACACCTCATGGGCTGGTTTAATCAACCTCAAACCTCAACCCCAGCAACACACCTCCTCCAGAAAGGCTCCATTTCCCGAAGGCTCCAGCAGCTGAGGACTGGGTACAAAGCTTAATCACAAACACTTGAAGCTGCATTCAAACTGCCACAGTGTGCCCCTGATCCTCAGAGAATCACGACTATCTCACGAACCAAAACACATTTGGTCCAACTTTTTTTAGTTTTTAGTTTTTATTTTAGTTTCCATTCTATTCTATCATATTCTACTTACTTATTCATTTATTTATTTGCAAGTAGAGATAGATAGATGATAGATAGATAGATAGATAGATAGATAGATAGATAGATAGATAGATAGATAGATAGAAGATAGATACATAGATAGTAGATAGAAGAAACAGACAGAGAATGGAAGTGTCAGGTCCTCCAGCCACTGCAAATGAACTCCAGATGCATGCACCACTTTGTGCATCTGGCTGTGCTTGGATACTGGAGAATCAAGCCCAAGTTCTTAGGTTTTGCAGGCAAGCACCTTAACAGCTGAGCCATCTCTCCAGACCCACCCCCAGTCTTGAGTAAACTCAATATTGTTCAAAAGTCCATTGCCCAAAGTCTCATGTGAGACTTAATTAAGAAAGTCTGTCTTTTAACTATGAGCCCTGCAAAATCAGACACAAATTGCAGCTCTCACCACATAAGGACACAAAATAAATATCCTCATTCCCAAAAGGAGAAAGGGGCATAAGCAAGGAAGGATTGGATGGAAAGCAAGAGAAAAAACAAACAAGGCAAACATGAAATAAATCCTGCAGTTTCATGTCTGGTATGAATGACCTGAAAGACCATTCTTTGGGTTCTAAATGTGATAGGTGAATTCTATTGTCAATTTGATCAGATTAGGAGTCAAGTAATAGGCATGCCTCTGTGATGGTGTTTCCAGGAGGGATTAACTGAGGAAAGGAATTGTTTCCTCAGAACAGAACGAGTGGCCTTTCTGGTGGTAGACTACATTTAATCTCAGAGGCAACACGGCCCCTTTCACCTGCCTGCCTGTGCTACTCACAAGTGTGTGCCTTTTATTGGTCTGTCTTCCCTACCCTGCTTCTGTTGTCTTTTGTGGACATTAGAAGCAAGTATTTTTTAGCCTCCTAATGATGATGGAAGACCAGTTGCTCTCCAGGAATGCTTTAGGCCTTCAGTGCCATTTTGTGTCTGCTGAGGCATCCATCCATCCCAGCGAACTGAGCAGCTAATGGGTTCCTCCTCATTCAAGCCTACAGACAGCCATTGTTGGAGTGCCCAGCTCCCATCCTGTAAACCAGTCTGATAAATGCCCTTGTTAGAAATGAATCTGGGGCCTGAGAATGACCACACAATCCAAAATATTTTGGTAAGCCAATGTTTGACTTATACAGAAGGTGTGTAGCTTTCAAAAGTCCAGGCTAGGGCTGGGGGAGATGGCTCAGCAGTTAAGGTGCTTGCCTGCAAAGCCTAAGGACCAGAGTTCGATTCCCCAGGACCCACATAACGCCAGATGTACAAGGTGGCACACGCATCTGGAGTTCGTTTGCAGTGGCTAGAGGCCTTGGTGTGCTCTTTCTCTCTAAAATAAATAAATAAAATGTTTTTAAAAAGAGTTCAGGCTAGATAGTGCACACAGTGGAAAAAAATACACTGTTTTTTTTTTTCTTAAGCTGTTCTTTACTCTTTTCAGTCAGAGCTTGGCCTAAAGTTTTTTATAAGTGGATAAGCTTTGGTTTCAAGGACTATTGGCTGGGAAGGGTCTTCCCACTAAATGATATTCTCCAGAGATATGTTTTCCTATCTTACCCTACCTTTAGATAGGAAAGACAGAATATTTCTCATATTGAGGAGGTACAATCTTCCAGATGTTCTACTGTGACCCCTGAAGGTTTTTTGTTTTTTATTTTTTTTTAATCTGTTTTTCCTTTGGCTTCTTTGTTTAGCTGACCTTGGTCTGATTCTACCTTTTGGAGACATGAGATTTTTAACTATATTGTGAGGTTTTGATATATATAGACCCAGGCATGCACTGAGTCACTTCACAGACTGTACATTTCCACTCTGGACAAAATAATCTAAATAGCACGTGTTTGGTATCTCTGGTTTGTTAACCCTGTAAACTCAAATCTTATGTGAGATTGTATACATATACATACACACACACACATATGTATATGTATATATATATATGTATATACATATATATGTATATATATTTATATATATGCATATATATAAGTATTATATATATGCATATATATTTATGTATATATATTTATATATACATAAATGTACATATAAAACCATAATGTTCTTATTTCTTATACCTTTTATAATACATATTCATTCTAACAGTATTGTTCTTCTAGAGAACCTTGACTAAAACAGATTGTGGGGCTAGAGAGATGGCTCAGCAGTTTAAGGCACTTGCTTGCAAAGTCTGATGGCCCAGGTTCAATTTCCCAGTGACCCACTTAAAGCCAGATGCACAGTGGTACAGGCATCTGGAGTTTGTTTCTAGCATCTAGAGGCCCTAGCACATGCATTTCCCTCTTTCTCTCATACTCTCTCACAGTCTCTGCTTGAAAATAAATTAATAAAAATATTTATGAAAACAGGCTGTGGTACCAGGAGAGCTTCTAGAAAAGCATAATTGTAAGGATAGATAAGGGTAGAGATAAATTTCTCTAGTAGACTTGGTGATATTTGGAGGTGGTTCTCCAACTCTAGCCCTGATAGACACTCACAGTAGCAAGAGGAACACTGATAATCTATGGCGTGCTCTGCTTAAGAGCTCTGTGAAATAATGTGTTTGATGATCCTTCTTTATGTCTTGTAAGGATCAAGGAACTTAGTAATGCTATGTATAAAACTTTTGAAAATTTGTAGAAAATGAAGAAAATTAATGATGCTGGATGGTTCCTTCTAAGACCTCTGGATAAAGTTTTAAGGGAAAAAATATTAAGGGAAAAGTAAAAACTCAGGGAGGAAATTTCTGAGCTCAAGATGCACATAAATTATCTGAAAGTTTTAAAGTGTATCACAGAGGAGACTTCTTTCCCCAGCAGCTATAAGTCTGAAGTGGCAGATAGCCAAATCTAGGTCCTGTCTTTATGATTGGCTGGTGTACTAGATAAGTTCAAGTTGCAGCCTCAAAGAGTGTCAACAGTTGAAGTGAGGGCACTGATTGGAAAGAGCAGGATCCTGTGACTTGGGATGGAGATGTGTGGGAAGACCTGGATGAAGCAGGGAGATACCCTTAGAAGCAGATATAGCCCCATCACTACATCCTGCAGTATTGCCCTCTCCTTTGAGGGAATTAATCCCACAATGTCTGTGGAACCAGCAAGTGTCCCTGAAGGAGATGGCACGTCAGACAATTCCGAAGCCCCTCAGTAGACCTAGCTTTGCTTCTAACCTATAAGCTGATTTAAGACTAATCAGGGCCCTAGAGGTGAGTTAGAAAGTGTGACTCATGAGGAGATTCAATACACCCCTAGTGAGTTTTCTAGCTCATTCAAGCAGAAGCCTGGGGAGTATGTGTGGGAATGGATTTTAAGGGCGCAGGATGATGGAGGAAGGAACACACGACTTGATGAGGTTAGCACAACAATGTGGGCTCATTGAACAGAGACTCTAGGGTTAATAATGTAGCTCACACAGTTAACTAAAGGTGCCAAGAGTTTGATTGGTTGGATAAAGAAAGAGCCAAAAGATGGACTACTTTGAATGAGCTGGAGCTGCGTGGAATCCCTTAATTTAATGTTGATGAAGGTATTAAGAGGTTCAGGAAAATTGGAATGCTGGAGGGGATTTACCATGTAAAACTTTATTCTTCACAATGGGAGGGTCCAGAAGAAGCATACTTCACTGAGCCTATAAGAAACAGATTTATGAGAGTAATACCAGCATACTTGAAGAGCTCACTTGGTTCTTCTTTGTAATGCAGACCTTACAATGGGAGACAAGGTTGCTGAATTAGACGTTTTACATGCAATGAATCTAACTGGCTCCCAGAGTAACAAGAGCCAAATGGCAGGACTGAATTGCCAAAGGCTAGGTGAGCATATTTACCAAAATGCACAGCATAGGCAAAGCCGTGTTCATAACAGTAGGGCTCTTGCAGATCTCTGGTGCTGGCTGATTACTCGTGGTGTTCCCAGAAGTGAAATGGATAAGCCTACTAAGTGTTTTCATGATCTGTGCAAGTAGAAAACTTCCAGAGAAAAGGAATAAAAATCTACTTTGCATCACTGCAACAGAAAAAATGGTACTGAAGAGTAAAGCCATTGCCACAATAAGTCTACCCATGTGATTTCTGGTCTCTGGAAGTGGTTTTGGAGGAGACAGATTTGGGATTTTTGATTAGAAATGCAGAGCATGATCATTTTCGTAAGCATCTGAAAGGCCTACATGCACAGAAAAGTGTGAACCATGGAGGTTTTGCTTATGAAGTTTCAGAGGAGAAAGATGACTTTGCTCAGAACTGGGATAGTGTGCTCTGAATACCCTGAGAAGTTGAATAAAGTTATTAAGCAAAGTTGAATTTGAGAGTCATGGACTGGTGTGTTTGGTTGAGTAAATGTGAGCAGGTTCTGATTCTGGGCACCAAGTTTACTTCAGCTGCCATTGTCTAAGAGATTGCCACCACTGAGACTGGTACAGCTGTTCTTCATTGGTAAAACAAGAGTGCTGACTCCTGAAACATTTCAGATGCCAGGCATGTAATTAGAAGATTTTATGATTTTCATGCTGTTTTTGACCTGACATTGATTCAAACTTTCATTGATATATACTTACACCTTTTTATTTTTTTACAATGGCAATGTTTACTTTGTGTCATTATGTGTTGGAAGTACTTACCTTTTTTTTTTTTTATTTTACAGATTCACAGTTAAGAGACTGGCTCAACTGAGACTTTGGATTTTGGACTTTTGAAAAGTGAGAAAGACTACGGGGACTTTTAAGATCAATAGAATCAATTTTCTCTCACGAATTGGTCATGAGTCTATTGGGGCTAGAGGCAGAATATGTTAGTTTGAATGCTAAATTTTCTCCATGTGTTTGTGATTAATCCTCATACTTAATCTCCAGCTGAAGGCAATTTGGGAAGTGGGAAGAGGCGTGTCACTGAGAGATGGACCTTGAGGTTTATCAGCCCAACTCCAAGCTCACTATACATGATTTTCACCCAGGCATGTGACAGCTTCCTGTTCGCGTCATACTTTCCCCTCCCATGACAAATTTTCCCCTCAACTCTACACTGAAAATGAACCCTTTCCTCCCATAAGCTTCTTTTGGTGAGGTGTTTTGTCCAAGAAACATGAAGGTAACTGTAACACATGGTATGTGTGCTCTTATACCTGTCTTATTTGACTTAATAAGATATTCTCTCTCTTTGCACATGTTATACTTAATGGCCGAATTTCCTTCTTTTCTTCATAGATATATGGCATGAAAATCACATTGTGTTTTCCTATTCATTTGCTTGTGAAAACATATGATTCCGTATCTTGACAACTGTGAACAATGCTGTAGTAAATAAGTGACTGCAGAGACCACCTCACACCTGTTAAAATAGCTAATACCAAAGAAGACAAATGATAACCATACTGGTGAAAATGTGGAAATAAGAGAGACTTTGTATACTGTTGAAAGGTATAAAAATTATAGACATTACAAAAAAAAAAAAAAAAACTTCCTCACAAAGTTAAAACTTAAACCAACATATGATCCAGCTATGCCAGTACTGGATGTATTTACAAAGTTCTGTGGAAATTCCATGAAAATTTTTGTTACCATATTTCTCTTTGAGAAACACAGATGGATTTATTCATCAAGTTGATTGAATCTATGATTTCAAGGGTTTTAGATAATATGGGATGGCCTTTGATCATACTTCTGAGCAAAATTATTGCTGTGCTGATCCATACTTATTAATTTTAAGATGTTTTCATCATTGCTTAGAATATTCAAGATCTAAGGGATTTATCCAGTGGGTCAGTTTTAGGCAATCCATGCACTTTTTTTGGTACATTGACATTTATCTTATAAATCACAAAATGTATAAGGCAATTGGCTATTTTTTTCTTATTTTAACAATATTGATACATGTTAAGAAAGTTCATCATTTGGCTAGTTATTATTTTATTATATTGTAATTATTGTTTCTGTTTTTCTGGTCATTAAATCAGTACAGTAACCATGAATGTGTAGATGGCTTTAATTTTGTGTTAGACTGAATAGCACACTATTTATTCCTTATCGGAAATAAAAAAGCTACATTTACAAGTATTACAAGGCCATGCTTTTATGTTCCCATCATCTAATGCAATTGTATAACATTTTGTAATTGGCTAATTATTTTAAATTAAATTTTCAAATATAATTTTCTATCCCTGGTCCTCACTGACATGTGAATGGCATTCTCATTTAATCTGTATCAAATTTAGTTATGGGCTTAGACAAAAGGTTATATCTTGAATTATAATGGCTAGAGGTTTATATTCAGACTTCTTTCAATTATTTTTAATGAGGTGTTAATGAGGCTGACATGTTCTTTCAAATGAACCTAAACCACTAATGGAAAGTTCAGGTGTCTCCTCATTTGAAATAAGGTAGTTACTAATGACTGCATGAAATCATTCATTTTATCTTAAATTTCAAGTCTACACTCTAAGCACTATGAATGTGGCAGTAGAAAAAGAATGAAGCTTTGATATAAACTGTGCAGGCTAAATTATAAATTGAGTGATTAGTTTATATTTTAACCCAAAACAAACCTGAGAGGCAAGGTTACTTGGGATAAGGGCCATCATGGGAACAACAGTTTGAAATCCAAGATTAAGAAACAAAGAAGTTTAAAAAAGAAAGCAATAACAGAGATGGAGAGAGAGAGAGAGCAAGACTGAGAGACAGAGCAAGCCAGCACCAAAGAGAATGTGAGCCTCCAGTATGGTTGACAATGACAACTGGTCACATACTGAACAAGATATTACAACCTATGGCTTATCTTTCTATCCATGTTTCTTTCTTTCTTCGTTTATTTGTTTATTTATTTATTTATTTGGGGTGTTTTCACGGTCCTCACTCTAGCTCAGGCTGACCTGGAATTCACTGGTAGTCTCAGGGTGGCCTCGAACTCATGGCAATCCTCCTACCTCTGCCTCTTGAGAGCTAGAATTAAAGGCATGTGCCACCACGCCCTGCTCCCTATGGCTTATCTTTTATTTCCAATTGTTTAAGCACATCCTTCAGATATTAACTTCTATGAATTTCTAGAATATTCTAGAACATAGGGACAGAAATATCCTGTTATTAGAGAAGAACTTATGGCAAAATAAGAAAAATAAAAGATGAAAATGTGATGAGACACTGACACCCAAGATGAATTAAAGGCCCAAGAAATGCACCTGAATTACAGGTATTCTGTGATGTGTGGCAGAGGTATCAAGCTTTTCAGGTAATGGGTCGACCATTTCCTTGAAATTTATTTCCTTTTTGGGAAACAATGACCTTTATTCCACAAATCAAGTATTACTTCAAATGATAAAAGAATATCTCTTATAGAAATAATTGAGATACCCAATAATATTTATATATATTTGTTTTTTTTTTTTTTTTTTTTTTTTTTTTTGGTTTTTCGAGGTGGGGTCTCACTCTAGCCCAAGCTGACCTGGAATTCACTATGGAGTCTCAGGGTGGCCTCGAACTCAAGGCGATCCTCCTACCTCTGCCTCCCGAGTGCTGGGATTAAAGGCGTGCACCACCACGCCCAGCCCCAATAATATTTTTTAATATTTTATTTTTTATTTTATTTAATTATTAGAGACAGAGAGAGAATATGCACTCCAGTGTGCAGCAAATGAAGTCCAAATGGATGTGCCACCATATGCATGTGGCTTATATGTGTCCTGGGGAATCAAACCTGGGTCCTTTGGCTTTGCAGGAAGTATCTTAACCACTAACCCATCTCTACAGCCCCCCAATAATATTTCTATGTAATATGTTTTTCATTGGTAAGTGAATAGTATTATGGCGTCTGTATTCTGTGAGGAGGGAACATCAAGAAGTGAAGAAGATTCTCTCCCCCACACTCTCTCTTTCTCTCCCTCTCATGCATGTACACAGACATGGTCAAAGAGAGGTAAGTTTCATTTACTTTACAAAGTATCTCAGTTAATTATATGGTCAGTATTATAGTATTCATACATCATCACCAGGTCATTATCATACCTAATTTATTAACTATGACCACCAATAGATTTCCTAATCATTATCCAAATAACCTGTTGCTGTGTGACAAAATATCTCAGACCTCAATGACATAAAATATCTATTTTGTTATATCTCAAGAGGTGGGTTGTGGCAAGTTTCACCTAGAATAATTTTTCTTCATCCATTGAAAACTCATAATAGTATTTAGCTGGTTGATAGGTTCGCTTGGAGACACATGGCTTCACACAGATGTCAGGCACCAGCAGAAGATGGAAAACCATTTAAGGTTCTCTAGAATAAACCTCTTAGGTACCTATATTGCTTACATTGCCTCTGGGCTCTCAAAGAGAATAACCTTAAATGCAGGTGTAGAAGTTGGAAGTTCCTTAAAACCTGACCTTGGTAGCACTAGAATATCACTCTGCCACAAACTGTTAGTCAGGCATGTCACTAATCCAGTCTTGCACTAAAGACAGGGAATAGCATTGGACTCCTTAATGTAGACAGTCACAAAGAATGTACAACCGTCTTTAACCTACTACAACTTCAATAATGATCTTGATCTTGAATTTATCTTCTTTTATTTTAATTTTTTTATTTTTTGTAAGGAGGGAGAAGGATATACAGATGATAGATAGATGGATAGATAGATAGATGAATGATAGATAGGTAGATATAAATAGATAGACAGTTAGATAAATGGATAGATGATAGATAAATGATAGGCATGCAAGGGACTCTTGCCACTGCAAACAAACTTCAGACACATGCACCCCTTTGTGAACCTGTCTTTTCTTGGGTACTGGGAATTGAACCCAGGCTGGCAGGCTTTGCAAACCAGTGGTTTAACCACTGTTTCTTCTCCTCAGCCCAGATCATGAATTTAAGTAAATGTTAAGAGAATTTTTTGGGGTAGCTGTGACGACTTTTTTGTTTGTTTTTGTTTTTAGTTTTTGAGGTCAAGCCTAGAAGTCACTACGGCCATCCTCCTAAATCTGCCTGAGTGCTGGAATTAAGGCATGTTTCACCATGCCCACCATTTGTGAACTTTTGAATCACCATAGCAAGATCTCTCCTCTTCAAAGACAAGAAATTAAACACTAGTTTCTATGCCAGTCTCAGAAAGAAAGGGTAGTCAGATGCTAAAAAATAAAAAGTCATAAACCAGATGCCCAAGGTGGCACATGTGTCTGGAGTTCATTTGCAATGGCTGAAGGCCCTGGTATGCCCATTTCTCTCTCTCTCTCTCTCTTTCTCTCTCTCTCTCTTCCTGCATCTTTCTCTCAAATAAATAAATAAAATATTAAAAAACAAAGAATCTTGAAAAAAAATATTTATCCCATCTCATAGACACTGAAACTTTAGAATGTGATTTAATAATCTGAAATATTATTGTCACATAATAAGTTACATTTTATCAACAAGATTCATTATATGAAAATCACATAGATAATAAAATATTAGTGAACTATTTCATGAAGTGTTTGCCACGTCTTGAACCACGTACACTCTCTGTTTTAAGTACTCAGCTACTCTCATATACGTGCCTGAAGTTGTCATATTCTTTTCTAAAGCCATTTAGTGAATTTACAAGTTGAATCTTTCTTGTTTCTTTTGGTTAGATTTTTTTTTTCCTTTCTGTTCTTGTTGTTTGTACAGTTAATTTTTAATGGAGCAAATCTCTGTAGGAACAGATTCCTCACAGGCATAGTGTTGGATTTGATCTTATTTTGTAGCATTCAGGGTAAATTTTGACACCATCTTCCATTTCCCCAGTCACACATATCACTGTCTCCACATCTGTGTGCTTACTGGCACTGCACTGAATCCCAGAAGCTCTTGTGTTTACCTTAGCACACCCCAAAGCACAACTTGAGCAAAAATAACAGCCATAGAATCAGCAGTCCCTTCAATGCTGAAGAGAAAATGACTGCTTGGGTAACCCCGGGACATTTCTACTGATTGCTTTATTTTCTCTGACTGCCGAATAAACAGGAGAGCAACTTTCTGCCTGTATTCTCCAACAAGGAGAGCTAAGTTTCCTGGTTAATGAGACAGACTGAATTCTGAACCCAGGGAATGTTCCAAACAACTCTATAATTTTAAGACAATGTGATTATAGATCCCATGTGTCCTCCCATTCAGTAGTCTTCACATGCATTAGAGCCACACCTTACCCAAGGTATCCTCCATATTTAATATCAGGCCTTATTGGCCAAGTAGTAGCCTTCATCTAAAAGAGATATATTCCAAAGTTTTCTGATTTCTGCTTTTCTCTAATATTTATCATCACTCTAATCTAATCAGAATGAAATTGTTTTAAGTGGGAATTGAAGCTTGAAAAGGTAAGTACCAGATGCTAGCCTGGCATTTTGCACCCTCACTTATCCTCTGGGCTCATGCCCCAGACCCTTCCAAAGCCTATACTGCATGTAGTATCCCCATTTCCTTCCTTGCTTCCTACCTTAAAAGTCATCTTCAGAACCTTATCCAGATTCTCTACAATGGTAACCCCTGTCCCCTCTGAAACCCCATCATAAAATGTTTACAAATGTCTTGTATCAATTATTTGTCTATTCACAACCATGGGTGTTTATGTATTTATGGTAGTTTTTGTACTTTAAAATAAAGATTTACACACTAAGTTAATTTTCCTTGTTTTATAATAACTTAAATTAGCATACAAGTAATGGGGTTCACTGAGGGTCCAGGTGGAGGGGGGAGGACAGGGAGAAGGCTAACAATGGTACCAACTTGATTGTATTCACTGAGTACAAAACTGATTAAAAAATAAATTTTAAAATTTTTATTGGCACATGTTCCTTAATTTTATTAGCATGTGTGGATTATATAATTATTGATTTTGTAGGATATGTTAGCAATGGGTTTATTGTGACACTTTCATACACATATATAATGTATTTTTATCCCCATTTCTCTTTCTTATTCCCCTCCCACTCATACTGATTTCCCTTCCCAACTAGTCCCTCTTCTATATTTATATCTTCAGCTACGAATTTACTTATGTATCTTGATGACCCTCTGAGTTTCATTAACATTACTTCCAGGATCTTGGGTGAGATTTTTTTTTTTGTTTTTGTTTTTTTTTTTGGTTTTTCGAGGTAGGGTTTCACTGTAGCCCAGGCTGACCTGGAATTCACTATGGAGTCTCAGGGTGGCCTCGAACTCACGGCGATCCTCCTACCTCTGCCTCCCAAGTGCTGGGATTAAAGGCGTGCGCCACCATGCCCAGCTCGGGTGAGAGATTATTTACAGGAACATGGGTCAGTAATATTCTATTCTATTTATGTAAATGTATAGCTGTATAAGTGGCATAGCCGTATATAAAAAAAAAATCATTTTAAGAAAATGCCAGCCAGGAGACCTGGTGCATCTTTTATCCCAGCACTCAGGAGGCAGAGGTAAGAAGGTCACCATGAGTCCAAGACCACCCTGAGACTACATAATGAATTCCAGTCAGCCTGGCCTAGAGTGAGACAATACCTCAAAAGAAAAGAAAAGAGTAAATGAAAAAGCAGGTTCATGCCACTGAGAGCAATGACTTTTGAAACCAAACAAAACTGTGTTCTGGCAAAAATTGTGATTGGACATTCAGGTAAGGTGTTACACTTCTGGAGCAATCGCCCCAAAATTTCCATATTTAATATTCAAAATTTTCCATCCAGTTTTGGCCAAATAAGCATTGTGGCAATATTTGGATTTTCTCAATCAAGTAGTAAAGTTTTGCATAGCATTATGGAAGTATCAGCCGAGTGCATTTCCCCATGTTTATAAACTTCAATGCTTATTTTTCAGTTCAATTCTACTTCCTATGTTTTCCATTCCTGTCATTGATTTATAAACATTTATGAGGTCTGAGATACCTTGCCTTTTCTAGGACTCTAAATAACATCCTACTTTTCCTTTTCTTAATCTTATCTATGATATATTATTTAGAACATAAACAATTATTCACTATCATCTGTATACCACAATTGTTTCTTTATGGCTTCTTGATATTGCTTAGTCAGAAAGCCTGCTAAAAGGTATGTGCTTATATTTTGTCTAGTTTCACATCAGTGTTTTATTTTTGGCTCTATCATCTGTCTACTACCTATCATCTGCCAATCTGTCTCAGGTCTTCATTAACATGATCACTAATTGTCCTAATAACCACCCACTCTAGTGATCCAGTCCAATCAAAACCACCCATTGTACAATCTGTTTTTCTTTCATGACTCAAAAATCTTTCCTTATATCATCTAATAATATCTGACATAAATATATACTATTCCTGGACCTTATTTATTATCCCATTGTCCTGTACATTGACATGCATTAATACTATTGGAATAATTTTTTTTTTTTTTTTTTTTTTGGTTTTTCAAAGTAGGGTCTCACTCTAGCTCAGGCTGACCTGGAATTCACTCTGCATTCTCAGGGTGGCCTCGAACTCATGGCAATCCTCCTACCTCTGCCTCCCGAGTGCTGGGATTAAAGGCGTGCACCACCACGCCCGGCATCTATTGGAATAATTTAATTGGCTAACGCATTATAGTATTTAGGTGATCTGGTCTTTCCTCCTTATTCTTTATCATTAGCAGGTAAATGTAATAAATAGAATAATTTTCCTAGTTGAAAAATTACCTTGTCAGTTTTATAAGGATTTCAAACCACTTATAGACTAATTGTTGTGTTTTGAATCTGACATGTCCCAGAATGCTCATATATTAAAAACTTGGCCTCCAGATGACAGGCATTGAGATGTCTGAGACCTCTGAGCTAATCAATAGATTAATCCCGTGATGGATTCATAATATATTGGCATTATTAAGAGGTGTTAGAGAATAGACATAGCTGGAGAAAATAAGACACTGGAAACATGCCCCTGGAAAAGTATGTTGTACTAGGTCCCTTCCTAGGTTGCCTTCTCCTTCTCCTCCTATTTCCTTTCCTTTTATTATTCTTCCTCGTTCTTCTGTTCCCCCCCCCCCATTTTTTGACCAGTCCACCATGTGATGGGCAGTTCCACTCCATGAGGCCCGATGCAGTGATCCTCATCTTTAACACAAGCTCACAAGTAATGAAGCCAAGTGCTATGGATTGAAACCTCTGAAAACAGAAAGCAATTGAATATCTTTTTCCCTTAAGTTGTTATCTCAGATACTTAATCATAATGAACAAGAACACCTCCTAGCACACTAATATACAAAGTACTATTTATTTATTTATTTTTGTTTTTCAAGGTAGTTTCTCACTCTAGCCCAGGCTGACAATTCACTCTGTAGTCTTAGGCTGACCTCAAACTCATAGGGATCCTTCAAGCTCAGTCTCCCAAGTACTGGGATTGAAGGCATATGCCACCACCCCTGACTAAGGGTTATTATTTTTACATAATGTGTATCTTGGCAAGATCTTTGTTAATTCTACTTCATGTTTTATTCATTATCCTAGAGTTAAAAGGTGCTTTTATCTGAAAGGTACTGTCATATTGCTAGAAATTTTGACCTAAATTGCTATCATTACGCATAGTATTTTCCATGTACATGTTACATGGATTCTTCACATTTAGAAAAAATAACATTGTGAATCATAAGTGGGTCTAATATGCTAGGTTATGGTAAATTATGTACACACGTGTGCAGTGTGCTTGTTTAAGAAAAGGATGGTTTTGAGGAAAGAAAGCAGTTTTTATTTATCCAAAGAGATAATCGTTGATGCAGCTCTTTCACCAATGCATATCATCAGCTATGCTTAAAAATTGATGACATGCAATAGGAAGAATTCCAAGATCTCCCACAGAAATATATGTTCCTTTAAAAAAAAAACATTTATTTATTTGCAAGGACAGAAGGAGAGAAGAAGAAGAGGAGGAGGAGGAGAAGGAGGAGACAGAGAGAGAGAGAGAGAGAGAGAATATGAATGAGAATGCACATGCCAGGGCCTAGTGCATAGCAAATGAACTCCAAACACTTGTGACACTTTGTGCATCTGGCTGCATGCAGGTACTAGCGAATTGAACCCAGACCTTCAGGCTTTGAAAGCAAATGCCTTTAACTGCTGAGCCATTTCTCCAGCCCCATATGTTCTTTTACAATGTCCTTTAGTCTTAGAGAAATCTGTGAATATAATTCCATTTGCATTATATGTTAATAACATGTCAAAAAGCATTACAGACACAATTAAGGTTCCCAATCATTAGCTTTGGGTTAATAAAAAGTGAGGTTATTCTGAATAATTACCGCAACATGCTCAGTTGTGGGTTTTTTTTTTTTTTTTAATATAATGAAGTGTCACAAGACATTTTCCTGGTAACCTGAACCAAGTAAGCTGCCCCATTCCCAGTGAATCACATGGCTCAACACTGATGTAGGGTTCCAGCTTATTAAAGCAGGCAGCCAGTAAGAAATTGATGATTCCAGCTTAAAATTTTCAAATTCTGCCAGCAATCTAATCAAGTTTTGAAAAAGACCTTTAACTGCAGATGTCATCACACTTCCTACCCGTAACTGGATTACAGCTTGGTGAAACCATACACAGAGAACTCAGCTAAGTCGTGTCTACAGTTCTAATCCAGGAAAACAGTTGTGACTTGTTGTAGAGCAATACAAAAGTAACATTTTTTTTAGAAACCACCAAAGTCAGCCTAATTCATTTTTTTTTTAAAATATATTATTTATTTGACAGAGAGAAAGAGAAAGAGAGAGAGAGAATGGGTGTGCCAAGGCCTCTAGCCACTGCAAAGGAACTCCACATGTATGCTCCACCTTATGCACCTGGCTTACATGAATACTGGATAATTGAACCTGTGTCATGAGGCTTCAGAGCACCTTAACCACTAAGCAATCGATCCAGCCCCAGTTTATTTGTTTGAAGCAGAGTTCTAGATTAAATCACCAGCATCCCTCATTTAGTATTTGCATGGCTTTGTTTACATCTCTATATCAGCTAGTTCTTAATCACTGTAACAAAATATCTGATGTTAACTCAGAAAAGATTTATTTTGAGGCCTGCCACCCGTGATGGATCAGATGTATTGCTTTTAGACAGATAGTAAGGGTGGACATGATAGGAACATTGTAGCATAGAAACCTGCTGACCTCAAGGCAAGAAGCAATGCATAGCAGGAAAGGACCTGGGGCATGCCTCTGAGGACCCCACTGACCATGGTGTTAGTCAGATTCTCATTGCTAGGACAAAATAGCTGAGAAAAATCAACATAATAATGGAAAAGGCTTGTTTGGGTGATGGTTTCAGAGTTTTCAGTTCATGGTCAGTCACTTGATCTTATGGATCTTGTCCTGTGAGCGAGAATATGTTTTGATATGACTGTCAAATAGGAGTTACTCACCTCAATGTGACCGTCACCTGAAAAAAAGAAAAGAGCAGCCATGTTCTCAATGTCCTTTTCAAGGCATATCTCCAGTGATCTAATTTCCTCAACCTCAGCTCCACTTACTTTTTTTTTTTTTAATCACTTCCAACACACCAATATTTTCTGCTAACTTATCACAGCCCTCTGGAGAAAGAGTTCTCCATGACTCTAAAGATTAAAGACTCAAATCTCTGAAGATAATGGGAAGCATCTCAGAATGAAATTAGTCTGTTACAATATATTCTATATTAGAAAAAATGCTTCTAGACTGTATGTCATATAGCTTTTAATTTCAACAATTTTTTGTTTATTTTTATTTATTTATTTATTTGAGAGCAACAGACAGAGTGAAAGAGGGATATATATATATATATATATATATATATATATATATATATATATACACACAGAGAGAGAGAGAGAGAGAGAGAGAGAGAGAGAATGGGCACGCCATGGCCTCCAGCAACTGCAAACGAACTCCAGATGCATGTGCCCACTAGTGCATCTGGCTAACGTGGATCCTGGGGAATCAAGCCTCAGTCTGGGGTCCTTAGGCTTCATAGGCAAGCGCTTAGCTGCTAAGCCATCTCTCCAGCCCTAATTTCAACAATATTTTATTTTTTAAAATATATCCACCAGAGTAATAACTATATATACTTTAGAAAAATGTTTCCAGAAAAATATAATTAAAATCTAAAGAGTACACAGATTACTCATCACTAAAATGCTGAGTAACTATTTCTCTTTCAAATGTAGCTGTTAGTTTAATTTGTAACATTTATTAAATAATAAAGCCAATACCTACCATTTAAAAACTGAAGAAATCTATGTGGCTTTTGTATAAGTAAACATTTAAGTTTAGTGGAAGGGGAAGAAAGAAAACGAGTACGTTTTGAGCATTTAAATTAGTGGTGAAAAGGCACATATATTTTCAGTTAATTGTATTTATGACATTGATACCAAAGTAAATTAATACATAATGGGGAAATAAAGCTGTGTGATGATGTAAGCTTCTCTGCCTTCGATAATGTTTCTCATGTTCTCAAACTTCCCTTTCCTTTCCTCCTACCTCCCTTCCATGACGGGTAGGTATTTTTCAAGTTTTGCTTCCATAGAAATAACTTCTCTTTCTTCATAGTCCCCTGCTTTAGCTCTCTTCATACTGAATCATACAATTTGTTTCCTTCACATTTGCTTCTGTGAAGGAATAATCCATAATTTAACTAGGAAATAATTTTTGATGACTTTTAAATAATTTGGTGCTTCACAAAGAAAGCAAATAAAAACATATCATTATTCTTCAACATTTTCCAAAGAACTCTGGAGCAAGTATCAGTAGCATTCAGCAGTCATTCAAAAACTATGTCAATTTTTCTGATAAAAATTTATCAAGAAGTATTGCAAAGGCACCTAGTCACAGATTGAATAAGAATCTCAAAATTCAATCCAGCAAACCGGACTCTTGAAAATATCTCTGAACTCACACTGGGCTAAAAATAGGAACATCATTTAAAACTATCTAAACCTTAATTCAAGCTGAAAGCACTTAACCTGTGTAGAATTCAATGTGGAGTGTTAAATGATGTTGCCCAATAATCAGCTAGCAAAAGGGAACCCTTAAGTTTAGTTTTGTGGCCACTTAACGCTGGGACATTTTCTGTTTTGCTTTTGCTAAACACTGAAGTAGTTCCTCTCCCCCATTCCACTTGAGAGCTAGAGAAGTGTGAAATCCAAGGCTTGAGAATTGCTGAGGACAGCCTGATAGCCCTGCCAAATGCACCTCTTGGGGATTATAACTTCTGTTCATTAGAGCAAAGCTTGCTGTTTAGGAAAGCAGCTCACCTTGCTGGAGTTGGTAGAGTGTACAGGCAGATAGGTGTTAGTGCTTCTTAAAGTGGCAAACTAACAGCCAACTACAAGTGTTGTAGCACTGGCTGGGGAACTGTTTTGAAGAGCAATGAATTTGTTGAGCTGTTTTGGAGGTATTTGGTCTCTAAGTTCAGAGGCACTGACTTTTTTTTTTAATGTGTGTGTGTGTGTGTGTGTGTTGCCAAGTATTTTTCCACAGATTTAAGCTTGCATATTTGATGGGTCTGTTTCGTTCATTTTTCACAATTTCCACCTGATTTCTTTTAAAACTAACGTTTTTAACAGACTCATGAGTCTTCACTCTCATAGACTGTGATGGTTAGCATTATGAAACACTGGAGAATGACTTCAAGGAAAAATTAAGTTTAAGTAAATCCCCTTGCCTTAGAGACAGTTTTGCCTGGATGGAAGACATTTCCTGTGATTGTTTTCAAATGCTGCCTTATTTTTCCATACTGGTACCCAATCCACCACTACTGCAGAAGCCATCATGTTGTTCATTTGTTGACTCATTCATTCAAATTAATGATGTTTTTGAGACTCTGCTATAAACCGGAATCTGCTTCAAGCAATTAGCGTATATCCATGTGAGTTGTGGGGAATACATTCTTTCATAAAATTAATATAATTTTAAGGCTAGAGAGACAAAGATAAAAAAAAAAAAGCCAGGTGCGGCAACACATGCCTTTCTTCCCAGCACTTAGCAAGCAGAGGTAGGTGGATCACCATGAGTTTGAGGCCACCTGTGACTACATAGTGAATTCGAGGCCAGCCTGGACTAGAGTGAGACCCTACCTTGAAAAATAAAAACAAAATAAGGGGGGGGGGGGAACCAAATAGGATGGTATTGTATATATGTAAGAAGAAGAATAGATTAATGATGGTGAAAAGGCCTAAGTGAGGTCAGGGGAAGAGATTGAATAAAGGAAAGGTGGAGGGAGGGCTAATCAAAACCTAACAGGATATAAATAAGTAATATGGAAACCTACTTATTTGAACAATGGAACACCCAGAAGCCACAGATTGTTACTAGAAAATTTTCAGTGCCAGGGATGGGATACCTTCCAGTGAGTTGTTGGCCAAGGAGGTCCCTCATGCCCCCAAAACATTATAGGCCATTGCCGAGATCTTGGTTTCCCACCAGGAATAGATAGTAAGACCCCTGTTGCTGAAGACTCCACATGCTTGGGCTGCAAGGTCACTGAGAAATCCTGTAGGAGCTGAGCTGAAAACCTCCTCCATGTAGACCAGCTGGCAGAAAGCTGGAGGCAGAGAGAAATGACCCGTGGAGATACTCAACAGTGGACTCTGCAAGCCTTGAATTTGGCCAGCCAGGCCAAATGAGCCAATGGGTGCAATAGTGGCACATCTGTTATGGGGGAAACCAGCTACTCTCTAATTGGACTGGAGGCCCGTTCCTTTGGGAGGAAATACATCCCTGATACTGAAAACCTACAACAGTGGTAGTCATGAGCCCTAGAGCTGTAACGTCTGCTGCTCTCTGGATAAATATATATAGTATGCTCACCAAATTGCCCAATAAGCATTTCACTTAATGTTTATATCCATATATTAATGCTAACCTCTCTTTTGGTTAGAGAAGCTTCTCTTTTCAGATGTTGGTGAACTTGGGATGACTCAGAAGGCACCATGGTAATGAGAAGTGACAGAGTGCTCAGCACTATAATACTTCTATCACACCTTTCAAGGCTCAGGTTCCATTGCGAAAGAGGTGGCAGAAAGAATATAAGAGCCAAAGGAAGGGTAGGACCCTTACAACATGTTCCTCCAGACACAAAATGTCCTGGATAACCATGACCTCGCAGTGTCTTACTACCTATACAAGACCATCATAATAGGAGGAAAAGATGATTACTTCAAAATAAAAGAGACTAATTGAGAGGGGGAAGGAATATGATGGAGAGTGGAGTTGCAAAGGGGGAAGTGGAGGAAGGGAGGGAATTACCATGGGTTATTGTCTACAATTAGGGGTCAATAAAAAAATAAATTAAAAGAAAAGAATATTTTAAGGTTACACTGCTGTTGCAGTCAGGTTCTCATTGCCGGTAGTGATCACCCAACCAAGAGCACCTTGTGGGAAAAAAGAGGTTTATTTTGGCTTACAGGCTCAAGGGGAAGCTTCACAATGGCAGGGGAAAATGATGCCATGAGCAGAGGGTGGACATCACCCCCTGGCCCACATAATGTGGACAATAGCAACAGGAGAGTGTGCCAAACACTGGCAAGGGGAAACTGGCTATAAAACCCATAAGCCCACCCCCAACAATACACTGCCTCCAGGAGGCTTTAATTCCCAAATCTCCATCAGCTGGGAACCTAGCATTCAGAGCACCTAAGTTTATGGGTGACATCTGAATCAAACCACAACAGCTGCTATGAAAGTAAAGCTAAATTATAAGATACATATAGAGTGATAGTAAGGAGAGAAATTTGCAAACGTTTCATTGTTTAAATAATGTTAATACTCATTATGGAAAAAAAATAGTGAAAAAAAAAAAGCACCTCAAACAAGGAGAACACAGGAAGTGTTGGAGAAGGGTATTATGGGAAAAACACAGATTCAACTGATAAAGGCAACAATCTCTATAAAGTAACTAAGCCTATGGAAAAAAGTGTGGCTTCACTAAAGAAGAAAAAATAACTGCAGAGAGGAACTATGTCCATCTGTGGAATGTCAGTATTGATAAGATGTTAGCTCCCCTTAAATTGAACTTTAAACCGTCTAAAATCTCCATAAAAAAAACTAGAAATTTTAGGGCTGGAGATATGGCTTAGCGGTTAAGGACATGACTGCGAAGCCTAAGGACCCAGGTTCTATTCTCCAGGTTCCAAGTAAGCCAGATGTACATGGTGGTTGGTGCATGCTTCTGGAGTTAGTTTGCAGTGGCTAAAGGCCCCGGCATGCCCATTCTTACACACTTTCTCTCCCTGTCTCTGTCTCTAATAAATAAATTAAAGTAAATTAAAAAAAACTGGAATTTTCTTTTAAAAAGTATTGATACAATAATTCTGAGCTTCATTGTATGCCAATGTGCCAATAATTTGAGGGTGTTCCTGGATCATTGTCTTATGAATTAAAAGAATGAAATCAATAGACCAGAGGATAAGGTTCAAGAATAAGTTATTTATTATATATTTAAACTTCAGGAGGGAGAAGAGAAGGGGCATGGCTTAAGCCCAGAACATTAGAGAAGAAATCAAGTTGGAACCTTTGCCCAGGGAGACAAGATGGGGTTTCAGAAGTCTCAAAAGAGAAGGCAGAGAGAGGCAAGGGGCATTTGAGAAGCCCACTTGGAGGCTCAGGTTGAGGATTTTTATGAGCCAGTGGATGAGCATCTGGTTTAGCCAGTCTATTCCTGGCTTCTGATATCTGCAATCAAGATCTCCTCCCAGGAATCTGAATTCTCTAGGAAGGGAGTGGAAGGACTCCCTAAGGGTAGAATTTAAAGAGATAAAGAAAGGCCATATTCTTTTGACATTTCTGACCTGTAGTTAAGTGTAGTGACATACATTTTCCCCTACAGGTGTAAAGACAATTTCTTCAGTTAGCAAAGAGCAAGCTATTCACTTGGGATCCTGTCACTAACTACCTAGCCAATTTCTAACTCCTATCCCATGGGAAAATAAACAGTCTTAGTGGTTTTCTAAATTCCAAACTTCACAGTTCTAGATATGATTTGAAGGTAAAGAAATGGTGATATAGTACATAAAACATATGAAGATAGAAAGAAATATTTTATTTATTTTTTATTGACAACTTCCATAATTGTAAACAGTACCCCATGGTAATTCCTCCTTCCCCCCACTTTCCCCTTTGAAACTCCACTTTCCATCATATCTGCATGCATCTGGAGTTCATTTGCAGTGGCTGTAGGCCCTGGCACACCCATTCTCTCTTTCTCTCTCTCTCTCTCTATCTGCCTCTTTCTTTCTGTGTCACTCTCAAAAAAAAAAAAAGTAAAATTTAAAAAAAAGAAAAAACAATTTTGGTCAGGGCTAGTAAGAAATGGAGCTGGCTCTGTCAGGCATAGTGGTGCATGCCTTTAATCCCAGCATGCAGGAGACAGAGGTAGGAGGATTGTTTTGAGTTTGAAGGCCAAGTTGAGACGACATAGTGAATTCCAGGTCAGCATGGGCTAATGCAAGACTCTATCTTGAATAAACAAACAAACAAAAAAAGGAGATGCTAGTAATTGACATGGAGAATAAGATAAGTAAAGCACAATCATCGATACAATTTAAAGTTTTTAAAAGTTTTTTGCTGTTGTTATGTTTTGTTTTTAATTTATTTACAGGCAGAGAGAGAAAGAGAAAAGAGAGAGACAAGACAAAGAGAGAGAGAGAATGTGCATGCCAGGGCCTCCAGCTGCTGCAAACTCTGGATGCATGTGTTACTTTGTGCATCTGGATTTACATGGGCACTAGGGAATCAAATAACTGCCGAACCATCTCTCCAGCCCTACATTTGGTTTTGAGCACAGTAGAATTATTTCAATGTCGCAATGTCTATAGACATCTTATTAGTGACAAATAGAGAAGCCAAGTAGCAGAAGGACAACAGAGTGTCAATCGCAGGGAAAAAATCAAGGCTTGTTAAGGAAATCTTCAAATTGTTAAAAAGAAATAGTGATTTTGAGGCCCAGGAGGTATCTCCCAAACTTATGAACCTACATTTTACATTCTTATCCTATTTTAACAAAGAATTAATAATAAAACAGACTCAAGGTGGATAAATTATGAATCTTTGAGTAAATTCAGGGAGAAGTCATAAATTGTGAGGTTTATTTAAGGGAACTTGGGATCTGGGAAAAGGCTGGAGCAGATTCACAAGCATGTGGAAGACATGATCTAGAACTCATGAAGAGAGACTTAGAAGAAACACACTCATGGGGGAGGCACAGAAGAGTCCATGAGGTTCATTTAAGAGAAATTGAGGCTGGGTGTGGTTGCACGTGCCTTTAATCCCAGCACCCGGGAGGCAGACTTAAGAGGATTGCTGTGAGGCCGAGGCCAGTCTGAGACTACCTAGTGAGTTCCAGGTCAGCCTGGACTAGTGTGAGACCCCACCCCATAAAACCAAAAAGTTGAGATCTAGGAATAGTTTGGAACAGAGTCACAAACATGTGGAAGACGGAATCTCGGAGCTTTTGTAGAGAGATTTAGAAGAAACCCATGCTCATGTTTCCTCATACATTCACCCTGAGCCTCCAAATGGAAGAAGGCTACGAAATTAATTGGTGATGACTTAAGGACAAATATTAGAGGACAATACCAAAGCAGAGACCAGGAAGTTTAGATGAGAGACAGGTAATAAAAAGAGTCACATTCATGGTTACCCTGAGACCCATAGTTTAGAGGATAGGAGCACAGATGGGAGGATCTAGGGGCACTCTGGTCAGCCAGTCTGACCAAAACAGAAGCAAAATCCAGATTCAGTGAGAGGCCTTGTCTCAAGTAAGTAATGCATAACAGCCACAGAGGAAGACCTCAATGTTCTCTGGCCTCTACAGGTGTGAGCATGCTTTTATGTTTGTACATGTGATCTCATGCAGTTGTATTCCATGTACCATCTCAAGTAACTACTGCTACCATTGAGATACTAAAATTGTCTGTTACCTCTTTATGTCCTCCGTGTATGCACATTTACACATACACATTCTCTAATATGCTTTTTATGTTGCTTTTTAATTTTTATTTATTTTCAAGCAGAGGGAGAGACAGAGAGGAAAGAGAGAAAGAGAGATTGAATGAGTATGCCAGGGCCTTCAGCTGCTGCAAACAAACTCCAGATGAATGTGTCACTTTGTGCATCTGGCTTTATGTGTGTACTGGGGGATCAAAGCCTGGTTGTTAGGCTTTGCAAGCAAGCACCTTAACTGTTGAGCCATCTCTCCAGCACCCTCTTTTTGTTTTTAATATAAAACCAGATTTCTTATTTTTCAACCCTTTTGCTGCTCACCACCTCTAAGCACCCATGTTCCTCTGGACTCAGTCAGATATTCTCTTTGCCTGCCACGTCAGTGCTCGGCGCAGGATCAACTCCTTACACAATTCTAAGTCAAACTCTCTCACCTTATTAAAGTGAGTCTTGATTGCCAACTTGATAAGACTGACCGCCTAGAATGCTCCTGGGCATGTCTATGATGAAGCCCTTGTGCATATCTGTGATGAGCTTCCAGGGAGCTTTAAGTCAGGTGGGAATATCCACCTTGAACATGGGTGGAAGCATTCTATAGCCTGGGGGTCGTGGATGTGTATTTATAAAGAGTGTGGTTGAGGGGCAACAGTCTATCTGCTTCCTGTCTGCAGATACAATGTACCACTTCACACTTCAGCTACCATACCCGTCACACCACAATGGACTGTATCATCAAAGTTTGACTGAAGAGAAGCCCTCCCTCCCTCCCTCCCTAAAGATGTATTTGTGAGCCACTTGTGACAGCAATGATACGTAACTAATACACATCTCATAACATTTAACGTGACACTTTATCTATGTGAAAAATTTTTATAATCTACTGTGGCCCTAATTCATCTCCTCTCCATAACACATTTATCATTTTAGGCCTATGAGGTTCTTTCATGCTGTATCCCATGAGTTCCCCTCCTCACGCATTCGCAACTTGAACTTGCTATTAATATTTGGAATAATGGTAATTTAATCACATAGTTAATCATGTGACTTCCCTGGCCAAGATATCTGTAGAAATATCTGAGTTTGTAAAATTCTTGTCTTTTAAGCATGAGGACCTAAATACTATAACCTTGTACACAGATGAATATGCCAGGCATGATGGTGCATGCTTACAGTTCCAGTGCTGGGCGATAGAGACAGGAGGGTCTCTGGGATGCCTGGGCCAGTCTGTCTAGCCTAATTAATAAGCTCCAGACCAATAGAGAGACCTGTTCCAAGAACTAAAAGGTGGAAGGCATTGCTGAGGGTGACACCCACGGCTGTCTTATGTGTCTCCATACACATGTATACATATCTGCATATGTATCTATACACACATGTACACATACAAACATACTTTAAGCATTTAATATGTCCATTTATTTGCTTCTACACTCCCAGAATATACAGGTACTTGAATCACAATTGCTGTCAATATAAGTTCAATGAATTCCTAAACTCAAGTGACATTATAAATGCATTGAATGGCATCTCAAAGGGCATAGCTACCGTCTTCAGGAACTCTGTTCTCATCCCTCAAACTTGGCTTAGAACACAGCAATGCCATATGGTACAAGCCTGAGAAAGATATTCAAACAACTACTTGAATTGTGGGTAAATTTAATCTACAAAACAAGGGGCAATTGCTGGTGGATCAGGTTTCTGCTACAGGGTTGAACATCCCTCTAATGCAAGCAATCATGTCTGAAGATTGTGAATTTCCATTAGTCAAAGTGAAGGAAATGAGGATATTTTCTGGCAGAAACCAAGCAAGGAAAGGTTAATATAATACCTCTTGATAATATAATAGCTCTTCTTCAGAGAGACTTCTCTTATTTGATACTGAGATAACTGTTTAAGGGAAGCTAAAGTCCCTATATGCACAGAGGGATTTCCAGCTTGGGTGCTGTTTTTAACATTGAGCCAGAAAGAATCTATGGACTGATTTATTCAGCTTATAAAAATGTTTCGTATTTACAAATACATCTTCACAGGCTTTCTCAAACTTTAATAAATCTTCCCATTTTTCTCATTTCACTTGTCATTTACATAATTCTCCTATTCCCCACAATGTTCCTTCCTTCATACACTAGAGTCACATGAAGAGCTTCCTAACAAAACTATCGATTTTGGAATAATCTACAGTGAGGACACAAATATGTTTGAAACTCCTCATTTCACATTAATATGCAGCCAAAGTGAAAATGCTTCATTCTATCTAACATCTCTTTTGAACTCTAAGAATGACATTTCCCTTTTCTGTGAATTGGATTATGACACATTACATCTTTCTTGCCTTGTGTAACCAGTGTTAACATAGCTTTTCTATGATACTAAAAGACAAAAATACAGCGTAGAAAATTATACATTATAATACGTACTTATAATATTTATAATACAGAAAAATATACATATATTGTTTTTTTTTTTTTTTGAGGTAGGATCGCGCTTCTAGCCCAGGCTGACCTGGAATTCATTATGTAGTCTCAGGCTAGCCTCAAACTCACGGGAAATACTCCTTCTACCTTTAGAGTGCTGGCATTAAACACACCCATCAGAACAAAATTTTTACATGAATATATATTCAGAAACTTTGGGAAATATTAATTTCTCCTATGTGTCTCAGGTAATGTCTATGATGTGATGTGAACATAATACTAAAATACCATAGTGATATACATTTTTACTGACACATCTGAAAAACGTCCTAAGACACACATACCAACACACCAGAATGCCTTGACATAGCTTTAGCGTTGTGGTAACTCATTTTGCCCATCTAAATCACATATGACTACTGTTTAGTTCAAACTATACCTAGCACTTAATATGATGATTTCAATAAAAACTGGCTGAGAATATTTCCTATTCACTGAAAAAATATGTCATATAAAGTAAAATTTAGAACAAATAAAAATTTCAGAAACCTGAAAAAAAACCAAATTACCCACTTGAAATATAACTGTTTTGCCAAGTTGAGTTCAAATCACTCTTTTGCCCCAATCTATTAAGCTCTTAGCAATAATTTTAATCTATCAACGAGATCACCCCTTTATTTCCAAATTCCATTTTTAAATATATATATATATATACATATATATATATATATATATGTATATATATATATATATATATATGTATATATATATATATATATATATATTTTAAGTTTCAACTCCTCAAATATTTTATCTTTTAGATAACAATATCAGCCATCTTCCAGGAGTTCATTTTAGGCTCAGTTTAAAACCCGCATGCATTTATCATTGGCATCTTGAGTCGCCAACTCTTACACATGTATTTCTTTAAGACTCTCAGGTCTTCCTGGACATCCAAAAGACTAGTTTCCTTCATACTAAAGGGTCTGATATCATATCATCTTCATCTTAAAATGGTTATCTTAAAATGACCCACCCGTACCTGAACTAGCTTATCATATTTAATGTAAATCATACCTACAATGATGCTGAAGCTCAATTTGTCTCTATATCAATCATGCAGAAATATTTAAAACGTCAATGATAAAAGAGAACTATGTCCATGTGACAGTATGTCATATTCATTATCTGAAAGTCACGTCAGTACTACCATTTTTACATAGACAGTCACAAGGAAATTCTCCAGTTTTTCTGGAAATTGCTAAAATTAAAATGTATTTCAAAATATAAATGAACAAATTCACTAATTCACTATTATAAATTTTGAGAATAACATGGGGAGACAGGCATGGTAGCACATGCCTTTAATCCCAGCACTTGGGAGGCTGAGGTAGTAGGATTGCTGTGAGTAAAAGGCCACCATGAGACTACATAGTAAATTCCAGGTCAGCCTAGGGTTAGTGCAAGACCCTAACTTCCAAAATCAAAATAAACAAACAAACAAATAAATAAATAAATAAATAACATGGGTAGAATATATCATAGTATTAAGATTAATAAAGGGATATTTTAAGAGTGTCTTTTTTATTGACAGTTTCCATACTTACAATCAACCATGATAATTCCCTCCCCTCCCCCAATCTCCCCTTCCCAAATCCACACTTCATCATATCCCTTCCCTCTCTCTGTTAGTCTCTCTTTTATTTTGATGTCATCATCTTTTCCTCCTGTTATAAGGGTCTTGTGAAGGTATTGCTAGGCACTGCAAGGTCATGGATATCAAGGCCAATTTCTGTTTGGACAGTTACATTGTAAGTAGTCCTACCCTTATTTTGGCTCTTACATTTTTTCTGCCACCTCTTTCACAATGGACCCTGAGCCTTGGAGGGTGTGAGAAAGATGCTTCAGTGCTGAACACTCTTCCATCACTTTTTCTCAGAACTGTGGTGCCTTTTGGGTCATCCCAGTGGTCACTGCCATCTGAAAAGAGAAGGTTCTCTAACTAAAAGTGAGAGTAGTGTTAATATATGGATATGGACATTAAGTGAATTGCTCACAGGGCAGATTGGTAAGCATAATATATGCATTCAGCCAGACAAGAGCAGGCATTATACTCCTAAGTCTCATGACCTCCCCCACCATTGGCCTTCTTTTTGGTTTTTCAAGGTAGGGTTTTACTCTAGCTCAGGCTGACCTACAATTCACTATGTAGTCTCAGGTTGGCCTCAAACTCATGGTGATCCACCTACCTTTGCCTTCCAAGTGCTGGAATTAAAGGCGTGTGCTACCATGCACAGGTGCTAATGTGGGTCCTGGGGAATTGAACCTGGGTCCTTTGGCTTTGTTAATAAAGGAATATTAATTAAACATAATATCAGAATAATTATATACAAGTAGACAAGGATCAAAATGACATGTCTATCCTGGATGTTCCACATATAGATACGTGATTTTCAGACCAAGCTGACACTGCAGAGCATGGGGGAAAAATTATCTCTGGAGTCAGTGTCCACAAGGCTAATTCCACATTATGGAACATATGTAATATGTCATAGAAATATAAACACTTCACACCTAACATGACAGATAAAAATACATAAGGCAGCAGGGTGTGATGGCGTATGCCTTTAATCCCAACACTTGGGAGGCAGAGGGAGCAGGATTCCCATGAGTTGGAGGCCACCCTGAGACTACAGAGTGAATTTCAGGGTCAGCTCTGAGCTAGAGCAAGACCCCACCTCAGAAAACCAAAAAAAAAAAATTCATAAAGCTTCTGGAAAATGATGTTGGTAAATACCTTTATAACTTTTTAGATAGGTAAGGATATTTTAATAGTCCACAAAAAAATTTAGTATAGTTATCTATACTAAATTAAAATTAGACATGTCTTCTCTTCAAAACATACTATTTAAGTGTGTGAATAGGGGTAGGATTTGAGATGCCATTGATTCAAAACGTAAAAGGCTCTGACAACCCTCTCCCCGTCTCTGAGGCAGGGAAACCAAGTTTAACTATTCAGTATCTTCCTGCCTTTGGGAGAAGCTCACATAGGAATTGTGAGTTACCAGTATTAGAGGTCATCAACCCCATCCCTACAGAGATCAAAAGGATGTACACACATAATTATTCCTGATATACCAACACCTTCTGCTTCTTACTTTTGTTCTCTACTACAGCTAACCCACTGTTTGACCCACAAAACCAAAGTTCCCTGAACAGAACTTTCTTTAACCAACACCATATGCCATGTGTCAGAAGCTGTCTATCTCAGGTGTTGAGTTAGACTAGCTGGTAGTTTGAAATCTATAGTAAAGTAATTGATTTGGACATTTCATTGGCTCAGACATTCATTCCTGAAAGGATGGAGTTAGAACAATTGTGACATGCTGCATTTTAGTTGTTAATTTTTATGCTTGCATTCTCCTCCACTAACTTGAAACAAAGTATAAGAGTATCGCAGTTATTAATATCTCTTCATCATATCACCCAAACAATGGAGCTTTTTCGGAGTGTTTCATCAGATAGCATCCCCAATTATACCACTGTAGTCAACACAGTACTAGCAGTCCTAGGAGTGCATACTTAATGAAATTATGAAATAGTAAACACGTCTTAATAAGGTTTCACTATTGTTCTCTGTGAAGAGTGCTACAGCCAGATGCAGGATTGTGTTAAAGCAAATGAAATTAAAATAAGCTTATACATTCAGTGATGTGATGAATATTTTAGTCCATGTAATTCCCCAAATGCCTGAAGTGATCAGGGAATTTAGTCAGGATATGTGTCTGAAAAGGTCCCAAGAAGCCACTTAACACTTCATTTATTCCAGGTGAAGGAGATTTATGCCTAAAGTTTTCCCTCACAAATGTATACATTTAATTTCCCTTTCCCTAATCAGGTTTATGAGAGTTTTTGTTTTTCTCCCTGACTGTTTAGTCTTCCTTTTAGGAAAACAAGAATCCAATTGCAAGGAATACTAATGATTTACATTCTGATTCTCATTTAATAAAGCCCATGAAAATCCACTTTAAATTAGTAATTATAAAACAACCACTTTGACGTCCCACACTCTGGACAGAATGTAGTCTCATAGTCTCCACTACTGATAAAGTTTACTTTGTATTGCTCAAAAACCTTACAAGAGGGCAGAAAATATGGCTTAGCAGGTAGAGACACTTACTAGCAAAACCTGACAGCTTGGGTTCTATTCTGCAGTACCCACATAAAGCCAGATACACAAAGTGGTGCATGCATCTGATGTACCTTTTAGAGTGGCAGGAGGCCCTGGCATGCCCATTCTCCTCTCTGTCTTTGCAATTAAATAAAAATTAAAACAAAAATCTCACTAGATCTTAGCTCCACCATTGCTTTCTCACCTTTTGCAGGTGTGTGTTTATGCATGAAATTGAGAGGAATGGGAAACATGAAGAGAGAAGGAAAAGTGGGAGAAACTATCTTATTGTTAACAACAAAATTTAGGAAGAACTTTTGGAGAATGCCTTTAAGAACTGTTTTTCATAAATGTGCTAGTGATACAGCATTGAACGTCTCTAATGATGTGGGAGACGGGCTGAGAGCTTTCTAGTCCTGATGCACTATGGAGTCTCAGGGTGGCCTCGAACTCATGGCGATCCTCCTACCTCTGCCTCCCAAGTGCTGGGATTAAAGGCGTGCGCCACCACGCCCAGCCCTCTTACATACTTTCTACCACCTCTTCTGCAATGGACCCTGAGCCTTGGAAGATATGCTAGAAATATTTCATCCTGAATACTCTTCTGTCACTTCTCTTCAGCACTATGGTGACTTTTGGGTCATCTCAGTGGTCACTGCCATCTGAAAAGAGAAGCTTTTTTAACCAAAAGTGAGAGTAGCATTATTATATGGATATGATCACTAAGAAACATGCATACAGGGCAGTTTGGTTAGCATAACATATACATTTAGCTAGACACCAGCAGGTATTTCACTCCTAGGGCTCATGACCTCCCCTATCATAGGCTTTTGATTAAGTTTTCAGTACCAGACAGGCCTCCAGTACAATTGGAGATCAGTTGGTTTTCCCCATAACAGACATGCCACTATTGCACCTGTCTGGTCATTTGATCTGCCTGGCCAAACTTAAGGCTGGCAGTGTCCACTGTTTTCACTGCTGGTGACTTTTGTCTCCCATAGGACTGCATGAAGTATAGCATTTTCCAGCTTTCTGTCATCTGGTCTACAGGGAGGGGTGTTTTCAGCTTCATTTCTCTGTGATCTTGCAGCCCAAGCAAGTGGAGTCTTCAGCAATAAGATCTTACTATTTATTTCTGGTGGGAAATCAAATGCCTTGGCAATGGCCTGTAATATCTGGGGGGTATCAGGGACCTCACTGGCCAACAACTCACTGGAAGGTGTCCCATCCCTGGCACTGAAATTTTTCTAGTAACAATCTATGTCTTCTGGGTGCACTGTTTTCCAAAAAAGCAAGTTTCCATATGGCTTAGTAGACCCTCTTAGATTTTGATTAACCCTGCCCCTACCCTTCCTTTACTCAATCTCTTCTCCTGACCTCACTTAGGCCATTCCAGCCCTAGTAATCTGTTCATATACTTATATATATATACAATTCCATCCCCTTAGGTCCTGCCCTCTCCTCCCTCCCTTATAGCTTCTTTCTAACTCACTGGCC
The DNA here is from genome assembly GCA_036346955.1 of Dipus sagitta. Classification (NCBI taxonomy): domain Eukaryota; kingdom Metazoa; phylum Chordata; class Mammalia; order Rodentia; family Dipodidae; genus Dipus; species Dipus sagitta. The sequence continues at coordinate 123,113,223 of CM070779.1, read as the reverse complement.
TCTGCTACTGAGTTTTATTCCAACTCACACACAATGTTACACATTTGTAGCTTGGATCCATATATGAGAGAGAACATGCAGTGCTTGGCTTTCTGTGCCTGAGTTAGTGAGTTACCTCACTAAGTAGAATCCTTTCCAGATCCATCCATTTCCCTTGCATTTGAGATTATGGTGAGGTAGAAGATTTTGATAGAAAGAAAGTAGAGAAAAAACATTCATCTTATGATGAGACAGAAGCAGAAAAAAAAAAAAAAAGGAAGAGGAAGGAGACTGGAATTTCTGTATCTCCTTTAAGGGCATATTTGCAATGACTCAGAGTCCTTACTGAGCTTCAGTAAATCTTAAAGCTTCTACCCCTTCCCATTAATACCATAGGCTTACCACAAACCCTTTAATACATAAACCTTTGAGACACATCACAGGTCCAAATTGGAGCACAGAGAAAGAAAAATTTGAAAGGCTGGGCATAGGTGGCGCATGCCTTTAATCCCAGCCCTCGGGAGGCAGAGGTAGGAGGATTGCCATGAGTTCAAGGCCACCCTGAGACCACATAGTGAATTCCAGGTCAGCCTGAGCTAGAGTGAGACTCTACCTTGAAAAACCAAAAACAAAACAAAAAAAAGAGAAAAATTTGAAAATTTGCTTAAAAGTAATACAATTCATCAATCTCTCCCACCATTACTACTCAATTATAATAATTAGCTATCATTTTATGAAATGGAATCAATAATAAGTTTCATATCTCCCTGGAAAATTTATAATGTTACTGTTTGTTTATTGATTTAAGGGATGGCCTATTGTTTAATCTCCTAAAGTAATTAGCAGCATGTAGACATTACTCCTAGACAACAAATTGAACCAGTTTGTGGGGTAAGGACTCAAAATCTAAAAAGAGCAGTTTGACAAAACATGAATGAAAGATATGTACAAAGCGTTCATGTGTGAAGTGACTTATCAGTAAAGAAGAAACCCAGAAATAAGAATTGTCATTAGCTGAGTCTATGTGATAGGAGTCTCATTTAACAACTTTATGGCACATCTGTCCCTTGGTGACTTAAAAATTCAAGTTCATCCCTCACCCTTAATGTTTATTGATGCAGTTTCCCATTTGGAAAGTGGAAAGTGAGTAGCACTGAAAATGAATAATTGGATTCACCTCATGAGTAAATGCATCAGTGACTATAGGTACACATAAATCTATCTCCTCTTAGTGTAGTCAGAGTGAATTAACAATTATTTAAAGTTTAATGTGTATCTGTATGCCAAGATTTGATTAGATCCAGTATTATGTATGTTTTGGGTAAAAAAAAAAAATCTATGAGATAATTTCATTTCTTTATCAAGTGTCAGACCACACCATACAGAATTTTGAGAGATGCCAGGAGCTTGAAGGCTACATTTAAGACAAGGTAGGGCTTGGATTATGTTGGTTTTCTGTACCTGATTTAAGCATATTGGAGTTCTGTATTTCAGTGTGAATAATGACGTACTATTTTCATTCATCTTATCCTTGTAAATCATAGGATGAAGCCAAGCTAGTGACAGAAAATGGGCAAAAAGTGTTGGGATAGAAATGATTCAATATTGCCAGCTAATCTTCCCCCCCCCCCGGAAAAGGATGGAAAATTTAGATGAAAATAAGATGTTTGGAATGTTTTACATTTAATTGATATTTATTTATTCATGTGTGTGTGTGTGTGTGTGTGTGTGTGTGTGTGTATTGTGCATGTGTATGTGTGTACTAGGGTCCCCATTGCCACCTGTCTGCATTCACATACTTGGCTGCGGAGCTGAACCCTCGGCTGGCAGGCCTTGCAAACAAATGCCTTTCAGTATGAAGCCATCTGTCTAGCCTCAAAGATTTATATATATAGTAGGCACATATTTAAAATGTGTGTATATATATATATATATATATATATATATATATATGCTTATCTCTCTCTCTCTCTCTCTCTCTCTCTCTATATATATATATATATATATATATATATGCTTACTATTTAAAACATTTTTAAAATTATTTATTTATTTATTTATATTCAAGGGAAGAAAGTGAGAGCAAGAGGAAATGGGTACAAAAGGGCCTCCAGCCACTGCAAACAAACCCCAGATACAAGTGCCACTTGGTGCATTTGGCTTTATGTGGGTACTAGGGAATCAGACTAGTGTCACTAGGTTTTACCTTCTAGCCATCTCTCCAGCCTCTAAAACATTTTTATATACTAAGAAAATCTAGTTATTTCTCAAGCTATTTATATAATGAATACCCTTAAAAATAATTTAGAGTATGTGGGAGAACATTGAGAAGAATAAGTGAAATATACTCCTTACTACTTAGTTACATCATAGCCCTGAAAGTCAACCTTATCCTCAGTGTATTAATGAATTCACTCTGTTTTTTTCAAAGTGGGGTCTTGCTCTACCCCCAAGCTGACCTGGGATTAATCTCAGGCTGTCCTCCAACTCACAGTCATCCTCCTGCCTCAGCCTTGTGAGTGCTGGGATTAAAGGTATGTGCCAGCACACTTGGCTCTGAGTTCACTCTTACTGGATCCTCTGGTTGCAGATGTGTGATTCGTGGTGCCAGTAAACATAAAACTCACTGAAAATTTTTGCTTGAGTAACCATAAAGAAATATTTAATTTCCTTTTGTGGCATCATCTATGTGTGACATTTATGGTACTTGGGGGTATATGTGTACAGTGTTGTGTATAGTGTGCATGTTGGTCTATGTGTGTGCATTTTCATGTGTGTGGCTGCATCTCATGGTGGGATACCAGAGGTTGACATTGGGTGTCTTCCTTTCTTGCTTTTCCAACTTATTTTTATGAGACAGGATTTCCTACTGTGACCGGGACTCGTTGATTAAGGCAGACAAGGTGGCCAGAAAGTCCTGGGGATGCTCCTGTCTCTGCCTCTCCACATGACAGACATGTGTCACAACAGTGGGCACTTTATGTGCATGCTGGGGTTCCAAACTCAGGTCCCCATGCTTGAGCAGCAAGCACTTTGCCAACTGAGCCATGTTCCTAGCCTGTGTCGCTGACAGTTTGATTTTTGAATTTCTCAAGAAGACAGAAGGAAAATCAGGATGGCTGATTCACATGATCTGTTGTCTGGACAGATGAAAAGAAAGATGAGAGGACAATCAAATGAGATTGGTCCAGTGATATACAAATAATTATTTATTGAGCCAAGTCTATGCACTTTCAATCACTTCACTGATTTGTAAAAAAAAAAAAAAAAAATGTTCACACGATATCCAATAATCCTGGGGATTCTGTATCAAAATAAAGAGCTGCTAGGAAAATAAAACTGTTCTCACTGTTATCATATAATCCAGTGGGCTTCACCAATGACATAGGCCAGTAAAAAGAAAAAGAAGGAAAGAAAAAGAAAAGCTCAAATGATCAAAGATGCACCGCCTGTGAGGTGCATCTTCACCAAGCACAGAAGCATCCTTCAGGCCTGAAGAAGAAACAACCAGCTTCATTTTCCCTCCGTAAGTATTACAAGGGAACACTCTGCCTGAGAGTTCAGGCAAAGTGAAGTGACAGATGAACCCACCTCTGTGTCTGAGTGTCTTCTTTCCTTTAGAAATCACAACCATCATTTAGAAATCACAGCCATCATTTTCCTTAGAGCTCTCAAAGTAACTTTCACCTCCTTCAACGTGGTTGGATTTCTCACTGGCACTTCAGTACGGCCACAGCTGCCTTGTTCCCAGAAGCCTTCCACTTTAAGCATTGAACCTTTCCCTGTTGAGCTTGCTGAATGTTCTGGACTATCTGGTCTGGTGTTGCCAAAGAAAAGTGAAGTAAGGTAAATATAAGGATACAGAGAAATTTGTGTATTTAATATGTTTTTCTATTTTAACCTTTTGGATTGACATAATATTTGTACATAGTTATGGGCTAGTATCTAAAATGTTGATTTGTGTATATATTAGGTAGTAATTAGCATGTATATCACCTGAAACTTAGCATTTACTTGAGGTAAGTGCATCCAAATTCGGCCTTTTTAACTACTTTGAGATACATAATGCATTATTACTAATAAGTTTACTAATAAGTTTTTAAATCATTGTTTTCCAAACCATACCCAAAGAGAATGTTTGGGAGGACTCAATAAATGCCCAAATAAATGGTTATTACAATAAATGTCAATGTGGAAAAATTTAAAAATCTGTATTTCCATATTAAGGATTTTATCCAGTTGCTCAGAAATGTTGTGACTAGACAAAACTTTTAGTAAATGTTTGAATCTTTACAAATACCAAGTCTTACTCAAAATAATAAAATCTCCTGACCATGTATAGCATTTAAACAATGTTGCCAACAGTCCAGAAACAAACATACACACACATACCACCATCTCACTTGGCAAAAGCCACACTATGTTTCAACAGGAAGAGTATGGACTTATCAATAAATGGTTCTTGATAGTCATCTGGAAAAAAATTATGTTAATCAATCAATACTTAACTTCATAGACACATGTTCACAGCACACAATAAGCTGTGGATGCAGCTCACTACTTTTCTAGCATGTAAATGCCCTGGGCTTAATCATACTGCACAAAAAAAAAGTGTGCATGAATGAGATGAGATATTTAAATATGAAAGACCTTAATGAAAAGCAATTAGAAGAAAAATGTGACTTTTCAGTAGCAAATAATTCCTTAAATCAGGTTCACTATAAGCTGAAGATAGATGAAACATCATGAAGAGACTGATGCAGCAGTTGCTACAGGAGAGGAAGATGTCTCTAAAGCACATTTCTGCCTAAGAACTCACTGCATCTAGAATGATCATGTCTATTATAAGTTCAAAAGCAAAATAAAGAGCTGGGAAATGGCTTAGTGGTGAAAGTGCTTGCCTGTGAAGCCTAAAAACTCCTGTTCAAATCTCCATGTCCCACATAAGCCAGAGGCAAAGTGACTCAATTTCAAATTGTCACAGACACACGCAAGGGGGCGAACGTGTTTGGAGTTCGTCCACAGCTGCTGAAGGCCCTGGCATGGCCGTTCTCTCACTCTATCCTTTCTGTCTCTCTCTCAACATAAATAAAAACTAAAATGAAATAAAATAAATAAATAAAGTAAAAATATTTTTAAAAATCAGAATAAAGTCCAATAAAAACTGACCCGTGATCGTGTTTCATGAAAAATGGCAAATTCGTAAGAAATGGCTTACTGCCGTTAGTGAAATAAATAGCTTGTACAAATAAAGAAAAGAGGAAAAGGGGTGAGGGAACAACAAGGGGACACACATGACATGTAAACAAATAAAAAACGGCAAAAATGGGGGTGGCAGAAGGAAACGGGGAGAAAATGAGGGAATGGGAAGAAGAGGGGGAAGAGAGTCAACTAAAACAAATTGTGTTTGGAAATGGCAGAATGAAGGCCAGGTGTGGCGCTGCACACTTTTAATCCCAGCACTTGGGAGGCAGAGGTAGGAGGATTGCTGTGAGTTCAAGGACTACATAGTGAATTCCATGTTAGCCTGGGTTAGAATGAGGCCCTATCTCAAAAAAAAAGGGGGGGCAGAATGAATGAAATATGAATCATTGTATAGCAGTTAAAATAATCATACTTAAAAGAAATATGTCACGAACACAGCAGGAACACCATAGGAGGAAGGTAAGTGGGCATAACACTTTTAGCAAATGCATTGACAATGTCTACTAAACAAAGCCATGTGTACAATGTAGACCAAAAATTCTAGCCCTAGACATTAGATTACACCCTATGAAATTGTTGCATACAGTTATTTTGTGACTAACGAAAGTGGACATAAACCCCACCAAACAACATTTCTGCGTATCACTAATGTTTACAAAATGCTTTTTAAGTTTATTTTTATTAGATATGGACATATTTTGTATGTAAACATCACATGTTGATACCATCCTTTCCCTCCTCCCTGCCCCTTTTCTGAAGAGGCCTTGCTTGTTGGGGGATGCAGGTCAACCCCATGGGGATGGTGGATCACGCATTATGGGGCCAGCACTCAGTTATGGGGGAGAGACAATGTCTCTGTGCAAAATGTCCCAACCTGTGGCTCTAACAATCTTTTCGCCCCCTCTTCTGCAAAACTTCCTGAGCCATGCTGGTAGCATTTCGAGTCTACTTCAGTGAAGGGACTTAGGAACCTCTGGATCTCTGGTTTGGTAGGTGTTGAGTGTCCTCAGTATCTATCTCCTTCACCCTTGTGCTGATATCAGCTTAACTAAGAAAGCAGCACTTGCTCACTTCCCCAATTGCTCTATGGTTTCACCTGAGGCTGGTGTTTTAAGCAGAACTCTTCACAATGGCCATATATATATAAATTAATGAAATACTGAGTAGTAACATAGTAACACTCAACATGTTATAAATTAGGGAAATATATGATTTACAGTTAATACATAGTTATGTACTCCAAAAGATACCAAGTCACTAAAAAGCAGTATTATTTTGATTGCATAAAATACAAAAATAAACTGGCTACAGTGGTGCACACTTGTTATCCTAGCTTCTGGAGGATTGAGTTAGGGGAATCACAGGTTGCTGACCCATGTGGGATACACTGATAACACATATTGTCTCATAAATTCTTTTTTTTAAAGGGGCTGTTGATGTAGCTCAATGGTAGAGTGTTTGCTTAGCAAGCACACAGTCTGGGGTTCACTCTCCAATACCAAAGAATATTAGAATCAATTAATTTGTATGTAAAATGTTGTGTTCAGTTTTCATGTCCTTTTGGTGGGTTCAGCAGTGACTGAAAGGGGTCATGAGGAAGCACCTACATGCAGGTGACCAGCTCCTTCACCTCTGCTCCACTGTGCTCCATTCCTGTTTGTGAAGATGCATTGAGCCATATTTTGCATGTATGTATGTATGTGTATATATATATATATATATATATATATATATATATATATATATATATATTACATGTTTCTGACATCTTAAAATAATTACAGTGGGGGATAGGGAGATTGCTCAGAAGTTAAAGGTACTTGCTTACAAAGCCAGCCAGCTGGAGTTCAGTTGCCCAGTGCCCACGTAAAGCAGGATGCACAAAGTTGTACAGATGTCTTGCATTCATTTCCAGCAGGAGCCCCTGATGTTCCCATTCTTTCTCTCAAACAAAGAAGTAAAAATTAAAATAGTGTAGTCTGCATGATGAAGATACATATCATAAATGAATTTAAAAATATTTACAGAAATGGTAGTCTTCCTGGGAAAATATAGAAAGCTGATGAGATCTCATTACTGAGAGCATTTCTCAATTTCTTGTGTTTTAAAACAGGGGCCTTGCATGGTGGCTCATGCCTTTAATCCCAGCACTACGGAGGCAGAGGTAGGAGGATCATCATGAGTTCAAGGCTAACCTGAGACTACATAGTGAATTCCAGGTCAGCCTGGGCTAGAGCAAGACTCTACCTCGAACAATGACAACAACAAAATAATAATAGTATTGATAATAAAAACAGGACATGAGTTTTGTTCACAGTGGAGCTGGTACGGGAGCAGAACAGAAATATTTCTGAGAATAGTAACCTGATAATGGCTCTCTGCACTCTTTGCTATGATTTTTCGCATAACTTGGTACAGGTAAAGACTCTGAGATTAGATATTTTCAAACATGAAAGACAGGACTAGTTTTGCAGACTGGCAGCAATTCAAATGTGCCTATCAACTTTGGAGGCATAGTTTCCTTTGTCCAATAAAATGGAAATGATTCCATTCATTTCACATCTTGTGCAAAACATTTTTATGGCATTTGAACCCGTCTGTAATAGCACTCTGCACTCTCATGGCAGGGCCTGATGTAATTTTAGAACAATAATATTTTATAGCACTGTTAACCATCCGTTTTCACTTCTTGGCTTTAGTGATATTTGCAATATTTAAGAGCATTTAATATCTAAGCTGTATAAAATATAATTTTACCTACATGCATATTTTTGCCTACATGCATATACAAAGATCACATCGATTTATTTGAACCAAACTTGCCTCTCTTTGGCAGTTACCAGTCAATTCTTAGCAGAGATAATATCTTCTTAGATTAACAGATTATTTTCATTCATGAAATTGTTGGATAACTGCTTCATTTCTTCCTCATGGAAGTTTGATGGGAATCATTACCAATATTAACAAAGACTTTTCTTTTGGCAAGGGAAACTGTTTTCAATGTAAGCAAAGGTACATATTAAAACACTACCAAAATATCATATTTGCAAGTTGGTTCAAATAAGTAACTATCAGGCTAAATAGAAGGGCCACATTTGGTCTGTTACTATTTGGTCTCAAGTCTGAGCTGGAATATAAAATTCAGAAATCAAGATTCTGCTACAGTTGGAATTGGTTTGCCTCTTAAAGATGGTTTAAGTTATAACTGTAGATAGACCACTCTGTATACTTGAAGCCAGATCTCAGAAAGCTAACATCCCAAATCATAAATTTAGAACTGGATTTTAAATAAATTACAGATTATATATATATATATTTTTTTTTTCCTTAGCATGTCTCATACCACACTAAAACTCTATTTTCAAATAAGTTGCCCAAAATTACATTCTATTTTAAGATAGATGCAAAAGAAATATCCAAGTGAAAGAGGTTTTACTTAAGGAAGAGAAATCAAACACTAACAGGGTCAGTTACATAATCCCTATATAATGCAACCACAGGCATCTAAGACTGGGAGAGAAATTTGAGGAACTGGTCCCACTCAGTTATGGCATGCTGCTATTTCCTCAGCAGCTCACTTCCTTAGAATGTCACATGAGAGCTAGAGGATCACAGGGCATTCTTTCACAGAAAAATCTTAGCATATTAGTCACATTCACTTAGACTACAACTAAATTAAACAAGCATGGAGACCTTATGGAGCAACCTACTAAACCACTCCAGTTCTGTCATTTCAGGGACTGTTGAGCATTGTCTGTGGAATGCACTACAGCTGATGGTGAAAGTGACACAGCGTATATGCAACTCCCTCAATTTCATACTGCCCTCCAAGGAGATTATTAGCTAGGGTTATGGAATTAACGTTGATATTTTACACTTTTACATTCATATGGATATCTAAGATTCATACTCTTTATCTCTTAGCCCATCTATATTCATTTATACATATAAAAATGAGGATTCAAACTTTCTAAAAATATGTTTATTTATTTGAGAGAGAGAAAGAGAAAGGAAGAATTAGCAAATACTTCCTTTTAGACTAAGAAGACAACATGGCTCATAATATACCCTATATATTAAGGTAAGCACTGTTTTATTTGTATGTGTGAAACACATCGATTATTATAATTCATTTAAAGTATCATAAATACATTAAATGAATTATAATAATCGATGTGTTTAATTAATTTGTCTTCACCATAAGGAAATGATGGAGGGGTGGCTGGAGAGGTGGCTTACAGGTTAAGGTGCTTGCTTGTGAAGCCTAAGCATCTAGGTTCGATTCTTTAGGTCCTAAGTAAGCCAGATGCACATGGTGGCACATGTATCTGAAATTCGTTTGCAGTGGCTAGAAGCACTGGCACGGCCATTCTCATTCTCTCTCTCTCTCTCTCTCCCTTCTCTCTGTCTCTAATGAATAAAAAAAAAAAATCAAAAAAAACCAGAAATGATAAGGGTTTGAAAAAATAGATTTGCTTGACTAATTTAAACATTACCCAATTTATACATTTAAGTATTGCATGGTACTCATAATATGCACAAATTTTATATTTTTATGAATCTGTTAAAAACAAGATTAAATATTTACATTATACAGCTTTTAGGAGTAGGAAGAGATATGTATTCTTTGACTTTAAAAGTCATATACATATATTTTCCTAGATAGATTTCTTCATATGATGTATTTAATAACATCCATTCATGATAATATCTGAAAATATTGTGATTTTAATATATGCATAATAAATAATGTTCATTTGAGGGCTTGGATAATATTTATGTTATATATAAGTTCACATTGTATTTGTATTATATGTGGAACTAATGTTCCTTTTAAAATCAAAGCAAACTTTTACATCTACAAATATAATATATAAGGGCTGGAGAGATGGCTTAACAGTTAAGGCGCTTACCTACAAAGCCAAAGGACCCAGGTTCAATTCCCTAGGATGCACATACGCCAGATGCACAAGGTGGCACATGCATTTCGTTTGCAGAGGCTTGATGCCCTGGCATCCTCTCTCTTTCTTTCTGTCTCTTTCTCTTTCAAATAAATAAATAAACAACCAAAAATTAAGAAGTAATATATAAATATATTTTTATTACAGTAACCTAAAGCATATGTTTTGTATGCTTAGCTCTTAAAATAAATCAACTACATTTTGCAAATACTTCCAATTATTTGAATCCTAAGTAAAAGAAACTCTAAAACATAAAAAGTGGGCTGAGTTGATGCTTCTGTGAGGTAAAGTGCTTGGTACACAATCACAAGGACTGGAATTGCATCCACAGCACCCACATAAAAGCTGAGTGTGGTGGCAGTGTCTATCACCTCAGTGCCAGGAGGGAGAGACGGGAGGATTCCCAGGGCTCTCTGACTAGCTCGTCTAACTGAACTGGTGAGCTCCAAGCTCAGTGAGAGGTCCTGTCTTAAGATGTAAGGTGGAAAATGATAGAGGAAGACATCTAAAATCAACCTCTGGACTGCAATTGCATACTCACATGCTCACATACACTCATACATGTGAACATGCACACACACACATGCACACCACACACATAAGCACACATGCAAAAAAAAGAACAGGTTTTCTATAGGAACATAGATGCATGTGTATTTTAGTTACACTTTTGCTAGTGCTATTCAAAGAAGAAACATAAATAGCTGCGTGCTGCTTACTTTTAACTTCTAAGTGATCCAGGATGATTCTTAGAATGACTATCACGAAATGAAGTATTTTGAAATTAATTAATTAATTTATGAGAGAAAGAGAGAGAATGGGCCCGCCAGGGCCTCCAGCCAGTGTAAATGAACTCCAGGTGCATGCACCACCTGTGCATCTGGTTTTATGTGGGTACTGGGGAATCCAAGCTGGATCCTTAGGCTTCACAGGCAAGTCCATTAACAGCTAAGCCACCTCTCCAGCCCTAGCATTACTCTTTAATCTCAGAATATTCTAATATGGTTAAGTGGAAATGAAAAGCTTAATGTGCCATTTCATATTTGCCCTGCCTAAGAAGTTTAAGCACAGACTATGAAAAGCACATTGTATCTGATTTTCTACCTGAGCACTTGGTATGAGTATACATACATGTGCACATATGTACATCATGCTTCATCATGCCAGGAGAAATGCTTATCACATTTGATAATGACAACACAAATCCAAGTGGGGAACCAGAAGTGTATGCTCAATTCTCATCACCAAGAAATCTCTAGATTATGAAGTGAACCCCTCAGAAAACACGAATCGGAGCTCTCAGTCATATCTGAATGTCACTGAAGTATACATTTTGACCAGAATTGAGCTGAAAAGTAGTTTTATGCCCTGTGAAAATATTTTTAATCTTACTACCATCAACCTTAAGTCACCTGATTCAGCTTCCTACAAAAGATCCTATAGAAAATAGTTGAGAAAGGTATCCTCAGCTGGTAGGCATTTGATATGAAAAATATGGCAATTTTGGTTAAGAACTTATTTTGTCTGTTATATATAGAATTATGTTAAAGTGTTTTTTTTTCTAGTTTTAGGCCTTGCTTTTCAACCAAAATACATTCTTAACTCTTATTCAAATGAATTCTTCTTCTAAATATATTGACAAATTGACCTATGGTTGTTTATTTTTTTCATGGCAACAATGAATTACTAAACCTTTATTTTTTTCTATAAATACAATATATTATTGTATATGGTTTAAAGTTCTCTTCTCCTGTACCTTTGAAAGAGTTTGAAAGACACCAGTGGCTTGTTGGGCCAGCGAAATGTTGGCACTAGGCACAGCTGTAGGGATCTCAGTGGCCTCCAGCTTCTGCCAGTGAGTGATGTAATTGACCTGATGCCATCATTTGGCCCCAAAGGATGATGTATTTTAGGTCCAGTGTGGTGCCCATAAAGCACTCTTTCCCTATCCACTTTTAAATATGGTCTGGGTCATAATTGCTGGCATTCCCAGGCCCACATGATCTGACTCAAATTTAAGTAGAACTGCTAATCTATACACTGAAACCAAGATAACATCATTATATTCCGGCAGTGCTCTGAGAACTGTATCTAACTCTTTCTGCAATACAGGCAGTTTCCCTCCACAGTGCTTGTGGTAGGAGGTCTTAATTTGCTGGTGATTGTTCCTTATCTCTACAGAGATGGTATAGGTCTGAGTCAACCATATTTTTAAAGTATTTTTATTTATTTTTAATTTTATTTATTTTATTTATCTATTTATTTGAGTGAGAGAGAATGGGAACACCAGGGCCTCTAGCCACAGCAAACGAACCCCAGATGAAAGCACAGCTTTGTGCATCTGGCTTGACATGGGTGCTGGGGAACTGAACCTTGTAGGCAAATGCCTTAACTGATAAGTAACCTCTCCAGCCACTGAGCCAATGATATTTTTCAAGCCTGTCCATTTGTTTTTAGAGAATGATGAATGGCGTGCTTACCACTTTCAAAGAAACACTAACATGCAAATCATAGCCCCATGTTTCATCTGGGTTACCAAGTAAATCAGTTATTTCTATAGTCTTACTATGGACCTAGACCTGCCCTTTTTCTTTCTCCTTTTCTTCCCTACGTTCTTATCTTTAAGTTGGCATCCTTTCCATTACATCTTTTCTGTCTGCAAGTTCTACAAATTTACGATGAACTGCAAAGTCAATGATTCAGAGGTGCTCTTTTTGAGGAAAAGAATATACTGAAAATATTGGTACATTGAATATATTTTATATCTAAATATTCTATCTGGTATACCCATAAAATTTAAGACAGTTAAATACCCAAATTGATGCATTTTTGTGCTCACAATCACATACAGATTTCTCCGAGAAGCAATCAACATTTGAATGTGACTTATAACTAACAGCACTTTATTTTCAAGTAGCAGAAATCTGCTTTCTCCAATTTAGGCTGGAGGGGAAATTATTATCTGGACACAGAAGTGGCTCCCAGGGCACTGGCGCACTGTGCACCTGCTCCCTGAGAGCATCTGAGTCTGAAGAGCCATCAGGAGTGGTGGTGGAGGGGCTGCTTGACTGAGCATCTCCACCAAGCGTGCCCGTTTAAGGAGCACTTCAGAGAAAATTTGCCCTGGCAATTCTCCCTGATAAAGTTTCTCCCTTCGTGTTTATTTGATTCCCAAGTGTTTAGCAAAATTTTAACTAATTATACATTCAATGCACGAGTGTGGCTGCACAGGTACTATCAATTTATAATCTGTTTCACTGTGAACTTGATCTCTCAAGTTCATCAATTCATTCCTGTCAAAAGGAGGAACTGCACAGCAAAATGATGTTACTGTCATAATAGATTTATAGCACACAATGAAATGACAAACCTATTTTTAATTAAAACTTAGGAACACACAATGTTTAACTGAGCCTCTAGTTCCTACTTATATTTCTCATATGCTTAACTTGTGATTTATGATTCAGTCTATTGGATAGTTTCTGTGGGCTTGGCGTATGTCTCAGGCAGTGACAGTGGCAATGGGCCAACTGATTGGACATTTTGCCAACCAGCATGGAGAGCAGGGTTGAATAATTCTCTAATAATACCCCAAAACAGAATTAGTTATCTTTAGTTTCTCATATCTGAGAGCAATTAATTTTACCAGCAGACATGTTCTATATTCTTCCTGTAAAGTGCTGACTATGCCATTATATTTGTGTGTGGTCTGGAAAGGTCTAGAAAAAAAAAGAGTTTGTCTAATTTTCTTGCTAATTTAACCAGACTTCACACTGAAAACATTGTTCACTGAAATCATTACATAAATTAAAAATACAAACTGAACCCATACTTTAATAAAAATAAAGTACTGACACTCTAATCAGAATGAAATAAACATGGAATAGTCGCTATATTGGCCATGTCACTGGAAGAGACCTCAGGCTTGTTTGGTGATAAATGGTGGGGGTAAAACCAGAGCCTGAGTGGCCACTGACCGTGCTGGGTCATGTGCAGTACACAGAGGCTTGTAGAGCATCTTTACTCACCTATTCATCAAGGGGTTACTGAGAGGGATATGGGAAAATGTGGAGATGTGCATAGAGGAAGCAGAATCCATGCATGTCCTTAGGGAAGATGCCTCACCTACCCAGTGTTAATTGGAAGGCAGTCACTCCAGGAGTCACACACCAGTCTCCTCATGTCATGCCAGAGATGATTCAGGCCCTCATACTTGCAGGATTACCCTAGGTTTGAGGCCAGTCTGGTCTACATAGTAAGTTCCCGGGAAAGAAGAAAAGAAAACCTACAAACAAAGAGATACACAACCTTGCTGAGGTAGAGCAGTCACTCCCCTTGCTCTTTCTATTGAACTGCATTTCGGGTTGGAAAGTAACAGCTGTAGCCTCCACACAACACATACCATCCTAACACACATTATTCTTTTATTTCCTGTATGATTTCTCATTCTGCACATCTTGGTAACGTTCTGGTGGACCAAGGGCTCATTCTGTCTCATATTCACTATTTGATAAACGCTGCCTTTGATTATTTGAGGGCTGAACAAAAGCATAAAGCTCCAAAATTTAATCTGCAAAGGTATGTGCTCATGCATAGTAAAGAATATACTGAAGCCTTCAAAATAGAGTTAAGTACATGAAGCTGTCTTCTTTCTGCCATTTCTACACTTGATCACTGAAATTCACAGCTATTGTTTCATCCTAGAAGATGACACCTCTCCTGATAATTAATAATTTAAGTCTAGAGTAGAGCAGACCTATATCATGGCTCCTCCTTGCACAGACAATGTGGGGGCAGGCAAGGCTGGCAGTCTGGAGTGGGTAGGCCACTCCCATTTTCAGGCTCCTCCCAACTCCCCAGTCTGAGTTACTTGCACAGACAGTGTGTAGGCTGGTGCAGTGGTCTGGAGTGAGTAGGCCAGACCCCTATTTCTGGGCTCCTACCACCACCCTGGTCTGTGTTTTCTGCACTGGTCTGAGTGCTTGAGGGTGTAAGCACAAAGTAGGCCAGATCACTGTTCCCTTGCTCCTCCCAGTCCTCTTGGCTTAGGAGGCCCTATTGTTCCTTACCTGGGGAGGCTTGGCCCCTGTGTGAGCTGCGGAATCAGGCCTTTTGCTCTGATATACTGACTGGCCACTGGACACCAACATCCCTGTTCACCTGAGTCAGAGGATGATTGGGCCAAAGGACAAAAATTTGCTTCCTCTTCTACAATATGTTCTTCCTAAAATGGGTAGACAACAACACAAAAAAGCTAACGAAAGACAGAAAACACAGATTTCCCTCAAGTATGCCTAGTCATACAATGGAAGTCTCCAATGAAGTCATAAACAAATCAACAGAAATTCATTCCCAAAATGAAAACACAACAAGAAATGAGACCCTGATAAAAAAAAATTGATGAACTAGAAGCAAATCATCAAAGAACCAACAATTATATTAATGAAATTGATTAGAGTCTTCTCCTACAGCATTCTGCTTTTGACAGCAGGCTTAACTTGTTTGAAGAAAATGTTAAAACCCTCCAAAGAGATATGAATAAATTCAAGATAAGTCAAGAAATGGAAGATGTCAACAACCAGTTGATTAAGCTTAATGAAGCCTTGATCAAATGAAAGAATGAGGTACAAGAAGCATCAAGAAAATAAATAAAGACAATCAGAACATGAACTGAAATTTTACCACAAATAAGAGATGGACATGATGCAAAATAACACAACAGAAAACAAAAGTCAAATAGAAATTGTAAAAAAAATCTCTCTAGAACCCCTCACCAACAGAGTTACTCATGTGGAAGACAGAACCTCTGACCTAGAAGATAAGACAGAAGAAATTGCTTGGAAGCCAAAAACTTTGCTAAGTTCAAAAAATCAAGTGAATAGTATATGACGGAACTGTGAAACACCCTAAAATGACCAAATATTTGGATCATGGGTATACCAGAAGGAGAAGAAATCCAGGCCAGAGGCCTAGAGATATTCAACAAAATTATTGAGGAAAAATTTCCAAATCTCACAAAAGAAAGGCCCGTTCAGATATAAGAAGCCCACAAAACACCAAACAGACAGGACCAAAGAAGAAACTCTCCAAGACACATCATAGTTAAAACTCTTAGCAATGAAAACAAAGATGGAGTGCTAAAAGCAGCAAGAGAGAAACAATGCACAACATACAAAGCCAATCCCATCAGAAAACATCAGATTTCTCAATGGAAATCCTGAAAGCCAGAATGGCCTGGAATGGAACACTTCAAAGTCTGAAAAACTAAGGCTTCCAATCCAAGCTACTTTACCCAGCAAAAATATCCCTCATAATAGATAGTGAAAGAAAAAATTTCCATGAAAAAAGTCAACTCTATGATTGTACACAAACCCAAACCTACAGAGAATACTTGAGGGAATACTCCACACAGAACAGTCAAACAACTGATCTGAAGAGCCAACAAGAAGATCACAATAACCAAAATAGACCAGGCTCAAGTCAGTACATAACACAAGAAAGCACCAAACCCCATAAAGCACCTCATCATGTCAGGGATTAATTCAAACCTCACAGTAATAACCTTAAATATTAATGGTCTTAACTCACCCATCAAAAGACACAGGTTATTTGGATGGGTCAAAAAACTGGACCATTCTATCAGCTGTCTTCAAGATACCCACTTCACCACTAAAGATATACACCTGCTCAAGGTGAAAGATAGGAAAGTGATATTCCAAGCAAGTAGAAATAAAAAACAAGTGGGTGTTGCTATATTAAAATCTGATAAAATAGGCTTCAAACCTAAAGTAATCAAAAAGGAAAAGGAAGGCCACTTCTTATTCATCAAGTGAAAGATCCAACATGAGCTCATCACAATCATAAATATACATGTGCCAAACACAGGCACACCACAGTTTATAAAACAAAACCTACTCGACAACAAACAGAAATAAACACCAACACCATCATAGTGGAAGACTTCAAAATTCCACTATCACTAATAGACAGATCATCCCAGCAGAACAACAACAGGGAAATAATAGAGCTCAACAACATCATAGATAAACTAGACCTAATGGACATCTACAGAACTTCCCACCCCAAGTCTACAGAATACACATCCTTCTCAAAAGCCCCACAGAATCTTCTCCAAAATTGGCCATATATTAGGCTATAAAGTGTGCCTTCATAAAGTCAGGAAAATTGAAGTAACTTCCTGCATCATGTCAGATCACAATGCTTTAAAGATAGGAATTAACAACAAAAGACACATCAAGAACTCCACCAGCTCCTGGAGACTAAACAACACACTCTTAAACAATGAGTGGGTCATGGTAGAAATCAAAAAAGAAATTGTAAAATTCCTAAATTTGAATAATAATGAAAACACAACCTACCAAAATTTATGGGGCATAATGAAAGCAGTCCTAAGGGGAAAAATTCATAGCCCTAAATGCCTTCAGTACAAAGATGGAGAGACCCCAAATCAACAACCTGACTGTCCACCTAAAGGTGCTGGAAAAACAGGATGAATCCAACCCAAAGAGCTCTAGATGGAAAGAAATAATCTAGATTAGAGCAGAAATTAATTGGAAACTAAGAAAACAACTTAAAAAGTGATGAAATGAAGAGCTGGTGTTGTGAAATATAAGCAATACTGATAAACCACTGGTCAAATTGATCAAGCACAAAAAGAGAGAACTCTCAAATTAACAAAATCATAAATGAAAAAGGGGAGATCACAACAGACATCAATGAAATTGGGAGAATCATCAGGGCATACTTCCAAAACCTCTGCTCCACAAAATTAAATAATCTGGAAGAAATGGATTAATTCCTAGACATATAACACCTACTAAACTAAACTAAACTCAGAGCGATTAATATCCTAAACAAACCTATCACATCCATGGAGATAAAGTAAATCAAAGATAAAGGTAATCAAAAACCTTCCCAAAAAGAAAAGTCCAAGACCGGATGGTTTCTCACCTGATTTCTATCAAACTTTCATAGAAGAACTGAAACCAATTTTTGTCAAACTTTTCCACATAATCAGAGACTTGAGAATCCCCCCTAACTCCTTTTATGAAGCTAGCATCACCCTAATGACAAAATGACACAGGGATGCAACAAGAAAAGAAAATTATAGGCCTACCCCCCTAATGAACTTAGGTGCAAAGATCCTAAACAAAGTCATTGCAAACCGAATTCAACAACTCATCAATAGCATTATCCACCTTTATCAAGTAGGCTTCACCGCAGGGATGCAGGGATAGTTTAACACATGGAAATCAGTAAATGTAATGCACCACATAAATAAACTGAACCATGAGAACCACATGATCATCTCTATTGATGAAGAGAAGGCCTTTGACAAAATACAACACCACTTCATGATCAAAACACTGGAAATAATAGGCATGGAGGGTTTATATCTCAACAAAATAAAGGCCATATATAAAGCTCATAAAGGCCCAAATAATACTTAATGGGGAAAAACTCAGATTTCCCACTGGGACCAAGACAGGGGTAACTCTCTCTCACCACTGCTCTTCGACATAGTACTAGAAGTACTAGCCCAAGCAATAAGGCAGGAGAAAAAAATAAAAAGGATTCAAATTGGTAAAGAAGTAGTCAAGTTAGCTCTATTTGAAGATTACATGATCCTATGTATAAGTTTCCCAAAAGTTTCCATCTCAAAACTTCTAAAGGTGATAAATTCCTTCAGCAAAGTGGCAGTATACAAAAATCAATGCATAAAAATCAGTAGCTTTTCTGTATGCAAAGGAAAAATACACAGAGAAAGAAATCAGTGAGGCTGTTCCATTTTCAATAGCAACAAAAAAATTAAATAACTTGGAATAACACTAACCAAGGATGTGAAAGACCTATATATTGAAAACATAAAAACACCCAAGAAAGAAATAGAAGACTTGAGGAGAGGAAAGACTTCCCATGCTCCTGGATAGGTAGAATTAATATTGTGAAAATCGCAATTCTACCAAAAGCAATATACAGATTTAATGCAATACCAATAAAAAATACCAGAATCATTCTCCACAGAGATTAAAAAATGATTTCAAAATTCATATGGAATGGCAGAAGGCCTCAGATATCCAAACATATCCTCAGCAAAAAAGAAAGAAAGAAAGAAAGAAAGAAAGAAAGATCCTCTGTAGTATCACCATACCTGATCTAAAGCTATATTACAAAGCCATAGTAACAAAAACAGCATGGAATAAAAACAGAAATATAGACCAATGGAACATAATTGAAAACCCAGACCTTAGGTCAAGTACCTACAGCTGTTTGATGGAGATAGATACCAAGGACACTCATGACCTACCAAAACAGAGATCCAGAGGCTCCTAAGTGCCCATCACTGAAGTAGACTTAAAATGCTCTCAGCATGGCTCAGGGAATTCTGTGGAAGAGGGGGCAGAAAAATTGTTAGAGCCAGAAGTTAGGACATTTTGCACAGAGACGTTGCCTCCCCCCATAACTGACTGTTGCTGCAACAATGCACAACCCACTGACCTGCATCCCCAATGAGGAAGGCCTCTTTAGAAAACGGGCAGGGAGGAGGGAAAGGATGGTACTAACATGTGTTTTTTACATACAAAATATGTCCATATCTCATAAAACGTTGCTTAATTAAAAAAAAATAGTGATTTTAAGTCTGTTTAGCACATGTTGATCCACTTGTCATGCATATTTCTCCCTGATAAAATCAGAGAATGCACCTTGAACATGTACACAGTAAATGTCAGTCATGATTTCTGCTGATGTGAGTAAACACTGGGACCTCCTCATTCGCCAAGCATACCGTCTGTCTTCTGGCTTAGAACATCGTTTCATTTTAAACAAATGAGTTCTTGTTTGACAAGAGTACAACAAATGATCATCATTAATCAAACCAATGTAGAAAAGAAAGCACACTTCCACTGAACTGCGACGATTCCAAGAGTGAAATCCGAGGTGCCAGAGCCGCTACAGTCTTCCAACACTCCGGGTGAGTCACTTTAAAAATGAGTGTTGTGAACTCCAACGAGGAGGAGAATTTGAAAAGGGCTTCAGAGAAGGGTGTGCAGGATAAACAACAAATACAGGCCCACTAGAGTTCTTTAGCAACGACATGCTAAGAGAACAACTTGTTGGTAGGGTTAAGGACTATGTTTCTGGGATGGAAAGATGGCTTAGCAGTTAAGGCATTTGCCTGCAAAGCCAATGGATCCTGGTTTGATTCCCCAGGACCCACGTAAGCCAGATGTACAAGGAAGCACATGCATCTGGATTTGTTTGAAGTGGCTAGAGGCCCTGGTGCACCCATTCTCTCTCTGTCTCTTGCTCTCTCTCTCTTTCTCTCTCTCTGCCTCTCTCTCTGCCTCTCTCTCTCTCTAATAAATAAATAAAATTTTAAAAATATTTTTTTAAAAAGGCTGTGTTTACATCTCTCAACAGAAAATGTAACACACCTGGAATGTAAGAACTAAGAGAGCAAAGAGGAGACCTAGACTAAGGACATCCAAAGAGGAGTGTAAACCTGCAGGCAAGACACTAGAAGGAAAGGGAAGACACAGGAAAGTTGTCTTTCAAGGACATGAATTTGGCCAGTCATGTTCACTCCTTCAGTGACATAAAAGGAAGCACAAGCAATTTTCATTACATACAGCAAAATGGGAAGCAAAAGTAACTTAGTGAGTCTCTGAAAGCCCATGAGGTTTTACTGTCAATGGATCTGAAGAGCTCTCCATTCTATAAGGTACAGAGGCAGTAAGGTGTTCTAAATCACCCACATTAACATCAAAGCTCTCTGTGAATCAAAGCTTCCTATCAACACTGTGGTACTGTGGTAGGATAAGTCTGTATCTTCTCTATGTCTTCACCTTCTCACCTGTAAAAGGAAAATAACAGAAGCATTACCCACTTATTGTGGATATTAAATACTAGATACAATACAGCTAGCATGACATCAAACATTAGTAAAAGCCAAATATACTAGTTCCCCAAACTTATTTTATCTGATCACTCATTATACAGATGAGAAGCATTATTATGTAGTCCTTTCTTCTGTGCGAATTAACTCAGAGTGCCAAAATGGACTTTGGAACAACTACCAAGAAAAATCTCAACATACTCTTGCTCCAACTAGCAATTCAGTCCTTCCCTCAGAAATCTCAAATTTCCCCTGTGAGCTCCCAGAAGCCAAACCACTTTTATATATCCTCTGAGGTAGATGGACATTGTGTATAAATTAACAGGATTGCTAATTTTTATTTAACAAAGAAATCTTGTTTCAAATATTACAAGCTTTCCTTGACTTGATGTTTTTAAAAACACTATCACTGTCCAAAAGGTTTTGAACTATTTCACAAAAGATCATGGGCAAAGAGATCCAAGAAGTGAGCAAAAGTGTACTCATCAAAGAATTGAGAATTAAAATGAAGAGGTGTTACTACCAACTCCACAGCATATTTAAATTTAACACTTTGAACATAAATGTTCCTGTGCCTATGAATCATCTTTGACACTCATGTTCTACTGGGAAGCCAGGGCTATAAACTTGTATGGCCTTGACCCTTGTGACAGAATTTATTCAAGAAACTCGACAACATTAGATAGCACTCAAGTGAAATTCTTACAGCTCCTTACCAAAAACACACATACTAAAATGTTTACAAAAACACTATTTCTAACAGTTCCAATGGAATTATCCCAGTGTCCAACAACATAGATGGACTCCACAGATGACACTGAGCAAAAGAAACCAGCCAAAAGAATACGTAAAGTTTGAGTCTAATTATACAAAATATGGATATAGTTCACACTGTGGTTTTGAAGTCATTGACCATGTAAAGGAGAAAAGATGCGATAGTTTGATATCTCAATAATCAATTAGTGAATCTTGGGCCGTCTGCAAGGTTATAGGCAATGGAGATCTGCAAACTATATGCTCATGATGAGCATGCTTTGTGTATGGGGATTGTGTTTTAATTATACTTAAATTTTATTTTTACTTAACAAGATATTGTCAGCATAGAGCTATAATATAATTTTAGCTTACTGTCTCTGAAAATTGGTGTTATTCCATTTTCATGAAGACAAGAGCATTCCAGAATAGACAGCATCAGATTCAACATTCAAATTCTTCCCCTGTTTCCAGAATTCACATAATTCTAAGAAAATAAAGCCGGTTGTAGTGGCACACGCCTGTAATCCCAGCACTTGTGAGTCAGGAGGCAGAAGTAGAAGGATCACCATGAGTTCAATGCCACACTGAGAATACATAGTGACTTTCAGGTCAGCCTGAGCTAGAGTGAAACCCTACTCCTGCCCCCCCCCCCCCCCCGGGCAAAAGAAAAAAAAAAGGAAGAAAGAAAGAAAACAAATCATTTGCTGATTTTTTTCCTCTCCTCATTTCTTATTCTCAAGGCTCTGAACTGCCACCTTCTCATTCTTTTTTTTTTTGGAGGGGGCAAAAATGACAACTTCAATAAAGTGCTAACTAGAAAACTGCATCTGGTTTAGATGGTAGAACCTTACTGGGAAAGCCTGTCTTTTTGTGACGTGTTGGCTTCTAAAAAGCAACTCCTAG
Organism: Dipus sagitta; assembly: GCA_036346955.1. Lineage (NCBI taxonomy): Eukaryota > Metazoa > Chordata > Mammalia > Rodentia > Dipodidae > Dipus > Dipus sagitta. The sequence goes on along the minus strand of CM070779.1, from coordinate 123,090,501 downwards.
TCACTGCTCAAAGTGACTCTATACACAACGTACCCAGTGAAACCACCCACAGAGGTTTTTAGTTTTGTTTGTAGTTAGAAGATTTCATAAATTGAAAGCTAAAAATTAAAACATTTTCTGAAGCAAAAAGTAATCTGTATAAATAAACATTATGTTCCTAAATTAACCAACTGTGTTTCACCTAATTAGTTATATGAAGCAGGAAAACAAAATTATTCATTGTCCAATTTAATTTTAAGTCGCCGGAGGGAAGTCCCACGCACAGTGAACTAAACCGCCACCTTTTAGGGGACAGCACACATGATTCTTGCTTCTGTTCCAGCTTAAGGAAGTAGATTCTATTTCTTCACTCTTTCTTATATTCTTTACAATCCAAATGCTATGTTTTAGTCCATTTTGGGTGGCTGTAAATAAAACATCATAATCTCATTGATTTATGAACAATGAAATTTACATCTTAATTCCAGAGAATGTATAATCCAAGGTCAAAGTACCACAGACTCAGTATTTAGGGGAGGGCCCCCCTTTTTTCCATTTCATATTTGTGATGGTTAAGTTTGGGTCTCCAGTAATTTGGGTGATTGGAGATGTGCTGGAGGAGTGTGCCTCTAGGTGTGATCTTAGGAGTGTTTTGGTCAGCTCTTCCATGTCAGAGCTCAGCTGACTCTCCTGCAGCTGTTTCCTACCTGCTGTGGCACAGGTGATATCCAGCTTCTGCTCATGCCATGCTTTCCCCTGCCATCATGAAGCTTCCCCTCAAGACTGTAAACTGCCAGGCATGGTGGCATACACTTTTAATCCTAGCACTTGGGAGGCAGAGGTGAGAGGATTGGTGTAAATTTGAGGCCAGCCTAGGACTAGAGTGAGTTCTAAGGTCAGCCTTGGCTAGAGTGAGACCCTACTTCAGAAAACAATAAAATTAATTAAATTAAAATACTGTAAGCCAAATAAAATTTTCTTCCCTTTAGCTGCTTTTGTTCAGGTATTTTGTTCCAAAAATGTGAAGTTAACTACAATATATGGAGTGCTCTTCTGTGTCCTCATATGGTAGGAGGGGGAAGTGGGCCCCTTTACACTTCTTATATGAGGGCACTAATCCCACTCATATAGACTATGTCCTCATGACCTAATCATCTGTCAAAAGCCCTATACTCTAATGCCATCCCCTGGAGACTAAGATTTTAACAAATGCATCAGGGGGATACATACATATCCAGACAATAGCAAACTTTAAGCTATTACTTTATCAGGTCTCAAACTGTGATAAAGTGATTGTCACTGGGTCTTGACTCCATTCTTCTCAGAGCCATCTTCTACATAGACATAAAACAAATGATATATGCAAAATAACTATATAATCTTCCAAGCTCTCATTATTATAGTTTTAAATGCTATAGGAAAGGGCAAGGGGTTATCTCCCATAAATTATTTAGAAAGCTTAATTTCAGCTCATTTCTATGATTGATTAAACCTGAGCCATCGTTGTAGCTAAGAAAACTGCATTATGCTAATAGTCCTAGGCTTGGCCTGTTTCAAACATATGCCTGGATTGAATATACCTATTTAAAACTTACATTTCACCATGGTGGGGAAACGGTATAAGTCAAAAAAGCATTACTACTGGAAGTTAAAACAACAGTGCCCGGCCACCCAAGACCCAGGAAATGCTCCTACACATATTTGAAGTGGCATCAGTAGCAGTTGCAGTCATGTTGATATTCTGTTATTATCATGTATGGCCACTCCTTTTGAGTTCTTTTTCAAAGGTAAGCTTTATCTCCTATAATCTGGTTCTATGCATATAAACATCTGTACTATATTAGAAGCACCAAACACAAGCAACTTTTTTTTTTTTTTTTTTTTTTTGGTTTTTCAAGGTAAGGTCTCACTCTACTTCAGGTAGACCTGGAATTCACCATTCACTATGTAGTCTCAGGGTGGCCTTGAGCTCATGGCAATCCTCCAACCTCTGCCTCCCAAGTGCTGGGATTAAAGGTGTGCACCACCATGTCGAGCTATTAAGCAACTTGTATGGCTTTGATATGTCTACAAAGACCCATGTGTTGCCAACCTGTGTCATTATAGAATTGGAGGTCTGAATAGGTAAGGCTTATTAAGGGGAAAGTGGGGCATACCATTGAAGAAGAAATCAAGGTAGCAACCTTTTCCTCTCTTTTTGTTTCCCATTCATGCCTCTGCCTGAGTATCCTGAAGTAAGCATTCTCTGCTGTGACATGCCTTACCACAGGCCCTAAAAGAACAAAGTCAATGAACACAGATAGAATCCTCTAAAACAGTAAGCAAAGTGTTTGTTACAGTAATGTAAAGCTGACTAACATACCAACTATTATTTAACACATAATGTTCCCAGTTCTCTGTATTCATTGTTTCATTAAATTTCATAATATAAATACTGAAAGTCTCAGGTATGAAGAAACTAAGATTCATAGACCCTCAAGAGCATATCTATAGATTGATGGTTTGACAGAAGATTTACAATCGACAACTAAGATGCTTGATGCCTTGTTCTAGATGCTTAGCATATACCCCAACAGGCCCTTAAATGCTCATATTTAAAGAAGATGACCCTTGGAGGCAATATCAGAAAAGATCAGGATGGTTGTTAGAATACAACCTCAAAAATCACTTGCCATCCTAGTCCCTACCTTTAGTAATCCATTTTGTTTATTTCTCAAGGCAGGGGGTAGTATTTGTTGACAGTGTGATTAAAATAAACTGGTATTCTAACTAGATGATTAAATCTAGATGGATGTCATTTTTTTAAAAAGCTAATATGTAAATCAATTATTTAGTCCTGACTTCTTTTTATTTTCCTCTCTCAGTATCCCAGCTAGTTGCTGTGTAATCACGACTTTGTCCCTGCCCAAATAGTTTCAATCTTGTAAGAGGTCCCAGTGTATGTAGTTATGTTTGCTAATATAGAGAAAGCAAAATTTTGTTTTATTTTTCTAAAATATAGTTGATTGATTGATTGATTTGTGTGTGTGTATGCACCAGGGCCTCTTCCTGCTGCAAACAATCACCACGTGTTTGTGCCACTTTTTGCATCCAGTTTATCTGGGTGAGTTGGGAATTGAATTTGGCCTGGCAGGCTTTGCAAGCACACACCTATAATAGCTGAGTCATCTCCCCAGACATTGGAAGCAGTTGTTTAAAGGAAACTCTTTTTTTTTTCCCCAAGTGCTAGATCCTTTACATGGGGTTGTTTTGAACATAATTTGAGCAAAATCATGCTTAATTGTAATTCATAACACAAATTTCAGCGCTAGCCTGAGGCAACACAGGGAATAGCTTAGCAGCCTGGTGCTTAGCATGCCTTAGGCAGTAAACACTCCCTTCCTCACAATGTACCTAGAGACCTGTTATCAACGTGGGCCTCGCTGTATGGAACTGTGCACACGTTACTTCAAACAATGGCATAAGTCTCTCCTCCTCCTGGTAAGATTTGAAAACTCCCCTTTGTGGTCAGTTTCTGTACAAGCATCTTTCAAGTTATAGATGGGATCATGAGATGGGAGTCATCTCTCCAGCCCTTAATGTTTTCTTTAAATCTCCTGTCTCTTACCTTTTTGGGAGATGTGGTTTTTCTTTTGCAGACACAAGAAGCTTCTCAGGTTGGCCTGTGGCAATGTCCTAAGGCACCAATGAGCAGAATGTCAAGCTATAGTAACTCAAGGTAGGCTTTATAGAACAATCTGTGTGATTGATAGAAGACAGTTGGCACATGTGTCCACTTGCATATACACGTGCATGCATACCCAACACATACAAACATGAAAAATAAAAGGACTATTTGGAGTCTCTTTATCCCAATGAAAAATTCATTCTTGTTTAAAGAATTATGAAAAACAAACTTTAGATTTAAGAACATAACAGAATGAAACCTACATTTAAATGATACCATCACATGAGCCATCACAGCCAAAATAGGATTCAAGAAATTTTTCACTTAGAGTATGTGGTGTTTCAATTCAGGTGTCCCCCATAAAATTAGGTGTTCTGAATGTTAGGTTCCCCAGCTGATGGCAACTGGAAACTAAAGCCTCCTGGAGGCAGTGTATTGTTAGGGGCAGGCTTATGGGTGTTTTAGCCAGTTTCCTCTTGCCAGTGTTTGGCACACTCTCCTGTTGGTATTGCTACATTGGCCAGGGGGTGATGTCCACCCTCTGCTCATACCATCGTTTTCCCCTGCCATCGTGGAGCTTCCCCTCAAGCCTGTAAGCCAAAATGAACCTCTTTTTCCCACAATCTGCTCTTCGTTGGGTGATTTCTACCAGCAATGTGAACCTGACTGCAACAGAGTATATTACAGTTTTCCTTATCAAACATCATGACAGCCTAAATCTTGGGGGTGGTGCTAGAGACCATAAGAATAAAGGGACGTGGGATGCTGCACAAGGAAAAATCAGGTGTTGACATGGATTGGACATGATGATAAGGCAGAGGGGAGATCCAAAGTGAAGCAGTTGCTTGAATTTCAGCTGAGGGGAAAGTGATGGTAAAGTGATTTTCACTGAGAAAACAAATACTAGAAGGAGTGCAGTTTTGCTTGCTTTTATTTTAGTATGAAGGGGAGTAAGAATGATTATCTTGTTTCTTTTTATGAGAGAGAGAGCTAGCAAGAGAGAGAGAGACTTGGAGACCCAGGGCCTTCAGCCACTGCAATCAAATTCCAGACATGTGCACCACCTTGTGTGCATGTGTGACCTTGCACACTTGCATCACCATTTGTGCCTGGCTTATATGGGACCTGGATAGATGAACATCAGTTCTTAGGCTTTGCAGGCAAGTGTCTTAACCACTAAGTCATCTCTCCAGCCCTTATGTTGTTTTTGAAAGGTTGGGTTTGTAGAACCTGTGAGACCTGCAGGAGTCAGTTTTGAAGAGACAATTTAAAAATGTAGGACTGGGGGCTGGAGAGATGGCTTAGTGGTTAAGCGCTTGCCTGTGAAGCCTAAGGACCCTGGTTTGAGGCTTGATTTCCCAAGACCCACATAAGCCAGATGCACAAGTTGGCACATGTATCTGGAGTTTGTTTGCCACAGCTAGAGGCCCTGATGTGTCCATTCTCTCTCTCTCTCTCTTTCTCTTATCTCTCTCTCTCACTCTCTCACTTTCTCTTTCTGTCACTCTCAAATAAATGAATAAATAAAAATCAACAAAAAATATTTTTTAACAAAAGGAAAATATAGGACTGTAGTAAAGACAGGAGGTGGGATTTGGGAGAGAGAGGTGACCAGATGATGTAATATGAATGCATGTAACTATCTTGGAAAGCACATGGTGTAATGCAGACTAGCATAGTGCTTGTCATATATTTTGGTTCTTCTGATAAGTTGCTATATTTGAGAGCCACAGTTGTAGTGACATTTGATGCAAGAAAATGTAGGGTAGAGAAATTATATGGGCATGACTAGTTAAAGAACAAAAGCATCTATTAAACTGGGATGATTCAGAGTCTATTGTCCAAACAGATATCTTACATCTTATCATAACTTATTGCATTTGCAATGATTTCATTAAATATTGATGCAAACTGTTAGAGGGGAATTCTGTCACACTGATTTCAGGAATCACTAAAAGCTAAACTGAAAATATTTATGTTTGTGTAGCATCTAATAAGAGCACCTGTGATAAGTGAAGACTTTTTCTTTTCTCCCCCCCCCCCCGTTATACATCCTCTTTTACAGAAAGAATGGGTATATTTATGCAAGCAATAGAGAAAGAAACTTGAAACAAAAACCTTTGTCAGCTTTTAGTTCACTTTGAGAAGGCATATACAATAAGGACACAACCAAACGTATAATTTTGTCATTAGTGGTGACCCCGGAACCTTGGTTATACACGTGATTGGAGCCAAGGGACCTGAAAGCCAGTCTATAAGTCTGTGACATTTCCATGGTAAAGCCGATACTTTAATGACTATACGTTTGAAGTTTACTATTTTATTGATATCTAAGGAAAAAAAATCTTCAGTGCAATGTTGTATCTTCTTTGGAAATGGAACGTGAACAGTACCCAGGGACTCGGCATGCCGAAATAAGGTCCCAGACTCCCTGGGCACACCTCTTCAGACTGCGCATTGATTTCCTTATCCACAAACAGCATTATAGGCTACAATAAAAATGAATCCTCAGATTTTGTAGGAGTTGATTTTTCTCTGTGCTGATCTCCTTCCCCCTTGTCCTTGTATCCGGTTCATCAGGAAAACAGCCCCCTTGCTTGTTTCTCCAATTTTTCTTAGTTTCAGCCTGGGCCCTTTGGAGGTATGATGGGGTGGCTCTCTCCTTAGGATCTACATCTATCTGAAAAAGAGAAGCAGATTCTCCAAGGGAGAGTAAGTTAGCACCAGGACAAATGACTTGTTTCCCAGCTCCAGCTATGGGTCCCATACCAGTGAGGGGATCAGGCCCCCAACACCTCATCACTGAAGCAGACCAAAAATGAACCCAACATGGCTCAGGGAAATTTGGCGAAAGAGGGGGCGGAAAGAATGTCAGAGTCACATGTTGGGTCATGATATGCAGAGACATTTATCTTACCCATAACTGTGGGCTAACTCCACAATGCATGACCGGGATACCTCAACAAGGAGGGGCCAAGGGGAGGGGGTAGGTCACGGACGAGCCTAATAATGGTACCAAACTGACTGTATTTGCTGAATACAAAACTCACTAATAAAGAAAAAAAAAATGAATCCTCAAATGTTTATATGCTTGGTAGGGTCATTTAAAATCCACCAAAAATAAAATTGTAGAAAATAGAATAAAGGATCACTGTTTTTGTTTGTTTTCAGTGAGAATAGGGCATTCGCAAAAAAAAAAAAAAAAAAAAAGCAAAAATGGCTAATCGGATGTTTCTAAGGCGAACTAGTTGAATCAAACTTCAATTCTCTCTCTTCCTACCCTCCTCTCTGTTCTTTCCTCCTCCTCTCACCAACACAAACACACACAGAGACACACACACAAAATGTGTACTAAGATTCTCAAGAGAGCAGACTATAAAAACTTGGATATAGGCACTCATCCTTGGCCATAACAAGAAGAAAGGGCAATCTGGATAAATAATCATTGAAAACTGTGAGTTTAGGTTTTAATTAAATATAAGACATTCAGTACCTTTGCCTTAAAATTCACTGATTTTCTTACCTCAAAATGTTTTGTTTTTTTTAAATCTTTTGTTCCTGCGCTGGCACACATTATCATTACTATATTTTGCCTTGTCACGTACCACCCAGTTACTTCTGACATCTCAGTTTCAGGGACCTTTGTTCTGGAAAACTGTTTCTGTCCTTGCCCACTTAGTTGAGTAGTCCTACTTCAGTAATTCTTCACTTTCAATAAAAATCTCACGTTCATTGGCCCTTACCTGCCTCCCCTCCACGCTCTCTTCTTCCCCTGGAAAGCATAAATTCATTGTTAAAAAGCATACTCTCTACAGAACAGTCAGCTTCACTTTTCTCTTCCCTCCATCATTGACACACCTGGAAAAACATAAGTGCTGTAAACATCCTGGCTATCCACTCTTCACTAGCAATCCAATGGCACGGGCAATAAAAACCAGCAATGAGCACTATGAGACTGAGTCTGCAGTGGCAACGGCTTCCACCTCAGCTCCAGCTTGATTCCTCTGTGTCCTACAACCAAAGCCTGTGGTGTCTTTAGCAAGAGGGTCTTACTTTCTAGCTTCTCATAAGGACCAGTTTCTTTCTTTCTTTCTTTCTTTCTTTCTTTCTTTCTTTCTTTCTTTCTTTCCTTCTTTCTTTCTTTCTTTCTTTCTTTCTCTCTCTCTTTCTTTCTTTCTTTAAAAAAAAGGTTGAGTCTTGATTTTATTTTGTGTTTATTTTAGTTAAAAACTTAAATTCTTCTTTCTTGTGGGACTGGATACTCAATGCACAGCCTTACCCACACTAGGCAAGTGCTCTGCCACTGAGCTATATACCTTCATCCTCTTGCGTTTATCATCATTCTCCTATATCTTTTTCTGGTCTCAGAGGTCACCACCACATGCTGTTCATAAGTGAGGAACTCGTGGGAATCAGAAGCTGAGGGGCAGCTCATTGTTTTCAGTCAGTTGATGGCAGGAAAGTGGGTTGTATAGTGCCTCTGTGGAGGGGTGCGCTGAAAGATCACTCTAAATGTCAGATGGATATCAGGCTCTAGAGCTTCAAGGAGGATGTGGCTAATGTTCAGGATGTGCTATAAATGCAGTCAAAGCTGTCTTTCCCATTTATCATCACGTTCTTCTTCAGGTAATGACAAGAATGGTAGACCCTGGCAGTCCAGAAGAAATATGATCAATCCCATACATTCTCACCTGCTTTGGAGACCCATAAAACTTTTCTCCAATTTTTGGTGAGGTTCACAATAGAACATGGATCTCAGTGTGCCTGGATTACCAGTAGATCTAATGTTAGTAACTTGGAAACACTCAACTCTGAATTTCACTGCATGATTTCCATGGGAATAATACAAGCATTATACCGTATTTGCAACTGTAGGAATATCTGAAGATCTTTTTGAAATTAACGCTAACACCCAACTAACTCTCCTGATTGTGTTGTTGGCATGTAAATTAATGGATTTTTGTTCTTGTCCAGTAGAACACAATTGGATACTGCTGTCTTGTCCTTACCATCTTCTTAGATACATTGATGATTTATTTTCTGAATTTTTGTGTACCTATTTTGTTTTTACTAGTTCTGTACACAGTGTGTACATAGCCATGTTAGTACCATCGTTAGCCTCCTCTGTCCTCCCCCCTCCACTGGGTCCCTCCTCATTGGAGAATGTGTGTTGTGCATTGTAGGGTTAGCTATCAGTTTTGGGAAAGAGGCAATATCTCTATGCATAATGTCCCAACTTGTGGCTCTAACAATTTTTCCGTCCCCTCTTCCACAAATTTCCCTGAGCCATGATGGGTACGTTTTAGGTGTACTTCAGTGATGAGGTCTTGGGAGCCTCTTTGTCTCTGGATCTCTGGTTTGGTAGGAGATGAGTGTTCTCTGTATCTATCTCCTTCACACTTGTGGTAATACCACGTTCATCAAGAAAGCAGCACTCATGTTCATTTCCTCAATTACTCTGGTTTCAGCTGGGGCCCTGGTAAGGAGCAATGGGCTTATTCTGTCCTCAGGATCTGTGTCCATTTGAAAAAGAGAAGCAAATTGTACAAGAGAGAGAGTAATACACTACATAAAAAAAGACTAAACACAAAAAAACACATGATCATTTTGATAGATGCAGAAAAGACCTTTGACAAAACACAACATTTCATGATCAAAACATTGGAGAGGACTGGTTTCTTTAATTTTACTCTAAATTTTCTAAAACAAAAGCAAGGTATAAATTTATTCCAATTTTTATAGTAAAAATGGGTAGAGGATAAGAAATTCAAATAATTATAGAACCATTGTCATTTCTTTTTAAAATATGTTATTTATTTATTTGCAAGGAGAGAAAGAGAGGAGAGAGTGAGAGAGAGAAAGAGAGAGAGAGAGAGATTGGGTATGACAGGGCCTCCAGGGGCTGTAAACAATCTATAGAAGCACTCTCTACCTTGTGCATCTGGCTTTACGTGGGTGCTGAGAAATTGAACCTGGATCATTAGTCTTTTTAGGCAAGTGCCTTAACCACTGAGCCATCTCTCCAGCCCATTCTCATTTCTTACCTCACATGGTTACTCTTCATCTACCTCTATTTAGAGCTACATGGAGGACCTAATTTAAAATCTAACTCATAATAACTGTAAGACCTTAGGATAACATGCAAAAAGAATTCTAACAAATGCCTAGAGATGAGAAATATTTATGCTAAAAGCCCACTATATGGCCCAGAAGAACTGTGGCATACTGAACACAGATAGTCTAGTTAGTTGACATATAGTGGGTGTGAGAGAACCTCAGTGAGCAGGATACTTGGAGCAACTGTGGTCCATGTAAGAGGGCTGCAGGAGAGTAATCTTTAAGCTGGGCCAAACATATGAAATCAGCAATAGATCATGCATCCAGTGACCATTCCTAAGGTGTCAGATAGAAGGATATCCAGGTTCCTGACCCATGATGCAGTCCTTACTAGACTTATTAGAGATGTCCTTTCCTCCTGCCATGTTCCTCAGTGCCTCTTAATAGAAATATTAACACCATGTGAAATGTGTTTAATGGTTTTCCTTCCACTCAAGATAGTAAACCAGTAAATGAAGGCTGATCTTGTAGTCAAAAGCAATGAATTAAATAACTGACATGCCAACTTACTGCAACTATTTATAAGTGTCCTATAGAAATTGTACTCTAAAATTTGTGAAATTAGGATTCACACTGTAACCTCATATGACAAATGCTATGATTATTTTATGACCCATATACCTCAACAGGGAGGGACCGGGGGGAGGGGGTAGGACTTGGATGAGCCTAACAATGGTACCAACTTGACTGTATTCACTGAGAACAAAACTAATTAGTAAAATAAATTTTAAAAAATATTATAAAAAATAAAATCTTTCCAAGGAAATTCATTGGAAAGAAGAAATGGTTCTGTGACCAATGGACACCAATTTGAACCAAGTTTTGCTATTTGCTAGTTTTATATATTTAGCGTATCAGTTTTTTTTCCCTGTGAAAAGCAGTGTTAATAATAGTTCATCTTCCTAAGAACTGTGATGGTCTTAATAGTTAGTGCAAACCAAGAACTGAGGAAAGGATCAAGAAATGGGCTGCTTGCTCTGTGATTGGCAGGTGGTACAATATTAGGAGACCACAATAAATTACCACAAAAAGGAACCTTGTATATCTTATGTTTCATTTGTGAATATTTCAGCATCACAGAATAAAAACTTGTATCTTTTTCCATTATTACTGCAACACCATTGCTCTTCAAATAAATCTTTGTTCTTTTTTTTCCCCCAATGAAACTCGACTTGCATCTTTGTTAAGCCTCAGTGTATACTGTCACCGTAAACAGTCTCATTTTCTGTCAGAAGCAAAAACTACAATGTGCCTTGGATCCTTTGCAATGGCCTTAACAAGGCACTACTGAAACCCACCGCATCTATAAAAATGAACGCATGAGCGAGCACCCAAGAAGCACATGCATTTTTAATGCTCCATGAATAATAATAGCAGACTATACAGCTACTCCAGGCAGCAAAGCTGGGAATGTAGAAATTGTATCAATTATGTTTTCCATTCAAATGGGAATGAGGCAAATTTTTGTGGAGCTGGGTGGGAAATTTTTAAGACAAGAAGCTTGGACAGAAAAATAAAAGGCATGAAATAGAATAGAAAAAAAAGAGTGACACTAACACTACCATTCATTCTTCATTCTTGTCCACATGTGACTGCAAAGAGATAAACGTGCTAGCATAAGACCCTGTGATTATAAAGGTCTTCAGTATAAAAATGTAAATCTTCAAAGGAAACTCCACAGAGAAAGTTCATATTCTCTGCTTTGAACTCCCTTTGTTATCCGGTGTTAAGTTTCTGAAGATTAATGCTATTCCAAGTAAGCAAACTGCTTATTCCTCTCACAGTAACATCACCAGATTCTCCTATTCCATCACTATTCTCAAGGATAATGACTTTTCATTTGCTGATTTCTGATTTGTATCATTTGATATATATATATATGTATATATTTTATTGTAGCAGAAACTATTTAAAAACTACAAAGATAATATACAATCCCCATGTATCTCAGCCCTATTGTGTTTGACATTTCCCTACCATTAAGGTGAGAATATGTCACTTTAGTATTGAGGAATATAGTTCTCTATTTAAAATGACCTTCAAAGGTAATAACCCGCCCAACATTTTTGTGGGCTTGTCTGTGGCATTTGTTCTTTGTGAAAGGATGCCATAAAAAAAAGAAGAAATGGGGCCTTTGCAAGAACCAGTCAGCTTAATAAGTCTTATTCATGGTAAATGTCAGGTGAGTAGGTGACAGACGCAAGTACAGTGCCCCTTTCCAGTGTGTGTCCTAATGTCTCAATCCCTTCTTTTGTCACAACAAGGCTGGTCCCTGGAAACCAAGTTCTAAGCACATGACACTATCTTTAAGTCCAGTTGTACTTGACTCCAGAAAGACTCCTGGAACCTGACCCGAATGAGCCACTTTACTTACACTTTTTGGAAGAGAATAAAGGTCTTTGAATGAAACTCCATACAAACCTATTTTTAAAAATTGAGAAAAGATTTTCTGCAGAGTCAAGTTAGGAATATTCCAGGTGATGAAACATCTGCTTAGTCTTAGCTTTCCCCTGAAACACATCAACTACTGTGTAACTTTACTGTGAAGGTTGAGAACAGGGTCTTCCGAGGTGACTCTGGAAAGCTTCGGGAAAGGTGACCCAAGCAAGCTTACAGAGTCTTTGGGCTTTTCTGACTGCCCAGAGACCTCAGGAGATGAAACTGATGGGTGCCTGTGGATGTCTTTAAGCTCTGTTGGTGCCCTTTGGTGGTTAAGGATAATTCAGGGGTATGTTTGCAATTTGAAGAGCCCAAGTAGCTGGAAAATGAGAGTTGTAAGCCATGCCAACTTACAATAAGATTTCTATCTCCCTGTGCTTGATTTAAAAGAACAAAGAAAAACTGGTCACTTGGGCTGGAGCAGAAGGCACTGAGTCTGTTGTGATGGTCATGATGCCTACTCCCTGCACCGGGCTTAGGGACCACACACGCTGTAGAGATTGTCAGCCATTCACTTGGCAGATGCCTTTGTATTATTCCTGGCTCGGAATCCCAGATCCCAAATCACTTTTTGAATTAATGATATGATCCATGTGTCACAGGGATCATGTCATGAGAGATGAGCAGTGAAATGGGCACCAGAATTACAAAATCTAAATGAACATCTGATTCCACAATGGTACAAGTGAACCCTTTAAAATCAGATGCACATTTTGAGCATCTTGTGCTACAAAGCATATGAGGATTTTTTTTTTAATTGGAAAGTGATTGGTTTTACTCTCCAAGATATGATGAAATCAGTAGGGGTTCTGAGCCAGCAGTTAAAGTGCTTGCCCCAAAAACCTAAGGACCCAGATTCAATTCCCCATTACCCACATAAAGACAGATGCACAAGATGGCACATGTGTCTGAAGTTCATTTGCAGTGTCTAGAGGGCCTGACACACCCATTCTCTCTCTCTCTCCCTCTTTCATAAGTAAATGAATAAAAATAATTTTCAAAAGTAGTTTTGAAAATGTTTCAAGAGCCTTAAATATATGTCACATGCCCAGTGGTTGCTGAAGTGACAAGATGAAGTAAACAGTTGTCTCCCATCACGATGTAAACAACCACTGATAATCATGGGAATGGGGCCATGTGTTTCTCATACAGTATCACCCTGAAGGATTTCCCAGTGTGTGTGTGGCGGTGGGGGGGGGGGGATTTGGAACACAGCGTTTTTGAACAAACATGGCAGCCTTTGATGGAGCCTACTTGTCATTCCAGGATGCTAATGTGTAGACAGGGAAACACCTCTTGGCAGGACTGAAGAGCAAGTAGGGTAGGCTGTGTGAATGTGTGCTTGTATGATGTGTGTATGCATGTATGCATGTTTCTATATGTGCTACAGAGTATGTATGGAGGTCAGACAACAACTTCAGGTGTTGGTCTTCACCTCCCACTGTGTTTGAGGCAGGGTCTCTTGTTTGAGTGCTCACCACTGCATTTACCGGGTGACAAGTTTCTGGGAAATATTCCTGTCTCCACCTCCCTGCTGGTCCCAGGCCCATGCTATAATTCCAGATGCTATAGACCCATATTTTATGTGGGTTCTGGAGATTCAAACTAAGGGACTCACATTTTCCTGGTAAGTGTTTTATCCAATGAGCCAACATCTCAGCCCCAATCTGAATTTTTACATGCTTCTGAGGAAGGTCACCTGAAGTATTACAGAATTAGAATGAATGGTTCTCATGCTCTGAGAAAGAAGCAATAAGGGGGAATGAAAGACTTTGTTTCTGGAAAGACATTGAGTAAGTAAGGGCATTTTCTGTGATGTCAAATTTGTCAGGGTAGCACCTTAGACCTAGTTCATACTTAGTAAATATTGCTGTATTTTTTTTTAAATTACACTGCATGTCCTCCTGTGGAATTCAGAGATGTAACAAGATTTTGGTGAGATACATAAAATGTACAAATAGGGCCAGGTGTGGTGGTAAACACCTTTAATCCCAGCACTCGGTATGCGGAGGTAGAAAGAACACCACAAATTCGAGGCCAGCTTGAGCCTATGTAGTAAATGCCAAGTAGGCCTTGGCTAGAGTGAAATCCTGCCTAAAAATAAAATAAATAAATAAATAAATAGTACAAATAAATACCTCCCCCCCAAAAAAAAATTTTAAAAGAACAAATAAAAACATTAAAAAATGGGGGGAGTCACGTATAAGCTCATTGATTGCGCAGGTGTGGGTACAGATGTGTACACTATGTAGGGACCAGAGGAGAAGGCCAGGTGTCACATCTGGACTTAACAGATGACTGCAAACAGGTTGGGTCCTGGAGAGGAAGTAGAAGAAGGCAGCTGAGGGGATTCTCTAGCTACCTCCTCGCCACACTCACCCAGGCAACAGTGTTCTGTCCCAGTAGCTGTAGTTTTGGATTTTCTAACATTCCACAGGTCCACCTTCCTCACGCTCCCTCACTGGTGTCGACACAAGTCTAGTACCAGCCCTGGTCACAGGCTTGGCTCCAACATTACTGAGCCTCTTTCCTGACTCCCCAGCACTAAGCAGCCAGTACCCCCATTATCATGAGTCTGAGTTTCACCTTCATAAAACATGGGGATTTTCCTCTAACTGTGTAAGTCATAGATGCTGTTGTCTACAAGCCAACACGATGGGTTTCCTTTTCTACCTCTTCAGTGTTTCAGCATCTGGCTTAGCAGTTCTTACCAGATTGGTTCCTGTTAAAATAGTATAAGCCACATTTATCTAAGCACTTTGCTAAATTGAAAAACTTCACTGTAAACAAATTACACAAGTCAACTTCTAGGAAAAAAAATTAAAATCATTTTTCCAGAGAAAAGGACTCAATTTCATAGAATTAGAAAATATAGATTACTTACACATTCCATGTGCAATGAAATGAGGGCGTGTGCAAAGAATTATAGGTTTTTTCAGGCAAGAGTTTCCTGTCTCTAACCTAGTGTCTTCTACAGTGACTGTCGTAATAGTGACCCATGACACCTTCTGTTCACCAACATGCATGCAGTTCATATTACTAAGTCTTGTTGTTTTATTCTTGTCTCACCTCCACACTCATTTTGGAAGTCTGTTTTCAATAGAGAACTGAGCTCATTAGGCATGGTGTTAATTTTCTCTGCCTAAAACTCCTAAGTACTAACCAATTTTGTGTAATTAAATTCCACTGTTAATTTGGTGTCTGCTCATTAACCATATTAGTTTAATTGTTGTCTTTGCTGTCTGGTGCCAACAATAAAGCGTACATTCATATTATGCTTTAAGGTTCTTACAGTTGCTCCATAGGTTTAATTGCGTTTGATTTGAAAACAACAATGAAAGAAAGGTAAGATATATATTTTATCCTCACTGTTAACAGAGATCTTACTGCAGCCAGCGCTGCAGGGCTCAGGTCCTAGAAGGGGGATGGTGAGGCATAGACAAAGAAATTCACAATACCTAATGAGACATAAAGTAGTGGAGAAATGGGGGGGGGGCTCTGTGTCACAACTGGGATCAGAGGCACAGAATCTTACTCCACAGTGTTTCTATTCTTAGGTTTAAGCATGTATCACAGATATCTTACATATGCATCACAAATAATGACTTTGACATAATACAAACTGTCTTCAGAGAATTTTCCTAATTTTATGGCCTGTGGTTTTGAGATAACAGGCCTGTGCTAGGAAGGTATCTGGCTATGGCAAACCAAGCACTGGGGCCTTTGGTTAGGATTTAACTCGTTTTATCTAATTTCAGGTAGAAGCAGCTTCATCCCTCCACTTACTTCGACATACACATTTACTCCTGTCCAATTACGCTGTCAGCAACATTGAGAGATGACAGTGGTCTCCAACAGGATAAGCCAGAATTTTACTTCAAATGACTACAGGGAAAATAGATCCTAAAACAAATTGTTCTTTCACTTTTGTCAACAAATATATCCCAAGTATTCAAATATTTGCTGGGACAAAGTAATAATCAAAGATAAAATGGTTATCATCTGAAATGCCTAGCTAAACAATTATTAAATATGCAGCCAAAAGTTTTGAAGAAAGATTGTGAGGAAAAAACAAAAAGGGAAAAAAAAACATTATGACAGATGTGAGTAACAAGTTGGGTTAATTTTCTATGGATGTTGTAACAAGGCTGCACATATCTAATGACGTCACATGTATTATTGTGTCATTCTGTCGTCATGTGACCCCTGTGCATGTGACCGTGGTCAGGTGTCCCCTATGCATGTGACTGAGGTAAAAGCAAAAGGGGTAGACAGCTACATTCCCCCATGGGGCTCACAGAACAGCTTCCTTTCCTTGCCTTTTCTATCTTCTAGAGGCTGTCACAGCCTTCTTCAATCTTACTGGCCACCACTGGCAGACCTCACTATCACTTCGAGCTCCATTTTCTCCTACAGTTAAAGCATCTTGTGGCTACATCAGTCATGTGGAAAAACAGTGATCATCTTTAAAGTCAGATGGGTAGCACCATTAATTCCCCCAAAACCTAGCATAGCCACAGGTTTTAGGAATTAGCACAAGAACATCTTTGAAAACCCATTAATCTGCCTCCCACACAAACAGACTGATTATTTCCTTGAGCTCATTAGACATGTCTAGAATCATATTACGGAAAATGAATCAGAATTATATTACAGAAAGTGCTTCTGTTCCAAGAAAGTACACAGTATATTTGGGAACCCAACAAAAAGACAAAAATGCTAAATAAGAAAATGGACAGAGGACAACATGACAATGAAGAGTAGTCAGGGGCAGAAGACATAGGCTTAAATGTTTCTTGCCCTTATTGTGAAAGTCATTATAAATCTAACTAATAGGTTTCAAAAATAGTGCTATAATTATTTTTTTAAAGAGATTATTTTGATTTCAATGTAAATAATGCATTAAAAGAACAGGGACTTTTGTGGAAGAGGGGACAGAAAGATTGTAATAGCCACAGGTTGAGACATCATGCGCAGAGGCATTCCCTCCCCACCAAAATAATTGACCGCTGCTCCCCAAACACATGAACTGCAACACCGTAGGGAATACCTGTAACGCCACTGAGGAGTATCCCCAAGAGAATATGGGCAGGGACTAGGAAAAAGATGGTACCAACACATGATGTATCCACATGAAATATGTTGTTAATAATTATAATAATAACATTAAAAAAAAGAACAGAGGAGGGCAGCAGAAATAGCTTAGAGCTTAAGGCACTTGCCTACAAAGCCTAATGACTCAGGTTCAGTTCCCCAGTACCTACATAAAGCCAGATGCACAAAGTGGCATATGCATCTGGAGTTTGTCTGCAGTATGTCTGCAGTAGCTAGAGGCCCTGGCGTACCCATTCCCTCTCTCTATCTCTTTCTCTCTTGCTCTGTTTACAAAGAACTAAATTAAAACAAAAGGAATGGAGGAGGATTATCAAAGTCATTAACACTAAGCAGAATCAACGCGAGGATTATGCATGCATGCACTGCACTAATGGTCAGTAGAAATGGTGACAAAATTGGTTGTAGTTGAGAGAGAGTTTTATCAGTATAAGCAACAGACAGCAGATGAGATTCAAGAGATCACTTAATCCCAAGTTCCTGGCATCAGAATCTACATGGATCCGTTGAAATAGAAGAGAAACATGCACCGTGACAGAAGTGCCCACTTAAGGAGCTTTGGCGTAATGCAGAGGAGGGCCGTACGTGAAGACGGTGATGCCAATGTCATAAGGAACTTGGGGATTCAATATAGAAGCCAAGGATGCTCAAACATCAGATTCACTGAGATTCTATATACTGTTGTGTAAATATATGGGGTACAATTACATAAATTAGCTAAAACAGTTATTCTTCATTGGAGCAGTTTTGCTCATAAAGGCACATTTTTCATTGTAGAAGTTTTCTTTTTGTTGTTGTTGTTTAGAATCATAGCTGCAGAAAGTGGATGCTACCAATATATAGTTGAGACCATGTGATACATAGCACAGCAACTCACAAATAAAAACAACCAAGTCAGAGATGGAGAGCTGCCTTAGCAATTAAGGCACTTGTTGGCAAAGCCAAAGGACCTGGGTTGAATTCCCCAATACCCATGTAAAGACAGATGCACAAAGTGGCACATGCATCTGGAGATTGTTTGCAGTGGCTAGAGGCCCTGGGGCACCTATTCTCTATCTGCCTTCTCTCCCTCTCTCATAAATAAATTGAATACTTAAAATTAGTAACTAATTAAATAAAATCATTTGGTCCTTAACATCATGAGTACCAAAATAATAAATAAACAAATAAATAAATAAATAAATAAATAAATAAATAAATAAACCTGGCCTAGAGTAAAGTGAGGTCTGATGGGAGAAATATCAAGGATAGTTTTGAGGGATTCCTTCAGTGAATACCTTTGATGACATAAAAGATAGAGTAAAGGAGAAAACGAAAATGAGTAAGTGGATAGAATTAGTAAGCCATGAACAAGGGTGTGCTTCCTGACGGATCTTCAGCCCACGTCTAAATAATGATGAAGTACAGTACAAGGCCTTTGATTCAGCGGTATGGGGATCAGTGATGACTCTTGGAGGAATGCCATCAATGGAGAGGTAAGGATAAAGACCTTAGTGGAGGAGTTGGAAGTGAGTCAGCTATAAGGATATGTAAGTGGTGAGTCAGAAAACATTGGTGATTTTTTCTTTTGATGAACAAAAATGCTATAAAATACAAAACAGCATGGGGCTGTATTGATGGCTTAGCAGTTAAGGCCCTTGTCTGTGAAGCCTAAGGACCCAGGTTCAATTCCCTAGTACCTACATATGCCAGATGCACAAGGTGGCACATACATCTGAAGTTTGCTTATAGTAGCTGGAGGCCCTGGTATACCCATTCATCTCTCTCTCTCTCTCTCTCTACCTGCCTCTCTCTCTCTCTTTCATATAAATAAATAAGATATTTTTAATAAAAGCTATAAAAATGAATAAGTTTTCTTTGAGAGAGGACTCTCTCTATTTATCTCTATCCCTCATTCAAAATGACAGTACTAAGGAAGGGAGCCAGGAGTAACATGACAGTGAGTCTTTAAGAAAATTAAAAGGTGGCTCATAAAGTAAACGTCAAAATAATAAAAGAGGATTCAAGTATCTATACACTCATTCATGCATTCATTTTTGTAATCGTCCATTCATCCAGCTAATATTAATTGGGTTTCTACTGAGTGTTATCTTAAGGTTAGTATTGAATGGGAGAAGTCTTTCCTCTATTGTTAATGGAAGAAGATAGAAAGAAATTATTTTGTAATTTGAGGCAATTATGTATCTTGGGGGAGGGATTTAAAGAATTTTGCTATCCTAGTAGTTTTCCTTATTTATCTAAGGTAAAGTATTTTGTAATACTACAGTAGCAGAAAAAGTGTAGGAGATTAAAGGTACTATTATTATTAGTTTTGATGCAAAGATGATTTTATCCTGACATTGTATAAAAAAACAAATATGTTGGGCTGGAGAGATGGCTTAGCAGTTAAGGCACTTGCTGCAAAGCCTAAAGACTCAAGCTTGACTCTCCAGGTCCCACATAAGCCAGACACACAGTGATACTATACTGCAAGGTCACACATGTTCACAAGGGGGTCCACATGTCTAGAGTTTAGTTGCAGTAGTTGGAGACCATGGCTTGCCAATTTCTCTCCCTCTCTCTCATTAAAAAGGGCCAATCTGTTGGACTTGCCTCAAAAAATAATTCAAACAAAACCAAATAAATGTTATATACACAGAAATGGCAAGGTGCTGAATTTCTTGTGGGATTACATACTAACCCTATTTAAATATCACAACTAGTAATAAAAAATTAATATCACATGAACAGATAATAAAATAAAATATTTTATCTCTACTGGATGCTACTGCAGTAGCATTTCAAGTAGATCTTCAGTACATATGTTTATAAGCTGAACAGCAGTGATTTAAGATGGAAAACAAGCTTGTTTTATAATGTGTTGTTACTACGTTGATATTCCTGTGGTAAGAAATTAAGAGCAAACCACTTGTATTGAATAATTGATGGTTTCCAGGTAGTAGGAAAGTTGTATAAGTAAGCCCGAGGGACCCCATCTGTAATTCATCACCATCTGGAACACATAACTCTGCATACTGCTAATATTTGCACTTCTTTGGCTGAAGTGGTAACCATAACATTTATTGTATACGTCCTACACAACATAAGTATTTAATATTTTCAGAGGACCTGTGAATAGATGCATGAATGAAATGAGCAACTTGGGATTAAAATAGACCATTTCCTTTTTTTTTTTTTTTTTACACTTTTAATTTAACATTTATTTATTTGCACAGAGAGAGATAGGAGAGACACAGACAGAGAGAATGGGCACAACAGGACCTCCAGCCTCTGCCAATAAACTGCAGATGCAAGCACTACCTGAGGGATAGAATCAACACCACTAAGTATGAATGGACAGAGCTCTGGTCATGTAGTAGGGCTGGACCGATGGTCTGCACACAGTGGCATGCCTCCTCTAGCAGGGATCTATGCCCTACAGAGACTTAAGTAGCAGGTTTAATCTGCATCAAAAATACCTGAGTCTATGGGGAACATACATTTACATTCAAGCTACCACAACACCTTGACATGAATACTGAGAATGTTTATCCAAACACCTGGGCAGCACATACATGAAACTGCCTCAAAAATGATATTTGCACATTGAACATGGCTTTTACTAAGTCATAAATTAATCATTAGTATTTTGGGGTGGGGGGTGATGACAGACATTTTGCATGACAAAAAGGATTACCTCTCATGGTACTGCATTGCTTTTAACACCGTTGATATTTGATTAAAATGCATAGGCTGTGTCGTTAAATCAAGGTGTATACTAGTATGAAGGAACTTTCAAGGCCATGAGTCTGTTGCAATATGAAATAACATGCTTGAATATTAAGTTTTATCTACCAAGATGAATATTGGGTATAAAATATGTATTGGATCTCTCATATATTTCTCACCTAAATTACCATCCTTATGGGAAATAAGGATGGATTACACAAAGCTATAGCTAAGGCATAATTTGCTTGTCTTCATTTTTATTTAGAAAATAAGTCAGTAAAAATTAGTGATTCTCAGCCCTTGTTTACACTGAGAGCACTTGGGGGATAGTTTAAAAATTCTGAGCATATACCTACCTGCTGGAAGGTTCTGATTCATTCATGGTGAAGGTGGGCATCTTATTTTCAAAATCTTCCAGGTCATGCCACTCTGCACGCAGGGCTGAGGGCAGCTGCCACAGCTCATTAACCTCAAAACTCAAATTGTTGGTAATTCTCTGTTATTCTTTTTGGGTTGTGGTTCACCCCTCACAGTGGGGAAACATGCAAGAATGCTGTTTTCTTGGCGAATGAACCCGGAACCACTACAATGGTGAAGGAGATAAGACACAGAGAACAATCAACCCCTACCAAGCCAGATATCCAGAGACACAGAGCCTCCCAAGATCTCAACACTGAAGCAGACCTAAAATGAATCCAACATAGCTCAGGGAAATTTGCGGAAGAGGGGTTGGAAAGAATGTCAGAGCCATATGTTGGGTCATAATACGCAGAGACATTTCCTCCTACCCAAAACTGAAGGCTCACCTGACAACGCATGACCCATATACCTCAACAAGGAGGGGCCCTATGGAGGGGAGAGGACAGGGAGGAGGCTAACAATGGTACCAATTTGACTGTATTCACTGAGTACAAAAATAAATAAATAAATAAATAAAACTCAAATCATGAGGGTGAAGCTCATATTTTGGAATATAAAGTGGGTGAGAGCATCATGTTCCAACAGTTAAAAAGCAATGTCCAAGAAATTACTTAACAGGAATTCAGGAAATCTAGAGGAATAGATGGGTATAAATCATGGAGAGAACTGAAGACATTTACTCTCCTAACAGTTAAGTCAACCTTCAAATGTTTTTGTCTTCATGAGAAATCTCTGGAATCTGGGTATAAAAAGGAAGGATTCATTAACTTAAAAAAATACAAATAATTGAATGTCATTGTTGGTAGTTAAAGAGAATATTTTTATTTTTCCAGTTTATTCATTGTTAATTTGAAAAGACAGAGAACATCAAACACATGTACCACTTTTTGTACCTGGCTTTACATGGGTACTGGGGATTTGAACCTGGTCTATAAATAAGGCTATGCAAACAAGTTCCTGTTAACTACTGAGCTATCTCTCTAGCCCATAAAGAAAAATCATAAAATCAAATTTTCATCTAACAGCAGAAAAGCCTGGGTCTGGCTCTAGAGAAAACTGGCCTCAATTATTGGTTCTAAAATCACATTACAGAACATTGCTATTTAGTTCTATATTTCTCTCATTTCCTAGTCATGGAATTCTTTGTATTGATGCTGGAATTATTTTTCATTTTTAAACTAAAAACTATAGGGTGTCTAGTAATCTTATACTTTAATCTTTTCCATTAAAGAGATCCTCTCAAGCTTGACACAGGGGTTCAGTTTTACAAGATCAAAAAAAAAAAAGTTTTGCAGATCTGTTTCATAACAATAGGAATTGAATTATTAAGTATAGAATAGTACAAAATCATGTTTTTAAGATGGGCTGGAAAGATGGCTCAGTGGTTAAGGCATTTGCCTGCAAAACCTAAGGACTGGGATCCAATTCCCCATTATCCATGTAGAGCCAGGTGCACAAGGTGATACATGCATCTGGAGTTTGCTTGTAGTGGCTGGAGGCCATGGCACATCCATTCTCTCTCTGTACCCCCCTCAAATAAAGTAAATACTTTAAAAATTAAAAATATAAAAAGATGGGTAGTAAGATGGTAAATAGTTATGGGCTTACTAGAATACAACAACAAATACTATAGACAAGTTTTTATTCTTGTTGATGTTTTTATTCTTGTTGATGTTTTTATTCTGTTGTTGTTTTTATTCTGTTGATGTTTTGAGAAAAAGGACTTTTTAGGTAGTTCTGGCTATACAGGACCTTGCTATGTAGACCAGGGCAGCCTTGAACTTGTGGTGATCCTCATGCCTCTGCTTCATGAGTGATATAATTACAGATGTGTACTATAACACCCAGAGAAATTTATGAAAGATGACATTTATATACCTTATTGTCACATTGAACATTCTTCCTAAGACAATCTCGGTATTCTTAGCTCAGAGCCATGAGCCATGTACAATGCTTGTGACATACACAAAAAATACTGTTCTAGAGACATACATATATCTCCTTTCATTACATGCCCACATCTGGCTCTCTGCTTGAATCTTTTTCCTCTACCCTGACTACCTGTACAGCTTTTTCTTATCCACCAACGTCAACTCAAGTATCATTTCAAAGAGGGTTTATATGAACTGTGAGGGAATGCAGACTTTCTTGAAGAAAGATATAACAATTCTCTATAATTTGGTGACTTGTATATATTTATTTTTATTTTTATTTATTTATTTGAGAGGGAGAGAAAGAGGAGAGAGAGAAAGAGGGAGAGAGAATGGGTGCACCAGGGCCTCCAGACACTTCAAATGAACTCAAGATGTGTACACCCCATTGTACATCTGACGTGGGTCCTGGGGAGTCAAACCTGGATCCTTCAGCTTTGCAGGAAAGTGCCTTAACTTCTAAGCCATCTCTCCAGCCCATGGTGACTTGTGTATTTAATGACCAGTAAGAATTCATTAAGTGCCTCTCTGTGATTCTTGATATGTGAGTCATGACAATTTCTCCTTCAGAGCAGATAAATATATGATGAATTCTTAGCTAGATGGAAAAAAGACATGCTAATCTCTGTTAAGTCATTAAATATGGTTTAGTAGATACAAATGAAATCTCAGTTAAAAAGTAAAACGCATGTGGTCTGTGGTAGTTGGAGGAAGGACAGGAGAGGGTGCTTACTCTGTCCATAACCATCCACAGTCCTCAGCTATATACCTCTGGTTGGTCTCAAGCTCACCACAATACTTCTTCAGCCTCCTGAGGGCTGAGATTATAGGTATACAGCTCTACATGTGTGTAGCGTGATGCCTAATTGCTATTGTCAGTTTGGTTGTATATAGAAAAATCTCTGGTGCCGTCTGTGAGGGAGTTTCTAGATTAGGCTACTAGAGAAGGGATGACCCATCCTAAATGAGGACAGCACCACCTCATGGACGGGGGTCAAGGAATAGAGTACAAAGAAGAGCAACAGTGTTCATCTCTGCTTCCTAACTGTGGGTGCAATGTGACAAGCGACGTCCAGCTCCTGCCATCAAGCAAAACATTAACCCTCCCTTGAAGCTGATTCTTGCCAGATATTTGGTCACAACAGTGAGGAAAACAATGAATGAACCTTGATAATATTTTTTTTAATAAGTGAAAGCTTTCATGAATTAAAACTAGATGAATGAATATAATGGAATAGGTTGAATATACACTTGATAATAACCAAGCACATAAATGCAGGGGCAAAGGAGAACTACCTATCTAAATGTCAAAAGTAGCCTTTCAGAGGCTGGAAAGATCGCTCAGTGAATAAGGCACTTGCCTGCAAAACCTGGGTTTAGTTCCGCAATGCCCACCTAAAGCCAGGTGCGAGTGGCCCGTGCTTCTGGCACTCACTTGCAGCAGCTAGAGGCCCTGATGGACCCATTAATTCTCTCTCTCTCTCTCTCTCTCTCTCTCTCTGTCTCTCTCTCTCGCCTAGCAAATAAATAATTTTTAAATCAGTCTTTCACACTATCCTGAAATTATTACTCTACTATTTTGAGATTATTTTTAACAATATTTTAAAATATTTTATCTATTTATTTGAGAGAGAGAGGGAGAGAGAAAGAAAGAAAGAAAGAAAGAAAGAAAGAAAGAAAGAAAGAAAGAAAGAGGGAAAGAGGGAGAGAAGGAAAAAGAGACAAAAAAAGAGAGGGAGAGAAAATGGGCACATCAGAGCCTCTAGCCACTACAAAGAAACTCCAGACACATGCACCACTTTGCGCATCTGGCTTAGGTGGGTCCTGGGGAATGAAACCTGGGTCCTCAGGCTTCTCAGGCAAGTGCCTTAACCACTTAGCCATCTCTCCAGCCCAACAATACTTCTTTTTCTTTCTTTTAAAAATATTTTTATTTATTTATTTGAGAGAGAGAGAGAGAGAGAGAGAGAATGGGCATGCCAGGGCTTCCAGCGACTGCAAATAAACTCCAGATGCATGCGCCCCCTTGTACATCTGGCTTCTGTGGATCCTGAGGAATCCAACCGGGATCCTATGGCTTTGCAGGCAAGTGCCTTAACCACTGAGCCATCTCTCCAGCCTCAGCCTCCGATACTTCCTTTTCTGCTACTGCATCTGTAACCGTTCTTTAGCTCCGTATTGTTGAGCCACCCTTCATCTGCAGCAAGTCATTGATCTTCATCATATTCTTGGGGCAGATAGCTCTTTTACAGAAAATCAGATCTCTAAGGAAGGATTAGGAGCAGGGCAGTTTTGTTTTGATTTATTTCTCATAATTTTTGTTTTTCATTCCTGTTTTTGCTATAACTAATTACTATGCCTTTAGTGGCAAAACACAACCAAAATTTATTGTCATCATGGATGTCAAAAATCCAACATCTGTCTCATCAGGTGAAAGCCAGCTGCCTGCAGGGCTTGGCGCCCCCTGCAGGTGCTTCTCTTCCCTCTTATGCATGTTGATGCCTCCTGCCTTCTCTACCACCTGGTGACTACTACTTCTGTCACCAAAGGGCATTTGTAAAAACCTTATGCCATCATAGCTGTTTTATAAATGTATGTCTACTTCACCTATTAGGACCCTGGTGAATACATTAGACCCACCTGGATAATCTAAGGCAATCTCATCTCAAGATTCTTGATTTAATCACATCCACAAAGTTACTTAGCCCAGTAATATATTCAGTATTCCTGAGGGTGAAGACGGAAGGCCAATGCCTTTAAGAAGCTTGTGAAACCTCTGATTCATTTTACTTAAAGATTTGTGTTTAACTTGGGTCATGACATGCAGAGACATTTCCTCCTACCCAAAACTAAAGGCTAACCCCACAATGCACGACCCATATACCCCAACAAGGAGGGTCCCTGTGGAGGGGGGAGGACAGGGAGGAGACTAACAATGGTACCAACTTGTCTGTATTCACTGGCTACGAATATAAAAATAAAATACAATAAAATAAAAAGACTCGTGTTTATATAAGCTTTGTTCAGTTGTCAATCTTCCCTACTGGGCACTTGCATTCCCACTGCCTTGCGGCCTCAGGCTCTTTCCTTATTGTAAGAAGTGAAAATTTGAACCCTCTCTCTTTCTGATATCTCCTCCTTCTGTCAGGTACAAGCCGCAGGTTGAGTATTTCTTAAACAACTGTTGACATATCAAAACCGACCTGTGTTTCCCTGAAATCCTCTCTGATCCTAGCAACATGACCCCTAATTCAATCTGTTTTCTCATCTCCTTTCATGTATTTCTGAGGAATCACAGTAGATTGACACTAGTTTAGATATTTGCTCTGCTACGTATACTCTTTCTCATCTGGATTTCATCTGTCAAATGTGGCTAGTGTTGAGTACTTTGTCATTCTGGGGATTAAAAGACAAAAAGGACATAATCTCTAGCGTAGAATAAATGCTCCATGGGTACCAGAATCTTCATTCCTCTTTATTATTCACTCATTTTAATTTTTTTGAAAAATATTTTATTTATTTATTTGACAGAGAAAGAGGGAGAGAGAGAGATAGAAAGAGAGAGAATGGGTACACCAGGGCCTCCAGCCACTGCGAACGAATTCCAGATGCATGTGCCCCCTTGTGCATCTGGCTAACGTGGGTCCTGGGGAATAGATCCTGGGTCCTTTGGCTTTGCAGGCAAATGCCTTAACCACTAAAGCCATTTCTCCAGCCCACAGTTTACATTTTTAAACCACAAATGCATTCCCGTGCTTCCTTGCCCCTCTTTCATTCAGGTATGTGGTACACTCTTGAACAGTTACATATGATCACCTGACCAAACACCAATCCGCTATGCATAGTGTTATATGCATTTGATAATTCACAGATTGTGTGTTCATAGGAAGAGCTTTTCATCACAGAAAAAGATAGATCATGTAAGGTATAATCCTTCATAGAATAGTCATGGAATTAGGTGAATATGTATTTTCTTCTCTCTTTATATGAACTACAGTGATATATGCAACTTTAAATTCAAAGACTAAAAGATAACATAGAGAAAAAAACACTTGCTTGACCTTTCAACAAGTATTACCTCATATCCTAAAAATGTGTTGAAATAGCATTTGGAAACTTAAAATCATATTTACTGAGTGTCCTCAGCCAGCTCCTTCACATATTTCTGTTTACTATTTTCCCGCTCTTTTTCTCAACAAGCAATCCCTTGCTTTACTTAAAAAAATAAAGTGAGTTTGGGCAGATGGCTCAGTGGTTAAAAAAACTTGCCTGCAAAGCCTAATGTCCCAGGTTTGATTCCCTAGTACCCATGTAAAGCCAAATGCACAAAGTGGCACATGCATCTAGAGTTTGTTTGCTACAGGTCCTGGAGTGCCATTCTCTCTCTTATTACAAAAAAAAAAAAAAAAAAAAAAAAAAACATAGAGAGAAAGAGAGAGAGAGAGAGAGAGAGAGAGAGAGAGGGTGAGGGAGGAAAAGAGGGAGGAAGGAAGGAAGAAAGGAAATGGCACTTCTTATTCAATAATCATAGTCCCTATTATGTGAGATTAAATGAAATCTATTCCTCTAGCTAGAGTTTGATTTGGAAACCCCCCATGCCTCCCTTTTCATTCCATTTCTGAATTTCCTTTGGAAACACACCACACCTTAACCATTTTTCTTCTCTTTGAATACCTAAACGACATGAATACAGCACATCTGAAAGCTATGCAAACTATAAAATCTTTCTGTAAAAGGGTTTCACACAATTTTTCTTTATCCCCATCATTACCCTAAGTACACATACCTCACATGCTAGCTCACAAAACCAAATAGGACCTCTTCAAGCAGAATCCAACTAGTAAATATGATTAACAATGGAAGTAAGACCTGGGAAGAAGAGCTTTGCATTCTGGAAGATTTTTATTTTTACTTTTTAAAATTTTTTCTTTATTAGTTAGGTACATACTAGTTATGTAAACAGCACATGTTGGTACCATCGTTAACCTCCTCCCTGTGAGCAAGTAGGTTCAGTGACAAGCCTGTCAGAAGGAGATGTAAGAGATAGTCACTCCAGCAGGCTGTGTTCTCCCTTGTTGCCGAGCAGCAGTCACGGTCCCATGTGTGTGTGTGTGTGTGTGTGTCCACACACCATCATCATGCCTGTGTGAGGCCCAGAAAAGCTTCTTTTCTTCCATCATCGAGATGTATTTGTAAACAAAGTGGCTAGAAAGAGAGTAGGGTACTAGTATTGTCTGAAAGAGCAACAAGAGACA
This sequence comes from Dipus sagitta, assembly GCA_036346955.1. Taxonomy (NCBI): domain Eukaryota; kingdom Metazoa; phylum Chordata; class Mammalia; order Rodentia; family Dipodidae; genus Dipus; species Dipus sagitta. Next base: position 123,061,873 of record CM070779.1, on the reverse strand, counting down.
CAATATATGGACCAGGCCAGTAATAGTGTTTTCAACTCTGAAATCTGTTGTCATTGGAAACTGATCCTTGGGAATGGGCACTATTTTACTTATTGTTGATGAAACCAAGCCATAACTTTGAATAATAAGCTTGAGAGGTGTGACTCATCTAGGTATCTTTTTTGAATTACTTTAAAAGTCCTTTTTACTTACTTATTTGGGAGAAGAGAAAAAAAATGAGCATGCCAGGGTCTCTTGCCACTGCAAATGACCTCTAAATGCTGCTTTGTGCATCTATATTTACGTATGGTATGGAATGGGAATGGAGGAGAGGGACTATAACAGGATAACTCAAGGGGTATATGACCAAAACATGATTTGTTCATACAGTAAAGTTTATAATGAATAGTTAACATTTCCAGTGTAGTCAACCACACAAAGATACAGCCCTCATTTACTACCTATTTCCCCAGTCTAGTGTACCCCATGAATACATTGCGACTCCTTACATAAGATAGAAAGTAACTATCATGTTAATTATCTGTTTTTCCATTAAAGTATAAGCTCCCTAAGGCCAGGAAACAGTACCTGGTACAACATAGATTTTGAATAAAAATTCATTGAAAGAAAAAAATAAATGAATAAAAATAAGCAGGAACTATTACCTACTCACTCTGACATACTTCCAAACTATTAAGTTTTATGAATTTTGCTGATTTGTGTTCTGAAGTTATCAAAAATCTTTGCCCACCAGACCTAAATTGCTTAAGCTCTGCATGTTTCTTTGACTTACCTGACTCCCTGATTTCGCTACAAGAATAAAGTCATTGTGCACTTCTCTTGTTGGTTTACCTAATTTCCATCACATTTTGGCCTTTCTATATTCCCCTAGATAAAATCTATTACTGTACTTTATTTTTATTGGCTAAGTCTAATAAACCTTATGCTATGCTGTTTACTTTCTATTCTTTATTACAGAGACAGGTCATGAATCTTCACCCAACAATTATATACTATAAATCTCTGGACAACAAGCTAATCACTGTGAGCCTCAAGTTCCTAATCTATAACCAGAATGCCAAAACATATGCTGGAGAATTTTCTTGAGGGTCAAATAAAAGTGTGTCCAGAGAAGCACTTTATAAACACAATGTAAATATAAGATGACTTGTTACTTTACTGCAGTTGATGCCTTCATGAGATCACCCCATGACTATAACCAACAAGAAGCATAATTATTGAAGAACAGAACGAATATATATATATATATATATATATATATATATATATATATATATATTTCATATGAGTTCATTTTTATACAAAAACAGAATTAAGACTCCTAGTATACAAATACATTAAATTTATACAAAAAGATGAAAAGATCAGTCAATTCTCCACACCCTCAAACTGTAGGTAGCATTTATTTATTTATGTATTTTTATTACTTATGTACATGCTCAGTGTGCAAATAGCACATGTTGGCACCATCCTTACCCTCATCTCTGTCCCCCCTCCGAAGGGACCCTCTTCCTTGGGGATGATAGTTATACATATTTCTTATGTATTGATAATGATGGCACTAATGCTAAATTATGAAGTCACAAGTCATCACTACTGAAATTCATTAGATACTAGACTTCAATCAAAACGGAGATTTGAACCAGGAGTTGTGGGGCACTACTTTAATCCCAGCTCTTGAGAGGCAGAGGCAGGAGGAGTGATGAGACTTTGAGGCCTCCCTGAGACTACAGAGTGAATTCCAGGTCAGCCTGGACTAGAGGATGAACCTACTTAAAAAAAGAGAGAGATTTGAACATGGACAACATAAAACACATGAATCCATAAACTGAAAAATTACAGTGATATTTGTGTTTATAATTTTTAAGTACCTCCAGGGCTGAAGAGATGGTTCAGGAATTAAGGTGCTTGCCTGAAATATCTCCAAAACAGATACAATTTATAAAACAATTGAAAACAACTTCTTTACAGGAACTGAGTCATATAAGCTAAATGAATATTAGCATCAGAACTCACATGATGAGATGCCAGACATGGTGGTGCACTCCTTTAATCCCAGCACTCACGAGGCAGAGGTAGAAGCATCACCATGAGTTCGAGGCCACCCTGAGACTACATAGTCAATTCCAGGTCAGCCTGAGCTACAGTGAGACCCTACCTCAAAATACAAAAAAAAAAACAAAAAAACAAAAAAAACTGTCATGATGAAACAAAAAGTTGTAGTAGTTTGAGTTTGAATGTATGACATGCTTTTTAATGTTTATTATTATTATTGACAAGATGTTCCATATGGATACATTCCACTGGGTATGCTCATTAGTGGGGTTGCAGGTATTCCCCATGGGGTTGTAGTTTATGCATTGTGGGAGCAGTAGTCAGTTATTTTGGGGGAGAGGGAATGCCTCTGGGCATATTATCTCAATCTGTGGCACTTACAATCTTTCCGCCCCCTCTTATGCAAAATTCCCTGAGCCGTGGTGGGTGAGTTTTAAGTCTACTTCAGTGATGAGCTCTTAGGAGACTCTGGATCTCTGCTTTGGTAGGTGTTGAATATCCCCATCATCTGTCTCCTTCACCCTGGTGCTGATTATCAAGTTCAACATGGAAGCAGCACTCTTGCTCATCTCCTCATTCCTCTGTGGATTCAGCTGTGGCTCGGCTGAAGTGCAAGTGGTAGCTTATCTCCTCCTGTCTCAATACCTTCTGAAAAAGAACAGATTCTTGAATGGAGAGTGAAGTCAGCATAGTTTAAATGATATAGACATTATTAACTTAGGGAGAATTTGGTGAGTATAATCCCTGTTTTAGCCAAAGACTAGTGAGAACTTGCCACTGCAGAGCATAATCTTTGCATAGGATTCTGATCTGGTTCCCAATGCCAGATATGGGCTCATTTATGCTGAGTAGATCTCTTAGCCAATCAGAAAGCTATTGATTACCCACTGAGGCTGTGTGCCACTATTGCACTGGCACGTACATTTTGTCAGGGTGTTTGCTTCTGAATAGCTTAGACCTCTGGTTTCTCAGAGTTGTTGGCCATTTTCCCCAAATAGCTCAGGTACTAGACAGGCTAACTGTCTGGGGACTGGCTTTCTTCTGAATTTCAGCCAGGTCTCTCCATGATCTGTGTCAGCAGCATATGGTGCCTTCAGCAATATGGTCTTAGCTTTTGCCTTAAGGCAGGTAATCTAGTGCTTTGACAGAAAGCTGTCTTGATTTGGGGACCTTGTTTTATTAAAATTGAGTATGGAACTTAAGCCCCCAGCAGGCTGATTCCTGCTAGACGGAGTGTGTCACTGAGCAAATCTAAATTCCAGCTTGTTGCATCCAGGTTCACATTGCTGGCAGAAATCATCCAACCAAGAGCAGCTTGTGGGGTGGCAGCGGGGGGGGGGGGGGGTTATTTTGGCTTATAGACTCAAGGGAAGGAAGGAAGCCCCATGATAACAGGGGTAAATGATGGCATGAGAAGAAAGTGGACATCACCTCCTGACCAGCATCAGGTGGACAACATCAACAGGAAAGTATGCCAAACACTGGCAAGAGGAAACTGGCTATAATACCCATAAGCCCACCCCCAAAAATACACTGCCTCTAGGGGGCTTTAATTCTCAAATTTCCATCAGCTGGGAACCTAGCTTTCAGGTCACTAAAGTTTATGGGGGACACCTGAATCAAACCACCACACAGCCCAAAGGTCTACAGAGGAGTCTGAGCCCTGGCAGTGTCGTGTTTGTTGGTGGTGGTGTTTGCTTGTTGCGCTTGTTTCTCTCTGCTTGGATATATGGACGCAGCTTCTTCCGCCATTGATGGAACTTCCCCTGGACCTGTAGGCTGAAATAAACCTATCCCTTCCCTCAATTGTGTCTGGAAGTTCACTGCAGGAGTGTGGAGCTGGCTGCAACTACATGCCATATATTTGTCGAGAAATTAACCTTCTGTAAATATCGAAACCTATTTTGTTTAATATTCATAATTATTAAAACTTTGAGCATAAATAAAATTTCAGGAAAAGTAAAGAATAATTAGAAGGGGCTGGAGAGATGGCTTAGTGGTTAAGGCAGTTGCCTGCGAAGCCTAAGAATGCATGTTTGAATCTCAGGTCCCACATAACCAGATGCAAGTGATGCAAGCGTGCAATATCCCACATGCACAAAAGGGGGCGCACAAGTTTGGAGTTCATTCACAGTGGCTGAAAAGCCCTGGCACATCCTCTCTCTCTCCCTCTCTCTCAAAAAAAATTGTTAAGAAATTAAAACAAGAATAATTTTAATAATTAATCCACAGCAAAAGAATCCATAAAAACATACTATCAAGTAAGTTTTGCTCAAGTATGTTACTTTACGTTGATTTTTATATCAAGAGGACATAGATTTGTATCAAGATAAAAGGAATAAATTTTAGTGATATATTAGGATAAACATGTGTATATATTTATATTTCACTGGCCAAAATAAGCAGTGAGTAACGGTTTGATAAATATGTGATATCATATTTCTGTCAGTGATCAGCAGCATATATCACATAATGCCATAGTAATATGATGGAACTGAAAAATTCCCACCATCTAGTCATATGGTAGCTGTCATAACATCATAGTGCAATATATTACTTGTGTTTTTGATGATGGGGATAAAGGTAAGTAATATAAAATGGATGGTTATTTAAAGTACAGCACAAAAATTATATACAGCACATAATACTGATGATAAACTACCATGTTACTGACATAGTTTTACTATAGTATACAACTGCTGTTGTGTTAGAACACATTCCCTCTGGTAGTGAATAGGAGAGATGGGTCAGGTACTTTCATATTCCATATTATAAAAATATATTTGGAGGTGGAAAGATGGTCAGTGGTTAAGCTGCTTTCCTTCAAAGCCTAAAGACTGGGGTTCAATTTCCCAGTACCCACATAAAGCCAGATGCGTAAAGTGGCACATACATCTGGAGTTTGTTTGCAGCAGCTGGAGGCCCTGGCATACCCATTTTCTCTGTCCAATTCTCTTCTCTCTTTCTCTGCTTGAAAATGAATAAATAATAATATTTTTAATTTCAGCTGGTGCCGTTTTGAGGTATGATGTTGTGGTTCTCTCCTTAGGATCTGAGTCTATCTGAAAAAAAGGAGCAGATTCTCCAATAGAGAGTAAAGTTAGCACAAGATAAATGGGATAACCCTTATTTTTTTATAGAGAATTTAATAGGTGTAGGCCCTTTTGTAGCCCACAACTTGTGGCAGCTTGATAATGGAGAGCAGGCTCATGTTTGGATATGGTTCTGACTTGTTTCCCAGCTCCAGCTATGGGTCCCGTTCCACTAAACGGATCAGTTAGCCTAATCAAGAGCAGTTGGTTTCCCACCATGGCTGTGTGCACTATTGCACTTGTGTGAGCATCACAGCAGGTTATTTGCTGCTAAGTAGGTTAGACCATGAGTTGCTTGGACAGATATTGGTCATTTCCCTCAGTAACCCATGTAGCACCTTCTGGCACTAGACACGCTGACTGTCTGGGGACTGACTCTCTTCCAACTTCCAGCCATGCCATTCTAATCTGCATGTCAATCACATAAGGTATCTTCAGCAGTAGGGTCTTACCATTAGCCTTTGGTGGGTCATCAAGTACTCTGACAGAAATCTGTCTTTCTTTTAGGAAACCTTGTAGGTCTCTCTGATCATAAGAAGAGAGCCACCCCCATCATACCTCAAAAGGGCCCCGGCTGAAACTAAGAAAAATTGGCAAAACAAGCAAGGGTGCTGTTTTCCTGATGAACTGGATACCAGCACAAGGGGGAAGGAGATCAGCACAGAGAAAAATCAACTCCTACCAAATCAGAGAGCCAGAGCCTCAGAGGCCCCCAACACCTCATCACTGAAGCAGACCAAAAATAAACCCAACATGGTTCAGGGAAATTTTGTGGAAGAGGGGGGTGGAAAGAATGTCAGAGCCACATGTTGGGTCATGATATGCAGAGACATTTATCTTACCCATAACTGTGGGATAACTCCACAATGCATGACCCATATACCTCAACAAGGAGGGGCCAAGGGGAGGGGGTAGGTCACGGATGAGCCTAATAATGGTACCAAACTGACTGTATTTGCTGAATACAAAACTAACTAATAAAGAAAAAAAATAAAAAGCTCATTGTGGATGACAGCCACGTGCTGGTACTGGGAGTTACAGGTCAGTGCCCATTAAGAGAAGGAAGAAAAAGATAACTAACATAAGAGTTAGAAAGAAAAGAGAGAGAGAGAGAGAGAGAGAGAGAGAGAGAGAGAGAGAAGCTGTAGAAGATTAAGGTCAGTCTTTATCATACCCTCTCCAGTGTCTTGTGACTCAGGTGTACCCTCTAAGGGCCTGGTGAAGGTTCAACCATTTGCTCTGCCTTTTAGGATGTAGAATTTTATGGTACCATTGTTGTTTAGGTCTAGATTTGTGTCTCTCACCCCCTCCCTTGCCTTCTCCTCCCTCCCCACCCACCCTATTGTCTAGTCCTCAAGATGTTTCCTGGGTATGTTGGCATCTTGGGTAGATTCAGGTTGGGGGCTATAAATGAGTAAGGCTATGCGGCAATTATCTTTCCGTCATTGGGTAAGTTCACTGAGAATGATCTGTTCCAGGTTCAACCATTTTTTTTTTTTCAAATTTCATTGTGTCACTTTTTTCTTACTGCTGTGTAGAATTCCATTGTGTAGCTATACCACATCTTAGTTATCCATTCTTCTAGTGATGGACATCTGGGTTGATTCCAGCTCTTAGCTATTACGAATCAAGCTGCTATAAACATGGTTGAGCAAATCTCTGTGGACTGAGGCTTAAAGGTTTTAGGGTAGATGCCCAGTAAGGGAATAAGTGGGTCTGTTGGTAACTCTATAGTCAGCTTTTTCAGGAGTCTCCATATTGCTTTCCAAAGTGGTTGTACCATCTTACATTCCCACTAAGAGCAGATGAGGGTTCCTATTTCTCCACATCCTTGCCAGCATTTGTTTTCATTTGATTTTTTGATGTTTACTATCCTTACTGGGGTAAGGTGGAATCTCATATTTGTTTTAATTTGCATTTCCCTGATGATTAGGGATGATGAACATTTTCTTAAGTGTGTGTTTGCCGTTTGTATTTCTTCCTCTGTGAACTGCCTGTCCAGTTCTTTGCCCCATTTTGTGAGTAGGTTGTTTGACTTTTTATTGTCTAGGTTTTTGAGTTCTTTGTAGATTCTAGAGATTAGGCCTCTGTCAGTTGGATATTCAGCAAATATTTTCTCCCATTCTCGGGTGAAGAACACAGAGAACAATCAACTCCTACCAGAGACACAGAGGCTCCAAACACCTCAGCACTGGAGCAGACCAAAAATGAACCCAACATGGCTCAGGGAAATTTTGCGGAAGAGGGGGCAGAAAGAATGTCAGAGCCACATGTTGGGTCATGATATGCAGAGACATTTCCTCCTACCCATAACTATGGGCTAACTCCACAATATACCCATATACCTCAATAAGGAGGGGCCAGGGAGAGGGGTAGGACATGGACAAGCCTAACAATGGTACCAACTTGACTGTATTCACTGAGTACAAAGCTAATTAATAGAAAATATTATAATAATATTTTTAAAAACACATTTGTATCCCATACTATAGAAATGCATCTGCATACACATGTTACTAATAGCTTAGCATGTACTCACTTAATGGTTTGCTTCTTCTGAATTAACTCACCAGCTCAAGTGGTTCCTGGAGAAAGACAGAGTTGATAAGAACAGATACTAACTAGACGGTATTCTAAGGAGTGCCTGAGAAAGAAGAAAGAATGAAGGAATGATAATAAAAACGAAACATAGATGTTAGTTTCAGACATCATAAGTTGGAGAAATGTGGTTGAACCACCTGACAAGAAGGATGAACCTGAGCTCTGGAATGAGCTGACCACCTTTGTCCACCCCAGTCCTACCACCACATAATCTTTTAGGTGATGTTCTTTTTAGGACAGTTGTCTTCCCAGATTTAAGAGCCTCCCAGGTAAATGAAACTTAAACATTCAGTCTCTGACTCTGTCGGTCTTTGTGGTGCTGGGGTCCTGGTCACATATTCTGGTTACTCTGTCAGAATATCCTGCCACTCCCCAGTAAGAAACTGACAGAAAGATGAGTCACAAATGATGCATGAGCTAGAGTACTCTGGGGTTCTTGGCTAGGAAACTCCCAAGTGGCCACCCAATCGTTCCCCTTGTTGGGACTTTCCCTGTCTGGGATGAGCACTCAACATTGTTTTTATGCAACCATTAATTGGCTCTTCTGAGTTGGTTTCAAGTTGAAGGCTTGTCTGTTATCAGATCTTTCTGCTTTGCTTGGCTCTCCTTCCTGGCTTCTGGCTGGTGTGGGCCCTGATTGAAAGGTGCATTTCCGGTTTGTTCTGCTTCTTCTGTTAGGTTCGTTTCAGAGCTCTGATGGTTAGAATGTGTGGCACAGCCTCCCTTGCTGGTGACAGCCCCTTGGGGCATGTTGCAGCAATGGGTTTGACTATGTTTGTTTACTCATTTAGGAAAAAAAAATAGTATCCATTTGCTGACTTCCCTTGTATTTCAGGAGAGCAGATGTTGTTTGTATCCAAAAGTGCAATTACAGGGCTAGCATATAATAATTTTTGGCTCTGTATTTTCTCTCTCTTCTGCCATCTTGCTTACACAGGATAGTTCACTGTCCAAGGTCATTGGAAGTGCTGATATCTGGTCAAGATCTTGTTGGAATATAATGCTCTGTAACTCTCAGACGTTTGTGAGACAAAGGGAAATTGAAAAAAAAAAATCAATGACTGTCAAGTTTGACAAGGACTTATCACAGACAAGAACTTTATAACAAGGACTTACAACAGATAAGAACTTTATAGTTTAACAATGTGTGGACAGATAATCTGAATTTGTTACTTTACATACTTTGGATTCTTTAAATAAGTTGGTAAATTTGCTCTTATGCTACTCTGCCTCATGATGTTAAGGAAGGAAATAAGTAAGTAGGAGAGAAAGGGGTGTAAAGAAGAATATAAGCATGAGGGTATATTTTTGGGAAGGAAGGTTAAAAAGAAAAGCAAATTTGTTTTGGTAAGGAAGGATTTTTGTAGATAAAATAAGAAGTCTTCCTAAGATAAAGTGACTGAATTTTTCCAAAATGGAAAAGGAAAGCTGAGGACAAAACCAGGAATCTTAAGCACGTCACAGAAGTTCTGTATAAGTCACATATGGTATTTGGAGGATTAAAGTAGAGATGGTATATGTATAATGATTAAAGTCACTGAAATCCCTAAAGTACTCTAACAGGTATTTATTTTTCAATACCAATTTTCTTTACGTCACCCCCAGGACAGACAAAATTCAATTCAAGAATTGAGTCCAGGTGGCCTTGGCCTAAGAGATGTCCTTCCATACCTGTTAATTGCTTTAAATAGACCATAAAGACTTTTATTGGTGTTAACTACTTGACACTGGTTTCTTATCCTTCTAACATGGGATCAGGCCCACCAACTGGGACAGAACTCATCCTGGCAATGAAGGACAGTTGAAAACAAGCCACCAGACCATTAACCAGTATCTCCATCAAAGACAATTATTCTGGAACAAGGAGGAAGTTCTCAAAATAGAGATTAACTCATGCTGGATTTGATGACATATGCTTATATTCCATGCACTTGGGATGCTGAAATAGGAAAATGAGTTCAAAACCTGCTTGGGTTACTCTGTCTCAAAGCCAACAAGAAAAATTTGACGTCATTGTGCCAGGATTTACAAAAGTAACTGAACTTGAGAGATTATAGAGAAACAATTCTTAGGCACAGTTATCTACACTAACTAAATATCTTTTCCCCTTCGCTCCTACTTATACTCTATTTATGTTTGTTTCAGTTGCGGACATGTTTCAGTTTTTTTCATACTAAGTCATATGCTGTTGCATATGGTGTGCTGTGATGTGCACAAGTCTGTAAAGAATTTTCTCACTGACAAAAAGTCATGCTGACAATCAACCAGGTGTATGGTGACAATATGTCATCTTTCATATAATTAGCAATGATATGGGATAAAAGGGAAGGTTAGGGGTAATTTTATATTCTGTATTATAAAGACACATTTGTACTCCAGATTCTACAAATAAATATGCACACACATGCTATTAATTACTTAGCATGCACGCACACACACTGTTAATGGTTTGTTTAATCTAAATTAGTCCAACCCCAGTCCCTGCTAGCTAACACTAACTAGATTCATCAAGAAGAGAATAAAGATGACTCTTTGAGAAGGGAACAAGGAAAGTGTAAAAGGAGTGATAGAGAGGCACAGATACCACTAGTCTTAGACAGGGTGTCTGACCACTTGACCAGAGGAACAAGACCTCCAAGAGCTCCAGAACAGCTGCCTGCCTTTGTCCACTCCATCCCGGCCACTCTCTGATCTACTGGCTGGGCATGGAATGTAAGACAGTTCCCTGCTACATTCTCAGATTGCAGGGTCACTAAGTGAAGTGTAACTTAAAGATTCAATTCCTGCATCTGCTTCCTGGTCTTTGTGGTGACAAGCTGTTTTATTACAGTCACAGTGCTTACTTACTAAGGAATTTTTTTCTCTAAAGCAGTATGCCTCGGTAGGCTGGTGGCAACTTCACACCTCCACATAGATACACGATTTGATAGCAACGAACTAGCACTCGAAAGCAGCAAGGCGAATGAATGAAAAATGAGTCAATACTAAACTAAATATGAGCATTCATGCCTTTCATTTTTCCAAAGGAGTGGGAAAATCATGGCCACACAAAACCATGAAGACGGATGTTTATAACGTGCACATGAGTGTTTATAGCAGCTTTATTCACAGTTGTCCAAACTTAGAAAGAAGCACAGTCGCTTTTACTATATGCTCAGTGAGTGGGTAAACAATTGTCCATCAAGGCACCAGAATATTATTTAGCAATGAAAAGAAATGAGCTATCAAATCTCGAAGAAGAAAAAAAAAATAACACAAATGAAACTGAAGTGAATATTGCTCAGTTCAAAGAAGCTAGCCAGAAAACGTATAATGAACTGTGTGCCATTCTGGAAAAGACAAAATGAAGACAACAAAAAGGTCAGGGCTGGGGGCCTAGTGGCCAAGAGCTGAGGAGCACGTATAGCCTGTGAATTTCAGTGCAGTGAACTACTCTATATAATACTGTAATGTGTATTGTTATGAAATCATTGAAGTTTTCCAATGTATGCTCGAGAACTTTCAAGAGAGAGATGAATGTAAAGAAAATTTAGTGAAAGTAATGATGTCCAGAAGGCATGGGAGATTTTTCAGTGGGTTAGAGTGCTTGCTATATAAGCATAAGGGCCTGAGATAACATGTTTGAACCCTGGTATCCACATAACATGCTGGTCATGGGCAGCATACCTGCAACTCTAATCCTGTGACGAGTAGAGACATGAGAATCACTTAGGTTTGCTACACAGCCAGTTTGACCCAGAGCATCCATTCCAGGTTCACTGAGGAACTCGACCTCACAGAAACATGCAGCTGAGTGATAGAGGAGGACACTTGACGTTCTCCTGTGTCCTCCACCCGCATGCACATGGGGCACAGCATCTGCAGCTGTACATACACGCAGTACACACACACACACACACACACACACACACACACAGACATATGTACACTATACTACAAATACTACTCAAATACATATGCATCATAAATGGAGAGAGGGCTGGAGAGATTGCTTAATGGTTAATGCACTTACCTATGAAGCCCAAGGACCCATGTTCAATGCTCCAGATCCCACATAAGCCAGATGCACGAAGGTGAGGCAAACACAAGGTCGCACATGCCCACTAGGTGGCACAAGCATCTGGATTTTGATGGCAGTGGCTGAGGCCCTGGTGCTAATTATCTGTCTCACCTTCTGTCTCTCTAAAAAAAAAAAATAATAATAATAATTTTAAAATATTAAAAAAGGAAAGAAATAATGGCTAAATTCCTAAATATGTTTTAGACAGATACAAGGCTCAATAAATTCCAAGTGTTAAAAATATAAAAAGGAATAAGATTGGATATGATAGCCTAATTTCTGAAAGACCAAGTATAAGTAAAATCATGATGACAGGAAAATAAATAATGATTCTGATGTACAGGAGATTAACCTGCAATGTGAGATAGAAAAATTAAATTTAAAAAATATATATTTGCATGGGAAGAGAAAGGGGGCAGGGATTTATGAGGCAAAGGGACCTCTTGCCACTGCAAAGGAATTCCAGAAGTATGTTCCAACCTTGTGCCTCTGGCTTATGTGGATCCTAGGGATTAAACCTAGGCCTTTTGGCTTTGCAGGCAAGTGCTTTAGTCACTAAGCCATCTGCTCTGTAAGAAATTTAAATATATTAAGTGGAAGATTATGCAATTAAGAGATTTGAACGCCCCTAAAATGGGCATAACAAGATGGCTAACGAGTCTTGGGATACAGATCAATAGCAGAGTACTTACCTAGCATTTGTGAGGTCTTGGGATAGATCCTTAGCACTAAAAACCAAAAGATCTCTACTAATATAAAATATGTATTCATCCCCTTCATGGAAACACAAAATACCATTATGCATTCACTGAAATGGCTAATGTGAGAAAAACTGTGAATGCCTTGTTCTCTTGAAGATCTACCATATGCTTTTGGTGCTAGTAGCGAAAGTGACAGAATCAACTTAGAAATCTGTTATTGCATCTCGGAAAATTGTCGCCCTGTTTCTACTTATTTGTATATATCAAATAAAAATGTGCACATATGTACATTTAAAACACATGTAAGAATATTCATGAAGTCAGATTTTTTGATCGTCTTAGCTGGAAGCTCCCCAAATATCTGCCACCAGAGAAAAGAGTAATAAACAGTAGATTGTAGTGGGTGGGGAGCATTTGACACCACAAACACAAATGAGCTGGAGCACTAAATGGGCCACCTAGACCCCACCCTCCAAGGCTCAGGGACCATTGTTAAAGAGGGGTCATAAAGAATATAAGAGTGGGGCCAGAGAGATGGCTTAGTGGTTAAGCGCTTGCCTGTGAAGCCTAAGCACCCCAGTTTGAGGCTCTATTCCCCAGGACCCATGTAAGCCAGATGTACAAGGTGGCACATACATCTGGAGTTTGTTTGCAGAGGCAATGGTACCATAAAATTCTACTTACTAAAAGACAGACCAAGTGGCTGATCCTTCACCAGGCCCTTACAGGAAACACCTGAACCACAAGACACTGGAGAGGGTAGGATCAAGACTAACCTTAATCTTTTACATCTTCCCTCCCTCCCTCTCCCTCTCCCTCTCCCTCTCTCTTCTCTCTAACTCTTGTATATTAGTTATCTTTTTCCTCATTTTCTTAGTGGGCACCGACCTGTAACTCCCAGTACCAGCATGGGACTATCATCCACAATGAGCTTTTGATCACAGAGACCTACAAGGTTTCCTAAAAGACAGACAGATTTCTGTCAGAGTACTTGATGACCCACCAAAGGTTAGTAGTAAGACCCTACTGCTGAAGACACCTTATGTGGTTGACATGCAAAATAGAATGGCATGGCTGGAAGTTGGAAGACAGTCAGTCCCCAGACAGTCAGCGCGTCTAGTCCCAGAAGGTGCTACATGGGCGACTGGGGGAACATGACCAATATCTGTCCAAGACTTGGCATTTTAAAAGTGTCCAAACTACTGAGTGAGTAGGTTTGTGAGACACACATGGGCTGTAGGTCTGTGGTCTCTGATTTGATAAAACATGTATAATGTCATCACTAGATATTATGGGTAAAATAGGAACAAGTATAGTCTCAGAGGCAGGAAGGATTTCTGATTCAGGCTGCCAAAAATAGACTCCCTTCCAAAGTCATTCAGAAGCCTTACTGGAAAAAAAAAAAAAAAAAAGAGGAAGTACAGAGAAGCCACACACACTTTCTTCTTTATATCACAAAGACATTCCCAGAGAGGAGGGTAGTTCATTGATACAAGGACCATGTCATCCTATCTCTATATATGCTCTCTCTCTCTCTCTTTCTCTCTGAATTCTCTAGGCATGAGCATACACATACACATTCAGGCTGTTTAAGATGCATTTACATTTTCATACACATCTTATAATGTAATTCTTGTGTGGCTTTGCATTTCACACCTCAGCCTATGGGCTTTTCTTCTATGTTAGGTCATGCCACTCATTTAATTTTACTCCTTCTGAAAAATTGGCCCAAGCATAAGATATTGGAAATAAAGAAATGTGTGTGTTTGTGGTGATTAAATGGTAAACAGGAACAATGAAATATAACTTAAAAACTTCATGTCTATATGCCTATGGAAATTAAAGTACTGTGTATCAGTCATTTAGTCAAGCTAAATTAAAATACTATTCTAAATTATGTTTACTTTGTTAACAAAAACAATTTTAGCCTAAGGGAAAAAAAAAACAGGCTTTTTTTCTAAAGTAAGAAATTTCAACAAGCATAAGTATTCACAGGTTTTCTTTTCTTTCTCCCTTTTCTTTCCTCTTGTCTTTCCCTTCCCTTCCTCGCCCATCCTGCTATCCCTCTCCCCTTTCCTTTCTTTCCTTTGTGTTACCATATTGGGAATGAAGAGTAGGGCTGTATATTCTAGGCATGTGTTCTATCAGAGTGCTGTAACCCTAGACCTAAGCATTTAAAAAAAAACTATTTCATTAAAAGGTTTGTATCCTTTATTTATTAACCACAAACACTTTCTTTTAAATACCTTTGAGGATATGCAAGACTAGATTGATCTTTCTTTTCTGATATTCACCATATTTTATTTATTTATTTAGGGTTTTGTTCTGAATTCGTTGCATATCCTTTTGTGTAAAAATGTTAGTATATTGACTTCAGATGGAGAAAGTCGATAGTCAGGGAACCTTGAGAACAAAATTGAATGAGTCACTTTACAAACGCCTTTCTGTTCTGTACCTCAGGATCCTTTTCTCTCACTCAGAGAGCATGACTCCTCGGGCTAAGATAAATGCTCAAAATTTCATGCAAGACTTTCAGAGTAATGCAGGTTTATTAAGCTCTGCTTGCAGCATTGTTACAGATGGTCTGAGAGCCGGTGGAGTCTGGCAGCAAAGGCCACATGCGGAGTGGCTAGCAAACCCATTGGCCTGTGCAGTTGTGCATTGCGCTCTTGGTTCTAATTATGTCCTAGGGGCAATGTTGCCTAGTTACAGAAGAAAATCTCAGGGTAACAGGAAGGGAAACTGGAACATCTTGACTATAGGGCAGAAAGGATGGCAAAGCTCTTTCGGCTGTTATGATTATTATTATTGCTAATAGAGGTGTGGTGTGTATTTGTGTTTATAAAAATGGGAGGAGGGGTAGATACCCCCATCTTTGAGAGAACTGCCCCAGGGTGAAGCAGAAGGATTGTGCACCTACTATAACAGGATTAAAAAGTCAGAAAAATGTGGGTACACCTGCTGTCACATTAAACATTCAAGAATAGAAAGCATATAACTTAATGACTTAACTACTACTTACTTGTGATGAGAGGTATTCATTTGAATTCGATATTGATAAAGATGTTGACATAGTCAAAAATTTGGAGAACGAGGGGCAGGGAATATCCATCACTAAAAAGTCAAGAGTGTTGGTCAAGGCTGAAGGAACAGGTGGCTAATGGGTTTCTAGATTCCATTAGAACTACTTTGCAGCTTTAGCAGATTTCAGCACTCAGTGTTTCATAGAAGCCATGCATTGAATGTGCTCTTGGTTGGGACTTTTCCTTGTGCACATCCAAGGAAGAAACTGAAATAATAGCGTAATGATTAATAACTGAGACAAGGCGGCACAAAGTCTGAACTCCATAGAGGAGGCTGTAAAGTCAGAATAGAGCAGAATGTTGAGAGAGTGGGGACTGTGGTCAAGAGGTCAAGAACCTGTATTTTTTATTTCAAATTAAATGTCTCCTGTGTAGTCATGTGGTCATGAAAAATGAAGAACAAGGTCACTGGGAATAAATGATACATCAAAGAAATATAAGACCTAGGAGTTGAGTGGGATACATGAAATTGCACCAGAATGATGGCCATATGGGTACTGTGGCAGGACCTCAGACAAAAGCAAATTAAAATTCACCAAAATGCAACCTTAAGCCAAAATAATAGTTCTCTCACAGAAAATCTGGCAAAAAGCATATAACACTCATAACTTGCATCCAGCTGAGTTTTAATCAAAATTCCTCTCTCTCTCTTTCCTGTTGGTTATTAACATAGAATTGTACAGCTCTCTCTGTCTCTATCATTGCTAGGTTTGATACTTTTCTAAGGGCTCAGTAAAATGCAGATAGGTGAAATCTATTTCCTCCTGAAATAGTTACCAAACTTGGGCTAAGTTTCTAATAAAAAAATGTTCCATCATGCTAATGTATCTTCCTGCTGTGGAATGCAGATCATCCTGGAATATTCCCTGAATTTTCAGACACTCGCTCCTTTCTACCTTACAGAGAGTCCAAGTACCCTCTACTTTCAGATCCCTGCTTGGAAAGCAGCAATGTTGTATTTTCTGGTGATAACTTAAATGGCTCAGATAAATGCTTCTAACATCTTACTCAGATGTCTTTTACACCTCTTCCTCGTTTTTTTTTTATTCAGAATTAGTTTTTTAAATAGTGTATAATAAAAATCAAGTGAAAACAATAAAGTAAAATGTTACAAAGCAACAATTTGTGAGCTGATGCTGTATAGGATATATAGAAACAGACAAAACGACATGTGAAAATCAATCAGGTTAACATTTCCATTCACAGGTTTTTTTAAAATTTTTTTCTACAGGCTTTTTATATAACAAACAGACACCTAGATCAGCCATCAAGCTATGGTGGAAGTGTGCACTCCAGAAGCAACCACGGAGAAGCAATTGACCTTTCTGTGTAGAAACCAAAGCCTGAAGCTTCATGCTCAGGAAAGATGAACTATTAAAATTCAAATGCACTTTTCTAGGTTGCTATGACCTTCCAGTTTCTGTTTCAAAACCTTTAATAGTGGGCTAGAGAGATGGCTTAGTGGTTAAGCACTTGCCTGTGAAGCCTAAGGACCCTGGTTCGAGGCTTGATTCTCCAGGACCCACATAAGTCAGATGCACAAGGTGGTGGTGGATACATCTGGAGTTCATTTGCTGTGGCTGGAGACCCTAGCATGCCCATTCTCTCTCTATCTCACTCGCTCTCTCTCTTTCTCTCTCCTCTGCCTCTTTCTCTCTCTGTCTGTCGCTCTCAAATAAATAACTAAAAATAAACAAAAAAATTTAAGTCCAGAAAATCAAAATTTCTTTGAAGGACACTTTTGTTTTACCTGTTGTTCAGTGGGCTTAAAGACACACACCTCCCTACTATGCTTAGATGCATACACACACACACACACACACACACACACACACACACACAAATATATATATAGTCACTGTTGTAGCCCACATTCTTTCTTTCTTACAGCAACCCAGAACCAGTGTTCATGAGCCTGGACTTCACTCTTTTGGCAGCTGAACAAACAGGGCAAGGAACTTATATCTACCTTCCTGGAGAAATGGACATTATCAAAAGCAGATATGTAAACATGAAAGGCAGAGGTTAATGAGTAATACCCCAAGTGTTGATGTTGCTTGTTTACTTTACTTATTTATTGTATGCATGTGATGATAAAGATACTGGGTTGTGAATGAACAGAAAACCTGCCACAAATTTACTTAAATGATTTTAAAAATTCATAAGGATCCCAAAAGATATAGCTCTTCTTTTTCTCTATCTATTACTAGTCTAAGTCTTTATATTTTTAAGGAAGATTCCTCCTTGAAGTTTTAGGATCTCTTCCAAAGTGGTATAGAGCTTCATTCTTTCTTGTCTATGCATGAGAAGAAGAGGAGAAAAGAGAAAAAATGTAACTTCAGGCCTAACATTTCCTGTGTTGAATTAGGCCACATACCTATCACTGTAAGAATAACATTTTTCAGAATATGGGGTACTGTGATACACTTAGACAACTTTGTGACTTCTGGAAGTAAAGGATACTCACAATCAACCAAATTCAAATGGGCTTCAAGTAAAGAAAAGATAATATCTGTAGACATATTTCTATATAATAGTAAAAAAATCTATGGAGCTCATTATAACTGGTATTCTTTTCTTTTTTGCAGAAAGCCTAAATAAGCTCATTTATACATCATAGAAGGGCTCAAAAGCAAGGGGACACAGTGCACTAAAGCAATGTTGTGTGACTTTTCCCGAGGAGATATGAACAAATCTCTCTCCAGATAGGGCACTGATGACAGACAAAAAAAAAAAAAAAACCAATAATAACAACAATAACAAAAAAACAACAACACCCATGCCCAATCCAGCATAGTGGACCAGTTAATTTCATGGGGTTAATTACAGGAGAAGATCTACTCTCTCATAGTGATATAACTAAAAGCCTTACCACAGGGTGGGTGACAGGTGATGAAAGCGATATTCCTTGAGCTTCCTGCCCAACTTTCAGGCATGGAAAGGTCTCCTATCCACAGGAGCTGTTTGTGTCTTATGTAACCTTGGGGAGAGGATTTATGAGTTTTGTGACTATTTGATTAGCTTCCTGAGACTAAAGCCTCTCCCATTCCTCCAGAAGAGTGTTTCAATTTGGAGGAAATACTTTCATAACAGCCTGGTAGCTTAAAGAGATGGCAAGAGAATTCCTTTCTAGAAATCTTTATACTGGAAAAGGCAAAAAGTTCTTATTTGTTATTCAGTTATTTGTTCTATTGCTTTCCCATAAATTAGAACATATTTCAGTCATGGCTTTTAGTTACTTCTCTCGTTGTTGTGACAAAATGACACAGTGAAAGCAACTTAAGGAGGGTAGGGTTCTATTTGGCTCTCAGTCTGAGAGTGGAAAAGCAGGAGCGTGGGGTCCCTGGTCACAGCGTGTCAGCAGTCGGGAAGCACAAAGAGAAGAATGGCGATGCTCACGTATCTTCCTCTTGATTCAGGACCCCAGTACATGAGACGCCATGGCCACATTCAGGTGGAGTGTTCAATCCTCACGTAAACCACTCTGGACACATCTTCAGAGGCATGTCCAGTGGGGTGTTTCCTAGGTGATTCTATATCGGTTGAAGTTGAAGACGAAGACTAGTGATCACACCAGGGTACTGCTCACCTAGGGAAAAAATGTTCTATCTTCACTTTTACCCAAGTTTGTTGGAGTAATATCTGGCTAATGGTACTGAAATGGACTATTTAATAGAACTTCAATAATGATTTTTTTTGGAAGAACTTACATGGAACAAGCGTGATTTTTGGCCCCTCATCTGCACTACCTCTACTAACTTTTCTATCTAATCACTTTTAACAAAGTGCTTAAATTGCAGACTTCAACCAAGAAAATGGAAATTTGATTAAATATTTGGAAAATAACTTGTGTATCCAATGGCTAGTTGGCCACATCAGTTCTGCTATATCTATGGTTGAAGTGTTTGTTTAAATTATTTATTTATTTCCAAGCAGACAGAGAGAAGAGGTAGGGCACACCAGGGCCTCTAGCCTCTGCAAATGAACTCCAGATGCATATGCCACTTTGTGCATCTGGTTTTACATGGATACTAAGGAATCAAACTCAGGAATCAAACTCATTATTCTTTTCAGGCAAGTGCCTTATCTACTGAGCCATCTCTCCAGCCCCTATGTCTGAACTTTTACACAAGGAAGAAATATATATGTAATTTAAACTTCCCTTTATGTTGCATTCACACTTACATAAGCTAAAGACATTCAAATTTGGAAGATCACATTCATGTTCTTTGGGTAAAGAAATCATTTGGGTTAACTCTGAAATACATTTCCAATATAACATTGTCATTGTTTTCTCTAAGATGTCAAATATATGATTTCTCATGTTCTTAGGATCTAAATCTGATGGTATTCAAACTGTAGATAAAGCAGGAGGTAGGTATTTTGCATTAAATATAAAGACTCTTGAAAGCTTGAAGACTCCTCTTCTCTAAAAATATTCCTTGTAACTGCTCCCACCTCAACTTTATCATCTTTTGTGTTACCCCATTAAGTGCTGAAATTCATGTCTAAAAGAATCCTGTTATGTGCAAGTATGAAAAAGAAACAAGGTGAAGATGGAAATGTGCTCATATATCTTCCCATGCTGCTTCTCGGTTCTCTCTCCTCCTATGTCCATTCTTCACACCTCATCCACCCCCTTTACTTTTATAAGTACACCTTAAATACAGGTTTACAAGAGCATGCTCTTCAAAGCATGGCCCTGAACTGGGGAAGTTGGCCATAAATAATTGGAGGTGAAATGGGAAGGAAAAGCTCAGTGCTTCTGCCTCATACGGCTTTGGGAATGAAGGTGTTCATATATGAGAAGAACAGGTTTGTGAAAATAGGCACAAAAATTCCTATGAAAAAAAGGCAAACTTTGGCTTGGATCCAGGAACATGACTTATTCTTGTGGGTAGAAAGAGCCTCATCTCTACTATGTATGGGGAGAAGTGCTTAGAATGAGCCTCATCTCCATTACATATGGGGGTGGTGGGTAGAATGAGCCTCATCTCCATTATATTTGGGGGAGGTGGGTAGAATGAGCCTCATCTCCATTTTATATGGGGTGCAGAGAAGAACATATAGGAAATATCCAAGGCCAAATGCAGTCATGAGAATGAATGAAATCAGCAAAAAATTGAACCCCAATCACAAATTAGTTCAGCCAAGAATAAAAGGCTTTGAATTGAATATCTTTAATAAGAGTCATTAAGTCAGAATAAATAGGCTTGAAAGAGCAAAGCAAATGAAAGTGCCCTGTAATATTTCCATGAATGTCGTGTTAGTTTCCTGTTACTGTATTAACCAATAGCAAACAAAACTTATCAATTCATTATCACATAGCTCTGAAGGTTAAATATTGACCAGGACTTCTATGAGTTGAGAGCGGAGGACTGGCAGTGTTGTGTTCCTCACAGGAGGCTCTGAGGAAGAATCCACCTTCTAGTTATTCAGGTTTCATCAGAATCTATTCCCTTGAAGCTATAGAGCACAGGTAAACATATTCTTGCTGGCTGTCAGTTGGGGCCACTCATAATCGTACTGGGTTGCCTGCCATGCTTAATTCCATAATCTCTATCACATCCTCCACATTTACTTTCTCATGTAAAATAATACACTCTTACATTCTAGGAAGAAGAAGAAAACCTTGGTGACTTAGTGAAAGGTGCCCATGGTCTTCACTGCCTCAAAAAGTACCCATGACATCTTTGTGCTCTCCGACTGCTCTGTGACCGTTTTGAAACAAAAATACATTTAGACCCCTAGCTTCCTCTATTTTATTCAAAACATATAGACACTGATCAAGGCCTCAAGGGAGAAGCAAAGAATTGGGACTTTATGGTGAAACAAACCCAGCTTTTGAATCCTCCCTAAACGTATTTATTTTGTTACTTGCCAGTAGCTGAGCATAGACTAAAATAAAAACTGTATTTAATACTGGACCGAAAGGTAGACAAGAGTAAGGAATTCCTTCTGTTTGTCCTTTTCTATCTTGCCAGTACCTCAAACATGACATATACATAGATGGTGTATAAAGAGAGCCTATTGGAACAAGCAAACCACTGCCTGGGAAGCCTTTGTATGAAATGGAAATGACAGGAAGTGCTGCCACAGAATAGGTGTGCAGAATGTATTTTATTTAGGTAATTACTTTGTTCACTATTTCAATAGAAATATAAAGAAATGCAAGAAACAAAAAGGTATAAGTCCAAATATTTTTTGCCAGATGAATCACCAGTTATTTGTGGGCAGCCTTTTGTCCTGACTGTGCTCTGACAGCAGTAACTGTTGAAATGGAAACTGTTCTTCCTATGGCAAAAGGGTACACAAATTTTGGATTAGAAGCCATTTGTTGAAACGAATCTCCATCACAGTCTTGACAAGTAGGCCACTTACCTCTTTAGCTGATGAAGGAATAGTATTTTTCCCTACCCTAAATTGATAAATAAACCAGTGCTACAAAGAAAGATTGATTATAGTAGGTAAATTCTATAAAATATGATGACTCTGAATCAAAACGTGATAATACCTAAGTGAAAAGAACGTGTCATTAGTAAAAAGAAAGTATAAATCAAACAAAACGCACATAACCATGTAATAGCCATCTAATAACTGTGTGATGGCCAGATCAATTAACAAATAAATGAACACTTTAAGCTTTCCAGAAAGATTAATGTCTATTTTTTTCATGTGTTAAAGTTAAGATATTATATAGATACATGGTTATGCATATTAGAATAATGCAAGACAATGTGCATCAACTAATTTATTAATTAATGAAGCCATCAATTCTGAAGAAATATGGTAATTATATTAACATCAAGCTGTTGCATGACTTAATCTGCAAGTCTATTTCTATTCACAAAGATAAACAACAGACTAAAGGAAGAATTCCATCCAAGTCACACTTGGCAAAGCAGTGAGGTTACGGGTCACTTACAGGAGCATGGGTAAGGAATTACTTACAGGAGTGCAAGTGACTCAGGCACGATGACTGCAAAACCTGCTTTACTGAAGTCCCCAGTGCAAGGTGCAGGCAGCTGCATCACTGAAGAGTCCTGTTTCTCCTTTCCCTCTCCCACCTTGTGCATATATTTACAGCCTGTATTACCTGGGAGGACCTGGGAGGATCGTTGTGTCTAGAGCCTTCTCCCTCCATGAGGAAACAATTCAATTAGGAGGAAATATCTACACAAAACATGCCTTGGATCTTGAGAAGAGGAGAAAAAGTCAGTCTAGGCAGATCACATGAGAAGCCAAGGGCGAGTGAAGGGTTAGTATTACCACAAGGTACGTTAGGATCCCAGCAGAAGGTAGGGTAGCAAAAGGACTATTCAACGTGCAGCCATTCACACAGCCTGGCATCCTTATCAGCACATGAATTCGGGTCTGTTGAAAACCCAGGGTGTTTTGCCTAGAAGAAAATGCATTACTCATAGGTAAACACTCCAACCATCCCTAGAGCAGGTGGCTGCTATCGTCATCACGCTATGATATGCCCACTGAACCAGGTCACTTCCAGCCATGAATGCTTCTTCCCATCTCTCCCTTCCTGTTGTCAATTCCAGAGTAATGTCTTATCAAAATATACTTTGGAAAGTACCTCCTTCTGCTGCTAAATATGTCCCCACTTTGGATAATAAGTAACTCCAATCCCAACTCAGAAGAATCTCATTGTTGCATTGACATTGGTTTTCTCACGTGTTTCTCAATCCAGGCTTTCATATGTATTGACTACACTTCTTCATTTGTTCAGGGGCAGAAGTTATTCCTGGAATGCAGAATTTTAAGTTTTACTACCTGAAGGTTGCCAAGCAAACTGTATTATTCTAAATCTTAAGCCAATTTTGCTATTCACTTGCCATATATATTTTATAGGGAATTAGAGATGCATTTGCTATAAGTACATCCTTTAATTTCTTACATTTGTACAGGTTGAATATCTCAATGCTGAGAACCATAAGTGTTCTAGATTTCAGATTGTTCTTTTTCTCAGATTTTGGTAATGGTTTCACATAACTAATGAGGTATTTGAGGAGCTATGTTTCAAACAAACCTTGTATACTTAGTTTTGAGTTAAATTTATACAGTATTTTTAGTAGAATTGTATTTTTGCTGTACCTCATCTCAGTAAGATGAGGTCAGGTGTGGTATTTTTCAGTTATTGGCATGGTAGAGCTCACAGTGTTAGATTTGAGGTCATTCTAGATTTTTTTCTTAATTTTTGGATTAGGAATGCTCATTCTATATTGTAATGGAAAGCTGATGTGTGCCAAGCACAACCTCTTTGCATTGTTTTTTAAACAAATCTCATTATTAAAAATATCCAAATTAATTGAGTAAGATTGATTCACAGATATATTGCAGTAATGGCTTTTGATGCTGCAAGTGTAATTAACAAGAAACTATCAGTGAAGATGCCAATTAGATCATACCTCTTATGAGTTAGTTATCACTACTTATGCAAAATAACTCAGAGAAATATCTCTGATTTTCATCACCACAAATGGTCTCAGAGCTAAAAGTTTCTCTATGTTGTTATCAGGGACCTTAATAAACTCAGTGTGATTTCCTGTCTGCTGTATTGAGATAAAAAAAACATCTAACTGATAAGCTTGACTTTTATAAAACTATCTAGGGAGTGCATAAAATTATTCTCAGTGGAGAAGTGAAATATAAATTAACAAACTATGCTTTACTTAGACAATATCATCAACTTTTAAAAGTTAATATTTTCAACAATCCCTTCCTTCCATAAATGTGAATACTGATGTGAAAAGTTATTTCAGCCCAATATCAGGAAGTAATACTTGAATGGACGTCAAATCTGAACATCTGCTTAGAAAGATTGAAGATAAATAACTCTTGGCTAAGAGTAATAAAACTAAATCACTTCTCCATTGGAGGATTCATGATTCTTCTCTCCTTCCTGGTGGCTCATCAGTGCTTGCTGCCAAGAGCTGACCCTGTCAGATCCCTGCCTTCAAAAACCTACTGCTGTTACAAAAGACAGGGGGGCATTCCTGAGCGGGAAGACAGAGACAGCGCAGCCCTGCTGGGCGTGGCAAGCAACCAGATTGGCGCGGAGTTGAACCAGAAGAGAGCCAGAGTTTTCTGGTCTAGGTTCCATATGAAATGTTGGTGGTAGGTTAAAGAAAATCGGAACAGCAGTGAGGACACCTGACTAGAGCCCTTTTCGCATACGTTCTGTAGAAGTGAGCGCTAAAGCCATTTTAGGACAAAGCTAAGCTCAGACTGGAGAGAAGCAGAACTTCTAGAAGGATGTAGTTAAAATTCAATGTGTGAAGTGCTGAATGTGGGCCTCATATGGAGCAGATAAGGGTGAAGAGTGGGTAGGGGTTGTTGCTGTGTTTTCTTTTCTTTTGCTTTGCTTTGTGTGTGTCTTACATAGGTTACAGCCACCCTCTGTAACTGGGACAAACACGGAACAGAAGCAGCTTGTGGAAGCAAAAGGTTTATTTCAGGGGAAGCTTCATCATGGCCGGAGAAGCTGGTTCAGTTCATCATGCATGCACACCAAAACGGGACTCAGCGAGCACCAGCAAGAATGAGCTGACTCTGAGTGCACTTCTTCCAACAGGGATCCACCACCCAGACACTCCATCCGGGCTTTGCAGTGACTTAGTCACAAACACCTGAGGCTATGGGGAAATTTTCACATTCAAACCCCCCCCCACATTGTGTGTATGTGTAGTCTGTGTGTATGTCATATGTACATGTTTATGTGTGTGCGTTACAGAGGTTGATATCAGGTGTCAACATTTATTACTTATGTATTTATTTATTGGGTTAGTTTTGTGTGCCTTGTGGGTGGGGGACACATGGTAGGTAGAGGAGGTCAGAGGAGAATCCTGACGTATGGGCTCTTTTTCTGCCTTCTTTCCGACAGGGTTTCATTCCACTGCTAACTCCACTTCACTGGCGCTGGGAGTTTCTGATTCTCCTGGCTCCGTTCTTCATTGTCCATGCGACTTGAGATCACTGATGCTTTACCACTTTATGTCTGGCTTTGTCAAGCAGGCTTTGCAAGTAAGCACCTTGTACTACTGAACCCTCTCCCCAACTCTCCCCTTTACTTTTTGAGATCGGATCTCTCACTGAACCTGGAGTTCACTGATTCACCTATGCTAGCTGCCTAATAAGCCTCGGGGATGCTCCTGTCTCCCCTTTTACGGTGTTATGATTACAGGCACATTCTGACACACACCTCATTTTTACATGGGAGCTGGAGAGTCAAACAGAGGACCCCCTGCTTGTGTGGCAAGCACTGTCCCTGCTGAGTCGACTTCCCAACCCATGTTTGGTTTGGTTTGGATTGAAGACAAGGTCTCTCATGTAGCCAAGGCTGGTCTTGAACTCATGATCCTCCTGACAAATCTCCCAAGGGCAGATATTACAGGTGCATGCCACCATGCCCATGTAAAGTTCAAGGCTTCACCAGTGTGGGTTTCAGCAGGCACAAAGAAGCAACCAGGAAGAAGGGGTCAGCCAGATGGAATGGTTCTTCCCCTGCCTACAACAGCAACTCTTCGCTTATCTTTCTCCCTTTCTATACATTAACTTCTTTTCTGTCTTTTCTTTTGGAGCACCCCAATTCTGTTTGCTATTTTTATTTATTTTTTTATTCTATTTGTCCTTTGACTTCCCTCAACTAGAACTCACTGAATTTCTTTGTACTCTGCCTTGGATCTTAGCTGCTTTATTACTTTCTAGAATGTAGTATTTCCATTGCTTATTAAAATCATTTTTCTCTTGTTTTGTTTGTGATTTGTTGTTTTGTGAACATGTTTTGACTTCACTTGTTTAAGCTGTGCTTTCTTGTTTCTTGACTGCTTCCCACCAGAAGTTGAACTCCTTAAAAGCAGAAACATTCATTCCCTTGTTCACTTTTGCTCTCTACTGCCAAACAGAAGTTCTGTGAAGACTCATTTTTCAATAAAAGTGTTGGGCTCTTGTTGGAGTCTACAAGTTCTTTTTAAATTAACATGATATAGCTGGTAGTCCTAGAGTTACACTCCTTTATATTCTTATTGTACTCAAGGTTATGAGAACAGATGAACTCAAACACTAAAAAAAAAAAAAAAAAAAAATCAATATTTAAGCCTCAACCCACAATGACCCTGATTTAGTTGAAGATTTCTATAGCAGACAGAGTCTTTAGGCAATGTGAAGTTGAATACTTGAATACCACTGAAAGGGAAAGAATAGTGATTGTGTAGAAGAAACTTATTGGTATCTGCTATACTTTGGAAATTTGAATAACCACAAAAAAGTCGTAATTTGAAATCATACTTCCTAGAGTAGCAATATTCATGCAAACTTTGGGAGATAATAAGTCATATTGTGTCCTCATGCATGGCATTAGTGAACTCACAAAAGATAAAAGTGAGTGTGATCACTCATTCCACCATATGAGACCTCATTAATAAGTTGTCTGTTCTTGTCTGTGAAGAATGACATCCAAGCCACCAGCATGTTGATCCTGGACCTGCCATTGTGGGAAACGACTCTCTGCTGTTTGTAAACTATTTACCCTATGATATTTATGTTAGAGCAGCACAATCATGGACAGTGGGTAATAATCGCTCTATAAGCAATTATATTAGGTATAAAGAAAAAATTAGCTACAATTAAGAGTGTGTTTTTGTGTCATCTTGATATTAAAAGAGCAATCAAAAATGGACAAAGAAGGTGCAGAAATTAGATAACAGTGATCTTTATTCAGAACAATGGCAAAATAGACTATGACATGTTACCAAGTTAACACTAATCCCCCTTAAAACATTCTTCAGCATTTTTAGAGTGTAGCTTTCTTGAAATAACTATAAAGTCTAGGTTAGCTCAAAACTCCTTCTGTGTTAATATCCCAAACTGGAAGCATAAGTGTGACATAGGTGTGTGCCACCATGTCCAAAGTTAAAATATTCTTGATATGCATTTTAAATTGGAGTTGTTTGGAATTTAGAAATTAAAGATATAAGGTTGCTTTCAAAATTGTGTGGATCTTAAATGGAATAAGTCACTTTCAATATACCATTCTTTCAGTGAAACCTTAGATTTGAGACACAAGTGTATCAGAAGACAGAGAAGCGGTACATCCATAATTTAAAAAGGACCTATGTAGGCAGGTGTGATGGCACATACCTGTAATCCCAGCACTTGGGAGGCAAAGTAGGAGGATCACTGTGAATTCAAGGCCACCCTGAGATTACATAGTGAATTCCAGGTCAGCCTGGGCTAGAGGAAGACCCACCTTGAAAAACAAACAAAAAATAATTAAAGAAGGACCTATGTGATTGAATATGTATAGAATCTTCCTTTCTAATTAAATCATTTATGTCTATGGAGAAAAAAGTAGATTCTAGTTTAAAAATATATTTCATAAATATAAAGCCATTAAATGACATCTCTTACAGAATTCATCTAAGCCGGTTCCCTCTTCCCCTCGTCATGCCTTTTTGGCATTCATTCCTCCCAACCTCATCTGTCTTGCAGCAGAACTCTGGCAGGACGGGCTATATGGACACAAGGCATGCATGAACAGGTGCCTGTGATCACCAGTGTCCCCTGGTTGATTGAAGACTTCTGACAAGGTCTTGAAATTCTTAATATGTAATAAGAAACTCGTCATTGTCATTTTAAATTGTACCCTGTGTATTTTGTACCTAGTTCTGTTTCTGAACTATTTCTAAATGTTTGTCATCTTACTTGGTACCCTGTATATTTTGTAAATAGTCCTGTTTGTGGGTTTCTGAACTATGTCTAAATTTTACAAAGTATATTTCTCTGCCTTCCTCATCCTACCCTGTCTGCTTCCTGTCTAGGTTGCCACCCTCTTGTTATCATGACTATTTCAAACTTTAAAGCTCAGAGTATACATTATCTTCTATATTCTTGAAATGTGATTCAGAGACCACTTTTTCCCCTATTATGACATCTTTGCTAAAAGGTCTCAAGCCCTCCTCATTGATTTGTGCTCTCTGTAGATTATAATGTATTGCTGAGCAAGGATATAAACTTCATGTATATTTATATTCTCAATACATAAAGTATTACCTCATGTAAAAGAGAAAATCAATGGACATGGAGTTGAACACTGCTGAATTCGATTAAATTCCTCTGGTAAATGATAAATTTATGAGGTTTCGGATGTTTAAAAGTTTGATTACTTAACCTATTACATTCCTGATGCCTACCAATTTATGATAGTAACAGAAAACCCCTGGAGCATGGAAGACTCTGCAAAGCCAATTAAGAACACTCAAAAATGTCAGAACATACCAAAGGCCAGAAGTAGGAAGAAAATAGCATTCCACCGTGGACAAAAAATACTTTATTATCTATAGATATATGCAATTTTATTAAAAAATTGGATTCACTTTCTAAGGATAGATGAAACTCCAAGTTAAATAAAAATAGGAAAAATGAGAGAAAGTCACGAACATGCCTGAACACCCAGTATACCTATTGAAACTAGGCAAAAAAAAAAAAAAAAATCATGGCATGCCACGCTTTATCAATTCTGAGGATGTCTGCTTGTCGCCAGACCTATTCCTTAACAACAATATTAGAGACTCTAGAGGATCTCCCATGTGACTGGAATTAGATTAAAACCAGACACACTACCAGGAAGTTGAAATAACAGTTGAAACTTGCGATTTTATTTATTTATTTTTCCCTAGGTTTGAGGGATCAAAAGCAAAGAGGTAAATTCATGAAAGAAAATAATGTCCATCGTTCTTCATACAACAAGAATATTGTCATATAATAAGACATCATCCAATGGAAAGAGCAAACTGATGACTAGATATCCAGATTGTGATGGGATAGGGCTTCCTCTGTGAATTCTGGTTGTCTCACTTAAAAACTAAAAATGTTGGCTTAGGTTGAAGAGATTGCTTAGTGGTTAAGGCACGTGCTGGCAAAGCCAAAGGAGTCAGGTTTGATACTCCGGTACCCACATAAAGCCAGATGCACAAAGTGGTGCAAACATATATCTGGAGTTCAT
The DNA here is from genome assembly GCA_036346955.1 of Dipus sagitta. Classification (NCBI taxonomy): domain Eukaryota; kingdom Metazoa; phylum Chordata; class Mammalia; order Rodentia; family Dipodidae; genus Dipus; species Dipus sagitta. The sequence continues at coordinate 123,032,267 of CM070779.1, read as the reverse complement.
TCTCAGTGGCTTAGAAGGTCTTGTGTGTCTATTCTCACACACACTTTCTATCTCTCTCTCTGTCTGCTATTCTGTCCCACCACCCTGACTGTGAGAGTTCTCGGGCTCTGGTCCTGGGTTCCTGACTTAACCCTTAAGTCTCAAGATGTCTCCTTTGCAAGATGACTAAGACAAATGTAATGATACCATTGTTGTTAGAATGCTTTTCCTTTGTTTTTTGTTTTCTCTTCCTCATAGGTTCTTTTTAAAAATATTTTTACTTATGTGAGGAGAAGGGGGTAGATATGCTTGCCAGGGTCTTTTGCTACTGCAAATGAAATATAGACACATGGGCCACCTTGCATCTGGCTTTACATGGGTACTGGTAAACTGAACCTAGGTTAGCAGGCTTTGCAAGCAAGCACATTTAACTGCTGAGCGACCTCCCTAGCCCATCCAATGTTTTCTTTAATAATTGCCTGGGAAGAATTAGATGAGTCAAGGAAGGTAAGCGTCCATGATGATACAATCTCACGTGGAACAAATTACTCGTATTATTTCAAAATGCTTTTCCCAAAGCACTTATTAATCACATAAAGGAAGTGAGTAAGTAACCTTACATTGCAGAAGCCTAGCAGACACCTCTCTAATGAAGCAATTAAAGCAAACATTGTCTATAATAAATAATTCACAAACTGTGCACCTCAGAGGACACAGGGAGGAGATCATGTTGGTGAAATTTGAATCTAATTGTGAGGACGCATCTGACAAAATACAGTGGCTACCTATAAAATTAATGGCCAAAATTTTCAAAACTGTCAGTATCTATAAAGACAGAAAAACGAATGCATCTTTTTTTTAAACTGAAGACTACTTAAATGCTACATGTGATCATTCAATGGATTCTCTTGCCATGAAGAGAAAATTGGTGCTACTTGATTGTGTCTAAAGACTAGATGTGGAAAAATTATGTAAAATGGTAACTTATTCTGGTGTTATAGGAAATAGGAATACTACCTTAATTTCAAACACATCAAAAATAAAGTCTTGGTATTGTGCCTTCACCTTTTCTATAAGTTTATTTTTATTTTTTTAAATAGAGAAATATATAGAAAAGATGCCACCTAACACTGTGATAAAATCAAAGTATATTTTTAAAAAATAGTGGTTAAGGCACTTGCCTGCAAAGTCAAAGAACCCAGGTTTGATTGCCCAGGACCCACATAAGCCAGATGCACAAAGTGGCACATGCTTCTGGAGTTCGTTTGCAGCAGCTGAAGGCCCTGGTGTGGTCATTCTCTCTCTCTCTCTCTCTCTCTCTCTCTCTCTCTCTCTCTCTCTCTCTCATAAATAAAATAAATTAAAAAATATATTTTATTTATTTATTTATTTGAGAGAAAGAATGGGCCACTAGGGCCTCCAGCCACTGCAAATGAACTCCAGACTCACGTACCACCTTGTACATCTGGCTTGCATGGGTACTGGGGAATTGAGCCTGGGTTCTTAGGCTTTATATACAAGCACCTTAACTGCTAAGCCATCTCTCCAGCCATAAAATTTCTCTTTTAATGAATAAATATTGGTGACTAAGACTCTATGCAGCAAGGCAGCAAAAACCTAGGAGATCAGCTACCCTCTCACATCAGCCAGGTCCCAGGTAAAATCAAAAGGGGATAGGAGAGATGCGCAAGACTGTTGCTTCAATGGCAAACCTGACAACCAGCGCCAGGGTGATGGAGACAGACACAGGATTCTCAACGTGCACCAAAGCAGATATCCAGAAGCTGCTGAGAACACACAACACTAAATCAGACTTAAAGCACATATGTATAGTATTATACATTTCTGCACCTTCATTTCAACTTACCACTTCTGTCCCGAACTCTTGAGGATAATGCAGGGCCTTTCCAACCAGAAGTAGTGGACTCTGGATTCCTAATGCCATGGAGGTATTACAACTAACTTTACTTGTATCTCAGTTGTGCTACATTTTTTGAGGGGGGGGTGTTTCAAGAGAGGGTCTCACTCTAGCCCATGCTGACCTGGACTTCACTATATAGTCTCAGGCTGGCCTCGAACTCACAGTGATCCTCCTACCTCTGCCTCCTCAAATTCTGGGATTAAAGGCAGTGCGCCACCACACCCAGCCGGTTGTGCTACTTTTCAACAGTTTCTTAAAGAGGTTATAGTTTATGTTGTCCAACAACAGTAAAAAATAATGCTTCATAGAATACTTTCAAGTACCACAGTTCACATGCCATGAAGAAAGCGTGATTCTTTCTGCTTGAGTTACTTACATTCTGGGAACTTGATAACTTGCACTCTTGAGTGGAGTGAACAACAGTAATTTAAGGCATATACTCCCTCCTCGAGAGCTGTTTTAGAATGAATGATTTTAGAATCTGGAATCCATCAAATCAGGATGAGACAAAACTAAATTTATTCTGAGATTTCTTTTGGATTTATATATTGTTTGTCAATATTTATCTAGTAAACAGAATTGATCAAAGTGCAGGGGCTAAAATATCCAAAGCAGTGTTACTAGTTTTAAAAGGCAAATATAGCCTGGCATGGTGGCGCATGCCTTTAATCCCAGCGCTAGGGAGGCAGAGGTAGGAGGATCGCCATGAGTTCAAGGCCACCCTGAGACTACATAGTGAATTCCAGGTCAGCCTGGGCTAGAGCGAGACCCTACCTCAAAAAACCAAAAAATAAAAATAAAAAAGGCAAATATACCAAATCATATCACTAGTATTACTACACAAGTTTTCAAAGTGTTAAAACTAATGTTCATTTCCCTGAGAAATTATTTATTTAAAGTAATGAATATTATGATATGCAGGTTGTACCAACAGCCCATAGAAAACCTATCAGAAATTTTAATGTTCAGCATATCAACTACTCCCATCTCACATGCACTATTTAAATTTTATTAATGACACATTGTTAAGTTGCAAGTTATGTAGTCAAATTATAATAGCCTAATAATGATGGAGATGAATGCCATTACATGTAAGTAGGATAGCAATGGCAATTCAATCCACCTGCATTAAAACTGGTATTTTTTCAGACTTTACATATTTTCCAATTTAATAAGAAGTTTTCAGGTTGTGAAGTTGCACTAAGTTATCAGAAAGAAGCACATATTACTGTTGGGGGGGGGTCACATGTTAGCATCTCATTCAATGACTTAGAAGACATTTTACACCCATGGGAAAAAAAGTAAAATTCTAAGATAATTCCAGTGTTAGCTCTAGAATATTTAGTAGAAAGTAAACACTAGTAGAAAGAAATTGTGAAGAAGCCATAATCAACAAAATCAAAACTATGCTCACTTTCAGGAAATCCATCTGGTTGGTCCTCAGGGTGGGGGTGATATTCATAGTTATACTCTGCATAATACTCCCACATAGGATGTTGATCTGGCCAACACTCGCTATTTCTAAGCATGACAATTCATCTAATTCTTCTCAAAGGAAGTTGATACTGTCCTATCCACACCTTACCTTGGTGTCACCAAATAACCAATTCAGAAGAGCTATTGGAGCAAAAGTGAAGAGATGTGTAAAGTCTAGCACATTATTATTGCTGCATTAGATTCTGGGACGGACATATCCTACCACAATTATTCCAGGAAGCAGAGTGTACAATACATTATAAAAATAGTATTAATTGCACAATTAATTTATAAAACCATGCTTCAAAGTGTACAATAAGCCTGCATCAAAGCAGTACATACATTGGTGGTGTGCTGGAGTTTTGAGTTCTGTGGTAGCTTTTGGTAATGGCCTTACTCTGGCATACTGCAAAGTCTATAGCTCACCCCTGCCTGCTAAGGGTATAGAAGATACTTTTCTCACTGCTGGGACAACACACACAACAAGATGCTTAATTTCATCTTGGTAGCGAAAGAATGTCAGAGCAGGCAATGGCTCACATCTTTGTACATCTGTCACAGGGTAGGGGCACCAAGAGTGAGTTACCTATCAATACCCAATAGGGCTGCACTAATAAGCCTCAAGTCTGCTCTCAGTGGCACACCTCCTACAGCAAGATTCCACTTCCGTCACGTTCTGCCAGCTGGAGACTGAGTGTGATACTTAGTCACAAACATATGAGGCTACAGGGGACCATTCCATATTCAAACCACAAAAGAAGGTGAATATGTCACACGTGTCTATGGCAGGTTCTATTGAGTGGTAAAATTCATAGAACTTCCATATTACTCATTTCATGTATCAAGTTTGTTAAAGATGCAGAAAAAAATAATGTCTTGATTTTTTTTCTTTCAGTCTTTTCTTTCTTTCAGGCTTTCTCACATCATTCTATTATAATTGGCCCAGCTTTCATTTCATCCATCTCCATGAAAAGCAAAACACTGGCATTGATAAGCTTTTGTTTCAGCTTTAGAGTCAAAGACGATGTTGTATCTTGAGTTAGTTTTTAAAAAATATCTCTGGAGCTCAATATTCAGAGTAAGATAAGCATATACATCTTCATTTCTGGCAGCATAAAGAATACCTAGCACTAGAGTTAAATATATAATATTCTCTGTACTAACTGAAATACAGAGTTCTATACATCACTGAGCATCATTTAGGAACAATTTTCTTGAGTCAGGGAGTAAAGAATGCCATTCCTGATTTTGATGGCAACCCTGGTTGTTGCAAGAAACTGACTCCCCGGGGGTGGGGTGAATAAATGTATTCATTCTACATAGGGCTCAGACAACAGGCCAAAATACAATTGCATCAAAACAAGTCTTGGTGAACCAATGAGTTTTTTTTTTTTTATCGATGTATTTATAGAGCAGAGTGAGGAGTTGCTTGCAAAGCAATGGATGACTCAAAAGGGAGTCATGTCACCAAAAAGCCCACCCCAGCATAAGTGACAACTCACAGAAGCTGTATCCCTGGAACTTGACTTGCAGGCAGCTCAGCTGGGCAGGACAGAGAGCCTCTTGCACAGCACACCAACTGCAGGCAGTTTTACTGGTGGGAGAGTCTCTCCCCAAACAGTTGTGCACTCTTTCTGTTACCTCAAGGATGGGTCTTGCAACGTTTTCCTCAGACTCGTTGACCTCTTGCATCTCTTGAGCATCCTCCTCCCAGCAGGAGGCGATGCGCAATTCAGAGAAAAGTGCCACACAACACTGGCCAATGTCTGACCCTCAGCAATTGTTTATCACTCCAATGTATAAGCTTGGGGAGTGGCCTTATATCTTTTTAAGTTCAACATTCCCGGATTTGTTGACCTCTTGACCCCTACACCCTCTAGGCAAGAGTATTTCAATTTGGAGAAATTTTCTATATAACTGGTAATGAAATACCAGAAGCTGTAGGCAGGCAAAGCATCACGAGACCCTCATTCGTCTTCATACTCCAAGCTCATTTTTTTTTCCAACATGTACTAAAATCCTTTCTAATGAGACAGATTATACTGCAAACTCTTTGTTACATGGAATTCTTCATCCCAGAACGGGGTGAGCATGGATTCTATTTTTTTCAGATCCTCCAGCTTAAATTCTTATTTGACTTATTTGGCTTTAGAAGCATACTTTGTTAATCAAAGCATGTTGGTATTTATTTAGGGTTATTTTTTGTTCGGGTATAAATTCAGTTCATTGTGCTGAAGTTGGTTCTATATTTAGATATTTTGCTGATATCTGGTCCTTGTCTTTGAGTCTGACTTATTCCAACAATAGAAGTCGACAGAGCATACATATATATCCAAAACTGTATTACCTCCCTGTTATCTTGCATGGCCAATGACTACCAACTCCCTTCTTGTACTAACCCTAGCCTGCTAAGATCTAACTCGGTCTTTCCAATCCTGCCCCCAGTATTAACAGGGCCAAGAGTAACTGCTGATATTCTCTTAAAAAGAGAAAAATGAGTTTGAACCAAATTTATTTATGCATCCTAGGTATAGATTATTATTATTTGCTCGTGTGTGTGTGTGTGTGTGTGTGTGTGTACAGGTATGCCAGAGCATCTTGCTACTGCAAACTAATGCCAGGTAGGTACTTACATCACATTTTGCTCACACAAGTTATTTGGAAACGAAACCCTGGGTATCAGATTTGCAATAAATATATTTTAGCACTTGATCCATCTTACCAGGCCCTTACAAAGTCTTTTAACCTCAATATATTGAGAAAACCTATACTTCTAAACTCTTATTTTCTTTAATTCTACTTTTTGTAGCCCCAAAACTAATGTCATCATTTTAATAACCATCTCCCAAACATAAATCCAGATTCATATATGCCCAAAGAAAACTCTGTCTTGAGAATTAAGTGAAACATAAAGTAAAATGTTGTATCCCAGGTTGGGGAAATATGGGCTATTTTATTTCCAAAACATCCCATTATTAGATAAAATACACATCTCAATCACTCCCTAGTGAAGCCTGCAAGACAAAGGCCTTGAAACTGTACTGAAGAATGCCACATACATATTCCACCAAAAGCAAAAGAAAGGAGTTTGAATTTTTTCTGTGGGCTGGGGAGATAGGGTCCATGGCTGATGCACTTACCTGTATCATGATGACCTGGGTTTGATTCCTCAGTGCCCACATAAAGCCAGATGCACAAAGTGGTGCATGCATGTGGAGTTTGTTTGTGGTGACTGAAAGCCCTGGTGTGCCTCTCTCTATTGGTCTCTTTTATCTCTCTCTGCTTGCAAATAAATAACCTTTAAAAGTATCATTATACCATATCAAACTCACTGTGTATATTTTTACATGGACCTGCATTAATTTCAGTCACTTCTATTCCACAGGTTAGAATAATATGTTATTATATTTTTAGGAACATATAACTGAAACTACATACAAAATATGGGAGAGATTGCCTTCTATTTGCCAACGGAATCTTAAAAAGTAGGTGAGTAAATACGAATAGAAAATACTACCTAGTAATAGGAGTACTAATAGAAATTTTGGAATTTTCCCAAATGCTCGTTCCATCTGTGTCAAATATACACTACTTTGAGTACTAAATAAATCTAATGTATAGCAGCACAATTAAAAGTCAGGTTCTGTTCTGTGACTCATAACTTTAATGATATGTTTAGGTAACTTTTTACTTAATTTCCTATATACTTGCTTAGAGGCATTGGTGATGGTTTATCCTCATTTTCAACCTGAATCGGTTTTGAATCACCATGGAAACACACCTCTACATAGGTCTTATGAGTATTTCCTGATAGGCTTAATAAAGCAAGGAAGAGAACCGACTTGAATGTGGGGGCACCATTCCATGGGATTGGAACCCAGACTGAATGAAAAGAAGAAAGTGTGCTGAACTACATCATACGCTACCTTCCTTTCCTTCCACAAATAATTTTCTCTCCAAACTGTGAACCAAAGTAAATCCCTCACTTCTTTAATTTCTTTTGCCAGGTATTTTAACACAGCAATGAGAAAGGTAATTAGAGCAGGCATAGTTTAAATTATCACTTTGACTCAAGTTCTTAAAAAAAAAACACCCTCCAATCCCCTTTATTCATCACAAGCTCATTTTAAATGGAGACTGAAATCCCAAAACAAAATTGCAGAAGCTGCTGTCTGTCATCTACTTTTCAAAATCCTGTTGACCTTGGAGTTAATTGGAAATTTACTATTTGTAATACCAACATCTATTATGGCAATAATCATTTTCTTATTCTTACCATTTTTCTCATTCAAGTGTATCAATGTTTGCCTTGGAGAAACATTTATAATATAATTATTAATAATATTATTCTTGTTTTAAGGGAAAAAGCTGAGGGTCACTGATATTATGCAATTTGTCAGTGATCATACAGGTACTAACAAAAAAATTAAGGATTTAACCCACATAATCCAGCTTTGAATGGATATTTATTACAGCCTTACTGCTTGGTACTACCTAGTTATACCCAAGATCAAAGCCCTTACTTTCTTAACTAGTGTAACCATCCTAAAATACTTGGAAATTTGCCAAAATTGGTAATGATCTTTTATTTTTCTTTAAAACATATCCCTCCTTATAATATGAGAATATTTTAATTAAGAATTATATACTTATTTACAAGCAGAGAAAGGAGAGAGAGAGAGCGAATGAGCATGCTAGTGCCCGTAGCTGCAGCAAACTAGAGATACACACACCACTTTGGGCATCAGGTTTCACGTGGGTACACTGGAACTGACCCCACATCATCAGGCTTTGCAGGTGAGTGCCTTAACTGCTGAGCCATCTCTCAAAGCAAGTTTTGTAATGCTTAAGATAAACCTAGTGTTTTCTATATTTTGGCTGGACTATAAAGTAGAAATTTCTCTATTATGTCACATCCGACAATGCTCACCAAAAGTAATTCAAAATACTTTCTTAAAGAGCCAGATGAGCTTTCAGAAAGCAGCCCAAACCAGGCACATCTGTGAAACAATGACCATTAGTTTAACCTAACACTGAACTGAAAATTAGTCTAGGGGCATTCACAGATTTCATAGTGCACTGAGTTTCAAGAGCAGGTTGTTGAACAAGACCCCATAGACACATAGAGTAAACTTAGTGTTTCATTTGTATTTGGTGCCAAGTGGAGTCTTTTGCAAGCAAGACATTCTTTAACACAATGAGGTCAAATTGTTCAAATATTTTGTAGTCTGAATGTACTGTTTATTCAGTTCAAAATACATGTCAAGAATTGCAATTTGTGGGCTCTGGAAATGCTTCAGTGGTTAAAGGTGCTTGATTGCAAAGCCTGCTGCCACAGATTCAGCTCCCCAGTATCCACATAAAGGCAGACACAACAACCAAGTGGTCCATGAGTCTGGAATTTGTGTGTAGTAACAAGAGGTCCTGGTTCATTCCTCCATCTCTCTCTCTCTCTCTTTTCTTCTTTCCTTTTCTCTCTTTCACTCATACACACACACACACACACACACAAATAAATAAAATAGTTTTAAAAGAGTTACAATCTGTTTCAGACCTGTTATTCATTACCCAGGTAGTTTGATCAATCAATAATATTGACCCTACATACAATTTGAACAAATACAGGCTCTCAGGAAAATAAGTTCTTCCAAACAAATAAGAGTAGCTGCCATGAAGGAGAATGAACAGAAACTGCAGACAATTCCCGAATGGCAAAATCTCGAAGGATGAAAACATTTAAAAGATAAACTAAAGAGTTAAGGTTATGAAGCTTAAGAGAATTGCAAATACAAAATCTGGAATTGAATACTACCAAATTAACTGGGAAGGCAAATTATAGGAATATCTACAGAAATTTCATAATATATATAATTAAATAATATATACTAATAAATAATTAAAACTAACATTTTAGATGTTAAATTGAAGTTTACTAGTGATGTAAAGAATTGCTGCATGTGAGATAAATAAGAAGAAATCATATAAGATGTAGTACCAATAAATGAGAAATATGAAAGTAAACCTACGAGGCATCTGAAGAGTGAAAAAGTACAAAATATACTTCAAATCTACTTTAAGAAGAAATTGGACCAAAAAAAAATAGTCTTTGGAAGTAGAGTACTTTTCTAAATAATAGTAAATAAAGTGATGAGTAACATTTGGAAGACCAAAGAATCCCAAAAATTTTACACTGAGAAAAACGCTTATCAAAAAAAAAAAAGTATCATGAAGCTGCAAATTACAAAATTCTTAACAATAGCCTGATTAGGCTGGAAAATTCTAAAACAATTGAATCAAATATCTTGAAATTCAGAAACAGGACCTGCCTAATTGTATAGATTAATCAGAAAAATAACCATTTAAAAAAAAAAAAAAAGCAAAAGCATGTAAAATGTTTCTATATACACATGAACAGATGGTCTCTTATAATATAATCTCTACATAGTCAAATACAAGAAAATAATAATGATCTTAGAAGATAATAATGCAAAGAAAAATAATACTAGGGGGGCTGGAAAGATGGCTAAGTGGTTAAAATTTCCCAGTACCCATGTAAAGCCAGATTCACAAAGCAACCCAGGCATCTTGAATTCATTTGTAGTGCAGTGGCAAGAGGTCCTGTTTCTTTCTCTCCTTCCCTTTCTCTCTCTCTCTCTCCCTCTCTGCTGGCAAATAAATAAAAATGTTAATAGTTTTAATAATTATAAAAGGAAGTAAGACTGGTGAGCCAGGAAAATAACTATTTATGTACATGCAAGGATCAACTAATATCAAAAGTAATAGAAGTAACTCATTTCTATTTGTAACAAAGCTGAGCTAAACTAACAGAAAAACAAAGTAATAATAAAATGAAAGTGACAGGCAGAATCAAAACAGCTCCCAAAATGCTGAATGTCCTTTTCCCCCTCCCAGTACGTCTCTAATTTTCTGCCTATCAATATATGTTTCTTTGTTCTTTTGTTTCAGCCTCAGAAAACAAATGAAATACCTACCTACAGCTAAATCCATCTTAGATCTTCATGGTTTTCCAGTGATATAGAAAGGAAGGTGATTTTTTTTTAAATTAGATGAAAACTTCTAAGAGAACAAAAATCTCCAAACACAGTGGGAGAAAAATGCAATAATGACTTATTTGTGTTGTTGAAAAGTCATACAAGAAGAAAACAGGAAGATTTTCAAGGAGAAAGAGGTGTAAAATGGGACAAATAAAAAATTTCATATGGACATGTCAATAATTGCAGTAAAATTTCCAGATTAAAAAAATAATTGTGCCTTTAACAGGATCTCTCCCCCCCCCCTCTCTCTCTCACACACACACACACACACACACAAATATAAATGAGCACACAGAAACATCCAGCCTAAGACTAATAAAGTCAATAAGACACAGGAGAAATTCTATTCTGCTTCCAGTTTGTGATTTTTCTTTTCACCTTAGTTTCTGATGACCGTGACTTACCCAACTGTGTTGAGCTACAGGTAAGAGCCATATGTTGAGGAGAGCAGCAGTAATTTGTGGAGCATCTGTCTTTCGCAACAGCTAGGGCCCCATTTATCCCTGGAGTTCTTCCACTTGGGTTTTGGTTTCACAGGCTCTCTTCTACCTTATGGAATAACACTTCTGTTATCACAGCAAATAGGGTCAAGGTTATTTGGGCAGGTGATATCAATGGTTATAAGAACTCAGAAATTGTTTAAGAAGGGAGTCAAGATCCAGGTAGACGTATCCCCTGGAACAGAAGAAAGTCATTGCTAGATGAGCTTTAGAGTAGACCTGATATAGGAAAAGAGTAATGAATGAAGATAGGTGGCCCTCATGGAGTTGTGACAAGGGATCTGAATCTATATGAGATAAGGAGAGTATATATCTCAATACCCTATACAAAGTAAAATGCCCACTTACAGTAAGTGTTACACTGAATACAGTGATGTGACTGATCCTGCCTTAGGTATATTGTTCCTGTGATTGTCTTTCACTATTATGTAAGAAAAAGCAGAGGCAGGGTAACTTTATATTAAAAAGTTTATGTAGCTCATAATTTGTGGACCTGAATGTACAAGATCAAACTGTCCTCATGGCTTGGTCTTGGGGATATCCCAACAGCATGATGTGAGCTGAACTTGAGAGAAAGACAAGCTTTGAAAGAGGAAGTCAGAGAGTGATCCGCTTGACCTTTCAACAGATCTCTTGGGAAATGTCTGGTTACCCACTAACACCTTCCAAGGACAGCTTCCTCAATGACCTACGTAACTCCCTGTAGACTCGTGAGCTCCTTCACACTTTCTCCCTGGAGACCAAGCTCCCATGACATGAACCTTTGCGGGACACATTCTAACCACCTCCATGCTGTAGCAATTCCCATTACGCAGGTTCTTTCCCTTTCTCTTCCAGTACTTCTTGTTCTAGTATTGTACCTGCTAATGTTTTCATCATTCTTACTTGAGGTGGAACATGATGGTTTTGGCCTCTGATAAGAAAGCAATCTTTCATGGGACCACATAACAGTGAGAGGAAACATTCATCCTTGAGTTTCATTCATCTGGCTCCAAACAGAAGCTGCTTCGGGCTAAGCCTCTTATGGCAGGGTCCCACTGCTCTTTCAAACACTACATGAGCTTGTATTCTCTGTTCAGCTCCGGACAGGCAATAATGATTAACAATGGCAACATACAGAAACAGCAGTAGAAAGATGGAGAGCTTTAGTCCTACACTGTCAATCAAGAATAAATACTCAAGCTAAACCCTTAGGTTGCAGTGGAGACTTTTGCAATTGCAGTTTGTGAAGGATGGGTCTTGCCAGTCACCTTTAAATCCAACCATCCAGCTAATTAAATGTATGGTTCCTAAAATGTTTCCAACAAACAGAATCTAAATTTATATCTTCTCTGCAGTTGACAGCAAAGCCCATTTATAACCAACATTCATAGCCAACAGTGCTTTTATAAGTTCTGACTGATAGCTTCATGCAACAGTAACCCATGAAAATTATTTTATCACTTGTAGTGTTATTTTCAGGGATATACTGATGCTATAAAAGAGTTTTCTTTATAGAGTTCTCCATGAACAAATACTTCACCATCTTTTCACAGGAGTGTTGTTTCAGATAACAGCTAATTTCACCTAACTTTTGAGAATGGTTCCATTTTTTATGTGTATAACCTTTTGATGAAAGTACTACTGCTTGAAATTAGAAGAAATATTCAGAGACCCACAGTCATGGTGAAATTATAAGTCAGAGAAAAGCATGATTTGTTCTAATAGGAGAATGTTTGAACTCACTGGAAATACAAGTTTCCCATAGCAAGAGCTCCAGAGATTGGATTTATGAATTACATGGCAGTCAGGGGGATGAGGAACAAGGAACAGCCCAAGATTCTTTTCTCCTCAGATCCTCAGTTGATGAAAACTTACCAGAACTATTGTTTTCTCAAGTCTTGGATGTTATTGCTGTAGCTCACCTTGAGGGTATGTCTCTCTCTCACTCTGGTTCTCAAATATGATGGAACATGAGAACCTTGGTTAAAATTATTGTGAATTCTTTCACAGTAAAATAATAAATATTTGAGGAAATAGCTATGTTTAATCTGCCTGAAACATAAAAGAACTTTTACACATGTTAGCCCATCATGTGGGTATCCCATAAGTACATACAAACATTACATTGCAAAAATTTCGCTGGGCATGATGGTGTACACCTTTAATCCTAGTACTCAGGAAAGGGAGACTGAGGCAAGAGGGTCACCATGAGTTCAAGGCCACCCTGAGACTCCATAGTGAATTCCAGGTCAGCCTGGACTAGAGTGAGACCCTACCTCAAGAAACAACAAAAGCAAAGCAAAACAAAAGGTTGGAAATGTCAGAGGACTATCGTCAGTTAATGAAAGTATCAGAGGATGAAGATCAAATACTGGAGAACTTTAAGTCTCCCGAGTGTTTCTGATGCTCATACCAGCGAAGTCTCAGTTGTGTATGAAGTACACTCCTCAAAAATCCTTAGGTTTACAGAGTAGATCAAATAATTTTAGAAACCAGTAAATGGTAGTGAGTTTGCCTTCTTTCTCATGTCATTTAACAAATGGTTCTGCCTTGAGGAACTAGAAATTTTCAGTCATCCGCAATACATCTGTATCCTCAAGTGACAACTTTTGAGAAATCTTTAGATCCCTCTACGTGGACCCTTCATATTTCAAATGACCATCACATCGGGTCTGGGAGATTCACATCACACATGTCAGCACATACATAGACTTATTCCATGAGGAGACCCATAGAACAGAAGCCTCTAAAATAACATTCCAGTCTGCTTTGTGTAACTTTCATTTTAATATTGTGCTCTTTGATTAAACCCCAGAATATTTTATAAAGAAACTCTTCTCCTTTGGGTAATCTGTTGTTACCATGGGAAAAACAGACTTGTTGCAGGGAAGATTTTTTTTTTTTCTACAGTGCAAGATTACTCAGCTAACAGGATAAGAGACGATAAAGTAAAACACAGAGATCCCTTTGGCCTCACATCCCTGCATGTCCGGATAGAAACATCCAGAAAGCAGGATAATTAGATGTCTATAAAAATTAAAATCTGTTGTATTTATGTTTGAAAAATCTAATGTCATAATCCAATTTTTGTTTTACTAATTGCCTAAGATGAATTTTATTGAATTACTAGAAAAGTAATAGATCAATCAGCTGCTCTCTGATTGGATTTGAGGTTTGATCCATGGAAGATAATTCATGTCTGATACTATAATCCAAGTCAAAAGCCTGTGACTGGAAGGTAATAATCTCTAAGGAGTCAACTGTAACTGTTGGTTGGCTAAATGGGTATATTATGCCCACCAAGTTGCTATCCAAATATTTATCTTTGTGCTTCCATATTAATATTTTCTCTCACTTTTGAAGCTTCTCTTTTCAGATTGCAGTGAGCCTGGGTGACTCAAAACTCATCAAAGTGCTAAGAAATGACAGTGGAGAGTTCAGCACCTACTGAGATATCTCTATCACACCCTCGAAGGCTTCGGGGACCATTGGAGAAGAGGTGCTGTAAGGGCCAAAAGATGAGGAAGAGGGCTTTAGACTGCTGTCTTCCAGACACAAAATGGTAGACACATTTATGACCTCACAGCAGCTGTTAGTACCTTCAAAAGACCTGCATAATATGAGGGGAAATTGACCCCTATCATAGAAGAGGGCCTACTTCAAAGGGAGCAGGGATTCAATGGAAGCAGTTAGAGGAGGGGAAACAAGGAGATTATGTTCAGGGTACATTGCATGTAGGTTGCCAATAAAAAGTTAAAAGTATTTAGATTATAAGAGTCTCTAAACCCTTTTAATTCCCTCTAAGTTGATAATGGTTATCTTATTTAACTGGAGCCGACATCACTCTCCATTGGAGAATCTGCTTCTCTTTTTCCGATGGGAACTGGACTTGAGGATATAAATGACCCAGTACCCTCCACTGCTGCCCCAGATGAAACCACAGAGGAATTGGGGAAATGAGCAAAAATGCTGCTCTCTTAGTTAAGCTGATATCAGCACAAGGGTGATGGAGAAAGGTACTGAGGATACTCAACACCTACCGAACCAGAGATCCAGAGACTCCTAAGTGCCCATGACTAAAGTAGACATAAAATGCTCCCAGCATGGCTCAGGGAATTTTGAGGAAGAGGGGACAGAAAGATTGTTAGAGCCACAAGTTGGGACATTTTGTCACAGAGACATTGCCTCTCCCCCATTACTGACTGCTGCCCCTGTATTGCATGACCCACAATCCCCATGAGGTTGACCTGCCTCCCCAATGAGGAAGGCCTCTTCAGAGAAGGGGCAGGGTGAGGGAAAGGATGGTACCCACCTGTGATATTTGCATACAAAATATGTCCATAACTAATAATAAGAAATAAATTAAAAAGTTAAAAGTATTTGCTGGAGAACACAGTGAGATCTTGTCTTAAAAGGAAACGTGTGGACTGGGGAGCTATCTCTATGAGTAAAGTGCCTGTTATGTGAGCATGAGGACTTGAGTTCAGATGCCCAGCATTCACATAAAAGTCAGGTGTGTTGATATGAGCTTATAATGCCTGCACTGAAGAAGAGAATGCCAGGGTCTTCTGGAAAGCTACTCTAGCAAAAGAGGGAGTTCTGGGTGCAGTGAGACACCCCATCTCAAAAGATAAGTGAGCTTCCACAAGACATAACCCACAACCCCATAGGAAATTACCAGCAACCCCACTGAGGAAGGTCCCCTGTGGAATGCAGGCAGAAATGAGGGGAAAGGGGGTACCAACACATGATGTATCCATAAAAGTATGTCCTTAATAAAAAAATAAAGGAAGACAGAATAAGTGAAGAGCAAATAAGGAAGACAACTGATGTCATCCTCAGGCCTTTACACACATGTGCAAGCATGTGCACATACACCCACGTACACATACTCCCACTTGCACAAGAACGCACATGCAGGCATGCCACACACATACACACAAAATAACAATACACAATTGCTGAATTTAAAAGTGCATGTTTTGGATAGAAAGACCATCTCTACTATATCACCTTCGTAAATATTTCAGCAGGAGAAATATTCTAACCTTTTGAGAGAAATATTTACCTGTGAGAACATCTGATTCTCTGTCTACTTCCCTCCACTCCTTCATTTATTTGCCAATGAATGCTCGAGTTATCTACTGTGTGAGACCTTGACTCAAAGTTGAGCAACATTAGCTGAGGAGAAAACAGTGTAATCATTGAAATGCAATAGGATTTTCTTCTCGGAATAATACAGTATATCAATTTTAGTCTTTCTTCAAACTTCCCTTGGTGATATTAATGTTCTGTCAAAATTGAGAATCACTATCAGAATAATCTAGGCTCTTCTTTTCTCCCATATGGCAATTCACTGGACAAAGACTACTTTTCCTTTTTCAGCATTTTTCAGAGATCTACAGCAACAACTAGATCTCCTAAAACTTTACATATCATTGCACCACTTCAGATGAAATTTCATTGAATGTTATTCTAATGCTTGTGTATTTGTAGAAAAGGGGTATTAAAGAATATAGATAGGTGCATTCCATTGCAATTTATCTTTCTACCAAACGTGTCTTCAGAATATTCCCTTGATATATGCACATTTTAATTCTTTAATATATTTGTGATAATTTTTCCTTAGCAAAATTATTGATTCTATGAAAACAAATTCTTACTAATATTTTAGTGGGATAGCAATATATTTATCAAATATTAACATTTATATTGTGCTTTTGCTATAATTCATGTGTTGTTTGAATGATTTATTTATTTATTTGAGAGAGAGAGAAAAAAAATGGGTATGCTAGGGCCTCTAGCCACTGCAACAAACTCAAGAATCACGCACAGCCTTGTGTATCTGGCTTTAAGTGGATACTGGGCACTCGAATCTGGCTTCTTAAGCTTTGCAGTCACTTGCCTTCTCCTCCTTGGTGTTCTAGCCCCTCACAGGCTGACAGTGACTGAACCCAGCTACAGATGCTGAAACTTCTGACACCATAAGCCAAAATAAATCTTTCCTCTTTCAAGTACGTTTTATAAGGCATATTATCACAGCCATGAAAAGATGGCTAACATAAGTAACACTGTTAAAATGCCTTCAGAACCCAGGAAATAATATTCCCTTATCTCTCTACTGTTCTGGATAGGATACAATGCTGCAATTAACTTCCATATTGAAAAAATCAGCAACTAACTGCCACCCTCATCCCACCCTCTTTATCAGTTCTTCTTCAGTATATTTCTCAAAGAACAAAACTTCAATTATTTATTCCCAAACAAAGCATGTTGTAAGGGATGGCGACATGGCTTACCAAGTAAGAATGTTTGCCGTGCAATCGTGAGGACCTGAGTTCAAGTCCCAGGGCCCATGTGTTATCCAATAGAAACATACTTGTAATAAAAAGATATGAATATTTATTCAATTATTTGTAACTATGGCCCATGAGACACCAGATGCCATGATACTTGGAAACACTAGATATCTTCAAACTATTTATATAAACAAACAGATATGGAAGTGGTCAGAAAACTGAGCTGAATAAAAGCACAGTAGTATATTTAATTAAAATATTTTGAAGATTATGGTGATATAAAGTCACTTTAAAATTATGTGCATCAAAAGAAATGTCATCTACCAAAGAAAACAAAATGAACAGCCTTGACTGAGTGTTAAGAATGTGAATTTTCTTAACTTGAAACACACATAACTTTCCAGATGAATAAATTGTATGGAATTAGCTATAAAAAGAAGGGTTTAAATATATAAACATTGCTTTGGTTTATGTGTCCTGAATTTGGAATTTTTGTTTTCATAATTTATTGGTGTTTGTTATTAAAATGAATTTCTAATATTGACATGAAATACAGGAAGGAAATGTCTCTGCAAATCACAAAATTTCCTAAACTGGCCTTTAGTATGGCTAAGATAAATATTAGTATGAGTATGAAGTTAGTAAGATTAAGCTGTTTGTGCTGGTAAGATTTAATTAAAGCATTGCCTATCTGCAAATAAATGTTAACCAATGTCCTTCAGTAAAATGCATAGAAATAAATAGAGAAATTATATATTCTAATAAAATCCTCCACAGAGATCATCATTCCTTTATAGGTTTTTCCACCAGGAAAGGCCTCAGATCATCTATTCTCTCCAAAGAGTAGGGGTGGGGGTTAAAGCACACTGTTAAATTATCCAAATTGCAAAGATACAAACTATCCCAGATGAACTCAGCCAATTTACATTGCCAAATCTTGTAATTCTCTAAACAACTTGACACTGGTTTTGCTGTTCTTCTTGACTATTTTATGCTCGAGTGTTTCCTTAATAATTTGTAATTTGACAGGTATCCTTTTGTCAGCCAGGTGGGAGACATCGCTCTATTTGGTCATTGATAAAACTGAGGATTTGTGATGTAGAAACTTAGAATATGCCAAACAGCAACTTGAAAATACAAACACCTTCTACCATAACAAACTGTGACCACAGCTCCGCTGTAAAGAAAAACCTTATCACTCTCGCTGCAACAGCCCCAAGGGGATTTGCTCTATCTTCAGAGCTTAGCCCTCATAAGAAAGATATGAGTGCAGGTCAGTTTAATCAGACTCTGGATCTAATGTGGCATAATTAAAGAAAAATTCTCTGATCTAGGTCATCAAAGACGTCATTAAAATTCACACAGCACCAAAACATAAAAGAGACTGAATAATCTTTCATTTACTATTCATCATATTCCATATTACAATTCACATATCACTGTTCTCAGATTAAAAAAAAAAAAATACACCAAGCTCTAACCCTTAGCGTCCATTCAGCCTGAAGACCCGGCAGTATCCTAACAGAAAATCTGCAATTGTGTAATGTCTCAGCACCTCTCTGAGAGCTCCTGGTGTACTTACAGCTTGGTGATTCATGTTGTCAGGGGGACATTCTGTCTTAAGTAGTCATTTTATTTCTTAGAATATATCAAACTATCCCAGATGCACTCAGCCAATTTATTAACATCTGAAACAAAATGAGAGAGAAATGAACATTGGGAAATTAATCAAAAAATATTTCTGGAAGACTATGGAAACTGCTACTCTGTGATTGAGAATTTCATGTCTCAAATTAAAATGCTAAGCTCTGTCATTCATTACAAAAAAACAAGTTAAGGCTCAGGGGTACAAATGCAAGTTGGATATATGTGTACGCACTTGTGCAATGAGAAAACATGGAAATGCGAGATTTGCTCAGTAATATCACAAGATGCAGTTTTCTTTAAAAAATTGTTAGTTAACTTACAAAAGATCTAGAGGTAAATACACTTTCATTTCTTTCACTCCTCAGAAGCCTGAGAAAAATGAAAAAATAACTACCCTTAATTTATGCTCTCTGGTTTATCAGGGCACCATTATTCAATAAACTTTTATTTATCACATTCAAAGCACCAGTGCAGAAAGCAAAGTATCTTCCCTAAGGGATTGTGGAGCATGTGGCTAGATATTAAAATTCGCCTGGAAAGGATTAAAAACATGAATGCTCAGTCTTCCGTCTGCAATGTCCAATGTAACTTTATGAGTCTGGGACTAATATTATTATTGTGTTTTTTCTCAATCCTCAAATGATGTTAATGTTCAGAATAAATACATGATTCCCTACAAGTACATATCTTCATGGTTCTAGAGTAGTGTGGTTGGTCATACTGAGCTCCTACCCATCTTCCAACATTTGGGTAAAATCATAGAAAAGATGAATATATTTTTAATTCAATTCAAAAGAAAAGCATGCTAAGAAAGGATTGGGAGATGAGAGTAACATTTCCAGAAAGCAGATAAAATCGCTCTGCTGGAGATAATAGGGTGGAGGAGGTCAGCCCAAAGCAGAAAAGAGAGATTCCATAAATGCTCTGAAGTTCTTAGCGTGGCATCCAGAAATGGAAGGGATTTAGATGTTTGTAATTAAAGTGCTTCAGAGACAGTAAGAAGTCATGATCCCAGTTCTCTGTATATAAAAATGGAAGAAACTCCCCCAAATAATCTATAACCTTTCTGAAAGAACATATAGAAATACTCTCTTGAGACAGTGAACAGCCAGTACGTAGAGTGGAACCTCTGTCTGCACGGAGCCTCCTATTCACATACAGAGTAGAGGGAGAATATGGGTGAAGTTGAGAAAAATGATACACACAGAAGGGCACGCACCACCTTATCATGGCAAGCAAAGAAATACCCCAGACAATCTGTTCACTTTGTTTTGTTTTTAGGCCTGCTTAAATTCAAAACCAGTTACAGTTCTGCATATTCCTTCCCAGGAACTTAGTCCCCTCTACAAGTTTATAAATCAGTAAGTCCCATGAAAGCTCTGAGTGTATCTTTTATTTATTTAGATACATTGAGGAAACTTTCCATGTAACAGGTATCCAGACATTTCAGTACTTGAAGATGACACAAGTCTGTTTATTTTCTCTTTGTTTCTATGAGCTTTGCTGATGATCTATCATTATGTGTTTGTAAATGTCATACAAAGAAATTATTCAGGGGCTGGTGAGATGGATTAATGGTAAGGTGCTTGCTTGCCTATAAAGCCTAAAGACCCACATTCAATTCCCCATTGCCCATGTAAGCCAGATACACATGATGGTGCATGCATCTGGAGTTCATTTTCAGTGGCTAGAGGCGCTGGCATGCCTGTTCACTCTCTCTTTCTCCCACCGCCCCCTCTCTCCATCTTTCTATTTCTCTCTCAAATAAAATAAAAACAAAATTTAAAAACTTTAAGATCCATGACCAAAGGCCTCTTTTAGGGAGGATTTGTGATTGTTTTTCTCAAGAGAATTAGATCCACTCTCAGTGTTCAGCCGTTGGAAACAGCACCATGAGTCCCAGTGACGTGAACTGGATTCCTATATAAGCAGCAGGCCATGAGTAAATATTGATATGAGATAGAAAATCTGTCTGAAAGTTCTTGAAAGAGTAAATTCACAAATACTGAATGTTTTCTCTTCTGTAATTTCATAAAGATACATAAAAACATGTAGATCAGTGGGGCATGAAAGTAGAAGTGAAACTGTCCAGGTCATAGCCTCTAGGAAAACAAAGGGGCCTAACAGGAGCAGGGTGAGAAATTAGGGCTCAATCATTTATTTAGGACAGAGCTCTCATCAGTCACTTATTTTCAGTGCCTGACCAGTTATGATTGTCTTCATGGACCTCTTTCCTTGAAAAAGAAAGAAAGAGAGGAAGGAAGGAAGGGAGAGAGGGAGGGAGGGGTAGAGAGAGGGAGAGAGGGAGGAAGGAAGGAAGGAAGGAAGGAAGGGGAATGAAATAGAGAAGACGTGAAAGGAAATGTAAGAGAAGAGAGGGAAAAAAGAAAAGAAAACAAAACAAAAAGGAAAAGTGATAACTTATTTTATTAGGACTGGGAGCAGAAGTGCTTTGTTGATATGGAGATTAATATTTATGACACAATTCAACAACACATCAATTTACTAATATAACAATAATCGTTCTTCTCAATAATCTACATTCTCCCCAGCCATGGGCTGGAAGAACATAGTGCAACCCAAGAAAGCAATTTGAGGTTTGAGGTTATGTTGAAGTTGGGAAAGGTTAAGCAGGGATGAGGGGGTTTGCTAAAACTTGTTTCCCCTTGTCGACTTTCATTTCTCATAAACTATCACTCAAAATGTAGAAAATAAGCAAATGAAACATGAACTTGAGTTCTAGCATATTTCAAAACAGATTATGTATATATATATATTTTTTTTTCCTTGTTAAATCCTTAGGTGGTGTGTGTGTGTGTGTGTGTGTGTGTGTGTGTGTGTAGATGAAGTTCTGGACCTATGTTTTCTTGTTTGAAAATTAGATAATAGGATCAAGTAATCTCAGATGTCTTTTCCAATCTTAAGATCTACATTTCCATGAAAAAAAAATATGACTGTGTTTTGAGACAATGCTTGGTTTTTATATCTTTTATTTTGTTTTATTTTTTATGCTTTGTTTCCATTTGAGGCCAAAAATATCACTTTTTTATTTCCAAGACACAGTACTTTCCACAAGGTCTGAAAGAAGTAAACTCATAATCAAATGTGAGTGCTTCCGCTGTTGCCAGGAAATAAAGCCAGCTCCCTGCTCACACATGAGACTGGAGGTGCCCTGCAGTTCCCTCCCTGCCAGTGTTACCCTCGTCAGCTCCTCTCCCTGCCATTTTTACTTAGCAACTTGAGCAGTGAGTTGACTCATGCCTTCATTCCTCGGCTCATGTTTTTTCTTGCTTTTCATTGCCGCTTTCACTCTTTCCATCCTTGTAATCACCCAAGGTGTGCTCTAATCGAGGTCTTACTCGTATTCCTAGCCAGAGATGGTACTCCCTCCAGGTGCAGATCTTGGCAGCTTCTGCTCCCTGCCCTGAAGCCAGCTGCTCCTGTAAGCACCTACAGCTCAGGGCTGCAAGTCCCCAGAGACGGGCACTGTACTCACTTATCTTGAAGGCCTGTCCACAGATATGTGGTGAATTATTAAAGACAGATTAAATCTGATTGGGTTTTAACCAGTGTTCTCACTCTTGACTGTCAAATACCTGCATCAACTTTTTTTGTTTTATCCACTTTTTCTAAATCCTTTTCATGCTGAATTATATGTTTATAACACTAGCACTTTTACTATTATGAAGAATATGACTTGATTTTATATGATGGTCAGTTTTGAAACCATCATATATTAAGTTTTAAAATTAGATGAGGGTCCAAGGATTTTTTTTTAATTTACTCTCATAAAATATTATCATGTTAAATTTATCCCATACATTTGAGAGATCACTGAGAATTTAAATCACTTTTCATGTGAGGTGGAGAATTAAATGCTTCTGTGCTTATTCAATTAGTAATGGTTGGGGACTGGAGAGATAGATTAGCAGTTAAAGGTGCATTATAACGAATCCTGATGCCCTGGATTTGATTCCCAGGACTCATGTACAGCCAAATGCATAAAGTAGTGAAAGCGTCTAGATTTGCAGTGGCAAGAGGTCCTGGTATATGCATTCTCATTCTCTCTCACTCTCAGAGAGAAAGAGGATATATATATATATATATATATATGTTTGTATCTCCTTCTGACCCAAATAAATAAAGCTATTTTTAAAATGGTTGGATCATTAGTTAAAATTATCATGATAAATCAGTACATCTAATAAAATAATACTATAATAATAGCTTTAAATATATCTCAGTTAATCCATAATATTCCTCTAGGTAAGTGCAATTATGTCTCCATTGTACAAATTAGAATAACAGAAAGTCCTCCTTTTCCAGGTTTTCTCATATGAAATGAGCATATCTGCTGAAGATGGTTAAAACAAGTAGGATAAAAACCAATCCGTGTCAACAACAGAAGAACTGACAAGAGAAGTTGTGGTAAGGTGCACATACACATTGGATTATTACTCAGCCTTCAAAAAGAAAAAAATATTCTATCATTCACTGCATTACAACTGAAAGTAGAATATTTTTAGCTAAGTGACCTCATAAGTCAGGAACAAAAAGACACAGTCACTCACGTGGAATCTACAATAGTCTAAATCATGGTTTTAGAGACAAAAATAGGGAGATGATGGGTTAATGCTCCAAAAATAATTCTCAAAGTAGATATAGTTATTTTTGATAGTCTCATTTTGCAACCTAGACAATATAGTTTATTTTTAAATTTGCGGAGATTATTTTTTTAATTCTTATAGGAAATAGTAAAATGATGGTAAGTACATGATACAATAAATACTAAAGAACACTAGTTTTGTTGTGCGTGTTTTGTCTTGGATTTAC
Source organism: Dipus sagitta (assembly GCA_036346955.1). Taxonomy (NCBI): domain Eukaryota; kingdom Metazoa; phylum Chordata; class Mammalia; order Rodentia; family Dipodidae; genus Dipus; species Dipus sagitta. The sequence goes on along the minus strand of CM070779.1, from coordinate 123,008,575 downwards.
TATTCTGGCTCCTTTCTATATGAATAAAAAAAATTACAGGATTCATAACCATTTTAAATATTGCAGGTGAATCTAAGACAATTGAGATTTCTGGAGGCCCATCAAGAGTATGGGAGCTGTTGTTGAAAGAACTGTACATTTGAACACACGTTGATAGTCTCAGTTATTCATGGCACATACCATTCAATTTAATTGATTTGAACTGAACCATCTGCTGTCTAATTGCCTCTTAGCCAGTGGGAGTTATGTAATTAAATGAATATCAGAGATAGGAAGAATACTAATGAGAATTTTAGCCTTTACTAATAATGTCTCCTTGTTCATCAACAAAAATTAAATGTATGGGCTGGAGAGATGGCTTAGAAGTTAAGGCATTTGCCTGCAAAGCCAAGGGAAGTTGGTTTGATTCCCCAGGACCCATGTAAGCCAGATGCAGAAGTTGGTCCATGTATCTGGAGTTCATTTACAGTGGCTGGAGGCCCTGGTATACCTATTCTCTCTCTCTCTCTCTCTCTCTCTCTCTCTCAGATAAATAAATAAAATTAAAACAAACAAAAACTTAAATGTATGAAAATTAATGTAACTTAACAGATGTAATGTACATTCAAATTTTCAATTCTTTACTAACATGAACTAACAAATACAAGATATATTCACTTTCCCTAAATATTTCAAAAGTAGGCAAAGTAGCTGGAAAGATGCCTCAGTAAAGTCGGCAAGTGTAATGACCTGAGTTTAGATCACCAATGCCCATTTAAAATGTGGTTACAGAAGTGCACATCAGTGACCCAAGCACTCAGGAAGCAAAGACAGACAGACCCCAGTGCACACTCTCCATCTAATCTATCAGAATTAGTGAACTCCAGGTTCATTAGACCCTGTATTTAAAAGAATAGTGAAAATTGATACTCACCATCAAAATCTGGATAGTACATGCAACATGTACATATGTACACACACATGAACACACAGGTGTACCCACACAATAGAAACATGTGCACTTGTGCACACACACATATGTGTACAGTATACACACTTGTTTATAAGCAGAGTGCATGAGAGAATGAACACTGTATATCAGCCAGTGAGAGAGAGCCAATAACTGAGAGATCGACATTAAAATGAGAAGTGTTCTAACTACTCCAGTGTGCTTTAAGGAGAGGTCTCCAGGTGACGCAGAGAGGAAAAGAGAAAGAGCCTTTGACTTGAGGAGACATAATGGGGAAGTCTCCAAAACTGATAAGAGTTCTCAGCAGAGTCTCTGGGGATGGGGAGGAGTTGCACAAAGAATTCCACAGATCTGAATTTTCCATTGAAGCATCAGCATATGGACATGTGGACACACCTTTGATCCTGAGGGAAAATGCATGGAAGGATTAGAGGCAACAACCCTTCACATTAATTACACATGGTTGATAAAACAGATACCCTTTTTTCACCTTCCAGGTTAAAAATCTTAGGGGCAAAATTAGCCACAGGATAAATTGTGCCCTTATCATGTCAAGCAAATGTATAGACAATAAAGAAACTTCAAGTACAGGAACTGATAAAGTAATATTTTTAGGGATAAGGACAATAATATCAGTTGAAATCAGGACGCACGGAAGGAATTATTGTGTTCCTGATTAAAGATCACAATATTTTATTTATATTACTGGCTTATTCTGAGATGTCAAATATTGCAAATTCTACCTCATTGGGATATACATATAAATATACATATTTTGTATATATATATATACACAAATATGTATATTTATATATATATACAAAATTCCAGGATGAGTACATTTTGAAAACAGCATATTTTTTCATGCTTTTACATATTCTTTAATCTCATAGGAAAAGATAATCATGAAACATCCATCCTTAGAACATTTTCTATTATTTTAAACAATGGCCAACACATCACTCTATGCTAGGCTGTCTTAATCAAATACCAAAGATTCTCTGATCCCATCAGGCAACCACCATGGCTTTATTAGATTATGCCTTCATAGATTTCTGCAAGCTGATAATTCTGCACATATTCTTTACAAAATTGCAAAATGAAGTGTGTGCACTTGAAACAGAATCTTTGATCTCTTTCATGGATTTCTTATGCTGTTCTATGAGGGAACTTGACTTAAATCATGAATAATACAACATAAGAAAAAAAGGATAAAACGTTAGAACAGGATTATGAAACTATTGATTTTTGATATGAGTGTTTCTCAAGGTACAGAAGCACAATCTTCCCATCTCTGCTGGTAGCAAGGGTGACACAACACAACAAAAGATAGGACGCCAGCACTGCAGAATGTACGCATCGGATGTGAGATGGAGAAAGACTGTAAGCAAGCAATTTTGATTAATTTATCTGACATCACAATATCCTGAGGCAAGAGACATGCTCCTAATGACTGAGTTAGAGGGTAGACCAAGCATGCACTATGTCTTGGGGTGTGTCATGTTGCTAAATTTAATACATGTCATGCATGACCAAAGATTTTCACATATATGGAAAGGTTTCTGATCGTTTCTAAATACTATGTCTCAACTTGTGTGTATCATGTTAATATTTCACATACTTAAGGCATATACTAATATCAGCATACATATAATGTATGATATATATTCATATATATTACATATATAAATATAAGTATATAAGGTATTCTAAGCGGAATAAATCTGCATTATTTTTATTCTCCTTAAAATATTCTATTCTCTGATTATTAATGTGGAGTTTGTGTTAAAGGGTATTTATTGCATAATGGTAAATCTTGACTCAATAACGCTATAGATAGTACGTTATCACCACTGGAAATATCCGATTATTTACTGATCCTCAAAGGACTTCTAAAAATAGTCCACAACTCATGTTACCTACAAGTTCCATTTCCAAAATGAGACACCACATATAAACACTGAATAATTTCTAGCACAGAGAATAAAAGAATTTACATCTGATAATGTCCACAAATAAATACTTAGTGAGATTTTGGAAGCAACTAAAGTTTGTTATAAATTTTCAGTACTTGAGAATTTTCTGTAAACTTAGGCAAAATTTTATTCACCTCATTCACTTTTTTTCTAATGTCAAAATTCACTTTTTGAAATATCTTTCTTAACTTTTAGTGATATAAGAACATTCTAGCTGGGCGTGGTGGCATGCACCTTTAATCCCAGCACCCAGAGGCAGAGGTAGGAGGATCGCCACCCTGAGATTCCATAGTGAATTCCAAGTCAGCCTGAGCTAGAGTGAGACCCTACCTCAAAAAAAAGAACATTTTAATTTATGTTTAGGACTGAAATAAAAATAAATTTCTAGCTGATTTATAATCTAATCCCTTTGAAATGTGCAATCAGATTTGGAAGTTCATAAAATGGCAATTTCATTCCTAAACTTTTATTTTCTTTACCTCTTTCTTTCAGTTTGTGACTATTTATTCATAGAGGACAAGGAACCAATTTATACGCTTCTTAACTTCAATACATGATATTTTGAAAAGATACCAAAATCTGCTTTCTTCTCCTTTAGATTTGGAGGCATCTTCTGAAGTAATTCTATAGAATACATTACATCAAGGATTTTCAGTGTTTTCTCATATCTGAAGACCATGAACTTCAGTAATCTGAAGACCATATACTTGAATTATTCACAGCTTGGTTATTTGAATCATTTCCTAGAATTTTCCATTCTTCTGCTTATAACTGCTTTTCCAGCTAAGTGGTTAACAATGGAGTGAATTCATTGATATGGATCAGATTGAGACATCCAATGAAACTATCCTTTATAATTGGTGGATAACGGAAAGTTTTTCATTAAAACACAACATAAAGGAGTTTACTACCACTAAGAAAGCATGGCTGTGGTATTTTAAGGAATCCTACAAACTAAAGAAAAGAGGAAACACACGCACGAGGCCACAGGAAAGAATCGGCTGTACTAGAACAGAAAGTAAACCAGCAATAAGGACCTAACTCTGTAAAAACAACAAAATGATGAGAAGTAATGTATACCTTTCAATAATAACTCTAAGTATTTGTGGACTAACCAATTGGATTAAAACTGAATAGCCACATATAAACACTCTTAGTGTGGTTGAATGGAAAAAGATATTCTAAGCAAATAGAGCTAGATAGCACACAAGTATAGATATATCAATATCTTAAAATGATGACATCTAAGAGGATGATGTCTTCTAAGAGGTAAAGAAAGTCACTTACATTCATTAAGGAAATCACTAAAAGGAGGAAACAACTCTAATCATATACACACCAAACACTGGTACAACCAATTTCATAAAACAAACACTAATGGCTATAAAGTCATAGACTGGCCTTAACACAGATATAGTGGGAGACTTTAATACACAAGATTCACCAACAAACAGGTCATCCCGTTAAAAGTTCCACAAAGAAACAACATGGGTAAATGGCATTATAGATCAAATTTATTTTAAAAGGTATCTATAGAATGTTCCACCAAAAAGTGAAAAATATATGTGTGCATGTTCTCAGGAGCCCATGCAGCTTTCTATATAATAGTCTGTATTTTAAGATGAGAAAGTCTTAACATGCAATAAAACTGAAATGTTTTCTTGAGTTCTACCTGACACCAGTTGAATAACACTAGAAACCAAAGGTAAGAAAAACAATCATTCTATTGATTGATTTGTGGGTCATGAAAGCATTCAGTAAGGAAATTTTAAATAATCATAGAATATAAAATTGATTCAAAAATGGAACTCCGTAGCTATAAATGCCTATTAAAATATCAGAAAAATCTCAAAAAATAATATTCACCATAAAACCTTAGAAATATAAGAATAAATGAAACTGATTATCAATAGATAAAAAGAAATAAGAAATATCAACACATAAATGTTATGGGACAGAAATGAACAAAAAAAGGCTGTATCTTTGCAAAGATTAACAAAACAGTAACTAATGAAAAGAAACAGAAGAAATTCTATAAATTTCCAATTAATAAAATTGGAGATGAAAGGGAGACATTATAACAGATTCAATGAGATTCAGAGGATTTCTAAGACATATTTTCAAAACCTACAAGTATAAAAGTCTAAATAAATGGATAAATTTATGGACATGTATTATTGAACAAAATTAAATACAATGAATAAAAACAACTTAAAACCATACAAATAAAAGAAACAGCAATTAAAAATTATCCCAACTAGAAAAATCCCAGACACAGATGGATTTATTATTGAATTTTACCAGAGCTTAACTTGAGACTGAAAACCAATGTTTCCCAAAGTATTCTATTAACTATTCGTTATAAAAATCCAGTTTTACCCAGGTTTGATTCCCTAGCACCCACATAAAGCTGTATGCACAAGGGGGTGCATGCATCTGGAGTTCATTTGCAGTGGCTGGAGGCCCTGGCATGCCCATTCTCTCCCTCTATCTGTCTCTTTTCTCTCTATATATCTCTGCATGTAAATAAATAAATAAAACGTTTTTTAATTGAGAATGAGAGAGAAATTATATATATATGTGAACATGGATATTAAAATTCTCCACAAGATCCTGTCAAGTTGAATTCAACAACAAACCACAAGGATCAATCACTAGGATCAAGTTGGTCATGTTCCAGGAATGAAAGGATGGTTTAACATGTGCTAATAAATATGACTTATCACATAAATATACTGAAAGACATACATCCCATATGCCTCTCAGTAGATGTCTTTCACAATTATGACATACCCTAATACTAGAAGGAACATACCTTAACATAAGAAAGGCTATATATGATGAATCTAGAAAGAACATTATAGTAAATGGGGAAAAATTCACAGCAATTCCAATAAAATAAAGAATTAGACAAGGTTGCCCACTTTCTTCATTCTTAGTCATTTAAGTTCTGGACATCTTAGCTAGGGTATTTAAATAAGAGTAATAAATTTAAGATTCAAGTTGGAAAAGAATGTCTTCAATTATCCCCATTTGAAGATGATGTTATTCTACCTGGAATAGGCCATAAAGACTTTACTGGAAAACTCTTAGAACTAATAACAACTTTCAGCAAAGTAGCAGGACACACCATCAATATAAAAAAAAAATCAGTAGCTTGTTTAAAGAAACTTCACTATATCATATTTAACAGTAAAATATCAATTTTTTTTCATTTAATATCAGCCATAAGTAATATAATTTGGAGGTGAGGGCATCCCTTTTCTTCTCATTATTAGATAGATGGTCTTGGTCAAAATGACTGATTGTCTCCATGCCTCAATTTCCATGTTTACTGATAGACATCATAATACAAATTCAACTGAGCACTATACTATTCAAATGACATCTCTTCACAAGACTTTAAAGGATTTCACAAAGATCTACTTATTTCTATATTACCATACATGCTACGTATAAAAGTTTATATTGGCTTTGCCACAACTTGTTCACGGAGATCTGTGTTTCTCACTAGGAGAAATACTGCTTCAAGAAATAGGATCACATGTGACTGAGAGACTGTTCACTATATCTCATATACATTTTAGTGGAAGAATGAAAACATCATTGAAAAATAAATTATGGCAACATAAAATAGAAGAATAGCCATAAAATTGAAAAAGAAGGTATATCTCCTTTTTGATTCCAGATTTTTTACTAACATATCTTAGTTTGCTAATATGTTAGGATTGACATTCATTATTATTTTGTTCTTGAATGTGCAACCATGAAAGCTGCTTAAGAAAATATACTATTAATTGTGATCATAAAGGATGTCGATGCTCTTGATACAATCTACCTTCTAATTAGAAGGTAAGTCAGCCTACATTTTGAGGTATAGAAAACAAAGTAATAAATAAAAACAAATTCTGAAGGAAATTTAATGGATAAATGGAAATAGAGAAAAACTGAATTTTATAGATGTGTTAATTCTGTTAGACAAACAGAATACAGAAAATTAGCAAACTAAGCCAGGTATAATGTCTTTTGCTTTTAATACTGGCACTCAGGAGGTAGAGGCAGGAGGATGGCTATGAGTATAAAGTCAAGTTGGCTACAGAGTGAGTTGAGTTCCAGACCAGCATAGACCACAGTGGTACCCCACCTCGATGCAATTGGCCAATGTGATCACCAAGGTAACAGCATAATGCCTCTAAGAAATTCTAAGTATGCTTTTATTTTGATATGCAAAAATGAGTCAGGAACACATGGAGTGAATAAATTCCATGGTCATTAGCAGCAGCTTTTGTAGGAGTGAGTGGCTGGACTACTAAACTTTAAGGCCCAACCCTAGTGACACCACTTCTCCAGCAAGGCTCCACCTCCTAAGGGCTCCACCAGCTGGGGACTACTTATGAATCTTAATAACAATCTCACAAAGCTATGGGGTACACTTTATATTCAAACAACCACAAATACCTGGACCATTTTTTCAATCAAAATTCAGTATAATTTATTTTATATGAGAGTGAATGAGACTTCATCACACCAAAGTAAACCTGCACCATTTTCTAATATTAGTACATTAGTTTTCTTCTTTGTCATGTAAAGCCATGTGTATAACATATTTGGTGCCAAGAGCCATGAAAAGATGATGATATTGGGCACTATAGTCAGAAAGAGACAGAGTCATGGTAAAGGTCGGGGACTTGCAATGGTTTTGCTCAGTCGATGAAGTATAGTGTTCTTTCATATTTTGTCCTGATAGCAAAATTCAAAATAGAGGCAGGAGATCTTCTTTTAATTTACAGCCAAGAAAGCTTAGTGGTAAAGCTTTTCTTTTTTTTGGACTTGAATCAGAAGATGAAGTCAACTAGGCCCTTAAAAGGTCATAAATTTATATTAATCTTTTTCAGGAATCTCCATATTGATTTCCATAGTGGTTGTATAAGTTTGCATTTTCATCAAAAGTGAAGGAGGTTTCCTATTTCCCTACATTTTTGGCAATATTTGCTGTCATTTGATTTTTTTTTTTTAGTGATTGCCATCCTTACTGAAGTAAGGAGGAATCTCATAGTTGTTTTAATTTGCATTTCTTTGATGGTTAGGGATATTGAACATTTTCTTAAGTGTGTGTTAGCCATTGGTTATATTTCTTCCTCTGAGAACTCCCTATTCAGTTCTCTACCCTGTTTCTTGAGTGGGTTGTTTGCTCTCTAATTTAGGTTTTTGAGTTCTTGGTGATTTCTAGATATTAGGCTGCTGTCAGTGGTATAGCTGGGGAACATTTTCTCCCATTCAGTGGGTAATCTATTGGCTCTGCTTTTGGTGTATTTGTCTATGCAAAAACTTTCTAACTTCATGAGATCCCATTGCATGAGAGGTTGTTTAATTTCTTGTGCTATGGGGTATTATTTGGGAAGTCCTTCCTTACTCCTATGTCACTGAGTCCTCCAATTTTTTGCTTCCAGTAGTTGAAGAGTTTCAGGTCATTTTTAATTTTATTTTTATAGACAATTTCCATGATTGTAAACAATATCCCATGGTAATACCCTCCCTCTCCCCACTTTCCCCTTTGAAACTCCACTCTCCATCATATCCCCTCCCCCTCTCAATCAGTCACTCTTTATTTTGGTGTCATCATCTTTTCCTCCTATTATGATGGTCTTGTGTAGGTAGTGTCAGGCACTGTCAGGTCATGGATATCCAGGCCATTTTGTGTCTGGAGGAGCATGTTGTAAGGAGTCCTACCCTTCCTTTGGCTCTTACATTCTTTCCGCCACCTCTTCCACAATGGACCCTGAGCAGTGGAAGGAGTGATAGAGATATTTCAGCGCTGAGCACTCCTCTATCACTTCTTAGCACCATGGTGCCTTATGAGTCATCCCAAGGTCACTGTCATCTGAAAAGAGAAAGTTCTCTAACCAAAAGTGAAAGGAGCATTAATATATGGGTATGAACATTAAGCGGAGTGTTTACTGGGAAGTTTGATGAGCATAGTATATACATTTATCCAGATAGCAGCAGGCGTTATACCCCTAGGGCTCATGACTACCCCTATTGTAGGTTTTCAGTACCAGGGATGTATTCCCTTCCATGGAGCAGGCCTCCAGTCAAATTAGAGGGTGGTTTGTTTCCCCATAACAGAAATGCCACCATTGCACCCATTGGCTTATTTGGTCCAGCTGGCCAAATATGAGGCTTGTAGTGTCCATTGTTGAGTATCTTCACTTGTGATTTCTCTCTTTCCCATTGAACTGCATGCAGTGTAGCTTTTTCCAGCTTTCTGTCAGCTGGTCTACATGGAGGAGGTTTTCAGCTCAGCTCCAGCAGGATTTCTCAGTGACCTTGCAGCCCAAGTATGTGGAGTCTTCAGCAATAGAGTCTTACCATCTATTCTTGGTGAGAAACCAAAGGCCTCAGCAATGGCTTATTAAGTTTTGGGGGCATTAGGGATCTCCCTGTCCAACAACTCACTGGAAGGTATCCCATCCCTGGCACTGAAAATTTTCTAGTAACAATCTATGGTGCCTGTGTGGTCTATTCAGCACTTTAATCCATTTGGAGTTGATTTTTGTGGATGATGAGATGAGCGAATCTAGTTTCATTTTTCTACGGTGATTATCGAGTTTGTCCAGCACCATTCACTGGAGATGCTGCCTTTTCTCCAGTCTATGTTATTTTTAATTTTTAAAAATATTTTATTTATTTATTTGAGACAGAGAGAGTGGACGCACCAAGACCTTCAGCCACTGCAAACAAACTTCAGATGCATGAGCCACCTTTTGAATCTGACTTACATGGGTCCTGGGGAATTGAACTGAGGTCCTTTGGCTTTGCAGGAAAATGCCTTAACCACTAAGCCATCTCTCCAGCCCTCTCCAGTCTATTTTATTGGGACTTTTGTCAAAGATCAAGTAGCTGCAGCTACTTGACCTAAGGTCCAGGTTTGCATTTCTGTTCCATTGGTCTATATTTCTGTTTTTATGTAAGTACAATGGTGCTTTTGTTATTATGACTTTGCAATATATCTTTAGATCAGGTATGGTGATAACCTCCAGAGGTGTTTCTTTTGCTGAGGATATGTTTGGATATCCGAGGCCTGCTGCCATTCCATATGAATTCCAAGATCATTTCCTATCTCTGTGAAGAATGATGCCAGGATTTTTATTGGTATTGCATTAAATTTGTATATTGCTTTTGGTAGAACTGCCATTTTCACATATTAATTCTACCTAACCAGGAGCATGGGGAGTCTTTCCTTCTGCTCATGGACCCAGATATTCCCTTACTGGGCATTTACTCTAAATGGTCCATGCTTTATTACAAAGATATCTGCTCAACCTTGTTCATAGCTGCTCAATTCGTAATATTCAACCCAGGTGCCCATCAGTGGACAAATAGATAATGAAGTTGTGGCATATATACAAAATGGAATTCTAGTCAGCAGTAAGAAAAAAATTAATACAATGAAATTTGTAGGAAAATGGATGGACTTAGAACAGATCATACTCAGTGAACACACACAATCACAGAAAGGCAAATGTCACATGTTCTCATACATCTGTGGTTCCTAACCTGAATCAGCATGAGTTTTTGGCATGCTGGATAGGCAACTTGAGGCCCAGGCAATAGATATGGATGGGTTTGGTTGGGAGGGGGAGGAGAGGAGGGAAATAAACAGAAAACTAAACCCAAAATGAATTGTTACCATAGAAACCTTTCTCTTTAAAGGTAGACTAAAAGATATAACCCTCACCAGGCATATAAAGCACCCAAAAAGAAGGGCTGTGGAGAGCGTGGAATGAAGCCTAATATTATATATATATAAAAAAAATTGGCTCTGACCTGTAACTCACAGTACAATAAATAAATAAATGAATAAATGAAAGAGTGTCTTAACACCGATTTGAGATGAGGCACTCTGTTTCCCAAAGCAAAATGGGACAATGTACACACATAGGGGCTATCTTACAGAGATTCTGGGAATACTTATATGTATTTTCACCAATGCATCCACCCTGCGAGCATACACACTGGTCTTCAAGGAAGAGTGACGAAGAAAGCAGACAGGCAATTCACAAGTCATGAACACGCCACGGTAACTGTGTCAAAAGACAACGCAAACGCCGAGGTTGTGGCTCAGTCATTTAGTGCTTGTCTTGCATGTGTAAAGTCCTGTGTTCAGTCACATTGCATGGAACACTGGATGCATGTTAAAAGCACATGAACTTTTGTAAGCTCATTATGGAAACTGTACAGTTAAAAGTGTAGTATCTGTCCTATTTTAGTTAAACCTTTATTGAATAACCTAGGAAGCACATAATTTTAAGATTTTTTTCTTAATTAAGAGAAAATTCTGAAACACAAACCCACATTTTGATTGAATCCTGGTGTTTTTAATAAAATTCTGAGGCCTTGACTTATTGGAGTCATTGTGTTATGATTCCCTTTAAGGTACAGTACACTGAGCACACCTTAAAGGAAACCGTAACACCTCCTGGCCTGCCGTGGTGCGAAAAGACTCCACCACACAGTTATTCCATCATGAATTAAGTAGTTCCTCCTTTTTTGAAAATCTTTTATTTATTTATTTATTTGAGAGAGAGGAAAAAAAAAAAAAAAACAATTACAGGCAAAGACAATGGGCACACCAGAGCCTCTAGACACTTCAGACAAACTCCAGACTTATGTCCCACCTTGTGTATCTGGTTCACATGAGTACTAGGGAATCAAACCTGGGTCCTTAGGCTTCACAGGCAAGCACTATAACCACTAAGCCATCCCTCCAGCCCCATTACCTTTTTTAATTTATTTATTTGAGAGCAACAGACACAGAGAGAAAGGCAGAGAGAGAGAGAGAGAGAGAATGGGCATGCCAGGGCCTCCAGCTACTGCAAATGAACTCCAGATGCATGCGCCCCCTTGTGTATCTGGTTAACGTGGGTCCTGGGGAATCAAGCCTCGAACCAGGGTCCTTAGGCCTCACAGGCAAACGCTTAACCGCTAAGCCATCTCTCCAGCCCAAGCTCCATTATTTTTTGAGACAGGGTCTCATGTATCCCAGGCTGGCCTGAAACTCGTGATGTAGCCAAGGATGATCCTCCTGCCTCAACCTCCCAAGTGCTGTGGTTGCAAGCATGCATCAACATGCCCAGTTTATGTGGTGCTGGGGATCAGACCTCAAACCCTGAGCACTATACCAACTAATGTGCTTGACAGACCATCCCTCTACAGTCCTTTAACAGTAATAACCATCTGCCCACTTCCATAGGGGCACGGGCTCACCTGGGGGTCCTGTGTGAAGGAACTGTGATTAAGCTGCCCCTTGCATTCTGGTATATACCAGGTGAGGTATCTGTAGATCCTCTCCAGTTCAGGTTCCTCACCCTTCAAAACCTCATGGAAGAGCTGGAGAGATGGCTTAGCAGTTAAGACACTTGTCTGTGAAGCTTAAGAACCCAAGTTCATTTCCCCAGTACCCACATAAGCCAGATGCACAAAGTGACACACGGTTGCACATGCATACAAGGTGGTGCAAGCATCTGGTGTTCGAGTGCAGTAACTGGAGGCTCTGGTACAACAGTTGGTCTTTCTCTCTCTCTCTCTCTCTCTCTCTCTCACACACACACACATAAAAAGGCCAGTCTGTTGAACTTGCCTCAAAAAAAAATTCTGTTAAAAAAAAAACAACCTAGTGGAAGCTTTCTTGAACAAAATCCAACTTCCAGAAAATTTAGAACAATTAATATTTTAAGTATCTGCCTGTTGCTTTAGGCTGTGAGAAGTTCTTTGAAGAATAAGAACAAAGTAAAATCAAAGACTACCTTCATGTTTCAGTGTTTGGAGAAACAGTTTGAGGAAGCTAATGATGACCTTGAGACTAGAGAGTTCAATTTTGGTGAGCAAGGTTGACTTTCTCAGCATACTTCAGAAACAAAATGTTGGGTTACTCTGAGGTTCTTAGAGGAATATAATTGCCATTCCATTGTTGAGTACTCATGATAACATCTTTCAAATGGCGGGAAGCAATCTAGAGCAGATGTATACCACTGAACTACATCTCCAGCCCTCTTGGTCAATAGTTTTTAATCCATACATTAGGAATGTCTTTACTAAAGAGTTTTCCAATTGCTAAATGAACTACCTCAACAAATAATGTTTCCTATTATTAAAATTATTTATGCATAAATTTTATAGATATTTTGGCAGTACTCACCTTTCACATTTTAATAAGAATGTCTTATAAATAAATTAACTTTGGTATGCATATTTTATTCCTGAAGCCAAAATCTCTGTTGAGTAGGTTTAATTTATTTTATTTTTTTTTTTGAAATATGATCTCATTATGTATCCCTGGCTGACCTCAAATTCATGATCCTCCTGCAGTGGCTCCCAAGTGCTGAGATTATAGGTGTCCTAGGCTACTTCTAGCTTTAGATGAATTACTATTGATAACCAACCTAGAAAGAAAATTTAGTCCTAATCAGCCAGGGGACAGCTACACAGGGAAAGGTCAGAGTAATGCAGGTCCAAACTGAGCTAGGTGGAGTTGCTGCCCTGGGCAGATGGCCTTCTCTTCTTCTCTGGGCATCTTGTAAAATGGTCAGATGTGGACAGGCCTACAACACTGCTGGTCACATCAGAAATGATGCACTCACAGCTACTGAGTGAAGTGATCTATGTGAAAACAGGGAGGAGAACCGTAGATGAAGAGTGAATGCAGGGAGCAGAAGAGCAAAGCATTAAAGGATGGAAAAAATTAGGTCAAGAAATGCATTTTAGACAAAATCTCAACTCCTAGAAGGATGTTCCTTTGAGAGAATTTTCTTCATTTCTGTTTAATTCCAAAAGCTTGTTTATAATTCTATATACTTGGACGTTCCTATGTTGGCTTGCATCCATGACCATGATGCTATGGATGGAGTATGCTTAGCCTGGGCCAAAAAACAGTCTCTCTCAGTCCACTGAGGCTGCGTGAGGAGAAAATGCCTTCCTAGCTAAAGCTGTAATGGCATGAGTTGGGCGAATCGCTCCCACATGCACAGAACAATGCTTGGTATATCTGTGGGGATTACCTGTTCTTTGTTTCTATGGTGTGGCAACATATGCCATCTGAGAATATGAGAAGGCACAATGAGTAGAAACAAAGAGAAAAGCAGAATACTGAGTAAACACACATGCTGACGGCAGAACTGTTCAGAAACAGAAGTGAAAAAAAAAAAGGTGGAAATATGGGCTTTGAAGAAGATACAAAGTTCAGCAGTGCATGTTTGTGCCTGAGAATATCTGTGGAGGATGCTAATATGCAGCCCGAATCAAAGTTCAGTCACCCTGTAGAGCTATAACAGTGTACGGTAAGTGCTGGTACCACACTGTGTCCACAACATATGATTGTGCGGTTCACTCTGAGACATTCTCCCATCGTTTCCCAGCGAATCAAACCCTGCTTGCTTTTCAGGCCTTTCACAAGCCAAATTATCATATTTATTGCACTCTTATGCTTTGTTTTGCTATTTAACATCAGCAGAACTCTGCTACTGTAGCTTTAGTTGCTTTTTTCTTTTTTCTTTGTCTCTTCTGTCACTGACAATAGTGTGGAGTGCAACATCTAGACCCCATCTTTTTTTCTCTTAAACTCTGTGGCTTGTGTCATCTAAGTTTCCCAAACACGGTAGTCTTCAGTAACGTACATATTGTCTGAGAATTGAGCTGACTGTATTATGAAAATTCTTTGTCCAGAGATAGAGATATTTCTGTGTACATTAAAGCAAAGAGATGCTAGGTGTCTCTAAAGACACACCTTGTTATATATAACTGATTGTCATTCTGCAACAGATTACACAATGTTCAGAAAACAAAAATGTATGCAAGAATAGAAGGAGGAAAGAAAAGAAGGGATGGAGTGAGGGAGGATGGAAGAGAAGGAGGTAGGAAGGGGGAGAAAAGAACGAAGGGAGGGAGGAATAAGCATGTTCCTATGGAAAACCACATAATGATGTTAAATGACCATCTGTTTGAATACAGATAGTTTCCTTCCACCATTCTATTGCCACTGTATCATTCCTGTATCAAAACTTTTTTATTCTTTCATGTGTATGTAGGATGCATGTGTGTTTGTGTGTTTGTATGCTTACATCATACGTAGATATTGGATCTCTTCAATTGCTATCTGCTTTTATTCTCTGAATTCTGAACCCAAAGCTCACCAATTCTGTTAGACTAGCTAGCCATTGAGCTCCAGCGTTTCCCTGTCCTCTGCCTTTACAGAGATGGAATGTGGTGTTGGGTGTGTGCCACAATGCCCAGCATTTTATGCATGGGTCCTGGGATATAAACTCAGGTCTTCATGCTGTGTGGCAAGTGCTTTATTCAATGAGCCATTTCCCCAGGCTCTACATTTCTCATTTATTAATACTATCTTCCACTATGACTCTTATATTTCATATTCCTACAAACAGTTTATGAGAGTTCTTACTTCTCTGCATCTTCATTAGAACTTGTTATTTTTATCCTCTTGATAAGGAACCATTCTTAAAAATAAAGTGATATCATAAAGGGATATCTCCTTGTGATACTGAACTTCATTTTCCTGATCACAAGTTAAGCTGGTCCTTTTTTGTTTGCCACATACTGCACATAATTTGAATGTTTTCTTCAGAGAAATAGTTACTAAGGTTACTTGCTCACATCTTAATAGATTTTTTTCTGTGTTTGCTTGGTTTTGAGTTGAGCTCTCAATACATTCACAAGATCACCTGAAGATTATAATCTGGTTTAATCTTGACAGTTCTTTAAAATCCAGAAGAAAAGAAAGGTACATCTGTAGTCCTTGACAGCCTTATCTTATCCCCAGTATCTCAGACTACTTACCACTTCTAAATAGCCATGAGTACTCTTAATCAGCAGTTTGGGCTCAGGTTAGTATGGGGAGAAGTGGAAAAATGAATACACAGAGTTCACTTTTCACATGAACCACCACCAAGCACTACATGGCATATATCTGAAGGAAATCACATCTTTGTACTCTTTCAGTACTCTATATTTTGGAAGCAAATCACCAATTCAAACTCACAAAGTTGGTAGAGGGAAGAGAGTAGCAATACTGTCTTATGGTGGAGGGAATAATTTCCATAAATTATTTAGAAGCTAGAAGAAAGCTTTATCCCTTCTCTGTTTTACTTATGACTGGAATCATTCGTTCACATCAGCATGGATTCATGCACATTCATTTTGTAGTATGGCTTGGAAACTTGTGTCATATCCATTGCTCATATCAATTCATTGTTCATATTGTTACAGTTTGTTCACTGGCCATTTTTTCATGTTGGCACCTGGGTCTGGGTCCTTGGCATCTTTTTTTGTTTTGTTTGTTTGTTTTGTTTTTGTTTTTCAAGGTAGTATCTCATTCTAATCCAGGCTGACCTAGAATTCACTACATAGTCTCAGGGTGGCTTCAAGCTGACCTCAAACTCATAGCACTCCTCCTACCTCTACCTCCCAAGTGCTGGTATGAAAGGTGTGCACCACCACTCCCAGCTCAGCATATACCTTGTGATAACTGAGCACATCTGGCCTTTCCAGCATTACCAGGTTCATGTATTTTGCTTTGCTCAAGCCCCTGGGATCAACCATGTCATTTAAAAGCGTAGTTCTTTTACTGACATATGCTGTTCAGAAGTCAAGATCTGGAGCCAAATGTAGCAGTGCATTCATGTGACCCTAGAACTGGGAGGCAGAGAAAGAAGGATTACTGCAAATTTGAGGCCAGCCTGGTCTACTTAGAGTTCATCAGAGTTAGGACTACTAAGGACTCTCCTCTCTGTCCATCTCTCTCTCTCTCTCTCCCTCTCTCTCTCTGTCCTTGGCCCTCTGTCTGTCTCAGAGGAGGACCAAACGAGAAGGAGGAGGAGGAACAGGAAAAGCAAGAGGAGGAGCTGGAGGAGCAGCAAGAACAAGGGAAAAGCTGCAAGAAAAAGAAAAGAAAAGGAGGAGAGGAGCAAGAAGACAAGGAGGAGCAGCAGCAGCAGGAGGAGCAGCACAGGGAAAGGAGAAGAGAAGCAGGGAACAGGAGAATAGAAATCAAGATGTAATTAGCAGGTCTACTTGTGACTATTTAGTTGGCACCACTCCCAGGCCTATGAACAGAGATAGAAAATAAAGTGTGTGCCCTTCTCTCCTTTTTATTACATCCCCATAACTATGTCTGCATAAATCTATAGGTCTACAAGCATTAAGCTAAACATGAGTCCACACTAACGCCTCCACTCACATTAACTGACACAGGCTTCGTTCCAGCACACCCCCCTGCTCATCTACAGTCTCTCACCGCAAGGGCAAGAACAACTTGGCATTTAACATCCACCAGCTGCTTAGCTGCATTATGCATTTCCAATATAGATGTTCAAAACTGTTAACTTGTATTCCCTGACCCATCCTTATAAATAGCATATTTACCCTAACCAGAGTACACAGTTTATGTCATTTTTGTGACAGCTTCCCATTAGAACACACTTTTCACATTTACTTATGGCCTGCATTACTTTCACTATTAAACCCCAAGGCATTATGGGTTCCTTGTTGCCACAGCCATCGCATGAATAACGCTAATGCATATAAAACTAAACAAGAGTTTTTAGGAAGATTTATAGTGCTGTGGAGTTTTCCAAGAAATGGTATGTGCATAAAGGGATTAAAATTTAATATTTTCTCTTTATTTTACATTCTTGGGCATTTTTATAGTATTTACCTAGAGAATATCTTTTTTAAATATTTTATTTATTTACAATGAGAGAGAGAGAGAGAGAGAGAGAGAACACCAGAGCCTCTTGCTGCTGCAAATGAACTCCAGATGCATGGACCACTTGATGGGTCTGGCCTTTTTGTTGGTACTAGGGGATGGAACCCTGTCCAACAGGTTTTGCAAGCAAATACTTTCACCACTAAGCCATCTCCCTAGTTTAAAAGCTAACTTAAGTATTTCTTAATTCTACCAAGTATTGTCAAGAAGTGTTTCCCTTAAAAGCAGATGCACTTTAGGGTGACTGGCAGATAATTCTCTAACGGTGTGTTAAAGTACAGAAAAGAGAGTCCTCTCCCAAATTAGATTTTCACATCATTCTTGTTACACCTCTCAAAGTGTTAAAATGCTAATAAAAGAAACTAATGGCTTGGGTTTTAAGATGCAAATTGTTCTGCAAGCAATGTAGCTTTCTCACTGTGTACATGTTTTTTCCAGTGAAATTAAAGAGCCATCCAAAGACACACATGCAGTGTAGGTTTCTCCAGGCCAAGGGAGGACACAGAGGAGGTCTCAAAAATATTTGAAGAGTCTGAAAGAATTTTTCACTGAAGAAAAATTAATTAAAGCAAATGTTTGATCTTGTTTGCATAGCTGTCTTAATGTTGATTTTTTTTTATTTTTTATTTGTTTATTAGAGACAGAGAGAGGGAGAGAGAGTGAGAATGGGTACACCAGGGCCTCTAGCCACTGCAAACGAACTCCAGATGCATGTGCCACAATGTGCATCTAGCTTATGTGGTATCTGGAAATTTGAACCAGGGTCCTTAGGCTTCGCAGGCATGTGCCTTAACCGCTAAGCCATCTCTCCAGCCCATTGATGTTGCTTTCTAAATAGATGTAAATTGAATTCAACGAGCCTTCTGAAACCAGGCAAGAGCAACAAAAGTCAGAAGTGTACCACCAGAGCATTGGTGGTGGGTCAGAAATATTACCATGACTGAGAGGAAATAGTTGAGGACAGGAAAGTGGAATTTTCCAAAACAAACTGCAATCTAAAATTTGTTTGAGACTGTGTCTTCTTTCCAAAATTGTAGAAAACATGTAAGTTTTTGTTCTATACTTATTTTAGTTAAAATGTGTTGGTCCCCATATCCAGGACCGTGAACCTAACTGAGAACACCAATACTAAAGGTTAAATGGGTATTTGATCAGGCACCAGGAAGCTCAAGCAGCATGTTGAATATGATTTTGAAAATATGCTTTCAAAACCGATAAAATTAAAATAGATTAGGAAAGGAATGAGTTGTGATTAGGAAATATTACCACCATTTGTAGGAAATTTAACAAACTTAAAAGATATTTAATGCCTATATCATCGCTCTCATACAGATATAAGATAAAAAATTAATAAAATTTAATTTAGTTCACTAAATACTAGATAAGCATATGAAATAAGGTGAGCTCAAAATAGAATTCAAAGAACACAAAAGAAATTATAAAATGAATACAGAAAATATGTAAATCAATAGGAAAAAAACTCTACTATTTGTATTCTGACAGAAGGTATTTCTAGTACTATCAGTTCATTATAAGCAACAGATTACATGGCAATTGCATGGCAATATAAACACAGATAAACAAGAGAGTAATAAATAAAAAAATAGCAGGTAAGGTAATCTTTTTAAAGTTCTTTCTTCATCTTAATTGACAATACAAAGAACAAAGCAAAAATTGATCTGAATATAGGAGCTAGAAGGTAGATCATTCTCTCTCTTGCTTCCTGTCTCATTTCTCTATTTCCATATAGAAATAGAGATAGAGGGAAAGTGAACTATGTAACTAGATGTCATTAGTATAAGAGAATGTAACTAAATATGAATGTAAGATATTGCTTTTGAGGCATAAATTTACACTGAAAGCATGGTGATTAATTTTATGTTCTAGCAGCATTTTCTGTAATCTCACGTTATTTTATCATAGGAAGTTCATCTAATCATTTGATCTTTTACCTGTTAATAATTGCTATTATGATTTTACTATACCATTAAAATATATTTAAACCTTTTTACAGATCCTGCAATAACGCTACCAAAGTTTTATTCACACACGTAGAATTCTTGGAGTGAAATGAGAGTGTACACTTTACATTTGGAAAAAGGTACTGGCAGAATGATTTTTCCAATTACTCTGATCATCATTTATATAAGAAAGGGCATTCCATTAACATCATAAGCAGTAAATGTTAGTCTTCAGGAAATTCTCAATAGGAGAAGTATAAATTCTGTCTTACTAGTTTTAAATTTAAATCTCTTTCAACCTCCTCAAGACAAGGCCAAGAAGAATATAAGCAGTTCGCATTTTGCAAAAAATGGATTTTAAGAAGGTCCATAGAAGAAATCTTATTCACCATTATAATGCTACCTTTTTGGAGACAAGAATTAGAGCTTATAACAGTGCTTTTCCTTCTCTGAAAATACTAAAGGCAATTAAAGTCATGGCTTTCCATGTCATGTACTATTTTTGTAATTTTTCAAATAATTCCCTCCAAGGATTATCTTTATCACCATATTTTGCTTAGTTTTCAAGTAGATTTTTTTTAACTTTCTTCTGTCCAAAAGCCTTGTGCATTGTGTAGACCTTCTTGCTCAGATTCAATACTCATTACATTTAAAAGACTTTCTGCAAAGAGCCTAGCAATGCCCAAAGAGCTGACACCTCACTTCCTGCTTTTGGCAAAACTGTGCAGAATAAATAGAACAGTTGGTACATTTCTTCTTTTATAAAGAAATGTTGACTTCCCTTTACCCTTATTTCTGTTCATTGTAAAATGACACCTTTTGGTTCAAAACACCTTTAAAAATAGTGATTCAACCAAACTAATGCTAAAGCTAAGAAACTGAGTATCCAAACAGAAGTCACCACACAGAAAACTAACTTCTCCATTGGCGATCCTCATGGAGAGGAGGAGGCTCTCTATGTACTTATGTCCTTTATTAGATGTGTATATTTGAAAGTAAAATGTGGGCATTATGGCATGCATTTTTCTTGGTGAGGTGCTGGCCCTGTGTTTCCACTATGCCATTTAGGGTATGTTGTGGTTCTCCTTGGGAGATTTTAACAAAGTTATTTGAAACCTTCATCATCATCATTATCTTCTCTGCTCTTTATGACCAAAATCTTTGTCAAAAGTCCAAATTTGCTGATAAAAGACTGTGCTTGCCAGTGTTCTTACATTCAATGGAAGTTGTCATCGTGCTCTAGGCCTTTGACAGTGATGAATAAGGGAGTGATTGAACAGGCTTGTACATAAAACAGGGAATCTGTGCCAAGCTTCACACCTGGCACATCGAGCCAGTAGAATATTTTATATGATTCCAATTGTATTTTACTTTATAAATACATAAAAATTATTATTTTAATAAAAAATACTTCAGTCATGAAGCAAGACATACTTTGTGCATGGATTGTTTAACCATACTTTGTATTTTGTGGTGGCTCTGTTGAAAAGCCTTCATTTCTCCATTCCTGAATGAATTTTGCAGAATGTTGTACTTTTTTATTTTTAATAATATGCAAAATAATCAGTTTCATTATGACATTGTTATACAATATAATTATAGTTGGTTCATATTAACCTCATTACCTTCTCTTCTCCTCCCTCCCTCTGGCCCATGTCTTTCTCACAATAGCCTAGCTTCACTTTGGTTTTAGTCCACTGTGTAATGACTTGTCCAGTTTCTGCTCACAAATTTGTTGTTAGTTTAACCAAGTTTCCACTAAATGCATTTTTTCCTTGGAGATTTCTTTTTTAACCTTGTGCTTTTGAAAGGCTGATCATAGTATGTAGGATGAAGGTCATTTCTGGACAGATTGGTTTCAGGTTCCATGGTTCCACATATTTTTCAGTATTGGGAAAATTCTCCTCTATTATGCCATAGCACAATGTTTTTATACTTTCCATTGTTTGAAATCGCAAAAAAAGAACAATTGTTTGTTCATTTAATTATGCAAGATTCTTTTCTTTTAACTTTCATGTGTGAGGGTGTGTGTGTGTGTGTATGATACATGTGTTTGTGTGTATGTATGTAGTAGGCAGGTGTGTGCGTGCCATGATGTGTGAGTGGAGGTCAGAGAACAATCTCAGGTGTCACTGATCACCTTTCTACCTAATCTCTCATTGTCCACTGCTGCATTCACAGATATGATTAGGATCAGGAAAAGGAGATAGCATAATGTCTTTCTGTCTCTTTTCCCTTAAATGGATAACAGTTCCATCAACAATGTATGCCCCTTGAAGTAAAAACCACTATAACCTTTGGATAAAAAAAAAAAAGCAACTAACCATCTGTTATAGAGAACAGCCATAATGCAAACTGTATCTTTGCCTTGACATATAGTCCAATACAAATTCCCTCAGGCCAGGTCTACTACTATTTTCTTTGTACTATCCAAAAAAAATTGTTTTATAGAAATAAAGCTACCCATCAACAGACTGATGGACAAAATAAAAACAAAAGGCATCCTATAAGAGCATTACCCTTTTAAATCATTTACTTTGTTCAAACAATGCACCATGTATGTTTATAATCATATTCATGTGATTGTATGTCATTCTATGTTAAAACAATATAAAACAAAACAACCTGACCACTAGAATTACCACAATAACTAGTAAAATTTGTGGACCATATAACATTTTCCATGCATTTCTATTGCATATGATCATCATTATCTTTTTTTTTTACTTATTTTGATGTTTTGATTCCTTGACATACTAACTTTAGATGTATAAATATATGTGAATGCAAGTGGTAGGAATATATTAAAATGTGTAAAAATTCTGTTAAAACTTAGGTAAACTTAACTTACTGAAATAGAATCTTTGGTTCTTGGAAACATTTTACAAAACCTTAAAAAGCCAATTGTTTATATAAAACAATATTCATTGAGCTCTTAAGACAAAAGCTGAATTTAGCTATAAATTTTAACATTGGCAACAAAGATTTGAATAATCATTTATTTCAAAACAGTGCCTAAAACATTCAATTAATGCCATTTGGTTTTTTACATAGTCATGGGAAACAAATTTAATATGCAGAAAATTGCTTTATGTTAACTAAAATATGTCTAAATAAGTTATTTTATTTGATGGATAGTTTTTCAAGAATATTGTTAATATACAAGTTCCAAAATATGATTTTGTCACATTTTTGAAAAGTTTCTATGTTGAATTTCCTTTTCACAAAAAAATTAAAGATAATAGAGTCCTAAGAAACAGTAACAGAGTCAGAGTAGGCTTATTTTCATGTAATAAAATGACTATTTTATTCAATCTTAAATTAATATCTTATTTAACGACAAACTATAACTTACAGTTATAGCATTTAAACATAAAGAACATTTCTTGTATAGCTGTGCTATCTTCTTTCAAGACATATTTTTCAAGGTTTGTATCTTGTCCAATTTAAACAGAAAAGGAAGGTCACTTCAGAACCAAAACAATAACTTATTTCCATTATTATTTTTTTATATTACTGAAAATCAGAAAAGGAGATGTATTTCTGTGGCCACATTTTGAAGTAAATCAGAGTTGTTGAGGAAATAGTTCTCTAACATAAATTCTGCCCCTCACTCCTAATATCATACTGCTCTTAGCCTACTTCTCTATACCATTATTTCCTTACAGTTCAAATGCATTCACTCCTTATTCAGCAGTTTACAATCTAAATACTATCTCTACAAAGATTCCTTACCATTCAGTATGTCTTCCATTACTTATTCACTAGTTCTAACTTTACTACATGATACTTACAATTGATGGTTAGCATAGCATTGTTTGCTTATATGGGTATCAAGTGAAATCACTCTTTTTTATATTTTTATTTATTTAATAGAGCCAAGGAGAAAGAGAGGCAGACAGAGAAAGAGAGGGGAGATGGGCATGCCAGGGCCTCTAGCCACTGCAAACAGACTCCAGAAGCATGTGCCACCTTGTGCATCTGGTTTACGTGGGTACTGAGGAATCAAGCCTGGGTCCTTTGGCTTTCCAGGCAAGTGCCTTACCTGCTGAACCATCACTCCAGCCAAGATGAAATCACTTTTATGCAACTTAGTTGTTGATGTTCTTATCATTGTTGTCTGCACCCCTCACCAAACACATACATAAACACACACACACACACACACACACACACACACACACACACACAAACAAACTACATTTTAAAACTTATGGGCAAGGACTATTTAAATTAAGGAATACCTCCTTAGGAGTCAAGGAAGATGATCATCTCTTGTCCTTAACAAGTTCCTAAGTAGAAGTTACCTAGGTAAATATCCCTATGCATGGTATATTTAATTTTTTTAATTTCTTCAAATGATTTCAGAGCCTAGGCTATCATTACAAATAAAATAACTTATTTATGATCTGGGGAGAGAATTGCTCAGTGGTTAAAAGCACTTGGTTGCAGATCTTGAGAGCCTAGGTTCCATTTCCAAGTATCCATTTCAAAACAGTTGCACTAAGTGTTGCAAGCATCTGGAATTTATTTCCAATGGCAGGAGACTCTGACACATACATTCTCTCTCTTTTCCCTCCCTCCTTCCTCACTCCCTCCCTCTTTTTGCCAAAAAATAAATAAAATGTTAAAATAATAAATCATCTGCAGCAAAACTAATTTTTTAGATACTGCTGTTAATACCAAAATAAGTAAATAATTTAACAAGTACATAGAAAGAAGTCAGCTGAAATACTCAATATCTAGTGATAAAGTGAAATCACTTCAAGAACAGATGCTTAGTAGTTATTCAAAAATATCAAAAATGAAAAAGAGAA
This sequence comes from Dipus sagitta, assembly GCA_036346955.1. Lineage (NCBI taxonomy): Eukaryota > Metazoa > Chordata > Mammalia > Rodentia > Dipodidae > Dipus > Dipus sagitta. The sequence goes on along the minus strand of CM070779.1, from coordinate 122,984,093 downwards.
GTAGGAAATGTTATGGAGTTGAGTATCAGGTGAAATCACTCTTACAAAGACAAAAAGATATGATTAAAGACATGATAACACAAAAAGATACGATTACAAATAAAGCCATGAGGTAAGTGGCTCAGTGGGTAAGAGCAGTCGTTGCACAAGCATGAAAACCTAAGTTCAAACGCCAGTGCCCACGTAAAAAGCTTGGCATGGCTGCATATGCCTTAACCACAGTGCTGAGGTAGCAAGAGACAGGAGAAGCACACAGACTCCAAATGGAGAGCTTCAGGGTGAGTGAAAGACTCTATCATGGGGAAATAAGATAGAGGAGATTTAAGGGAGAACACCTGATGTCTTTCTTTCCCCAACACAGACATATTGACTACAAACATCTTCACACACACACACACACACACACACCAATACACAACCACATATCACTATACATATCACTATACATATCAAATAGATAAATATTAAGCTGCTTACGTTGGAATCTATATGAATTGCCTGAGATAGCTATAAAGAGCTGAAAGGACATACTAGGTATATATGGCAGGCTTTGTGAAAATGAATGACTGATTTCTCTGTGGTCAATATAAACACATGAAAGAATTCCTACTACTGGAGGCCCTTTCTCAACCTTATTGAGTCACAAGAAGCTTAGCTTACCTGTGTGACTAACACAGTGACTCCTGTGTATCCCTAAGCCTGTGACAATCATAACACTGTTACTCTACATAAGTTATATCAGATCATCTGTTTCAAAAGATAACTCATGCTTAATGTGAGCATTCCCAGTGGGTCCATTTCAATCACAAATTATATTTGCTACAAGGAAAATACCCAGTGAGTCACAATGAAGAGGAGAAATGCATCCTTAGATAAAAATAGCACTGAATGCCTTCCAACTACACATAATTGGGAAGATTTCTTGGTTATGGATGATGGTCATATATAGCACATGGGGACAGCTTGGCACATCTTTATTAGTACCACATTGCAAATCAGCATTTTCAAAAATAACTTTTACATCAGTTTTCTTCTTGCTTCACGCTGGAGTTTCTGAGGACCATTTCTCTTCACAAGTACAGACAATTCTGTCCCTTGCTTTTCGGCTCTGAACACAGAAAGCTGCTGAAGTCAGAAAGCATGCTATGCTGTCTCTTCTTTTGCATTAGGGGCCAAGAATCATATTTTAACTTAATTAAAAATTATTCTCATCCAAAATATGGCACTAGTTTCTGACTTGCAAAAAAAACTTGCAGCAATCAAGTTACCTAAAAACCTTTGAATAATTCTCAGATTCCCACTGAGGCTGCAAGTCTGCTTTTTCCACAGTGGTTGCCACAGTCCAGCCAATTGCTCAGACAGAGCATTTCATATTCTTCCAGATTGCTTTGTTCTCGGGTATCCCCAAATCAAATGTCCATAGAGTCCCATAAAATCAACTGCTCAGCTCATTTTTTTAAAATATTTTATTTCTTTATTTGAGAGAGAGAGGGGGGGAACAGTCAGAGAGAATGGACTCACCAGGGCCTATAGCCACTGCAAACGAACTCCAGACGCATGTGCCCTCTGTGCATCTGGCTCACGTGGGTCCTGGGGAATTGAACCAGGGTCCTCAGGCTTTGCAGGCAAATGCCTTAAGCACTAAGCCATTTCCCCAGCCCGACTCTTCAGTTCTTCTTACTCCTCCCCCTTTCTCTCGAGCATAGCTCAATTATTGAAGTACACATCTAGCCCATTTCCCTTCCTTAGTTTCATTGCTTAACAGCCTCCCTCTATTCATTTGCTGAAATGAGTATCTTCCTTTCCTCTTCACACCATAAGCCTCTGGTAGGAGTCACACTTATGAACATTTTTCCCATTGGGTAAAATTATTACTCAACATTAATTATGTAGTAATCAGATAAACACATAAAAAAGTTTCCTTCAAAACAACCATCATTTATCTCATTTTCATCCAAGACTTTTCCCTTTGAATCTCGTCTCAGTTTAAAAGATGTTAGTTGTTTTCGCACAGCTGTGAGCAAAATACCTGAGAGAATAATTTAGAAGGGAAAAAGATGTGTTTTAGGCCATGGTTTTTGAGGGGTCCGTCCAGGGTTGCTTGGTCTCATGGGCTTAGGCAGAAAGTCATGTGGTGTTTGTGGCTGAATGGGAGTTCCATCACACGGTGAAGAGAAAAGAGAAAGAGAGAAAGAGAGAAAAGAGTCCTGGAAAAATTTTAGCCTCCAAAGACAGGCATTCAGGAACTACTTCCTTCAACGAGGATCCATCTCTTAGATTTCACAACTTTCCAAAAGTGTTCTACTAGCTGGGGATCATGTATATGATATGTGAGGCTGTGAGGAAAATTTCTCACTCAAACCATAACTAATAACTAAAGAAAGCATTCTGAATATCACCCATACATCTAATAGTTGTAACTATAGAATGCAATAATGTCACTTTTTAAATTCCAATGTCCAAGAAAAAAATTACCAAAATAATTAAATACTATTTGAACTGACTGTAACAAGAAAAATCCATCTCTCATACTATAATGCTAAGTAAAATAATCCAGAATTGTAATTTTAATTTTTTATTAAACCAAATTAATAACTGATGACAAAACACTAAACACTTTTGAATCTCCTGGGCTCAATATGATATTTTCAGAATTAAAGGGCAAAAATATGAATACTTCAATATTATTCAAATAACAGCACAGATGTGGGGGTGAGTTGTGTGAAGAGAACCAACCTGCTCCAGTGCTGAAATGGGTATGATTCTTATCCGGGGTGCTGGGATGTGCTGATGCCAAACAGTACTATTCCTCTGGTAACTAAAATAAGATCCAGAGAGAAGCGTATATTTAAAGTGCATGCTACAGACAACTTTATAGGCATACATATAAGTAAAGTATCAAATACCATTACGTGATCCTTAGGGCATCACTGTAATACATACTCTCACTTGAACATGGAGAAACAGGTCTAATCCTGGCCAGTTTCTCCCAAAGATCAAGACAGCCTCCAGTCTTGGAAAAGTGGATCAGCGTTCCACTCATAGGCACCTGCCACAACTCTATGTACATTTGTGTTGGGTTTCAGGCCCAGGCTCATTCCTCTTTGTTTCTTTGTTGTACTTTGCTATTTTTGTTTGGTTACCTCTCTTGGTTATTCTTGTTTGAAAGCTCATTGGCATTATTAATTTTTTTTTTACTGAAAATAAAGGAAGCAAACAAAATGATGCCTGTTCTGTTTGGGTGGGACCTGAGTGATGAGACAATGTATGTCTGCTACTTACAGATCTGTGGCTTAAAGATTTACTTGCAGAGGTCTGCTGTAAGCAATCACTCCCAGTTTGTATCCCATAGTAAATAAATCATAAGTTCCTTTTAATGTTGGCATTATTTAGCAAATTTGATATAACTAAATTTTGTGCATATCAGAATTGTGTAAAATAAGAACTCGTGTTTGTTGATGTGTCTAAATCTACTATGTGACATATGGGCATTTTATTTGGTTTCCATAAATAATCTAAATGTTCTAGTTAATGAATAAATTTCAGTTGTTATTGTGTTCCCTAAGAGGAATTCACCAGTACTTTCTTTACTTGTGCGGAAATATCACAAATACACAATCAAACACAGAACAAAAGGAAAGTATTGAAGATAAAACTTAACAACTATTTAAAGCATATATATCTATATATACATATACATATGTAGTCATATATACTTGAGTTTTAATTCTTTGAGAAAGACTTAATCTAATTTGATCATGCAAATAAGCACATATACTCGACCCTTTACTAATGATATTGGTCTATAATAAAATGTATTGCTATCTCCACAAATATAAATAAACTTTTAAACATAATTTCAAAGACTAATTTATAGATTGGAGAATGCATAAGGATTCTCTCTCAGATTATATTGAATCAAGAGTGTCTGGGAAGCAAATCTTTTAACTTGTTTTAAGGAGCTGAGACTTCTGAAACACAAGAACTTTGTAAAGTGCCTTGTAGCTCAGATGTGTACTCTGAGATGTTTTATTTCCTAAGGATAATCATTTTTGACAAGGCCATAAATAAAATCACTTCATAAAGATGAAAGAGAGAATGAGCAAGATTCACTGCTTATCCTACATTACTTGCTTCCAGAAGGCCAATCCTGATCAGCTTAGCACATGAATTGGCAATCCTAAGGGTTTGAGTTGCCAATTGTTTAAAAATTGCATCTTGGAGCTAATGTACTGCTCTCTACATACCCTGGAGACTCTGCACATTGTATTATTTTGTCAGAGTTTTAATTTTACATTCCCTCTTCATCTTTGAATTTTGCCCTTTTAAGGTCAAAACCGTTACTCACCATGCAGAACTGCACAAAGTCCCCCTAAAGGGCCAACTATTCATCCTCATTCAATAGGAACAGCATGTCTCTGGAAAAGTTTTTCATCAGCCTAATGGAAACCACCTTCATGGCATCCCTAATCCATCTTCCTGAGAAACCACTGAATATAGCTTCTGTGCTTATAAATCCTAATTGTGGTTAAGGGTGACACAGCGCCTGCCTATCAGCATGTGTCTCGGTCACAATATACAGTCCACTCTTGACTGGTTTTCTTAAATGATATTGTGGGAGGAAAGAAGTTAAAAGTTGAACTGATTCAGTGAATTACTGTAAGAGTTAATTGCTGAGAAGCTAAACTTGTCTTTGTCAGAAGATGGAAAATTTCCAAAGACAGAACTGTCCAGAAAGGGGGACAGTAAGAAGGAAAGACAGTTTAGGCTAAACAAAGTGAAATGGTGTTCATTGTTAGGGTGGCCTCTGATAAGTTACTGGTCTTCTTGATCAAGGAGGACACAAAGACCTGGAGATGGACTCCAAGTCAATGCATCTGCAGCAAGAGAGTCACACCAGAGGAAAATCAATCCTCTGGGCTTCGCAGAAGAGAGAGGGCTGCTTGGGCAGCACAACCTTGACTTATCAGAGCGGAAGACAATGTTGAGAGTCTTAGAACTCCTCACAGGCCCCTAAAAGTCTCTCCTACAGAGCCATAAATGACCTCTAAAATATAATGCATAGTTAATTTTGGCTGCCTACATGGTCTTAAACACCCAGTAAGAGAATATAACTAAAAGGTATTGCAATATAAACAAAGATTCAGAAAAAAACAGACTGCCCTGCCTGATGCTGGCTTACAGCTCTAACATTGACTCATGGCTTCTGCGTCTTCCTGGCCCTGATTAGTCAGCCACTGTTTGACTTTAAATCAAAGATGCAAAAATTGTCCTCACTGATTATGTTTACCTGAGTTATTGATTCATGTTAGTCCAATATCTCCTTGATATGTCTTATTAAAAGGAGATATATCACTAAGGACAGATCTCAGAGCATAGCCTTAAGGTACATTTGGGACAAATCTAGAACCTAGCCCTAAGATGTAAAAACAATTTAGAGTTTTGACTGCTTATACTTGCTAATGTTGGTGCTCCTGGTTGTTTAATGGTATCTCTTTGCTTAGATTTATAGAGATAAACCAGATTCTCCTACCACTGATGACACTTCCTTAAATTTGTAACATGAGGGGACCCACATACCCTTGGGAAATTGGGCCAAGAGAGTTAAACTCATCAGCCAAGAGATATAAACTCATCACACCAGAGCCAAGAAGAAAGTGTCCTCAGCCAGTTGTAGCAGCTAACAGGTCACTAGAGACCCAAAGGGTCTCCTCAAAGTCAAGCACTGGAGCATACCTGCTTCTACCAAAAACACTGTGGCCCGGATCCAGCCATAATCCTGAAATCTGACTGGTCCGTGCATGACAAAAACCTGAGGAGTTCAACATGAGATGCTGAAAAACTAGACACAATATCCACCAGCTGTACGGGTGTTTGCTAGGCCTGGTTAAAAAATGATCTATTTCTGAATGAAACATATGCTCTATTAAACTTTATAAGGAGAGATAACCAGATGCACGGCAAGGATCTTAACTCCTTCCATTTGCTGGACTGATCAGCTTGTTGGATAACCTCATGGGATCCATAGATAAACCTTGGTGACAAGAGACTTTTATGTGTTTCACCCCTGAACAGATACAGTTCTTTACTACTGCCTTGTATTATATCATTTTCCTTCCACTGGAATGTCTGCTTTTTTTTTTATTAACAACTTCCGTGATTGTAAACAATATCCCATGGAAATTCCCTCCCTCCCCCTACTTTCCCCTTTGAACCTCCACTCTCCATCATATCCCCTTCCCCTCTCAATCAGTTTTCTCTCTTTTTTTCTCTCTTGTATTTTAATGTCATGATCTTTTCCTCCTATTATGATGGTCCTGAGTAGGTAGTGTTAGGCACTGTGAGTTCATGTATATCCAGGCCATTTTGTGTCTGGAGGAGCACATTATAAGGAGTCCTACCCTTCCTTTGGCCCTTACATTTTTTCACCACCTCTTCTGCAATGGACCCTGAGCCTTTCTTTTTGAGGAACGTGCTATAACCCCCTTCCTCTAACTGCAAGAATGTCTTGTGCTCTGCTCCTCACAAAAGGACTAGTCACAGTCACTCCTACTGACTAATCTTGTACAGAGAAGGCTCTCATGGCGCTCTTTCTTTGGCTTTTATTATAATAATTCTTTTGTGTTGTCATCCATTTTTCAAGTAGGATAATCTTAATTGGGGTCCTGCTGCTGATAATTAAACACAAGATTTAATGGTAACAGTGTCAGTTTTCCCAGTGACAACTCACACGTGCTTGGCCCTCAAGGTCATGCTTACCCAAGTCTCCAGAGGTCTTACAGCTGATATACCGTGGACCTTGAGCCTACTCGCTATGTGTACTATGTGGGAACTCCAGTTAGCTCCTTTATTTGGGTCTCTCATAATAATTATGCTGGGACTTATGTTAAAACCTTATGGTTTAAATGTTCTGTCCAGGTTCATCCAATCTAGGATGAAAATAATTAAAATACAGGTGATATTCCAGGAGCATCAGCCATTACATACAAAATCATAAGGTGTTATGATGATAAAGAGGAGCAAATATGGTAGAAAAGAAGCAAAAAGTCAAACTGATTCACTGAGTTACTGAGTAAGAGTTACTTGGTACGTGGTAGAAAAGAAGCTAAAAGTTGAACTGATTCACTGAGTAAGAGTCAATTGTTGAGGAGCTGAAGTTACCTTTGTCAGCAGATGGAAAAAGACCAAAGAGAGAACTGTCCAAAAAGGGCCCAGAGGGATGATAAGAATTAAAGACAGTTTCAGCTAAAATAAGTGTAAAATGGAATTCATTGTTAGGGTGGTCTGACTACAGGAATTATTGTTATGCAAATTGCCACATCTTGTTTGTTCACTGACCCCTCCCCTTTGCTATAAAAAGGAAATAAAATCTCAGCTCAGGTTCAGAGCTTCTTTGGAGAGCTATCTCGAGCTCTTTGGCTCCCAGGTAAATAAACTCCGCTACTTTCACTCATACTGGCATTGGAGTGATCTTTCCAGAGAATGTTTGCAATAAAATGAAAGCAAATGAAATCCCTGCCTTTTAACTGGGTTTGAGTTTTCTGTTTCTTGGAAAGAATAACACATCAGCTAGGTCACATTTGAAAAGAGCATGATATCTGAGAAAAATTAGTAAGACAGTAGGGAGGCCTTCATGTATTTGACAAATCATTTGTCACCGAAAATGTAATATCATGACTAACAATGGACATGGGAAACAGAAGCAATTAACCCTGGGGTTAAAAGTGTAAGATTTGGTTGTTAATAATTTTGAGAAATTACTACAAAAAGTTTCAAGAATGTAAGGACAGAACAGGCATTGTTCATTAACTACCAGATAAATTTACCTCCCAAGGAACTATTATTTCATCATATATATTTATACATACGTCGATACATATAGGCCACAATACACTTTCTGAGCCATTGAATATCAAGCTTACTATTACTTTGATGGCAGAAGTTTGTGATATATATTAAGTTATTTAAGATACCACACATTTGAAACTACAAGCACATTTAGAACAACACACTTGGAAAATTGATGTTTTGACAGAGAGGGTGGTGGAGTTATTGATTGTGATCCATGCTCAAAAAAGATAGGGATTAGATAAGCAATCTTGAGCAAGTAAATAATAAATGAATAAAAGTTGGAGGCATCATATTATCTGATTTTAAATTATACTACAAAACTATCACAATCAAAATAGAATGGGACTAAAACTAAGAGACATCCTCAGTGGTATAATGTAAGTTATGCATGTTTAGAATGCATAAGGCTCTGAATTATTGAATGCCCAACACACACACACACACACACACACACACACACACACACACACAAATTCAAACCCATAGAAACAGTTGGTATAGGGCTGGAGAGATGGCTTAACAGTAAAGGTGCTTGCCTATCAAGTCAGAGGAGCCAGGTTCAATTCCCCAGTACCCACATAAGCCTAAGCCAGATGCACAAGGGGGGTGCATGTATCTGGAGTTCATTTGCAGTGTTAGAGGCCCTGGCATGCCCATTTTCTGTCTCCTCTCTCTCTCTCTCTCTCTCTCTCTCTCTCTGTCTGCTTTCAAATAAATAAATAAAAATAATTTTAAAAACAGTTTGAAAAAAAAAGAGTACAAATATAGATCCAGAGACTTGGACTTGGAGGGAATGCACAGATTTGACCAAATTGTATTAGAAAATGAGCTAAAAGTTGAACTGATTCACTAAGCTGCTGTAAGAGTTAACTGCTTAGGAGCTGAACTTATCTCTATCAGCAGTTGAAAAAATCCCAAAGCAAAAACTGACCAGGAAGGTTCCAAAAGGATGATAAAAAGAAAAGGCAGTCTAGACTAAAATAGAGAAAAATTGAATTTATGGTTAGGGAGACCTGACTGCAGAAATGATTGATATATGTATTTTGAAAAAACAAATTTGAAACCATATAGACCACACAAAGTAACTCAGCTAATTGCCACATCTTGCTTGCACGAACCCAGCTACTCTGCTTACCCCACCCCTCAGCTATGAAAACTTTAAAATAAAAGTAAAATCTTAGCTTGGGTACAGAGCTTCTTTTGAGAGCTATCTCAAGCTCTTTGGCCCCCGGGTAAATAAACTCCTCTACTTTCACTCATACTTGGGTTGGAGTGATCCTTTCAGAGAAATTCTGCAACATCTCTGGAGGGCTCAATGAGATATTCTTCATTACAACTCCTGTTGTTCAGGAGGGGCTGTTGCTCCTGGGCCTCTGGGCCTGCCAAAGGTCCCTGGAACTGTTAGGTAAAGCTGCCAGCATGGCTGTGGGGTCCCTGCCAGGAGTTCCAAAAAGACTGTGAAACCCAGGACCAGAGTTCCTGAGTGGAAAGAGACAAGACTGATACAGATATCCGGACCAGGTAAGAACTCCCCAGGAAAATTAAAAATTGAAAATTGGGAGTTGGAAATTAGATTTGGAAAGTGGAAATGGAAATTGGAATTGAGGCTAGTCAAATTAAAAAAAAAAAACAAAACCCTCTATGTGATTCTGAGGTGCCTCAATGTGATTCCAAGGTCTGGGTCCTGGGAAAATCCTCAACAGGATTCTGAGGTCTCGGTTGAGCCAACATGGACTAAGCACTCACAAAAGATTGCATCTGAAGCCCTGATGTGATTTCAGGGTGGCACTGGTCTCCACAGGAGAGTGAATCCAAAGCTCCTACATGATTCCAGAGTTCCACTGATCTCCTTTGGTCCTTGATGTGATTCCGTGGTGCCTCGATGTGATTCTGAGGTCTTCATTTAGGAAAATCTATCGTTATAAATAGGATAAGAATAGAAAATGAGAATGCATGACTTCTTACTGGTTGGATGACTGTGTGTGTGTATGAGTAGGTATGTGGTTCACAGGTCTAAGGATGCAGAGTGATGGCAATGCAAGCTTAGGAAGGCTTTGACTTTGTGTCCATTTGGCAGCACTGGGAAATTCATTGAGAGAGAAGTCCTCCACCAAGCCCACTGTCCTAGACTGTATGATCAAAAGCAAACCATGCTTCAAAAGGGACTATTTAGGAGATTATATTACTAAAATGACAATAGTAAAGATAAAGAAATCTGTGCATTAAGATGGCCAGATTTTAATGCTAAATGGCCTCCAGAGAGTTACTGAAAGTCACTGAGATTATAGACAGGGAAAAATACAAGATTTTTCCTAGTCTTAAAAAGTTGTAAAATGATAGGATCAGAAGCTATCCTGTAGCCCTTAGGGAAATCTAAAACTCTCTGGAATTTAGAAGGGGGGAAAAAAAAGAAAGAAAGAAAAAGAAAAATAGAGCTCAGCTAGAGTCAGACAAGAAGTTTCAAGGCCAGAGATTGCCTCCCAACACACAGTTAGCTGCCTCCAAACACACTCTCCAGTAATGGAGAGGTGCTAGATGGCAGAGCTTGAAAATGGCTGGATCCAAACATAACCCAGCTGGGGTGGGCGTTGGAGGGAGATTAAAGGGAGACAGTGCTGTCTGGGGTACTGGAGAATTCCACCACTCCAGGGCCTGACAATGAGGAAGAGGTTAAAGGATGGAAGGAGGTTAACCAAGGTGAAATTCTCTCTGTAGTTTTACAAAGGCCCCTAAGCTGAATGTGGATGAGATGCTTGGTATAAATCTGAGGGGGTTCTTATGCCAAAAATTGCTTCTGGCTTTATGCTAATGCCAGGTGTTCAAGACTTAGTTTCTCATGGTTTTTGGCTTTAAAAGAGCAAGAGGTCAATCAGGAATAATTAAGTGCTAGAGCCAGTCCCAGGCAGATGCTAGAAACCTGGGGAACTCTGTCTTGCTCTTACATGAATGACGTGGCTGGGGCAGCTGTCCAGGGCAAAGACGAAAGTAGTGGACTATACGTGAGCAGACACCTGCGATGTGTCACTTAGTGCTTTCCCCTGAAGGGCTTGATCTGTATAATGGTGAAGTGGCCCTGACAGTCAGAGGGTGAGCCTGACTCACAAGTCTCATTGTTGGCATGAGGAAGCCAAGGCACAGACCACTCTGGGTTTATACTGCCCCCTGGGAGAATCCCTGATGGCTCTGCTTTCTTGGTTTCCCCAAGGCAGAGCCTGGTGGGTCTGCAGACACAGGGAATCTCAGGGTCCTGACCCCAGCATGATGATGGGCAAGTTCCAAGTCACTGCGAACAGATGGAAACTTCTTAGAAGAAATTTGTAATTGTTTCTAAATTTCTTTATCTCTATGCCTCTATGGAACTGCTAACAGACAACAACCTCAAGATTTATGTTTAGGTTTTTATGTTGAGCTTTTATGTTTATGTCTAATGTTTAGGTTTTTATGTTGTTTTATGCTGAGTTTGTCAAAAAATTCTAATAATGTTTTAACCTGCTTTCATATTTTTAAAAAAATATGTGTTTTTCAAAAAGCTTACAAAATAGGAAATTCCAAAATCAACAAATGATAAAACTTATATGTATATTCTAGGCTAATAATATAAGATAAGTCTGGTCTACTCTGTTGCAAAAGGTTATTTAAAAGAACCTTTTGAGGACAACAAAAATATTTAAAAAAATAAGATAACATAAGGAAATGGAACCAGCATGTTATTTGTTTATACAGTAAAATTGGGTTATAATGAAAGTTTTTGTTGATAGTTATAATGAGATGAATTGACTAATAAAGACAAATTGGAGAGGAAACTTTAAATCTTGGATGTTAAATGTTTGATAAAAAAAAAAGATTGTTAAGAGAGTGGTTATAAATTTTAATAGAAAATTATGTAGATAAAAGTTTACATAGAAGGCTCAAGACAAAGTTGATTAACTAAAACATAAAGTGTTTGATGAGATTACAGACACCTTCAGACATTTAAGATGACTATTAGCATAGGGCTTATATCAGATTAACAAAGGATGACCCTGGTTGTAGGATGCTATGGTGTTCAGGTTGTAAACTTAAAACTTTAACTCACTGATGTTAATCTGGTCACAATAATGGTTGCAAAAGTCTGGCTTTAGAGTGCTTAACCAAGTTAGCTATGTTCCTCTATTTGTAAGTCTGTTAATATTTAATTCTTTAAGGTTATTATATCTAAAAACTCTCTGAGATAGTTCCTGTCTTGTTCAAGCTGATTCTGCTGGGTGATTATTACTAAGGTTATTTTCTAAGTTTTATAAAAGATGACTTAGTCATTGTGACTTTGTTCTTAGAAGAGCTGAGGAAGTGAAAGAACATGCCCATGCTCTTACATGCACTCGGGGTTTCTTCTGCCTCTGTCTGGCCCTGATTAGTCACTTACTGTTTGCCTGTAAATTTAAAACAATCCAAAAATCATCCTCACTGATTATGTTTACCTAATGGTTATTGCCTTGTATTGGCCAAGTCTCTCCTTGTTATGCCTTATTAAAATAGGAATATTTATTCTGTCCTTTTACTGTTAAAATATGTAACTGAGCCAGATTCTTCTGCTATTGGCAGTACTCACTTAAAAATTTTAACACAAGGAGACCCACAAATCCTCAGAAAGTTGAGAACATACCCGTCAGCTAAGAGATACACTATAGATCCATCACAGCAGAGTCAAGAGGACAGTGTCCTCAGCTGTTTGTAACAGCTAACAGGTCAGCAGGGACCCAGTGGGTCCCATCAGGGTCAAGCTCTGGAGGATGCCGGCCCCTAAGAAGGAAACTATAGCCCTGCTCTAGTCACTCCAGAAGTTGACTAGTCTACACATGGCAGAAGCTTGAAGAATCAGATGTGAGACATCAGAAAAAATATGGACATGATGTGCACCAGCCCTACTGGTGTTTGTTGTGCCTGGTTGGTAAAATTACATACAAGATCCTAAGGGATCCTGAAGGTGAAGAGGAGGGAATGTAGTATAAAAGAAGTTAAAAGTTGAACTGACTCACTGAGTTACTATTAGAGTTAATTGATGAGGAGCTAACTTTATCTTTGTGAGCAGATGGAAAAAAACCAAAAAGCAAACTGTCCAGAAAGGGCCCAGAGGGACAATAAGTAGGAAAGACAATTTAGGCTAAAACAAAGCAAAATGGAGCTCATTGTTAGGGTGGCCTGACTACAGAAATGATTGATATGCAAATTGCTACATCTTGTTTGTTCACTTACCCCTGCCCTCGGCTATGAAAAGTATAATGCGGAAATGAAATCTCAGCTCGGAGTTTCTTTGGAGAGCTATCTCCAGTTCTTTGGCCCCCAGGTAAATAAACTCTTCTACTTTCACTCATACTGGCATTGAAGTGATTTTTTTCAGAAAATTAATAGAGTCAATATCTTGACTTTGTTGAGATTAAATCTCCAACATTCTCCCATTTCAAAAAAAATAAAACACTGTTTGATTATGAGTAGGTGAATTACCTTGACTGTTTATCATCTCAGTTTATTCACCTGTAAAGACATAATAGTGTATATCATAATTATATACTCATATTTTTCATCACACCTCAATAAAGCTAAGGAAAGAACTTATTTTAAAATATGGAAAAGAGCAGGTATGAGTAGAAAGTTAGGAAAGACAAGAGAGTGCAGTCACAATGCAACGCTTCAAGTACAATTTTTAAATGTGCAAATGTTCCCAAGAGAGCAGCGGAGACTTTTAAAAAATACTGTATCTGGGCAGAATGGCATGGTGATGCTGAGGCATGAGGGTTTCTTGAGCCCACAAGCTGGAAAACAGCCTTGGTCACATAGTGAGAACCACGTGTGAAAAAAAGGGAGAAAGAAAAAGGAGAAGAGGAGAGACAGGGAGGGGAGGGAAGGAGAGGGGAGAAGAGGAGAAGAAATCCATGCTAAATGGGAGAATAGCTACTCAAGCCTCTAAAAAAATTTCCGCCTAGATTTATTAATGTGTGTTGCTAGATCTGAAAGAAAAAAAATGAAGAATTGGAAATGTCTAATTACTTTTCAACAGGTAAATATGAACAAAAATTTAATTTTCAACTTTCAGAATATTTCACTAGCTCTTCCTTGTATAATCCTTTAGAATGATCTATATGATCTATAAATATCAAGTTGTATAAGAGACCCCATGAAAAGCATGCTATGTGTGCAGTAACTAAATATATTCTTTTGATCATGGAACATTTACTTTAGACTAGAGTAAATAAGGGATATCTGCTTTAAGAAAGAAGTCACTCTGAAATCTCACTGACTTGCTAATGTTTCATTTCTAAGGTCACTGTAAGAGAACACTTCTCCATGTTTCTTAATGTGATTCCATATTTTTAAATTTTTATTTATTTAGAGAGGGGGGAGAGAAAGAGAGAGAGTGGGCACACCAGGGCCTCTAGCCACTGCAAACGAAGTCCAGACGCATGTGCCACCATGAGCATCTGACTTACACAGGACCTGGAGAATCAAACCTGGGTCCTTGGGCTTTGCAGGCACATACCTTAACTACTAAGCCATCTCTCCAGTCCTGTGGTTCCATATTTTAAGACTCTACTTGTCACTGAATCTTCACAAACAGACACAACGTTTTTCTCCTCCTACATAGAATATTTCAGATGCACTGAAAACTAAAATTATAAATCATAAATACTATACTTAAATGTAAATCCAACACATTAAGCTTTCATGGATTGTGTAACATCATATACAATGAAAAGCTCAGCTAGAAAGCAACACTACATTTCCTTTTTAAGTCAATTTTTCTTCTTAAAGCTTTAAAATATTCTCTATTTTTAATTTTTTAAGTGGGGACTGTTTAATCAGAGATAGAATGAATGGCTACACACTCAAACTTAAAGCTAAGCCTCTAATTACCTTTGTTAACCCACAGACTATTTTTTATGACACTGATTGACTTGTGGGTGAGTTTAATTCACAGTGTGTGCCACTTTGTGTGACAGAATTTTTTAGCAAGGAATCGCAATGGTGCTCCTAACTTTTCAAACAGTGCCTCTTCTCCCATTGTCCTCTTTCCCTGTCCTCTTAAATCACTAAAAGCATCAGGACTGCATCATCTTGTGAAGCTCTAATATTGTACGTCATTTGTGAATGCTCTCTGTACAGCATCGCTGCTTATTGTCCTCACTGGTGTTTTTTAATGGAATTTGTGTTTGGATTTTTGAATTTTTATACTTTATTTTTTTCTATAAAAGACAAGGCAGCCCCAGTTTGTAACTGTCCCCTTGAAGATGTCTCTGAATTTTTTTCTTAGGATTTCAAGGATTTTTTTTTACATGCACTATATTTATTCTCAGCTTTACACTCTATGAAATGTAAATTTAGACCCAACATGCATGTCTGATACTAGCTCTGCTTATCAGTTTTTGAAGTGTATATTTTTATCCATATGCCTCGAACTTTAGTAAACCTCTAATGGCAGCAAAATTCTCTACAGTCATGAGCAGAATCTCTCTAGTGTGTGAATAGCCCCCGCGGTCCCAGTTTTAAGAAGGATGCTCAGTCCCAGATAATAAAATCTAAGTTGTCATATCAAAAACTAAAATTCTGGCTTAAAGAATTAGAAGGTACTATTTGGAAAAGTCCCACTACAGCAAGTAGCTACCTTGAGAATTCTCTTCACCCACACCACCCTGAGACTCCTCTCTGTCAGTAAGAAATACCTGTCTGCCTGGTCTCATAAATTATGTGTTCATCATTTAAGAACAAAAAGCAGTAATGAGTGTCAGACTATTAGTACTTTATCTACTCAAAGGTTCAGAATATTTGAGTGTCATTGGGACTGCAGCTACAAAAATGTGGTCAGTAACTTCATAAGAAGCCCAAACAGAATGATTTTCTGCTAAAGTAAATCATTAAGTAGCACCGAGAATTTCCTCATGGAATGGAAATAGAATTTCCTAACATCATAGAAAAGTGTCTTAGGACATAATGGAATATCATCCCTCATACCAGGAAGTAAGATAATCACACATAAATGTGAAGAGAACACCTATAGATACCAACCCTGAGATTAATCGGATGCTAAAGTTATCCAATAATGATTTATAGCAGTTGTCATAAAAATATTTCAACAAATAATGGCAAATCTTATTGAAAGAAATAGAAAATCTTAGTAAAGGAAACAAGTTACTAAAAAGAATTAGCTCAACATTTCAGGACTGAAACTATAATAATGAAAAATGTTTGCTTTCAGTGAAATAATGTAGCAGAGATAGAAAATGATAAAATCAGTGAGGTTGAGGACTGACCAGGAGATCTTTGCATATATATGTACAGGATAGTAATAAAGATACATTATGAAGTTTAGGGGAGCCTCGAGAACCTATAGGGCAACGAAAGTTCAAATGGTCATATGAGAAGAATCAAAGCAGAAGACAAGGAGGAATGGAGAAATAATCACATGGTTTAAAAAAATGATAAAGAGAACACAATGTAATACAAGAATTAAGTTCTCGCACATATAATTAAGCCTTAAGCATAAATGGCATGAAGACATCCATCAAAGACAGTGACTAATAAAACAAACATTAAAATCACAGTCAAATCCACTCTGCTTATATAATTCAAGTCCTAAGTACAAGCACTTTCCTCCAGGTTCAATACTTTTCTAAGTCCCTGAAACCTCAATATCCTACTAGGAGGTAATTTCTCTGGACTTTATGCTTATATTATTCTGTTTAATTACCAGATCATAAACCAGTTTGCAAAAGGAACCCAGAGAAATTTTGTGTTCTTAAAGTATGGTAAGACATAGAGCATCAATTTATTTAGATAAATTATGCATTTATGCACATGCATATACGTGCAACAAATTTCTAAAGAGATTTATCAGTCATTAACACTAAACCATGCTTTCTTAACATAATGAAACTAAGAAGGACACTCTTTCAATTTCTTTAACAAAAGGACTACTATACTAGGCATGGTAACACTGTCCCCCAGTGATACACCTCCTTCAGCAAGTCCCCACAACTTTCCCAAACTGCCACCAGCTAGGGAGCAAGTGTTCAAACATCAAGCCCCTTGGTGGGACATGTCATCCAAACCACTAAACTTGGTATAGCCAGTGAGTAACTTCTGGCCAATGGGAAGCGTGCAGGAATGGCATACGTCATTTACACAGTGAGACTCTCAAAAGAAATGTACAAGTGTGGTCTACTCAACCATGGGGTTTCAAAATCAATATTCTATGGCATGTTTGCACCAAAAACCAAAAAAAAAAGAAAAAAAGAAAAAAAGAAAGAAAGACAGAAAGAAAAAAAAACATGTGAAAATACAGAAATGACCAAGTTCCTCTAAATGCTAACATCTTGCAAAACTCTAATATCAAAATTAGGACACTGGCATTGGTTGATAGTCTAGGTAAAGACCACTTATTTCCATCACCATTGATTGGCTTTCTCCTAATTCTCCCTGTGTGGTCACACTCATTAGATCCCCATCCCTTTCTGAATTCCTAGAAGCCACTAATATATTCTCAGGATTTTTAAATAATTTTTTGTCATGTCACGAATTTTATAAAAGTAGGACCACACAGTTCTTAAACTTCTATAATTAGCTTTCTTTTTCTTGAGACCATTTGTTAGGCTGTTTCTTCATCAGTAATTGTATCCTTTCTATTACTGAATTGTAATCTATACATGGATGTACCATGGCTAAATTCATCCAATGAAGGACATTAGGGATGCTCACAGTTGGTGATGCGCTCTAAAAATCAACTCGAAGTAGACTTTTGTTTAATTATAATCCTTAAATCTTTTGTAAATGTTTAGCACTGCAGTTGCTAGATGCTATGATAGATGCATGTTTACTTTAAAAGAAACTGTCAAACTGTTTTGCTAAGTGCCTGATCTATTTTACAAGCCTGCTAGCATCATACAGTCATTGCATCTGAACCATTCGCAGCACTTGCTGGTTACTATTATTTATTTTAGCCCTTCTGATATATAGGCATTGTTATCACATTATGGGTTTAATTAAAAATCTTAGAACATTTTTATATGCCATATGTCTCAGTGGCCCAGATTGTGTTTTCTTGTCTACATTCTCTTCGTTGTTCAGACTAGAGCTGTTTTGTTATCTAACAGGGTTTTTTTTTGTTTTTGTTTTTTTTCTGCTTCTATCTTCTCCATCCTGCAACTGGCCCATCTACTGAAATTTTCATTTTCAATTGTCTCATTTGGTTCTAGTTGATAGCTTGCATGATTCTGTTCTTGCATGTGCATATGTACTATGGTGTGTGTGTGTGTGTGTGTGTGTGTGTGTGTGTGTGTGTGTGTGTATGCATGTGCCCATGCCCCCTCATGTGGAGATCAAAAGATAATGTCAGGTGTCTTCTATTACTCATGTCTCATTACTCATTCTCTCTCTGAATCCAAAGCAGCTTTTTTGCTTGTCCCAGTGATTCCCTGGTAACTCTCCTGGGGTTATAGTTATGCTTGCATGCACTCAGCTACTTACATGGGTGCTGGGGAATCAAACCCAAGGCCAATCAATTCCTCTCATGCCTTCATGCTTGCTCAGCAAGTGCTCCTTTCCATTAAGCCATCTCTGCGGGCCTTTACTGAGATTTTTATTTCTTTACTGAAGCATCCTATTCCTTTTTCTAATTTTTTTTTCATTTTTAACTTGATTCATATGTTTGTAGAAGCAACGTTTTTAGAGTGCTTCAAACTCAATACGATGACCTTGTTACTTCTGGACATTAGTGAAACTCCTCATTCGCCAGTCGAGTACTTGTGACAGCATTCTTCCCAGATCAGAGTGGATGTGCAGGGACCACACTTCAATAGCACTCTAATAATACCAAGCATAAGATGCCCCATGGGAAAATGGAGATGGAGGTTGTACAAGCATACAGGGCTTTCTCTGATCCCACACTTATGGAAGTTTGGGGTGCCTTCCTACATCCCCCATGAACAGTCTGATCCTCTGGGCTAGGAAGATGGTTCAGTGGCTAAAGGCTAAAGTGCATGCCATTCCACTGTTAGGACCTGAGGTTAGATTCCTCAAACCCACACAAATGGCAAAACCATAAGAGGTATCTGCAGTCCTGGTGTGCCTGTGGCTAGAGGGGAGGTGGGGCAGGAGCATTCCCTGGAAGCTGGTTGGCCAACTAGTCCAGCAAATATAGTGCTGCACAATGAGAGGTGTCTCAAACACAGCGGGAGGCAAGGAAGAAAAGCTGTCTGACCTCCAAACACATACCATGACATACTTGGTCTACAAATCCATACATGAACAAGTACATCCAAAAATATGCTAATCTTTCTATTCAGACTTGGCTAGACAAGTAGGACCTCTTTTTTTTTTTTTTTTTTTAATCTCTGGTATTCACTTAAAGGAAAACCATTCCTGCTTAGAACGTTTTTCTAGGCTGGTCCCTCCCATTTCTTTGTCTACAAAGAGATTTTGGGGAGATACATTTTTTTGTCTTCCCCAGTTGTGTTTCCTAGGTTATTGGCTTGTTTGGTTCCCATTCTGGGTCATTGAAAAGCCGCCCCAGGCACTCAAGAACTATGTCATCCTTGAGTCTCAAGCCCTTGGTCAATCTACTTTCTTCTTCCCAACTTTCAGGTTCTTCTTAATTTTCTCTGTATATAATAACCATGTTTCTCAGTTGTTCTCAATTGGATTATGAGGGAAAAATAAATCTACACCATCTAGACATGAAAAGCCCAATGCACAGAGGTGTCCAACCCACATGTATAAACAAAATTCTTTTTCTATCATATTCTAGCTATATTTTGTAATTTTGTTTTTATTTTACTTGAAAAATAGCCACTATGCAATACTATTTGTTGAGAGGCCATTGTACTGACTTTATTGGGTATGGAGATATATATGGGTATCATAAAATTTACAAGAGATGATATCTTTCCTTACAGGTGCTACCACCTCTGTCTCCCTATACATTTATAAACAGTAATGTTTCCCTCCTTGTTACTTAAATAACCTCACATTTTGCAGCCATGCACTGTTATTCTCATAAGCTTATTCATAAAATGAAATGACATGATAAAAAAGAAGAAATGGCAGAAGAATTGCTGACATAGATATGATAAGGCATTGCTACATTTCTATAACAACCCATACTGGTGTGGACTTGAACAAAACACTTGTCTTAGAGTTTCTGGGCACTGCTTTCCTCATATGTTGAGTATAGAGCAGGAGATAGAAGACCGTAGCACTACTACATGTATGGTTTCAATACCTAGCTCAACAGATTAAGCAAGAGACAGGAGCTGTAAAGATAGTTTAGTAATTAATATGCTTGCCGTGTATGTATGAGGACCTGATTCAAACCCCAGAAACCACTTAACAAAACTCTGAGCAGAGTAGTGACCACTTATAATCATAGCATTGAGAGACAGACACAGGTGGATCCCTAGAGCTTGCTGGCCATGCAGTCTAGCCTAATTGGTGATCAGTAAGCCAATGAGACACCCTGCATCATAAATAGGTGGATGGGACCTCACAGTAACACAAGAGGTTGTCCTCTGACTTCTATATACACAGACACACACACACACATCCATATACATGAATATATATATGCATATCACATATATATGCATATATATATATATATATATATATACATACATACATACATACATACATACGCCCACACCAAAATAAGCTAGTGATGTTTCAATAACAAACAAGCAATTACTATTTATGTCAGGGGAAAAAAAAGCATAGAAAATTCTATTAAGCCTGATCCTAGTTGAACTTGATTTTCAAATTCATGCCTTGTTCAAAGGAATTTCCACTCAAATTTTTCTCTTTCCTGTAAAATTAAACATTGTTTAAAAGGCAAGTCTAATGAGAAGTCAAGAAAGGTCATGCCTTTGATTAAATGTATATGTTGGGGATAATTCATGAATCTACTCTTTCCTAGGCTTACACTGAAATTAATTAATGCCTCTGCAGTGAAAACTTGCAGAGATTAACACAAAAAGCACTTTGATAATCAAAATGCTTGCTTGGACTAAGGAAATTAAATTTAGAAACTCTGCTTTTTAAACGTTTGTTATGAGAAAGAGAGAGAGAATTGGGCCTCCAGCCATTGCAATCAAACTCCAGATGCACGTGCCACCTTTGTGCACATGTGTGACTTGTACACTTGTGTCAGTTTGTGCATCTGGCTTATGTGGGATCTGGGGAGTTGAACATGGGTCCTTAGGTTTCACAGGCTAGTGCCTTAACCGCTAAGCCATCTCTCCAGCCCAAACCTTCAGTTTTGTATGCCTCCATTTGGAGAAGCTTTCCTTCAAGTTTAAGCAACAACCATTCTGAAGTATGTTGCAAGAGACTGTTTTTGAAGTTTCTTAGGAAAGAGCAGAAAGCTTTTAAGCATTAATTTCTGAATGACTCAAAATATTGTAACAATGGAAAAAGCAGTATAGGTCAAAGTTTCACCACAATAGAGTCACAAATAATGTGTGCTTCAATTATTAATATTGCTTAATTCCATCTTTAATTTGAGTTATCCTTCACTCTGTCTTTACTAAAGAACTTGTTTCATATTTTATGGAAATGGGGAGACTAAGACTTGATTCCTACCCTGTGGCTCTTACATACTTTCTTCCCCCAATTCTGAAAAATTCCCTGAGCCTTGGTGAATTGTTTTCTAACAAATCCATTGTTTTAAAATAGCTTATTTATTTATTTATTTATTCATTCATTTGAGAGAAAGAGAGAGCCAGATATGTATAAAGAGAGAATGAATGCAGCAGGGCCTCTAGCTGCTGAAAATGGACTCCAGATGCATGCGCCACCTTGTGCACTGGCTTTTACGTGGTAACTGGGGAATCAAGTCTGGGTCCTTAGGCTTTGCAGGCAAGAGCTTTAGCTGCTCAGCTGTTTTCTCAGCCCACAAATCTGTCTTGATTGAAAATATCTCGGGCTGGAGAGATGGCTTAGCGGTTAAGCGCTTGCCTGTGAAGCCTAAGGACCCCGGTTCGAGGCTCAATTCCCCAGGACCCACGTTAGCCAGATGCATAAGTGGGCGCACGCATCTGGAGTTCGTTTACAGAGGCTGGAAGCTCTGGCGCGCCCATTCTCTCTCTCTCTCTTTCTCTCTCTCTCTCTCTCTGCCTCCTTCTCTCCGTCACTCTCAAATAAATAAAAATAAACAAAAAAAAAAAAAAAAAGAAAATATCTCAAGTGGAAAACATGCATTTGCGCACCTATCTTAGCTGACTTCATCCCGTCACTGCATGATACGCGGCAGAATTTGAGGTGCTCAGCCTCACCTCTGTGTGTCTTACACAGCTGTCCCTGAACTCCATCCTCTGCTGAACTGCAGTGACTTCCTTTATTGCGGTTTTCGCCTTTGCATCACCCTGCAAGTGTGTTTCCTTCGAGAAGTCCGGCACTTGGAGCTTTATCAGATTTTAATTTAAGGTGAACTAGAGAGGTGTTCCAAGCGCAGGATTCAATGTGGAGTGGGGAACAATTATGAGATGAGATGACTAAGAACACACGGTGGGACTCAGTCAAAGATCACACATTCAGCAGGAAAGAACTGGCCTCACACAGTTCAGGGAGTCATGGTTTTTTAACAACAAGACTTGCATGGAAGTGTAGCTACAATTTTAAACTTTCTTAGGATTCTCAGCATGCGGAAGGTGGATAATTGGCAAAACAAAGCAAGATACGAGGATTTTACAGCCACAGTATTATTAAATAAATTATTGGTTTTGTTTGTTTGTTTGCTTCATGAGCTGGGTCTCGCTCTAGTCAAGGCTGACCTAGAATTCACAATGTACTCTCAGGCTAGCATCAAACTCACAGTGATCCTCCTACCTCAGCATCAAGAGTGGGCCACCATGCCCAGCAATAAATTACTTTTAAAGAAAATATTTATTTATTTAATTGCAAGCATAGATAGGATAGAGAGAAGAAAGACATAGAGACAGAGAGATAGAAAGAGAGAATGGGCAGGCAAGGGCCTCCAGTCACTGCAAACAAACTCCAGATGCATACACCACTATGCATCTGGCTTTATGTGTGGGTACTGGAGAATCAAACGTGAGCCATTAGGCTTTGCAGGCAAGTGCCTTAATTGCTGAGCCATCTCTCTAGACCATTAAATTACTGCTTTTTTTTTTTAAAGTAGAGTTTCTAAAAGATCAAGATGCTTTGCTAACATGAGCTACTACTTTTACTAAAGAGTTTAAAAACAGGCAGGTGAGTTAAGTACATATGGGAGTCAGTAATTAATTACTGCCAGTTTGAACTCTAAACCACATGATAAACACAAGCTAAATTCTTTCAAGTGCATTTGTAATATGTCCACTGCAGTGACACTGTCAAGCAGGTTATCTACATTTTTATCTGTATCTGTTTTTTACACATGAAGTTTTTACCCACAGAGGTAGATCCTTGCCATGGTAACTGAACTGCTAGGTAATCGCCATAGTCCATTCAAGTTGATATAACGAAATATCCCAGTGTTCACTTATAAGTAACTGACACCTACTTCTTACTGTACTGGATAACGGAAAATCTAAGCTCATAACTCCAGAAAGTCAATGCCTGGTGAGGGTTCAGACCACATCCACTGATGACCATTTTTGATGATTCGTGTTTTTGTTTTTTTTTTTTGTCCACTATAACCCTCCCTGGCACAGAGTGAGAGGCTTCTCTTTGTATTTTCCCTATGGTAACAATATTGGACCACACTGGCTCTGTTTCACAATAAAAGGTCACCCCCCAAAGGCCCTACTTTATAATACTATCATCTTGTTGATAAGAAATCCAACATATTAATCTTATGAGGACACAATATAGAGTCTACAGCATATGCAAATCATTATTTTAAGCCAGATATTTAGAACTCCAAAGCCATAGAGAATAAACTGTATCCAGTGTTCCCCAAAGATAGAGACTAATAACATAACAACATCAATGATTATTATAGTTTACAATTATATCATTTTGCTCATGGGGAAATTGAGGCAGGGAAGGTGAATAGCTTTTCCACATGATGCAATGTAAATCTAATAAGCATGTTAATTTTAAAAGTTGTGTGAATAATAATTAAAGCTTCAGAGGTTGGACATATAGCTCAACTGTAGGTCATTATCTAGAATGAGTTTAATCACTGGCTTCAATTCCCAGGACTCCAAAAAAATTAAAATAAATAAATTTATAAAACCTGGGGGCTGAAGAGATGTCTCATGGATAACATGATTGATGTGCAATTGTAAGTAGTTTATTTCAGATTATCATGACCTATGTAAAGCAGTATGCTCTATTGCAAGCTTCTATTGTTGTTTTAATTAATTAATTAATCTATTTATTTGAGAACAACAGAGAGAAAGAGGCAGATAGATACAGAGAAAATGGATGCACCAGGACCCCCAGCCACTGTAAAAGAACTCCAGACGCATGTGCCGTCTTGTGCACCTGGCTTAGGTGGGTACTGGGGAATCAAGCCTTGAACCATGGTCCTTAGACTTCAGAGGCAAGTATTTAACCACTAAACCATCTCTCCAGCCCTTAATACAAGCTTCTGTAATCCCAGCATGCATATGGCAAGAGGTAGAGGTAGAGACGAGAGAAGCCAACGCCATGTGGACCAGCAAGCCTGGTGAACACAGTGGCAAATAATGGTAAACCCTGCCTCAAACATGCAGAAGGTCCTCTGACTTCCACAGGCTAACCGTGGCACACATGTGGCCACATTTACACACATGAGCAACTCACACACATAAATTGTACACACATATACACTCAGTAAAACTTAAGGGAAAGAAAAAAGTTAAAATTCGCAATGAATAATGATTGAACAAGATTATCTTAAAAAATGCTATCATTAAGATATTTTTAAAGGAAGTCCTATGTGTGATTGGTAAATTCAATCTCCACTGATGTGTGTGTGTATAAAATCAAAACCGTGATGCCTTCAAAAACTAGTAAAGATGAAAAATTTGACCGAATTTACTGAGACACATTAACCAAATTTACATAGTACCGAAAATGTGCCAAAATTTATATAATACCAAACAAAATAATGCTAAGTGACTTCCCTACCACTTACATTTTTCTGTTTTTATATTAACTGAAGTTTTAATTCTAGGAATCAGTATATCACCTGGGCCTGACTATTTTTAAATGGATTGATCCTTTGGAAAACTGTGTGCGGTGCTTATTCTAGGGTTTAAAAACTTAGGGATCTCTTATAATGAGTTTGCATGCACCACCATTTCTCTTCTAGTTGAGAGTCACTTGGAAAAACTCAGTTTGATATCTAAAGAGAACTGATCAAATGTGAATGGTAAGGCATCTTCCAAAACCACTGGCTCCACTTTCAGTGAATTTAAAGTATCTCAACAAACAGGACAGAAAAGGCGGCCATCATATTTGATAAGTAATCATCCTGGTTAGGAAACCTTTCAACTGGAATGTAAACCAAAATGGAAATTTCAAACTTATTATTTATTTCTATGTGTAAGTATATGTATATATGTTCGTGTGTGTGTGCTATACATGCCATGGTGTGCATGTGAAGTTCACAGGAAACTTTCCTGTCTGTCCTCGTTAGTACACCTCAATTGATGGAGATTTCTCTGGATCTCGCTGTACTCAGGGAGAGCTTTTCTCTGTCTCCCCCTCCCATGCTCACCTTCTCAGTGCTGGGATTTACAGGAACCCACCACAGCTTCTGGCTTTTCACAGGAGGATTAAGCTCAGGTACTCAGGCCTTAGCTGTAAGCCCTCTATCCACTGAGCCATCTTCCCCGTCCTGAAGATGTATTTTATGAAGCAATCATGAGGTGTATTTCTTACTATTTATCTTTTAAATTAGAGTCAATGTCTCAAGAAGACAGATGTATGATGCTGGGAAGCGTCTCTCATTTATAGTTATTTATATGTACAGTCCATAAGTGAACACCTGGAGAGATAAACTGGGTTTTTATGCTAATTTGGAAAAAGGATTCATTTAATTTTGAGTTTTCTTACCTTAAAATTGTGAGCATCTGTGTAACTGAGTGGTTTTAATCCTGAAAATAAAAATAAGCAAAATAAAATTTCCAGGGAAAATGTAAAGGCATAAACTTATCACATTTATTTGAAATTTCCATTTCATTTCACCTGACATATTATCCAACTGATTCTCAAATGTAAGCAGTGACTTTTGTTTCACATTATTGCAGTTGATCTTGGCTATTCTTATCATTTGTACTCCTCTAAATTCCAACTCTCATGTCTCCCTCTCCTGATGTTTATCACTGACAAATGTTATCACTGCTCATGCAAACATTCTCATTTGTTCTGATGGTTTACTCCTCAACAAGAATGAAAATAGTTGTCACTTCCCGACCTCTGTTGTTATTTTCTCTGGATCTAGAGGACCTCCCTCTGTCATGCCACTGTTCTCCAGGTAGTTGATTTGTTTTGATTATTACTGTTGTGTTGTAGAGTAAATCCATTCAGGGTTGTACTGTTGTTGAAAAGGTCCCCAAATAAAGACAAAAATGTGTATAGGTTGTTAACTATTTCATATCTGATGTTAAAATACTAATAGGTATATACTTAATGGGAGAATGGAACAAAAGTATTCTCTTGCATGTCTCCTGGGTAGATTTAGAGAGAGAAAAAAACAGTTTATTCAAAATAGCACTGGCTATGTAAGTAAATGTTTATAATTCATGGTTGAAATATATTCTTAACAATGAATGTGTTTAATTATTTGAAATCATTTATTTTTAGTTTATATTAGTATTATTTAGTGCATTTTTGCAAGGTAATTTGCTAGCAACACAGACTCAGTTTAACTCAAGACTCTCACTCCTACTTTTAAAGGCAGTCTCACTAGAAATCTTTCTTAGTTGAGATTATTTCTTCAGCCCCTTGAACAGGTTGTCTTGCTGTCCTCTGAGTTCCGCTATCTTCATGAGAAGTCTTATGTGTTTGTCTTTCATAGTTTTTTATACTGATGTGTCTGGATAGATCACTCTTTGTGCTTACCCTCCTCCAATTTTGCTGAGAGGCTTGGATATGCACAACAATGACAAATGAGAAACTGGAACTCCCAAAATTAAAAAAAATAGCATCATAATACCTGAGTTCAAAATACATTACTAGCATAAAAAATAATGGAACACTGACAAATAGAGCAGAATAAAACCCAGAAATAAATCCACTTATTTATTGCCAAAGTACTTTATACAAAGAATAGATTTGCAAATAAATGGTACAGGGAACACACACACACAGAGAGAGAGGGGGGGAAGATATTTCCCAAAGCAAAAATATTTATGATCTCATATCAGATTATGAAGCTTCTACACAGCAAAGGAAACAATCATTGTTTCTTCACAGAGTGAAAAAATAACCTAAACAATAAAAAAAAATACAAACTACCTACTTGAGGAGAGATTCATAATCAGGATGAATCAAGACTTCACATACCTTAAGGACAAAATAAATAACAATAATCCTTTGGAAACAATTAGTAAACTCTATAAATAGACATTTCTTAAAAGAAGACATACAAATAGCCAGGAGGCGTATGACAAAAAAAAAAGTACTCAGCAACATTCATCATCTGTGAAATGCAAGCTTTATATAACCACAGTGAGTATACCTCTTGCCCCAGGTGGAATGATTATTATCAAAAAGAAGAAGAAAAAAACATTAATGATAACACAGAAAAAGAGGAACTCTTATCCATGGTTTCTGGGAATATAAATTGGTAAAGCCATTATGGGAAACTATGAAGGTTCCTATAAAAATTAATAATGTAACTACCATTATCTAGCAGTTCTGCTTCTGGCCACACACCCAAAGGAAATGAAGTCATCATTTCAAAGAGATAGCGTAACTGTACTGCCACATTTATTGCAGCCATATTCACAGTACCCAAGGCACTACATTAACCGTGTCTATCAGCAGATGAATAGATAAGAAAATGTGGTATGCACACACAATGGAGTTTTATTTAGCTATATAAAAACAATAGACTTCTATCATTTGTGGCTATGTGGATGAGATTAAAGTTCATCATTGTTAATTGAAATTATATTTATATTCAAGGAGTCACAGCCCTTTTGCTAGTCAATTTTTGCCTCTGTTTGATGGCTCCTGGTTGATCATAGTGGTCATGTTAACAGTTGGAGCAGCTGTCAACTTATGAAAACAAGAAAACAGTTTATCAAACAGCTGTTTCATAAGAGATGTCTCTGTAGCATGTAATGCCGTTGGGTAGTATCTTGCCGATACTAGAACTTCCCTTGAAATTCTAGTTAATTCTATCAAACATCACTGCTACCTTATCAATAAAGTTTAAGCTAATCTAAATTCTGTTGTCTTCTCAACTATGTGCAAAGCATGCTGACTAGGAGGATATCTGGTCTGCAAAAACTATTTTCATTATATATCCATAAGAACAAACTTTCCATCCTAAAGTTTTCTATGCCATGTAGTAATTCATTAACATTGCCTGGCTCTACTTACAGACCTAGTTCTTTTGATGTTTCCAGCATACCTGCAGTTGCTTCCTCCAGTGAACATTTGAATCCCCCATGGTAATCCATGGGCGGAGGAGAGCAGTTTCTCCCAAACATTTTCTCATGTTGCTATTTCACTCATTAATCATAGACATGCTGCAGCATGTAGAATGGAGTTGTTTTTTTTTTCAGACGATGTTCATTTTATTTAGCCTAGAAGAATTTAAATGACTATCAATGGCAGGTGTAACCTTGTGAACCATAAGTCTTTAATAATAAAACTTGAAAATCAGTTATACTCGATCCATGAACCAGTTATACAAATTGTATATGCAGTCATGAAAACAACATAAATTTCATTTGTATGTCTCCATCTGAGCTTTTGAGTTAGCTGGTCCATTGCCAATGAGCAGTAATATTTTGAATTACATCTTTTTTTCTGCAAGCATTAGGTCTCAATCATGAATTTAAATATTTAGCCTTATTTAACCCACGATTGTCATAAGCCTTCAATTTCAATTTATAAACAAATGCAATATCTGTAGAGGAGTATAAATAAGGCATGTTTGGGCATATATGCAGGTATCTTTTCATGGATGAAAAAGTTGAATATTATCTCCTGTTTTCAAGGATGGGACAAAGCTATGGGTTATAGAGTTACATGCTCAGGCCTCATAGTCCATAAGGAATAGAGGAGAGAATTGAGAGTAATTCAGATGCTCTGACTCTTGAGCCAGCCTTTAACCACCATGCCTCCTCTGATATGTAGAAACACAGTCCCATGGATTTTCTTCTCTGCTATTCCACCACACATCATAACACATCATTGGGCACAATTGCAATACTTTTATGTATTACAAAAAAATTATTCTAATGATGATATAAAAAAATCTACCTAAAATTATATTTACTGATAAGAAACATAGCTTTATACCCTCCCCAATTTAAATTTAACTTCAACAATTTTTTTAAGACTCACAAGTTTTTTATCATAAACTTTCAAGAAAGCTTTAATTTCATGATAGCCATTAGATCTTGAAACTCATAACTAATTTCACAGCTTTTGATGATAATTACAGAAATGTAAGATTACACCTCGGTGTGAGTAATGAGATTCAGAGAAAAAGTAAAACTAAAAATGATACTTGAAATTCTATTTATGTAAATATTGTCAATAATGAGTACTAAGGCAAGAAGAAGTAGTGCAAGTGAAGAAATTCAAAAATATGCTTCACTTAAACGCTTCGAGGGGTATCAACAGCCAGCTTACCAGAATAAAAAATGGGTAAGGCACTAGAGAATTTATTCCTACACATTTTGCTTGGTCTTAGAAAGAATTATTAAGGGTGCATATAAAATCCACAGACACTTTTCCATAGCAACCACATTTTAGTAATGAAGAAGGCAAGAGTACACAGGTGAGTGAGAAAAGAGAACACATCAAAGCATGTTATTTATTTTATCATATGTTCCAATGAATCTTTAGAATGTTGTCAAGGCAGTACCCATAGAGCTAAAGTAAGCTGTGTTGAGAATTTCTTATGTATAAACATAAATGTGAAGTAAGACACAGGATAGTATGTAAAGGAGATATAGGCAAAAGGTCCAACTCCAGAGGTAGTGACAGAAAACCATCAAATAATAGTGGGATTAGACACAAAAATATCTTACAATTCTTTGATTCTAGAGGAAAAAAAACTATACTTGGTATAATTTTCCAGTTTCATCTTTGTATACTTAATGCCTGTATTGTTTGGAGTGCTTCCCCATGGCACTCATTTCATTCTTCCTGGACTTTCAGTAGTCTACCTGTCACAGATCCAGGTAATAATGCATTTATTGAAGTGCCAGACACTTGCCAAATATTTAAGTGGCATATGTGACCTTTCATTCATCAAACATCTGTCAGAACTACAATAGTATGCTTGTTTTTAAAAGAAGATAAGAAAATTAAGGCACACAATAGTGGACATATGTGCCCAAGGTCACATAGTAAGTTTTAGAGGTGGAATTTAAATTTAAACAAGTGTAGTTGAATGAATGCATGCATGCACGCATGCCCACACGTGGCCCTTTTGAAGACAGATTCAGAGACTGTGCTTTGTATTACTGACTGAAGATGGAGTTCTATCTCCAGTATAGCTGGGGAGAACTCAACAGATTTTAAGTTAAATCAATTTTGTGAAATATTATGACATCATTTAAACTCAACTGGAATAAGACTCAAGATGCTTGGGTGGTAATTAAGTATAAGTTCTTGAATAAACTCCCTTTGTGCAAATTTCATGTTTTTGGTGACTATAAGATGTTGATACACTGATTTGGAATGAGTGAAAGTTTACAGAGAGGTGTGACCGCCACTGAGAACGCATTAAACCCTTGTTCAGAAACAAGTCTTTGTTTAACCCATCGTGTGGTCACTGTCCAATCATTTTACTCTACTTTAGTATAAGCATCCCACTATTTTCTTTATACCTACCTCCTATAGCATTATAATAACAGAAAAATTCCTTCAATACTTCAATTATTTCTGTCCATTTATGTGACATGAAAGTAGAAGGAAGAATATTGTTGTGGTTTCATTCAGATGACCCCCATAAACTTAGGTATTCTGATTGCTAGGCTCCCCAGCTGATAGCAATTGGAAATTAAAGCCTCCTGGAGGCAGTATTGTTGGGGTGGGCTTGTGGGTGTTATAGCCAGTTTCCCCAGGCCAGTGTTTGGCACAATCTCCTGTTGCTATTGTCCACCTTATGTTGGCCAGGGGGTGATGTCCACAGTCTTCTCATGCCATTGTGTTCCCTGACATCATAGAGCTTCCCCTTGAACCTATCAGCCAAAATAAACCTTTTTTCCACAGAAGCTGCCCTTGGTTGGGTGATTTCTACCAGCAATGAGAACCTGACTGTAACAGTAAAGTGGTACCAGGAGTAAGGTTGCTGCTAGACACCTGACTGTGTGGCTTTGGCCTTTTTGAGCTGATTTTCAAGAGGAATGTGGAAGGATTTGAAACCTGGGCCTATGAAACACCTTGCAGTGCTGTAAGTCCAGCTTGATGGACTATTCTGGTCAGAGTTGAAAGACCTGAATGCAGTAAGAACTATGGACTGTGAGGTTTGGCTTATGAGGATGAGAAAGAGCTTTGCTTGGACTGGGATAGAGGTAATTTGTGTGAAAAGCTTGCTGCTATGCCTGTGTCCCTGAGAAGCTGTGCAGTGTTGCTTTGCGAAGAAATAAACTGGTGTGAGCAGAGGGATATGGCACAGAAAAAAAAAAATCTTTGGGTCTAAACTGCTGCCTGTTCATCTGCAAATCGCTTGAAAGATAACTATTGAGATCGGGCCAGCTGACCTGCACTGGGCAATAGGAAGAACGTAGACTCTTTTGAATGGCCCTGAGTGCTCAAGGAGTATCTTGCTCTTCAAAGTCTGCTTTATTACCCCGTGGATTAATAAACTGACACCCTATCTGGGATTGTGCAATATAACAAATACAGGAAAGAGAGGGTCATTGAGTTTGCATCACAGTCTTGTGTTTTAGAAATGGCCATGGGCAGTGTGAAGCAGGTTTGTTATACGTCTGCATGGAGACACGATGGAGCTATGAGGATGGACCATGGGTTGCAGTGGAGACCCAGTAGAGATGCCAGGACCATGAGATGGCTGCTAAGGAGAGCTGCTGGCCCTGCATGAAGTTTTCCAGGACTGTGAGTAGCCTTGCTGAAGGGGAAGAACTGGAACTCCAAAGACCTGCTGCTGGTTAGAATTGTCGTACTTGGAGATTTGTCACTGACTAGAGTTGTTGGAGTTGAAGCTACAGAGTTTGATGTTTATCCTGGTTGTTTTAAATTTTATATTGACCGAATATTTCTTTGCTATGCCCAATGCCATCGTTTGTAATATGAATGTGCATTCTGTGCCATTATGGCTATTTTGGGGGATTTTTTTGGTATTATGCCTCAGTTATAAGATCTTGGACTATGAGAATGTTTGAACATCATTGGGATTGATAAAAAATATGGGGATGTTTAAAGTTGGACTGAATGCATTACATTTTGCATCATGGATGGTTATCAGTTTATGGGGGGCAGGGGCAGAATGTGGTGGTTTGATTCAAGTTTCCCCCATAAACTTAGGTGTTCTGAATGCCAGGTTCCCAGCTGATGGAGATTTGGAAATTAATGCCTACTGGAGGCATTATGTCTATTATAGCCAATTTCCCCATGCAAGTGTTTGACATACTCTCCTCTTCCTATTGTCCACCTTATGTGGGGCAGGAGTTGATGTCCACCCTCTGCTCATGCCATTGTTTTCTCCTACTATTGCGGAGCTTCCCCTCAAGCCTGTAAGCCAAAATAAGCCTCTTTTTCTCCCACAAGCTGCTCTTAGTTCAGTGATTTCTACCAGCAATGCAAACCTTACTGCAACAACAACCATAAGCCTGCCCCCAGCTGATAGCAATCTGAAATTAAAGCCTCCTGGAGGTGGCCATGGGCAGTGTGAAGCAGGTTTGCTGTACGCCTGCATGGAGACGTGATGGAGCTATGAAGATGGACCATGGGTTGCAGTGGATGCAGAGGTAGGAGTATCATATTGAGTTCAAGTTCCCTGAGACTACATAGTGAATTCCAGGTCAGCTTGAGCTACAGTGAGACCCTGATGAATGAATAAAATGAGTGTCATAAGAAATAAATTTTAATTTCATATTATATTCAAAAGTCGTTTTCTAAAAATAACTTATTTGCAAGCAGAAAGAGAGAGTGAGTGGGTGAGAAAATAAGCATACTAGAATCTCTAGCCATCACAAATAAATACCAGTTGCATGCACTACCTTGTACAACTGCCTTTATGTGGGTACTGGGCCCACATAATTGAACCCTGGTCATCAGGCTTTGCAAGCAAGTGTCTTAATTGCTGAGCAATCTCTCCAGCCCCTAAACTAGTTTTGCAATTTTCTGCTTTATGGTCTTTGGTTCATCAATGGATTTTAATTATTTTAATGTGTTTGTATGTCTTGTAAGGTTTGATGTTGCTGTGGCTATAGTTGATTTCGTTCTCACTCTGTGGTACTGGTAACTGAGTCTTTGTAAGAAGTCTACTCAATAGGAAGAGCCTCCAAATGAAGCCCAAAGTGATATCCAAGCCAAGATCTGGCAATTTGCAACACAGAAACATAAAAAGTTTGAAAATGTAAAATACCATGACCACTCCAAACTATTATAAGTGTTCAATAACTGAATTCACAACTACTGACATAGGTAAGATGCCTGACAATGATTTCAAAACTTTACTACTGGGCTGGAGATATGGCTTAGTGGTTAAGCCTGTGAAGCCTAATGACCCAAATTTGATTCCCCAGAATCCACATAAGCCAGATGCACATTGTGGCGCTTGCTTCTGGAGTTCATTTGCAGTGGTTGGAGACCTGGACATGTCCTATTTCTCTCTCTTTGTCCTTCCCTCCCACCTCATCTGCCTCTTCCTCCCTCTCAAATGAATATGTAAAACAAAATATTTTTTTAATTACTACTAAAAATGTGTGATGTAATGAAAGAGAAACCGTGCATGCAGATGAATTCCTTTAGGAGAAAGATCTTGACTTAATAAGAAAAGATAGTGGTTAGGGACATAAATTAGTGATAGAGTTGCCTACTACATACAAGGTCCTGAGTTTGATCCCAAACACCACAAGAAAAGGGTAAAAAAATCAACACAAGTCTGAGGCCCAGAAGATA
This sequence comes from Dipus sagitta, assembly GCA_036346955.1. Lineage (NCBI taxonomy): Eukaryota > Metazoa > Chordata > Mammalia > Rodentia > Dipodidae > Dipus > Dipus sagitta. Next base: position 122,950,010 of record CM070779.1, on the reverse strand, counting down.
TATGATACACTAAGAATGATATATTTTACCCATGAAATTATGGAGTAGAAAAAAAAAATTGTGCAAGTTTTACCCTTTAGCTCCCCCCAAAACTATAACCACAGTTGTAATATGTGCTTAGTTAAGATGGAAAGTGCATTTTTGAGGGCATAGGTGAAAAATTAGTGATCAGAGTTTTGTACTGCCCACAGTTTATATATTCAGTGGCTATGGGACCTATCTCCTGTGGATTAGGATGGAATACTATAATTCCCTTCTTAGTAACATGAGCTTTCATTAATGCACTTGAAAAACATCAAAAGGAAAAGTAGGTCAGTGTACTTGAAGCATCCTCCAAGGTCTCATTTTCTTCATTATGACGTTAGTTCATATTCCAGCTATAGTTTAAGCTGACTAGTACCATTAAATTAGATGGTATCTGTTCACAATTTCCACAAACATAATTTCTTTGTTGTGCATATTTTATAAGTAGTAAGAGGTATGTTTGAGATGTCATTTTCTACACTTTGAGCTGGTGTTCACTTCTGAAAACAGGTTTTCCTAGTTTATGGCTCAGTCTGGGTTAAAATGCTCCCATTTTCAAGAGCATGGAAGAAAAGAGGTGGACGACTCTGGTGCCATAGTTACCTTTGTGTTGCAGGGACACACCTGAACAGAAGCAGCTGATGGGAGGAAGACATTCACTTCACATTACAGTATTGAGGGAAATAGTCTTTAAAGTGGCAAGTGAAACCATGGCATGAGAATAGACTGAGCATCACTTCTGTCACAGCAGGTGGAAAATAGCAGCAAGAGCAAGAGTTAAACTAGAACAAGGAGGAACTGGCTATAACACCCCAAAGCCCACATACAACATCACACATCCTCCAGCAAGGCTGGACCTGCAAAATTGCTACCAGCTGGGCTGGAGAGATGGCTTAGTGGTTAAGCACTTGCCTGTGAAGCCTAAGGACCCTGGTTCGAGGCTCAATTCCCCAGGACCCACATTAGCCAGATGCACAAGGGGGCGCTCGCATCTGGAGTTCGTTTACAGAGGCTGGAAGCTCTGGCGCGCCCATTCTCTCTCTCTCTCTCTCTCTCTCTCTCTCTCTCTCTCTCTCTGCCTCCTTCTCTCTGTCGCTCTCAAATAAATAAATAAACAAAAAAATTAAAAAAAATTGCTACCAGCTTAGGACAAAGCATTAAGAACACGTTAGTTTATGGGGGACATCTGATTCAAACCACCACATCTGGTAACCAGCAGAAAAACCCAGACTGACATTAATTTTGTGCTTCATATATTGAAGCTATTTTATCTTTTAGAGCTGGGAGAAAGGTCAGCCCATGTAGAACATCTTCCAGATATTCCCATCCCTGTGCTCACTTAGCCTTCACTTAGGATCGCATGGTGACTTTAAAATTCACTTAGAAATTATGGCTAGAAAGCATTAATTTATTAAGATATCATTTTCCATGTATGTTTCTGTTGTTTCTCCTGACCAAGCCTTTGTATACTTGAATGTGATATGAAAATTTCAATGAATTCACAAGCAAATCTGTTAATGTTTTAGACTCCCGTCACATCAGGGAGATATTTTCACCATACTAAATAGAAAATTTATGTGGGAATTTCTTGTCAATATGTTGGCAACCTTTCTCAGCTGTGCTGCAGTTAAATGGCTTCAGATTTTATGGTTTAGTACTGTTTCCAAATGGTGTTTGGAAGGTAGAGAAGAGTCACCCAGCATCCTTGCACTGGAGTAGAACCCCACTTTATTTATACCTGGTTTCCCTTTGGTTTGGTTTGAGTTGATATTTAGTCATGGAGATTTTTAGCAGGACCTATGGCTATCAAATTTATTTGGTAGTTAATTGTCAAAGAAGCACATTATGTTAAAACAGAGTCATTTTCTATTGGGAAAATTTCAGGTTCTAACTCTCATTTCCAGAACTGCACATTTTAACCCACCGTGATTATACAAGGCTGGTGTGATTGGTTAAATAACTATAGTCTTATTCCAGAAGATTCATTGCCATCGTGTAATGAGTTTATTGCAGCCAAGGACAAGTTAACCAATTTAAAAGTCTTTTTTTTTAATGAGTCATTTACACTTTCTTAACTCCCTGACTCTTCATTCCCATGAAATTCTACTAAAAACACCTAAATAGGTGAAAGCTGAGTGAGAAAGGTCATGGTCCTTACAGAATTCTGTATAGATTCAGTCCTAGTATACTGGAGGGCTGGAGAGATATCTTAGCAGTTAAGGAGCTTGCCTACAAAGGCTAAGGACCCATGTTCAGTCTCTCTCCAGATCCCATCCACATAAGCCAGATGCATAAAGGTGAGGCAAGCACAAGGTTGCACATGCCCACTAGGTGGCCCAAGCTTTTGAAGTTCAATTACAGTGGCTGAGGTCCTGGTACACTAATTTCCTCTTCTCTTCTCTTCTTTTCTCTTCTCTTCTCTTCTCTTCTCTTCTCCTCTCTTCCCTTCTCTTCTCCTCTCCTCTCTTCTCCTCTTCTCTTCTCTCTCTCTCTCTTTCTCTCTCTCCCCCTCTCTCCCTCTCCTGCTTTCAAATAAATATATAAATACATTTCAAAGTTTACACTTTTAAACCACTTACCCATTTAAACCAAACAGGTTGATAAATTTAGAGAAAATAAATGCTCATGTCTATGGCTCTTCCCTTCTCTCAGTCATGAAGTGCTGGTTTGGGGAATAAAATCCTCTGTCAGCTCTAGAAACCATTTTGTTCACAGTTCTTGACAGAAAACTTGAATGGAGAAAGCACACTACTACCCAGAATGTGGAAGTTCAAGAAGGTAATAATGAAATGAAGGCCAAAAATCAAAGTTAATTTGCCGTGACTTGTTACCTCACTGCATATCAGAGCCTTCCTATCTCCATAATGAACAGAATATAATTTTCAATAAACAATACTATTCAATTGTTTGATATCCCTCCAGATTCCTCTAATCCTCTCCCAGACACTTAATTGAAGGTTAATATTGGAGAAATCAAGGGTTAATTGTATCAACTAAGCGTTTATAAACTAACAGTACCATACAGCTCATCTTATATTTGAATACTCTGTAGGACCATCTAGCTAAGAGAACTTCTCAAACATAGCTGGTAAGGGAAAAGAAATAAATGTATATTCCTAGTATTTTTTCTCAGCTTTTCTTCCAGATGTATGAAATATTGGATGTATGTGTATTCCACTCTCCATTGTTTCTTTGTGAATTACACTTCTTTCTCCACACAGAGATCTATTATTATGATCTTGGTCATGAACTGTGGATATAAAATTCCACAAAATAGAAAAAAAATACGTGTAACTTTTTTAAAGCAATAACCAAACTCTGGGAGCAAAATGTAACTTACCAGTTATGTATTGGTCAGCATAAGTCACTGACACCGATCCTTCCTAATACAGGACTTGCCCAGCAGAAGCCTATAACTCCTCTGATACAAATGGTCACTAGGGAGAACCTACCAGAGACCTTACTCACTCCTCAGCAAGATGCAATAATGGTGACAGGTATGCAATCCTAATTACAAATAAATTATAAATATACTACATGGCAAGATAGAAATGACAGTATGTTCTCTAAACAACCCAACTACTAGGGTTTGCATAAATGTCCACCACAGGCCCATCGGTTAAAGGCTTGGTCCCCACATTATGGTACTGTTAAAAGGTAGTGGAACTTGTAAGATGAGGGACACAGTGAAAAGTAGAGATTTGGGGGGTTGCTCCAGGAAAGGACTATGGAATACTAGTCTCTCCTTTCACCCTTTCACTTCTTAGATACCAGGAGGTAAGTAGCTACCACTGCTACCTAGATGCCATGAACTGTTGCCCAGCCACAGCCCAAAATCAATAGGGGCAACCAACAATAGGATGAAACCTCTCAAACTGCGAGCTAAAATAACATGTTCCTCTTCTTAACTCCTGTCAGGTAATTTGTTATAGTCATGTACAACTGGCTTACATATTAGTAGCATAAAGGATAGTGATTTAAAGCCATTTGTGTAATGGCTGTCTATCTTGAACCACCATCACATTCACTCTTGCTTAGAAATTCAGAGATATTCATATTTCATCTGTTCACCTGTTAATTACATAAGTGTATCCAGTTTCTTTTATGTTGTGAATATATCTGTTTATAGCACATCTAACAACCTAGAAATAAGTAGAGTCAATAAATGTCATATTTTAATGAAAACCCATGAAGAAGGTTCAATAGGAAAGATAAATTACAATACCAAGGGAAGCTAGCAAAGTTATAGGAGTATCGCTGTCACTATGCATGCTGCCGGGAAAAGCAGACAATCATGTCTTATAGGAATCACTTAACAGATAAAATGATTCTTCAGGATAAACAAATTTTTAGTTTAAGACAACTTAGAACAATATTATTAAAATGTCATTATTTATATTGCTGGTCCATCTGAAAGCCTGCACTTGCACAAGATTTTGCCTCCAAATTCTTCTGTTTGATAAAAGAAAAAAAAAGTTTAGAACTAGATTTGGGAGGATATTACAGACACAAATGAAGCAATCAGGGTGATGGCTCATGAGAGAAACAAAGTTGAATTTTGTCACAGAATGCCATGCTTCAGAATTATGAATTTGGTATATAGAAAGGGGTTGTAAAATATCTGCCAATTTAATGAAAATTACGTGAAAAGATAAAGCAAAACAAACAAAATATACGTATACATGTATATACATAAATGACTTTTTTGAGTTTTTTAATGGTAGAAAAAAATGAAATAATTTATTACCTACTCATGTTGACATTAGATTCTCATAATTATCCAGCTTCTATAATCATTGAGTTCAACTACATTACAAAAATACCATGGAAACCCCTATGTGTTGCTCACATCATAATTATAATTGTGGAAGGGGAAGGGTTACATTCCTCTGACTTGTACTATGGCTGATAAGAACTGAGAAATCATCTCAGCTGGCAGAGATATTTTTGTTTTGTTTTATTACTTTGTCCTCTGAGTTCATAAGCCTTCTTTGTGTTAGGGAACTTGGCTCTGATATAGAGAGAAATATTATTTTTCTTCTGTTAACCTTCCCTCCATTTTTTTGATAAAATCAATAAATGTTTACCACTGTTCAAATAAATGCTAGTATAATGGATACTGGGAAGATAAGCGGGGGGGGGGATGAACAAGGCAAATATGATCCTCATAGAGTTCACGATTTAATAGTCAATTGAAGAGTTGAAAGTTTGGCTTCATTTTTTCCAAAGTTAAAATATCAGATGCATCGTTCTACAAAAAAATAAACAATGCTTTAACTGCTTAATAAGCTAGAATCCTTGCCATTGATAGAATTTAATTGAAGCTTAGATTTCTTTAGCTCTCACTGAATTCAAGCTAACTCAGGTGCTAGAACATAAATCTAAATATACAATTTCCCAATCAATTACACATACGTGGCATGATTTACCATGCAAAATGGGTTACCTCGTCTGGCATCAGACAGAAAACAAACATATCTAGTAGACTATAGAAAACTGTTGACCTAGGATAACGTATTTCATCAAACAGATGCCCACTTTGGATTACAGTGATAGATACATCGCACTCAGGCTGGGTGGCAGGAAAAATGGGAAGTTGCTGATATCCATGTCATAGACAAGAAATCAAACCAAATAATCTACCTAGCCTCTTCTTATCAATAGGAAACAGATATCTGGTTTGGTAGGAGTTGAGAGTTCTCTGTGTCTATCTCCTTCATCCTTGTGCTGGTAACAAGTTCACCAGGAAAGCAGCACTCTTGCTCATTTCCCCAATAAGAGGAGGGTCCCTTTAGAGAGGGGGAGGATAGGAAGGAGTCTAAGGATGGTACCAATATGGCTGTTTACACACTGAGAGTGTACATAACTAATAATAAAAAACTTTCAGACGGTGCCTGAAACCTGTAATCTGAGTTGACTGCACATTCATTAACTTGGGGCCCCATGGGCAGAAGCCAACTGTTCCAGCAAAGAAGCATCCGGAAAACCATGAGCCCTCAGCCCTCTGCCAGGATGCCTCATTAATATTCATAGGTAGATGTAGGAGTCAGGTTGGGGGCAAAGACCAGATTTGGGGCACTACCTTCTCGCAAGCTTCCTGCTATTAGTAAAGCACACAATTAAAGAATTAATTGGAAGAGACTTCAAGCTTATTAATCATCTACTCAGATGGGAAATCATTTCTCAGAATTTGAAAAGCAGCCTATTTTCTAAATCCCTCATGATTTGGGTTTTAAAGTGTTGTCAAAACAGTTTGGTTCAGCAGATGTAATGTAATATGACTACAGCGCTCTCCAACTGAATGCTACAGCAATAGAATTAAGTAATTAATCTCAGGTCCCTCAAATAGAATGGGCTTTTTCTTTTTTTTACTTAAAAATAAAGAAGAAACATCACCAGCTCAATTTATGCTAAAAGTCAGGGGTAATTTAAAAAGCGGATTGATATTCATTTCCTTCTAGCTCCTTTCATCTGGCGTTCAGCAGTTCCAGAGGTTAGATATTGCATCCATCCCAACGAATTTTATTCATCAACTTGGAGCCATTTTCCATCCTGTAAATATCAAATACTAATGCTCTTGTATGGGATGGGGGCATACTTATTTTAATCTTACTGAATTTCATTTATAACAAAAAATATTTCCCATAAATGTTGGCTTTTTTTCTCTAACTTGTTTAGAGATCTAATAAGCAATTGTAATCATAAAACAATTGATAATCCATGAAAACAAAATATCGTGGCCTGTAATTCTCATTTTAGTCCATCCTCATTCAGTGATATCTTTTCCTTAATAAGAAATTATATTGACAGCAGCAATCTTTTTCTTATTTTTTTAAATTCTCCATTACTCTCTGTAATAATATCCTTTAAAGGCAAGATTGATACAGGACAAAATATACTTGTATACTTTATTGCTATATAAGAATTCTTTGGTGGTGTAGACACCAATAATTTGCACATACTACAAAAATAACTTCCCATCTATGGACATGCAAGTAACCCTAAATATTCCGTTATTCCCTTAAGACAGTGGGTCAAACAAAAGAAATGAAAGTAGAATGAGAATTAGTTGTCAAGAAGAAAGTTTTGGGGGCTGTAGAGATAGCTTAGCAGTTAAGGCACTTGCCTGCAAAACCTAAGGACCTAGGTTTGATTACCCAGTACCCACATAAGCCAGATACACAAGGTGGCCCATGCGTCTGAAATTCATTTGCAGTGGCTGGAGGCCCTGACGTGCCCATTCTCTCTTGCTGTTTCTCTCTCTCTCTCTCATAAATAAATAAAATACTTTATAAAAGAAGAAAGGTTTTAGTAGAAGGGGAGGAGGATAAGAGAAGGTAGTTGTGAAGAATAAAACCTAAATATATTACACACATGTATGAAACTGTCAAAAATTAAGAATTCAATAAATAGCCATAAAAAGGGCTAGTGATTTGTCAAAATAGATAATTATTAGTCAAGCTATTTTTAATTTTATCATTGACCTCCCATGGGAAACTCTGCATGTTGTATTTGTTAATCAGCCTTGTGACTCAATTTTTTCCTCAATTTTTATTAACATCTTCCATGATTATAAAAAATATCCCATGGTAATACCCTCTTTCCCCCCCCCACTTTCCCCTTTGAAACTCCACTTTCTATCATATCCCCTCCCCATCTCAATCCGTCTCTCTTTTATTTTGATGTCATGATCTTTTCCTCCTCTTATGATGGTCTTGTATAGGTAGTGTCAGGCACTGTGAGGTCATGGATATCCAGGCCATTTTGTGTCTGTGGGGAGAACATTGTAAGGAGTCCTACCCTTCCTTTGGCTCTTACATTCTTTCCGCCACCTCTTCCACATTAGACCCTGAGCCTTGGAAGGTGTGACAGAGATATTGCTCAGTACTCCTGTCACTGTGACTCATATTTTTAATGTGTGTATGTGGGGTGGTGCAAATAGGTGCATGCAGAGGTGTGAAGGCCAGAGTAGGATGTTGTCGTGCTCTATCACTCTCCACATTATTCCCTTAAGAAAGGGGCGCTTACTCAGCCCAGAACGTTCCACTTTTTTTTCTTTCCTTTTTTGGCTAGTGTCCAGACCCTAGTGGTCCTTCTGCCTCTACTGCCATAAAACACACACACAGCCCTGGGGTTGTACAGAGCTTTTCCCACCGGTTCTAGGAAACTCGAGTCCTCATGCTGCCTTGAAAGCACTCTCACCCACTGAGCCACCTCTTCGTTATCCCCATATTTTTTTTTAATTTTAACAAACCATATTATGTGTCTGTTTCTGTATTTTGGCTCTTTTGCAGGGCCAGAAGCCATTGTAATAGAAAAGATTTTTTTGAACCCTCAAAGGCCACATTTCACCCTGTTGAGAAGCATAAAGTCCTCACTGAAAACATGGAATAGACAATAAGAGCTATGAAATGTTTCCAATGCATCATTGTACAGTGAAGTTAACAATTGCTCTGACACTAATGTACTGTATATTGCAAAAAAAACTAGGATAAATTATTTTGATTTTTCTCACCACCAAAAGATGGCAAGTGCATGAGGAGATGAATATAATTCATCTGATTTAAGCATTATGCAATGCACACACCTATCAGTTATTTATAATACTCCCATGAAGAATTACAGTTTTATTAATTAAAAACTTAAAATTTGACAATTAACTAAGAATTTGATACAGTATACCAAAATTCACTGCATTTTAAGGCATAGAAAACCATGCTGTAAGACAAAAAAAATCAAATGATTAATATAGTGAAACAAAAAACCAACATCTCACATGGTTACACATTTCCCCCGCAATGGAAAGAGTAGCTAAAATGTACAAAATAAGGAAAAACCTTCCAAGTAATCCAGTATTCACTATGCCCTTGTGCTGAACATTGAATATTTCCTAAATATTCATCCTACATATTTGTGACTTTTATACTTCCCCAATTCCTCCTCTACCCTGAAACCTGATGACTTCCATTTTATTCTCCATTTCTATATATTTAGTTTTAGAAATCCACATATAGATGCAATCCCACAATATTTTCCTGTGCCTTAAAATAATGCATTTTAAAATTATATTAGTAATAATATGCTTGCTGAAAACTGAGGAAATGAACTCAGAAATAATAAAAATAAGAATTAAATCATACCATCTGTTATCCTACTAATGAAAGATAACTGAAATAAGTTAATGTCTTTGCTAGTGGATAATATCCTTTCAGATGTTTAATCTTTCATTTTTAATCTTTACATTAATTATAGTATGCTTTGTATCTCCTTGTTTGGGATTAATTTTCCTGAAAATACACATTACAGTTCTTAGTCCTAGTGTGACTCTATTTGGTAATAGAGCTTCACGGAAACCGGTAATGTTAAGTGAAGTTAGAAGGCATGGCTCAAGTTCATTATGACCAGTCTCTTTATGAAAAAAGGAAGAGATACCTTTAGGACAAATATCCGTATAAGAAAGTGGCAAGCAAGTGATCACATAGCAAAGTTCACAGGAGTCACAAGAAGGGAGACATCCCAAAGCAGAGGGCCTCACCTGAAGCTTACTTACAATGTCAGCTTCTTCACTGTGGACTGAAACACTCTAGAAATCTAAGAAAATAAATTGCTGTTGTTTAAGCTACCCACTTTTAGCACTGTGAACAGAAGCCAATGCAGAAAAATACACTCATGTACTTTGGGCTTATTTATCCTACTTTAACAAACATATCTTTAATACCTTAAAATTTTAATTGGCCTAGATTCATTGTACAGGAATTTGGATTTCATTATGACATTTTTAAAAATATATTTTTATTTATTTATTTGAGAGAGAGATATCGAAATAGGCAGGTAGAGAGAGAGAGAATGGGCATGTCAGGGCCTCCAGCCACTGCAAAAAAATTCCAGATACATACACCCCCTTGTGCATGTGGCTAACGTGGGTCCTGGGGAGTTGAACCTGGATCCTCTGGTTTTGCAGGCAAGAGCCTAAACTGCTAAGCCATCTCTCCAGCCTCATTATGACATTTTTTTGTTTTTATTTATTTATTTGAGAGTGACAGACAGAGAGAGGAAGAGGCGGATAGAGACAGAGAGAGAGAATGGGCACGCCAGGGCTTCCAGCCACTGCAAACGAACTCCAGACACGTGCGTCTCCTTGTGCATCTGGCTAACGTGGGTCCTGGGGAATCGAGCCTCGAACTAGGGTCCTTAGGCTTCACAGGCAAGCGCTTAACTGCTAAGCCATCTCTCCAGCCCTCATTATGACATTTTTATGTATATATTATACTTTGCTAATATTCACTCCCTATTTTACCCTCTCTTCTCCCCTCTGACTCCTCCTCACTCCTCCTACTGGTCCCCATGCTCCACCTAAATGCTCCAGTATATATATATATATATATATATATATATATATATATATATATATATATATACTGGATGATATACACATATAGGTAATGTAAACACATAATTAAATATACATAATATAAATCTTGGATTTTAAATAAACCTGCAATATCTTATTTTAATCAATATATTCCTGTTATTGTTATAAATGGTGTGAATACCTATTTGAATTAAGGAAGCAATAATGTACTTACAATTATACAATTATAGAAAGCCAGCTTAAATAAAATTATCTTCTGTTATGATTGGTTCTTCTACTATATAACCATTAATGAGTGGCTTCCAGCTCACACATGCTGCATACTGGATGGATCCTATTAATTATTTAACTAAGTTGTGTTCTTATCAAACTTGAGTGGTGACTTTAAATATCAGATTACCTTTTTCTGAAATTGTCTCATTATAACTATGTAATGTACAAATGGATATGTTTTCTGCTTTACACCTTGTATTGATGAGTTCAGTGGTCAAATCTAACATGCACTGAAAAGAGTAGGCACTTGACAGTAGAATTGAGTATAGAAAAAGAAACACCATTCCGGGGAGGGGAGGGGGTTGGTGCTTCCATCCCATGCAAAACCTTTTATGCAAAATCTTGCATGCAAGTCAAGGCCCAGAAAATGAAAAAATGTTGAAATGTACACTAATTTTTCATAAATGTTTACTTTAAAGGCTCAGTGCAAATGGATGTTTGATTCTGTTGGGCAAATCTATAAATATATATATATATATATGTGCAAAGCTTAAGCAGAAGTTGGACTGCCATAGTTGTTTCAGAACTGTTGCCATAAAGGATCGCTTCTGTTCTCTCAGACACAGCATCACTGTTACACCAACTGTTAATCATCCACCAGCAGCTGGACACAGGCCAAAGCACATGGGTCATGGTGACTTTCCTGGCCTTTGAGCTGACAGGAGCATTCACGTGGTGACTTCTCTGTGGGAGTCAGGGTGAAGTAAGGACACAGTGAGACTCTCTTCACCTTGCTCTTTTTTTCTAAGGATCAGAATCTGCAGCTTTTACAATGAACCTTTTACTTATTCCAAATTTATTCCAAATATTTATGTGTACTACAAATGTTAATAAAGTAGAATGCAAAATCCCAGTTTCCCACTATACAAACCTCACATAAGTGTCGATATAGTTTACACTTTATGAGCGAAATTAAATGCACATAAAGTCAACGTCTCTATGCTATATTTCCTATGCTCATAGGCTTGTTTGTGTTTGTACCTACATCATTAATATTATATTGAAATGAAAGTTAGATATCACTTTCATTTAGCGTAGGTTAATTCTCACAAGATACTTGTCATATCTTCATCAGTTGTACTCTGTAGAGGATGCAGTTCTCAGTGTTGTGAGTGACAAATTTATATTTTACATGATTTGTCTTTATTTTTGAAATAGGGTTTGTCTATGTCTATGTAACCTAAGATGGCCTAGAACTCCTTATGCAATCTAGAATAGCCTCATATTCCTGATTTTGGGATTTAGATAGCCCATCTTGATATTTAAAGTACCATTAATTAGAGGGAAATATTTTTCATAGCACTCTGTTATATAGGGTCATTCTCTTTATAATATTCAGTAGGAATTATTATTTGAAGTCACTGAGCCATTTTAATTTCAATGCCAACATGCACATTCATATGAAACACCTAAAATTCTCTCAACACTTATGTAGCAACAAGATTAAGAACCACGGTCTCGTACCCCAGGTGGATAGAATAAAATTATACTGAGGTGATCTTTTAAAAACTCCATCCCAGAGCTGGATGCAGTGGTACATGCCTTTAATCCCAGCACTCGGGAGGCAGAGGTAGGAGGATTACCATGAGTTCGAGGCCACCCTGAGATTACATAGCGAATTCCAGGTCAGCCTGAGCTAGAGTGAGATCCTACCTCAGAAAAACAAAAACAAACAAAAAAATAAATAAATAAATAAATACAAAAACCTCCATCCCTTAGGGCATACTGCTCTTATCTTTTCCCATATAAAATGTCTCAATTGATGTTTCTCCTCATAACACACATACACACACACACAACATACACACACACACACACACACACACACACACACACACACAAGTGCATTAAATATTTAAGGGATTGCCAGACTTCCTAATAGTACTAGTAGTCTTGGGAGGACAGGAATAGAATCTTAAGTAATGCAAAACCAAATATATGTGAAGATTTTAGCAGGAAGTGTTTGTGGGAAGCAACCTTTCTATCCCCAGATGCATTTGGTCATATTCAGTTATGATTTGATAAATCAGTTGAATATGTAGACTTAAGTGTTTCACTAAATTCAAACAATTTTTTTCAAACGTATGTAGATGGGTTTATGCTCCTAATAAAAGTGGTTAATGCTGCTCAGTCTCAACATATCACTCGCTGTGAGGTCTTTCAGTTTTCACTAATCATTTACTTAGTGCCCCATGTCTGCAAAATTTTGTCTGGTAAGCACTTTGTGCTTTCTAGGTTTCCCCTTATTTTCTTAAGGAGGTACCAGTAGTAAAGATGCTCTGGAAAGACAGGAACAGTTGAAACACAAATGATAAATAATAGATATAGATAAATAGATGATTGTTGGGTAATGCATAGATGATAGAAAGTTAAAGATAGACAGATGATAATGGGTAGAAAGGAGATACATACATATGTGTGTGTGTGTGTGTGTGTTTGTGTGTGTGTGTACAGAAGATTAGATGATGATAGATAATAGATAGATAGATGATGATAGATTGATAGATAATTATGATACATAGATGATAGATAGATAAATACATAGATGATAGATACATAGATAGATAGATGATAGATAATACATACATAGATGATAGATACATAGATGGATAGATGATAGATGGATAGATGATAGATAGATAGATAGATAGATAGGTAGATAGATAGATAGATAGATAGATAGATAGATAGATAGATAATAGAGAGATATACGAGAAATGGCAGGCAATGTACTGGGAAAAAGGATCATACACAGAGGCTAAGTCCTACAGCAGCTAGCTAGAGACTCTGCAGGCAGCATGGCTCAGTGCAAGTTCAAAAGCTTCAGAAACAGGAAGTTAGTATACTTCTCATTCTGAAGCCAAAGGCCTGAGAAGAAGGAGTAGGACAAATTGATCTAAATCCTAGAGTCCCAAGACCAGAAAGCCTGGATTTTTGGTGTTGATGTGAACCAGAAGAGTGCCCCACCTCCAGAAGAAAAAGAAAGGAAATTCATTTCTCTCCTCTTTTGTTCTGTCCAGCCTCCACCTGATCCAATATTGCATACACACCATAATGTTAAATCTTTATGACTCACACATATACCAATGTCTAAAATCACCCTGAGGGGGAATTAGTCAGGACTGGGCTCAAAAGAGGGAATGAAAAAGATGTTGCATCTCCTGCCTGTACCTATCTATATCAACAGAACCTCTGGAATCAGCTCTCTCTCTCTCACCTCCTACTCAGGTGTGTTGATGACTTTGTGATCCAGCCACCTAAACATAAACCAATTAGCTCTCTCTCTCTCTCAGACCCCCTGCATCTGAGGGCAAAGGGCACCATAATAAGATTATAAATAGATGCTAACCAAGTGGGCAGAACTTTTGTTTTTCATTTTTGACTTTTCAAGTCTCCTGAATTTTCAGATCTCTGCTCAATAAGACTCAAGCCTCCACTGCTCATCTCATCCCTGCTGGGCTGAGATGGGGGATGGGACCTCCTGTCCCTACTCTTACATGGGCTCTCTACCCCCTCCTGACTTCCACATGGCCTGAGTTCTCTGTTCTTTCCTTCTCTTTTTCTATGAATAAATGTAATAATTTAATAATTATCCTTCACAATCTGTTGTCTTCCAACAGACATGAACTCATGGTTTGGAGTTTAAGAACTTTTTCTGAACCCCCAAAACTCTATTACAATCCCACATAGGCACGCCCAGCAGTAATTCTTTACCAGATAGCTGAGTATTCCTCAATCCACCCAACCTGACACCCAGCTCACCATCACAAGCACCTGGAAGTTGCAAGAATTTTGACCTTGATTATAAGAAAGCATCTCCCTCTTTTATCGCCCACAGTTGCAGCCTTAGAATTCAGAAAGTACACCAAGAAGTCAGCCAGCCAGGTGGTAAGAGTCCTTGAATGTCCACTTTCTAGTGTTTTCCTAACTTTAGCTTTTCTAACTTTAGTTGATTCGACTGCACTAGGTTATCTGCTTTCTCTGGTGCTCCATCAGTGATCCTTTGTCCCTTCAAGCTCAGATGATTAAACATTAGCTCTGACTCTCCAAGATGGCATGTGACTCCGTGAAAAGCAGCACAGATTCTGTTCTCTCTGGAAGGCCTCTCCTCCAGAATCACAGTATTTTTAGGACTTCATGGTTCCATAGCCTCTGTTATGTTTAAAATTATTATGTCTGTAATAACGTATAATGGTTTCCTCTAGTTTTTTTTTCACCCCCTCTTATTTCCAAGCAAGCACCAGAATGTTGCAAACTACTCCTCCCATTCTGAAGTACATATGCGTGTTATGGTGATTCATGTTTAAAAAGTCTCCGGTGGATGAATTCTGAATAAAATTCAACATCTCAAGAAGCATTGAAGGGAACTGAGGAGAGATAGCCCAGCATGCAAAGGTCTTCCTACATAAACATGAGGACTGAAGTTCCAGTCCCCAGCAACAACATCAAAAGCCAAGTATGGTGGCATGTGTCTATACTTCCAGCTCTGGGGAGAAAGAGACAAAAGAATTACTGTGCCTTCTGTCAAGTAGGTTGAGCTGAATCAGTGAGCTCTTGGTTCGGTGAGAGACCCTGTCTCAAAATATATGGGGGAAAGTGACTGAGGGAGCCCCCCCCCCAACTCTTGCCTCCAAACACATGCATGTACACTCACACACATGCCTGTGCCCACTCACAAACAAACATGCATACACACACTCACACACAGCACAAACACATACACATGCAACAAAAAGAATCACTATGGTAAGAAAGTGAACACTGTATAAGCATACAGAAATACTGAGAAGAATAAATCAGAGACTATCCACAACCTTCATAAACATAATTCAATCAGATAATGCTTTAAGCAGCTAATAGTGAATCTAAAAGATCACTGGACAGAAGTAAAGGATTTTTTTTTTTTTTTTTTTTGGTTTTTCAAGGTAGGGTCTCACTCTAGCTCAGGCTGACCTGGAATTCACTCTGTAGTCTCAGGGTGGCCTCGAACTCTCAGCGATCCTCCTACCTCTGCCTCCCGAGTGCTGGGATTAAAGGCGTGCGCCACCACGCCCGGCTGAAGTAAAGGATTTTAGTGGGACAACTTTAAGAACAATTATAGAGTAGAATAAGTAGTTCTGGTCAGTTGCCAAGGCAGAAACAAGATTCTGTTTGTGTACGCGGCAAGCACTTGTAACCATTGAGCCATCTCCCCAGCTTTAAATTATTCTTTCTTTTAAAATATTCTATTTTTGTTTATTTATTTGAGAGAAAGAAGCAGAGAGAATAGGCATTCCAGGGCATCTAGTCACTGCAAGCGAACTCCAGACACATGTGCCACCTTGTGCATCTGGCATATGGGTTCTGGGGAATCAAGCCTGTGTCCCCTTCACAGGCAAGCACCTTAACTGCTAAGCCATCTCTCCAGCCCTAGCTTTTCTTTTATCATAATTATTCTGCAGAAAGTAGCAATGTCCGGAAAGAAACACTTACCTCTCTGTTTCCTCTCTCTTCTCAATAGAGTCATGATTTTTCACATTGAGTAAGGCTGGGGGTTCTAATGGAGTTTGCTGTGGAGTTCTAGGAATTGGTTTTGAGGTAACGTGGGGGGAGCCAGCCTCCACGATGGCCTGTAAGCATTGCTGCCTACTGATATCCACACCCTTCCATAATCTCATCCACATAGAAAACTGGCTTCTCGGAAAGGGACCACAGCTTTCAACACAAGCTCATAAAAGGCATTACAACTTCCTCTTGCTCTTTCTTAGACTTATCTCTCTGTGGTAAGCCATCTATCAGGACGAAAAAGAACCCTATAAAGGAAATTGTGGAAAAAGTAATTGAAGTTTCCTACCCAAACTAAAAGTTAGCGGGAACATAGTAGGTATGAATCAACAAACCACTTTCAGCCTCAGACAAGCCCTCAGGGGCCTGCATCTGCTGTCTTAATACATATGAGGTTAGAACCCCTCTAAGTTTTTGATGTCCGGCCCACAAACCTGTGTGATATAACAAATGCCCATTGTTTGACCACTACTTTAGGATGTAGTAAATTGTTTCACAGAAAGAGATGACTAATAAATATAATATGGCTGTTATATAAAAATTTAGGAGAGGATGGTAATTTTTTGTAACATACTTCTGGAAGAGTCCCACCATTTCTAATCTAAGAAATGGATGTTTCTTTCCAGTCCTTAAACAAATCCACTAAATATGACTGTCATCTTTTCCAATCTTTAAAAATTTGCTTTGTGCCATATAGTCAGATTGTCCCAGATTTTGCAACTGTATCCTTCCATTCCCATCTCTCCTCCAAACTCAGTAATCATTAACAAAAGAAAACCCATCACCTGCAAAATAATTGCATTGTAATAAAAACACAGTACAAATATATTTGATATGTGTATATATTAGAATATTATGAAAATAACAAATCCAAATTATTGCACGGAGATTGAACAAAAGTTCACACTAAGGTATCAAACTTGTTCTTGTTAAACTTCTTCATTTCTTCTCATGGACCCACTTAGATTCATGTAAAATTTTACCACATGCCTTTCGATGTTCAATGAAATGTTTTCCAGACTTTTTTTTACACATTCCTTGTGTGAAAGGCAGTCAGTGGTAGCTATGGGTTTATGTAATGTATTATTGGCAAAAAAAAAAAATATTCATTACATAATCTTTACTAAAGAAATTTCTGAAATGATAATGTAAAATGTCAAAATGATGGTAGACATTTGTTCCATCCCACAACACTGAAGGAAAGTTCACTTTTGTTTAACTTCAGCCCCTCCCCTCTGGCCTTGAGTTGTCCCCTCTGTCTGTCAAGGCACAAGTGGAAGATTGCACAGATGGCAAAAAGAGGAACAGCATTATGCAGCATTTACTTGAGCACTGAAAGCATTTCAAGAAGGTTATAAAACCTTCAAGCAGGATAGTTTGCATTGTCAATCGTCTTAATGATCCATAATGGAGGTTAGGAGACACAAGGAGCATTAGGGTGAGATCCAGAGGGTAGAAGTGAGACCTCAAGGGAAATTTAGGTTCTATTTTTTTCTTCTAATTATTTTGATTTCCTTTGTCTCAGAGCCTTGTGATATATTTATATTAATGATATATCCTTGAGCCATGCAATGTCTGTCACAACTCTGTTAAGAACTGTTTTAGAAAATTGGAAAGATTTACTAAGGGATGATAGAATAAAAGATATGAGTACTTGTATTCATACTCTGTGTGGACCCTTGTGGTGGTTTGAATCAGATGTCTCCATAGTCTCATGTGTTTTCAATGCTTATTCCCCAGCTGGTGACAACTTGGTAGGTGGAACCTTGCTGGAGGAAGTGTGCTGCTGAGGGTGGGCTTTGGGGCGTTATCACCAGCTCCCCAATGCCAGAGCTCACCTCACACCCTTGCTGCTTTCTGCCAGCTGCTATGGTGAGAAGTGATGTCCAGCCTCTGATCTGCCATCCTTTCCCTGCCAAGGAGACTGGAAAACCAAAATAAACCTTTGCCTCGCACCAGCTATTTTTGATTGGCTTATTTGTTCACAGCAACAAGAAGGTATCTACAACACTTTTTCACTAGGAAAACATTCCTTAGTTCTTAATTAAATTTTGCTTCTGAATATTAGTGGACTAAGTAATAGCTGACAATATTGTTTTGATTCTAAAAACATTTTTTAACTTTTCCTCAAAACCTGACTATTGGTAGAGTTTATAATTTCTGTTATTTAAAAAAAATTATGAATTTAAATGCAAATATGCAGGGAGAAGTTAACCAGAAATAATCATTGATAAACATGTGTAAATTTGATCTTTAATCTGTCCTCCCTTAATAATTAAATAATAGAAAGAATAAATATCAAATATAAGGCATTCAGAGAGCAGCTAAGCAATGCATTCCATAAAGGAGTTGGAGAGATGGTTCCACAGATAAAACTCTTGCCGCACAAGCATGAGGATCAGAATTAGGATCCCAGCACCCACATACATGCTCGGTGTCTATGATAGCAGATCTGTAATCCCAGCACTCAAGGGGCTCAATTAGGAAGCTCTGGGTTTAGGTAAGAGATGCTTCCTCATTTAGTAAACGGGAGAACAATGAAGATATCCAACATTAAAATCTTGTCTATACACACACACACACACACACACACACACACACACAAAACACAAGACACACACACCTCCATATATACAAACTTGTGCACACAAAAGAAAGATGTAAATACACTGTTGATGATTTAAAATTTACAATGTCAATGAGTTTCTCACATAAACAAATGAGAAAGGTTTAGCCAAAATATATATTTGAAGCCTCATCTGTTGGCCAACTTTCTGAGCTGAACAAATTCCCAAAAGCCCACTGCAGAAGAGATTACCTAACCCTGCACTGTGAGGAAAGGACATGCGAATTGGACTTTTGGATCTTTGACAAAGAGCAAGAACCTCCAGATGAACCTGGGGACAGCAGTTTAGCAGCTGATTCAAACAAAGAAAGAAATGCAACAGCAGTAGCCTCAAAAATAAAAAAGAAAGAAAAGAAAGAAAGAAAGAAAGAAAGAAAGAAAGAAAGAAAGAAAGAAAGAAAGAAAGAAAGAAAGGGAGAGAGAGAGAAAGAAAAGAATCAGTTGGTGCCCTTGGCTGTCTCTTAGTCCCCTTTACCTGAGTTATATATTTAGAATTCTCAAAGTCACTACTCACTCTGTGCACTTCAGCTTAGTGTGCTCTCCATTAACTCCTCACCCAAAGGACCTTGGAAGACCTATGACCCCATGTCATTACCATCAGTCAGGATCTTTTTCTGAGCCCAGGCATGGCATCTGATCAGCCGTTCACTGTGTGCTAATGGGGTACCTTAAAGGAAACTGAAGTTCAGCAAGGCCAAAGGTGAATTTGTCATTTTTCCTCCTAAACCGCTTGTTATCCAAAGTTGCTCTATCACGGCAAAGGAAAGATCTATTCATCTTTCCTGCCTGCCTCTTTCTCTTCTCCACTTAAGTCCCAGTGGTCAATTCTTTAAAAAATAGAGAAAAATCTTATGAAAATGAATGTCTCACTATCCTACATCCCACAGAACATCTTATAAATACTTATTTTTGGTAGTAAAGCCGGTAAAGATCATAAAATGACTGAAAAGCCTCAGAGCTTCTGACAGCTCCACATCACCTCATCTTCCCTCCAGTTCTTTGAGTGCTCTCTGCATGTCAGTACAAGTTATCTCTTGGGGCCATGCCCCCCTCATCCATCTACCATCAAACCTTTTATCATCACTACCTCACCATTTCAACTCCAATACATACTTCAGATCTCAAATCAAATAGCTCTTTCCAAGGAAATCAGTCTTGTGTCCTCAGATTAGATGAATTTCCTACTCTATTAATCTCGTGTTCCTTTCCCCCTCCCCAAAGAAGTGTTTGTCACATTTACTTTATGTCTTTGTGGAATTATTTGCTTACTATATGTTTATTCATCCTGTTCCCATGCTTTCGGTCCAGAAGGGTGCAGGCCATCTTTACTCTGATGGCTTTGTTCTTAGCACGATAGGTCAGATGAATACAGAAGTCAATGAGAAAAATGAAACAAAAATGGTAGCGTATACAGTGTCTTCTGACGTGAAATATGTGTGTACCACATTATGAAAATACACTTAAATACTATTTAGATTAAAACATTTGTGTAATCAGTTACTTGCAAAATCAGTGGAACCAGAGGTCACTGTGTTAAGTGAGTTAAGCTAGCCAGAGAGAGAGGGAAACACTGCATGATTTCACCCATCTGTACATTTCTAATAAAGCACATCGAATAGACAGAGTAGAATGCTGGTTCTCAGAGGCCTGGTAGAACAGGAATAAGGATGAATGAAAAATACTGGTCAATGGTTAGGTAGGGGAAATTAATTATGGTGTTCTATGACACAATAAGGTTACTGTAGGTAAGTATGATGTCCTTGTATTTTTTAAAGCTATGGAAAGGATTTTGTTTGTTTTCATCACAAATGATAAATTGAGCACACTGTCAATATATATTAGCCCAATTTTAACATTACACAATACATACATGTGTTAACATATCATTTCACACTATGTGAAATGTATAATTGTGATGTGAGAATAAAAGGAAAAAAATTAACAAAATAATTTCTGTTCATGAATTGTTCTGAAAATGTGATTAATTGAAATTACTGTGGAAAATAGTATGGAAATTCCTCAAAAATATAAAATTACCATACGAGCAAACATGACTTTTAGATGATATGTCAGAGAATTAACAACAGTATTGCAAAAAGATATCTGATCCCCCATGTTTATTGCAGAATTATAATACCCAAAAATAAAATTTTTATTTTATTTGCGTAAGTATTATGCAACCTTTAAAGCACGGAAGTCTTTGAATTGGAGAGATATCTCAGCAGCTAAGAATACTTGCCTCTCGAGCTGCGGACTACAGAGTTTCATTCTCCAGAACCCACGTGAAAAGCTGTGTGTGGCCATGTACATTAGTAACCCCATTCTGTGGGGGCAGACCAGGGAATAGCTGGACTTGCTGATGAGTGGTAGTTCCAGGTGGTAAGAGAGACGGAGTCTCAAGGAAAGACACAAATGAGCAGTAAGAGGATGTGCAATGTTCTCCTCTGGCTTTTTCACATACACACATGGACTGTGCACATTTGCACGTGTGCACACACACACACACACATGAACAAAATAAAAGAGTCAGAGCCTGCCATATGCTACAACAAAGATGAGTCTTAAGGACAACATGTTAAATGAAAGAAAATAAACATAAAATAACAATGATTTCATGATTCCACATATATGAGGTATCTAAAATAGTCAAATGTAGAATGTTTAATGCCAAGCAGAAGGGGAGGAGAAATGGAGTTATTAGTCAGTAAATATAGAATTTCAGTCCTGTAAAAATTTTAGTACAGCAACATGCATATAACTAACATGATAATTAACAAATAAGATGGCAGTTTTTGCACTACATGTTTTCACCACAATAAAAACAAAATTTTAAAAAAAATGGGAACAGAATGGTATACTGGTATATTTATGTCTCTAGAAGTGAATTTATATGATATATCCTAAATGTGCCTGTGAACTGGCTACCTACAAAGGAACCAATTAAGAATATGTGCTTACCTGAGCAAGCATCATGGGATCTATCTCCTTCTTAACCAATGTGTGTATTCATAGAAAATAAAACACTGAGCATCAAATTTTGAGTTCTTTTAATTTTATGATTTCTAGTAAAAATATGTGTATCAACATTTGCATATGTGAGGCTAAAATGTAGGTCAGGTCTTACAGATTGCCCTCTATAGAGAAGAGAGGGAAGCTATGAGAGTAAAAGATAAAAATAGAAAAAGATAGGAAGGCAAAAGATCCTTGAGAGACATTAACAGTTTGTGGCTCTTAATAAAGCAGGAGCTGAAGCCAGAGCAGGATGGTTTAAAAGGTCGCGGAGGACACTCAGTCGTAGATAGTTAGCCTGAGGTAAAAGATCATGGATGGATTCCAAGGGACAGCAAAGAAAAAAATCTTTTTTCCACTAAAACAAGTGGTTTGAAGTCTCTTGTTGCTTTCTTATTTTAGCCTTAAATCATAGTCAGTTCCCTAGGGGAGCCTTGCTGTGGTATTTTTATAAATGATCACTGGTGTTCCATATATTGTAGATGAAGGACAAAACTAAACCCAACTCTAAAGCACAGCATGATGTAAATGGCAAATTATTAAAAAACAATGATTTAGCAGAAACCTATCTGCTAATGCTCATCCAAGACCTGAAATGCAAAGAAAGGAAAATGTATTTGCAAAATTGAAAAGACTTCCGTACTTTAGAAAATTTGGGTCTAGAGATTTTCATCTCATTGTTGCATAATCATTTTTCCCAAACAGACACCCAGTTTGCATGCTTAACTGAAAATAAAGTCACAAACAACATCTGAATGCAAATGAATGTGTTTCCTTTTAATAGGCAGGTAAAAAGTTACATAAAACCAAACATTGAACATGGGGAAAAGAACTGCAAGCAATTAAATTAAATATTTAGACAATTACCAGAGCATTGCTCTTCAGTATGTATATACATACACAAGCGCTTTGTTCAAAACAATGCAAAAATGTCATATTTCTGGGAGTCAGTTAAGACTTGGGGCTATCATTATAAACGCAGCTGTCTGCCCATTTCAACTAGAGTTTAATTTTAGCCAAAATTTTCCTGTTCTCAGCTGCTTAGTTAAAAATTACGAACAACTGGATATGCATCAATGTTGGGTTGTGATGCCAAAAATGAAAGAAAATAGGAAGCTTGATTTTAAACGAAAATGATGCCAAGGCTGGGAAGATGGTTCAGCAGTTAAAGGCACTTGCTTCCACTGCTGCCAGACTGAGTTCTGTTCCCCCAGCACCCACAAAAAGCAGGATTCAAAGGCACAGGCATGTGTGATCTCAGTGTGCCTACAGCAGTGGAAAGCAGAGACAGGAGGATCTGGAAGCTCATGGAACAGGTAGACTAATGAACATGAAAAAGCATAAAAAAGTGAGGTGCATGTTGTCCCAAGCAAAGTACAAGGAGAAAAATAACTTCCACAAGAACGCTGTCACACAAGCACACCTATACACATACATATTTCACATGCACCCACACAGACATACATGCATGTGCACACGCAATTAAAGAAGATTGAGGTTGGCTTTGAAGTGGACAAATGCAGAAAGATTCAACACAGAGATAGGTTAGAAGCGTCTTTTGCGCTGTCCTCCTAAGATCTCTCAGCAGACTGTCGGCCCTACTTAGAAGGCCACATTTATTTTCTCAAGTGAGAACTCAAAGAAGGAAAAGCTTTCTTTGAGATATGGAGATGAAAAAAAAAAAACCCCATAAAGTACCTGGAACTAGAATTGAGAGATGTCATTCTGTATCTGTGTTAGTTTGAATCTATGTCCCCCAATACATTCAGGTGTTATGAAAACTGAGCCTACAGCTTATGCCCTTAGCAGGCAAAAAGGTACAGGTACAGGGGGTGGGGGGGTGTCACTACGGGGAAGGGGAGGATCTGTCTGAATTCCAGCCTAAGGTATGCAGAGGGCCCTCTGTCAGGGCCCCTGTGGTTTTGTGCTTGCTTTCGGTGGTGCTGGTGGTGGTTTTCCTCTTTGTGTGGATCTGCAAAATGGTGCCAGCTTCTTCTGCCATTACAGAACTTCCCCTGGATCTTCAAACCTGAAGTAAACTCCATTCCCCCAGTAAACTGTGTCTGGCTTGGAGGTTTATCCCAGCAACATGGAGCTGACTACAACAGTATATGATCTTACTGTGGAGCCATCCACTGTGTTAACTTTTCTTGAGGAGACGTAAGCAAATGTGTTTTCACTGCAGCAAGGGCACCAGTGACAGACCAGAGAAATGATTCAACCTAAGTCCCAGTTAGTCAATTAGTGAGTTTATATGGGTTACTTAGAGGAGTGTGGACAATTCCAAGCAGCTACACCAACCCAAAAGCCTACCCCAAAGCAGATGACAGCTCAGAAAAGCTAAATCTCTGGAGCATCCTGAGAGACTTACAAGCAGGTTGGCCAATCAGAGAGTCCCCTTTTCTAGTCAATTATTTTTTAAGTTTTTAAAATTTATTGAGAGAGAGAGAGGGTGGGGGGAGAAAGGGGGAGAGATAATGGGCATGTCAGGCCTTCCAGCCATTGCAAATGCACTCCAGATGCATTCACCACCTTGTGCAATTAGCTTTACATGGGTCCTGGGAAATCAAGCTCAGATCTTTAGGCTTTACAAGCAAGTCCCTTAACCACTGAGCAATCTCCCCGAACCCTCCCCCAGTTGATTCTTACTGCTAATATAGCCTTGTAGAGGACCTTTGTGAATCTTGTACATTTCCTGAGATTTATTAATTGTTTAATCCCTGACTCAAAATTCTCTTTATTTCCTCAGTCTTAATAAGTCTCCCTCCATAATGGAATATTCCACTTGGGAGGAAATTACTATACAATAGCATCACAGTATTCCACCCCATTCTTTTGCTCCAAGAGTTCTGCTCAGAGAGGTACCTGCCATTTTATTTCACAGTGGGAAAGGAAAACAGATTCATATGGAGTGTTGCATGGCCCTTTGACCTAACCTTTCAGATGCATCTGTCACACTTGGATTATCTAATAAACTACTCTTTCTGGTAAAGACCAGGCTCCTAAAATATAGGGGTTTGGGACTGAACAGATGACTTAGTAGTTAAGGCTCTTGCCTGCAAAGCCTAAGGAGCCATGTTTGCCTTATCCTACATAAGTGAGACACACAAAGGAAAGGCAAGTGCAAGGGTACACATTCCCACTAGAGTCTGTCTCTCTCTGTAAAATTATGTGTGTGTGTGTGTGTGTGTGTGTGTGTGTGTGTTTGTGTGTGTTTTACCATCAAACTGATGAGGAACAGTAGTTCTCATACAAAACCCCACAGGTCTCCCCAAACTAGAACCCAGGGTCTTCAAACAAAGGAAGATCTATTACCCTCTCTAACAATTATTTATGTATTATTTAGACACCTTTGGACTCCTCTTCATCAAGAGTCCCTCCTCCGATGGGGATCATGGGGTTTGAAGAGTAAGATGGTAACATTATCTATTTACAAATTGACACCACTCCACATGTGAAAAGTAAGTAGCTAAAGGGATCTCCCCTCCCAGCCATGATTGAATTGCTCATGTAAATAAAACTAGTCGGAGGCACAGAAGTGCGTCCCTAAAGCAAAAGCCCCAGCTATGTAGAGGTCAGCCCACAGCAGGAGAGGAGAGGAGCAGCCTTTGAATCTTCTTTGGGGAAACTGGAGAAGCTGATAGGACAGAGAGGTTTCATGTCAGAAACTCTCACGTGACTCCAGATCCACATGCATGATCTCCAAATAAAGAGCAAAACAAACAAACAAACAAAAATGGTAAGGGCTGGTTTATATTTTAATCACATCACATAATACCCTTTTAACGCATTTAACTATTTTATTCTACTCCTTCCACAAGCTAGAAATTGTTAGCAGAATATTTTTTCTATTCTCCACCATGTTCATGTCTGTTTAGGAGACAAGTTTTGGTTTTTTTGTTTGTTTGTTTGTTTTGTTTTTTGGATTTTCAAGGTAGAGTCTCATTCTACTCACTCTAGCCCAGGCTGACCTGGCAATCACTCTGTAGTCTCAAGCCTCGAACTCACCCACCGCGATCCTCCAGAGTAGTGGGATTAAAGTTGTACACTACCACACCCAGCCAATAAGTAGATTTTATGCTCATGGTCTTGAATACACAAACACCCAGTGGTCTGTACATGAAGCTTTACCATCCATCATGAAGGAAGATGTGACCATTCAAGGGCTGAGACTTGACTCTAATGTTTTACTGACTTTATTATACTTAAAAGGAACTTAATACTTATGTAGCAATTACAACAGATGCAAACAGATCTCAGGTAACTCACAACAATCTTTCAATTCTGGTGCCACCATTAGCACCCCCATTAACAGTTGGGAAAATGGAAACAAATAAAACAGTTGGCAAAGGTGACATTTCAACCAAGTTTGTGAACCTGGTCCTCTGAGCTTTTTTCCTACTTGCAGTTTGAATGTAAAATGCTCCCCATTGCCTCATATACATGAATACTTGGTGTCCAGTTGGGGGTGCTGTTGAAAAGATTGCAGAACATTTAGGAAGTGGAGACTTAACTGCAGGAAGTGGGTCACTGGGAGTGAGTCTCAAGGTTTTATACTTTGAAATATTTTATTTTATTTACTTATTAAATAATATTTAAATTTATATATATATACTATATAATATATATTAATTATAATTATATTATGTTATATTATATATTTATATATAAATATTAATGTGTATTATATTATATATTGCAGATTCATATTTATATATTACAATATATAAATATATTATAATATATAAATATGTATAATATTTATTAAATATTTTTATTTACTTATTTGAGAGAGATACAGAAATAAGCAGGTAGAGAAACAGAGAGAGAGAGAGAGAATGGGCATGCCAGGACCTCCAGCCACAGAAAACAAACTCCATATGTGTGCACCCCCTTGTGCATCTGGCTTACATGGGTCCTGGGGAGTTCAACCTGGGTCCTTTGGCTTTGCAAGCAAATGCCTTAACCACTAAGCCATCTCTCCAGCACCAAGGTTTTATAATTTGTCCCGCTTCCTGTTCACCTTATCCTTCCTGACTATGAAAGTGATGTAACCAGCTGACCACCTCCTTCTACTTCCGTGCCTTTCCTGTCATGATGGAATGCATCCCCTCAAATAAGCCAGAGAGCACCTATTCCTTTGTTATATCCTTTCTCTTATGTGTTTTGTCATGGGAAGGAGAAAATAACCAATGTATTCTCTGTCATAGTTAGGTACATTTTGTCCATCATAGAGACCTTATAGCTTGCTGTTTCATTTTTGCCTTTTAAAGGAATATGCTACAAGGAAGTTCAATAATAAAACAAGTATAGGGGTGGGAGAGATGGCTCCGTGGCTAAGGCACTTGCCTGCAGAGCCTAAGGAGCTGGGTTCTATTCCCCAGTGCCTAGATAAAACTAGATGCACACAATGGCACATACATCTGGGGTTTGTTTACAATGGCTACAGGCCCTGGCACACCCATTTTCTCTCTCTCTCTCTCTCTCTCTCTCTCTCTCTGTCTGTCTGTCTCTCTCTCTTTCTGTCTTTATCTGCCTCTTTCTCTCTAAATAAGATAAATAAAATGTTTAAAAAAACAAGTGGAATTTGGGGGTAGGGTTTTCAAATATTAAAAGGATTTCTATTTTGATGAGTCAGTTGGCTTCTCCAGATTAATTATAATACATAAGGATTTCCAAGATCTATTCTTCAACATATATTTGCAATGTAAGATACTCTGTGTGTGGGTTGTATCTGAGATTCTTGACTTGTCTTAATTCCAAAACTTGCTGGTGCATTGAAACTTCCCACTACTCCCAACCATGGAGTAAAGAGACAGTATTAGCTTAAATAAATGGAATTTAGCTGGCGAATACAAAATAATGTATACAGTACCAAAAAGAAGAAGAAGAAGGAGCCAACCCAAAGTGTGACATTGTAAGTGTGCATAGTTCATAGTTGAGGCTTAAAGTTTTGTTTTCATTGTTATATTTTCAGTATTACTGTATTATTAGTGCCTGATATGATTCCATGAACATTGTAGATGATCAGTAATAATTTCTTGAATGGGTGAAATAAAGGTAAAGTTGTAGCTGATTTTGTACTGTTTTTAATGATTACTACCCTGCATCATGTGACTAAATTGAAAGAATTTTTTTTTAAGGAAAAGGCTTATAAAAAAGAAGAAAACCAAAATCAACATCAAGGAAAATTAGGGGAGGAAATTAGAACACACATAAGAATAAAATCCCTCTGATATTTTAATAAAGGTACACAGAAGCATCCTAAAAATTAGCTTTTTCATGAAAATACACTTGCCCATTTTATAATGCAGTTAACCTCTTTAAAAAAATGAAATGTAATTTCCATCCCTTTTAATATGAGCACATTCATTTTCATGCATATAAGGAAATTAGCCAAAATGTTTTTGTAAGATAAATCAGAGAGCTCCCCAGGTTCAGGATTCAGAGAGAATTTCAAGCCCAGACATTCTCTGCATTGATCTGTAGGTGAGAAGGTGATCATAGCAAAACTATTTGGCCTTTCAAAATTTGGGTTCAGCTCAATTACCAGTAACAAACGTGTAATAGCATAATACATTTCAAAATGTGTTTGTGAGAGTGTTCCCAAGTTAATCCATCTAAAGGACCTGGAACAGTACAAATCACAGTGGGAACTCAATAAATATTAACTGCTACATAACTGGTTATCTATGTTACGACCAAAATGAAAGAAAAGTACATGGAGTGTCATAGATAATTCCCACCCTAAGAAAAATTGTCTCTAAATTAATCTTGTCCAGTGTCATGATTTGATATCTATAAGGAACCGTTGAAAAGGAAAATAAATGAAAGAAAATGAACTTCCAAAGGCTTTAGAATCTGAGATGTTATTGTCAAAGCAGCACTAAGGAAAAAATGAAATACAATGCCTGCTATTTACAATGGATGACCCAGCTCTGAAATAGAGGATGGTGAAATAGGCTTTGAAAAGTGAGGCAGATCAAGGCATCTGCAGAGATGGCTTAGCACTAAGAGTGCTTTGCATATGTGGGGTCCTAAGATAGCCTGATTCACCTTGTGTTTGATTTCTCAGCACACATGCAAAAGACTGGGCCAGGCCACAAATACTTCTAATCCCAGTCCTGTGGAGGAGACCAGAGAATCACTGGGGTTCACAGAAACTACAGCTTGGTGTGAAAGAGACTCTATCTCAAGGACATATGCAGCTGAGTGATAGAGGAAGACACCTGAGATTCCCTTATGGTCTCTAAACATGCATGTGCACAGATATGTGAAAATACCACACCACACATACTACACATGCCACACATGCATGTGCAAAGAAAATGAGGAAGATCAAGATCAAATGATATAAAATTTCATTCAAATATGTAGGAACATATTCAAGAGATCTGTTGCATGGTGACTATAGTTAATGATAGTGTACTTTGTTCTTGAAAATTGCTACTAGAGGACATAATTGCTTTCACCACAAAAATGGTATGAAAAGTGGCTTGATTTAGCCATTCTACAATGCATGAAGATTTCAAAGCACATGCTATATGGTTAATACAGACATTTTTATTCAGTTATAATAACTAAAAATTAGATAATATGTCCATTTTAAAATAAAATATATAAGGGAAAATGTGGAAAACAAGTGAAGAAAAACTCTAGTGGTTAAAATGCTAAATGCAGATTAATGTTTCCCAGACAGAGCACTGAGAATTTTGATTGCCTTCTCGCTAATGGCAACCTTATCAAAAAGACATGGTTTGGGGCTTGAGAGATGGCTTAGCAGTTAAGGCACTTACCTAAAAAGCTAAAAGACCCAGGTTTGATTCCCCAGGATCCATGAAAGCCGTATGCACAAGGTGGTGCATGTATCTGGAGTTCATTTGGAGTGGCTGGAGGCCCTGACATGGCCATTCTCATTCTATTTATGTTTCTCTCTGTTTCTCAAATAAATAAATACAAATAAGATATTTTTTTAAAAACTTGTATCAAATATTTTCTCTACTTTCATGAGTTGTATGATATTAGTTAGGTTATTTACATTCCCTAGGCTTAAATTTTCCTGTCCATAAAATGTTGATAGTAGTATAATAATAATGCATGCATAAATACCTTAAAGGATCATGCCTTTATTCAGAGATCCAGTTCCTGAACTGTCTATGAGATGCAAGTACTCTGATAAATACCTGGATGATGTTATGCCAAAAGAAAAACTGAAGTCGAAGTTCTGTCTCTATGAAATAAAAGCATGAAATTGGGAAGACATACCATCTCTTGGGGTCTCTGTTTATTTATTTAACAGTGAGGACTATGATTGGTCATGTAAAGTCTTTCTATCTATGAATGGTCACATACTCACTTCTGAGCAAAAATGGGTACTGGGTGAAACAGCTGCTGTCACCCAATGTTGAAGAGAAATTTTATATTCTTCAAAGCCTCAGAAATATCATTCTGGCCTGAATTTCTGCTCAGATTTCTAATGTTACCTAAGAATATAGCAATCACTGCCCACAAATGCACATCACATACATACATGCAAACCAATACGTATTTGTAGGTCTATTGAAGTATGAGAAGCTAGATGAGTAAGGGGAGGGCGTAGGTAATGCATGAGCCTAGTAATGGTACCTAATTGACTGTATTCGATGAGTACAAAACTAATTAATAAAAAAATAAATAAAGTTAGTACTGAAGAGTAAAATTAATACTTATGTCAAGAATTTTCTCTAAAAATATTAGAGCAATGTAAGCAGCTCTTTTATTTGCAATTTAATGATTGTTGATCCAACAAAAAAAAAATGTTAAGATTTATAAATTGTAAATAGGACCCAAGTGCAGATTACTTGGTTTCCTTCAAACTGTAGATCAAGTTTACTTTTAGTAGTTCATTCATGTGCAAATGTTCAAGACAAAACAGAAAGAAAGAAAGAATCACTCAGGACACTTTCACCACATTTCTTCATGAACGCAGGCTTTTATGACTCAGTCAGTTGAAGAGTACTTAGCACAGGCCACAACATCCTGGCCCACCTGTGAGGAAGCTAGGCTTTGGAATGCCTAACTTACAGTCATTAAATCAATATTTATAATTGCCAATGTAAAGTGAAATCTAAATATTAGTAATTAATTTAGAAATCAATTCAGATTTGGATGTGGATCATAGCTATATTGAACGAGCATGATGACTCAAACAATAGTAATGAATAATGTGCATTCATGCACACAGACATGCACGCATATTTTGTAAGGTTAGCTTCTAGATTCTATGTGTATTTGCTCTATTATGCTACTGAACACCTCTTTAGCTTCTGTTTGTAACAGCCTATTAATGCAAATGGAATTCTGCCTAGTATTACATGACACTACTTCCATCTCCTCTACACGATGAACCTATTTCTCCTGATTCTTTCTTGTCACAACCACAATGAAAAACATTGTGTTACTCAAACACTCAAATCAACAGGGCTGGAGAGAGAGCTCAGTCAGTTAAATGCTTGCCTCAAAAGCATGAGGACCTGAGTTTGTTTTTCTGTGCCCACATAAAAATGCCTCTTGTGACATGCCCACTAGGTGGTGCAAACATCTGGAGTTTGATTGCAGTGGCTGAGGCCCTGGCACACTAATTCTCTCTCTCTCT
This sequence comes from Dipus sagitta, assembly GCA_036346955.1. NCBI lineage: Eukaryota > Metazoa > Chordata > Mammalia > Rodentia > Dipodidae > Dipus > Dipus sagitta. The sequence goes on along the minus strand of CM070779.1, from coordinate 122,918,528 downwards.
CTCTCTCTCTCTCTCTCTCTCTCCTATATATATATATATATATATATTGTAACCATGGTGACTGAGGATGATAAGGACTGGAGAACATGGGTATAAAAACCCACAAGGAAAATGAAGGAGCTGTCCCTCAACCCAGAGAGACAGCCACTGTGTTGATACTGGCCGAAGGACCCAAGGAGCCTGTGGGAGCCCCCGATTGGAGGTGGCTGGTGGACAAAGAAGGAGAATGGCTGACCGAAACACAGCCCATGGACAAAGCGGTGTTCCAAGTAAGCTGCTCTTGAGAGGATAGGAGAAGAGAAAACCTGACCTAACTAACTTGCGTGTGGAGTGAATAAAGTGTGGCAACTGGAAAAAAATAAAAATAAGAATAAAATAAAATAAAAGCCTGGCGTGGTGGTGTACATTTGTAATGCCAACACTAGGGGGCTACAGACAGGCGGATTCCTGAGGCTTGCTGGCAAGCCCATTATGACAGACCCTGTCATAATAGGGTGGATGGACTTCCCAAGCAACAATAACACCTGACGTGATTTATATAGACACATAAGCAAGCGTACCCACGCCTGGGTGTACATGCAAGCTCATGAAGACACACACATATCAGAAAAAGATGGAAGTATCTTATCTCTACATTTCCTAGGGATCAATTTCAGGGCTTCCTACATGTTAGGCAAGTACTCTGCTGTCTAGCCACAGCTCAACATAACACCACTTTATAGCAGGTTATTCAATACCTAGAAACAGTGTAAAGATTCAGGGAAAAAAACACCCTAACATTCTACTAGAGTGACAAAATATGATGTTAGGGATTTATCAATTTGTTTCCTAACTTTTGAAACCTTAAGAGAATTGCTAAGCTATTTCATGCTTGAGTGAGGGACACAAACTATTTTCTAAAATTGGAATTCCATTTTGGGGTGTGTGTGTCTGTGTGTGTGTGTGTGTGTGTGTGTGTGTGATTTAACTTTGCACATGCTAGGTAAGCACTCTGTCACCAAACAATATACCCAGGCACCATTTAACTTTTAAAATCACTTAAAAATTGCTACATGCTGTTTAAAAAAAAGCACCTTGTGGTATTTGCTGTTGCAAACTATTCTGCTTAAATGATCAATTATACATAAGGAAATCTTATGCATACATTGCATAAACCTCATCAAGTGATTTTTAGGGTCATAGAATCTCCTTCAGAGCAGGAGTGCTTGGATCTTTAAGACTGCATGTTATGGGCTGGAGACTCAGTCCCTCTATCACTGACAGTTTTTCATACTGGGTACAGGGTTAAGCGAAAGACTAAAAAGTAAAGCAAATGCAAGTAAAGGTTGAAAAATTGCAGAAGACTTTGGCAAATGTTTAGAGAATCTAATGCCTAATGATAGGAACTTTCAAGTCTATACTGGGTGCTTTCTCCATGGAGATACTACTGTTACCACTAGAGTTCAAAGCTCTCTGATATCCTGAGATTTGTTCTTGTTCTGTCTTCCAGAGATCATTTGATCAGCGGAGCTGCTCTAACTGTCCAACTTTGCTTCTACTTTAAAATTTTGGAAAAGTACATAAAGAATATAGCAAGTGGTTCTGGATACCTTTTCCTCTCCAAATCGGTCACCTTAACCAAAAGAGCAAGAATTAGAAAGAGTATCAGATTTGGAGAAAATTGTGTTTATTCTATACACATGCATGCACATTCAGAGAGAAAGGGAGGGAGGAAAGGAGGGAGGGAAAGAGGGAGAGAAAGAGGAGAAGGAAGAGAGGAGAGGGAGGGAAAGAGAGTCTGTCATTTGCTAGCCTGGGTCAAGTTATAGAGCTTCTCTGAGTCTCAGTTAATTCCTCTGTCACATGGGACAGTAATTCCTACGGCACAGGATTGATGGGTCTATTTTTAATGCACCCAGGAGGCACTCTACAACGTTTAAATTTCATTTCTACTTTTCGAGAAGGTAGATGATGAGATTATGAAATTTTTCTCAGTCCACTGTAATCACTGATATTTACTTGTTACTATTTGCAAAAATTAAAGGCATACATTATCTTCATTAAGAGAAGAAAAACCTTGGGACTTCATTAATATCTTGAGTTTCAAGATGAGAGCTATATGGAAACAATAACTAATCAGTGGAAAGAGGCTACAATAATAAAAGGCAGGAATCCTGCACAAAAAAATAGAATCATTGAGGGGCCAGAGAACAATGAATTTGGGTAAAATTCACTTGATGCAGGAGGGAAGTGGACTTAGATGTTATCTTCAAATATTTCAGCCAAATGGCCAACTTAAAATAGCCTCCATTCTTCTCTAACATGTTCGGTTTTTTTGGTTTTTTTTTTGTTTTGTTTTGTTTTGTTTTGTTTTTTAATGCCATGTTCATCCCAACAATGATCAGTTTGGCTTCTAGTTACTAAATAAAAACATTGATGCATACAACCAAGGAAATTTGTTTGTGTATACATTTGTGTTAGAAATACACAGTGGGGGCTGGGTAGATGGCTCAGCATTTAAAGCAACTTTCTATGAAAGCCTGAAAGTCTGGATATAGTTCCCTAGTGCCAACATAAACCTGGATTCACAAAGTAGCCCATATATCTGGATTTCCTTTGCTGTGGTAAGAGGCCCTGATGTGCACATTCTCTCTCCTTCTCTCCCCCTCTTGCTCCTTCTCTCTCCCTCTCTGTTTTCAAATAACTAATAAAAATATTTTTAAAAAATATAAATACAAGATGAAAGGGGGTTGTTTTGGGGGTAGGGTCAAAAGAAAGGAGAATAGGTAAAAGAAGAAAACAAACATAAAATTATTTGAAGAATATTAAAGAAAATTCTTTGAAGAAACCTAATTCTTTGCACACTAATAATAAATAAATTGATTCAATAAAAAAGAAATTCAGCATGACAATGTGTCAATGATAAAATAAAGAGGGGGGGAATTGCTTATTTTAGTAACAGCTGGTCCTAATGCCATTTATTATTATTTTTATCAAAAAGAAGGCAGATTGCAAAGCCCTTTAAGATAACTTGAAATGTAGTAATATTATAATTCCACAAAGACTTTTCTTTCATGCACTGTGGAAATAGGCCATTAAATTTGCATATCTAAAGGAACTTTTCTGTAATTGCTTTGCATAAATGTAATTGGCACATCAGTCCATGAAACTGCAAGAGAAAAGGGGAACAGAGGAACGGCCCAGCTTTATTTCAGCCAGAGTAGTAACTCGCTTCTTTCACAGCTGTATCTATATTGTAACCTGACTTAACAATTGAAATACAGCATTTTTCTTCTTTGAAAGGGCTTGTCCGCATGGTCTTCATATATAGAAGCTTTCTGATGTTAAAAAGAAAGTCATTCAAGAGTCTTCCTTGGAGGAAAAATTAGAGATAGTATAGTTAATATCCCTGCAATGCAGGGATAAAATACCAACCCAGAAATAAGAAGAATTGCACATCTCCTATTGCCAACATTGTTTCTAATTAGTCTGGAGAATTTGTTTTACCTTTATTTTTTTTTCTTTTCTTTTTTTGTTTATTAGTTAGTTTTGTATTCAGCGAATACAGTCAGTTTGGTACCATTATTAGGCTCATCCGTGACCTACCCCCTCCCCTTGGCCCCTTTCTGAGCTTCAATTTGGTATTCTATAAAACTAGGCAATGGGATGTTTCATTCCCCTGGCTTTTATGTCACTATAGCAAGTATCTGGGATAAATGACCTATAAGATGAATGTTCATTGTGGCTCACTCACGTTGCTGGATGTTTTGGTCAATGGTCCATTAACCAGGTTGCTTTGACACCTGTGATGGGTCAAGACAAATAGCAGAACTGAATGACACAACGAAACCACTCAGCTCTTGGGAAGCCAAGAAAATCAGATTGGATAACACAGTCCCCTTCATAAGCATGCCCCCAGTGACAAAAAGACCACACCCTAGGCCCCACCACTTAAAAAATCCCATCACTTTCCAATAGCACCACCCTGAGGAGCAAGCAATTACCACAAGGTGTCTTGATCCAATGTAAAGCATTGTTGGCCCAGTTCTTGTAAAGGGGGTATGATTCTAAGGTCTCAGAGAGCTTCCTGGGGCACTTTCTTAGGCATATTATATTTCTATTTTAGTCATATTTTATTTCTAATTTTAGGCATATTTTATTTCTATTTTTTTGGCAGAAAATGAATGAGAGTTACCTATTTTAATTTCTACCTCCCTACTCCCATGAAGTTAAAACTCAGTAAGATTCTTACTATGTTAACCAAGTGTCCTGGGGTCTATTGCTTTAGAAACTACATGCCAAAATAAATTATCTTGCAGTCATTTTGTAGAGTTGAGTTTCTTCTTTCTCCTTGGTTTATTGGAATAGGTTCACAGTGGCATTCTCTAAAGCAATATTTCTACAAACATCTGGTAGAGAGGAATCTAAGAGACAAAAATTCTACCTGTGGAATATCTCTATAAGGGTGTGACTAAACTCAATGTTCCTCCCACAGCCTTACTTTCAGTATCAAATGGGATACTATCTTGGAATATATATATATATATATATTCTTTTAATATTATATATTTAATAAACTATATTGGAATATACATGTTTATATATAATTTATGTGTGGATGGATGTGTGTGCATGTTCATGTGTGTCTGTGTTCATGGATACCAGTTAACAACCACCTTGGGCATAATTCCTGAGGAATACCATTCACATTTTCTTGAGAGAGCATCTCACATTTTCCTGGAGCTCACCAATTAGGCTAGAAAGGTTGGGCAGTTAGCTCTAAGGATGTACCTGTTTCCTTCTTCCATGGGTTCTGGTGATTGAACAAGATGATGAGTGGGGAAATAATTTCCAAAACTTTATAAATAAGAAAACTGAAGCACAGAGTAGTTAAGAAACTTTTTCCAAACTTTCATAGATGGCAAAAGTTGAAGTGAGACTTTTTACAGTTATTTGGGTCTTACATCTATTCCCTTATCCCCTCTGCTATAGTTTCTGAATCTGAAGTCCTTGATATGTGGTACAAATGTTAGGCTCTGTTGTTCTTTTGTTCTTCTAAAATGGATAATTGTACACTGAAGGGTTATAGTGGTGTGTCTTGTGTGCCATTCAAGCTGCACATTAAGACCCAGGCAACTTCTTACCAGATTTGAGTTCAAAAAATAAGTATTTAACTGGTGGATTACTTACAGAATTGTTTTTATATTAAAATGTCCTCTACAAATGTTTTTAGATATAAAACAAATATCAACAAACTTTTATGACAAATGGGAAACTTTGAATAATTTAACCATATGAAATAAAGAGGGCTGGAGAGATGGTTTAGCAGTTAAGGCACTTGCCTACAAAGCCAAAAGACCCAAGTTCGAATCCCCAGGACCCACATAAGCCTGATGCACAAGGTGGTGCATGCATCTGGAGTACATCTGCGGTGGCTATAGAACCTAGTGCCCCCATTCTCTCCCTCTCTGTCTCTCATTCCGACTTTCTCTATATATCAAATAAATAAATAAAATATTAAAAAAGAGTCATATCTCCATGAGGGCCCATGTTGATGGAGGAAGGTAAGTACACATGATCAAAACCTGACTGAAGATAAAACGTTGGAGATAATGATATATTTCTGAGATTATCTGAGAGTACTCATGGGGTAACTGCAAAAAAAACATGATTCTCTATTTTATACTACATGTTATTTTATTTCCTTCTATATCTTAGATTTCCAAAGAGTACTCTAGAATTGCACCAGGACCAAAAGATTCTAGGCGGGAGAGATTGATCAGTGGTCAAGGTGCTTGCCTGAAATGCCTAATGACCAGGGTTCAATTCCTCAGAATAAAAAAAAGCCACATAAAGCCAGATGCATAGTGAGGCATAGGCATTTGGAGCTTGTTTGCAGCAGCTGTACACCCTGGAAGACCATTCTTTCTGTCTGTCTCTCTTCTCTCTATCTCTCTCTGCTTGCAAATAAATAAATGTAAACACTTCTTTTAAAAAGCCTGCTTCTCAGATGTTGAATAGTAGCCACACCCTCTCTTGGAATTGCCTTCAGCTGACTGCAATGGACTCCCTCACCAAAGGCCAAGCCCCCTCTGCAGGGTGTAACCCAGTGACTGGCCAGACATGGGGAGAGACAGAAAGCTACAACCTCAGACTCAGTTTTGGAATCATCTGAAAGACCAACCCAGCAATAGCACCCAACAAAGCTTAGTTGAAATCCCTGGTCCAGGTCCTCCCATAATTCTCATCACTCTTCCCTTCTTCCTCAAATGTTTATCCCCAAAGCAAATTCCTACAAAGCTCAATATGCTACTCCTTATCTCCAAAGGACTATTTTCAGGAATCCTTCCCTGATCCAAGATAGCTGGATTGTGCAGCATTTGTAGTATGGATTTTGCAATAATTAAGACAGCCAAAAATAACACAATGAAATCCACATTAGGGACTGGCAGAGATGAATGATTATCACATTCCAAGTGTCAGAATGGACTATACAAAATAATTCAAAGTCAGGGTTGGAGAGATTACTCAGCAGTTAAGTGTACTTCTTTAAAAAGCATGAGGACATGAGATCACCAAAGTTCAAATATCCAGAACTCTCATAAACAGCTAGGCATGGCCATGAGTCTGTAACCCCAGTCCTGTGAAGAGTGGAGACAAGAGAATCCCTGGGGCTTATGAACAATAAGCTCAGAAGTCAGTAAGAGACCTATGATGGTTTGATTCAGGTGTCCCCCATAAACTTAGGTGTTCTGAATGCTAGGTTCCCAGGTGAAGGAAATTTGGGAATTTACACCTCCTGGAGGCAGTGTATTGTTGGCAGCAGACTTAATGGATATTATAACCAGCTTCCTCTTGACAGTGTTTGGCAAACTCTACTGTTGCTGGTGTCCACCTGATGTTGGTGAGGAGGTGATATCCACCTTCTGCTCATGCCATCGTTTTCTCCTGCCATCATGGAGTTTCCCCTCAAGCCTATAAGCTAAAATAAACTTTTTATTCCCCACAAGATGCTCTTGGTCAGGTGATTTCTGTCAGCAATACAAACCTGACTGCAACAGTAAAATTGGCGCCAGAGGAGTGGGATTGCTGCTAAACACCTGGCTATATGGCTTTTGACCTTTTAGAGTTGATTTTTTTTTCTTTTCTTTATTAGTCAGTTTTGTATTCAGCAAATACAGTCAGTTTGGTACCATTATTAGGCTCATCCGTGACCTACCCCCTCCCCTTGGCCCTCCTTGTTAAGGTGTACGGGTCATGCATTGTGGATTTTTAAGAGGAATGTGGAAGGATTTGAAACCTTGGCCTAAGAGATGTTTTGTAGTGCTGTAAGTACAGCTTGGTGGCTTATTTTGATCAGAATTGAAAAACATGAATACGGTAGGAACTAAGGACTGTGATGTTTGGCTTATGAGTGTGCAAAAGAATTTTGCCTGGACTGGGCTAGAAGCAGTTTGTTTGAGAGGATTGTTGTTATGCCCATGTCCTGAGAATTTGTGCAGGTCTGCATTGCTTAGAAATGGACTGGTATGATTAGAGGGATATAACACAGAAAAAAAGAAAGAAAGAAATCTTTGGGCCAAAACTTCAGCCCATTCAGCTGCAATTGTATAAGAGATAACAGCCATTGATATTGGGCCAGGTGAAAGAGGAGTATCATGTTTTTCAAAGTCTGCTTTACATCCCCCTGGATTAACAAATCAGCACCCCACCTGGTATTACATAGTATAAGAAATGCAGGAAAGAGAAGATCATTGAGTTTGTAACACTGTCTTGTGTTTCAGAAATGGCCATGGGCAATGTGCAATAGGTTTACTGGATTGCCTGCATGGAGACCCGATGGAGCCATGAGGATGGACTGTGGGTTGCAGTGAAGACACAGTGGAGATACCAGGACCACGAGTCTGTTGCTAAGGAGAGCTGCCTGCTCCAGATGTTTTCCAGGTCTATGAGTAGCCTAGCTGGAGGGTCGGAATTGGAATTCCAGAGACTTGTTGCTGATTAGAATTCTCAGACTTGGAGACTTGACACTGCTTAGTTGTTAGACTTGGAGCTAGAGTTTGAGATTTGTCCTGGATGTTTTTAAATCTTGTATTGGTTGCATATTTCTTTGCTATACCCAATGCCATCTCTCGTAATGTGAGTGTTTATTCTGGGCCATTATGGTTTTAGGGGGGATTTTTTGGTATTATGGCTCAGTTAAAAGACCTCAGATTATGGGTATGTTTGAACATCTTTAGGATTGATAAAAACTACGAGTACTTTTAAAGTTGGACTGAATGCATTATATTTTACAACATGGATGGCTATCAGTTTATGGGGACCAGGGGCGGAATGTGGTGGTTTGGTTTGGGTGTCCCCATAAAGTTAGGTGTTCTGAATGATAGGTTCCCAGCTGATGGAGATTTGGGAATTAAAACTTCCTGGAGGCCGTGTATTGTTGGGGGCAGGCTTATGGGTATTACAACCAGCTTCCTCTTGATAGCCTTGGCACACTCTCCTATTGCTGTTGTCTACCTTATGTTGGCCAGGGGGTGATGTCCACCCTCTGCTCATGCCATCATTTTCCCCTGCTATCATGGAGCTTCCCCTTGAGGCTGTAAGCCAAAATAAACCCTGTTTTACTCACAAGCTGGTCTTGGTCAGGTGATTTCTCCCAGTAATATGAACCTGGTTGCAACATGACACAATTGGAAGGAAAAAAAAACAGTAGAATGAGTAGTAGAAGAAGACCCACAATTCTCGTCCAGTCACTGCATGTGATCCCACAGGAGATACATGTGAATATAACACACACACATACACACACACACACCTTGAAATCATGATCAAATGCAGATATTAAAGCCAGGAGCCAATGAGGTCTTGAGAACTGGTCACCCAAAAAGAAAGCATGGCTGGACCAAGTTCACCAACTTGGAGACTTTCATTCATGCAGGGTCATTTTCAAGGGTAGGAGGATTTATGTATTAAAAGCATGACTCAAAGAATGGTACAGTTCACAGAGAGGTTCAACAATGATATAACCATTCTATAATTCAACGAATACACTTAAAAATAACCTAGTTCGCCATTGAAATTTGATGACATTGTCTTCATTTTACATCTTAGTATTCAATTAGTTCTTCCTTACAGAGGTCCCTATTCCCACTTCTGATTCATAGGAATATCTTTACCTTTACTAATAATACAATTTTTAAAATTCCTGAAATTCTTCCTCTTATATGACAGAACAGCATGAAGAATTAAGAAACCTGAGTGCTACCTTAGACAGTGAATAGGTTGTTTTATGGCTCTGAGATTGGTTAATCTGCTTTCATATTTCTCTGTAAAACGAGGGTAAAAATGGTAATATCAGGTAGCTCAGACATATAACCAACTTTACGATAATTTTTTTTTTCTTTTTTTTTTTGGTTTTTCGAGGTAGGGTTTCACTCTAGCCCAGGCTGACCTGGAATTCACTATGGAGTCTCAGGGTGGCCTCGAACTCACGGCGATCCTCCTACCTCTGCCTCCCGAGTGCTGGGATTAAAGGCGTGCGCCACCACGCCCGGCTACGATAATTTTTAATTGAAATTCATCTCTATACTATCAAATGTGAAAAGATATTGATTTTTAATATCTAAAAGGAACTTTAAAAATACCCAAAGTTGGAATCTTGTTAGATGATTCATTTGATAAAGTGCTTGTTGTATCAACATGAGGACCAGAGTTCAGATCCCTAGAACGCATATAAAGATAGACATGGTGTCATGCCTCTAATCTCAATGCTCCTACTGTTAGATGGAGACAAGAGAGTCACTGGCCAACTAGCCTGGCTTGTACAATGGAGAACTACAAGAGACCTACCTCAAACTAGGTAGAAGGAGAGCAACACTCAAAGTTGTTCTCTGACCTCCACACACATGCTGTGGCATGTGAACACACACACACACACACACACATACACTTCATACACATACACACAAAAACACCAAATAGTCATTTCAATTCATGTCTCAAGAAAATAAGGAGCAATATCTCACTGAAAGAACTGCAGCATAAAATGTAAATGCCAGCTTCATGAGAAAGAACACTATTAGAAATTATAAGGTCAAGCCAAATGGGCAAGTAGAAAATGAAATGTAAATAAATAGGGAAGAGATTTGCAAATTTTGTCATATTTGAATTTTCATTTTAGTGGCCAGTTGAGGAACTATGATATTGTAAATTCTACTCAAACAACTTCTTCTCAAGATAATCTAAAACACGAAAGGTCAACATCTTCACAGTAAAAATTAGGCCAAAGTAAGCCAGGCTTCATTATGTATAGGTTCATGGTTCAGACTGATGGGGGAAAAAAAGTCTGATTTGGAACATTTAAAAAAATGGCTTTGCATGAGTAATGCTTAATATCCCAACACAGGAATTTAAGGAGTATCCAATGGGAGACTATCTAGTCAAAAGAAGTTGCAATATGCATTTGCTTATTTGCCTTTTTTAGGAGTAAAAATGATAAACCTACAAACTGTACTTCCCTTTGCACATCCTTTATATGGTGATTATATATATTTTGATAAAGTTACATATTAATATTATGGACCATTTATGAGTTGATCCGACTTTTTAGAAACATGATTCCATTTAATTATAAAGAAATATATCTCACTATGTCCACTTAGGGATAAGGAAATAGGCCAAAAATCACAATCCTTTCTAATAAGCACAAGAAGTAGGATCAGAATTTTCATCTGACTTCAAAATACACACTTAATAAGCCGGGCGTGGTGGTGCACGCCTTTAATCCCAGCACTCGGGAGGCAGAGGTAGGAGGATCGCCGTGAGCTCAAGGCCACCCTGAGACTCCATAGTGCATTCCAGGTCAGCCTGGGCTAAAGTGAGACCCTACCTCGAAAAACCAAAAAAAAAAAAAATACACACTTAAAAATAATTGCTATGTTCTATGTCTACTTCTAAAATTTCTTTCTTTTATGTGTAGGAAACTATCGGTGCAACATTTGGAAAGAGGCAGCAATATTCAATAGTAAGTTATCATTATCTATTGTATTTATTAAGAGTGAGCTAGTTTTATAACTTATTTTATCTTAAAAAATAATATTAATACTTTTATAGGAATTTTTCATTTCTAATTTTATATTTTATTGACAACTTCCTTAATTATAGACAATAATCCATGATAATTCCCTCCCCATCACTTTCCCCTTTGCAACTCCGCTCTCCATCATATACCTTTCCCCTCTAAATTAGTGTCTCTTTTATTTTGATGTCATCATTTTTTCTCCTATTATGAAAGTCTGGTGTAGGTACTAGCAGGCACTGTGACGTCATGAATATTCAGGCCATTTTGTGTCTGGATGATTGCATTGTAAGAAGTTCTACCCTTCCTTTGGCTCCTACATTCTTTCCACCACCCCTTCGACAATGTACTCTTAACCTTGGAAGGTGTGATAGAGATGTTTCAGTGTTGAGCACTCCTCTGTCACTTCTTCTCAGCACTGTGGTGCCTTTTGAGTCATCCCAGAGGTCACCTCCATCTAAAAAGTGAAGCTTCTCTAAACAAAAGTGAGAGCAGCATTAATATATGGGTGTGACCATGATGAGAAGTGCTTACCAGGCAGTTTGGTGAGCCTAATATATGTAATATATTATAATATTATAATATATAATATATATATGTAGCCAGATATAAACAGGCATAATGCCCCTAGGGCTCATGACTTCCCCCATCATAGGTTTGGCTTCTCTGCTCTGTCTAAAAGCTTCCTTTTCACACTGGCAGGTTAGCAGTCTCAGAGATCTCTCTGTAGCATCTCTCTCTCTCTCTCTCTCTCTCTCTCTCTTTCTCTCTCTGTCTTTCTCTCTGTGTGTGTTTCTATCCATGTTTATTTCAGTGAGAGAACCTCAGAGAACTATGTGTAGAGCCAAATTAGCTGTTTTTCTCTTTCTCTTCTGTGAAATTATCAAAATTTTGTCTAAAATCCACTGTAGATAATCCCATAATTTGTGTAGAAAATTGTTAACTTAAAAGCCTGGGCTGGAATGATACCCTAAATTTAAAACAAAAGGAAAAGAAAATTGTTAATTTACCTAATAAGAACATTCTTGTGAAAATATTTTTCAATAATTTAAAAACTTAAAAAATGAAAAGGTAAATTTTCCCTTTGTGGATCACCATCCCAATTCCATACACAGAAGCAGTTTCCATTTCAACTTTGGTGTTTAAATATCACTATGTTGCCATTTAGGAACTCCAGGTGGGTTATTTAGGCATCTAAATATCTTTTGTCTTTAAACACTTCCTTGTCATTTTTGATCATCAGTTCATAAACCAATGTGGCATAGTGACTGGAGGAAGTTTACACCTGATGCTACTGGGCTATGTGTAGAATGTGATGCTCGGTGATGGAGCTGCAACTGGCCAAGTGGTGTTGCCATGGAATCCTTACTCTTTGTGATGTAGCCAGAGGATGTGAAGCACGCATGACACAGGATTTGCAATAATGTCATAGTATTGCTGATGGGGGATGGCACAGAGTGCTTGGATTTGCAGTCATTTCAGTGTGTTTTACTTGACAGTTGAAGCTCTTACATTATCCAAGAATATATTACACAGTTCAGTCATTTTTGTATAGTATATGGCAGGTTTGAAGTATCCTAATGCCAGAAATAACACGAAACCAAAGCATAACAAGCGTAGATTATCACAGAAGAATGATACATGTGTGGACTGGGGAGGCTTTCCCAGCGCTCACACATCCACTGTGGGATAGTGCTCACGTACAGCATATACAACTGCATTATTCTGCCTCATGCCATTGATATCTGCATAGCACTGAATGATTTGTATATCAGTGGAGGCTTTTCAAGGAAATGTGGGTGAGAAATGGGAAACAGCATGGGGTGGTGATGTACTGTGGTATTAACAAAACAAGAAAGTAATTACCACTGATAGGACTGATGGCACAGGGAGAGAATGATTTTGTTACTGGAACATTGTGAGAGCCTTAGCCATGGGAGCTTTGCCCAGACATACCCAGTGGGAAGTCTGACCATAGGCACAAGGATACAGCTGCTACTAGTGACAATATGGTGGAGAAATAGCAGAGCAGAGGCATCATAAATGCTTGTCACTCTTCAATCCTGTGGGAACTTTCATGGGCTAATCTAAATTCACAGCCAAAGGGAGAGGGAGTCCCAATCAGTCTGCCCAGAGCCACAGCAGGGCAGAGAATGGGCACGGAGGAGTCAACATAGGATAGGAGAATAAATCTTTGCAGGTATTGAAGGTCGTTATCATTACTCAATCCTCTGCTCTGTCTGAGGCTAGGAGAATACAACAGTGAATTAAACAAACAGGGACTGGAGAGATGCCTTACTGGTTAAAAGTGCTTCCTTACAAAGTCTGACAACCTCATTTGATTCACCAGAACCCATGTGAAGCCAGCTGCACAAAATAGCACATACATCTGGAGTTCATTTGCAGTGATAAGAATCTCTGGCATCCTCTCTCTCTCTCTCTCTCTCTCTCTCTCTCTCTCTTTCCTGCTATCTCCCTCTCAAATAAATAAATATTTTATAAAATACCACTTTCCTAAAGCTTACAATTGCTTGACGAAAGCCAAGCAAGCTAATATTTATGTAGTATATGAAGGGTGCAAGACATTTTTCTAAGTGTTTGGCATTGACTAAGTTAGTATATAAATTGATAACACAATCCTTTAACCATTCTTTAATGATAGAGCATTATAAACTCTACCCCATTTTTTGCTTATGCCAAAAATATCAAAATAAGTTCATCAAGCACCCTTTGTGCAATGAAATAAGTGATTCCAGACATGAAACTTCTCAGTCAATACGAAGGGATTGTTTTGAATTTAACATATTCGGTGAGATAAAACTAACCGAAAACTGCACCAGGTAAGATAGTCACCAATGAGCATGCCAGTTTCTCCAAAACTCTAGTAATAGATGACTTACCTCAGTATTTTTTCACCAATCATTCAACCAAGAAATAACACATCATTGTTTTAATAGATTTTTCTTTGTGCATCTGTGAGACAAAGTATGCCCGTTTATGCTGGTTAATAATAAATAGTTCCATTTATTAATTATTTGTCATATGATTTACTCAGATTGTATTGGGTTGATTGTCTTTTCTTAAATTATTAGTACTTTAAAATATCCAAAGGTTAATAAGTATTCATATGTTATCTTTTAACAAAAACAAATCTGATGTTGGTGTTTTTAATGTGTTTGAAAAGTTTTTGTTTTATAGTTTTTCATCCAACAAAGCACCTTAATATTTATCGACATATTTATCAATCTTTTCTTTGTGGCTATTGGGCTCATAACATTACAAGGTCATTTGTATTACTTTGGAATAAAGATATTTATGCTATTTGTTAAAGCATTATGTGAGCAGGGCTGGGGAGATAGCTCAGTAAGTAAAGTGCTGCTATGCAAAGGACATGAGTTCCATCCCCAGAATCCATGTAGCTGACTGGACATGGTGACACTTGCCTTCATTCCTACCCCTGGGCTGGTGATGACAGTTGTATTGCCAGGATTCACTGGATAACTAGACTAGCTGAATCAGCGAGCTCTAGATTCACGAAGAAAACCTGTCTCCAAAAAATAAGGCTCGCAGTTGGAGAGAATGTAAACTCATGCAGTCACCATGAAAGTCAACACGGAGGTTTCTCAAAAAACAGAGTAGAGCAACCTTATAACATAGCTACCCTACTCCTCAGTGTATGCCCAAGACCCCATCCTCTACAGGGGCACCCATGCTCATTGCTCACCTTTTTACAACAGCTAGCAGATGGAATCAGCCTAGATGAACAGATAATAAAAATGTGGTACATATGCACAATGGCTTTTTATTCAGTTGTAAAAAAAAAGTGAAGCTATGAAATTAGCTGGAGTTTGTTTGCAATGGCAGTAGGCTCTGACATGCACATATGCACATTGTCTCCACTCTCTCCTCTCTCTTGCTCCCTCTCTGCCTCTTTCTCTGTCTCTCTCTCTCTCTCTCTCTCTCTCTTAAATAAATAAATAACTAAAACGTAAAAGTTGGAAAATGACTAGTTGGGAAGAAGGGACTTAGTGAAAAGTGGGAAGACATTAAAGAGGCTGTTGAAGTGAATAGGATCAAATACATTATATACGTGTATGGAGGTTTCAAAAAGAAAATGTGGCAATGAAGTACAAGAAAAAGATGGAGAACAACTGAGGATAATACCCAATGTTCACATCTGGCTTCCACACCCACACACACAAACACAAAGGCGCAGGAACACCAGCACACACACTCATGTGTCCATACATGAATGCACACCATATATATGTCAGAAAATAAGAATTCCACGAGCAATCTTTCAGTGTAGATATCAAACACATCCAAAGTTCTTTCTGTATGTGATACTGAAAATGATTATAATATCAGTTATTATACACTGTTTACTCAATAACAAGTCTCTTCATTACTTTCCCCAGCTATCCAAAATATTTCTATTATGTGATAAAATTAATTTGTTTCTATTGTATTGAACTGTATAACATGTTTGATGTACAAAGACACAGTATGAAAATCATTATAGTCAAAAAATATTAACATATCTCACATAATCTACCTGCTACCTTTTATAGCAAGAAAATCTAAACTCTCTTAACACATTTTCAGCGTGGAATACAATGACATTGCCTACAGTCCTCAAGTAACACATTAGACTTATTCATCCAAAAGGACTGCATCTTTGTGTCTTTGTCTTGTATTTCCTCATTTTCTCTCCCTACCCTATCCCATCTCCTCTGCCATGCTAGCCACATTTCTGTTTTTGTTTATTGTGCTTTTTGAAAAACATAACACATAACTAAAATTACATAGTATTTTTCTTTCAATGTCCTGCTTCCTTAACTTAGGATATCTTCTAGTTACGTGTTCAAAATATGTCAGGATCTCTTTTTTTTTTCTTTCTTATTTTGGTTTTTCGAGGTAGTGTCTTGCTAGTCCAGGCTGACCTGGAATTCACTATGTAGTCCCAGGGTGGCCTTGAACTCACTGTGATCCTACTCTGCCTCCCGAGTACTGGGATTAAAGGCATGTGCCACTATGTCTGGCTAGGCTAGTTCATGTGCCAACTCCATTTTTCGTTGGATATATACCTAGAGTTAGAAATGCTGGATCACATGCAGTTCTCTCTGTAGAGTTTGGGTAAACATAATACTTTCGACCAACATGGGCTGTGGCTCTGTGGCTATCCCCAATTATACCCTCAACAACAATACATAAAAGTTTCTCTCCCTGTGAAGATCCTCCTCTCATCCTCCTCCTCCCTCCTCCTCTCTCGCCCTTCCTCCCTCAGAGTCCCTAGCACCTTCCCTCCCTTCCTCCCTCAATAATCACCCAATCCATGTGATGTGATTTGACTTTATCACTCATTGTGAATTATATTTGCATTTCCTGATTAGGGATCTAGAGCAGCTTCCAATTCACAAGGACCAAAGAAGTAATTCACCAGGGGAGGAAACAGAGTAGAAGGCAGCCCACGTGGTTTCCCCACTTGTTTTCCTGGAGCATGGCCAACCAGGGAATGGAGATGTCAGAATCAGATTGGAATTTTGATGATGACATAGATGGGATATTTTAAAGACTGCATTGAAAGAAAGTGTGGGGAATTAATGCACACAATTGTTCCTTTAAGATAAACCCAGTTGTTGTGAGCAGGGGGCAGTGGAAGAAAATAGCCCCACTGTACAATTGTAGAAAAAGGAGAAATGCATTCCAGATGTCCTGCTTATTCCTGTAAGCATATACTGTAACATCCACTTGCCATGATGGTCTGTATGTAACACCATTTCTGTTGTGTTTCAGCCTATGATTCATCAGGTTTGTTTTGCATCCTTTAAAATGATGCAGCTCAGTTTCTGTCTACCATCAGCAGTAAAATGGGCCTTGTGTTGTACTAAATAAATCATCGCTTATTATCCAGATAAATAACTTTCACATGGAACCCTACTTTCCTTATATGAATATTGTCACACCCATGTTGGCATTAGCATACATTGATTGTACAAAAGTTGCCCCTATTTTGTAAATATTTTTCCTAGTTATTATTTCAGTTTTCACTTTTAAACTTTGTCTGTACTTGTCTGGGATATGCCTCTGGAAAACAGTATTTATGGGATGTTTGAGTTGACTCTGAATTTCTCTGTTTAAGCTTTTTACTCAATCCAATGTTATCTCTATCACAGAAATATTTAAGCTTCGGCATTTAGTTTCACCACATTTTTTTTTCAATTTGGGTCTTATGTATTCCAGCTGGCATTAAACTATGTATTTAGCTTAGGATGACCTTGAACTTCTGGTCCACCTGCCATCACCTCCCAAGTGCTCATATTATTAAGAGTGTACTACCACATCCAATTTTCTTTTCATTAACTTTGGATTATTTTGATTAGTTATTATTAGTAATTCTTCTGACATAATGAGATTTAGCATTGCAAATTATTTTATGGTATGAACACACCATGTCATCTTGATACTGATGCTGTTGTGTTCTTGAGCTATTTGTCAGGATGCTCTGTTATAAGTGATGGGTGCATGACTCAAAATAATAATAGTATGAGAGAAAAATGTGCACATGTTTACAGGCAGTCTGCTGCCAGGAAACAGAACAATGAGAGAAAAGCAGTCTCAGTGTTGGCATAATGTCGGGATTTAGCCAGTGCAGGGGAAACTGCCATCTGTCTACAAGCTTAATTCACTCTTTGTGTTGTTATTTTCTCTGGCTTCTTCTCCACATAGCGACCAGTGATGGATTAGTTTCATATTCTCAAAAAGAACCAAAGCGTCTATTACATTCCTTTATCAGTAAGACAATGACAATGCTTCAAAAAATGATTTCGATGTGCCCAGTTTCGATCTTGGTTGGAACAATAATTGCTGCTTGAGAGTTGAATCCTAGAATCCTAGAGATTTAGTCCATAGAAGCAACTGGCAAAGACCCCACATGCAACTAGACCTCTGTCATTTGGGGTCATTCTGATTTTCTCTAGTAGTTTAGGCACTTTCTAATCTTTATGAACCCTTTTAGCAAATTACATTGAAATTTAGTAGATTTTACTTGTATCTATGCGTCTGTATCAAATTCCAGATGCAACAGACACGTTGGCACGCTTTCATATTCCCCCTTCTCTGCGCCTTGCTAACTTCCACGTCATCACCTATAAAGCTTTCCGCTTGTTTTCAAGCTCATCTCACAATTAGTTTTCACGATGCTCTTCCTAGCCTATTCATCCCTGGTAATGGTAATTTTATCTGGACTTATCTTTCTACTGGAAAGCATCAACCCATCTGGTATGTGGCCAGTAACAGAAATGGGGGGGAAGGGGTGGTTTCCAATGATGTTAATGGGAGGAAATCACTTACAATAGACACTTCTTTGCATACAAAACAGGTACCTTGACTCTCCAGGGGTATAGTCAGTCTTATCTGTAAATAAATTATGTGTTAAGTTCTGCATTACAGCACCTAATTCAGAAAGCTATATTCACAACAATAACTAAAAGCTCAGAGTGACCAAAGGATTTTCATCAGAAGTACTGGGAGATACTGACAGAACTGCGTAGATTCTCTGCCCTTATACAAAAATTATTTTCCTTTGCTGTGAGCCTGTAAGTCCATTGCTTTATTATAACGAAGAAATCGTGGCTAAAAGTAAGTTATTTGATGCTGGATGCTGGGATAACTAAGATTATGCAGAGGACTTATTTTCCACATCTCCACTCCAGCAGTTTTCTTTCTCAGTTAACCTGCCTCTCACGTGTCCTGTGTTGCTGTGGCAATGTTACCCTGAGCCCCGGGAGTAAAACCCAAAAGCAGCAAGCAGATTTGGGTTACCACTAGGACACAGGAAATACGGTCAGTTTGCCAAATTCCAGAAAAGCAGAAACTGGAAATGTCCAGAAGGCCCGCTCTTTGAGAAGGCCCCTTACCACCTGGTCAGTGAAATGACCTGGGAAGCAGGGATCCCTTTAGAGGCGAGGACTGCGCACGCTGCCAACCACTTGCCAGAGGCCCTGCTCTCGGGAAAGCTCTCCAAGTGCGCACTAGAAATCTGGACCAGGTCTGCATCGGGATTGCCAACCTCATTACTACCAGGAAGTAAGAAGCTTCTCAAAGGAAGGGAAGATAAATCAACTTCTTTGTCATATGAATTGCAGAAGAAGAAGAAAAAAGGCTGAGGTGCTTTTTTTTTTACTTTATTTTTATTAGTTACCGACATAATTAGCATATAAGCAACACATCCCTGCCCCTTTTCTGAAGGGACCATCGTTGGAGATGCAAGTAATCTCCATGGGGATTGTGGGTCATGCATTCTGGGGATCAGCAGTCAGTTATGGGGAGCAGGTAATGCCTCTGAGCATAATGTCCCAACTTGTGTCTCTAACAGTATTTCTGCCCCCTCTTCTGCAAAATAACCTGAGCCATGCTGGGTGCATTTTAAGTCTACTTCAGCGATGGGCTCTTAGGAGCCTCTGGATCTCTGGTTTGGTAGGTGTTGAGTGTCCTCAGGGTCTATCTCCTTCAGCCTGATACCAGATTCACTAAGAGAGCAGCACTCTTCCTCATTTCCCCAATTCCTCTCTGGTTTCAGCTGGGGCCCCGGTGGAGTGCGCTAGATCTTAGCTTCTCAGGTCCAGCTCCCCTCTGAAAGAGAGAAGCAGATTCTCCAACCGAGAGTGAAGTCAGCACAGATTAAATGAAATAAGCACAGTTAATTAGAGATGCTTTTTAACATGAGGTGAACTACTATGGAGTTTCAGGCTTGTTTTCTTTTTGAGAAGTCTGTATCCAGCTCACTTAGGCTGCCAAAAATTACCTAAGGTACAATATGCTACTGACTGAGTGATAGTAAAGGTTTCATATTGTGGCATAGCAATTTTGTTTTCAATATTTAACTATATCTTTGATTTGGTATCGGTTTTTTCTATTATTTGAATCTTTTCTTTACATTCAAATAAGATGTGGCCATCTCTAGCGTTAATAAGATTAACAAAGGATTTTTTTTTTGAAAGAGCACTTTCTTGCTGGGCTAGAGTGAAACCCTACCTTGCAAAAAAATAATAATAATAATAATAGTTGGTTAGTAAAACCTTGCTGAATTTGGCAATTTAGACCCAATGTAGTTTTTAATGGCAGGTTGGATTGTAGCTTGAAATATTTCTTATTCTGTTATTGTCTTTTAACTAGTGGTATATTTATTATAAGTAAATGAGCTTGTCATTTTGCTTTCAATAGATTTATTTGTTTCTGAATCTACCATCAATCTGTGCTACAATGTATGTATTTTGAGTTTCTATGCCCTTGTCTTTCAAATGGGGTAATGTTCAGTTTTTTAGAAAGTATAACAATTAAACTGAAGTCACGTGAAACCGTTAAGCACAATAATGGTCATATATGACGAGAATATAAGTGCCATCATAATAAATGTGTAATTACCAACATGATTATATTCATGAAAGATGTTTGGACATTTTTAGTTATTCATTTCTTAAAAGCAGTCAAGATGTAACGCTTTGATGAGACCTCAAAATAGTGAAATCTAGTGTCGTGCACAGTGTCATAATTCTGAGACACTCTGAACAAGAAAAATCTTTCTAAACACAGGCTAGTGAGGATATTGTCTTGAAACAAGTAAAGGCAGATAGACACACAGAGAGAGAGAAAGATCAGCACATCTCTCTTCTCTCATTCAATAAGGAGCAACTAGGAAAATCCCTAAATTTCTGGGATTCTTTCAAAATTTTATATATGCCAGTGGGTGTTTTTTTTTTTAAAGCAAGCTTTTATTCATTTGTTTTGCACACTCTAAAAGGTCATTTTTTGCTCATAAGCTCCCCTATAAAATCACCAACACATCAATGTAATGAATATTCCTATGCAAAAATTTCCTCGTGATTCTTTATAATATGCCCTATACCACCCTCATTAATCATTAATATGCTTTATATCCACATAAATTAATTTGCTTTTTCTGGAGTCTCATATAAATGGACTCACTCACATACAGTTTGGCTTGTATTTCTTTAATTCAATATATTTTAAAAATACCTATTTACTCATGTGTGTGGGTGGGTGTGTGCGTGCATATGCATGTATGTGCCAGGATCTCTTGCCAAAACAACAGAAACAACAACAACAACAAAAATCTCCAAGCAATGAGCCAGACTTTATGTAGGTGCTGGAAAGTCAAACCTCAGGCCAGCAGGCTTTGCAAGCAAGCACCTTAACCTCCAAGTCTTCCCTGGAGTCTCTCAATACAATGGTTGAGAAAAATATCTGTGCTGTTGAACATGGCAATAGTAATCTGTAAAGTTATTTCTCACTCTAACCTGCTGTGATTTTAAGTAGAGACCATCTTCATTTGTGATCTTCAAATATTAACATCACTTATACTTGTGCTAATACCCTAACACTTCCTCGTTTTCTATAAATCACAGGTTTGTTGTCTTTTGAGATTTGAGTTTCCAGACTAATTCATAGATTTAAGAAAGCAGGCTTTTAAAAAGATAGCTCCAAACCTTTAGAGAAGGAATCATTTTATGACTGGCTCAAATCCCAATGACTTCCAGTGTTCTGCAGATGCTGTTCTCGGTTGATTACATTGCTCACTATTCAGTGAGATGTTGCAGACTTCCTTGCTTTCTAATTGTCCTCATTATTTCTCCAATTTCTTGATAATGTCACTCTATTTCCCCTTAGTTCTCCTAATCCATCAACTTTGTAGAAAAATTCCCCAAAGTGTTCTAAATAAGTACCCCCAAGCAGAATTTTCTCCCTGTCACTAGTCATGACTCGCATCATAATTTTCTTGTGTTATTTCTCCACACATTAGTCCTCTGGTGGTACCATAATACTGTCACTCATCCTTGGGATTAAGAAAGATTATAACTCCTCAGATAGAATATGTTCTTTTTTTCTCTAGGAAACTCTTTCCCTTTCATTTTTTGTCAATCACTTTAAAAAAATTATTGATTTATTTGCAAGCAGAGAGAGATAGAGGGAAAAAAAAGATGGAGAGAGTGGGTGCACCTGGGCCTCCAGCCATTGCAAATGAATTCCAGATGCATGCACCATTTTGAGCATCTGGCATGATGTGGGTACTATGGAATCGAATCAGGGTCATTATGCTTTGTAGGCAAGTGCCTTAACTGCTGAGCCATCTCTTCAGCCCAAGACTGTTCATCTAGTGCTTACCAGCTCTCACATGGCAACCTTGGATCTTGGAAATTACCTTGCAACCATGAGACAGGGAACAAATATCATTTCTGTAGTTTTAGTGCCATTTTGTCTTCTCCAAACTGATGCAATGCTTCCAAGATGGTGTTCCTATCATCTTGACTCAGAAATCCTTCCTCACCCAAATTCCTTCTTTCTCAAAAGTGACAGGTTATTAACATGCAGAGATGAGAGTGGGGCAACAACGCAATGAGATGTAACTGGATCTCAGATGTCAAATGGGAGGATCGGTTGTCAGGTATAATAAAGAAAGACTCTTTTCTTTATTCTCTCATGCTTCAAAATTGAGGAGATGTAACATTGATTCTTGTTCTCAAAGGTGTCCAACCTTAATCTCTTTAATTTGTCACACATTATTGACACATTAATCTGTAAACCTACCCCACTGGTTTTCCTTGAAAACAAGATAGAATGGCCCTCCCCAATGCTAAGATATAAAATTTAAATTTTAATTTTACAATAATTAAAACATAACCTCTAGCTTGCAGTGATTCATCTCACTGTCTCAACCTCATAATTTCATGATTATTTTATATTATTTATTTATGTGAAAGAATGAGAAGGGTGTGCCAGGGCCTCTAGCTACTGCAAATGAACTCCAGATGCATGTGCCACCATGTGCATCTGGCTTGTATGGGTTTTGGGAATCATACCTGGGTCTTCAGGCTTCGCAGGCAAGCATCTTCACTGCTAAGCCATCTCTCCAGTCTTTAAAAACTCACACTTTCTAAAAAGACAACTGCCTGGGCAAGTCATTTCACCTCTGAGATTTCGATTTTTCATCTGAAAGATGAAGAGATTTGAGGTAGATGATCCCTTAAGTTCCTTTTATCCCCAGGTCTCCATGAATCTGTGACTCTATAATATGTGCCTTGCAGGAATTCTGCAAGAATTAATGTTTTTGAAATAATTTAAGATCTAAGGATGAAAGGTTTTATGCAGGTGCCAAAAACCATTTTCTTTTTTTAAATGAAGCATGCCAGGGAAATCTGTTGTGCCTGGGGACAGCGGCTGTCGATGGCATCCCCAGCACTACCTGGGTCCAGCACAGCTCCAGAAATGGGAATGGGCAAGAATTCCACAGATGGAGCTGGAAATCATAACGAGTGGAGAGCATAAACACTCCTGAAATTCAGCCCAGAAGGTGAGGGCATGTATATGCAAACACAAGAGCTCACAGAAAGGAGCTCATGAAAGGATTTTATATCGGACTTTATTAAAGTCCACTTACATGCCAGAGAAGAGGAGTCCCTGATGTCCCTGGCACCTGTGCATCCTTCTGCCTCGTGAAAGCAAACCTGTTCATGACTCCAATTCTGGCTACCTAGGCAACTGATGTGACTGTCCAACCATTGACTTTTACTTACAAATTATTAGTTTTATTTTTCTCATTTTATACCAATCAACAGGCGATAAATATATCACAATTAATGCATAATTATCCCTGGACTGAGAAATAGGTCTGTAACTCATAAACAATGGCTCTTTGACCACAATTCATCATGTTAATATGCTTTTCTCTTACTACCTCTCTAATGGTTGGCTGATTTAGTTGCAATGAATCATGGAGATTCCGAGCGACCAAAGGAGTCAGTACTTAGACGCAAAATACTGAATGAAGCCCATATTCTGGCATTTAGCAAGACCAGTGGAGGAGACATTTTGTTCAAATACTACAAGAGCAGATATGGACTCCATCCCACCACATAGAAAAGATAAAATAACCATGGTGGGTCGGAGCTCACTGTAGTGGTCATGCCAGCCTACATCTGTCTTCCTCCCAGTTGGAGGGTACTACAAAAACCATGTGCATGCTGCTAAAGGACCAGGACCAGGCCTGCAATAAGAAGGTGATGACAGTTTTGCAATATTCACCACACCCTCCAATCTTCATGGGTAGTCCAAGTTCCACCATGGAGACCACAGACTGTTTGGCCAATACCATCCTCCTCACTGGACTGTTCCTACAAGGCAGGAAGGACCAGCAGGAGGCAGCTCAGGTAGCCATGAGAGTGATGTCACAGGTGATTCCAACTGCAAACACATCACATTCACTGACACCAGAAAATAATATAGCCAAGACAACTGACTAAGCAGGTGGGACCTTTTGAAACGATGATGTGCAAGAGGCAAGAAAGCCAAACCTTCATGGTGGGCAACTGGCTTTTCTCTTTGCTGGTTTATAACCAGCTAGATTTGTCACTAGACCAGTCAGCAATGGACTCCAGCTTCCTGCTTATCATTCGCTGCTCTCTGTCATGGTACTCCTCAGTGACCTACCCAGGCACAAAGGTTTCCCAGGCGCCACTGACCACGGGACCCAGAATTCTCCAAAATGGGAAACAATGAGGGTTAACTTAAACAGCCCTTATGAGTAGACACAGAGTGTGGGCCTCATTTTCCTAATAAAAATAAAATGAGAGAGATAGAAGAATAAGAAAGAGTAGAAACAGCACAAGCGGAGAGGGGGAGAAGATGTGATGGGAATAAGTGGGAGAAAGACAAGGAAAAGCAGAAGCAGGAGTAGGAGAGGAAGAAAGATAGGGAGAAGTATGGAGGATAGCTATGTTGATTATTTTTTCCAGGTTTCACTTTCCATACGTGGAATTAGAAGGCTAGAATGAAACAATTATACTCTTGCTATTCGCTGCAAAAAAATTAATTCATTTTTATTCAGGACAGGTGAAACTTTTAGGACAGGAAACATGTATGATATATAATAAGTAGCTATCCTAGGAGGTATTACCTATGTCTTAATTTAATGTGTTCAGTACTAACCAAGAAATCTTAGAAAATACAATTTCTGTTTCTATTGGCCTGGAGTGTGGTCCAAGATCCTTTGCCCAGGCGGTGCTGGGTGCAAATGCTGCTAGTGTGAGGACCTCATCTTAAATAGCAGAACTTGGGATCACGAACCTCAGATGTCACTGTGATCAGAACTGCCTGGAGGACTTTTAAAAGCCATGCCTGCAGGACTCCATTCTAGAACCTTCACAGGGACTTGTATGCAAAAAGTCTGAGGAGCTCACAGGCTTGTAGGGAGTGCTCAGCGAAAAGAATGAGGCTCATGCTTTGAGCACCATGATAGTGCTCTGAGATGATTTACGTAATTGCATTTTTTCTTATCATCCTCATCCACTGTTTAACAATGAAATGAATATTACTAAGTAGGGTAAGTAGGCTAAGTAGAGTAAAACCTAAAAGATGTGAATGTTGAAAGTGTGTACATGAGACATACCAACTAAAATGTAAAGATTTAGGATTGTATTCTTTACCTCAGTTACCTTAATTAATGACATGTTTTTCTAGATTTTTCTGGTTGCAGACTGTCCACACAGGAGGAGATGGTGATTCTCTTAATATAAACACCATCAAAACTGATTGCTCTGAGATTTTTCAAGAAAATGAAAAAAATTTTAAAGTGATAGACAATGGTTTATAACTGTGAACTTGAAAACTATATTGTACATTAGAGTTGTGAAAATGGCTATATTTAAGTATTGTGAGGGCATGGTCTTTGAAAGGATGACTGCCACACTGGTATGGATTTATATCTGATAAAAATAAAGCCATCAACTCAAGACTTAAGTGGGAAACATAATAAGTAACATGAGAGACTTCTTTGAGTAATTTAAATGCATTTGGAACCAGGCTCTATGTCAAAGGACAGTGATGACAGAGAATCTTGTATCTATTGGCAACCTAAACATATCATGGAATGATTATTTTCCCCTTTCTGAGATTGTTTATCCAGCCTAGGGTAGAAAAACCACAAGCTTTGGAACAAATAGATCTCAGTTCAAATCCATGCACAGGCAATTTTTAGAAGGATAAACCCATTACAAAATGGCATCAGAACTACAGAGGGGAGAAAGAGATCTTGAAGGGGTGAAAGAAGAAAAAAGAGTGTAATTGAATACATATAGCAAGAAAGTGAAAGGGGAGAGGGACAGAGAGGAGGGGACCTATAAAAGAAGGATGTAGGAAAGGTGGGGAGGGGAAGAGGAGCAATGTATGTGTAATATACATGTATGTATAAAAAGTCCATCATGAAAACCATTTTCCCATGTTAACTCTAATTTTTTTTAAATCTATTGGACAGGGATTATGTGAAGATAAGAAACAAAATGTTTAAGTATCCTTTCCATAAGTGATGTGTCCAGCAGACAGCATAGATTTTTCATGAAGGAGCATGTTTTCATATGCTTCCCTGTGAAGGTGATCACCCCTCACCCAGAAAAATATCCACTGAAGATGTAAAAATAAAAATTGTTGATTTATAAACACTGACATAAACCATGGGAGATAGGTAGAGACTAAAGGAATTAAGTAGATTTCGGAATACACTTGTATTAAATATTATTCATAATTAAGTTTAAAATTTCTAACCTTTACATTACCCATTTAAATGGATAGCAATGAATTTTACCACAGTATAGATTATCAATTAGGTAATTAGAGTTAATATGTTAAAAGTAGTATGTACTGAATAACCCATATTAACTAATAAGGATTGAAATGGGTCAAAATGCTCTGAGAAACTATAGACAGCTATGATAAACATGAAAAGATAAATTTCAATCTACTTACCAACAAAAATAGAATTCTGTGTCAAAGAAGAAGGTAGATGCAGAACATTAAAGAAATAGAGCAGTTGATAAAAATGGGGGAAAAGCAAACTAATTACACAATAATTTAGGAAGACCTACAAGGTTTCCTAAAAGACAGACAGATTTCTGTCAGAGTACTTGATGACCCACCAAAGGCTAGTGGTAAGACCCTACTGCTGAAGACACCTTATGTGATTGACATGCAAATTAGAATGGCATGGCTGGAAGTTGGAAGAGAGTCAGTCCCCAGACAGTCAGCGCATCTAGTGCCAGAAGGTGCTACATGGGCGACTGGGGGAAAATGGCCAATATCTGTCGAAGCAACGCATGGTCTAACCTACATAGCAGCAAATAACTTGGTGTGATGCCCACACAAGTGCAGTGGTGGCACACAGCCATGGTGGGGAACCAACTGCTCTCAATTTGGCTAACGGATCCCCTCACTGGTATGGGACCCATAGCTGGAGCTGGGAAACAAGTCAGAACCATATCCAAACGTAAGCCCACTCTCCAATATCAAGCTACCATCAATTGTGGGCTACAAGAGGGCCTACACGTATTAAATTCTCTATTAAAAAAAAAAAGTAAGGGTTATCTCATTTGTCCTGGTGCTAACTTACTCTCCGTTGGAGAATCTGCTTCTCTTTTTCAGATAGATGTAGATCCTAAGGAGAGAGCCACCCCATCATACCTCAAAAGGGCCCCGGCTGAAACTAAGAAAAATTGGAGAAACAAGCAAGGGGGCTGTTTTCCTGATGAACCGGATACCAGCACAAGGGGGAAGGAGATCAGCACAGAGAAAAATCAACTCCTACCAAATCAGAGAGCCAGAGCCTCAGAGGCCCCCAACACCTCATCACTGAAGCAGATCAAAAATGAACCCAACATGGCTCAGGGAAATTTTGCGGAAGAGGGGGCAGAAAGAATGTCAGAGCCACATGTTGGGTCATGATATGCAGAGACATTTAGCTTACCCATAACTGTGGGCTAACTCCACAATGCATGACCCATATACCTCAACAAGGAGGGGCCAAGGGGAGGGGGTAGGTCACGGATGAGCCTAATAATGGCACCAAACTGACTGTATTTTCTGAATATAGAACTGACTAATAAAGAAAAAAGAAAAAAAAGAAAAAATTTTTAAAAAGACACCAAAAAAAGAGTTTTTTTTTTTCCTACATTATCACCTCAACCAAACACTTCCCTGTTTGTGATCTTATACCCTAGCATGCCCACAGAAAAATTAATTCTGATTTTAAAATTAAATAAAATTTTTGGCTATCCTACAATTTTTGTAGGCAATTGAGATATTTAATATAAAATAACACCACTAAAGTTACTTATTTTCAATATCAATAGTCAATATGGTCTCCATGTTACATGCTTTATATTAAATTTAAATGCTTAAGTAGCACCAACATAAAAGTTACAAAGACAGTTCAGATACCTAGACGTGATAACTGATTCTTGGCGTAACTGGCATCATGCCTAAGAGCTGAAGGAAACAATGGTTCTTATAACAACAGGCTAGTTCTTTGTAATGGGTGTAGCTTTCTCATTCACCTCATCAGCTTTCTCTTTCAAATCAATGGAATGAAATACACCTGGATTTGAATCCAGGCTCTGCCATCTAGTGGTTATAACATTCCAAGAATTTTTTTTAATCTTAATGGATCCTCAATGAATTCATCTAAACCTTGGTAAGAGTCAATAACACTGTCCACCTAGGATTACATAAGACCATATGTTTTTGGCTGTCAGTAAGGTACCCGTAAGTGGTAATTATTTTGATCAATATCATTTGCATTATAATTGCTTCACTAATAATTGGTATTGGCATAGACAATTTGGTTTATCAAAATTTTGTATTACTAAACAATACAAAGGTACTGATTTGAGTGTATGTCATGGAGAGAAATGTGCCAAGTATAGAAATACCATGCTCTTAACAATCATGTTAAGATTGCTGAAGTTATTAGATAGATAGACCTAGGAAGACACTGAGAGACTGGCCCCAAGTCCACTTACAGGCTCCTGAAGCAATGCTGTGCCACATCATGATTTAAAGAGAAGGTATAAGAAGGAAAGGACCATGATGGGAGGAGAATTAGCAGCACAACTATGTCTGCCATTTCAGTATTGTAAATGCTAGCTTACTCCACGACTATGTAAAACCTACTATGAATAGTGCTATTGTATTGAAGATATAATTTTTTTTAATTTTTATTTCTTATTAGTTATAGACATACTCAGTACTCATGATGGTTCCATTCTTACCCTCATCCTTGCCCCCCCACCTCCAAAGAGACCCTCCTCTTTGGGGATGCTGGTTATCCCCATGGGGATTGTGGGTAGCCATCAGTTGTAGGGAAGAGACAATGGCACTGTGCGCAGTGTCCCAACTTGTGGCTCTAACAATCTTTCCGCCCCCTCTTCCATGAAATTCCCGGAGCCATGTAGGGTTCATTTTAGGTCTACTTCAGTGATGGACTTTTAGGAGCCTCCGGATCTCTGCTTTGGTAGCTGTTGAGTGTCCTCAGTGTCTATCTCCTTCACCCTTGTGCTGATATCAGGCTCATCAGGAAAATGGCACTCTTGTTCACTTCCCCAATTCCTCTATGGTTGCAGGCTGAGGCCCTGGTGAGGTGCAATGGGTCATTTATCTCCTCAGATCCTTCTTCCATCTGTTATTGCCCCAGGAGGTGAAACATGATTAGGCGGACACCATCTTGACCGGAAGTCTGAAGGTATGATTTGGAAAACATAGTAACTGAAGACTTACAGTGCAAAGGAACTCTTTGTATCTCTTTTCTTTTTTTCTTCTGAAAATGAACAGTAAAAATAGATGTGGCGGTATGCATCTATGGCCCCAGTTACTTCAGAGGTTAAAGGAGGATCCCTTTAGCTAAAGAGCTCAAGGCCAGCCTCAGCAACACAGGGAGAGACACTGCCTCTAATAAATGAAAATAAATAACAAAATTGCTGGGTCTAACTTTAGCATTTATGAGATGATAAAAGAAATCACAACCATAAAATAATCAAGGTGGAAACCTTTTATTTCTTTCTGCAGATGTGATATTTTTCTCCATACACATTCTCACTTTATTAATCTGGTGGTCTCACACACATAAAGTAAGGAAAGCTGAGGGGAAAAATACAAATGCCACTTTTCATTTACATAATTCTAGCATCCCATTCTCATAGTAGACACTGGAGTCTTAGTTCATTTATAATCAGACATTTATCTTTCCACACACACAATCCTCGTTCTGTCATGCTGTTTCCCTATGAAGAATATAAAGGGAGAAAAACCACTACAATGGTAAGTGTATAGTGACTAAATTTTATTTAAGACTTAGAAGAAATTTTTTGTGATTATCCTTCTAGCTAAGGGTCTGCATCTTGCAGAAAAAAATTTAGGTGGTTACTTCTTTTTGTACAAATTATGAGATAAGAATAAGACTTTCCCTTTCAAATTTTTGAAGCCAATAAAAATAAAAAATTTATAATACATAAAAATTCACTTGAATTTCACACATTAGCATCCATAATCTAAAGGTTTTATTCGAGCACAGCTACATTCACTTATTTGCAAACCACTGATGGTTATTTTGCACTACCAGAGCAGAATTGAGGGGTTGTGACATAAACCATATTTTGTACCATCATTGCTTTGTACTAGTTCCTCGGAAAATCACCATGACACACCTGTAATTCCACAGCATTTCAGGTGTCTCAAATGATTCTATGCCATAACGTTTTTATAGTTGTAGGCCATGTCAAAACAAGAAAAGATGGACTTTATATATTGCCATATTATAGTGAAATGAAGTATGGATGATGTTGTTGTCAAATTAGATGGCAAAATAACTTAAGAAGCAATGACACTACAGAGACAATGAAAGTATTATATAGAGACCATGCCAAACTTAGTACTATCACATCTCTAACTCACAGGACAACAACCCTCAGAAAGAGGAGAGTATGTTTAAATATTTTATTTATTTATTTATTTAGCAGAGGGGGAGAAACAAAGAGAGAGAATGGGCATACCAGGGCCTCCAGCCACTACAAATGAACTCTTAATGCATGCGCTACCTTGTGCATCTGGCTTATGTGGGTACTGGGGAACTAAACCTGGGTCCCTTGGCTTTGCCAGCAAATGCCTTAAGTGCTAAGCCATCTCACCAGAGCAAGAGTAGAGTATTTTATGGAGTGTCTTTTCATAACAGGATTTCTCCATAAAAACAAAGAGCAAAATGGAGGCTGCACCTAAATTTCTCAGCAGTTCGCTAAGCCACCAAGTGATGAGATCTATTCTCCTATGTTGACTTGTGAAATAATTACAGCTATGACAGCTGAAGAAATGTAGCTGTGGAAAGTAATTAAGACTATCAGTTTTTGGCAAGAACATTTCTTCAATGAGTTGCAAAGTTTGGGATCAATATTATTAATAGCTAGTATAAAGACAAGGGCCAAGTGATCTTGGTGGCTTTCCTTGGTCCTTCAGTCAGATGTGTCACTTGTCATTCTTAGAGAGGTCAATGAAGAGCCTGAGGTGGCTGAACATAAACTCATGACCATTTTCTCTCTATATCTGCCTTTCTCTTTCTCTCTCTCTCTCTCTCCCTCTTTCTCTCTCAAAATAAACAAATTTTTTATAAAACTTTAAAATCCTCCTGCGACTCCACCCTGCTGTGGAGGTAAAGAAGCTATACAGTGGACACTCCATCCAAGTGCCAATGCTCCCCACTTGCACAGGCAAATGTACGCATTTAACTGTTTGGTGCATCTTGGATGAGTGCACTCAATGACCCAGGCTTCCAGCCAACTTCCTATTCTTGCACCTGCTCATTCCTTCAGACTTATCTTTGGTTCGCCCTTCCCTTGAATTTATACTCTGGCTCCAGTGAACTTTGTTAAGATCCTGAAGATCACTGAGACATAATTCTCATAAATACACACTGCTAAAATGAAGAAAAGTAAGCCCTGGAACCCAGAGCAGAACTAAGGCTGGTGACAGAGCCACTGGGAGGTCCAAACAGAGAGATTCTTGGGGACAAAAGAAAAGGGAACATAAGTCAAACTAAAACTAAGACCCAGGTCATGGTCCTCAAGGACCAAAACTCAAAGATTGCTGTATGACATCTGTGCTTCTCTTATCTTCTACTCAGCTTCTACTTATCTTATTTGAGAACAGTCATTCTGGAATGAATTGCACAACTACCACAACATTACATGTTACACTCATATAGGTTTTCTGCCAGAAACTGAAGATTCAATTTCAGCATGTGTCATCCTCGTAAAGCCTAAGTCTATGTATAAAGGGAATGTGTGAGCTCATACTGCCTGTTACTACAAAAACACATGAACAGAGATAGAAAATGAATCTCTTTCTTTTATTAATTTGCAAGCAGAAAGAGATGGGGGGTGGCGGAGAGAATGGGGATGCCAGAGCCTCTAGCCACTGCAAAAGAACTCCGCATGCACCACTTTGTGTGCCTGGATTTATGTAGGTGCTGGGGACTCAAACTCAGGTCATTAAGATTTGTAGGCAAGTGCCTTAACTGCTGAGTCATCCCTCCAAACCCCAGAATTGAATCCTTAAGTTGTGTTTTTCTCAGAGAGCCTGAGAATCTTAGAAGGTTAATTAACATCTTTAAAAATAAAACGGTTAAGCACTTGCCTGTGAAGCTGGCTCAAGGCTCAATTCTCCAGGACCCACATTAGCCAGATGCACAAGAGCGGGGGCGCATGCGTCTGGAGTTCGTTTGCAGTGGCTGGAAGCCCTGGCGGGCCCATTCTCTCTCTCTCTATCTGCCTCTTTCTCTCTCTGTCACTCTCAAATAAATAGATAAATAAAAATGAACAAAGAAAAGATTCTA
This sequence comes from Dipus sagitta, assembly GCA_036346955.1. NCBI lineage: Eukaryota > Metazoa > Chordata > Mammalia > Rodentia > Dipodidae > Dipus > Dipus sagitta. The sequence continues at coordinate 122,885,751 of CM070779.1, read as the reverse complement.
AGTTATCTTAATAAAAAAAACATTTATTTATTTATTTAATAGAGAGTAAAAGAGAGATGAAGAATGAGTGTGTCAGGGCTCCCGGCGAATGGACTTCAAATACATGTGCCACTTTGTGCATCTGGCTTTCCGTGAAGACTAGGGAATTGAACCCTGGCTGTCAGGCTTTGAAAGGAAGTGTCTTTAACTGATAACCCATCTCTCCAACCCCAGATTAACATCTTAAAAACTGCCTTACACCTCATCGTCACCCAACGGATTATGTAGAAAGAAAAAAAAAAGGGAAAATAAATGTAATCAATCATTCTAGAACCTCAGACCACTAGAGAGTGGCCAGGTGGTCAGACACACTTGTGAGACCTGAGATGCTTCTGTTTCATTGACACCTCTTGCACTCTTTTCTCATCCTCTCCATAGCTGATCTCAAGCACTTCTGGAAACCATGTATCTCGTTAGCGTCTGTGGCTATCAACCAGAGACATAGGACTAGAGTGGTGGTGCTGCTAAGTAATTCAGAACAGAGAATCCATTGACCGTCGTGTGTATATCCTACGCTATTGATAGCATATTTGCGCAGGTTCCTTTCTTCATATGGAGTACAAGCATGTCTTTACAGTACAGCATAGGAAAGTGTTCTTATCCATGCCTTCTGTGCCCGATTATATGTAGGAAGCAGACACAGATTACACGGATATCGTAAAGACTGCAATAGATTTTAAAGTAGCTCAGCAAAGAAGAGACCCTTTCTCAAAGATGAGGTCCAACAGAAAGAGGCTTCATTATGTTTTCTTTTTAAAAAATATTTATTTTATTTTATTTATTTATTTGAGAGAGAGAGAGAGAAAGAGAGGGAAAGAGGCAGAAACAGGAAGAGAGAGAGAGAATGAGCACTACAGGGCATCCAGCCACTGCAAACAAACTCCAGACATATGCACCCCCTTGTAAATCTCGCTTACGTCGGTCCTGAGGAATCAAACCTGGGTCCTTTGGCTTTGCAGGCAAATGCCTTAAGTGCTAAGCCATCTCTTCAGCCCTTCATTGTGTTTTCTGTGTCTATTGATTTCTGCCTATGACAACAGGAGAACTAAAGATTCAGATGTTTAGCTTACATGTTTTCTGCAGATAGTATACATATTGACATGCGGTTATGTGAAATCATTTAATCAATGTTTCCATTTCAATATTAACTTGTTTTGTTTGCGTTGCTTTCCTAGCTGACAGGATATTTCCCAAAGGTCATGGAATTTTTTGCTTTGTTTGACAGGCTGAAGACCAAATTTTTGAATGTCAAGAGTCTGAATCTGTCTGTTGTCTGATGCCATTTAGCTTACACCTTCTTCTGAAGATTCTGTTTTTCCCAGAAAAAAAAAAAAAAAAAACTCTATTTGAAATGAAGACAGATACAGGCTTCGTCAGGTTCTTCCCCTCCGCTTCTGTGCCACTCTAGAGCGGAGATCATTACAAGGGTCAGGAGAAAAAAAATATGAGCAAAATAATAATTCTTTCATCATACAGTCCCAGATTAACAATGAGTACTGCCCAACCCTCCTTAGTATATGCAATAATGTCAAAGAGGAGGCTGCTTGGAAAGCATGGTGATGCACCCAAGGGGTATTAATGTACTAAGTGTGGGGAGGATGGAGTGGCAGGAATACTCCCCAAAGGTGTAAGCAATAATAGCATTGGCTATAGAACATTAAAGAGATAAATTAAATGAAATAAAAACATGGTCCATTTTGTTAGGAAGCATTTTATTCTAAAAAAAAAAAATATTGAAGGGCTGGAGAGACTCTTCACTGGTTAAGGCATTTCTCTGCAAAGCCTAATGACCAGGATTCAATTCCACCAGTACTCACATAAGCCAGTGCCGTGTGTTGGTTTGATTCAGGTGTCCCCCATAAACTTATTAGGTGTTCTGAATGCTAGGTTCCTGGCTGATGGAGATTTGGGACTTAACACCTCCTGGAGGTAGTTTATTGTTGGGGGCGAGCTTATGGGTGTTATAGCCAGTTTCCCCTTAACAGTTTGTGGCATATTCTCTTGTTCCTGTTGTCCACCTGATGTTGGCCAGGAAGTGATGTCCACCCTCTGCTCATGCCATCATTTTCCCTGCCATCCTGCAGCATCCCCTCAAGTCTGTAAGCCAAAGTGAACCCTTTCTTCCCAAAAGCTGCTCTTGGTTGGGTGATTTCTGTTAGCAATGCAAACTTGACTGCAACAGTAATGTTGGTACCAGGAATGGGTTTGCTGCTAGACACCTGACTGTGTGGCTTTGGCCTTTGGAGCTGATTTTCAAGAGGAATATGGACAGATTTGAAACCTTGGCCTAGAAGACACCTTGTAGCACTGTAAGTATGGCTTGGTAGACTATTCTGGTCAAAGTTGCAAGACCTGAATCCAGTAAGATCTATGGACTGTGAGGCTTGGCTTATGAGGATAAAAAGGAGCTTTGTCTGGACTTGGATCGAAGCACTTTCTGTGAGAGGCTTGCTGTTATACCCATGTCCTGAGAACTTGTGTAGGGTTACAGTGCACAGAAAAGGACTGGTGCAATACGAACTGACTACGGCAGTCAGGCACTCAAAGTGATGCATGCATCTGGAGTTTGTGGCTAGAGGCCCTGGTTCACCCATACTCTCCCCTTTCTTTCACTCTCTCTCCCTCTATTTCTATCTCTCTTTCTCCTTGCAAATAGATAAATAAAATATTTTCAAAAAAAAAAAAACCAATACTAGTTCTCAAATATTTTCCCCTGATGGCTTAGACCACACTGCCTATGCCACCTCCCTCCCTCAGGTCCCCTCACTGCTTATATCTTCCTTCTCCCTCTGCTCGACAAGATCTTACATGACCAGAGTTAGAAGATACTGTGTTTTCAGAGCTAGGCACATGTCTCAGTGGATAAGAGTGTTTTGCTGCCCAAGTATAAGGACCTGACTTCAACTGGCACCACCCATGTACAAACCCTTGGACATCTGCACATGCCTTTGGCCCCAGAGATAAGAGGAATGGAGATGGGAGGAAAGGTAAGACCCCTTGATCATCTAGGCTAACTGAAAAAATATCAGCTCCAGGTTCAATTATAGGCTGTCTCAAGGAAATTAGAAAAAAAAGAGAAAGGGGGACACCTGGTATCTTTTTCAGGACTCCATGTGTGTGTGTGTGTGTGGCAGGTGCATCTAGATCTATGCATGCATACCTCACATACACACACATATACCACATACACATATCACATATACTATACACACTAAAAACTCTTATTTCTATTTTTTTCTGGGCATACATTATACTTGATGATTCAATAATAGGTATGGAGCTATATTAAGTGGTAGTACCATCACAGTGAGATAAGCATTAGAGTATCTCTACAATAAAATGGGGGCAACAGTATAATACCCACCTCCAGTTCAAGAAATAGGTTCTCAAAACCCTTTAGTATTTGATGGGACAGCTGCGTTGTCAGGGAAGAGAGTTCGCTTTCATGTTTAAGGATGATTTCATGGTTAGGTAATTAAGGGGTAAGTGGTCTGTAAACAACTGGAATCATCCCGAGCACAGTTAATACCACCAAAAGCCCAGTGCACTAACTAACAGCTGAACTGAATATAACACAAGATTATGAGGAAAATATATACAATTTCATGACATTATTTGAGAAATATACTCCTGAGTTCATCCAGATGAAACATATTTGAGAGTAATGTGAATAGACATGTTTCATGAGTGAACAAAGGAAGAACAAAAGAAAGGAAAAATGTAGAAAAATCTTTGCATTATTTTGAGGCCAAGACTGAGTGACCTGTACATATTTGATTTTAAGAAGAAAAAACAACAAAAATAAACTTAAGATCCTTTCAAAAATGTGGTCACCTTCTTCCCAAGTTAAAAAAAAAAGTCTATTTAAATAATTGAAAATCTGAAGCGCCCAAGGCAGCATAGTCTGTGCATTGATCCAGTGAGACTCTGCACTCTACTGTAATTTGGAAGGAAGGGCTTAATCTTGAGCCTCACTATCTTTTTCTGGCCATCATATTTCAAGTATTTTTCCAGCTAATACCTACTTTTGTGCTCTTATGTGCTGGGCCACTGCCTATTCTGTGCTATTGTGCAAATGCCTAGATCTCTAGAAAAGGGCTGGCTGAGACTTGAGCAAGAAAGCTCAGGTTGCTGTTCATTCAGATGAAGCAATTCAAGTAATCAAAGGGAAGGTGTTCATGGAATCGTAGTTAATCAGCATTCGGTTCAAGTCCATTACTTGATATTATTTTGCTGTTATAAATCTAGAGCTGATTGACATGGAATGATTTAGCCACAAGAATGCAATGGTAAACAGAACCAACCCCTAACTAGCAGTTAAGACAAAACGATATATTGATTATTTGAATGTTCTTCCAAAACTGCAACTACTTCCCACGATAAGAAAGTACAGGTTTAGCCTGGTGTGGTGGTGCATGCCTGTAATCCCAGCACTTGGGAAGCAAGAGTAGTAGGATCCCCATGAGTTCAAAGCCACCCTGAGATTAGATAGTGAAAAAAAAAAAAACAAAAAAAAAAACAGTACTGGTTCAGTTAAAAGTTCTGCATTTAGGACTCATTCAAGACAAAAGTGATTCATATGGACTGTCCCAAATGTTGAATATATATTGAATATTTACTATTAAAATGAGAATGGCATTTAATTGTAGGTTTTAAGCATATAGGGTGCAATAATGTGATAATAAGACTAAACCTGCAAGCAGCATTTGAGCCTCAATCTTAAATAAGATTCATTTTGTATTATCAATTAATGCAAGTGCTGTTTAAAATCTTGACCATGGTTGTGAATACAAAGTATTTGCATGGACCCTTTAGGTCAGTGAGTTACGTCCCAAATGGGGATCAAAGATAGACTGTCCAGGTGAATGCTATATGTTCATATCCTATTTATTTTAAAGTAATTTTAAAATATCATTAGTTTTCTTTTCTAGCCCATTATAAAACATTTTAGCAAAAACAAAAAGGAATCAATATCAGAAAACAAGACAACATCCCCCTCCAAAAAAAAAAAAAAAAAAAAAAAAACAGTTCCTTTCAGATGCTAGGCTTATTTTCCCCCAGAAAGCATGGTATCCAGAAACAAATCTGCTTCCTACAGGAAAACTCAGCAACAAGGTGACTGTTAGCTGCCAAATATCCAGTTTACCCAACAGCACACCATACTTCTTTCTAAAGAAATGTTGGTCGACAAGGGGTGGGGGGGAAGCACCCTGCATAACCTTGTCCATGACAGGAAGCTCAGGGAGAAAGCTGACACCATTCCCAGCTCCAGCATGAGGCCAAAGTACAATGTCATCGATTCCTCTCACCAGTGACTGATCTGGACATGAGGGTGGGAAATGAGACTCCAGAGGAAATACCCTGGGAGTCTTCTGGGGAAAGCTTCTTTGTTCTAGAAGATTTGGGGGCCCAAGCAGTTTCTTCTTCCTCTGAATCCTGTACTGCTTAGATGAATTTCTTATGAACCAAGTACCAAAAAAATAAATAAATAAAATAAGTAGGGGGCAAAAAGGGAAGACTATTGCTCTTTGGGTGGTCATGTCATGTATGTGAAATAAGCAGTAACCTTATTACTTAAGTTAGTTGCAACCAAAGATACTCAAAAGGATGAAGACCAAAGCTGTCTAAAATTATCTCAGCTGTGGCCCTCTTGTACACAACAGGCCTGAGCAATAAGTGTGTCTAATCCCAGGCACATTGCTTAAAACCATTTTAGTGAATGCTTTCGTAAAACCCATAGCCAACATTGCTTGAAATAACAGTTGCTGAACAAGTCTGGTGTGGAGGGCAGAAGGGATTGATCAGATGTCAGTCAGCCTGAACACACAGTGAGGGCTTGAGGTAACATGGCAAGAGAATTCAGGTAGAGTGTGAGAGAATTTACTGCCATTTCCTCACACTCACCTCACCAAACTGCTTTGTGAAGCCTCCCTGGAGATAAGGTTCACATCCAAGGGATTGTATGTCACTATCAGACCACACCATCAAATCTCCCAGGATCACCTCCGAACTCTTTCCCCTTCCTATGCTAGGTAAATGTCACTACTGGAAAGCAGGTGAACATGGAACCAGCGTCTGTGTTCTTTCTTCCCTTGCCAACCAGGAATGTCCACAACAAACAGTAACCTTGAGAAAGATGTAAACCGTTGTAACTGCTGGATATTGGAAACTGCTTTCAATCGTTGGTTTTACAAGTGTACTTTCAGTGGATTACAGAGTCTTGATAGTGATGGATGACCCTGAACACGTGGGTTAACGAAATCCAAGTTTATACATATGGAAATTGAGCATCAGTAAATTAACCCAAAACAGCCAGAAACTGGAGTGTGAAGATGTCCTGTGTCCCCTGGGCTTCCTTCCAACAAAGAATGATCAAAAAAAAAAAAAAAAAAAGTCAACTTGATTCCAATACTTCTAAACTGATATCACCCAAAACAAAGTCAATGATAAGGGTCTGGAGAAATAGCTGTGTGTCAAAGGTGCTTGCCTGAAAAGCCTACTGACCCAAGTTGAATTTCCCAACCACTCACATAAAGCCAGACACACACAAAAAAAAAAAAAAAAAAAAAAAGCCACAAGTGTTGGCACTCCATCTGCAGTGGCAAAAGGCCCTGGTGTGTACATACATACACACATACACACAAATAAAAATTTATGAATGTTGCGTAAACTGAACATTACTGATTATTATGTTGTTACTAACTGGTCCCTAATGCATTGCTTTCAACTTTATATTAAGCTTAATTTTAAATCATTTATAGGAGAATTATTATGTGACCGAGATTCATGATGCTTGGCCAAAAATTAAGTCTCTATAGGGTGATCTGGAATATTGCTCACACATACTTTCTTTTTAACATACAATCTATCTTTCTAATGAATTCCTAATAGTATTTCATATTATTTTCTCACAGTATCAAAGTCAAACAACTTTGCTCTACTTCTTTCATTTAAGCATTTTTTCTAATAATAGTTGGTATGTTTTGTTATTAAAATATCAATTCATAAATTACCCTTACAGACAAGTTTTTCACTGTGGAATGTGAGGTAACAAATAATCAAGAGGAATACACTACTGGTGTGTGTGTGTGTGTAGCAATATATTAGAGTAGGAGGTATTCATATGAACTCAGTTAGGTTACCATAGACTCATATTTTGCTTTATATAGTTACAATGAAACTTTCAAGCATATGCATCTATATAGATCTGGTATAGATCTGGGCACACATAGTGCTGGCAGATAAGCAGAATTAAAAGTAATGGCATCTAGCATGGCTAATGCCCAAACCTTTATTTGTGACATACTTCTCCCCCAAAAAATTAAAAAAACACCCAAGTCTCCTTGGAAAAGTGGCTGATTCTAGGACTGGTCACAAAAGATACAAGATGAACCTAGAATGTCTTGCCATATTATAAAGTAATAAATTCTTTTTGTAAAGAGAGATCAGAAGCATTCCGCCATAATAGGGTTGCCAAGGGGACATAGAAACCAGCTGGAATCATGCTCAATGTCAAATGCAATCAAATGATCTAGAATTATAAATCAAAGTAAAGAGTTCTATTCAGAAAGTGAAAGAACAAGTAGACTAGAAGTAGAGTAGAAAAGACAAATTGTCTTACAGAAGAATTCCAAGTAATTGATAAACTCCAACCTCAAGAAGGAAGGAAATTGTGTTAGCTCCCCACTCCACAAGTGTAAGTTGAACATAGCAACTCCCTCAAGAGATAATAATATGGAAGATGGTAAAAAGATTAGTTTTACAATGAATAAACATGATAAACACTACCTCAGTCAAGCAATCAAGCTCACATTAAAAGTGTAAGTCACACGATCAAATATACCTTTGATATGACATATGATGACATTTTTCCTGTGTGTTCTTCCAGTCTCCAACTCCTTACACCCAGTCTAGTCATGACAGAAGTATCCCACAGTTACCCAACTTAAAAAGTGCAAAGAAATGCCTCATTAATACCCCTCATAACTGTCAAGGAATTAAAAACAAGAAACACCTGAGAAATTGTCATAGCCAAAAAGGAAATATGACCACTGAATGTAATGTGCATCATGGATAGGATCCTGGGACACAAAAATTGCACAACTGATAGCTAACTCCACAATGCACAATGCACATCCCCCAACAAGGAGGGTCCCTGAAGAGGGGGGAGGACAGGGAGGAAGCTAACAATGGTACCAACATGGCTGTATACACACCGTGTACATAACAAATAAAATTATTTTTAAAAAGAACATAAGATAGAAACTGAGGAAATCTGAATGAAGCTCAGATTCCAATTAATAATGGTTAGTATTGACTTAGTAGCTTTAAGAAATGTATTTTGCACAAGTACAAGATAATAAGAGAAGAATTTAAATTTGGGATATAAGAAAACTGTCTGCACTGTGTAAATTATCTATGATATAAAATTGTTCCTAAAATAAAGAAGTTTGGGATCTGGGGAGATGGATTAGTGGGTAAGAGAGTTTGCTGTGTGAGCATAAGGACCTAAGTTCAAGCCCAAGTACCCACATACAAAGGCAAGACAGGCCACCCAGGCTTGTGACTCCAGCCCTGAAAGGAGCAGGGACAGGAAGATTACTGGGGTTTCAAGGTCATCCAGTCTAACCAAAACACCAGGAGCTGGAGAATCAGTTGAAGATTCAGTCTTAGGGAAATAAGGCAGACAAACAATAGAGGAGGACACAGAATGAGCACGGGTGCCCCACACCTGCACACACATGCACACACACCACACACACACACACACACACACACACACACAATCGCTAAAAGTAAAACTAATAGTCTCATCATGTATCCACAGATAGAAACATTGTGATGCAATCTTCACCTTTTATCTATGCATATGCTTCTGTTTTTCAAGGTCATCTCATGCTGTGTGTAATTTTCACTCAATAATTAGTGAATGTATTTCCTTGTGTTATAGTTTCATATGATTTCTATTAAAGTACTTCATCTCAGCAAGAGACCATGTTATATGTTGCAATCCTTGTCCTTCCCTAATTCTATTGCACTTACTAGTAAGGAAATAAAGGGAGAGGAAAGAGTAATAAATAGCAAAATAATTGTGATGTATTTGTTTATTGTGAGAAGTAGCAAACACGATGTGCTGAGAAACAAAACACATGTTCCACCTTCACAAATGACTCTAAGTGTTCCCTAAAAGTCTTTTAATCTCACTAATGCCTGGGGTCTTCATTATTTATTCAACAGTGTCTATAATCTCTCACTATATTTTTGGGTTTTGTTTTTCAAGAGCTGGAATTCACTATGTAGTCACAAGCTGACCTAGAACTCACAGCTATCCTCCTACCTCAGTCTCCAGGACGGGCTGGGATTAAAGGTATGCATCAACACACCCAGCTAATTTTTTTAATGAAAAGACCATTTCTTAGAAAATCTTATATAATGCATATGATCAAGTATACTTAATGTGGTAAAAAGAGGCTATAGAAAATGGATGATGGATATATTTCTTCTTTGCCCTATAGCCAAAAATTGCTGATCATGTGAGACTAAAGGAATACATTATATGAAATGTTATCAAAACCTGATAGCTGGAAACAAGACAGACTTCCCACTGAAGGAGAAAGAAGGCCAGTCAATGAATGTTGTCAGGGCATTCAGTTGAATTAACCACAAGGACAAGAAGTCTAGCATAGTTGCATGGTCTTCCAAGAAAATTGATGAGGTCTTAGATGTGGACAGTGCAGTAAGGTGGGTTAGTTGGAGAGCCCTCAAAGATATTAAGGAAGCTATGTGCACATTCTGTCTCTATGATGGTTTATATTATCAAGTTGATAGGATCAAGAATCCCAGAGAAAATTTGCATCTTGAAATGCCTGTGAGGTATTATCTAGAGGAGGTTAGCCTCTTAGTATCCCTGTGAGGGAGTCCTTTTATTTTTCTTTTGGTTTTTCCAGGTAATGGTTCACTCTAGTCCAAGTTGATCTGGTACTCACTATGTAGTCTCAGGGTGGCCTTGAACTCCTGGTGATCCTCCTACCTCCCAAGTGCTAGGATTAAAGGTTGTGCCACCACCCCTGTCTGTAAGGGATTATCTTGATAGGTTACTTGAGGTGGGAAAACCCACCATAGCTGTGGACAGCACCATCCATGGGCTGGGGACCTGGGCTGTATAAAAAGAAGAGAGCTGGCTGAGCAGCATTCGTCACTCGGCTTCCTCATCATAGGCTGAATGTGACCACAGGTCTCAAGCTTCTGCCACCGTGCCTTCCCAGCCCTAGTGAACTGTATGTAACCTGTATTCTGTAAGGCAGAATACACTCTTCCTTATGTTGCTTTTTGAAATGTATTTGATCACAGCAAAGTGTAAAGTGACTAGCACAGTCACCAAGGTCATTTTCAATTTTAAGACACTGGAAATGTTTTTTTTTTTCAGTCTTATTCATGACACAATCCTGTAGATTCTTGCCTTTAAGCATAATTCCTATTTTCTGAACTGTCTTCTGTTTCACTGGTATCTTAACTGAAGAATCAATTCTATTTTCAAAAAAGCATCTATTTAGAAGACAAGTCTTGTTAGCTTGTTTGTATGCGCAGACATGTACCTCTCTAAGCATCTAATAAAAAAAAAAATGGGTCTCTGGCTGTTACTGACAAAATGCATACAAACCATCTCTGGAAGCCCAGTCTTCGATGTGAAGTCATTCCAAAAAGAAAAACTTTCGAGAAAGCAAGTCTGCAGTTCACAATCAAACTTGTGAATCTTTCCTCAAGATTTCTTCTTATTTTCTTTTCCCACAACACAACTTGAGAATGCCTTGATTTACTTAAAAATATGCACAGAGATGCCCTTTCTGATGTCCGCGTATGTGGAGTTAATCTCATCTGCAGGTGAATTCCTTCCTGGCCTTCATACTTCTGAGCACTGAAGGAGGAATTGTGCGAGTTTTCTTTCTGTAATAGTGAAGAAACTGTTGTCCACAAGAGAACCTCTGCCCACCTGGATTTCTTTCTTCTGACAGAACTGCCTGCTGTGTGTCGGGGAGTGTTTGTTTCTGATCCCCTTGCAGGACAAAATGAGATAATCCTAAACTAGATTGCAAGAAACATTCCACGCAGGTGAGACAAGGTTGGAGAAAATGAGGGAGAGGACTTAAGCCAGCGTTAAGAACATTTGGTCCACCACAAGAGTATGGAAGGTGGGTGTCACGCTCCATGAGAATGGCTATTCTCCCTGTAGATCTTCAGTTTCAAAACACACACACACACACACACACACACACACACACACACACTTCACGAGGCACAAAAGGCATGTATAGGCAAGTGCCACCCTTCCAACCTGCAGAGCATGCAAGGGCTGCGGGGAGCCCAGTGCACAGGGATAGAGGGGCTATCTGGCGGCTCTCACCTGCAGGGACAATGTGGATGTGATGCACGACAGTGTGGAAGGTGTTGAGAAGCAATTCCTTGCATGCTGTTAGTGATGTTAAAAATGCAGCATCATTCTCTCCTCCCAGCTCTTCTCCTTTGGCCAAAAGGCAGACTTGGGGCGTGGGGAACCTAGAGGAGCAGTAAGGCAGTCTTCAGGAGCCCGGGAGCGCCCTCTCTCCACGCCCCCTCCTTCCTAGGTCCTAATCATTGTCCCAGCTCCAATGGGCCCAAGAGCGCCTTCACGCATTTCCTCTTCCATTCACTCCAGCGTGGAGGTGAAGGGGGGAAAAAAAAAACTCTAAAAATAAACTGTTAGCATCTTAAGAAGAGATAAGGCTTAGCTTCCTCCCCCACTCCTCTCGACTCCTGCCCTCCTCTCCCGCCCCTCCGCCCCCTCCCCCCACGGGGCACATGTCTGCTTCTTACAACACCGAGGCACATGGTTCCACTTAGGCTCCGAACCTCATCGGGGACCAAGAGGAGGAAATCCAACCTCAGTGGGACGCTCCGCGCAGAGCCACCTCCAGCGCGGGGAGGCCGGGGGGACTGCAGCAGCGAGATGAAGGGCTAGAACCGAGGGGATCGCTGCTCATGCGGTGAGAGGCACAGAGCGAGCGCCGGCTCTGGCGGCGGTGGCGGCCGCGGCTAGGGCGCACGGAGGCTGGGCACGACCCGATCCGGGTGGACCCCGCGGCGCCCCCCGCAGCGCCCGCCGGGCCGCCCCCGCGCGCGCGCGCCGAGCATCCCTTGCCCGCCTTACTGCAACTTGCTGCAGTGTTTGAAAGAGTAGTAAGGAGCGCATGGAGGTGGGGCCGGGGAAAGACCAGGCGGAGCGGTTGGAGAGGGGTGCGCGCGGATGGGGGTGGGGAGACGTGGATGGGGACCACCGGTGGGGTGGGGAAGGGCTGGCCCCTGGGGAGGGATGCATGACATCTAGGACAGAGACAGAGAAAGATAGAAAGAAGAAAAAAAAAAAAAGAAGGGGTAACCCCAGCGCTTACACATGTCACATGTGCTTTTTTTTTTTTTCTTTTCTTTTTTTTTTTTTTTTTAAGACGGCCCGGAGCGCCTGCGAGCTGGATCGGGTGGAGGATGCTGCGGCAGGTGCTTCGCAGAGGGCTCCAGACATTCTGCCACAGGCTGGGCTTGTGCGTGAGCCGGCACCCGGTCTTTTTCCTCACCGTGCCCGCAGTCCTGACCATCACCTTCGGCCTCAGCGCGCTCAACCGCTTCCAACCCGAGGGCGACCTGGAGCGCCTGGTTGCTCCCAGCCACAGTCTGGCCAAGATCGAGCGCAGCCTAGCCAGCAGTCTTTTCCCCCTGGACCAGTGCAAAAGCCAGCTCTATTCGGACTTACACACCCCTGGGAGGTATGGCAGGGTGATCCTCCTCTCCCCACCCGGGGACAATATTTTGCTCCAGGCTGAGGGGATCCTGCAGACCCACCGAGCCGTGCTGGAAATGAAGGTGAACCACAGGGGCTATAATTATACTTTTTCCCATCTGTGTGTGTTGAGAAATCAGGATAAGAAATGCGTGCTGGATGATATTATCTCAGTACTAGAGGATCTCAGGCAGGCTGCCGTCTCCAATAAGACAACAGCCAGGGTTCAAGTGAGGTATCCCAACACTAAATTAAAGGTATGCTCCTCCTGCATGCTTCTGCCACTTAAAGAGGCAGCTCTTCATTTCTTGCCCTAAACAAGCAAAGAAAATGCAGAGGTCTCATCCTTAAGACTCGGAAACTGACGCTTCTTCCATTTCTGGGCGGGCGGGGGAAATGTTGGGCAACTGAATGGTATGACTAGATATTAAGAATGCCAAAGCCAAATCAAACAAATGCCAAAAAAAAAAAAAAAATGAAAAAGAAAAAAAGTTTCTGAGACCCTGCAATTACATCTTTGTTCAGGGTTAATAAATCAGTGAATGAAAGGGGAGGGGGAATCCTAAACAACTGGGGGATTTCTTTTCATGATGGGGCTCAATGTATTTCTTATTACTGATTACACATCTTCCTGGTGCCATACCCACATTTTCACATCTTCCGCCTGGCTTGATTTTTGTCATGGAGGGAGTTGGAATTTCCGTGCCCCTGTGTGTGTGTGTGTGTGTGTGTGTGTGTGTGTGTGTGCCCGCCCGTGGGTTGTGAAATCTTGTAGGGGCTCTAGGAATTATGTTTTTGCGTGTTTACACAGCCAAAGCAAAGCAGGAATTGTGTAGGGGTAAAAAAGAAAAATAGGACTGTGCATTCAAGTGATACATTAGTTGCTCATAAAAGAATCCAACCCAGAGCAAGATTGGTTAAAACAGCCCAATAAGAAGAGAAAAGGGGGAAAAAAAAATCCCACAATCAGCAAAAATTCTAAAGAATAAATATTTCAGCATCGAATGTACCAAGCTGTTTGCATTCTCCGGTTAAAATTTTGACACTCGGGTGACATTTTTTTAACTCATTCTACACTGTCAAGATTGTGCTCCTACAGCCAACAAGGTGAGGTACGCAGTCCCCAGGAAGCTGAAGTTTCAGGGACAAATGTGACTTGTGAAAGAGCCACTGCGCCATTGTGCGCTCAGGGGCTGCACAGAGTAGAACTCCCAAGACAGGTGTCCCCCCCCCCCAAAAAAACAAGAAAAAGAAAGTGCCCATTCCTGAAACGTGTGCTTCTGTGGAGATTGTGGGACAGGAAGGGCCCCAATCTCAGTAAATGAACTGCCAACCACAGAAAAAAAAATCACCAAGTCCCACTCATTTATGTATTTTTATTTATTTAACAGAGCTAGCATATGCACATAGTTAGAAATAACTTCAGCATGATTCTTCCTCTCAAAAAAAAAAAATCCCCTTTTCATGAATTTGAGGAGGATTTAGCACAGTTAGAAACTAGAGGCTCCTTAGAAAACCTCCTAACCTGCGGCATCCTCTGAACGTGGTCCCTTCTTTAAGTGGATCCAGAGGCTGATGCGGGTCTCACTTTTACCCATCTCAGTGGGCCTGTGAGGTTCAGTGAAAGCAGACCAGTGATTGATCCTTCAGCCGTATCTAGGTCGAGAGTTTTCCTGCTTCATACCTGCTGGTGGGAGTATGAGGGGCATTTTGGGTGGGGAGCATGCTTCTCATTCCCCCCGCATCTGTTGCCAACACCATTCCTGCTTGCTAAGGAAAGGATGTGGTGGAGAGGTTGTCTTCCTAGCCTACAGTCTGAACTAAGTCCCTTGAGAGGTCAACCATCCACAGTAAAGTTTGGAAACTGTCACACTCACGCTTCAGCCCATTTTCCTGTGGAGTCAAGTTCTCAGCTCGCTGATGAGCATAATTGATTGGGGCCTCCATTGTCTTCACTCAGCAGCTCTCTCCAAGAGAAAGAGCTGGGTCCACTGGGTGACTGTGGACATTTTGTTTATCTGGCAATATCATTCAGATAGTTGCAATGCAAAATCTATTTATTGATTCACTTAATAACCGTGGGTTGTGTCCGTGTGGCTCCCTGGTACACGGGAGAGAAATCAGTGCGAGGAAAGTGAGGTTCTTACGTCCACGGAGTTTCAAAGGACTAAGTCAGCTGCTACAGCAACAGTTTCTACAAGCAGGGACTCGGCGGCCCTTGGGTGCAGCACTTGAGCCAACACCAGGCTGGCCCTGTCATAGATGTTCCACCTGCACTTTCTGACTGACTGATGGGTTGATAAGTATATTGCCAGGAAGTGGTGGGTAACCATAAAGAAATGGAGAAACAATTAATAAACTTTCCCGAGTACTAGTTGTATTAGCCCATTACCCATAATACACACGGGCTAAAGTCGGGATTTTACTAAATTCTCAGATTGGTCTTTTCTCAAATGAGCTGATCTGACCCTTTCTGTAAGGCAGTCCTGGGTGGTCTTGAGCTATCTTGGGGTAAGTGAGCCTTTTGTGATATTCTGAGAGCAAAAAGCCATCTCAGTGTCAGTAGTGATCTCACACATGTTCATGAGGTATAAAATAAAATTTCAGAAGAACCAAGGATGTCTAGAGTTCTGCCAGTGGGACTCCAGAGGCTTCCAGGATTGAAACTGCATGGCACAGAGCAAAGTGAGATGACCTTTTGTTTTGATTATGTGTTATTTTGAGATGATTTTAATTCACGTGTGACCAAGTGTGTCTCTACGATGTAGATGCTTAACTGAAGTTTGATAATTTCCAGTACCTGGGATGTGAGGGTAAACTTAAAATGGATATACTTTTTAGCTCTAAATCATTTTGATTTCCTCTACCATACATGGATTACTGTTTGTTTTTTTTTCAATACGGAAAATTTTAGCGCCATAAATTCTATTAGTAGATGAGAATCAGAAGTTAAAGGAAATGTCAAAGTGACTAGTAGCGGCTGGAGGATATGAGTGACAGCCACTTGGCCTGAAAGAAGAGGTAGGTGAGGGCTGCAAGGTGAGAGGAACACATGTAAGCACCGAGTGACTGACAGAAATGGTCTGATGGTCAGGTTAGGACCATCACAATGCCGTGTAACAAATACTAAAACAATCAAGGAGTCTTGAGACAATGAAGGTTTAGGACTTCCAATGAACATGAGTGTTTTGCAAAGGTGAAGCTTGACAATCAGGGCCATATTAAGTTGCTTTCCATGGAAAAGAAACATCTACCCGAAAAACTACATAAACATCCTGTGAAAGCAAAATCATAAACTGGCTTAGAATACTACAGAAGAAATGGAACCTATACAGGTTTTGAAAATCTGAAATTCCTGTATCTATACAATATGAATTCTACAATTTAGCCTTCTTCATGATCTTTATGTTGCATCCTTGATGGGGCACAATGGCCACATCTCATTCCTTTTGTACTATTCACTTCCCTCTGCCCCAAACTTGTCTAGTTCTATGTAAACAGTATACAGGACAAACACTCATGACTAATTGATACATTTATTCTGCAATATCATAAAACTACTATCAAATTATGAACCCCCATGGCATGCATTTATTCTAAACTTATTCTCATATTCTTCATATTTCTCCAGAGTGCTTTTTAACTCAATTTAGTTTAAGGAATGTAACAATTCTCATATGCCCCCAGTTCTTAGTAAAAGTAGGTCTAGACAAAGCAGATTCATGTGGTGCTTAGAAACAGTTTGATTGTAAGTCTAGATCCCAACATCCTAAAATGAAGCAAATTTGATTTCCCTGCAGCCTGTCCCTCCCAATAAATTCCGCTAGTTACCTCTGAGCGCATTTTTAAGTCACTATGTGCATCATCAATCGTATTTGAGAAGAGGAGCCAAGATACAGATACACTTTCCCGCTTATTAAAAGAAAGCTGTTTCTTTGAGCTAATTTCGAGAGCATATCTATGTTTAGAAGATATTACAGTTATTTCATTCCACACAGCTCAATGAAAGGGCAACTTGAGCCAACTTGAAAAGTGAAAACCTGAATTATCTTTAGAGGTTTCCAATATCAGTTATTCTATAGACTTCTTTTTTAAAAAATTATTCTAAAACCTCTTAGGATACATATGCCAAGATCTTCTCAGATACTGTGACTTAAGCTCACCTTTTTGATTCCTAGTAGAGGAAAACATTATGACTCTATTACATATTATGACTGTAACATTCAGTTTGTATCCTAAGTGGTTCCATATGTTTTATGCCTACACAAAAAGTCCTCAGATGTGTGGTTTAATTTATATAAGCTGATGAATCAAGGTACTATTTTTAGAACCATTATATAGGGAAAGACCAAGGAAGACACTTAAGTGATTTCCATGAGGTCACCAAGCTAGCATGTGTCCCACTTCAGATTTAAATTTCAGAAATGCCAAGTTCTTAAACTTTTATTTTTAATTCTAATATTTTATAGGTCCTATCAGTACCTATATTACCTCTCTGTAATGAAAGCTTTTCTAGTTTAAAAAAAAAAAAAGAGTAGGACCATACTTCCTAAGTAGCTACTATTTTTCCTATGATGCCTCTTGCTTCCCCAGAGTGACTGGCTCCTAAGAGACGGCGAACAGTGATATCTCCAGTTCACTCAAACAACTACCATCTATCTAAAGTGTCACATGCTACAAATTTAGAAAAGTCTTCCTTGGCACATGGTTTCAATTTTAATATCATTTGCCGTCAACTCAGAAGAAACTAGGGTCAGGCTCTGGGATCAGCTTGAAGTGAGAAACCTGAATGCATCCCAAGGTTTAGAGCCAGGGGCTTAGGTGCCAACGCAAGCTTGGGACATTTCTGGCTTTCACTGGCAGCAAGAGAGAATTGATGAGCTAGCATGGGCTAGTGCTCAGCATTTTAAAATTGAGAACTATTTAGGAGACCTGGGTTCTGACTTAATTCTTTAAAGACCAGTTGTGTGACAGACTGGTCTCACCACCAATTTGGGTGTCAGTTTCATCTCAGAAATTGACAGAACCAGGCCACGAAATTGTAGGAATTCTTGTCAGCCAACAGAAGTTCTTGTTATTGTTATGTAACATCCTTCTATGTCATAGATAAGTATTATCACAGGTTTGCAGTAGATTTGAATGATGCTATTAAAATGCATGTATGATGGGGTTTGGGAGATGCGTTGGGGGGGGGCATTAAGAGTACTTGTTTTTGTAAGTGCAAGGACATTAATTTGCTCCCTAGACCCCATGTAGAAATCTGGGTGTGGCTATGCATGTCTGTAAGCCCAATGATGAAGAGAGCAGATACAGATGCTGGGGCTTCCTGGCCATCCAGTCTAAACAAAAGACAGTGAGCTCCAGGTTCCATGAGAGACCTTGTGTCCATGAAATAAAGCATTAAGCAATGGAGGAAGACACTCAATGTACTCTTCTGGCCTCTGCAAAGGTGTGCACAGGCGACTTGTGTCTGTACATGCATGCATATATCACATATTCATACACCACACATACACCCCCCCAAAAGCATGAATCACAGGGGCCTAACTAAATTATTATATATATAATCTCTTGGCCACCATACCAGGGATTAATTTGTTCATTAAATTTTTCAAAGTGTGGTAGTGGCATTTAGGCCATAGCTTCTTCTCCTGGGCTCCAGCAAAGACCTACTTGAAAGCAAATTAAGTGGTTTTATAAGTATTTACCTATGCATCTTATAGTTTTGTTGGAATTAAAGAATTAAGGGAAATTTCAGTTAAAAAAAAAAACACCAGAAATAATTTCCTAAAATCTTCTTCCCATTTCCCTACCCTCAGCTGATATGATGATTGTTTCCTTAATGGTTTAGGACCACAAAGGCACAGGACAGAAGTGGGGAGTCTAAGTCAGAGAGACATCTCTAAGATTGTGAAAATGTATAAAGGAACAAATGACCTCCCCAGCCCCTGAAACAACACTTCTTTGGCCACCTTAAGGAACAATTCACTGTAACAGAAGTTTTATGTGTGTGTGTGTGTGTGTGTGTGTGTGTGTGTGTAATTCAAGAGTATTATGCCTGATGCAATCTTTGTGAATCGCTCTTCAAAATTTGCACAATATCTTACATTTTAACCCATTGGCTATTATTACACCCTTGATTGAACCACATTGCTTTTAGTTCAGATTTAGAGTTGATCAGCATATGCTCAGGACTATTTCAGTGAGGTCCAGACATTTCTGCATATGTTCGATTTTTAAAGAAGAAATCTGGATATTTCGAGAATGCTATGGATTACACAACACTTCAATTTTCTCTCTCTCTCTCTGTCTCTCTCCGTGTGTGTGTGTGTGTGTGTGTGTGTGTGTGTGTGTGTTGTGTGTCACACACATGCACTGGAGTTAGAGAAGTTCCTATATTAGACTTAAGGTGAGCCTTGGTATTTTTAATTCATGACTTGAGTTCAAAATAGCATATTTTGCTTCAGATAAAAAATATCATGAACATACCTGAGTGAAACCACTCTCCATTGAGATATCTGGTAGAAACACTTAGGAAATGTGTGGCAAACTATCCTGGGGATGTTCTGCATGGAAAACCCTCACCTTTATGATATTTACTTGGGCCAATTGCTTGGATAAATGTAGGAGTGATTAGTGCCATTCTATATTTTGCAAAGACGTCAAAATTAAATCTAACTTATCCTTTAAAGAACAGGACTTTTTAAGTTCTGCTGCAATGATTTAACAATAGTGGTGATGCTAAGTACCTGTTAACCCAATTGTTAATATTATCTGGGAACATAACATACAGGAACCATACACAGAAACAAGAATATTTGTGGGTGAAAGGGCAAAACAGAATTACAGTGGGAGCGGGCCTTTAAAGTGGCATGGTAGTCCACATGTTTTTAGACAGGATTATTAAAACAGCATTGTTTATTGAAATCAAAGCTCATTCTTTGTCATTCTGAGGAATTCAGAGCCTCTGAAAGGAACCTAATGAGCAGCACTCAGAATTGAAGGAGAGGTTTAGGTAAAGGGTTTGTATGGGAATAGTCCGTGTTTCTTCTCAGCAGTTTCTCTCCCAATGTGAAGAGGCCTCGCCTATGTTCCTCTATTTTTTCCTTGCTGTCTCAAAAGCTATAAGCAGAGCCCACTGTATCTGTGGATTCAACCAACCACTGATGAAAAATGTTGGAGAAATAAATTGCATCTGTACGAAATACGTACAGACTTTAAAAAATATTTCATCATTTATGAAACAATACAGTATTAACTATTTATATAGTATTTATATTGTAATATTTATAAGTGCTCCTGGAGTTATTTAAACTTTATAAAATTGCCCACAGATTATGTGAAAATGCTATGACATTTATATAAGGAACTTGTGCATTATGGATTTGGCTACTAGCAACGGGGTCTTGGAGATGATAATTTTGGGGATAGTAAGGGAATACTATATACACTCCAAGTTCTCAGAGTGCAGATATAGGAATTTATAGCAAATACATGTTTGAACAGATATTTAGCATTTGCCCTCAAAAACTGACAACTCCTTTGAGTGATCCGGCCTCTTTAATGCTTGGAAAAGAGTATTCAGTTCAGACTGTCAATACAGACTACACTAATGTGGATGGACATGGTACACATTATATCATATGGATGAGATTCAAAGACATTCTGGTATGGATTTTAGGTAACTATTGGGTCTGTTCTATGTTGAACATTGTGTTGCCCACTGAAGTTTCAGTGGGAAATCGATCAGATGTGGTCCTTGCTTCTTGGGAGAGGAAAGAAAAACACACATAAAGTTTATGATTACAGATGACCATGAATGAAAATATATGGCCCTGTGAGAATATATATCATGTCTTGTGGTGTTGAAAGCTGCTCTCTTGTGGAAGTAACTGGGAGCTGAGATTGAAGGATGAGAGGGAGTTAACATAAAAGGCTGAATTATATTGGAAAAGACAAGAGCTTGGTGGGGAAGCTATCATGCCTTAGGAGTATTGAACAAAAGCCACTGGAAATGGAAGTTAAAGAATGGCAGAAATAAGGAGGCTAGGGCCATGTTATGAGTCAAAGTATATAACATAATCTAGACAGGATTTGTAGACCCCGGCAATGCAGGCTACCTTTATTAATGCCATAATTCTGGACATATTTTAATTTCTTTGTAACTCAGGTTTCTCAGAACAACCTATCCTTATAGTACTGAGTGCATTAAAATGTGGTCAGAACTCCTAAACTCACTGGGGATGTTGGGAAGATGCATCATTTGCTTCAGAGGTCTGGAGTGGGCATGGATTGTGCATTCTTTGTTGATTTCCAAATGATGCTGATGTCTCCTTTTCAAAAATCACAGTCCAAGTAGGAAGGGTGAATGACAGAAAGGCACTTAGAACAGTGGTGGCTCTTGGAAAATTAGTAACCAGTGCTGGTGACCAGCCCCTTGAGCACTGGCAATCATCCCTTATCCAGAAAACTTCTTGAAATGGCTAAGTAATTTTCTTGAGGAGGTAGGATCAAATGCAAAAAGAAACATCCTCGTTAGCGCAACTGAAAATCTCTCTCCATGGCTGTAATCGTCACCATTTCCTTAGTAAAGGGCCCTGCGCGTTTTATACTAGAATGCTGGAGTTACCTCAGTCTCAAAGTGACCTTCTTTTCTGAGAACAGGAAAAACTAGAAAATGAAGGCGTCAGCTCTAGGTCTGTGTGTGCCACCGGTCTAGAAATATCATGGAGTTGTATTTTCATCATGTTCTCAACCCAGCTAGCCTTGACCACTTTCTCCATCTTCTTTTCTTTTGTGATATTATTATTCTCTGCACATTCCTGTAGTGCTTCCCATCCTGTTTCTCATGAATTATGATATTTCATTGTCTGTTCCCTCAGTTTTCTTCTATCCTTGGAGTTGCTATATTCTTTCATGTCTATGATTCTTGAAATCAAATATCCATCCTAACTCAGACTCAGGCATTCAGCCTTTTGTGATTAACTCCTCCGTATCCCCACCCCACCTAATCAAGTTCTATACTTAGTAATATCTGATTAATTGCCAGAACCTTATGACTCTACATTAGTAGTTCTCAGAGTATTTATGTTCATCCCAGAGGATACTGAGAACATACTAGAAATCTCTATTTGCAGACATAATTCTGGATTTGCAGAAGCTCTGGATGTGGAGCTCAAAAATCCCTTAAGAACCACTCCTCTATAGCTATTGGTCTTTACAGGGTGTAGTGACATTGACAGAGCTTTAAAAATAGTATATGGAGCTGGGCGTGGTGGCTCACACCTTTAATCCCAGCACTCGGGAAGCAGAGGTAGGAGGATCACTGAGAGTTCGAGGCCACCCTGAGACTACATAGTGAATTCCAGGTCAGCCTGGACTAGAGTGAGACCCTACCTCAAATATAATACTGTACGGGGGGGGGAGGGCTGGAGAGGTATCTCAGTGGCTAAGGTGCTTACCTGCCAAGCCTAAGGGCCCAGGTTCTAGTCTCCCATGTAAGCCAGACACACAAGGTGACACAAGTGTGCAAGGTCACACATGCACACCAGGTGGCATGCACATCTGTAGTTCAATTGCAGTGAGTAGAGGCCCTGGTGTGCCACTTCTCTCTCTCTCTCTTTCTAATAAATAAAATATTTAAAAAAATAAAAAATAACAACAATAAAAGGGCTGGAGAGATGGCTTAGCAGTTAAGGTGCTTGCCTGCAAAGCCTAAGTACCCAGGTTCAACTCTCCAGGTCCCACATTAGCCAGATGCACATTGTGGAACATGCATCTGGAGTTCATTTGCAGTGGCTAGAGGCCCTAGAGTGCCCATTCTCTCTCTCTCCTCTCTCTCTCTCTCCCCTCTGTATCTAATAAATTAAAAAATAAAAATAAAAAAAGAAATTTTTCATGACTCTACCTTTCGCCTATATTAAGTCGTACCTACTTGAACTCCATCTGTGCTTTCTTATGATAATTTATCACACAGTCTATCCTATGTAACGCAAGCAAGCACATCTCTTTATTACATTCCCCTTAACTAACCCATCCCAAAGCTTACTATTATAAAAGAGGTCAAAACTCCCATTCATGATCACTGAGAGATTTTCTCAGCTGAGCTTCCAACCCTGCTTGTCCTTTCACGTCATAGTGTATCATACAAACCAAAGCAAATACACTCTGGATGCTTCTGTTTTCTTACATTCACACTGTTCCCCTTACTTGGAATGTCTTTCACACTTGTCATAATTAAACATTTGTCTGAAAAGCTGTGATCTCCCAAGCCATTTTCTCCACAGAATGTTTCTAAGACCTTCAGAAACAGAAGTCACTTTCTATCATGCACGTTGGACAGTTCTCATCTCTGTCTAACTTTATTACAGGTTTGTAGTGACTCTCTGCTAAAATACAACCGCATGTGCCTAATGAACTAATAGGGTCAGTGGCCTTCTTTATAGAAATTTATTGCCTGTAAGCATCTAGCTGACAAAGGAAGTTTGTGGGGTCAGTCCTTGAAGAAAGTTGTAGGGGAATAAGACAAACGCTCGCTTAGTCCACGCAAATGTCCTGTACCCTACAGAGAGAGAGCTCTATGGAAACACACTGAAAGGTGCTCCCATGGGTGATCCTAAGATATTGGAAACAGTCACATAGCACTGGCATTGGGAAAGAAAGGACCACCAGAGCAAAGAAGAAAGAGAAACACTTTGCCTACATGAACACAGGTTGCATCCACGTGCTCCACCTCGGGAGAGGCTGCGTAGAGTATAGCATAGCCAGGACATCAGGGACCATTGCCAAATTTATCCAAAAAAAATTTTAAAAAAAGTAAAACTGAGAGCTGAGTAAGTTTAACTTACAATTTAGTAAGAATATGTAATAGATACTGCATTATTTGTTTATCTGCAGTCCAAATTTAGTGAGATGTTCTATATGTGACCTGGTCATTCAGGTACCAAGAGAATGCATAGAATCACATCTGGAGACTTCAGCAGAGGCTGTAAGCACCAATTCTGATGTCCTGTCCATGGTCACTGGCCAAGGAACTAGAAAGGTGGACAAGGAAAGGAAGACAAGTTGAATGCTAATAAAAGATATGAGAAGGACACCCACCCATAAATGTACAGACAATGGTTTGCAAGGACTAGATTCCTCAAGTGGAGAAGTGACTAGGTGAAATTTCAGTTACTGTTAACATGATCTCATTTGCATACTCTGGCCTTAGACACCCAAGTTTCATTGATTTCATTAATAGTTCTGGGTATATACTAGATGGATGAGGATTACATTTAGCCAAAATTTCTTTTGTTTTATATTTTTAACTAAGAGAAAATAAAAAAAGAACTAAAAGAAAATGTATATCAAGGCAAAAATATAAGTATATATAGGTAAAATTGGTTAGGATAGAAATATCCCAAGCTACAAACCTGAACTCTCATATAAAATAAGGTATCTGTTCCACGTATGGAACATTTAAAAATATTTTTGTTTGCAAACAGAGAGAGATGGAGAGAAGAAAGATAAACAGAGAGAATGAGCATGCCAGGGCAGATGCTGCAAATGAATCCCAGATGCATCTTTGTGTGTGGGCACTGGAGAATTGAACCCAGGTTGTTAGGCTTTGTAGCAAGTGCCTTAACTACTGAGACATCTCTCCAGCCCTGGGACATTTTATTAAAAACAAAGACGAAAGGCTGGGGGACTGGCTCAGTCTGCAAAGCACTTGCCATGCAAAATGCAAGATAAGTGTAGTGGCGCATCCATAGTGAGGCAGAAATAGGAGTATCTCCAAGGACTGTGGGCTAACTGGACTTGCCACATCAGTGAGCTCTGATTTCAGTGAGAGACCCTATCTGAAAAATAAAAGTGGAAAGCAATTGAAGGAGACATTAAACAGTGACCTCTGGCTTCCACACACATATTCACACTCATGTATATCCATGTATGTATACCCACATGCATATGAACAACTATACACATGCCACATGCACATGCAAAAATAGATGAAGCATGCTATTAACATTTTACAATCGGCTGGAGGGATGTCTTAGCAGTTAAGGTGCCTGCCTGCAAAGCCAAAGGACCTAGGTTCAATTCCCCAGGACCCACATAAGCCAGATGTACAAAGTGGCACATGCATCTGGAGTTCATTTGCAGTAGCTGGAAATCCTGGTGTGCCCATTCTCAACCCCCCTCTGCCACTTTCATGCTCTCAAATAAGTAAATACAATTAAAATACTAAAAAAATCATTTTACAATAGACATATATATGTATATATATATACTATATATATATATATATATATATATATATATATATATATATATATATATATATAATGCTATTAATAATCTGCCTAACTTTCTTTCATGCTGACAAACCTCTTAAGGATAGGAATCATATTGTGTTCACAAAGGTGGTTTCTCTGTATTACTAAAATAATCTTCCTTATAGGAAAGCCTTCAGCCAAAATGAAATGGCTGCAACTGTACCTTTTCTGAAGGGGAGAATCACAATTGTCATTTGAGTTGCTTGGTTCCGTGTGGCATTCTCTTCACCACACTTGCCCGCTGAGTGGTAAACACAGTCCTGTACCCTAACAGTCCATGCGCAGCTCTCTCTAATCCAGCCCTCAAGGGAGAAACCTCGCATGCCATTTCTGCCTCCCCGTGAATGAAGTCCTCCTTTAGGGTATGATCTCCGTAGCACAGTGATTCGGATAGATGAGGCATAACCTGCCTAGAAGGTCACAAGTAGAGGGGCTATAGGATAAGTGGAAGTGGGGACAGCCACCCCGCTAGATAGAGCTCCCTGGGGACCCTAGAGAAGCTCCGGCTCTGAACTAGTTTAATGACCCCTTTTCATAGATAGCACACTTCTCTCTAAGGGAATAACATAAAACCAAAATTAGCAGCTTGACACCTATTTTCATTTTTTTTTTCCCAAGCATTTTTACCTTGGGGATTGTTTTTAAGAAACTGTATTCCTTCTAGGCTGTGAAACTTGGGACACGTTTATTAGCAAGTTACATCTTATCAGAACGCCTCTTCCTGAAACATGTTCAAGTTTTATTCTTCTTGAACTAGTCTGTCTTACACAGTTATGATATCTTACTTATCTGCCTGCTGATACAAAGATATTTTGGTAACTAATAACCACAATGATAAACAGTCTTCACCTTCCAATTTTCCTTGGGCCACCCTGACAACACACTGCATTCTTTAGCAATCTGTCTCTCTTAGCCCAGAGTAACAACTGCTTTTATTGAGGTGGACCTTGTGTTTTCATGGATTAATTTTCAGAAAAGGGAGTAGTTTCTTTGTTTGTTTCTTTGTTTGTGGTAGCAACTCATGTAGTACAGTCTGGCCTCAACTTGTTATGTACCCAGGGATAACTGAAATTCTGACCCTGTCTCCACAGCACTGAGATGATAGGTGTGCCACCGTGCCCAGTCTATTTTATCTTTAATAATGTGAAAAGAAACAATAAATAGAGAAAAAGAGACAGCTCTATATTTAAATCTAATTTTACCATTTACTTGTGTGACTCTTCATGTGTCACTTAACATCTTTATCCCTTAGCTCTTCTGCATAAAAATTACTTTTGTTGGGCTAGAGAGATTGCTCAGTGGTTAAAGTGCTTGCCTGCAAAGCCTAAGGACCCAGGTTTGATTCCCCAGTACCCACGTAAAGCCAGATGCACAAAGCGGTGCATGCATCTGGAGTTCATTTGAAGTGGCTAGAGGCCCTGGCATGTCCATTTTCTCCCTCCCCCCTTTGTCTGTCTCTCTCTGCTTGCAAATAAATAAAAATAAAAATATCAAAAAAATGAATCATGCCCAAGATTGAACTTCTAGGAGTAGCTTGTGGCTTACGGAGACAAGAAGTAGTTTTCACTGTCTTTCACTTGGTGTAACTCAAAGTGTCTCTAAAGACACACTTCAGGAGCTTTCCAGTTACATGATGTTCAGAAACTCTCCTCTAGGTATGTCCAGCTAGGTGAAAAAAACTGAGCACTTGTATTTTGAAACCACTCAGTGCTTCCAGTGAACAATACTAGATGACCTCAGGCTTGAAAAACAAGCCATTTTACCTAGCTCTTTTGCAAACAAGATGAAAAGATTAGTCAGGACCCAGGCTATAACCCCTAAAACTCAATTTTCTTTTCAGTTTAGGGTGCCAAATAACAGACTACATGTGTTGACTCCGAGTATCATTTCCTTCCATGAGAACTGTGTAGCTAAAAGAAGCAACATTACCCTCTTTTGTGCTTCCCTAATTTGTAATTGAGCCAAAAATATGATGCATTCATCAATCTGCTATGCTCCAAAGATGTCCTGAACTTCTCATCATTGGAAAAATATATCATTTGATACGTTTGTACCACTTAATACATTTGTACACAGAAATTATTTTTTAAAAAGCTGTAGGCATATGATAAGCATGTATTATTATGGTGATATAGCCAACACGTAATAAATCTTGATAGCTAAAAACAATTAAAACTTGAACTAGATCTTATTAGCTTCCTGATTCCCAAGAAGATAACCTGAAATATACGTGTCCTAAGATGGCCAGAGTTGACTGCTTTGAAACAAATTCACTAATGATATCCATAGCTAGTCTATGTTTCGGATACCCATTTAGTAAGAAATAAATAAATATGAGTAAAATGAATGAATGATCAGGAAAATTAACTCTGGCTTTTGAAAAAATATTTTTTATTTATTTGAGAGAGAGAGAAAAAAAAAGGCAGGCAGATAGAGAGAGAGAGAGAGAGTGAATGGACATGTCAGGGCCTCCAGCCACTGCAAACAAACTTGACACATGTGCCACCTTGTGCATCTGGTGCACATGGTTATTGGGGAATTGAATCCGGGTCCTTAGGCTTTCAGGCAAGCGCCTTAACTGCGAAGCCATCTCTCCAGCACAACTCTGGCTTTAAAGAAAAAACATCTTTGTTCATTTTCAAGCAGAGAGAGAAAGAGAGAATGAGAATATGGATGCGCCACTTTGTGCTTCTGGCTTTACATGGATACTGGGGAATCAAACCCAGACCCTTAGGCTTTGCAGGCAAATGCCTTAAGTGATGAGCCATCTCTCCAGCCCCCAACTCTGGCTTTTTAACTATTATTTTTAAACACAAAAAGCAATACTGCAAGTTTTAATTTAAGTAAGACCTAAGTGCTAAAAATATTCAGTCAAACTGAACATCTTTTTCTCTTGACCTGTGAAAATTATAATTCTTTTCTAGATGCATCTACTGATTTTTGCAGCTGTCCAATGTATTACTCATACATATAGGCATCCTGACTTCCCTAGCAGGATCATTGTGGAAAGTCAATCTATATTAAAACAGCATTAACACGATGTGTAATTAAAGAAAAGGTATGCTTATTAAAATATAATGAATATTTAAAGTGGTTCCAGCTACATAGGAGCCATAACAATCCAAGTACCCTTCTTGGATCACTGGAAAGCTTTCCTATTAGCTACCCAGTGGGTTCACAAATTACATTCTTTCTCCCTCCCCCTTCTCTCTCATTATTTTTAAATGGCAATTAGAAATCACTTGACACCTGGGGTGAAAGATGTTTTTCCGGTCAATATGAATGATGCAGTATGCACCCAAGGTTGCTGATCATTGAAAGCTGTACATTACAAAAGTAAAACTAAGCATTTGGTGCCCTTCTACCACTTTGATTAATCAGTGCTCCATCTTTAGCAAATCATATATGGAATACGGAGTTCAATTTCTCTTATATTGACTATTCTACAAAATATCAAGTAATGTGGTTACTTTGAACGAGCTTAACACAACTTACAATATGGGTTTTGAATATGGTCTCACAATATTTGATCAAGAAATGTTTATTATAAATGAAATACTTCAGTAATCTATTCACTACTTAGTGTCTCCCTAGAATGAAAAAGTCATCATCATATCTACTTAAAACAATGTTTACCAGTTTATTCTCTCTCTGGGAAAGGAGAACCCATATCTTTTTGTAGCATCTGCTGATTTTCAAAGCAATGGATTACATTAGGGCATTTCCATACAAGACAGTTAGGTTCTTTAATCATATTTATCCCCTTACTACTCTTATTCCTGTACCCCTCCCCCACTCTACCCTTCTACATCATTAATAGTTCCTCTTTTAATTTCATGTCTTCTTTCCTAAATTCCACATTTGAGAAAAAGCATGTGAATTCATTTATTTCATTTTACAAATGATCTGCAGATCCATCTATTTTCTTACAAATAATGCCTATTTTTGTGAGCTACACTTGTGCTTGTGACCTTGGAAATTACATTTTCTCAGCCTTTCTTTTTTTTCTCTGCCTGAAGAATCTATTAATAGGCCTCAGTCTTGATCTTTTGTCCATTTTACTTTTTAACACTTGCAACACTAAAGTTTTAAGTTAGGAATGTCAGGGTATTGCCTAAAACTTAACCACATAGAATGTGTATTTCATAGAGATAATAAAGCACCTTCCTTGCTTTGAACATTCTCATTTGCCTTATCTCCATGCATAGCTTTTCTCTAAGAGGTGTTATTTTATGCTTATATTGTTTGACTCTCTCTGTAGGGATTGAGATGACAGGCTACAATCATAAATTACAGCACCCACTTCTTTCCTGGAAATCTACAAGCTAGTCAGGAAGGAAATAAATTGGTAGGAAGTTGTCAACGTTGCTTGTAAATGGGGAATCTTGGAGGTTAGTCCAAAAACAGAGACTTCTGGGAAATCCACTCATTGCTTCTTCAGAGTCAGCTCAAAAGCTCCGTAATCAAAGTTTAGTTCTGTTTTGCAAAGGCAGTGCTGATGGGAGGAAACCTTTCAGTTCTTTCCATTGATAATGAATGTTCTTTTCTCAAAATGTATTTGTGAAAATTGAGGTTGCTGGAAAGCTGGTCCCTGGAAGCAGGAGAATATTTTACTGTGATCAGTTACTCTGCAGTTTGTGAAGTCAGCATCAAATCCAAATTCAGACATAAAACAAATACAAAATGGGAAACTTCTATGAGTATGGACCAAGAAATATCAAGTTTAAAAAAAAACATGGAATTTTTGATCTTCTATAGATCCTGGCCAGAAGATTGTCGCATACTGGAATTTTCCATGAACCTCCAAATAATCTAACCTCTTGTGTTTCCTATACAATGCATAGTAACTGCTGAGGTAACTGAGACATTGTTTAATTACCAATGTGAAAACATGTATCTAAGACATCTTTTTATAAATCACGAAGCATACACAGTGAACATGTTGATACCATGAAGCAACCACAGATAATTGTTGAAAAAGTTTTAAAATGATAAAGAATAAATAGGTAGTCCATAATGGTGCTTTGTATATTATCTAGTTCAGTAAACATCTATGACTTAGTTCCCACTTGAATGGAAAACTAACATTCTTGTTCTCATCCAACAAATGAATCATTTTTGCTTCTTTTAGAAAAGGTCACATTAATTCTTTTTCTGGAGCAGGATGGGTAAAAGAAGTCAGCAAAATATATATATATATCACATTTTACTACTGAAGGGTTGTTTGATGTATTTTTCTGAGAATTAATGATCATCTTTGAATCGTAAGTCT
Organism: Dipus sagitta; assembly: GCA_036346955.1. Classification (NCBI taxonomy): domain Eukaryota; kingdom Metazoa; phylum Chordata; class Mammalia; order Rodentia; family Dipodidae; genus Dipus; species Dipus sagitta. The sequence goes on along the minus strand of CM070779.1, from coordinate 122,855,315 downwards.
CTACATCTCTGTGTCAAGAAGCATATAGGGAATGTGTGAAGTTTTTCACAAGGCATTTTTGTCTTAGTAAAGTCAAGTGCAGCATTAAATATCTGCTCTTCAGTTCCCATTATCGTGAGTAAAAAATATGAATATCGTTACCTATCACATGATTCAACTGCTTTTTACATGTCTCAGTAATTCAGCTGTCTCTTTAACTAATGTTATGTGTCCTTTAGTGTGAACATAGTACAACTGTAGGGTGTGAAATCTCTTTCTTCAAATACTTTGCAGGCGCGAGATAGATCAAGTCATGTCTAATGTACATCAAGTCATTATACTGTGTAATAGTGAGGTATGCCCACATGGGCTAAGTACCCATGTCATCTTGATCAAGCTCTACTCTGGACAACATGCAGGAATTCATTTGATTGTCACCAAGAGCCCAGTGAAAGGCTATATTATCCTCATTATTAACAATAAAGAAACTGAGGCATGATGAGTTAAACAATTTGTCAAAGTCCACTCACAGTTCATAAAGCAAACATTATTACGTAGCATTTAGTTTCATCAATCATAAACCGTGGGCAGTGCCAACCATATAGGTTAGGCTGTTCATAATATTTACAAAGTTATTCCTAATGCTTTTCATGGGAAACTCAAATTAAAAGTGGAAATATATTCAGAGCATCATCAAATTCTTCCTCCTCCAGAACTAATAAAACCATATTCCCTATGGCATTTTTTCCAGAAGCAATTTAGTCAGTTTTATTAAGTTAAATTTATGTGTACCTCATTTAATTGATCGAATTTCTGCCACTTTTCTTGGAATGCTCCTGTAAAGCCCTAATAAACCTGACTAATAACATGACACCTCCCTATTATAAAACTATTTCTCTTTATTATGATATCTTATTGTCTCCTTCTCTATTAACAATATAGAATGACCTTAAATAATTCTTATTCTACTAAGTCTTGCTGATGCCCCACTTTTATGAAGGCCAGAAATCAAAGTCCATACTTGGCTTTGTAGAATGGCAACCAATGTAAATGGGAAGACATTAAATGCAGGAATTCTGCCATAGATATAGACAAGGGAGAACTGGCAGCCAGAGCCCTTCTAATTTTATTTGATAATGACTGCTCAGAGGGTACCCAGCACATTTGGAGATATAGTGAATAAACATTTATAGAGTCCATACTGTGTGCAAGATAATAATGGATTTCCAAACCAATATGAAGTTGTATCAGAACCAGCAAGGAATTTGCAGTCTAATTGATATTTCATATACACGGAGTAAGTCTAACTTGCAATAAATGCCTGGTGAGGGTAAGGACAATGCCACAATTTCCACTGATGCAGAGGAACATGTTTAGAGGTATCGTCACTATTCTCTAAGGCTTGTAGGGTGGAGATCCATTGTAAATGGTTTCAAAAGCAAGGATGGAATCAAAATGGTAAAATACAGGAAAAACAGTTTGGATGAAAATGAGCCAGTCTTTAGTGCATTCACTTGAGTAGAAAAGCAACATTGCTATCCTCAGCAAACAAATAGGTGAGTGAATTAAATATCATAGCAAGTGCCAGACATTGTGGCACACGCCTTTAATCCCAGCATTCGAGAGGCAGAAGTAGGAGGATTGCTGTGAATTCGAGGCCATCCTGAGACTATGTAGTGAATTCCAGGTCAGCCTGGGCTACAGAAAGAGCCTACCTTGAAAAACAAAAACAAAACAAACAACAACAACAAAAAAAAAAAATAGAAAGACTTCATTGTAGAAGCCTCAATTAAACCTTTATTTAAGTGGAGATGAAAGAAGTGCAAGTTCTCTAGATCAAGGTTTCAGAACCCTTTTTGATCTTAAGACCAAATAGCTCTTTCTTGCAGGGGATGTTAGCAGTATCCCTGGTCTCCTCCCACTAGATGTTAGTAGTGTTATTTTTTTTTCTTTCCTCCAGTTGAGGAAAGGAAATCAAATTTGTCTCAGGACATCGCCTATATCCCTTGTGATGCAAAATCATCCCTTGTTGACAACTACTGTCCTTATCCTGTTAGCACTAAGGGAATTATTTCTCATAGACTTCTTGCATGACAGAGGCCATCAGGAGAGGCTTTTCTGACACACAACCTAAGTTATACACACAGCATGTATCAGTTCTCCTTGTCTGTGATCTCAGTGCGTGTGTCTTCCACATCAGGACTATTTAGTCCACTTGGCAGGAGGCTGGACACTAATCTCTGTAGGCTTTCTGAGAATGCCCAAGAAAAACCACTAAGAAATACTCAGGACTAGTTCTCCTCCTCTGAAGAAAGGCCCTCTATGCTTGTCCGCTTGTCAAAATTGTAGTCCTATTTGGATGGGAAACCTATTTCACTTGTAAATCCTGCTAGTGGGGGAAGCAGGGCATTTAGCAGAAAGCACAGCTGGTGCTTCCTGGATGTTAAATAATTCATCTCCCTTATTCTGGAGAGTCAGAAACAGCTAGCTGAGATGCTAAATCCTCAAGGTAATATTGCAAAGCACACTCGGTGGCAGTAAGGAGGGAAAATGTGTGCTAAGTCACAGAGGCCTTCCTCCACAGGGTTAGGAAAAGCCATAAAAGGAATGCTATTTGCTCACTTAATTTTCCCCCTTTTTGGAAAAATGGAGAAAGACAGGTGTTCCCAGGAGAATCTCTCAAAACTCAGCTGAACAAAAACCTGCATATATATAATATTTTTATTTATGTATTCATTTGCAAGCAGAGAAAGAAGAGAGACAGAGAGAATGGACAAACCAGGACCTCCAAGCCACTGCCAGTGAACTCCAGACACCTGCACCTCTTTGTGCATCTGGCTTTATCTTGGTACTGGGGAATTGAACCTGGGTCATTAGGCTTTGCAGGCAAACACCTTAACCCATGAACCATCTCTCCGACCCAACATATGCATTTACATATTGTCATACTTGAGTCACTCATGCATGCACTTCATTTCTCAAGTGAAATATTTTAATCTTTTTAGACAATGGTTTCCTAAGAAATCAGAAGGTAATCATGGAATGCTGAACCATGTGCTCAAATGCACTTTGTAGCAAATGGGACATTTGGTCAATTGCTGATGATAAATATTTCTCATGATATACTCTGCCCTCACACGTGATGATGCACTGCACATCCATTTATTCCCAATTGTCCTTGTACCTGTTCTAAGCTCACCTTGGGTGCTCATGTTTCCCTGCAAGCTGCATTAATTCCTCCAGAATGTGTAGTGTCCATGACAGCATTTCACAGTAGTTCATCAGCACATTTTTAGATAGGTAAGTAGCCCTAGAACTTTTGTTTCTATGCTTCAAAACTAGGTCCGATTCTTAGGAGAACGCCCATTTAACATAATAATCAATACCCCTCTCTATGCTTGACAGGGCTCATATGTGGATGATACACATGTATACTCCTGTCTTAGTCATGTTAGGCTACTGTAACACAAATAGCATAGAGAGTGATTTCAACAACCAGCATTCATCTCTCATAGCTGTGAAGGTCGGTAAGTCTGCGGTCACTGTACTGAGGGGTGCATGCCTGGTGAAACCTCACTTGCAGACTTGTAGACTACTCATTTTCTGCCAGTGGAAGGGGTGAGGACCCCATCCTCATAAACTAATTGCCAAGGGCCTCACATCCACATGTTATCACATGGCTATGAGAATTTCAACATACTACACAGAGGAGGACACAGACATTTAGTCAGTAACATAAGCTCAGTTGAGGGCAGTTTCATTGATTGTGGGTCACTAATGAGAATTTACTATCATACGTGAACTAGGAAACCTTTACTTTTCTTAACCTAGACTATTTGAGTAAGAAGCTCCATATGATATGAACAGCAGCTTTACTGAAAATAAATGTAGACAAGGTATAAGATAATAGTAGAAGTCTCCATTGCAATTATTACTGCTATGAAGGCAGTAAAATCTTCTCTAAATAATTACTTAATTCTTGACCTAGAGGTACTTTTAAGGGTGTGTGTGGGGGGGTGTGTACATATGGAGAGAAGGAAGGGAGGGAGAGAGAGAAATTGAATTTTCTTAATTGAAAATTGGTAGGTGTGGTTTGTCAGAGCTACACTCTTTCAGAAAAAAAAAAAAAAATTGAAAGTACTTTACTCATTAAAGCAAGGTAGAAGAGAAGGGAGCAAGCACTCTAGCAGGCAAAATCTCAGTTTCAGTTCATTTATTAAACACTTTCTTCACTTATAAAAACAAAAGGAAACATGTGAATTTGACCCATAGGCCGCAACTCAGTCTCCAAACTCTGATGGTGAGTTACAGACATTGCAAGCGGCATTCATCTTAGGGTTTTGGTGCCAAGGGAGTTATGCCCATTCACACTATTTTCTCCCTTAAAATGTTTTCTTATGAGGTTAAGGATATAACCTAAGAAAAACTATAGATTCTTAAATCCCTACTTCATGCCCCAAATAAGAACATTTAATTCAAAAAGCTTCTTTTTGGTAATACTTCAAAGGTGTCATCCTTAGGAAATATCATTGAATTTTATTTCATTTGTAAAATTGATGAAACAGACCAAGTAAGTGAACCCAACATGGCTCAGGGAACTTTTGCAAAAGAGGGGGCAGAAAGAATGTCAGAGCCATATGTTGGTTCATGATATGCAGAGACATTTATCCTACCCATAATTATGGGCTAACTCCAGAATGCATGACCCATATACCTCAACAAGGAGGGGCCAGGGGGAGGGGGTAGGACATGGATGAGCCTAATAATGGTACCAAATTGACTGTATTCGCTGAGTACAAAACAAATATATATATATATATATATATATTCTATCCTTAGGGGGAGAGGGTAGGACATGGACGAGCCTAACAATGGTACCAACCTGACTGTATTCACTGAGTACAAAACTAATTAAGAAAAAATAAATAAACTTTAAAAAATTGATGAGTTTTATCACAAACCAGACATTATGCTGCATCTGGTATGTATTAGGAAATAATTTATAGGATCACTTAAAAGTCAAAGCATTTGAGAAATATATAATATTTTAGTAAGTTTAGAAAGATATAATGGGCTAAAAATAGAAATTGTTGGAAAAGTTTAAGTGCCCTAGAGCAATAGAGTTGGTATATAACAATATTTAGCAGCATAGCTAAAAATAAAGCTCAAAAAGAATCAACCCATCCTATTAATAACATACATGTTCAGTTAACTTAAAATGAAATCATGGTGCTGAGAGATTGGGGGAGTGCCTCCTAAAAGTTTCATAGGAAAGGGGCTGGCTAACAGAGATATTCAAATGTTGCATTACTTTCTTCTGTAAAGGAGCCATGAATGAATGAAGGAGACTAAAATGAGGATCTGAGAATTGGTGGCCCAACCATGTGGAATGAGGAAGAAAAGATTTTTGAAAATTATTTAAGTCAAGCAAGTCCAAAAATAGCAGGTTTTAGGATGGTTTTCTGATTTATTTCTTCAAGTCTTTTCATTGATTCCTTGAAACTATTTTATTTACAGATTTACAGATTTACTTACTCTTCAAGATCCCATTTTCACTGGTTGTCTGTATATCTGGTTTAAACAAATTGTGAAGTCATGATGCTTGCACCAGTCACCACTAAACCAGAGCATCACAACTACTAAGGCTAGAGTTAACTGTATTCACTTACTTGCTTACTTTGAAACAGGATCTTGCTATGTAGCCCTAGATTGTCTAGTACTCACTATGCTGCTACCCAAGCAGGCCCCAAACTTGAAGCACATGCTAAAATTGCAGGCATAGACCACCAGACCCAACACTATAGCTAACGTTTTTGATATAGACATTAAACACCTATTTTGTGATTTTACTGCACATTTGTTTAACATACATTTTAGTAAAACATCCTCTTCCCATGACCTATCACAGACCTGAGGATTCAATTAAGGTATATTTGACTCAATCACCATCTTCCAAGCAGAGGTCAGTAGGCATAAACTTCCTCTATGGAATCAGAAGGACCTAGGATTGCATCCTGGTCTTATCACCATCTTGGTTTGTGGTATTGCATCAATGGCATTGTCTCTAAAAGTCTCTTTGTTTTAAAATGTAGACAATAAAATGAAGTATTCTGTAGATCCATGGAAAGATTGAAATTATAAATATATATATATATATATATATATATATATATATAATAATTAATAAGAATAAGCTCTTGGACTATAGAGATGGCTCAGTGATTAAGCTACTTGCATCCAAAGTCTAATGGTCCGGGGTTGAACTCCCCAGTACCCATGTAAAACCATATGCACAAAGCAACACATGAATCTAGAATTTGTTTGTAGTGACTGGAGGCCCTAGTGTGCCCATTTTCTCCCTCTCTCTCTCTCTCTCTCTCTATCTATCTAAATACACACGCGTGCATGCACACACACACACACACACACACACACACACACACATATATATATATATATATATATAATCTCACTTTGCATGCAAATAAGTTAAAACTTTAAAAATAAAAGAACAAGTGCTTATGCTCCAAAGGGATTAAAATAAAAATAAGCACAATAAATTCATAGAGGTGCTTTCCAACAATGTCATGCAATATCCCAGAGAAATCAAATGAAGTGAGGGAAGATTTACTTTGGCGCACTGTTTAAGGGGGTCCAGTCCATGACGAACTGGCTCCATAGCTATGAGCCTGAGATGAGGTAGGGCATTTATTGTGGAATAAGGAGTTTGTAATAGAGGAAGATACCTGTTAGTAGTCAGCAACCAAAGAGAAAGAAAATGAAGGACTGGGAGCAAGATGCATCCTTCAAGGGTATGTCACCAGAGACCCACTTCTTCTAAGAGACCCTACCTCCTACAGTGTCTATCACTTCCTACTCATCCATTCAATTGTGAGCCTGCCCGTGGATTAATCCACAAAGGAGATCAAACCCTTGGGGTCCAATCACTTTCCCATAGCCCATCATTGGCAACCAAGTCTTTAAGCATTTTGCTTTTGAAGCACATTTAATATTCAAATCATAGCAGGTTCTCAAGGTGGGTGCATTAGCAATCTCTCATCACTTTACAAGCAAAAAGAATGAATGCCAACCACTTCACAAGGGTACAGAAATTTCTAACACCATCAACCACCGAGATTTTTCAATCGCCACAACTCAAACTTTTTAAATGGGGTCAAGGAGTTATCCTGTTCTTCGCTTCTGTTGAGTTAGAAAAAGGAATGGAATTGTACTGTAGTTAGGCATTAGGCTGAAGAAAAACGTTCTGACGGTAAAGGTTGTTAGTGAGATGTATCACCCCTAAAAATGGTATTTTTAGAAATATGAAATGCAGCTGTCTCCCCTGCATGACTTGGATGCAGGGCTGACTGGAGCCAGAGGGGTGAAATTTCCAGGCTCTCTTCTCCTCCCTGAACTGATGGAAGGGATGATATGCAGTGCTGACAGCTTACAATAAAACACCATGGCAGAGATGGAAAGGGTGGAGCAAGAGGTCAGGAGAAATTTAGTGGCAGCTATATTCCTATAAGGAATGGGGGCACATTCTATAATGTGGGGGGGGAGAGGCATAGTCTTTTAAAGGTTTGATGTGGAAACACTAGAATATAAAGTTTGTTTGAAAATTCTGCTTAACATGACAGCCTCCGAATCTTAATATTGCATTGAAGTCCAAAGGCATTTTAGTCAGTAAGACGCTGTTTGACTGGGTTTTATAGGCATCCTTCAGAATATCTCACAGGAAAATAAAAGAGAACATGGAGATCAAGACCTCAATATTCATATGTTCTTTCATTTTCAAAACTCATAGGTTACTTATTTCAATTGAACAGTATTTTAAGCACGATAAAAAGTGCAAGTAGGGGTTTGGGAGATTGCTCAGTGGTTAAAGAGACATGTTGGTAAGCCTGCCTGCCCAGGTTCAATTCCCAAGCCATCCATATAAGGCAGATACAAAATGTTGCCCTAGCATTTGATACTTGTTTAGAGTGGAAAGAGGCCCTGGTCACTTCCCACCACTACAACCAACACACAATCATGCAAATAAATGACTAAATATTTGTTTTTAAAGTATGAATGAGTAAAACTGGGGCATTTTGTTACCGGTTTTGTGTCAGGAAATTTTCTTTGAAGTACCAGGGAATTCATTTTCAGAAAAATGGATAGCTGATTTCAGTGGTGGGCTCTATATCATTAACCCCTGCTTTAGATATTAGAAAAATAAAAAATAACCATAGTTTTCAAAAGTGATGAACAATTTTTTATACACCTTATATGGTATCAAACACTGTCAGTCCCTAATTTGGAATATATTTATACTTCAGTCTTCAGAATGCAGTATTCTAAAACTAAACTTCAATTAAGAAAGCTCTATCCCACAAAGAAATCAGAAAAATATAGTTTCCCATTACATACTTGCATTTCAATTGGAAGTCATCTGCGGACCATGATAGGATAAGCTGAAAAGGAGAGTTCTATTTTTAATTTTTTTTATTATTGACAACTTCTATACTTACAGACAACAAACCATGGTATTTCCTCCCCTCCCCTGCTTTCCCCTTCATAACTCTGCTCTCTGTCATATTCCCTCCCTCTCTCCATTAGTCTCTCTTTTAATTTGATGTCATAGTCTTTTTCTCCTATTATGAGGGTCTTGTGTAGGATAGTTTTAATGTTAGAAGAATACCTTTGTGATGATGTGTTCAAAATTTCTAGAAATGCAGAGTAGAAAAAAAAAAGTCAGCCTTTTAACTTTCCAAGCAAAAATTGTTGCCTTCATGAAACTGCCTTGGGATGCAAGTACAAAAATTAAAATATTAATGAAAATGCATAAAACAGTGGCATTCAGAGCCCCTGGGACAAGCCTCATGGAATAAGACCTTCGCTGGGCCCTACAATGAGACTCAGTAAGGGAAATGAGATCCTACCCCTCTCTCCTGTGCTCCCGCCTCAGCCTCTGCTGCTTTACATCCTCTTCCTATACTGGAGCCAATTTTATTGTAGAGTTTGGATCAAGGTATAAACCTGAAAGTGTTGCTTCTGCATCTGGGTTCAACAGCATCTCACATTTATGTTCTCAGGAGCCCCAGCACAACTGTGACAGCACATCTTCAAAGCTCCAATTCCCTGCCCCCCTGCCCCCAAGAGGCAGACAGATTCACTGTTACAAATAGTTGGCATCCGGAAACACATTTTCATCTATGAATACCCTTATGGGCTTGGCACCTATTTTTGGTGACATTTCTTAGAGTCATTGTATATAGGCAGAGCATAGAGCACTGGCATTTGAATTTAAGGAGTGATAACCCATGTTTTCTTATTAGAATGAATGTCCCATAGCAAGCCTGTGATACCAACGATTGCTCTAATGATTAAGCATGAATAAGGAAATGCGTAGAAAGGGCGAGTGTGCATGAGGCAGTCATGGAGGGTGAAATGAAAAAAGGGATAAAACATAATTTCAATGTTCCCAGTCATATCTACATCTTCTGATTTGGGAAGTTAAAACAAAGTCACCTCTAGTTATAAGGAGAAAAAGTGCTTTTGTCTAGAATACATAAAGTGAATCTACTACTTCTATGAGGCATGTGTTTCATACTGACATTCAGACAGAAAAGAACAGTTTGGATGAGGAAGTTATCATTTTTGGAAAACTCTTCTGGGAACTTGTAGGATGAACCTAAAAATGTAACAGATTTCATTTGTGTATTTGTGCTAAAAGTATATTCATAACTTCCTATGTTTCTATAATTTGGTCCTACTCTGATAATTGTTGCCCTATGGCATCAACTTAGCCCTGAATTCTTCCTGAAAATCAACAAGTGCTTTTGACACCTCAGCTGAGGATCTTGGCCCAAGACCACTGACATTCATCAGAAATCAGAATAGACCTCTGTTTTGGTTGTCCTTCTTCCTGGATGTTATTTTGGGGTAAAAATTAAGCCAATGAGAGAAGTGAGGAATGTGTTTGACATGTTGGATTTTCTTGACAGTTGATATTTATCAGGTTCCCACAGTGTCAGATGTCTGCCTAGGGTTTTGACTAAAGCAAGGCCTAGAAAACACCAACTAGATGTGCAGTGTAGAAAAATAAGAAGGCGGAAGCTACAATGCAGTCCTGGGGAATCCCGGGAAAGAGCTGTCCAGCAAACAGTATAGAGCAGAATTGGGTCCTGAAAGGGCAGCATTGTTCATGTCCAGTCAGTTTCTCTGACCAGGGTGCCTAGACGATATCTCCATCACTTCTTTCAGCTTCTAGAATGGATTTGTTGGCTAGGGAATGTGTGTGGAGGAGGAGTGACTTCTCCAGACATGAGTTGGAACTTGTGTTTCTCCTCATTTTGCACATAAGTGGATCATATTACATTACATAGTGTTGTACTATGTTGTATTACATATGCAGTAGTATCTTCATTTCTATTTATTTCTTTCTTTATTTGAGATATAGATAGAAAGAGGCAGACAGAGAGAGAGAGAGGATGGGTGTGCCAGGGCCTCCAGTCACTGAAAACAAACTCCACATATATGCGCCACCTTGTGCATCTGGCTTTTCATGGGTATACTGGGGAATTGAACCTGGGTTCTTTGACTTTTCAGGCAAGCACCTTAATCTCTAAGCCATCTCTGAAGCCTAGTACCCTCACTTTATAAGCTGAAAAACAAAGGCTTCCAGAGGGCTTGCTTGACGGACACAAAGCTAGGAAAGTGACCTTGCACACAGATCTGCTTCCATGTTTGCAATTTTTGCCCTTCTTCACACTGACTAGGGAAGCAATGTACAGCCATTGATACTCCTGTGTAGGAATCCACTATTTGAAGGCCTAGTTCTACATACATGATGATAGTAAGCAAAAAGTCTAGAGGAAGACTAAGGAATGGCAAGTTTTCTTCCTCTTCTCATGGGATTCATGAATCAGAAAATAATTAAATATTTAGACCTGACAATATACTATTGATTCTTATTAATATTTTCATGATTCTCAGAGAGTGAGATTTGAAAAAACAGGCCATTCTATTTTGTTCCTACAGTTATAACTTTGAGCACCATATTTCTAATTCATCTGTCAGTAAGTTTCTCTGTGTCTCTTCAACTATGCCCGTCAGCAAAGGAATTTTGCAATACATAGGCCTTACTTTCACCAAACTAAATATTTTTAAGCTTTGATAATTGCATAAATATTTACAGATAATCTCAGGTAGCTTATTACAAGATAAGGAAAAGAGATGACATGAAATAAGAAATAAGAGGCTGAGGTTATGACTCTCACAATCAGGATTAAGTACTTTATGAAGTGCAATGTCAGATTCAGAGCAGTGTTCTAGATAACTGATAAGACTAAGAAAAAGCATGACCCTCTCATTAGAAACGGGGCTTTTCTCTATCGCTGAGTCATTAAAGGGTGATATGCTAAACTTTAGTTCCAGTGATATTTTTCATCATCACAGAGTAAAATCATAGCAGCTCTGGCTATGAATAACCTATGATAAAGATGGAGTGGGTATCATCACAACAATTTAATATGCAGAGTTGTGGGAGTGGGATAAACTGATATGGCTAGTGGTATAGCACTCTCCCGTGCAGATTGGCACCGATGAGCGAATTTAACACACCCCACAGAGTGAGTGGGTGGCACATCCTCTAGGCAGTCTTTACCAGGATTACTTTATTTAGCTAACGTTTGGTAAGAGTCAGATTTCAGAGTGTTTGAAGTTGGATTCTTTAATGGGAACTAAGAGCTGGTGTCCTATATTACTGAGCAGATATATTGGTTTCTTTCCTGGTTACTGTGACAAAACACCTGGCAAAAGCAGTTTAATGAAGGGAGGGTTTATTTTTGCTCGCCGTTTGAAGGTACTCTCCATCACAGTGGGGAAGGCATGGTGGTAGGAACATGCCACAGCTGGTTATGTTGCATCCGCGGTAATGAAACAGAGAATGGTTAAATGATGGTGCTCATCCAGCTGTCTCCTTTCTATTCAGTCCAGAACCCCAGCCCACGCGATGGTGCTACCCACATTTGGGGTGGATCATCCTCGTTCCATTAAACCTTTTCAGAACTTCCCTCGTGGACACACTCCCTGAGGTGTGTTTATGTGATCATTCTAAATCCAATCAAGTTAACCGTGAAAATCAACCATCACAGTAGGGAAGGTAAATGTTGAAAAAGAAAACAAAAACAAAACAAACAAAACTGAAGAAGCAATAACATGATTGATATTTCATCACGAAGACTGAGAGTCTAATTCGATGTCCACCTGGGTGGAGGTTTTCTTTTTCTCCATTCTGTGGTATAAATCAGTTTATTCGTGAAATTAGATTTATGAGTCTTAAGTATGCTGACAGTCAGTTTTAAAGCAAAAATTGTCTTAGCATGACTCAATGAAGTTGTTACTTTGAAAGTGAATGAACATTGGGCATTTGTAGCCTACAAAAGCCTGATATCCAGACTGGGTACATCTCATGATAATCAGCATAGATTTTAAGTACATCAAAGATGCACTTTTTATTTTTGTTGCGGTATTAAGGATTGAACACCAGGGTCTGATGCCTGCTAGACAAGTATTCTAGCATGGTATGAAACCCCAACCCAGTAGATAGAGCTGCACATGAATCTGTGAACACACTTAACATACCCAGAGCTCCTCACTTGTGTTTCTCCAGAGTAAGACTACACCTCTCTTTAGGTGTCGCAGTGGGGTGGTGATGTGGTGTGCCCAAATGGGCACAAGGTGTTGAAAGTGAGAAGAATGGATTCTAAGTTAGATTCCATCCCTGATGACATGAATTGATCTGAACAAGCCTCCTCACTTGTCTCTGAAAAATGAGTGTAATAATAACTAATAATAACAACAATAATACCCACTTACAGAATTATTGAGGCAATTATAGCATTATAGCATTGTAAAACATCTACCAACATATCTGACATGTAGAAGACACTTAACAATAAATTTTCTGTGCTGGAGAGATGGCTTAGCCATTAAGTCACTTGCCTGCAAAGCCTAAGGACCCATGTTCGACTCTCCAGAACCCATATAAGCCAGCTACACAAGGTGACACATACACAGGCATCTGGAGTTCATTTGCATTGATTAGAGGCCATGGCACACCAGTTTTTTTTCTCTCTCCCCCCCCCGCACACGCAAATTTAAAAATAAAATTAAATAAACTTTCTTATTTTTTGCCTATCTTTACTATGGTAGAGAAGTGCTGATAAAGCCCTCACACATAGCTTAGAACCATCTTGCAGGCTCTCAACTGTATGACTGCTCTTTATGGCACATCCATTGTAAAGAACAGAAAACAGGACACAGCCAATATTTTTTTTTCTTCCTTTCCTGTTCCCCTGAGATAAAACTGATTATCAGGCTGGAGAGATTGCTCAGTGGTTAAGGCACTTGCCTGCAAAGCCTAAGGACATGAGTTCAATTTCCCAGCACCTGCACATAGCCAGATGCACAAGGTGGTGCATGCATCTGGAGTTGGTTTTCAGTGGCTGGAAGCCCTTGCATGACAATTCACTCCTTCTGTCTGTCTCTCTCTCTCTCTCTTTCTGCTTCTCTCTCCCTCTCTCTGTCTCTTCTTCTTCTTTCAAATAAATAAATAAAATATTTTAAAAAAACAACTGATTAGCAGTATGGGCTCCAAGAAAGGAAGGAAGGAATTATCTCACGAAGATGAGGGTTGTAATTTTTGTAAAACTACTTGTTATAAGAAAAAGGAGTTGAGATGGACTAAAAAGGGACCCATAACTACATTTTGCAATGGAAGACTTAGACATAGTGGATAAAGATTAAAGTGTGTAAATAAGGGTGGAAATGAGAGGCAAACAGAATACTTGGACTGATAGACTCTATGGATTAATCTGTATGTCAAAATGGCCCCAGGAGTGTGAGACTAACTAGCATGCATGCCTGACTTATGACTTAGATCCATAGCATCATTGAGTTTTAGGGTCACAAAGGATCTTTCGTTACACAAGGGACAGACATCACTAGTTGGCAGCCTTAGAATCATTGCCAATGTATTAGAAAGGCACATTCATATACCATATACCAAACTCGCTGAATGGGATGATGCATGCCTTGAAGAATTTTGTACACAGAAGTTTGAGAAGCACTAGCCAAGTGTATACCCACCCCATTATCAGGTAAGCTCCAAATCTAATATGCATGTCTTATACTTGCAGCTGAGTCCTTGATACAGAATGTCCATTAATGCAATCATTAACATTAACAACAGAGCCAACCAATACACATCTGAAAAATTCTCTTGAGCCTAACTTCATGAAATGGCCTAAACCATGTAATGTTCAGAAACATAAATTCATCACCCCAAATATTTTTCTTCATGTTTGCAAGATAAGTCCATGAGGTATTTTATTTTGCATTTCAATTGTGCTATATATCTCACATAAAGAAGAAAGTTTAGAGACACATAGATGGAAGGATATTTATGAAATAAACACCCACATAAATCCCAAATCATTGCCAGTAGTAGCTCAGTATCCCAGTCATCATTATCCCATTACATCTCGTTTCTTTACCTCTAGTGATAACAAAGAAAGTATGCCTTTTATGATAATCTTTTCCCCTTCTTTTCCTTTATGGTTTTCCATCCTAATCACATATCCCTAAATAATATAACTGTACTCATCTTTTCTGGGCAATCATACAATTAGAATTCTGCAGTGCATAATCCTTGCTAATGCCACCATCGTGTATTTGCAATTTATCCATGGTAATTTGTTTAGTTTTAAAATAGTTTTTTATTTATTTGAGAGAGAGAGACAGAGAGGCAGATAGGAAGAATGAGTATAGGCATACCAGGGCCTCCTACCCCTGCGAACAAACTCCAGACACTTGTACCACTTTGTGCGTCTGGCTTTACGTGGGTCCTGTTTGCATGTAACTGCCTGTGACCACAGGGCCATCTCCCCAACCCTAATTTGCTTAATTTTAATTGATCCCTTTTTTCCATTGTAATATTTCTTCACTGAGTGCTAACTCACAACTTTTCTAGGGTTCGTGGCCCTTTCTGTGGTTTGTTCACTGGGCTCATCAAGGACAGTACTGCCAATGATACCTACGTAAATATCTCCTCATGCGTGTATACAAATGTCTATCAAGGCTTTCAGGTTGAAAGTGAGACCCACAGCTAAGGAATCTCTATACCTTCAGTTTCAGTTGGTTATGCTAGAAAGTTTTCCAAAGGAGTTCTATCAACTTACAATGTCACCTAAGGAATAAGTAGCAGTTGTATAACTGCCAGTTAGAGTTGTTTTTAGATGTGGCTTAAAGATAACCAAGTATACTGGGGCCCCCTGAAATTCTTTGATTTACCAACCTTTGATCCAACTTAAAAACAAAGCAAAATAAAAAACACAGTTCCAACCACAGTTTCAGTATCTCATTATGTCTTGTTTTTCCTTTTTGTTGTTGTTGTTGTTGTTTGTTTGTTTGTTTGTTTGTTTGAGGTAGGGTCTCACTCGAGCCCAGACTGACCTGGAATTCACTATGGAGTCACAGGGTGGCCTCCTCGACCTCACATTGATCCTCCCACCTCTGCCTCCCAACTAAAGGCGTGCGCCACCATGGCTGGCCCTCTTCATCTCTTGTTTCAATCTCTCACCTTCTACACCTTGATAGTTCAGGCTTCAAATCAAAATCAATCCTCATAGGCCAAAAAAGAAAACTTTTTTTTTTCTTTTTTCAAACTGAAATCACACTTGCTCATCCCCAGGCTGATAGCTGTCTGTTTCTGTGGCCTTAGCAGCATCACTGTGAGCAGATCAGAGTCACATCATGGCCTCCTAGAAGAGCCCTGTGTAGTTAACCCCCATCAGGAGGCAGGAATAGCTTAGAGGCATCGTTTATCAATGTTTTTATCATCTCCTGGTACTTCCTCTGCTTCAACTTTATTTCCTTTATATCTTTTCCACCATTTCTTCCTGCTGCATGTTAGGCAAGCACTCTGCCACTGAGCTATACCCAAGCCCCAGCAGGGGAACTTTCTGAAAACCACCATCAAAAAAAAAAAAAAAAAAAGCATCAGGGCTGGAAAGATGGCTTAGTAGGTAAAGGTGCTTGCTTGCAGAGCCTGACAGCCTGGAATGGGTTCTCCACTTCCCACATAAAGCCAGACGCACATCATGGCACAAGCATCTGGAAGCTCTGGTATGCCCATTCTCTCTCTTCATTTCACTCTCTTTCTCTCCCTCTTTTTCTCTGTCACTCTCAAATAAATAAGTGGACTATTTTTTTTTTCAGAAAAGCACCATTGTTTTCTGTAAGATTAATTTTCTTATTTCAGAGCGACCTATCACGTCTTCATATTTTGCTATTATAAATGACAGTGTAAGCACTCAGCATGGGCCCATGTGTTGTGACTGGTGACGCTTCAGTAGTATATGTTGTGTATAAAGCATTACATCTCAATATCATCCTCTGCCGCGTTGTGTCCTTATTCCCTGCTACACAGACAATGCTGGGGAAAAAATGATGTCCTAAATGATAAAAGTAAAGTCATTTACATTTGTACTTGGGACACATTTGAGTATACAAGGATAATAAAGCGTCGTGATGATGTTAGACTCTTCTGAGAAATACATTTCCTCCTCTTTTTGTGGTAGTGGTGAATGCAGACCGCGTAATAGCAAATGATGCTGGAATTGCAGGCTCTTATCTGTTCCTGGTAAGGTAACTAACATTCAGGTGCCTTTCACTAGTCTTATATTGATATTTTCTTCTTCAAGACATTTTTATCTCTTAGTCATTATTTGAGGGGTGAGATGATGAACAGGTAATATGTATTAGCTACAAATACATTTTTTATATAAAATTTAGTTCCTCTATTTTTTTATGATAGGGTCTCACTCTAGCTCAGGCTGACCTGGAATTCACTGTGTATTCTCAGGGTGGCCTCAAACTCACAGCGATCTTCCTACCTCTGCCTCCTGGGTGCTGGGATTAAAGGTGTGCGCCACCACGCCCGGTGGTCATGAGGTCTTGGGAAATGGAGCTTATGAAAGATGGAAAAGTTGCAATGAAGCAAGGGTCAGGTGTAAACAAGCAGGTCAGGAACAGAACAGAACAGAACACGGTGACTCTGAGAACACTCTTCCCCATCAGCGCCCTCCCTGTTGAACTGCTCAAACTCTACTTGTAAGATTTCCAAGTTCTATTCAAATGTTAACACCATAAATCTATGAGATCCTAAAATACAAGTGTTATTTTAATGTTTTCTCACCACCAACTTTATTCTATAAAAAAATATTAACGTACTTGTCCCTGAGTAATCTTTATCTTTCCAAAGAAATTAGAAGAATATCATAGCAGACAACCACTTATATACATCTAGCTTACAATTCTAACCCCCACCCCTGCCTGCTGGAGCAAAAGCCACACCCAAAGTTCCTTGGCAACCACATATAGTCACGTGAGAAGGAGAGTCATTTGACATCTCTCCTTATCCACATGGGCCATTATGGATGTCTAACCTACTTACTTAAAACCTGCTAGGTTAAGCTACTTATACGTGGGTACGTGAATTGATATGCATGGCTACACAAAAGAAAGAGCAAACAGCATTTCAGTCAGAACTCTACAGTAGGCACCACTTCCTTTTCGGTTGTCAGTTTGTTTTTAAATTTTCCTTAAAAACGAAGCATCCAGTGATGCTTCAAGCATGCCTTGTTTGAATTTTCAAAAGTCAGTTACCTGAGGGTCTGACTCTGGGTTTCCTAAAGTAACAGAATTTTCCCAGAGTTGCACTGTCAGTGGGAAATAAACAGCATCCAAGTCAATCACCTCTGCTCAATACTCACTTTTTAATACTTTGTTTATTTATGAGGAGAGGGAGAGAAGGAATGAGAATGTGTGCACGAGAGCCTCTACCACTACAAAGGAACTCCAGATGCATGCACCACTTTGTGCCTCTTGCTTTACATGGGTACTGGGGAATTGAACCCTGGTTGTTAGGCATTACAGGCAAGCACCTTTACCACTGAACCATGGTTTAATGGTTAATGAGCTTGCTGCAAAGCGAAAGGACGTAGGTTTGATTCCCTAGGACCTATGTTAAGCTAGATGCCCAAGGCGATGCATGCATCTGGAGTTCATTTGCATTGGCTAGAGGCCCTGGCATGCCCATTCTCTCTATCTGCCTCTTTTTTCTCTCTCTTTCACATAAATAAATAGTGATGTATAGATGGTATAGTGATTAAGGCACTTGCCTGCAAAGCCTATGGACCCAGGTTTGATTCCCCAGTACCCACAAAAGCCAGTTGCACAAGGTGGTACATGTGTCTGGAGTTTGTATGCAGTAGCTAGAGGTCCTAACATGCTCCATTCTCTCTCTCCTCTTTCTCTCTCCTCTCAAATAAATAAATAAAAACAAAAAGTAAATGAATGAAAAGAAAAATATTAATTTCCTGAGTCTCACTCATCTGCTGGCCACTTCCAAGCTTATCCCCATTTACTCGTGTGATAAGGTGTCACAGGTCTCCATATGTCTGGATGTAGACTCTTCAGTAAGTATATTTCCTTAATATCCACCTTCAGTGCTGTGAAAGGAAGCCCTGGCTTGTGGCCTTGGGTGTTGTTTGCAATGGGAACAGGTTCAAAAATAAAAAGTTTGGGGCCCGTGTCACATGATGGAGGTGTAGAGTCAATACAGTGTCCCTGAAGCTTAGAATGCAAGGATAGAAGAAAGCATTGGGTTCCTAAGATTATAAGAAAGGATGAAAAGAATACAAATCATTGTTCATCTTCCAGAGGCCTTCAGACTTCCCCTTCCTAGTTCCAGAAATTTCCATTAAAAAAATGAATGTAACAGATTCCCTTAATGGCTACCTTCCAAATCAACAAGCTCAGATAAATAAGAACTCCATAATATTGGAACATGATTTTGCTAGGTACCTCCTGAGATGGTTTTTGTAGTGGCTCCCAGCCAAAGTGACAAGAAAATTTCATATGCAAATTGGAAGGCCAAATGATTTCTATTCAGAAAAGACACACACACAAAAATAAATGCTTTGGGATGGAGACATGGCTTAGCGGTTAAAGCGTTTGCCTGCAAAGCCAAAGGACCTAGGTTCAATTCCCCAGGACCCAAGTAAGCCACATGCACAAGATGGGGCATGCATCTGGAGTTCATTTGCAGTGGCTGGATGTCCTGATGTGCCCATTATCTCTCTCTCTCTGTCTCTCTCCCTCTGTCTGACTCTGTCTCTCTCAAATAAATAAATAATTTTTTAATTAAAATATATGCTTGTAGCTAATGAGGCATATCCCACATAGTTTAATAACTCTTGATAGCACACTGTATGGTACCCAGTTACAAAATGAAACAAAATTCACACACTTACTCTGCCTTCAGGGAGTTTCCAATAAAGAGAGAAACAAAAATATTGAAAATGCCATGTAATGATGTGAAATGTCACAGAGTGGGACAGAGAATATCACCAAACTTCACAGGAAAGAGATTTCTTCCTGGGGTTCTTGAAATTTTTTATTCCTGACTTTTTCATTATGACAGACAGGAAATTCTCTTGCAAATAAATTGACTAATCTCAGATCATTCTGAAGTTCCCTCATAAATACTATGTCTTTAAGATTCATATTGCTCCCATTTGAACATGTGTTCACTTTATGATCACCCTCAAGTGTATTAAATTGTCAAAATTGTTCTTCATACATTATGCTATTGGAGCTCATTTTTGTTAATTCTTTATTACTTAATTTTACATTGTTATGTCAAATGAAGTTAGAATTTTAGTAGAATTTCCTCTCAGTACAATGTGTGTGTGTGTGTGTGTGTGTGTGTGTGTGTGAGAGAGAGAGAGAGAGAGAGAGAGATTGCTGTTTCCTGCTTAAAATACACTGCTGACTCATGTGGCCCTGAATAAATAAGCTACCTTTTACAAGTAATTCTTACATTTTCAATAACCTACCCTAACAGGCTTCTTCCCAAGCCCACTCCATGTTTACCAATGCCTGGCTAGGAAATCTGTGAGGTTGCCTGTTAATGATTTTCCTTATACTGTACTCAGCAGAGGAGCATGAGTTCTTTCTTTCTTTTTTATTTTGTATACATTCTCGTTTAGCCTTTTTTTTAAATGTCAGAGATAAGCATTTTCCAGAATCTGTCACTATCTGTCACTACTATACACTGAGCACAGAGTCCAGAGGAGCCCTCTCTTCTATAGAGAATCACAAAGTCAAGGACAGTGGATATATTGTTATAATGAAATGCAAATTTCTCATTAAAAGGCAAATCCTTCAGCTCAAACTGTCAAGCAGGATGTACCTTCAACTTGGCTGGTGGGAATTCTCTATTAAGGCACTGAAAAAAAAATTTAACTGGAGACAATCAGGGATCTCAATTACTTTCATTTTCATGAATTTAAAAAATGTGAGTGCTGGGTTGGAGAGATGGCTTAGTGGCTAAGGCACTTGCCTGTGAAGCCTAAGGACCCAGGTTCAATACTCCAGGTCCCACATAAGCCAGATGCACATGGTGACGCATGCGTCTGGAGTTTGTTTGCAGTGGCTAGAGGCCCTGGGGTGCCCATTCTCACTCTCTTTCTCTGTCTCTAATAATAAACAAATTTTAAAAAGTGAGTGCAATTTAAACTCATAGTTGACAAAATTTATACTGAGATAGCTAAGAGAATATCTGCAAATGAGTTGATATCTACCATAATTTCCTCTTTGTTTTAATATGTTCCCCATCCTCAACTTGATGCATTTATTGGTGAATTTTTCAATAGTATAGAAAATACATGAGGCATTGCTAATTTAAAGCATTATTTTGCCTTGTTCTGAGTTTCCTTGGGATTGTTTTCCTTATTCTTTTATTTACGTGTTTATTTACTTATTGATATGAGAGGGCAGAAAGGCAGATAGAGCAAGACGGAATGGGCCAGTTATGGCCTCTAGTCACTGCAAAGGAACGCCAGACACACGTGCGTGCTACCTTGTGCATCCAGCTTTATGTGGGTACTGGAGAAATCATACCTGGGCCCTTGGGCTTTGCCAGCAAGTGCCTTAATTGCTAAGTTATCTCTTCAACACCTGTTTTCAAGGACCTTAACCACTAAGCTGTCTCTTCAGCCCCTATTTTCCTTATTCTCTATCCCCAGACAAATAAAGGTCCTAGCTGCATCTATAAGCTGATACCTCTTTAGTTTTGTTCTCATTAAAGAAAATATTCACTGGAGCCAATAGTGGTCCATGACTACAATCCTAGCACTAGGAAGACTGAGGCAGGAGAGGATCACAAGTATAAGGCCAGAGAGGGATATACAATAAGACTCTGTCTCAAAAGAAGATATATACTGGGCTGGGGATAGAACTCAGTGGGAGAGTCCTTTCCAAGCACTTATGAGGCCCTGGTTAAACCCCTAGCACTAAAAATAATATTCCTAATATTTATTTATAGATAGGACGGAATAACCTTCTTATGGGGCTATACCATGGTAGGTACCACTGCTGTCGCATTTTGCTGCAAGCTAAAGAGATAGTGTTACCTCTTATTTGAACAAGGAAAAGTAAGGTTTCTATCTAAGCAACATGGTCAGAATATGATGAAAAGTTACTAAAAGGAAACTTTAGAGGTAAAGGAAAATTGTTCCTAAACTGACCTAACTTCATCCTTGCTGACAAGCCAATTCATTAGACATCCCCCAGGGAATGGCACAGAATGAAGAACTCAATTGTAGATTGAGTAAGTGTTTCTGGTTAAATTGTTTTCTTGGGGTTCTTGCTAAAAAGTAGAGTTTACAAGGAAGCATACTAATAGATCCAGAAGAAGGTCTAAGAGCCTAGAAATCTGTTCAAAAACTCCTTGCATGGGCAGGGAGTGGTGGCGCACGCCTTTAATCCCAGCACTCGGGAGGCAGAGGCAGGAGGATCACTGTGAGTTCAAGGCCACCCTGAGACTTCATAGTGAACTCCAGGTCAGCCTGGGCTAGAGTGAGACCCCACCTTGAAAAAAAAAATCCTTCCATATGCTGGAGAGATGGCTCAGTGGTTCTGGTGAATTTTCTAAGGACCCCACACTGTAGCAGGCATGAATATGGTCTGCACATGTTTTGGTACAGTGGTGTCCTTGGATTTATATCAAGCCATCCAACTTCAACTGATGGGGCTTTGAAAACTGGGGATAATTGTTGTCTGTTTTTAGTGATGCCAAGCCAAGAAGGTAGGAGATAAGATAGAATGATTCGTTTGAGGAGTTATAGACGGATTTGTTGGAAACTAGAATATAAAATCTCTACCAATTTCTGGGTAAATACAAATCATTAAAGGAAATTAACAGGACTGTAATACTGAGAAGAGTGTACTCTAAGTTCCCAGTAAAACACAATTTTGGTCATGCATGTTCACATAGGTTTGTAATCTTAGCTACTTGGTAGGCTTGAAGTAGGCTGATTACAACTTTATGACCTACCTAGGCCACAGAGCAAATTCAAGGTCAGTCTGAGAAACTTATTTATATAATGTTATTTCTTACAATAAGTAATGCAATGAGTAAGCAAATAAAATTCTTGGAGTGTAGCTTAGTAGTAGAGGTGCTCCCTGGTATGCATCATATACTGGTTTCAATTCAATAACACACACACACACACACACACACACACTTATTTTTTTCTCTCTGACTCAATTTCTTTCAAATATAAGTGAGTAGGAAAGTGAACCTTGATTGATTATTTGTGTAAGTCTAGCACAATGGTACCTGACTACATAGGCCTTATTTCTTTTCTTAGTTTGCTGTGCTGGAGCTTTTCATGAGGGATCTCTAATTAGACATTTAAAGGCTTAGTGAGACTTGGAAGCCAAGTCAGTAACTTGTCACTAGATTTACTGTAGACGTTGGTGAATTGTGATCATCTTGAGATCTCCAAAATATCAGGAAGGTCCTAGGGCTGCAAGAAAGTGATCTACACACACCAATAATGCCTTGTACCCTGGAAGCCAAATGCCAAGGTTCTTGGTAAAAATAGCACTATTATAGTTACCTCCACATTGCTGGGACAAAATACCCAACTCAAATCAGCTGATGAGATGACAGGGTTTATTTTGGCTTATAGTGTTCATGAGAAGCTTAGTGATGGCAGAGGAAAAAAATGGTAGAGCAGAGGCTGGACATCAATTCTTGCAACAGAAAGAGGAAAAATAGGAATTGGGTAAGCCGAGCTCTGGCAGTGGAAAGCTTCCCATGACACCCATAAACCCGTCTCTGACAACACACTTCCTCCAGCGAGGTTCCACCTCTCAAATTGCCACGAGCTGGGGACCAAACATTGAAAAGTTGTAAGTTTATGGCGTACAACTGATTCAAACCACCACAAGCATTATCAATTCAACCTTAGTTCCTTTCAATTGTCTGCTCATATCTGATTTTGTGCATCATCTTAAATATTATGTCTCTTTAAAGCCTTTAATAATATAACAAAGGTTTCAATTATATCCTTATATTAGTTACTTAACTGATTGTTATGACCAAATACCTAATGAGAATCATTGTGGGGGAAGAAGGGTTTGTTTTGACTTACAATTCAAATGCATGCAGTCCATCATGATGAGGAAGGCACCACATCAGGAGCTTGAGGAAGCTGGTCATATTCAGTCCATGGGGAGAAAACTGAGCATAGTGAATGCTGATGCTCAGCTCTGTCTTTTTTTTCCTAAGCTCTATCTTTTTTACTCAGTCCAGGACCCCAGACCATAGAAAGGTGGCACCCACAGTTAGAGTACATCTTGCCACCACAACCTATCCTAAAAACTCCTCCAATGGCATTCTCAGAGATTTGTTTCCATGGTGTTTCTTAATCCAATCAAGTCAACAATGGAGATTAACCCTCATGAACCATCTGAAGAATACATTATTATTGGATTTATAAATAAATATATTTCAGTGAAAACAAGAGCATTAAATAAGAGATTCTTAACTCAGTAGGGATCAGGTAAGGAGAACCAATGGTTCGATCGTTGTTCACAAAGCTGCTCTTTAAAAAAATGCCATACATGATAGGTAGTCTGAGAGAAAAGAGAGTTCCTTTAAGTCTAAAAAGATAGCTATTAAAGAACAGCCCAGCTTCACACAAGGTAGCCATAAAAGTTGTACTCATCCCAGTTCAATTCATTCAGTCCCATGTAATTACTGTTTGGTTTGAATAAGGCGAGAAATTTTATGAATCCACTAGCTTTTCTGGAAATTATTACCAGGCCAGTGGTATGTTCCCTAAGTTGCCAGAGGTGTGCATTTCAGATCACCTGTCAGAGTAATTTTCCACATAGTTCCTTAAAGGTGAGGCATTTGGCCAAGCATTGATTGCAAATGCCTCAAGAGATGAAATGAAGTCAAAAACTACCTTTAAATACCAAAAGGCTTAGAATAGTCAGAGTGTAGATCTGATATGATAGTTCACTTGGGCAAGAAATTTACTTATTTCTGTGGTCTGTCATGTTTGCAATCATAGCTACAGTTGTAATTGTTAAGATCGTACCAGGACATGCTGAATTGCAGCTCAGTGAGTGCCACTATTGTCTACCAGGTTCCTAAGCAACAGAAATGGAACCTTGTTTGACCTCTTGGTTTTAATTAGAACACTAGAGGTTGAATTTAGGGCCTCGTGCTTGCTAGGAAGAGCCCTGCCACGGAGTTCTGTCTCCAGCCCTTGCCCTTTCCCTTGTATGCTGTATTTCTCACATTCAATCAGTCACTCAGTTCTGTCCATTGTACTTCATAATTATTCCCTTACTAATTCCGTTTTCTCTCCTGTCTGTTGCCATTTGCTTATATCGGGACTTATCTATCAGCTAGGATATCTATTATAATCTACTCATCCATCTTCCTATTGATTTTCTTATAAAATCCCAGCATACCCTCACAAATGCATATGCAGGTATATCTCGGTCCACTCTTCCCATTGCTGCCAGAGGGAACTTCTAACACATATATCTGATCAGATGACTTTCACAGTTTTCAATGGCAACTGTTCCAGATTGCTTTGGAATCTGGTGTCTCCCTTAGGTTCATGCCTATTTTCCGTTCTGGATGAGCCGTGGCTATCAGGGCACCACTCCAATTGCTGATGGAGTACACAGTGGACTTCACTACTGGCTCCCATCGACAGTCCTGAGTACCATTCCTGGCCCTGCAAGCCTTACTCAGTGTTCTCATGTAAACAGCTCTGATGAGATCCAGGCAGCTGCCAGCTCCAGTTCCGGGGGAGTGTTGTTTTGGGTGCATGTTATTATTGGTATTTTTAACAATGCATTGACATAGAAATATGCATTTGAAAGGCTTCCCCTTAAATACCTGCTTATGTAACTAATTACAGTGGATTCAAATAACCCTGAGCTTTCAGTCAAAGCAGACACCCACTTACACAAGTTAAAGTACCTCCATGCAATGAAGAATATTAGATGGTTTTCTTTATGTAATCTCTAGAGAAGAGAGCTTTTCATCTTATTCCTGAGGGGTGACATAATCACCTCGAAATCTCTGACTTGTTGAAAATTATACGGAATTAATTATGTTTCACTAAGAGATGTTGACAGAATGGTTTTAAGAACAATGGACCAGCCTTTTATATGTTTGTTCTTGTGGAATAGCTGTTTGTAGCAGCTGCTTTAGAAAAACTTATTCTGGGGTCTGGAGAGATGGCTTAGCAGTTAAGGTGCTTGCCTGTGAAGCCCAAGGACCTCAGTTCGATTCCCCAGGACCCACATAAGTCAGATGCACAAGGTGGCACATGCACCTGGAGTTTGTTTGCAGTGGCTGGAGGCCCTCTGCCTCTTTCCCTCTCTCAAATAAATAAACAAAATATTTTAAAAATAAAAACTTATTCTTTTTTAATGTGTTGAGTTGAGAGCAGTGCCTGAGAGGATAGCCTTTGTATATATTTTGGCTTACTGTGTGTCTTTTCAGTGTCTCCACTGTAATCTAAGAAAGTCATCGAAATTAGCATATTTGCTATCAATGGAGATGATGCAACACATTGAATGTACATCAGCACCAATGCACACAGTGTTCTGAGCATTCTTCGACGATAGCAGTTATGTCTGTGATGTTACAGAGCACTAAAGAGAGCATGTAATATGCAGGTAGATATATAGATAGATATAGATGTAGATGATACAGATATAGATGTGTAGAGAGAGAGAAAGAGCAAAATATTGCATTGGAACAAATATATTGAAATCAAAGCTTGCCTCAAATCATTTTAATGAACTATTATTTCTCTCAGCCATGCAGTGTGGCATTCAAATAGCGGAGCAGCAAGCAAGCGTTAGAGTATATTCACTTGTTCTGGCTTTAGCATTTTATAAATGCAATTTAAATACAGATGATTTTAAAAGAGGTTCCTTCATGCCTCAACAATGGTTTTTTTTTTAAATTATTCATGTATTTATTTATTTGAGAGTGATAAAAAGGCAGACAGAGAGAGAGAGAGAGAGAGAACAAGAGTGAATGGGCAGGCCAAGACTTCTAACCACTGCAAGCGAATTCCAGAAGAATGAATCACCTCATGCATCTGGATTATGTGGGTACTGGGGAATCAAACCTGGGTCCTTAGGCTTTACAGCCAAGCACCTTAACTGCTAAGCCATCCATCCAGCCCCCTCAGCAACACTTTTAGCTACAGAAAGCCCACTCAATGGAAGCCTTACACATTGTGCAATCAGGGTTGGTTCTTCCATGTCACAGTTCTGCCGGGAGTGCGTGCACAAAACCGCAGGCATTTGTTCCTCTATGGAATTTGTCACATCCTGGAGTTCCATCTGTTTGGTGCCTGCAATAAAGCAGATGGCTGTGCTGACAGGTAGATCTCACTCTAAGTCCCAAGGAATCCTTGAAATGGAGGAAAGAAACTCAGTTAGCCCAGAAAGCTTGCTCTGACAATGAACTCTTCTCCAGATTAGTAAAGGCCAGGCCCAGGCAGTCGCTTGGAATACAACAGAGGGAAATTTGAACTAAACCTTTAAGTTTTCCTTCCATGTATGTGTGTGTGTGTGTGTGTGTGTGTGTGTGTGTGTGTCTGTAATTTATGAGAGAGACAGAGAGTGAAAGAGAGAGAAAGAATTGGTGTACCGGGGCCCTAGCCACTGCAACCAAACTCCAGACGCATTTGGCACCTTGGGTGCATGCACCACGGGTGCACATGCATCACTTTGTGCATCCAGCTGGTGTGGGTTCTGGTGAGTCAAACCTGGGTCACTAAGCCATCTTTCCAGCCCTAGGTTTTCCTTTTAAAATACCAGATACAAACAGTCTGTCTTTCGAACTTGCATTAACCTAGAAGCAAGCTTTAGGTCACATGGAAAGAACAACTCAGGGACTGGAACTGTTAAAATCTGTTCTTTTTATTTTTCTTTTAGCTAAATGTACTATACTTACAAAACCTGAAAATGGTCTGTGTTTGTCGGGTAACCTGGGGGCTGATGGAGTGTCTTTTGTGTCAAGATATGTTTACATTTTATTAAGATCAGTAGATCATTCAGCCATCATTTTGTAATTAGATGGTAACTTTTTTATGTCATCATCACAAAGTAAGACACAGGGCACCAGCCCACTTCTAATATCACCAAACTTAATTCTGTAATAAAGCTCATGAGCCATGCAATCTTATTTTATAGCTGAAGGAAGAGAATTTGAGCAATATTATAAAACACAGAGTAGTAATAAGTGGCCAAATGAGTATTCAAGCCCAAATTTTCTGAACTTTATAGGCCATCCACGATTGTCAGTCATATTGCCAGTAATATGTTTGCAAACACTACCCTGTCTACTGAGTCCTGCGACCTCCAGTTTGTCCTTGATCCTTCCTTCTAAAGAAGAGGAAGACAGCTCAATTCATTTCTTTTTATTCTTTCTTTCTTTCTTTCTTTCTTTCTTTCTTTCTTTCTTTCTTTCTTTCTTTTTGTTTTGGAGGCAGGGTCTCACTCTAGTCCAGGGTGACCTGGAACTCACTCTGTAGCCCCAGGCTAGCTGTGAATTCAGAGTGATCCTCCTACTTCTGCCTCTCCAGTGCTGGGACTAAAGACATGTGCCACCATGCCAGACTGGAGTTCATTTATTAATGCTTTGTAAAAACGAGTTTGGAAGAATTTTTTATGTCAAAATTTTAAGTTATAAAAAGAAAAATGGTGACTTATTGAAGAAAACTATTGATTATCAGATTAAGAGAATGAAGCTGTAGAAATTAAAACCAATCAAAAACAAAAAGAATACAATTTTGATAGGCGGGTTATCTACAAACTATGAACTAAGATGGTGTTCTATCAGGATTCATCCTGGGGGCAGTGGCACTCATGTTTTGGTGATAGACACTGAGGACACTCAAAACATACCTAAGCAGAAATCCAGAAGCTGCTGAGAGCTCAACACTAAAGTAGACTTAAAACACACTCACCAAGGCTTAGAGTATTTAGTGGAAGGGGGAGCAGAAAGATTGTAAGAGCCACAGGGTGTAAGGAGATATCTAGAGGCATTTCCCCTGCCCCACCAATGACTGCTGCTCTCACAACTCTTAACCCACAACCCCATGCTGAATACCAGCAATTCGACTGAGGAGGGCCCTCAATGGAGTAAAGACAGGGAGGAAGGGAATGATGGTATCAACATATGATATATCCATACAAGGTTTCTACTTAATAAAAATAAAATAAAAATAAAAATGTCCCAGTGCCAGAGTACAGGTCCAACTACTCCGAATGAGCCCAATGTTGAATGATATTTTCACAATGATGATTGCTTTCATTATAATATTAATCTTAATGGATCTCACTGGTGTATAGAAAGTTAAATACATCCAAAGTCCAAGTGTCTGGTGGGAGCCTTTTATGTTTCAATTTTGTAACTTACTGCCACTTGCCTTATTGAGGATATCTTATTTTCTAAGTAGAAGTGTGAATATATGATCTACAAAAAAATGTCATTTCTGAATATGACTAATTGGAAAAATCTCACAAAGGTATAAAACCCTTATATAAGCACATATAGAAAATGTTCCAGTCTCATTTAAATATTAAAATTATATGAAACTTTACCTCCCTTACTAAAGCTGGTATGATGTTATACATAATTTACTGTGCTTAGAACACATTCCATTGCTTATAACATGCTCAGTTTGGCATGAGCACTCCCTCCTACAACAGACAAGTAATTATAAGTAGAAAGCAAGCCCCTCTTAATACTAACCTTCAACTAAGACAAATAGGAAGGCATTTTTCCTCTCAATAATGAGGAATTGGTAATTACTTTTGAAATCGTCAATGAATTTTCATTCATCTTTTGCAATAAAACAAATTATAATTCCAAAACACTTTGCTCCAGAACCAATATTTGTTCCAGTATCTTATGTGTTACTTTCTGTAACCTTTGCCTCGCAAATGCATCTAGGTATGTTACTTTAATACCTAATAGTATTAAGTTCAATACAAATACTGACACATTCTCTTGCCTAAAATATATCACATCAGTGTAAAAATGTTAACACACCTGCATAGGTGAGCCATTGTACTCATTTCCCATTTTAAGAAAAATAATACTTAAAACCTACGTGGAGCTGCAGAACAGGAGAGTACATCCCTTCTTGGCCTTATCAAAGGCTTTGAATAATTGTTATTAATTGAAGCTGAATATCTTGATCAGGGTAATGAAAAATTGTAAGGAACTCATTAGAATGTGTATCACAAACTATATTTTCAAAGGATGTTTGTCCCTTGGGAGATTAGAAAGAAAAGGTAATTTAGTGATGATAAATGGACTTAAGCAGGCGTTGCTTCTTTATCCAGCATTTTACTGACATGTTGCGAAAAGTATCCCTCACTGTGTGTGCAAGGTACTTATCTTTCAAACAGAGGAAAGACACAGGTATACAGAGAAAGTGAAGGAACACGGGAAGAAAGGATCAGACAGAGAGTGAGAGAGAGAGAGATAGAAGAAAGGAGAGAGTGGAAAAGAAGAACAGGGAGAAGAGAGATGAAACTACATAGAGGTTTGGAGGAAGCTGATGCAAGACAATAAGATACTAAAATCTTAATCACCTTCCATCAAGATGCAAGAGTGTCACTTTTGTTTAATGAAATAAATATGACACATATAATTTCACCCACAACTACACGACTTCACATTCTTTCACATTGTGTCTATTCCTTTACATTTTCTTGAGTGATGCCCCTATGTTTCTTTCTGTAAGCAGATAAAGGTACCTTCTTTATTCCCTATCCTCAGTGAACTTACAATTTAATGGGAATATGTGTTAATTATCCAAAAAAGGTTCCCTTGTATGTAGATATAATTAATAAAAAGTGAAGCAAAATTAGAAATTAGATAACTGCATTTAATTAATCCTAACACTGTGTGTATCTATATGCACGTCTCTCCCTCCTTCCCTCTCTCTCTCTCTCTCTCTCTCTCTGTGTGTGTGTGTGTGTGTGTGTGTGTTTAGGCCAGGGGACATCCTTATGTGTCATCTCTCATTCACCTTTTCTCTGACAGGATTTCTCATGGACCTGGAGTTTGCCATGTAAACTAGAATGTCTGGCCAGCAAGCCCCAGGATGCCACCTGTGTTTGCCTACCCAGCACTGGGATTATTACAAGCATGCACCACCATGCCTGGTTTTATTATTACCACGTGGGTTCAGGAAATTAAATTCAGGTCTTCATGCTTGCATGCCAAGCACTTGTTAAGTGAGCCATCTCTCCAGCCCACTAACACTTGTTCTAAATTACACAAATGAAAAGTCAATGGCATAGTCCCTGGAACTTCCATTCAATTTCATAATCTAGAATTCTGTCATTATAATT
This sequence comes from Dipus sagitta, assembly GCA_036346955.1. Classification (NCBI taxonomy): domain Eukaryota; kingdom Metazoa; phylum Chordata; class Mammalia; order Rodentia; family Dipodidae; genus Dipus; species Dipus sagitta. Next base: position 122,824,514 of record CM070779.1, on the reverse strand, counting down.
ATTTAGATAATTCAAGACAAGAAATAAGACAAATTTCATTTGAAATTGTGCTTTCTGCATAGAAAATTCTCAAAAGATAAACACCATTTGGCCAAATAATTTGACCTTCAGTAAAAAGTTAAAGGAAACGTGGGGGATAAAATAGTTGAAAGGCAAACATAAAAAAAGATATTATAATGAGGATGTATTCAGAACTTGAGTTCAATATAAAGCAATATTGAGCCACCATGGAACCCATGATCTTTTCTTGATTAAGAAAACACCATTTAGCCAAGTGCAAGGTCAGATCAGCTCAGGAGCCAAGTGTGTTAACATTCCATCTTACCCTTAATAGACAGGAACCTGCTTGCCCTAACCTGTAAATTTAGCTAGAGTACATGATTCATTATACCTCTCTGAGTAAAAACATGCTTCATCATGAAGAAAGCTGAACTGCCCTAACGAGTTGATTGCTTAGAACTTGAGCTGGGAAGAAGGAAGTCTTAATTCTTGATCTCCTTCCTCTTCCATTGCCTTTCCGTATGAAACTTGATTGTCCCCAGATCCATTGCTCTCATTCCAATATACTTTTCTCTTCTTCTGGCACATTTACTTCTTGTTATTGTTTGGGCCAAGATCTCATTCTAGCCCAGGTAGACTTGGAACTCGCTCTGTATCCCAAACTGCCCTGGAACTCACAGTGACCCTCCTCTGTCAGCGTCCTGAGCGCTGGGATTCAAAGCATGAGCTACCAGACTCAGTTTCACATTTACTGTTACGATGTTTTTACATGACTCTGGTAAGGGGTTATTTCTCATGATGAAAACATAAAACAATACACTTATAAAAACAGAAATGTGAGACAGCATATAATATTTCTCAGAGTACCTATATGTGCACTTGTACTTGGTCTAGGAGAATGTATGTGATTTTGCAGCACCAGCGCTTACCTGGATGCTTTGGCAATCTTCCGTAGCATGACACTCTATGCACACTACTCCTCCACCAACATTATTTATGCGCTTTATCTCTATAGCTAAAGCGTAACCCCTTCTGTGAAAGAGCATAGCATTTGTTTCCCTTGTTTTTATCTTTAATCTTATTATTTTATACCTAGTAATCTACCTTCCCAAACACCTAATACAGATACGGTCAGTGTGTTAGAGCGAAGGGAAGTCATTAAAATGACTGTGTTACCTCCAACTCCTCTTCTCTATGAAGCCAAAAATTTTCCAAGTTGACTCTTAACACTCCAGAAGAGATCGTTCTTGGGGAAAGGCACAGGTGTGGGGAGAATTTATTTTCAGAACAGTGTGTATTCTATAAGATCTTTAAAAATATCTTTCAGGCTCACACAATGTTAGGTAAGACTTGTTTCAGAGAATGCTGTGAGGAAGGCAAAAAAAAAAAAAAAAAAAACACATGCATATGGACTTCCATATGTCTGTATATGTCAAGCCCTCTCTAGTGTACATTTCCATCCCAAGGGACTGCAAAAATTTATTTTTTATGTTGCAGAGAAAGTTTTTGAATGAACCAATACCAGTCCCCAATCTCTGCTTCACTCATCCCTCATGAGGAAGATTGCAGTCATTCTCCAAGACCAGGGAACACAACTTTCTTCCTCCCTTGTGCAGGCCTTATGTATGTTGTAAATCTCTGTGGACATCTGCCAGGAAGAATCTCTCATTTTCAGTTGGATAATTGTTACTCATGCTTCCGGTCTCTGTTCAGGTGCCTCTTTCTTTGAAAAGCCTTCTGAGTGTTTCCTAGGCTCAGTGATTCCTCTTCACTGGTCCCTTGACATCTTGTGCTTCCTGGTACTACACATAGATCTCTGCCTACGTGTCACTTTCACGTTAGTCTCCCCCACTCCACTCCAGAGCCACAGACCCTTTGAAGTTTACAACCATTGCTGATCACCCCTTCATCCTCTCAAGCATCAGGCATGGTGTCTGGGCTCATTAAACATTTCTTGAGCAAATAAATGATTCTACCTTTTCCCTTAGGCAGCCTAGTATAGTCACCACACCAGTGACTCTTGGGAATATCTGCAGTGCTTCTTACTTCTGACTTCCCCATTGCTGGGAGGATATTTCCTCTACTCTTACATTTACCATTGTAAATTCTCTGACTGACCTATTTTTCTATCAAAGGTATTGATGGCCTACAGGCACCACACGCATTAACAGCCTATGCTTATGAACTGAGCATTTTTAGGGAAAATGTCATAGTCCAAAGAAAGACTATAATGGCAAGGCTTTCAATACTTAAATCAGGGCGTGGAAGTGTAGGTAAAGGCTTGCTGCTTTCCTCAAATGCTCACACTTGGGTGGTGGCCAACTTCCTAGAAGTAGGTCAGCATCAGAACTAAGTGATTTTGGTACAAAATACTTGTCCTTCGGTAGCCATTATGATTACTTTGTGAGAGACTTTAAGAAGTGTAAGATTGTTTTTGAAAGAAATTTGGGGAATGGGGTCACTAACATGAGTTGCAGAAAAACAGAAAGGTAATTTTCATCTGGCTCATGTTTAGCAGATGTGAACTCTATGCACCTTGAAAATTTTGCATAAATAAAGGAAAATTCAATGTATTTACATTATTTTGTATTAAGCAAACCAATATAGTAGAGTTGATACTAACAGAGATCTGAAGATAATAAATTTTGCTCCCTAAGAAATTGGTTAGGCAAATTAATCTAGAAAAAATGTGATAAATTCATTATTGTTTTTTAATATTTTTTTATTTTTATTTATTTGACAGAGAAAGAGGGAGAGAGACAGAGAGAGAATGGGCACATCAGGGCCTCTGGTCACTGCAAATGAACTCCAGACGCTTGTGTTCCCTTGTGCATCTGGCTAACATGGGTCCTGGGGAATCGAACCAAGGTCCTTTGGCTTTGCAGCAAATGCCTTAACTGCTAAGCCATCCCTCCAGCCCCATTATTTTGTTGTTGTTGTTGTTCAAGAAGAATTCTCTCTGGAGATTACCCAAAGAAAGAAGTGACTTCACTCAGATTTAGAAAAAGAAAAAAGCTTCTTGCTTTATATGGAAATAAACACAGGTCATCTGTGTTTTCCTTTCTTCTTACTTCTATTATTTTTCTCCTTAGGGCGAATTTTTCTAGTATACTTTGTAGTGCCTTGTGGCTTTACTACCCACATAGCATTAAAGGTAATAGAAGCCAGAACTTTAGAGATAATACAAACAAAATGGTTTCCCCTTTGGAGGAGAGGGGGGTTGACATTCAAAGAAGCCAACTAGCCTATCCTGTCATCCTGATATATTTTAGCAAAAGTGGAACATGAAATACTGTGACTTGGTGCTATGCCTCTGGGTTCTTTCTATCATGTATCAGGCATCTGCTAGGAAATGGGGTATAATCTTGAATAACTGGGTGAATAAACAATAGCCAATAAATATTTTGTGCATGACATATTAATAACAATACCCAACCTTTATATGCAGCAGAAACAAGATAATTTATTAAGGATAGTACACTTCCAAGGGTATAGGGAAGTGGGCTGGAACAGAAAGTTTAGCAGTTCAACAGCCCTGCTATAGTTTTAATGTTATTTTATCATAGGGCCTTTGGCTTTTGCATAGTGAACTTGGCTTTTGCATAGTGGACTTTCCTACACATTGCTCATATATGTAGTTATACAATTTCATGCACCATAAGTATCATAAGCATATATATATATATATATATATATATATATATATATATATATTCCTCACAATGCCTATGATTCTTGCTTTAATCAGTAGTTAAATAGTATGCATAGAGTATGACAACTTGTCAGTGTTGTGGCTGGGATCCTAAGCAATCCAGGTGGCCCTTCAGTCTGCGTATATAACCATTATATTACACCTTCTTGCTTTCAAGTACATTCCCCAATTTTCTAGATAGATGAGCATCTGTGCTGGCAGTATGAATGCTGGAGCCAGAAGCAGAAATCAAGCGGTTGTCTGTGCATTCAGTTGTATAACTTCCCCCCACTTGCTTACTCTCTCCAGGCCTCATGTGCTCACGGATGACTTGAGGCTGCTTCAGTACAACATTTCTTGGAATTGACTCAGGCATGGATTTAAACACTCCAACCATGTTGCAGTTCATTGGTATGCTGGAGTGCTCTGTTATACTCATTTCATATTCTGGTTGGCTAAAGTTTTTATTTTATTCCAGAAACTGAAACATGGCTTTTTAAACCTTATTTGTATTAAAAAAAAATTCTGAAATGCACCACTGCACTTTTCTAGCTTATCAATGTGACAAAGGGAATTTTATGTATTTTTTTTAATTCGAGAAATTTTAATGCTTTAGAGTCTTCATTTTAAAAGTGACTTTTGATTATTCTTTAAACAAGTACCTTGTAGGAATTTGTTTTCCCATTATTAGCTTATTTCTACCAAATATGAAACCCTGGTAGAGAAAATCAAGATAACTGATATATTCATTTAATGTAGTTTGAACTTAACACTTCACAGGGGGGAGTGAAATAAGAATGTAAGTTATAAAACAAATACCAGGAAACCTCTTATTCAATCAAATAAACAACACCTTATCATTCCTTTAGAAATGTCACCATCTGTCTCTATTATACACAGGAAAATACTCTTTTAGTGATTAAAAATAAACAATTGACCATCTAAAAGTTCTAATACCCTTGAAGTATCCACCTCATTGAAAATCCATGGGATATGCATTACAGTTGTCTATTGACAGAAGCTGTGCAACCAAATGGTTTTGCAGTCACAGAAAGGATCTGAACATCAATATAGCATATAGATGAAGCAGACACATACCCGTTTTCCAACATTTAAAAGCAGAATGAACTAACTTTCTTCTCTGCATCATTGTCCATGACATTAGTATCTCCATACTCTTAACTCTTTAAGAATTTATTCTTTGATCTTAACTCTGAATTGATTTCCTTTTCACAAAAGAGGTGTGGATTGGGTAGGAGTAATTTAAAAGCCTAAAAAGCAGTAACTTTAGCCTATAGCAAAGCTAAAGAACTGAGGGACGTTATTTCCTGCATTGCTGTTACTAGAGAGACAGCATGGTGAGATGTTTTAAGACTGTGAGATAGCATCATGGCCTGTAACGGCATTGATTCACCTTGCAACAATTTACCTACTGGAGACGCCTCCGCTGGCAATCTCTAATGCTCCATCAAGAACTTGAAATGCTGCAGGAACTTCTTCACTGAGCGCTTCCTTCACAGTCATTTCCTACTCCCTAAATCCTTTTCCATACTGCATGAGTAAAAGAACTCCAAAAAAAAAAAAATCAAGTCATTTCTCTATTTAAAATCGCCAGGGTTTCATCTTGAAATACAACTAGACCCAGCACCTTACTAAGGCTAGTAGTCCTACAAAAGAAGCCCTGCTTCCTCTCTCAAGTCAACTCAACTCTAGTCACTCCCTTCAATTGCTTGAGCATCTTCTGGGAGCTTTAACTCCAGCCTAGGACACATACAAAGCCTCTCCTCTCCCTCCCTCCCTCCTTTACACTCCCCATGTGCCCCTGTCTGCTGACTAACTTACTGACTGCATTTTAGGTGCCATGAAAATAGAAAAGAACATATTTTAGGAAATTATCATAGGAAACTAAGTAGTTTGAAAAGAGGTTCATATCGTCACTTGCACTTCCTGATCTTAGAAAACTGGTTTCTAAAAAATAACCCGTGGTTAGTAATTTCCACGCAAAGGTGATTTCACTTAGTTAACATATGTTATGAAGTACTTACTACCAATCAGGCTTTGTTCTAGATGTAGAGAAGTTATCAGTGAACGAAACAGAAAAGTTGTCAGCTCTCAGCAAGTGCACATTCTAGCCAAGGAGTCAAAAGAGAACAATTACATCATTATATAAGACAATTACAGCTAGAAATCATTAGCAGGAAACACATAAAGTAGGACAATGCTGTGGACCGACTACAGGAGAGGAGAAGTCAAGTTTAGACTGCGTGATACAAATACTTTCTGTAAAGCTAAGATCCCATAAAGGGAATTAACCAGTCTTAGCTTTAAGACATATGTAGGAAAATATTCAAAGTAGAAAGACATGTATATCATGAGGTGGAAATTAATTTGATGCATTCAAGGGACAGGAATAAAGGCCAGAAGAGGTTAAAAAAAAGAAGGGGCTGGAGAGATGGCTTAGCAGTTAAGGTTTTTGCCTGCAAAGCCAAAGGATCCTGGTTCAATTCTCCAGGATCCATGTAAGCCAGATGCACAAGGGGGCGCACACATCTGGAGTTCGTTTGCAGTGGCTGGAGGCCCTGGCACATCCATTCTCCTTCACTCTCTCTCTCTTTCTCTCTCTCTCTCTCCCTCTTTCTCTCTCTCAAATAAATAAATGAAATGTATTAAAAAAAAAAAAAAGAAGGGCAGGACACAAAGTTAAGAGGATTCCTCCAGCTGTGGGCCACACACAGGGCTCTGCAGACCTTGCAAAAGGGCTCCTATTTCAGTCCTAGTAGAAGGGAACCAGTAGAAGGTTTCTGGTATAGAAACAATGTGATCTCATTGAGAATTGAACCAGTAGACTCTGTCTGCAATGTGGAGAGCAGATTAAAGAAAGGCAGAAATAGAAGCAAATGGACCAGGGGCCTAAAGTCATCCCATGTTACTGACATCAGTCCAATTCACTACTGAAGTAGACAAGTACTGAAATCAGAATGCTACCATCTTGCCATGCCTTTTATTTTAATATATCTTTATTGTGACATAAAGGTGATTTGTACACTTAAATTTAAAAATTTATATAAAGTTGTTTTGGGAAAGAAAGAGGTTAAATCAAAATATGTACTCAGTGTAAGGCAGACTGCTTTTGTTGGAGGGGAAAGTGGTAGGAAAGGGGATCTACAAGTGAAGAAAGTTTTGATCCTAAATGGCACGGATGAGAAGCAAGAGTCAACATGGCTTCCTTGTCCCGAATTGATAAAGTTCTAGAAAGGATTGTACTTAGAATATCTGCTTACAAAGGCTGGGTTCAACACACTGACTAACAGATATGCCTTCTGTGAGCCCCTGGGTTCATTCATTGATCATGTGACAAGTAAGATCTTCACCTAATGTGAAAATAACCAATTCATGGCTCTATTGGTTCTAATGAGACCATTCCTGAATATAAACTCTCTGTATAGGTATAGTTTTCTTAACAGAATACTAGAACAGGAAAGTGAGTCCTATATCACTGCAAAATTACTTCATATCCTCATATCTGTTGCTGTTCAAGATGAGAGCACTCTAAACTAGAAGGGAAATGAACCACATAGGGGCTTATTCCAATCATGCTGTAATTTTGGTCACATGATCCCCGAGTGATAATTCTTTTTATTAACCTTACTGTATGTTTCACAATTCCAAGTAAGGTCTGCCCAGTAAATACATAGAATATTTGTTTTATATTCATTCTTAGTTTCTCCTACTTAGAAATATCTAATGAATGACTAGTTCAGGAAAAGAACTATCCTGCTACCCCAATGCAAGAGCAGAATTTTCCTATACACATAATGTATAAGATTGTATTTCTCAGGACTATAGAGAGTGGTGGATGGGCCAACTGAATGTATAAGTTATAAACCTTCCAATAAAAAGTTTATAATTTCAGTATGTCCAAGGGCTATTTATTTTGTTCATATGCATAAAGTAAATTTAAATGTGTGTAAGAAATTTCTTCCTGTTTATTAAAATATGAGAGGATATCCAATTATAGTAAATCTTTCATAAGACATTTTTATAAATAAAACATAAAAATTAGACAACTTCAGAAGGAGGGTTAACAGCTGCTCAAACACAAGGAAGGGCTATAATTTAAAAATATATATTTGTCTTTAAATTTTTTACTTTTGTCCAGACATTTCCCTGATTCACATAATCTATAAATGAGGCCTGAGGAACACATAAGTCTCTCCATGCTGTTACAGTTCCCTAAGAAGTCTTTGTGATAATAGAAATGAGTAGAGAGAGCAGCACATTCTTAAGTGAACAAAGCTTTCAGAACATGTGCTTTTTCTCTTTTTATAATTTATTTATTTATTTTTAAGGAGAGAGAGAGAAAGGGACGAGGGAGAGAGAGAGAGAGAGAGGAAAGGAGACTGGGCATGCTAGGACCTCTAGCCACTGTAAAGGAACTTCAGACGTATGTGCCACTTTGTGCATTAAGTTTTGCATAGGTACTGGGAAAGTGAACCTGGATCATTAGTCCTTGCAGGCAACGACTGCACTGTGTCATCTATCCAGCCCCACTTGTGCTCTTTGAAATGATCAAAAGCACAGCTCTAAATCGAAGATGGCATTCCAAAGACACAGGAATAAGGGAGAAGCCAAACATTTATGCCAAGCTTCAGGTAGAAATTATGAAGACTAATGACACAGCAGCCTCATTACTACTGTTACAGCCACTACTCAGTCCTGGGACATGGATCCCATGTCATTCCCCAAAGCCTCCCTACCCTTCCACTCAGTGTTCGTAGCAGCACCCAAAGGATTCTAATCAAGGGAACCTATGGCCAAACTATCAGTTTGGTTTTTATAAAGAAAAGAGATATGGAAATTACAAAGATGCCATGGGAATGTGAGGTATAGTTGGGGTGGGACTCAAATAAAATTATCCTGAGAAACATGCTGTTCACTTGCAATTGATTAAATGTTTGTGATTATTTAACATGTGTGGGAAAAAATGTATATATGGAGGTATGATGAAATATCTCTCATGGTATTTGATAATTCTACAGAGTACATTTGTTATTTAACATTAACATTTGTTCTCTGTGACTACTTTACTCTGAAATATTGTGATGGTTTTGTTAAAAGTACAAACACAGAGATGTGCTTCAGATCGAGGTGTCTGGATTAAGCAAGCCCACAGTAACTCTTTTGCATATTGCACAACACTACAGTGGTCTATATAAACGCCACTGTTCAGCACACTGTTGCATCTGTTGTCCTTGCCTAGTGTTCTTTCTAGAACAGTTTTTTTTTTTTGTTCCCAATGTACTCTGTTATATCCTTGGGAGAATATCCTGTCTACGTAGGATCATACGTGAACTACTTGCACCATGCATTTTTCCTTTGAGCCTGCATCACTTCTGGTAAAGGGCGCTTATTTTCACTAGTAAAATTCATCTTGCCTTTCTTTTTTCATCTTCTTCATCTTTTTTTTCATATTGACCATATTTGAACTCAGCATTCTAACAACTTATTGCCATGGGGGAACATGATAACCTGTGACAAAATCAAATTTCCAAACCAGTAAATGTTTTGTGGTGGCCCTCAGGGGTTCTTTTCTGAGTGGAAAGGCACACTGGATGATAATTATGATTGTAGTACTCTGTTTGCCCATTTGTTCTTTAAAGATGAACAATTGCTCTTTTTAACCAAATTCCTAGGCTAATGAACCTGCTTATACTACCTCAAACTTTAAAACTGAGATAACTTGTAGGAATAATATCTGATTATCTTATGAGCCTCATGTGTGTATCATGTCATCAGTAGGGATAGGTCAATCTATGTCTGAGGCAGGTGTTCAAGGAAAGATTGTAATGACCAAAAAGATACCCATGTCATACTAAGGTAACACTCCATCATCAAATTGCTCTTTAAAATGGTACTTAGGCCGGGCATGGTGGCACACACACACCTTTAATCCCAGCACTCACGAGGCAAAGTTAGGAGGATTGCCATGAGTTCAAGGCCACCCTGAGACAACATGGTTAATTCCAGGTCAGCCTGGGCCAGGGTGAGACCTACCTCAAAACAAACAAACAAACAAAAAAAAATGGTACTTAGTTCTGTCCTGCACCATTCAATGATACCACCAGTTATATAAAGAGCTTAGAGTGTTCCTATTAACATGCTTATGAGGTGTGTGCTGACTCTAGAAAGATTAGCATATATTTATACAAAAGATAATTATTTTAATTTTAGAAGTGTTATTCGTTCATGCTGTGTTTCACTTCTGGCTAAAATTGCATCCTAAACTTTATCCCATGCTAAGGAGTTTTAGTAGAGTGCTACAAAAGGACATGGATAAAATGAGAGTAATTGGGGTAGTCTAAATAATGTGTGCCTTTGTCTATGTGTGTGACAAGTCCAATACAGGCTCGTAACACTCTTCATCTTTTCCAATACCGATCATTGTGCATGGTGTCTCAAGTATGTCCAAAAGGTTGACTGGAAAGTCCTGACTCGCCTCTCCACCCACATCAGTTCCACAACGGCTTGCACCTATCTTGCCTCCTTTGTGCTCCTTTACGTAGATTAAGAACCTGTTCCCTGCAATGCGTGTCCTCTCTGTAACTGAAGTCTCTTCTTTTTTCTGCTTTCAAGGATGGGAGGAACAGTTTTATTGGACACCAGCTGGGCGGGGTAGTGGAAATGCCAAACAGCAAAGACCAGCGAGTCAAATCAGCCAGAGCCATTCAAATCACCTACTACCTCCAGACCTATGGCTCTGCCACCCAGGACCTCATAGGGGAGAAGTGGGAGAATGAGTTCTGTAAGCTCATGAGGAAGCTCCAGAAAGAGCGCCAAGACCTGCAGCTCTATTCCTTAGCATCCTTTAGCCTCTGGAGAGACTTTCACAAGACCAGCATCCTGGCCAGAAGCAAGGTCCTGGTGAGCCTCGTGCTGATCCTGACCACAGCCACCCTCTCCAGCTCCATGAAAGACTGCTTGCGCAGTAAGCCCTTCCTGGGTCTCCTGGGGGTGCTCACGGTGTGCATCTCCATCATCACTGCAGCAGGGATCTTCTTCATCACGGACGGAAAGTACAACTCCACCCTGCTGGGGATCCCGTTCTTCGCCATGGGTAACTATCCATCCTTGTGGTAATCGGATTCTTGCCAGTTTGGGGCAAGGTAGTACATTTCTTGAATTCTCAGGTGGAAATCTGTTTTGATTTTGCCTTGGTGTGTCTGTGCAGCTATGTACACTATTTTTTTTGTTCATTGCAGTTGTGTCTGTTTTACCTTGTCAGGACCTTTGGGAAGTTAGGGAATAATCAAACAATTTTCGCGTTAAACCTAATACTGTCAAAAGGTTTCAAAGTGTATAATTATTGGGATTTTCTATTCAGTTTCCAGTGGGTAAGTCAGGGATTGTCAGAGAGAACCAGTGCCTGCTGCAAAGAGAATTTTCTGATTCCTAATCATGAGCACTGTTAAATTACTGGTAGTGAACAATGAGTATCATGACAGGAAAATTATGAGAATCTCAAAGAACTTATAAAGTACATGCTGGTTCATTTCAAAGTTTATGTACAAAGAAACTCTATTCCTCCACCTTTGTGTAAAGTAAAATATGCAGTTTGCCACTTAAATATGTTATCTAGTTTTCATCATCTCTGGTGAAAATCTGAGTGGGCATTTTCAGTCAAAATTGTACCTTCATACCTTCATATGATTTTTTTTCTACCAGCCGTACATAAGTTGTGTGTGTGTGTGTATGTGTGTGTGAAATGCAATAGAAGATAAAGTGTTTGGATGAAAATGAGTGAGGAGTCAATGACCAGACTTACATTTTTTTTCCCATTAAAGAGGAAGTGTTAGTGACACTTGTGGTATTGCACAAGGGTTTGCTCAGGAGTGATGCAATCCCATGTGTAACAATTTAGAAATTGACCTTCAAACTGGTGAGCTTACAGAAGCAAGAATATCTTTAGCTATAAAGTAAGTGCTTTGGCCTCCCTAGTTTAAAGTCAGTTGCAAGTTAAAGTTCGGTTATTGAATGCTAAAGGTGCAGGCATGTACTTAGAAAGGTTTCAAAGTGGCCACCCCCCCTCCTGTCTTTTCACCTTTGCAAACATTGCTGAGAATGAACAGCACAAAAGGGGTGCATATTAAAGGTGATAAGGGTGGACCTCTGTATTGGGAATCCAAGTTCATTATGACAATGATCAGTTTGTTTACTGACTTAAGTATCTGTTTCTTCTTGCACAACATGCAGATACTCATGATATTTCTTCAAAGAGTTAGACTTTCAATATTTTAGAGAAAAAGAGAGAAAAAGGCAGACATGGAGAGGATGAGTATGAGTATGCTAGGGCCTTCTGCCACTGCAAATGAATTCTCAGATACATGTACCACTTTGTACATCTAACTTTATGTGTGTAGTGGGAAATTGAACTGGGACCATCAGACCATCAGGCTTTTCAAGCAAGTGCCTTCAACTGCTGAGCATTCACTTCAGCCCTATTTCTTCAATTAATTGGTTTTGTAAAATGCAATAGAATATAATTTAAAGAAATAGTTCAAAGCAAACACTCATCAAGCAGCAAGCTTTAGCTGTTATCATAGCAATATAACTATAGTGGATTCAATACTGAAAAGAAAGAAGCTGTTGACTTCAGGAAATTGATTACTCCTGGATTTGGCTAATTACCTCAAAATGTATAAAAGACTAATTTTCCCCCAAAAGTATATCTATTTAAATTTTGTCATTAGTGACAAAGATGAATCTAAGACTGAACCACCTATACGTTTTGTGCCTTTTTTAATTTCAGTCTCTTAAAAAATAGTAAATTTATAAGAATCATTTAGTGTGATTACCAGATTAAATGTGGATTGCTAAAGGTTGACAACTTAATAAGCATACAGCCTACTAAGGCTTTTTTCTAAAACTAGTGACAAATTAACTAGGTAATAGAAAGAATTTTTAAGAAAAAAAAATTATGTATTCTGTATAGATAAAGTGAAAGACTACCTCTACTGATGCTAGGTTGTAATATCAGTTCTACAAGGGCAAAGTGATGTTTTCATTCCTTAAACAAATAGCAAGAACACCAAAAGCTATGGCGAGGGGAAAATGCAGATGTACAGCATACACTTTGCACTATGCCACTGGCCTTTGCAATTACAACCCAACCCTGAATAGTACAGCTGCAGACTTTAGGGAGACAGATTAATGGTTAGTCCTCAGTGTTCCTTCAATTCTGAGAACATCTCCGCAATGCTCCGTAACAGTACCAGTGAAAGCCTTAACAGCATATTATAAAACTTTTGCTCCATCCAAAGCAAGTTGTATATAAAATGATTGAAATAGTAAAGATGGTAAGATACAAAACTCTAGGAATTAAAGGAATAGCCCACGGAGTTAGAAAGCCTATGTTTGCATCCTAGTATTTCTGCTAACACTGTGTGTGATATTTAGGAGTTCTTATCATCTCTTTATCCTACCCTAATTCTTCAAATAAAAAGGTGGAGGGGGCTAGAGAGCTGGCTCAGTGGTTTAAGGCACTTGCTTGCAAAGCCTGACTGCCCAGGTTCGATTTCCCAACACTCGCTTAAAGTCAGTTGTGCAAAGTGACACAAGTACCTGGGGTTTGCGTGGCTAGAAACCTTGGCCCATCTATCCTCTCTCTCCTCTCTCTTCTTGCTTTTTTCTGTCTCTCAAATAAGTAAATAAATATTTTTAGAATGTGAAGAATGCGGACTCCTCAGTATTAAGTTAAAATTTGATCATTTCTTTTTTAAAAAAATATTTTATTTAGTTATTTGAGAGAGAGAAAGTGAAAGAGAAAGAGGCAGATAGGAAGAGAGAGAGAATGGGCATACCAGGACCTCTAGTCTCTGCAAATGAACTACAGACCCATGTGCCACCTTGTACATTTGGCTTTATGTGGATGTTAGGGAGTCAAACCCAGGTCTTAAAGCACTGCAGGAAAGTGCCTTAACTGCTGAGCCTTCTCTCCAGTCCTAATTATTTCTTTACAAAACCTTTTAAGTTTTATATTAGTCTCAATCCTCTAATCTTTGGTCACCTTTTCTGCCTATAGAGAGAAATTTCGGCCCATAGGGAAAGATTAGGATGGGAAAATAGCATTGCTTTTCATGAGCCTCAGTCATATAAAGTAATAACACATACAAAACATATATATCTATGAAGGTATTTGAAAAGTATTTGAGGTTAAATATAAATGAATAATCTTTCAAATACATGTTATCCAATGTTACATACAGCATTGGTTGAAACAAACCCTTTGGTGAGTTATAGTTTACACAGTGTCAAAGCTACATGATCCAAAATCAGTTGTGGTTCAGTAAAGAAGCCCAACTCCTTCTGGAAACCTCCACTATTTACCTATCTTCCAATAAGGATTTTGTATGCCATTGTGGCTAGATTCACATCATGTGCTCTCATCAAAATGTATCTCAAAAGCTGTGAATGTCAAGTACAGTGTCTCTTCTACCAACTGGGCTATAGCATCACTGACAGCTTTGACCACATGTCTTCCTTCTGCATTCATCTGTTTGTTCTGTTTTGGTCTTTGACCCATTTAATATTCCCAGTGTTATTTCAGAGGTATATATACTATACCTAAATATCCTACCTTTTAAAGACAAAACTAAGTTTTATTCTTTGTTCTGGTGTTTCTGTAAGGTTATAATTGTCAAGTATGTTCCAGATTTAGGGTTAGAGAAGAAAGTAACTATTGGTGTACAACAACTCTCTATAAAAAGACTCAGAAGCAAATATAGAATAATTTTTTGAAGCAGGGTGTCATTAGCCTAGGCTGACCTGTAACTCACCCTGTAGCTCAGGCTAGCCTCAGACTGTGATCCTCCTACCTGAGCCTCCCAAATGCTGAGATTAAAGGCATGAGCCACAATGCCTGTCTCAATAATATATATTTTCAAATACCTAAAGTTACTGTACTTAGCTCAAGCTAAGCTCACCTATACAAGCATAAACTGAAGAGAACGCCACTAATTAAATGGACAATTTCTTCTTCTTCTTTCTTTATACTTCATTTGCTATATGTAGATTTGTTCACTTTCTGGAAGGAGGAATATGGGCTGATATCATGTATAGATGCCAAGCTGGCTTGTGTCTTACATTGGTGGTCTTCCTTGATAGTTCTAATGGTACTAATAGTACCATTGGTTCACTCCTAGTTTTTATTTATTTATTTTTATTTATTTGAAAGAAGAGAGACATATAGAAGCAACATGCCAGGGCCTCCCTTCACTGCAAATGGATTCCAGATGCATGTGCCACTTTATGTATCTGGCTCTAAGTGAGTACTGTGGAATCAAACTCAGGTCATTAGGCTTTTCAGGCAAGTGCCTTACCTGCTGAGCCATCTCTTCACCCTCTCCTAGTTTTTCCTGCTGGTGCTGAGTATGTTCAACGTGCTGAGTTTCATATTAACCATCTTGACACACTGTACATGTTACAGAGGGCTTAGCTTTTACAAGTGACCTGAAGGTTTCCAGATCCAGGCTCTCACAACCCTCACAGTGGGGTCAAACTCCATTTAGTTATCAATTTATTCCTCTATTTTTTGAATACCTAGTATGTTCAAGGAATCTGAGGCTGTGGGCAAATAGCACTGAATAAAACTGTCCATTTGTTATCCTCATAGATTTTACACTTTAGGCCCAACAGAGGACAGGAATAGGACAATAAAGCAAAGAAATGTAAACTATCATATTGTTGATAAATGTTACAGAATGTGAAACTAAGACAGCAAAGAGGATAAAGGACATGAGTGTCTTTGTATGAGCTAAAATTAAAGCAGAGAGCTGATCACGGGGGGAAAAAAGTAACATTGTGAAGAAAGCACGATCTGGGTGAAAGAATCATATGTGTAAAGGTTTAAGATGTGACCTTGCTGGGGGAGTCTGCAAAGAGAAAGAAAGGCATATGACCTGGGGAGAGTGGGTGCCCATCTGAGAATGAGAGTACAGGAGCACCAGGCACTACATGGTCATTGACAAGGGAATGCTCAGGTTTTAATCTGGGCAACAGAATGCAAGTGAAGCATTTTGAGTCAAGGGCTGGAGTGGGGTATGATCTGAAATATTTTAAAATCATTGTTGGCTATGTGATATAAATTAATCTGCAGTAGGGCAAGAATGATTTATATGATTACTACTTGGGAAGCTGAAACAAAATATTCCTGGGATATAATGACACCATAAAATAGTATGGGAGCAGTGACCATGGCAAAATTGGATTAGACTTAGGATATATACCAAGAAATCAACAGAAGGACTGGTTGTGCCATATAAGAGAAGGAGGTGTCAAGAGTAACTCTGAGATTTGCAGAGTAAATAACTAAGAGACTGCCACTGCTATTTAGCATGATAGGAAAGGTCATGCGGAGAATTAAGTCACACGTTCAGGGAAAGGAAAATAGAAGTTTAATTTTGTATTTACTAGAGCTACTTGTCAGGCATGCAAGTATAGACATGGTTCAGGGGTAGAAACTGTAAGTTGAAACTGTCAATATAAATGTTGGATTCATCATGACATTGCTAATATTAAAAACCTCCCATAACTTGGGAAGCAGAGGTAGGAGGATCACACTGAGCTCAAGCCAATCTGAGACTACATAGTGACATAGTGGATTCCTGGTCAGCCTGGGCTAGAGCAAGGCCTTACCTCAAAACAAACGAAAAAAAAAAAAATCATGGGTTCTGATAAGACCAACTGGAAAAATAAATATGAATGGAAAATAAATGTCTAGGATTGGAAGCCTGGAACATTCTAATGCTTTCAGGTTAAGAAGGTGGGATAATTCAGAAAATTAATGATAGAAAAGAATCAGGCAATGGAAATATCCAGTGAGGAAAAAAAAATGTGTACAAGCAGCAAAGCAAAGAAGGTGTTTCATGAAGCAGCAAGAGAAGTTGTTTCGAGAACTGCTGATGAATGGCATCCAATAAGAACTGAGAAGTGGTCATCTGATTTGCCATTCTGAAGGCCCATGGTGACTTTGACAAGAATTGCTTTGGGTATAGCACTGAGGGTTGAAGAGTAATTGAAAAGACATTAAGTAGAGCTTGGAGGGGAGGAGGTAAAGACATTGAGTAAAACAATGGAAATTGTTACATATTATTTATATTTAATGGAAATTAGTAATATTTATATATGACATGGATAAAAGAGAGAACACTTTACAGTAAAGCAGAAAGAGAAGGAAATTGCAAAAGAATGTCATTGAGTAGAAGAATGGGGGCTGGATTTTGCACAAAATTGCATTGTGATTTTATGTAAGAACATGCACAGCCCATATACGACAGGAAAAGGAAACTCATACGGAATCTGCAGAAATCAGGTAGATGAAGGGCTGGGAACATTGCAAAGTTCCCTTCTGTGACTTCAACTTTGTCAGTAAATTGTGAAAGAGGTCAACAGCTGAGAATAAATTTGAGGAAGGAAGTGTTATTTGTTAGAAAATGAAGGAAGTGTGAAAATATCACCTGGAAATTTTGAGATGGAATTTAAAAATGAGGACAGCTAGGAAGCCCTACAGACCCATTTCAAGTTTCTGTTGATGATGTATAAAATAAATCAGTGAACATGGTTGTTGATATTTTTTCCCTTAGTCACATATAGTTAAGTGGGTAGTTGATTAGCCATTGTATTAGATCATGAAAATTGTACTAGTCTGGGTTGGCTAGACTATGTTGTAATAACTTCTATCAAATTAGCAAAACAGTTTAGTGTTGCCTCTGCCCTGCAACTCTGTCTCCTTAGAGTCTGTCTGTAAGTCCTGTCATGTACATAGAAAAAAAGAACCATTAGATGTCTCCTTCTGACTGACTTGTTCCAGAAGTGATGCAGTTGACTTCTCAGGTTTGGTCATGCGTGAACCCATGGCCATGAATCTACAGAAAGGGAACTTAGAAGATGGGCTATTTTATGAACAGACTTTCTCTTCAACGACTGAAGCAAATAATAAAGGAAATGGCAATACTATATCTGATCATTGCCACAGTTAATACATGAATGAATGAATGAATGAATAAAAAAATAAATAAATATAAATAATATGGTAGGGCCAAATACAATGATCCTTTGGTAGGATAAAATCATTTTAAAGTAGAGTCTATCCCACTTATTGATGGTATAAAACTAACATTCCAACCATTTTATTATGCTCATGGGTTCTGTATGCCTGTGTCTATGTCAGCTCTTTTCACCTCTACAATGCCTGGAGCTTCAACTAAGACGACACTGGTGACTTTCATGTCTGGGGCTGGAACCACTGGGGCTGGGCCATCCGCTTTCAGGATGTTTACTTGTTCTGTTAAGTGGTACCTGTGATAATCTGAATGTGATAGTTTGAATGGATGGCCCTATAGGCGTTTTATTAAAATTGAGCTTCCTACTTAAGTCCCCAGAAGGCAGACCCCTACTTAGTGGGATGAGTCATTGAGGGTGAATCTTGGAATCCAGCCTTAAGGGGTGTTTGGGGATGGAGTCCAGCCCAGTCAGGTGTGTTCAGAACAGTCTGAGATCAGGCGGTTTGTGCTTGTTGGTGGTTTTGTTTGTTTGTTTGTTTGTTTGTTTTCCTTTTGGCTATGCTGATATATGATGGAATGAGCCAGATTCTTCTACCATTGATAGAACTTCCCCTGGGCGCGGTAAGCCCGAAATAAGCCCCCTTCCTCCCGTAAGCTGTGTCTGTTTGTATATTTGTAGCAGCAATGAGGCACTGACTGCAACAGTACCAAAACTTGGATCTATGAAGGTCAATCTCAACCTGAACTATGGATCAGAGTATCCTTTCCTGCATTCTTCTCTCTGAATAGTTAGGCCTCTTGTCTGACAGCCAGGGGCTCCTAGAAAAATATTGCAAGAGAGCAAAGCAGAAATTTCAAGGCTGACCTAGATACAGAATTTGCATGACATCAAACAACCATATTATACTAGCTGCCTGCCAATTACAAGGGCCAGGCTGGATTCAAAAATAGGACACTAGGGCTCCACTTCTTGATGAGAGAGTGACAGCATCACAGTGAAGAGCATGGAGAGCAGGTGCTATGATTCTGACCACCATTGGAGGAGGTCGTCTGTCATAAGTTCATAATAGGAAGGAGTCAGATAAGATGAAGTCTAGGATATTTGATAAAGACTCTGGGGAAGGGATTATCCTAATGAAAATACCTCTACTCTGATCATTCTGGTGTGGCAGACAAATGTAGGACAGAGGCCATTGAGATTTCAAGGACCATGAGATCTATGTATAGAATGGATTATTCCTGTGGAATTTGACATCGTCAAAACTTAAGATAGTGGTTTTTCTTTTTTTTTAATTTTTATTTATTTATTTGAGAAAGAGAGAGAGAATGGATATACCATGGCCTCCAGCCACTGCAAACGAACTCCAGATGCATGCTCCCCCTTGTGCATCTGGCTTATATGGGTACCAGGGAATCAAACCTGGGTCCTTAGGCTTCGATAGCAAGTGCCTTAACTGCTAAGCCATCTCTATGACCCTTTTTGATAATAGTTTTTTGTTTGTTTGTTTGTTTGTTTGTTTTTGGTTTTTCAAGACAGGGTCTCACTCTAGCTCAGGCTGACCTGGAATTCACTATGTAGTCTCAGGGTGGTCTTGAACTCATGGTGATCCTCCTACCTCTGCCTCCCGAGTGCTGGGATTAAAGGCGTGCACCATCACACCCGGCTTTGATAATAGTTTTGATGGCTATAGGTATACTGAATTACATGTTAAGTTTTTAACAAATAGGAGAAACCAACTCTGCTTTCTGTAAATGTATGCAAAAATAGATGTGATTTGAACAATGTATACACACCGCAAAGCTGTGGGTGTTTTCAAACTATCACATCTAACTATTCCAAAACCAGGCAGAGATGCCACAAGAAAAGAAAACTACTGGCCTATTTTCCTGATGAATTTAGATGCAAAGATCCTAAACAAAATCCTTGCAAACCGAATCCAACAACACATCAAAAGCATTATCCACCTTGACCAAGTGGGATTCATCCCAGGAACACAGGGGTGGTTCAACATACGGAAATCTGTCAATGTAATACACCACATAAACAAGGTTAAACATAAAAACCACATGATCATTTCGATAGATGCAGAAAAGGCCTTTGACAAGATACAACATCACTTCATGTTCAAAACATTGGAGAGAATTGGCATGGTTGGTTCATATCTTAACCTAATAAAGGCAATATACAAAGCTCCGAAGGCCCAAATAATGCTTAATGGAGAGAGACTGGAGGAATTCCCATTAAGATCAGGAACAAGACAGGGTTCTCCACTCTCACCTCTGCTTTTCAATATAGTACTGGAAGTCCTAGCTCAAGCAATAAGACAGGAGAAGGAAATAAAAGGGATACAATTTGGAAAGGAAGAAGTTAAGTTAGCTTTATTCGCTGATGACATGATTGTATATGTAAGAGGCCCGGGAGACTCCATCCCAAAACTCCTGAAGGTGATTAACTCCTATAGCAAAGTAGCAGGATACAAAATCAATGCACAAAAATCAGTAGCCTTCTTATATGCAAATGACAAAGATACAGAGAAAGAAATAAGGGACAAAGTCCCATTTTCAATAGCAACAAAAAAAATAAAATACCTTGGAATAATGTTAACCAAGGAAGTGAAAGATCTATACAACAAGAACATAAAAACACTCAAAAAAGAAATTGAGGTGGACTTGAGAAAATGGAAAGACCTCCCATGTTCCTGGATAGGCAGAATTAACATTGTGAAGATGACAATCCTACCAAAGGCAATATACAGATTTAATGAATTCCAATTAAAATCCCTACAGTGTTATTCACAGAGATAGAAAAAATGATCTCAAATTTCATATGGAAAGGCAGAAGGCCTCGCATATCCAAACATATCCTCAGTTTTGGTATGCTTTTTAAAGGGGATGGTAAATGAGACATCTTGGCATCACAAAAGGTTGAATTTTATGACAAACATTTGAGGTAGCATTGAGTGATGTATGCTTGCAGTTGTATAGTGCAACTTGTGTATTTTACTGATAGAGAACTTCCTCAAAGGAGTGAAGGGAGTTTAGGAATGGGAAAGCATGCTATTATATAACACAACTTTACTGTCGGTAGAAGCATATGAATGAATCCTGGTGATCTGGTTTGATTCAAGGGCCAGTTGATGTGTTAGGTTAGTCTTTCTACATGTCAGTATTTGTCAGTGTGTCTCCTGCTGTTCATCAGGTGTTGCATTGATCTTTAATTCATTAATCAGATAGGAAATCAGAATTGGATATTCAGCAGATAGCAAAATTAGCAGTAGCTCAATTTATCCAGCACATGTGTGCACTAATATGCCAGGTAGCTCTACCTCTCCACCTCGGATTTCAGAGCCATTCTCAAATACATGTCTATCAAAAACAAAGCCCACAATTCTCATTAATTGAAGTTGGCTTGGCTGTCAAGTCAAAGTGTCCCAAGAAAAATA
Organism: Dipus sagitta; assembly: GCA_036346955.1. Taxonomy (NCBI): domain Eukaryota; kingdom Metazoa; phylum Chordata; class Mammalia; order Rodentia; family Dipodidae; genus Dipus; species Dipus sagitta. The sequence goes on along the minus strand of CM070779.1, from coordinate 122,803,323 downwards.
CTCCTGATGCAGGACAGCTTCAATTACCAGTCAGAGTGTGTTTTTTATTCAGAAGCACTGCAGAGGTAAATACTATCATTCAAACTTTGGGAACTTAAAGTCTGAGAACATGTAAGTGGATGACATTTCTTTCCTCATGAAAAATAAGTATGAAATGCCTGTTGAACCTGAGGATTTAATTCCTAGATTCAACTCCTTTCCAAGCTAGTGTGCTCAGACCTACAAGTGAGCATTGGTAGAGATGAATGAAATGAATATCATGCTTATTTGGGGGTACTAGAGACCAGATTCCATAGAATTGAGGTGCCAATTCTTTCCTGCTTTCCAGCAAGATTTAGGCCCCTTCATGCGTCAAATATCTGTGCATAATGGTTGATTTATTTTTAATGATTGAACATGTTTTCATCTAAGTTACGACAAAACCTTCAAACTCAAGACTTGGTTCATAGATAACCCTGTGTACGCTTGGAGAAACAACATGAGTACATCCTTGTTTGATTTTAATATAGAAAAGATGTTGTAATTTTTCTTTGCTATGGCTGACATGGCAAAAATAGGAGCCAGCATATGCCCAGGCCACTGATACTTCCAGTAATTCTTTTTTCCATTTAGTATGTAGCATTCTAAACTGATTGTTACAGTCAATGATATGGGTCAGCATAAAAAAATAAAAGCATCCATGTCTTACCAGTTAAGAATAATTACAAATACTGTTACATATGCCATAATAATAAGAGGTATAGGTAGGGGATAGACATATGTTTGACAACAAGTAATGAAGGAGAAAGAGATACTGTTGCCAGAAAAGACAGATTATGACATTAGATTAACCTATTTTAGTTTAAAGGAAGGTGTGATGAGACAAGTTAAATGATTCACTTCATCACAATAAAAGCAAGTAAAGTCACAAATTACAGAATGAGCAGTGAAGGGTACCACAGCCATACAGTTTGGAGGGAGATGTGCTGGTTAATGTAATGATGTTCCATTATAACACGTTAACACTGATTGATGGATGCCTCTCTAAAGTTGTCATCTCTCCTTGCTTTCCCCTGCTGTGGTCAAAAGACAAGGAAATACTTTTTTTTGGTGCTGTCACAATGCATGGAAATTGTGCTTAGTAATTTTAGCTAGAATAAATGCTTTATCTTCTGATCAGTTCACAACAAAGCCATGGGTTTGTAGACATGAATAGAAACCTGAGAATGAAACCAAATATACTCAAAAATATACAAAAATTTTTGAGCACTGTGTTTTTTAAAACAAAGCATTTGAAAAATGACTGGATGATGAAGAGATACTGGACTTCAACATATGAGAGCTTGCTTTAAAGAACACATCTTTTCATTGTTTGGTATGTCTTTTTTTTTTTTTTTTTGTACTTTGAAGTATTCTTTTCTGCCAGAAAGAACAGATGATAATATTAGATTAAGCTATTTTTAGTGTTTTTTTAAAGTGTTTGTTTGGTGCATTTTGTGTGCCTTAAAGTATCTGTTGGTAACATTTCATTACCATGAAAATGAGTTTCTTTTTTTCCAGAGGTAATTAGGACGGCTATTTCTATTAAATAAGGAAGTAAAGTCACCACAGCCTTTCTCCAGACTGTTGTGAATTGATGATCCTGCATTCCTCAGTCTGCCTCCAGGCTCCTCACTGCTGTTTGTAAGCAGTCTTTGGGCTCCTTGGGGTACATGTCAGGTTCTGAGAGATGATGAGATAGAGGTACTCCTGGTCATTCTTGCTTGACCTTGTCCTTCATGCCAATGTGGTGGTGGTGGTTGTCGGTGGTGGTGGTGGTGTGTATGTATTTTCACGCTTGTTTATTCATTTTTTCTAACTCGAAAACTATCATTGTGCCTACCTTGAAAGAAGACCCTGGCTTCAATCTCAAGTACTGAAAAAAAGAGAAAGAGAAAGAGAAGGAGGAAGAGAAAGAGAAAGGGAAAAGGGAGGAAAAGAGTAGAAAGAAAAGAAAAAAAAGAAAAGAAAAGAAGAGAAGAGAAAGGAAGGAAGGAAGGAAGGAGAAGGTAAAGAAAAAGACTATCACTACACAAAATAGGAAAGAAAAAAGATCACTGCCCCTTTCCCATGCTTTACTGCCCCCTTCCCAATATAAAGGAAATTGAACCAGAGGTAAAGTCATGCATTTCATAGCCTGGGTGGTTGTGGTTTATCATCATATTCACAACCTTTCATAGTCAATTTTGAACTTTTTCTGCAGGGTTGGTTTTTATTGAACCTCTCAGCTTTTTCTCCTGTCGACAGCTTAGCCAAATTCAAGGGGTTGGAGTTAACTAGGGCTTAGGTTTGCCAGGGAAAATCGACAAGCACCAAGAGATTCAATTATAGCACGATCTGGAATTTTACTGTATTACAGAGTTAGAATATCTATCTTACAGGTCAAGAAATGGTATTAAAAAGACAGAGTGGAGCTGGAAATGGCTTATCAGTCAAGGCACTTGCCTGAAAAGCATAAGGACCTATGTTCCACTCTCCAGGTCCCAAGATAGCCAGATGCACAAGATGACGCAAGCACATAAGGTCATATGTGCACAGAAAGTGGTGCACACGTCTGGAGTTTGATTATAGTGGCTGGAGGTCCTGGTGCACTAGTTCTCTCCCTTCCTCTCTCTCTCTCTCTTTCTTGATCTCTTGCATAAAAGAGGTAGGAGGCTGGGGAGAGGGCTTAGTGGTTAAGGTGCTTGCCTACAAAGCCTAAAAGACCCATGTTCAATTCTCCAAGTTCCATGTAAGCCAGATGCACAAGGTGACAGAAGCTCAAGGTTGCACACGCACACAAGATAGTACACGCATCTGGAGTCACATTGCATTGACTAAAGGCTCTGGTGAAACAATTGTCTCCCAACCCCCACCCATCTCATAAATAAATAAATAAATAAATAAACAAAAGGCCAGTCTGTTGGGCTTGCCTCCAAAAAAAAAAAAAAATGGACATAGCAGCAATGTCCTCAAAGCTAGAATCTCATGAACTAAGTTGACAAAAGATGAATATGTCAGCCAGCATGTCTGCCCTGGTAACTTCTCCAAATTAATGCATTAAATGTAACCCCTATCAAGGCTTTATGTAAAATGTCCCCCATAGGGACTGAAGAAATCACTTAGTGGTTAAGGTGCTTGCTTGTGAAGTATAAGGACCCAGGTTCAATTCCCCACAACCCACGTAAAGCCAGATGCATAAAGTGGCACATTTGTGTGGAGTTCATTTGCAGTGGCTAGAGGCCCTGGGGCATCCATTCTGTCTATATATCTGCCTTTTTCTCTCTATCACTCTCAAATAAATAAAATAAAATATTTTAAAATATTTATTTTATGCTGAGGGGTGGTGGCACACACCTTTAATCCCAGCACTCGAGAGGCAGAAGTAGGAGGATTGCCATGAGTTTGAGGCCACCCTGAGACTACATAATGAATTCCAGGTCAGCATGGATGAGAGTGAAACCCTACATCAAAAAACTTTTTTTAAAAATGTATTTTATTTATTTATTTGAGAGAGAGAAAGAGACAGAGTATGAGTATGGGCATGCCAGGGCCTCCTGCTGCAGCAAATAAACCTCAGATGAATGTGCCATTTTGTCCATCTGTTTTATGTGGATACTAGGGAATCGAACCTAGGCCAACAGACTTTGAAAGCAACTACTTTTAACTACTGGGCCATCTCTCCAGCCCCTCAAATTCTTAATCTTATCCTGAAAAATGAAAACCCTTATGCTGTAGCACGTGGTATGAGAGTTGTCACATCCCTCTCCCCTGTCCCAGCGACGTTACAAACACTGGTCATCTCACAGCTGAGCGTTACAGCCTGGCCTCGGGACAGACGCCCATCCCAGGAAGCTAACAAGCTGACTTTCTCTATAGCTTCTCATCCCAATCTCCTTCACGTTCCACACTATGACCAAATCGAAACTGCTATGTCCAAATTCACAAGGCTGTTTTATCTGTCACGATGTTCTTTTTTCCAGCAATCCCCAGGTGCACTTCGTTTATTCTAGTTTTCATGGCTTTAGGTTTCTTCATTTATAGCCTTTTCTTTGATCCTCCAAACTTGGAGTGGCTGACTCCTTTTCTGCTTTCTCTGTGCCTTGATAGGCTTCAAAGCCCTCATGAGTGGATCAGGACTTACTACTTTTGTCTCCTCAGCAACTAGAAGAGGGTCTAACACAGTGTGGGAGGTCTTTTTTATTTTTATTATTTTTCATTTATTTATTTATTTTGGTTTTTCGAGGTAGGGTCTCAGTCTGGCCCAGGCTGACCTGGAATTCACTATGTGGTCTCAGGGTGGCCTCGAACTCATGGCGATCCTCCTACCTCTGCCTTCCTAGTGCTGGGATTAAAGGCGTGCGCCACCACGTCTGGCATTTTTTTTTAAATATATTTTGCCCTGGATGTATGGAGGAGCGTTCTGCCATTCAATTTACCGAGCACACTTGGGCCCAGCCTTGAAGTCCCAGCACTGGTGTGTTGTGTCCTCTCTGTCTGTAGCACAGTCCACCACTACCACCATATTTTCTTTCCCATGTGTTTTTTTTAATATAATCTTTATCTTTGCTCTGAAACATTGACTCCTAGGGGCTGGATGATTTATCCTCCCTTGTCCTGAACTTCTTACTGGGTTTGTTCAATGAAACTCATTGCCAGAAGGTGACAGCTGGAAAGAGGAAGTCACGTCAGCCTCTCCTGCCCCTTCCCTCCCTGCTTTGATGCTGGTTCACTGGCAACACCTCTGGCATGGCCAGTGGACCCTGTTCCACTCCTGTGGCTCTCACCGGACCCTGATAACACCATCTGCTGTTTTAGTTCCTTTTACCTCATATTAGGAACAACACCCTGTTCTTGACCACATGTCAATATCTCATCAGCCCTTGTCTCACTGTGTTCCCATTGACTCTGAGCCTATTCAAGTAATTCCTCCATAAATAACTCTTTATACCATCTGTGGTGGTGGTTTGAATGTAGAATGGTCCCCACAGGCTCATGTGTTTTATATACCTGATCACTAGCTAGTGACATTTTGGGGGAAGTTGTGGGGCCTTTGGGAGGTGCTACCTTAAGGGAGGTGAGACGGGTCTCGATTACTAGCCCACTGTGTGTTCAGAGCCAGGTCATGCCTCCAAGCTGATGTGGCATAATGCAATGCCCTACTGTCTATTCTTGCCATGCTTTCCCTGCCACGAGAGACCTTCCCCTCAAAACCTGTGGGTGGAAACAAACCCTTTCCTTCCATAAGCTGCTTCTGGTCAAGTGCTTTGCCCAATGACCAGAAGTCAACCACCATACCTTCCCTAGCCTTATAGTATATGTATGCCTTCCCTAGCCTCTTTGTTTTGGCTTTGATAAGAAACATACTCCAATACTCCAGTATCCTGCTGGATCTAAAGTCTCTCTCAGAAGTCTGTTCACTTAGCTGTTGTTGACCAAACTTCCTTAAGGGCAATGGATACCATTCTCTAGCAACCCAAGCCCTGGCCATTAGTGCCCCCCCCCCCACTGCCTCTCAATATCATCCAATACTTACTTGCCTGTTGCCATATTATCCCTGCTGTTTTATCCGTCTCAAAGGCCACAATATCCTTAATACATTCAGCATTATATCTCCTTTCAGGAACTAGTTTTCTGTTAGGATTCACTTCACCTATGTGCACAATTCCTGGGATCTGTTTCCGCAAGTAAGTTGAAGTCATAAGGGCGAACTTCCTTGCGTGCTTTGAAAAAAAGAGCTGCAAGAAGAAATTTCAAATGTCCATGATTTTTGGATGACTTTTTTATTACAATTAAGTAGAAGTTTTGTATGAATACATCATGTGTGGGTGCCATCGTTTTCCTCCTCTCTGCCCCTATTCCACTGAGGGCCCTCCTCAGCGAGATTGCTGGTATTCACCATGGGGTTGTGGGTTATGAGTTGTGAGAGCAGCAGTCAGTCATTATGGTGGGGGGGGGGGGTGGAATGCCTCTGGATATTCCCTCCAACCCCCTGGCTCTTACATGCTTTCTGCCCCCTCTTCTGCAAAGTTCCCTGAGCCATGTTTTTGCCAACAGCCCTAATGAAAGTAGAGCTTCTAAGAAGCAAGCATGGGACAAGTATCTCACCAGAGAATTCCAGATCTCCATGATTATTTTTAGGTCACGGTGGCTGTTTCCTTCCCCATACCTAGTTTAAGCTAAAAGTACATGGATATAAAATTGTTGCCTTTAAAGTCAGAGATTTCAGTTACATATGAAAGAAGCTGCCTGTCCTTGTTTCGTGCCATGATTCCTGTGCTTTTACAGCTAAGAATAGCATTGGCGCTCGTTCCTGGCACAGTGCACTGCAAGCTTCTCTCTGATTGGCTGTCCACTCCATGCTGAAGCCCTCTCAGCACCACTGCCTCCGACTTTCCTTCTCATTGAGTACCTGTGTCTCTGTCCACACGAAGCTGCTCATTTTCCATTCGCAACATTGACACATATCCTTCTACCAACCTCTCTTTTGCTAAAAATCCTATTTCATGTTCCTAGATGGTAGATTTTTAAAATTCACTTTCCCTATTGTAAGAATAAGGCATGTTCATTATGGAAAAAGTATAAAACCGCCACCCCAAGACAACAGTTGACCAAACTGCATCCACAACCTTCGAATATATCAATTAATACTTATAAAAATGTACAACTGTTGAGAGATAGAAACCAAAAATGAGATGGTTCTTTAAATATATTACTTTTGCAGATTGCTTCCCCATTTAATGCTGTCAAGAGTTTCCACACATGTAGAAATTGTACAAAACCTCTAGAAGTTACTTGTTAACACATGAGAACACTGCTCAGAACAAAAAGTAGAATGTCATTCCAGAAGCCTCCTGGTGGTTCCTCCTAGTCAGAACCACCTCTCTGTGGACAATCAATGTCCTTTCATAGCTATCCCCTTCAGCCTTTCCCAAGAGTTCTACTACCTTCATCATTATCCACATAGTGGTGTGTGCATTGCATTGTCTCGAGGAATTGACTATGTCACCAGTTTTTATGTGACTTTAGCTCTAGAAATGTTTTGTTTTAAAATCAATTAAAAAAATTTTTTTTTAGTTATTTATTTGTGAGAGGGGAGAGAGAGAATGAAAATACACCAGGGACCTCTCACTGCTGCAAATAAACTCCACATGCATGTATCACTTTCTGCATCTGGCTTTTACATGAGTGATGAGTAATCAAACCTGGGTTGACAGGCTTTGTAATCAAGTGGCTTTGACTGCTGAGTCATCTCCCCAGACCTAAAATCAGTTTTTGATATGAACATAGATTCATGAGAATCTTTTAATCATTTATATTAATTATATGATTCCTATCCCTTTAAGATTCACCTCTTCTTAGATTCACTATACCTCTCTTGTAAATGTGAACATAGATATAGAAGACTATATCTCTCTTGTAAATGTGAACATAGATTCATGAGAATCTTTTAATCATTTATATTAATTATATGATTCCTATCCCTTTAAGATTCACTTCTTCTTAGATTCACTATCTTTCTTGTAAATGTGAACAGCACAATGAGGAGTTTTGTCAGGATAATGATTTTTGTATTTTAGCCAAGGCATAGAGTTCCTTTAGTTCCTTCAGTATAATTTTGACATCATTGGATTTAAATCTACCATCTCTCTATGGAACCTGGAGGCATTATTTGTTGGAAAATATCCCATATTGAATTAACAACTTCAGGTTCCTGTCTTATATATGAATACACCCAAAACCCCACCTATAAAGACAACTTTATAAATGTTATTTTTCATTCTGACTTTTCTTCTACTCTGTTCAGTAAAAACAAGCCTCTCTGAAATGTCCTGTGATTGTGAATGGGGACAGGGACTGTCCTAATGTGTCAGGCTCTGAGGCTGTGGCCTTTGTGATATCAACTTGACCCGTCTCAAAATAAAATGTAAAAAGAGCACTGAAAATGGAACTCCATAGTAAAATGCATGCCTGTTATGACTCAGGTTCTAAGTTCAGTCCCCAGGGTTGCTAAATACATACATACATGAATATGTAAATAAATAAGTTAAATCCTGAATTCTTTCATCTCTTCAGGTGAAGGCTAAGCACGCAATGTTATAAAAATCACTTGATAAAAAATATAGTTCTCATAAAAGTCTAGCTAGCCTTCTATATCCTGTTTTACCTCCAGAATTTGGCCTTATTTAATCTATATGTTGAAGCTCTTTTGTGATATTTTGGGTGATGAAGTTTGTTATTAGTATTGAATTTATTTTTTCCTTGAATTTTTGTTTACATCTAGCAGGTTGATCCAAATGAAATAATCCAAATCAAGAATTACAATAATGGGCTGGAGAGATGGCTTAGTGGTTAAGATGCTTGCCTGCAAAGCCAAAAGATTCAGGTTCAATTCCCCAGTACCCACATAAAGCCAGTTGCACAAGGTGTTGCATCCATCTGGAGGTGGTTTCCAGTGGCAACTGGCCCTGGCATATCCATTCTCTCTCTCTAATAAATATTTCATAAAAATAAAAAGAAGAATTACAATAAGCTGTAAAATTATTTTAATAACTGGATCTTATTTTAAATCTTGTTTTTAAATATTATTTTTTAATATTTTTCAGATAAATATGCATTGCATGCTTAATGTTAATACCAACTATCCCATAACCCATTTTCACTTCACATGATTTAATCATGGTAATTTGTTCATTATCTTCAGTTAGATATGATCCATTGTTTAATATTCAAATACAAATATGTCAAGTATTGCTTTTACTATAAACCAAGTATTAAGTGTGTTTCAAGCCTGTTTTGATAAGGAGATACACCTTATCAAAAGAAAAGGCAGGCCAGTAAGAGTTTAAGCTGATGTACAAACAAGATATTTGAAGGTACAAATGCGCAGGGTGTGATGGCACACACCTTTAATCCCAGCACTCAGAGGCAGACATAAGAGAATTACTGTGAGTTCAAAGTCACCCTGAGACTACATGGTGAATCTAGGTCAGCCTGGGCTAGAGAGAGATGCTATCTAAAAAAAAAAAAAAAAAAAAAAAAAAAAAAAAAAAAAAAAAAAAGATTAAGAATGTACAAGTTGCAGTGAAATGTCTTGATCCAGAGTATGACCCTGTGATAAGTGATAAATGTTATTAATTCATTGTCTTCCCTTTGTGGTGACTTAATTTTATCCCCATGAAAATTAGTTTGAGAAGATATGAATCACTACATCCCTTGACTATACTGTTGGCCACCGTATCTTATGATATAATGTACATTATGAGGAAAAACAGAAATGATGTTTGAGGTGATTTGTAACAGCTTACATTTTTAGAACACAATTATTTGCAATATTTTGTGGAATAGTTTGATCTGACCAGATCTATAAAGTTCAATTAGGCAAAACTAATCCAGTGATTTCAGGAAGACACAAAGAACCTTTTGAGAAGCAAGTGAACAGTCACATAATTCTCCTTATCAAGAGGTTGTGAATTCAAATGTCTCATGCTAATGGTCACTACCAGTCACTGTGTGCAGCAACCTCTTCTAAGTCAGCAGGGCTTTGAGTACTGGAGAATATATACACCGTCTGAAAGGAAGCATTTGAATTTGTAGTTCATACATGAAGTACATTTCACATTTCTGAAAGCCAGATTTTGTGGTCAGGGAACCAGAATAACTAATTGACAAAGAAAATTTTTAAACAATTTACAAGGTTCTAAGGATGAACACTTTACAGATATTGATTGAATTAATCCTCACAGTAAAATAAAGTGCAGGAATTAAACCGTGAATCAAGACAATAATATGCAAAGAATCCTCATCACTACTCAAGGACCTGACAGGAGTCTGTAACCACACTCAATATAGAAGCCAGAGCTCTGGTTCTGTGTATACTCTGTGACCTCAGCATGTTGTCACTTCATGTCATTATAAGAAGCTAATGATTTAGAATAATTAATCTTCAATAAACAAAATTCACAATAGGTATCACATGTTCTCAAATCCCCAAATCTCAGATATATGCTTCATCTCATTAAAGGGAAATGTTTCAAACATATGTTTTACTAACTTTGTTAAAAACACATTCGTACACATATATCAATTAGACAAGTGAATATAGACTGAGATTTGCTATTATTCAAGTCTACTTTGGCCTCTTAAAAAATTTAAATACTGGCAAAAAAACAAGCCCAAAAGAGAAGAAAGAAAAAAACCTCACCTCAATATAAGAAAATAATACTACAGTGGTTTTCACAATGAGCATCAATGGATATTGCTTTTTAAAAAGGAACATGTTTTAAATAAAAATCTGCACAATAAAATGATAGTCTTCCTTTGCTTTAAATTAGTAATGAAAAATAGGACATAACAATAAAGAATTATCTGAGCATGAATATGCAATATAAATAGCAATTAAATCGGCATGAACCCAGGTTAATTAAAAGCTATTTTTTTCACTTGCACTAAATGATTTTTTCTATATGAGAAAGTTAGATAGGGATACTTATATCATAAATTGCTCCTTATTTTGTTTTATTATTGTTAACTCATGATGTTTAAAATATTTAAGACTAAATAAATGGCTTTATACTGTGTCTTGCTATCTATATAAATGCTTTCTTACTGCAAATAATTCTACTGCCAAGCCAAAAATATAAGAGCATGCTAGCTAGGTACTTCATAAATTTCCATCTGTGTCTTAACATCTGTCCTTGTGCCATTTATAGGTTTTAGCATGTTCTTTATTTTGTGCTGTGTGGTCTTTTCTTCAATATTTATTTATGGCATAGAAGACTAATCTTCTGCATGGTAATTTTAATCTTACTATGTCAGTTTAAAGGAGCAGTAAGAACAGGAAGGGATCACACAGAAGGCAGGAGTCTCTAACAAGTGGGCTTCTCAGAATAATTCCACGGAACCATGAAAAGAGATATGTGATGTTGGATCAGTAAAAATCAGTTCTCATAAGTAAATTAAATTTTCTTGTAATGGACAAGTCTATTTGACATTCTCATGTTACGTATTCCATCACAGAGCACCGAGGTAACATTACGCTCAGGTTCAAATCATAGAAAATCTTGACAAAATGATGATATGAAAATTTGTCTTCAGAATTATAGCAGAATTATCACTTATAATTTACCTAATTGTTTTCACTGCCTTTGAAATTTGTCTAACCTAAGTTGTAACACATACATATTTTGTTTTAGGTCATAAATACAAATATGACAGATCACCTATGCATTAAAAATAAGTCATAATATAACTTAATTTCATACCTGATGCATAATGAGTGGTAAATATCTTCAGAAAGTCTACTCATATGCATACCTTAGATGGTCTTTAAATATGCATCGATCTTCACTAAACTTAAATGTATATATAAGATAGAGGTTTCTGTAAAAGAATCATTTCCGCTAAGCCATCTCTCCAGCCCCTGAAAGCAAGCAGTTTTAATCACTGAGCCATATGCCCAGCTTGTAAGATACAATTTTACTCAGAAGTATCTTCGCTGGTTTTTTTAGTTTGGAGGACTTAGGTAAATATTTGAGTCAGGTGCTCAAGTCTCCTACTATTATTGTATCAGGACCTATGTGACCTTCAGTGTTTGTTTTAGGAAACTGTAGGCCCTGCTGATGTGTGTTGTAATATTTATAAACATCATGTCCTGGTGATGAGTGACTCTCTCCATTAATACATGGTGGGCCTCTTTCTTCCTTTTGATTACCTTTTCTTTGAAGTCTCCTTTATCAGGTACAAGAATAGCTGTGCCCACTTGTTTATGGTTTCCATTCCTTGGCACACTGCTTTCCATCACTTGTCCCTCAGTGTTTGTGCATCTTTGCTAGGTAGACGTGTGTCTTAGAGACAATGCATAGTTGGATCCTGCTTGTTAATGCAGTCATTTAGTCTGTGTGGTTTTACTGGTCACATTGGAACACTTAACATTTAAAGTTATTATCAAAAGCGTCTTTCCTATGACTTTATGTGGAGTTTGTCTCGCTGGCTGTGCTTATAGTATTTCTTTCCCTCCTGTTGGCTTTGGGAGTTCTCTGGCTTGCTTTGTTAGAGATGACTGATTATTTTTCTTCTTTTCTTTGCTGGTCTATTCCTAAGTAGGTGAGTGTTCTCACATGTCTTCTCTGGATTGTAACTGCTTTTGTTTTTCCCCCCAAAGAAGTCTTCCTTTATAAATTTTCTATAGTGTTGATTCCATTGTCATGAATTGCCTTAATTTGTGTTTGCCCTGAGATATATTTCTTTCTCTACCAATTTGTCATTGAGGAAACCATCTGAAAACATGATACAAAATAAATACTCTACCCTAAAAAAAAAAAAGAATCATTTCATTGTAATCACTCTTAAAACACTGATTAAAATTTGATTTAATGTTTAAACTCTTTGTACTGTAATTATAAAGTCATTGATCATTGTTGCTTTACAGATATATTTGCATAGAAATGTGGCAAATGCAAGTATATAATATCATATAGATGTGCATATACATATACATGTATACATGCAAATACATATATCTTTTATATATTTGTGTGTGTAATGTCGTATGTGGCAGGGTGTGTAGTATAGGCACATGAATGTGCCTCTGTGCTCGTTTGCTGTGGGATACACTCATCCACAGTAGCCAGAGGGGAGCAGCAGGTACCTCCTTCTATCACTCTTCCACCCATTCTTACTTGAACCATTCTCTTATTGATCCCAGAGCTTGCCATTGCCATTTTCTCCAGAGCCTCAAACATTCTCTTGGCTCTGATCCCCTATGGGACTGGAGTTATAGACATGCATGTCCATGCCCAGCTATTCATGTGAGTTCTGGGGATCAAACTCCAGTGGTCTCTTAGGGCTCCTCAAGTCCCTCATGTTTGCACAGGAAGTGCTCCTAACCTCTGTGCCATCTCTCCAGCCTTGCCAATGTAAATACTTTTCTGAGCTTCTTATTGACAGTGGCATTCACTTATATAATATGTAAGCCTATCTTGTATTTAAATCTGCTATATTACAAAGAGAAAAATATGTTCCTCTTAGGCAAATATTAGATGCATGTGTTATCATGAATTTATATAGGACTAGCTCAAAGGACATGCCATTAATTAACAAATATTTTATATTTAGGAATCCCAGTGCTTTGAGAATGTAGAATTACCCTTTTTCATTGATTATGACAACAGACTGCCAGCCTAAAACACCATTATACTCTGAGCTTTTTTTTTTAATTTAAACATCACAAATGTCTAAGATAATAGTATATTTTTAGCAGGTCTGTTGGCAATTTATTATCCTTTTTATCATTCCTAAGTATGTTAAAATAACATTTACCAGCATTTTATCAAATTAAACAAAGATGGAATTTTTTATTATTAAGTGGCAGTTATCAGTAAAAAATAAATAAATAAATAAACTTGAAAATCTTGGTTATTTGCCCTACATATGTTGAAATATCAATGGTACCTTCCTACAGAGAAAAAAAAAATCTTTTTATAAACCATTTAGTGTCATGCTTTTAAATTGCTCTCTGAATGTTTGTCTGAGTAGAAAAACTAAACATTTGAACCACCATAAACTAAATCTTTCTCTTCTGAAAGTTGGAAAATGTTTAAATCATACATCAATCTATCATTGATGTTGCAAAGGTATCATAACCTCGTTAAATCATGTTCTTTCAATATTATAAAAACTTACTTTTCTGCTGTAGAAATAAACAAAAAGCAAATTTAAAAACCTTCCATGAGAGCTGAAGAGATGGCTTAGGGTTAAAGCATTTGTCTGCAAGGCCAAAGGACCCAGGTTCAATTCCCCAGGACCCACATAAGCCAGATGCACAAAGGGGGACATGTGTCTGGAGTTCACTTACAGCAGCCAAAAGCCCTGGTGCACCCATTCTCTCTCTCTCTCTCTCTCTCTCTCTCTCTCCCCCTCTCTCTCTTCCTCCCTCTTACTCTCTATCTCTTAAATAGATAATTAAAAATAAAAAATATTTTAAAAGGAAAAAAAGAAACTTTCTGTCTTTCCTCTATCTCATCTCTAGCAAATTTCCTGATTTCCTAACTCTGTCTGATGATTTGATTCAGTTTTTATTTTTATATTCACTTCTTCATTCTATTAGAAGTTTCATAAGACTATAATCTATGTAAATCTATGTAGGTAATCTTCCAAAAGTATCTCTATAGCCCCATATTTATCTCTTTAATTTAATATAGTTATCAAGGAATTAAGACTTGTTTCTGTTCATCATATGATGATTTCACAGTCTTTTTAACCAGTTATTTGTCTTGATGTATATTGGAAGCCCTCTAAGATAATATAATTTTGCTTGGAAGCCAGTTTATGCAATATCTATGAGTTAGTTCATTCTTTCGTTGAAAATTCTTACTGAGCACTTACTGCCTGGCGTAGTGGTAGGTATCAGAGATAAAGAGAACAGTACACTTTTTGTTCCTTGAGAATAAGTTCTAATTTTCACACATTCAAAGAAGGAGATTGGCTAAGGACATAATCTGATGCAAACAGTAAATACTGAGCACCATAAAGGGGCCAGAAAGAGGACAGGATAGATTGTAGTAGGAGACAGGCCTTGATGTCAGCCTGACAGGAAGGCAGTGCTTCTAACGAGACAGGATACTGCATATATATTTACCCTACCCTTCCCAGACCGATGATCACAGGCTCAATGGAGAAGAATGTCTTACCAGACATGGTGGCACACGCCTTTAATCCCAGCACTTGGGAGGCGGAGGTAGGATGATCACTGTGAGTTCAAGGCCACCCTAAGACTACATAAGGAATTCCAGGTCAGAGAGAGAGAGAAAGAAAAGAACATTTTCTCTTCTTTTCTTTTTTTTTTTTTTTTATAAGAGAGAGCAAGAGAAAATTGGTGAACCAGGGCCTCTAGCCATTGCAGTTGAACTCTTCATCTTGTGCACATGCGTGTCCTTGTGCATCTGGCTTACATGGATTCTGAGGAGTCAAACCTAAATCCTTAGGCTTTGAAAGCAAGTGCATTAACTGTTTAGCCATCTCCACCAGCCCTGAGAAGAACATCTTCTATGTGGATAAAAATGAAAGAGAATTAGAGGCTGATGGCTCATTCAGTAAAGTGCTTGCCACACAAGCTATGATGACCCAAGTTTGGATCCCAGCACTCTCATAAAATCCAGGCATGGCAGCATGCCTCTGTAATCTCAACCCTCAAGAGGTGGATACAGGAAGATCTCTGGCCCTCATTGCCCAGACAATCTAGACAAATAAATGGGTTTGCTCCAAGATTAATGAGAGACCTTGTCTCAAAAACCAAGAGGGAGGCTGAAGAGATGGCTCAACAGTTAAAGGCACTTGCTTGCAAAGCTTGACAACTGGGTTGGATTCCCCAGTGCCCACATAAACCAGATTCACTAAGTGCAGCATGCATCTGGTGTTTGTTTGCAGTAGCTACAGGCTCTGGCTCACCCATTCTCATCCTCTCTGTCTCTATGTCTCTCTCTCATGCTCTCTTCTTGCAAATAAGGAAACAATTTGTAAGTAATTGAGAAAGACATCATAAATTGGCTTCTGCCTTCTGCAGGCACACACACATATGCATATACATCTCTATACATGTGTGTCCACACACAATCTCATACGTGTACACCACATGCACATACACTTTCATAAAAATGAAAGAAGTCAACATATTTGCACTTCCTTGGGTTTATGTCAGGCTGGAGATTTCCTGACAGTTAAATGCTACAGTTATGAGACCGTGAGATTCATCTTTTTTTGTTGTTGTTGTTTTATTTTTGTTTGCTTGGGCTTTTCTGGTTTTCTGTGGTAGGGTTTCACTCTAGCCCAGGATGACCTGAATTCACGATGTAGTCTCAGGGTGGCCTTGAACTCACGGTGATCCTCCTACCTCTGCCTCCTAAGTGCTGGGAATAAAGGTGTGTGCCACAGCACAATTCATCTTTTTAATTAAGGGATGAGATGTATAAGCCAAGGCAGACATTGGAAGAGACAACATAATTTGATGTAAAATATTAGGAGAGAGAGAGCAGTCTTCTCAAAGATGAGCCTGGGTGAGATATAGAAGGGAACAAAGATGAACTGACTGCTGAGCTGCGTAACCCAGTCATTAAAGGAGAATCTCATTAAATTACCAAGATGTCCTGGAAGCCAGCAACTAAGGGTAGAGTAGAAGACAAAGCAGATGTGGTAATGGATATCTTAAGTGAGCCAGTCCAAACTTAGACCTGAGGCAAAGCTCACTTCACTTCTGTGAGCAGCCTTTCAGGCCAGCAAAAAGCTGTTCGAGGTGAAATTGCATCTGTTTGGTACTCAGAGAGATGCTGGCATACAGGTGAGGAAAGAATATAAGTAAAATGCAAATGACAAAATTCTGCCAAAAGAGCAGTCCATCCCAGAAAAATCTCTAAGCATGTTTCATTAAAGACAAAAACACCATGACCCTTCTAGAGATTACCAAAATGGGAAAAAAGAGACACAAAAGAAACCAGAGGAGCTAACAAAACAGCAAAAAAAGATAAATTAATAAGAGAAAAAAAAAATAAGCTGTTCAGAGCTCAGGAAACAAGTGGAAGAAAAAAAACCCATTATTAAAGAGATGAGCTACTTTGGAGGCCACAGAATATAAAATAAACAAGAGTGAAAATATATTTAGAAACATGGGACAGCGATGAGGAAATTGCACAAAAGTGGCATGAAAAGAACAAAGTAGGAAAGCAACTAGGGAAAAGAATAAGATAAAGACAAAGGCACTGGCTTAATGATAAAATGTGATTCTGGAGACAAATTGAAATCAAATAGTCACCAATTTGTCCTTTAAACAACAAGACTAAATTGATTTTGTCTACCCATCATATCTCAAAGCATAGAACATGTGCCCTCCCCTAAATAAGAAACTCCGTCATAAGGATAGTCATGCAAAGAGGAAGGAGAACAAACTTAATGAAGAAAACATGATATATACACAAATATATTTTTTTCACCAATTCTGATAATTGGAGAAAAAGAACAAAATGCAATTATTATAAAACTTTAAAATAGATAGATATGATTGCAAAATTGAGGAGGAGGTAGAGGTTTGTATACTCCTCTCACTCTCTTACACGGATTACACACATACACACACATGCACACGTGCATGCGTGCACACACACACACAGTGATTTGCACTGAACCATAATGCCAAAAATGACACTATGGCTTCAGTTTTCATAACCTAATCATTTTCACAGTGTGCAGTCCCTTAGAAGCTTTGTTGTTACAAATAGTATTTTTTGTGAAGCTTAGTCATTTGTATTGATCAGCTTATGAAAAGAACAAATGTTGCTGGGCACGGTAACACACACATTTAATTCCAGCGCTAGGGAGGTGGAGGTAGGAGAATTACTGTGAGTTCAAGGCCAGCCTGAGACTACATAGGGAATTCCAGATCAGCCTGGGTTACAGTGAGACCCAACCTCAAAAAAGAAAAGAAAAAGGAACAAACACAATATTTCACTGTCATAAAAAATGACTTGGAATCATCTCTGACATTCGACAAACATTTTTAAAACATGGCTTGAGGATCACTTATAAGCTCAACTTCTCTGGAGACCAATAAGATGGTAGAAATTTTAAGTTGTTAAATAAGGTGAACAGTTATAGAGAAGATTAGAAATGGGGGAAATGAGGTATGAACGGGGATAAAGAAGAAGAGAACATGAAGATATGGTGGATAGGAACTATCTAGGCATGACACGAGGTATACTTTCTTAACAGCAAATAAAACTGTAGCATAATAATGTGACTATGAAAAGATGGCTTGGTTTGATTTTTGGTTGGTTGGTTGGTGTGTGTATGTGTTTCCTATAGACTTCTTTTATGTGAAGATCCTGGGAATCAGCCTTCCTTGTGTTTTAATATTCTGGTACATAAAAATAGAATTACTTCCTTTACTTGTTATTGCCTTATTACTGCCTGAACTTTTAAAATCTTATCTGCAATATAAATTTCTTCTTTTGTAAGTGATCCATTAGTATTCTTTCCCACTTGAGTGGGATATGTTCTTTGAATTATTAATTTGAAGTTATCTACTTCTGGGAGGTAGACGCCTCTGAAAGTGTTGATACACTGATATTTTAGCAGACTTCCACCAGCTGGTTAGGAGAATTAATTTCCCATATGGAAGAGGAGATCTTAGAAGTCTATGAGAGAAGTATCCTATCTCTCCAGAAAGGTACAGTTTTACTTCTGACCCTGCTCATGAAAGAAGGATAGGAGCTTGCTGGCTTCCTAGCTAATTCCATACCTAATGAGGACATTTCAAGGGTTTAGAGCCTCCGTTAGCAAACTAAATAAAAAGCACCAATAGGAGAGCAGTCACAGAAAGTGCCGTATCACTGAAAACACCCTAAGAAACTGGACAGTGGCATGGTCTATGAGAGCCTCTAAACGGTGTCATGGACCAGGAAGGACAGGACAGGTGAAGGACCTGAGAGTCTCATGATGTCCCCAAGGGGCAGACAATCAATAGTGAAGAGAAAACTTCTTTTGGGACCCATTTCACAAACATAACCTGTCCCTCCTGACCTCTGTCTCATGTGCACCTGACCTGACATGTGAAGTGGAAGGAAGCAGCACATTAGGAACATTCCAAGGCCAGGACCCTCCCTATTTGTCTCGGCTCTCAGAGTACTAAGCGTGTTGTACGTACGTTAATGCATGCTGAAGGAATACTGCTAGTGTGACTAAAGAACGGAAGTGGTCACACAGTTATGCAAAAGCACAAACAAGTACAACAATGACCTTTGGATGAATCATTTGGGAAGGAGGCTGAGTAGTGATTGGGGCTGTGGAGTTATGAGGTCAACTTCATAAAGGAAAGGTTATATATCTCCATGACAAGGCAGCAGTGCTAGACAGAAAACTGCCAGGCATTGAGAAATCCATGGACCAAGGATGTTATAAATGCAAACCACGAAGGAAGATCTTGACATTTCAATAAACACCTGCCTCAGTCAGAATAGATCAGTAATATCAGAATCCAAAACAGGAAACGTTTTCCAAGTGGATTAGTCATTCATGTATTCAATAACTATACACTGAGCACTCGGTATGTGATAAAATATGCTCCCAGTAGGTATATGACTTATAATTTAAAATAAAATTTTAAAAAATTATACTTGAGCTTAAAGGGCATGGCGTAGAGAGAAGAGAGTTTGAAAGTGCTCTGTGGTGGCAAAACCTAAATCAGCCTTGGAGACAATGAAGGCTTCCTAGAGATCAATGGTCTTTTCTTTTGACATCGAGTTCCCAGGATAGAGAAGAGAGTCTAGTAGATAAGTATTCATGAATGAAGGTAAGTGAATGATTCTGTCACAGCTTGCTTCTACAATGAGGTTGGTCTGATGGGCCTTAAATTCTAGATGGGTTTCTTGCTGATAAGTTCATTATCTATCAGCCAATTTCCCTCCATGCTAGTAATTTGTGGTCAGCCAATAAAAATGGATTAGCCCACACTATACATAATCAAAAAAGAAAATATGCAAGAAAAAAATGTTTTGGTAGATCACGTTCATCTAGAAATGCATCCATTTCTTGGGCTGCGGAGATGGCTCAGCATTGAAAGGTGCTTCTTTGCAAAGCCTGCTGGCATCTGGAGTTTGTTTTCAGTGGCATGAGGCCCTAGTGCTCAATATCTCTCTCTCTGTCTCTCTCTCTCTCTCTCTCTCTCTCTCTGTGTGTGTGTGTGTGTGTGTGTGTGTGTTTCTCTCCCCCCCCCCATCTCTCTCCTTCCTCTCTCTTCTCATCAATAAATAAAACTATTTATAAAAAGAAGGAAATCTATCCTTTTTTTTTAGATTATCCAATTTTGTAGAAAATACAGATTTTGTTAAAATATAGATGTCTTTATGATTTTCTGAGTATTTGTTGTAATGTCTCCCGTTTTATTTGTTTATATTTCATTAATTTCTATTGTGATCATAATAACTTCTTCCCACCTATAGTAATGGGGTTTGGTTTGTTCTTGTTGTTCCAAAACCTTAAGGTGAATCATTGAGATGTTTCTCTGAGATCTTATTGATTTTTTAAAAATATAGCCACTTAGCAATATAAACTTCCCTCTTAGGATTGCCTTCATAATAGCCCATAGATTTTGGTATGTTGGGTTCTCATTTTCATGCGGTCCTAGGAATTCCTTCTTGATTTCTTCAAAAACCGATTCACTCAAAAGTGCATTGTTTAGACTCCATGCATTTATGTGCTTTCTTCAATTTCCCTTACTATTGACTCTAGCTTTATTCCATATTATTGATTTAGATAAATATATACCAAGTACCCCAAAATAACTTTTCGATGATGCTGAGATTTTAAGCAGCAATTAGCAAGAAACTTTGGAAACATAGCCTTCACGTGGTCTTTGTGCTTTAAGAGTGGATTAAACAAGACAAGAAAGCCATCTGCCCAGCACCAGAGGAGTCATCCCTGTCGCACCTGCAAGGGCCAAAGGTCCAGGAAACATTGTAGACAAAGTGGCATATCACATGAGTGCTGTGCTGTTCTTAATGCTAGCCTGAGAACCTTCTTCAGGGAAATGCTGGTAGACTCTAAAAAGACTCAAAACTCATCAGAGAAGAAATCAGAGGCTGCTGAGAGCTCAACTCTAAAGGACACATAACATGCCTTCCAAGGTTCAGGAAACATTACAGAAGAGGGAGTGGACAGAAAGTAAGAGCCACATGGTGGAAAGGTATATTCTGAGGCAGAGAGAGGGGCTGGCTGATGCATTCATGACCCTACAGTGAATATAGTAAACCTCTGAGGAGGTCCCTCAGTAGAAAGGGGGTGGGGAGAGGGAAAATAATAGTATGTCCTGATGGGAATATGAGCAATATGCAGTAAGTTTATACAAAAAGTTTTCAATTTAAAAAGGAATACAATAACATCTAAAAATGATTGGATTCACTGGGCATGGTGGCGCACGCCTTTAATCCCAGCACTTGGGAGGCAGAGGTAGGAGAATCAGCATGAGTTCAAGGCCACCCTGAGAATACACAGTGAATTCTAGGCCAGCCTGGGCTAGAGTGAGACCCTACCTTGAAAAACCAAAAAAAATAAATAAATAAAAATTTAAAAAGCTTGGTCTCCACCCTTGGCTACAGTGCTAGCCAGCTGTACTTGAACCTCTGGCAGTGGATGAGTTTCTGAAACATTCTTCTATACCAGTGCTAATCAACGGCTACTCAGAGCTTCATGGATATCCACAGTGGTCTCTGGGAACCCAGCTCCACTGCATCTCCAAATCCCACAATGCAGCAACTACAGGATTAATCCATGCACCTAATGCTGCCTCCTTCACATATGTTTATTTATTAAATCGCTGGAATAGTCTCCAGCTATAATTACTACCACATTGTTATTATCACCACTATTGGTGGAAGTGGAGACCTTCATGGACTCCAGTAAGCAAAAGTACATGAAAGCTTTATTTTCCTGATAGTTCAGTATTTGAGTGTTTTGAGGAAAGCAAAAATCTCAAATAAAACCCAAAATGTGGCCTTCTCCTTAAAATCCTTCTCTTTAAAAAAAAATATTTTTATTAATTTATTTATTTGTGGGAGAAAGAGAAAGAGAGAGAATATAGGCATGCCAGGGCCTCTAACCATTGCAAATACACTCTGGATGCATGTGCCATCGTGTGCATCTGGTTTATGTGGATACCGGGGAATCAAACCTTAGTCTTTACGCTTTGCAGCCAAGCTCCTTAACCACTAAGCCATCTCTCCAGCCCAACAATCCTTCTTAAATGGCCCAGAATTAACTAAAATGCAAATATACACATTGATTTAGAAAAATTAATTATGGTAAAATGCCCATTGGAAAATATGACCATTCTGTTGGTGGACATCTCAAATGGTCATTTCAAATGCAGTGCTATAAATAACTGTGTGAGTTAAGCACAACTTTCTGACTCATAAGGATAAAAATAAAATGATGTGTATGGGGAAGAAAAATAGTAAATGAGGAAATGAGCAATATGAAACAAGTGATATAATTATGAGTACTAAAAGCATATAATGAGAAATTATACAGAAGCATGCTACAGAGGAAATGGCATCATTCAACATGACAGCCATAAAATTCATTAAAAGATATCCTTTCAATTTCAAGTCTCTAAAGATACTTTAGGGATGAGATCATTTTATCAAAGAAAACTCTAATCAGTGCAACAAGTGAAAAGAAAAGAGCCAAAAATAATTGCAAGTCTCACTACATAGAATCATCACCGTGAACATCTGGTAGACCTTATTCTGTATATTTATATGTTGGTACTTATGCAGACACTATGAGTAAATGGCTAGATGGACATCTGGATTGGTAGGATAGGTAATAGATTGAATAATAAAACTATTTTAAATATTTTACCCCACACAATTACATTTTGTTTAAAGGACGTATTTAGAAAACTAAAGAATTTTTGGAGCTAAAATATTTTGCTCTGCCTTATACAAAGTTTTTTTTTTTCCTAAATTTTAGGGATAACAAAAAGACTTCTGAAAATAATAGTATAGAGATTTTCAAATGAAGTATTTCCCTATTTCTTACTTCTTTTATTTGTTTCTTCCATATTAAAAAATATTTTAAAATTGGCATGCATTGTTCCCTGATAGCACGTTATTTACAACATCCTGAAAATTTTCAGTAATTATATAAATTCTCTTGACAATGTAATCCTATCTCCCTACTTAAATTCTACGTTTAAATGAGTACAAACCAACCAGTTACTTCTTCATTAAAACTGTACACAATGCTGTTATTTCAGGATGGATTTAACCACTGTCTAGAGAACTCCTGTGCTGGACTATGAAGACTTGGTGCACTTAACACCATTTCGACCACTTCCAGCTTCCCTATCCCCATCCTATTATGAATGTCATCATCACTTTTTTTAAATCAATGGGAAGTGCTCTTAATGATATGACCACATAAAGAACTTTTCCAAAATAAACCCCCTTGTTGCTCTCAAATTTTTTCCCCTCAAGTTAGTAAGTGACTTGCTCTTTATGTTGTTAGCATGACCCCTTTCCATATTCATTGTTACTGACCCTCATGTTGAGTAATCCATTGGCTCCATCTTTCCCTCCCAGGGTTGTTGCTTCTGGAACCATCTGCTCTAATAACTCTAAATCTACAATGCCATACTAACCCTGGGAATGTCCTGTAAATTTCGTCAAGTTCCCTCTTCCTCTCTGTCTGGTGGCGGCAGCTCTGCATTATAGATTCCATGTCTTCCTATTTACATGGAATACATTTTGAGTAAAGTAGTGTGAGAGATACGTGTTTGAGATCCTGGGTATCTGTCATTTTATTATTCTATTCTCATATCTTAAAGGTAGTTTGGCTGGGAAAGAGGCCAAAAATTATCTCTGAAATCTGCAGTCATTTTGCCTCACCAGTTTTATATGTTAACTTTTCCCCACCTGTCTTGCTGTGAGATTTCAGATTCAGATTGGATACAAGTGTTTTTGCTTTGTTTTGTTTTCATATCTGTGCTGAACCCTCATGAGGCCATTTCACCTCAGATGACCTTCACGGGCATTCTCACAGAAGGGTGCTGGTGTTTAGTACTCATACTTTAGTGCTTCAGAGAACTAGTTTTATATTGTTTA
The DNA here is from genome assembly GCA_036346955.1 of Dipus sagitta. Lineage (NCBI taxonomy): Eukaryota > Metazoa > Chordata > Mammalia > Rodentia > Dipodidae > Dipus > Dipus sagitta. The sequence continues at coordinate 122,779,678 of CM070779.1, read as the reverse complement.
TTTACTTAATTATCTACTGGAACATTCTTTAAGCACCCTGAAGAAAAAGAACATCCTCATAGCAATGTTGTTCTGGTATAGGAAAGTGGTTCATGAGTTCAATCTCTTCATTGACTTTCTGAAGATACCAATAATGGTAGTTGAAGATTCTCTTGTTCACACTTCTATGTCTCTAATCCTTTTTGTGTGGGTGTCTGTATTCCATCCTTGAATGTTCTTCAAGTATCTTGTGATCCCTGTGTACCAGGTATTTAAAAATCCCATTGGAAGCTCTGCATGCCTACTTCGATGCAGCCAGCAGGTGGCTTCATGGTAGAGCGATGGGCTAATCACACCTAGGGCCATCTTCTCTAGGACACTGATTCAAGTATGACCTTGTCTTATAAATCCTTCCTTATCTTTCCCCTCCCTCTGGTAGGTTGTCTAAGCCAGAGGACCAGTATACCAGAGGCAGTGGACACAGTCTTTGACATAGGGGACTTACCCTCCTTCCCATGCTACACTCACATTTTCAGAGAATGATCTTCTCCTTAGGGATGAATGTGAAAAGAATTTGGCATCTAGTTTCTAAGCACCTTCTTTTACTTTGGTCTCTGCTTGATAGCGTCTTGTCCCTAGCTTATTATTTGGGTTATGGATATGTTCATAAGTTCACTAAGGGTAATTTTTCTCTCTGTAATTTAATTTGCTATTCATGTTAGTAAATTTCAAAGGAGGACATCAGACTAGAAAATGCCATTCTGCTACCTTGAATTGAAATCTCCATTTTGGAGGACTTTTAGTGCACTCAGCATTTATTTATACTAGCTTAAGGTGAAATGAAAATTGTCAACCGGGAAATTCTTTGAGCTTCTTTAGAAAAGTATGTCCTAATAGCAATGTAATTCTGTTTTATTTCTTTTCCTGTTTTTCTTTATGTTCATGTTAGTGTAATTTAATATGAACCATTCAATGCATTATTTTAATGTTAAAGTTTACTAACTCTTGAATTCAAATAGAATTTTGTCCTTGTATGTTAACACAGCTATGATAGCTGGTAATACTAGTCTTTTTTTTTCTCATTTTTGAGATGCCTCACTGTGCACCCCAGGCTGGCCTAGAACTTATTATGTAGTTCAGACTGATCATAATTTATGTCCCTGCCACAGCCTCCTAAGAATTAGGATTATTGACATGAGCCACCACACCCATGCCTTTATGGAGACTGGTGCCCAACTTATAGCTCTGTCACTGGAAACAGTTAACTAGGAGGCACACCCAAGAGGAAAATGCTAGTTTGTACAAGCCATACTCCCTCTGAACTCTTGAAATCATGAGGATTAGGAGATGACTACAGTAGATAACTGTTTATGCTGGCCAATACTTTGTCTATAATTAACTCAGTCCTTGTTTGTTCTTGTTTTTCTCAAAACCCAATATTTCATGAAACAAGTATTGTTAATATGAATTACAATTCAAATCATGAGAAATAAGCATTTTGGACCTTCATAAAATGCATGCATTGTATCTTTGATCATTAGTTAAAATCAATAGGATTCTATTAAATGAGGAAGCCATTTCGTTTGAAATATTTTGATTTTCCTGAAGTCATGTAAGAATAAGATAGATCCTTTGAAAGGTAAAAAGTTGGAGTTGGGTGTGATGGAGCACGCCTTTAATCCTAGTACTCAGGTGGCAGAGATATGAAGATTGCAGAGAGTTTGAGGCCACCTTAAGATGACATAGTGAATTCCAGCCCAGCCTGGGCTAGAGTGAAACCCTACCTTAAAAAAAAAAAAAAAAAAAGAAAGAAAAAAAAAAAAAGAAAAGAAAAAATACAGGTTAAATAGTTGGGCCAGACAAGGTGGCACATGCCTTTAATCCCACCTCTTGGGAGGCATAGGTAGGAAGATCACTGTGAGGTCAAGGCCAGCCTGAGACTACATAGTAATTTCAGGTCAGCCTGGGTTAGAGTAAGACCTACCTCAAAACACCAAAAAGAAGGGGAGGGATGTAAACAGTTCACCATGGAAAGATAGCTAAAATGTGAACATATATATATTAGAGACACAGAGAGAGAGAATAGGCGCACCAGGGCCTCTAGCCACTACACCACTGCAAACGAACTCCAGGCACATGCGCCACCATGTGCATCTGGCTTACGTGGAACCTGGAGAATCGAACCGGGGTCCTTAACATTCGCAGGTACGCACCTTATTCGCTAAGCCATCTCTCCAGCCCTGAAATAACTTTTTTTTTTCATTTAAAAACATTTTTCATGTTAGTACTCTGTGCAGGCCACACAAAGTTGTAAGATGAAGTGATAGGGAAAGCTGACGTACAGAAGAAGACTGAACACCAGGGAAGGAAGGGGTCTTTTCCAACTAATGACCGGCAGCAACTCAGATTATCTGTACTGACAGAAGGCTCTCCAACACAGCGCTGACACGTGCATTAGAAATGAAATATTTCAGTTGAAGTTGAGTAAAAAGTGTGTGTTCTGCTGATTATTACCAAGTAACTGCAGCTCTCATGCAATCAAGTAAACCATTCAGCAGAATGTAGAGCTTAGGATGTTGATATAACTGTGATGGGATTAAACCAATCATTTCTAAGATGAAACTACTTTGTGTAAAGAGCTGTAGAGATACTAAACGTTAGATTTCTTGTGCACAATCCAGAAATGCTTTTGAGGTATTTAAAATTGTTGATATGTAGTCTTTCCATAAAAAAAAACAAATAGAAATCCATGTAATAGTACTGAATATGTTTCTTTTCCTTTAGTCTATATTAAATACTTTTATTCCAACATGCAGTTTTCAACCCCTCAACGGTTAAACAGACCCATGTGATTAGGTGTGACCAATATTTGTTTTTTGAAATAGAGTCTCATAATTCCCAGGCTGGCCTCAAATTCACTGTGTATCAGAGGATGACCTTGAATTTCTGATCCTCCACCTCCCTAGTGCTGAGATTACAGGCATGCACCACCATGCCTCTTTTATGAGGAGCTGGAGATCAAACCTGGGGCATGCTGCATACTAAGTAAGCACTGTTCCAGCTGAGTTACATCCCCAGCCCCTGGACAATGAATTTGAGCAAAAGTGATGCCTTTGTTACTTATGGTCAAGGCTATGGAATCACTTATGGTTCTTGACCTATCTCTGCCAAAGCAGATGCAGAAATCTTCATGCCTCAAGTCAGCTTCCTTTTTCCCCCTATTCGTGTGGAAGGAATGCAATGTAAGATCTACCCTGTCTATGCATTTCTAAGTACACAATATAGCATTGTCAACCCCAGGCATGATGCTGTATAGCACATCACTAGAATCTGCTCTCTTACCACCCATAGCTCAATCTCTCATGGCATAAATTTTCTATTGAATAGCAGCATCCTACTTCCCCACCCCCACATCCTTGGCCTCCACTGGACTCTTCTGTGAGTTTGACTACTTTAAATAATGCATGCTAGAAGAATCATGCTATATTTGTCCGGCTGTGACTGGATTATTCTTCTTAAGCAAGATCCTCCAGGTTCATCCATGCTGCCAAATATGGCAAGAGTTCCTGATATTTTAAGGTTCAATGATAGTTCATTGCATGTAGACACCACATTTCCTTTACGTGTCTATCCACAGATAGATTGCTTTTGCCACTTGGCTCTTAAGAATAATGCTGCTAGGCTAGAGAGATGGCTCAGTGATTAAAAGTTCTTGCTTTCAAAGCATTAACAGCCTGGGTTCAATTCCCCAGCACCCATGTAAAGCCAGATGCAAAGTTTGTTTGCAGTGGCAAGAAGCCCTGGCATGTCCATTCTCATATTCCCATTCATCCTGTCTCTTTGTTTCTTATCTCCCTCTCTCCCTTCCTCCTCTTATTTCTCTCTCTCTCTCTCTCTCTCTCTCTCTCTCTCTCTCTCTCTCTCTCTCCTCCCATACAAATAAAAATATTTCCAAAAAGGAATATTGTTGCTATAAAAATGGGAGTTCAGGATTTCTTTAAAATATCTATCTTCTATAATTTGTTGGTACAGTAAATTTCCCTGAGGTATTATATCTTAGGGACACTTGTTTTGATAGTGTATTGATTTTCATCCAGTTCAAAATGTGTTCAGATTTTTTTTGTTTCTTTTACATAGGGGTTTATTAGCCCTGGAATGATTAGGAAATAACCTTCCTTAACCCTTATAATATTCTGTACTCTGAGATTTCTTTTGTTACATATTAATATTGTCTGTATAGCTTTGCTGAAAGTATTCCTTAGAAGTATTTAATTTATGTATTTATTCATCTGTTCATTTGTTTATTGTGCTCAAGGTTGAATCTAGGACCCTGCACATGTTAGGCAAGTACTCCATCACTGAACCACAACTTTTTTGGAATAAAGTCTTCAAACTCTTAGGATCAAGCAATCCTCCTGCTTCAGCCTCACAAGTTAACTTGTTCTACCACAATGAAGAACTGTGTTTGGCTCAAATTTTTAATAATACTTCAAACTTTTTTTTTCTGCTATAGATTTCTAATTTAGTTATATTTACTGCAGTTTTAGTTAATGTTATATTGAAGATGTAAGTCTATCATCTGCTAACTTGTCCCATCTTTGTTCCTTTTTATGTTTATCTACACTTCTCAATGGCACATGCTTTTATTATGCCAGATTTCCTTGTTTAGCTCACTAGTTATAGTTCTTTGATGTTTCAATTGTTGTTTCTTATTCAATTTAGAATTTATAGAATGTATCTTTAAGCTATCATCACAGCCTTCCTTCAAATGATCTTTGTGTGTGTAGAAGGGGCTGTATGGGTATGTATGATGTGAGTGTGTATGGAAAAGTACATGCTACCTTGAGCATGTGGAGGTTTGCCTCAAACAAGGTCTCTCTTGTTGCTTTTTGTCACTGGAAAGGCAAGGTTAACTGGCCACTGAGAGCTTTCAGATTCTCTTGGCCCCATCTCCCATTGCCACAGGCACGTTGTGCTAACAGATACTATGACTGAGCCATTTTGTGACTCTCTGACTTTATATGGGTGCTAAAGAACTGAGTTGGGCTAGAAAGCTTGTAAGCAAGTGCCACCATTGAGGCATCCTCCAGTCACGTGATCTTATACTATGTCGTATTGTAGTGGAACTTTACAACAGTGCTCATCCACTCCATGTCAGCCTTCTTAGCCATATCACTTTTATATCCTTATTTTATATTTTACATATGTTTGACATCATGTCATTTTCATAAACAGCCCATATTTTGAAAAAGTATTTAGATAAAAAGAAATACTGCTGCTATGCTTGCCCATATAACTTCATTTCTCAATTGTAATTATAAACCTATATTTCCATCAGCTGTCATTTTTCTTTTGTTTAAAGAACTTTTATAGTTTCTTGTTAAGTTTTACATTTTCTTTAATTTCTGCTATTTTCTTTAGGTATAGGATTCTAGATTGACAGTTTGTTCCCCTCCCCCTGTGTATTTTAATGCTGTTTCTCCATTTTCTTCTCATTTGTACTTTTTTGGATGAAGAATTATCTGTCATCTTTACCTTTGTTCCTCTAAAGAAATGTGTCATTTTCTTATGACTGCTCCTAAGGATTTTTCCTTCATTATTGGTTTGGAGTACCTTAATGATGATGTGTCTTATTGTAGGTTTTTCATGTTTCCTGCATTCAAATATCTTGGATCAGCTGGTTTCTATTTTTCATCAAATTTGGGAATACTTTGGTCAGCATGTCCTCATACTCTTTGGTTTCCCTTTTCTAATTCAAGGACTCCAAGGTCATATTATATATTTTATGCATGCTATAGAAAACATATCACATATTTCTCACATTATATAGCATAGAGAATACATAATGTATTGTATACTGCGTACATAATTTTATGTTGCTCTCAGCTGTTCTGCTGCTCACCAATCATCCCATACAGCAGGGGGCTGCTAACAAATGCAAGCATCTAGTGTCTGTGTCATTCTGGGCTGCTAATTTAATTTTATAGATAGGGTTTCTCTGTGTATCCCAAGCTGCCCTCCGATTCTCCTGCTTCAACCTCCCAAGAGCGGGGATGACAGGTGTGTACTACCACACCCAGCCTGGTTTAGCTTCAAATAATTGATTTTGATGCTTATAGTGGATCAAAGTTTAATGGTCCACTTAATGCCTGGTAATATTTTATCAGATGCCAGAAATTATGCATTTTATTTTTCTTGGTACAAAAATATTTTTTTTATTCCCATGATTATTATTAAGATTTATATTAGGACAGAGTTCATTCACTTAAAATGCTTTGATTCTTTGCTTTTGTGCTAGTTTTGTTAGGTGAAACCAGAAAAAAGTTAACGTAGACCTAACTGTCCCCCACTACTGATGCGAGACTACAGTATGCCTGGTGGTGACGCAGTATTCCAGTCCATTACCACACACAAGTTCCTTTTCCTGTATTATTTTTGAATGTTTTCCCCAAATCCAGGGTAATTTTCTTACATGTGGTAAGTAGTACTTTGATGAGTTTTTGAAGGAGACCTTTTGTAGATTTACAGAGTATGTTCTATGAAGTTATTTCTTCTCTAGTATTTTATTCTGCAAACTCTAGCCACCTTGAACTCCCCATACTGTATGCTCACTCTCAACTCATGGGATGGTTCTCCTTCCTCTACTATGGCCTAGGATTCCTCTCAAGACAATAAGTGGAAAGAAATAATAAGACCACTTTATTTGTTTCCCCAAAGCCTTTACTTTCTGATATCCAGATATTGGAAGCCATTCTTCCACATAGCTTTCTTGGGTGAGGGTTGTTTTAAGTGGAAATGAAGATGGGAAATCTTGACCTTGTTACTGTGCCTTGGCCAAAAGCAGTAGTACAAGTCACTGCAATTTAAAGATTGGTTTGTTCCCACAATCTAACCTTGTCTAGCCTGAATAATGTATTTCTATTATAACTCCTCCTACACTAGAAACACCATAAGCAGTGATATTTATTGAAAATAAAAACAAAGTTCAGCATAATTTATCACACTACAACTTATAAACTTGTAATAGAAAGACATTTTTATTAGTATGAAGAGGAATTTTAAATACTAATAGTTGTACATTATTGATTATTTTAGGAGAATTTACTGTTTAATAGTTTTGTTTATTTGCAAGCAGAAAGAAAGAGAGAGAGAGAGTGTGTGTGTGTGTCAAGACCTCTTGTCAGTACAAACTATCTCCAAATGCATATATCACTTTGTACATCTGGTTTAAAATGGGTACTAGGGAATTTTACATGAGTTCTGGTGATAAAACTCAGGTTCACATATGTTTGTGAAGCAAAAGCTTTACCAACTGAGTCGTCTTCCCAGACCTTCATCACAAAGCTAAGACTTAGTCAGCTATGACACACATTATTTCTTCTGCTACATTTTGTGCCATGAAGCCATCACAAAGACCCACTCAAAGTTAAGGTATGGAGAAAGAGCCTCCATGTTTAGATAAAGGGAAGCAAAGTTCCAGAATAATGTGTGAGGGGAGCATCACTGTAGCTATTTTTTTGAAAATCAAATCTATCACACTTATACCACGATGGTACTTCTAATACTTTACTAGAAAGACAGATCCAGGAATGACAAATATTAACATCATAATCCCAGTGCTGGTTTTCTCTGGGGGCATCTGCCTCACTTTAATGCCCTTATTGGTATTCATGTCCACTTCTTTCATGGTACTAGGAATCCCTAAGAAGAGAATGTGTGTCTTAGTCATTCTGTTGCAAAACCTTAGCAAAAGGTTGACAGAGAACAGGCAAGCGTATCCGTGATATGAATGAAGAATCTGAGTCACCACAATTGAAAAATAAACAGAAGACAATGTGTGTCTTTCTCACATAATTGTTGAAAATAAACAAAAGACCACATATGTCTTTCTTCAATAATTGTAACTCACGAGTGCATGTCTAATGACTAGCGCTTTTACCATTATAAAGTGACAAAGATTATGCCAAAGTAAGAAACATGATGGAGTTAAAAATATAGTTCTTCTTACATATTGATTTGGAATGCAGACATACATAAAAGGTTACGAAAAATTGTACACTCAAAGGATACTGTAACATCACACTTACCTACTTTATTATATATTCTACTCTCACAACTCATTTTGTCAGACATGCAAAATTAACTGAAGGTGCCAACTGAGATCAGATAATGTTTTATGTAATGCAATCATTTAAGCAGCCATTGTTTTCCTGGGAAGCTACTGCATTGTCCTCAGACACATCAGAGAAACACCCAAATAGTTCCTTTTTCTTCATGGAATATTTTGCATGCAAAGCACTTTGGGAAAGAAATGCATGACCTGGTTGTACTCCTTCATTAATTTCTTTTATGTGTTCCATGTTTGATCCTCTGATTTTAATTTTTCAATGACTGCCCTGATTTGAATCTAAATCAATAAAATACCATCTTGTGTTCATACCAGAATCTCTCTTGTTGGGATATCTCAGATCATTTAGCTTAATGGGATTCTTTCTGGGATGGGTACTGCAGAGGTGATTCAGGTTATGCCCTAAGTATGACACTGAAGTATAAAACGATTTCTTCTTGATCAAAAGTTCATCCAGGGCTGGGGCAATGGCTCAGTGGTTAAGAGTCCTTGCAGCATAAGCACGAGGCCCTGAGAGGACCTAATTTGCCCTGAGTTAAATTGCAGAACATACACATAAACAACTAGGCATAACCATGAACCCTGTAACCCCAGTCCTGTGTGGACTGGATATTGGATATTGGCAGCTCCAGGTTTAGTAAGAGATTCAGAATCATGAAAATAACATGGAAAAGTGATAGAGGAGGACATTCAACATTGTCATCTGGCCTATGCACATGTGCTCAAAGCATACATGCATCTGCACATACACAAGTGCATAAACACACACACAACATTACACATAACACACACATTTCACATACCACATACAACATCACACATAACACATACACATAACATTACACATACAACACATACACATACAAAACACTACACATGGGGCTGGAGAGGTGGCTTAGCGATTAAGGCATTTGCCTGTAAAGCCAAAGGACCTAGGTTCGATTCCCCAGGACACATGTAAGCCAAATGCACAAGGTGGTGCATGCATCTGGAGTTCATTTGCAGTGGCTGGAGGCCCTGGCAGATCCATTCTCTCTCTGCCTCTTTCTCTCTCACTCTCTCTAATAAATATATAAGTAAATAAAATTTAAAAAAAACTTCACATAACACACACACAAAGAAGTTCATCCAAAATCAAAGACAAAACCAGCACCAGCGTTTGTATGCAGGGAGGTAATTGTCAATAAATTCTTACCTTAAAAGACAATATTGTTAGATATTAAAAAATCCTGAATACTATGCTGGTTACAGAACAAGAACTTCACCCTAGAACTAAAAGCAAACACATGAAGATAATCTCACAGTCACATAATTTTTGCCAAATTCCTAGAACAGTCATTTGTGATAATTAAAGAAGTGAGCGTTTGTTCTGACAGGTATATTTTTAAGTTTTTTTTAAATATTATTTATTAGAGAGAGAGAATTGGTGTTCCAGGGCCTCTAGCCACTGAAAACAAAATCCATATGTATGCCCCATCATGTGCATCTGGCTTACATAGGTCCTAAGGAATCAAACATGGGTCCTTGGGTTTCACAGGCAAATGCCTTAACCACTAAGCCATCTCTTCAGACCCATTATAAGGTATTTTTAATTTATTTTTATTAAACATGGACATATTAAGTATGTAACAACACTTGTTGGTACCATCCTTTCCTGCCCTTTTTCTGAAGAGGCCTTACTCATTGGGGATGCAGGTCAACCCCATGGGGATTGTGGGTCACGCATTATGGGGGCAGCAGTCAGTTATGGGGAGAGGCAATGTCTCTGTGCAAAATGTCCCAACCTGTGGCTCTAACAATCTTTCTGCCCCATCTTCTGGAAAATTCCCTGAGCCATGTTGGGTGCATTTTAAGTCTGCTTCAATGATGGGCACTTAGGAGCCTCTGGATCTCTAGTTTGATAGGTGTTGAGTGTCCTCAGTGTCTATCTCCTTCACCCTTGTGCTGATATCAATTTCACTAAGAAAGTAACACTCTTGCTCATTTTCCCAATTCCTCTCTTGTTTCAGCTGGGCCTGGGGTGGAGTGTGCTGGGTTGTTTATCTCCTCAGGTCCAGTACATTCTCCAAAGGAGAGTGAAGTGAACACCAGTTAAATGAGATAATCATTATTATTAAATAATTTAAAAGGTATAAACCATCCTAAAGACCAAGATTAGTGGGGGCTTGACAAGAGAAAGAAGAATTGTTATCTGGATATGATTCTGACAGGTTTCCCAGTTCCAGATATGGTTATCTTTCCACTGAGCCGATCTGTTAGCCAATACAAGAGCAGTTGGTTACCCACTATAACTGTGTGCCACTATTGCACTTGTGTGAGCATCACATCAGGTTGTTTGCTTCTGAGTCACTTAGGCTTTGAGTTGCTTGGACAGATGTTGGACACTTTACCCTGGTAGCTCAGGTAGTGTGTTCCAGCACTAGATGGGATAATTTCACAGGTGTATTTTAACATGTATGATATTATAATCATTTTATGCTGTTTCTACAGTAATGTAGGATTTCCAGTGTACTAGTACATGAATCTATAACATTTGATTCAAAGGGAATATATATGTGTGCAAACATTCATGTGCTTGTGTGTTCATCCTTACTCTACTATTAATTTAACTAATATTTACCACTGAATATCTACTGTGTACTCTCACAGAAGCTAAGAATGAAAGAAATGAAACGTGCCCTAGAGGAGAACATCTTTTAATGTCAATAGAGTCACAACAAATAATTACAGAGAAATCAGAGTCCTAAGCCAGAAAAGAGATTATAACACTGTTGCAGAGCCACAACCCAAGGGAAATGACTCTTCTTTGAGGAAACTTCACTATAAAAGCTCACATTCAAACCAATATGAATTATCAATATTTTGTTAATGAAACAACTCGTTACAATACTGCTTAGACTATTTCATTGGTCTCCTTTTCTAGATTAACTTTTATTCTGGTTCATTCCAATCTTTTATGCAATTCATGCTCATAATTAGCTTCTTGGACCCACATGTCACATTCTTGGCAAATAAGATAAAAAATATTTTATATTGCAGAATATATATTGCTTTGTCACTGTTCTAATCATCTTTTTGTTGTTTTTTTGTTGTTTGGTTGTTTGTTTTTGACATACAGTGTATTTTCTACCCCAGACCATTGTTTTTACTTTAGTTATGGGTATGTGACATTGATGTGTTACATAATATCTCAAATTGATTTCCCCTTTGAACTTGGTCAACTCATCCAATATTATAATAATATGTGAAAATTAATGTATTTGTTTTTGTTGTCATTGTTTTCAAGGCAGCATGTCACTGTAGCCCAGGCTAACCCAGAACTTACTCTGTAATCCCAGGTTGACCTCAAACTCATGGCAATCCTCCTACATCATCCTTCTGAGTATCTGTTTCTATTTTAGTGTAGATGAATTTTGATATTCCTCATGTTAATACCCTTCTATTCTTTAGTTTTATGGCAGACTGATACCTGGCCAAATGTTGTCCTAGGTTAGCAAGAAGGTTCTTCAGAGAGAGATGGAAGAGTCATGTTAGAAACAAAAGAGATAGAAAATAGAGGCCTCAGAGATGTCACAGCAGTTAAAGTGCTTACCTGTAAAGTCTAAGGACCTGAATTTTGATCCCCCAGTACCCACATAAAGCCAGATGCATAAGGTGGCACATGCATCTGGAGTTCATTGGCTAGAGGATCTGGCACATATTTTTCTCTCCTCTATCTCTCTCTTTCTCATAAAATAATTAAATAAGATAATAAAAAAAGAAATAGAAAAATCATCTACCTTCTCTTCTTTGAGACAAGTGCCATCATCAATTATTCAATAAGCCATTCCTGAGTATCAAACTTGCCCCATGATTTATTGAACCTAACAACAAATAAAAGTCCAAGTCCTGGCACAAACATTGAAACCTTCAATGTTGCAGCAACAGAACAGGAATCCAAATGTGAGGACCTTCTAATCATGAGGCTCCAGATACGTGGATATGGCTCTGTCTTCATAGATACCGTGCGCCAGTCATGAGTGTCATACTACCAAGAAGATTGGGACGAGATCACCACATTGCAAGGAGATAGACAGCACACCAAGAAGCACGTGAATAATTTAGAGCTAACAAATCTAGACTTCACAGCATCATGATCAATACAACTGTTGTTCTGCCATTTGAAAATTACTAAGAAGAACTTTTAAGTGTCTACTGAAGTTGCACTGAAGTGCCAAAAATGCAATAGAAAAACAAAAAGCTAGGAACTTTGTTTCATTTTTCTCTTAGTATTCGAAACTAGATGGGATCTACTGTCAGCCTTCTATTTAATTGTCCCACAAATATCACAATAATTCTTCAGAACAGTTTTTCAAAATCCATCCATCATGTTTCCTCCGCCTCTCTCCCTTTTTACTTTACATATCTATCTGGAGTCTTTTTGGTTTTCTTTTTCCTGAAAAGATGCTATTTCTTGGTCTTTGTCTTGAAAACTGATCTAGCCGTGTCTGGTTTTTACTGACAAAAGTCTGCGAAGCAGAATGAAGGAGGGTAAGGTTAGGGAGAAAGGGAAAGGGGGCTTGTAGCAGACAGCTTCCGGTTCGCTGAGATGAACTTTCAGACCAGGCACAGTTATGGAGGAAGGGATTTATTGGAGCTTACAGATCCAGGGGAAGTTCCATAAAAGCAGAAGAAACTGGTCTGCCTTCACAGTACCAAGCAGAGAGAGAGAGAAGCACAAGCCTAAAGGTCAAAAGCCATAGCACACTTCAGGAACTCCAGCTAGGCACACTTTGCATATCTTTAGATTGAAATCTTAAACCCACCACCACACCTTAAGATCCACACAATGGCATTGCCTCCAGCCAGATGGCTAGAGATGCAAACTACAAACAAATAAACAACTGAATATATTGGGGGTCATCTATTCTATTCAAACCACCACAGGGCTGGTGTGCAAATGTGACTGCATCTATATATTTCTATCCTGTGGCAGCATGATGATCAACACTGACTCAAAAATCTAGATAATGTTCAGCCCTGATCACACAGCTTTCAGATGTATGTACTGTAACTCTGTGAGCAATAAATACACAGGGCCATAGAGTCACCACAGTACTGTCAAACTCTATCCAAGGTCCTGAACTTGCTTTTCTCAATGGCCCTTTAGGTATAAGGGTGATAAAGGGTCCCCATATACTAGTCTTGAGATAATGAGCTATGGTTTCCCTACATCCTTCCCATCCTTAGTTCTCATGCTTATATCTTGTTAATTGAGTTTTAAATGGCCAGAAGAACTGGATAAAAACACAGGCAAAGGAGATGGTGCCTGATAGCCAGCATCAACTACTATTTTGCTCCCATTTTTAGCAAGATTCTTTTTAATTTTCTCTTTTGAACTCCCTTCAGTCAGGCATTTGCTCACACCATTTCAACAACAATGTTGACGAGGTCACCCATGAGTTCTGTATTCCCTGTACCAGCTCACTCAGTTTTTGATAATTCCCTTGTTTATTTGGCCTTCCAGATTCAGCGTCTCTTGGATACTTTAATCCAAATTAGACAGGTGCCTATTATTCCTTTTATAGTTTTTCTTCATCTTTCCAATGTTTTCTCATTTATTTTGACAATTCTATGCATTTATATAATGTATTTTGTTCACATTTACCCCCTTATTATTTTCTCATTTCCCTTTCCCAGTGAACCTCTTCTTTGTCCCAAAAACTCCTATTAATTTGATTTCTTTTTTTGTAACTGCTGAGTTTAATGAAGTTTACTTGCACAAGCATGAGTGAGGGTTATTTGCCAGAGCATGGGTAACTGGCCAGCGGCTGCAGTTACATAATCAATTAGCATGTGGTGCTTGCACATTCTTCCAATTTGTAAAAGAAAAACAGACATGCCAGGGCCATTGCACTCATGAACTCCCAGCAGCTGAGGGAGCTAACTAGTTGTTATGTTACCTGCACAACATCTGCATGAAAATGGACCCAGCAACATTCTATTATGGATAAGGGAAGGGCTTGTGAGGCCCCACCCCTCCCTGAGGAGCTATTGGCAGTTGTCAGTTACCCAGGGAAGAGGAGTCATTTTCTTCTGCAGTGTAGCCACAGGTAAGTTGCATGACCACTGACAAATAACCCCACAACCTTTTCTCATGCAAACAACACTAATTAAACCCTGGGAGCCATTTAAAAAAAAAAAGGACATACGGGGCTGGAGAGATGGCTTAGTAGTTAAGGCACTTGCTTGCAAAGCCTTAGGACCCAGGTTCAACTCTCCAGAATCCACATAAGCCAGACGCACAAGGTGACACATGTGCACTGGGTCACACATGTGCACGAGGTGGTGCATACATCTGGAGTTCAATTACAGTGGCTAAGGCACTGGCGTGCTAATTCTCTCTCTCTCTCTCTCTCTCTCTCGCTCTCTTGCTCTCTTGCTCTCATTCTCTCTCTCATAAAACAATACATGGAAGTAGGAATTGGGCCAGTTGAGAAAAAGAAAGGACTCAGCAAGAGTGGAAAGGAGTTAATGAACTATGATCAAAAATATGTTGCCTACACATATAAAATTGTGAACAAATAAATCATTTCTTTAAAGAAAGCTAACTTTTTCTGTACCACTTCTCTCCCTAGGTGATATATTTAGTTCCCTAGTTTTATATTCCACCTATATTTATTATGTTATTCTCTGATGTTTCCCACATTTAGAATGGTGTTCCTTACCTCTTCTTCCTATATTATAAATGATACATAGATAGATGACTGAAGATAGATAGATAGATAGATAGATAGATAGATAGATAGATAGATGTTAGATAGATAATAGATAGACAAGTTTGTCTATACTTCTACCTATAAAAATCTCCTAGATGTAATATAATAAATATTATATCTAAATGTCCAGTATCACAAATCTAACTTTTTCAAAATCAAAATGTTTCCCCCTGAAAATCTACTTGTGTTGTTATGTAATTATTCTATCTTTCTGCCCTCAGTTTTAGTCAAGAATTTGAGTCCCTCTTGAGTGCTCTATCCCTATCCTTATCTGTTGTCTGAACCTCCATAATGAATCTGAATCCATTCACTTATCTGCATGGCTCTACATGAGTGACAGTGTAGTCATTAACCCCTGAAATGTCACCCTATTTGATTTCCTAAGTCTTGCTCCCACACAGATCCTGTTCTCCATGTGGGAAACAGTGATCGTAAAGCTGTGGTTCATATCATACAACCTACCTGGTTCCAAATTCATCCAGCTTACTTACTGCATCAGTTAGGAACTCCCCAGAAAAGTCAGACTATCTGATTAAAGATTTTGAGGAGACTATTGACAAAAGCATGAATAGAATGAGGGGAAATCGCAGCTGACAGATCACTAACCCAGGACTAGCAAGTAGGGGAGACTGGAGCCCTATCAGTTCCCCGGGGTCAAAGGGTGCACCTGAGAATATTATCTAAGTGACTTGTATGGAGAGAACTGCCTGTGAGGAGCCATGACCTTGGCTGAAGGACACAGACAGCCAGAGCAACTCCTCAAATACAATCAGTGCAATAAAATCCCAGCCAGCTTCTCCCTCCTGCACAGTTCCTGCCCGTGGCATTGGGCTTCCTGCCAAGGGAGCCTGTGGATGCAATCACACCACCATGAGCCTTCTGGGCAGAGAACAGGTGGAGACAGTTGGAGGGGATCAGAGAGATTATTGAGGACACTAATCAGGGCTGATAAGACCCTTCTTCCAGACTTGATCATAACTGGAGCAATCCTCGCCTTACTATGTCCCGGCAACAGGGGCCTGACAGGTGTTCATCAAACCATAAAACAATCCCCAAGGTTTTTATACTTATACTTCCCTCTACCTGCCACCTGAACACCTTATTCTGTCATTTAAATCTTTCTTCTATTGGATAGCTCTTCTACACAATGACTTGCCCTAACAACACATCTATGACAACTCACCCTCCAGCCACTCTAGTATACTTACTCTCAGCCTTATCGTCTTTTTTCATAATCTAAGAAACACCATTGTCCATCCTACTGATTTGTGTTCATTGTCCTAACTGATGTGGTTACTATCTGCCTTCCTCAATAAGAGTTTAATCTTCCAGAATGAAAGCCCTTTCTCTGTTAGTTTTCTACTGGATCCTAGGGCTTTGGAATGTAGACTCAGTGATTTCTGAATGAATGAGCTGCAAGCAATTCGGTAAGGCTGTAGTGAGGATAAAGAGGTGAGAGTAATGGGAAATGCACCTGGACAAATGTAAAGTTATAGTACTATACAAGGCAAGACCTGGATTTGAGACTTGGTCTGGGGATGTATGATGCTGCTGAGGTCGGAGAGCTGCTTTGCGTTTGTACAAACTGTGTTGGGAGATCCTTGGAGCTACAGAATGGAGAACAGATTGGAGAGGAGATAGATTAAAGCTAAGAAACCTTGCAAGGCATGGTGGCACGCCCCTGTAATCCCAGCACTTGGGAGATAGAGGAGGAATATCAGGAGTTCAAGGCCAGTCTCAACTACCCACTCAGGTTGAAACCAGCCTGGGGCACATGAGACCCTGTTTCATAAAAAGAAAATGGGGGAGAAGCAACAAGTCAGGACTATATTACAGAAGCCCAAGCAGAGATAAAGTAATAGAGAGAGTAGTGTGGGTTCCATCTTCCTCTTTCTCTTTTCTTCCATGTTTATGTGCATGAAGTGTGTATTTATGTATGTTTGCATGTTTGTATGCATGTGGGTGTATGTGTGTAGGTGTTTATGTGCACATGCATGCATGTGTAAGTGGATACCAGAGGTTAACATCATCTTCCTCAGTCACTCTCCACCTTATTCTTTGAGTTAGGTCCTTTTGTTGAACCTAAAGCTAAGTTATACTGGCTGGCCAGCAACCCCTAGGGATCCTCGGCCTCTGCCTTCCTCCCAGTGTATGATATGATATGAATCAGGTCCTCTGCTTATGCAGCAAACATTTTTCCCATTGAGCCATCTCCCAGCCCTGGTTCCCTCTGTTGTGCACTATTTCCCATTTTGATGTTTACAAAAATCAAATACAGTGCTAAGATGAAAATGAGTTTAAATGCCTAGATGGTGAGATTGGAAAATGGTTCAGCAGTTAAAGGCACTTGCTCCACAAGCCTGCCAACCTGACTTAGATCCCTAGCACCTGTATAAAGCCAGACACAAAGTGGCACATGCATCTGTAATCCCAACTCAACAACAGTTATGGAACACAGATCCAGGAGAATCCCAGGCTCAAGGGCTAGCTAGACAACTACAAGAGACACTCTGTCTGAAAAACATGGTGGTTGAAGAGAACCAATACCCAGAGATTGTTCCCTGACCTCTACACGCATGCACACATATGTATATATACATACAAAAAAAAATTTTTTTAAAGCCTGTGTGGTAGATAAACTATGGTAATCTTGTGTCTCCCATATATAGGTATATATATGATCTTCTGTCCCTATATTTTATAGGACTCATTTTAAAGCAATAAACTATAGATGCCCCTTTGATTTAAAAGGATTTACATCCTGATAAGCCCACCATAAGTCTAAAACACTGTAAGTCAAAATTTCATTTAATGAGCAACATGCCAAACTACCTTCTCCACATCTATATTTGTTCCCATAGATGACTACTGTTTGCAGCCTTGACCACGGAAGTCAATTTCCACAGTGTGCAGATATTAATGCAGAAATGCATGCTTGGCAAAACTGCCAAGAATCAGAGACAATGTGCTCAGCCCTGGGACATCTAAACCACCCCCTCCAAGGCTTGGCCAAGCTCATGCAAGAGAGAGTGGAAAGAGTGTTACAAGAGGAGAATGGGAGGGCAGCCCGCAGCATGCTGTATTCTGGGTATGGCATGGCCATTAGACTCAGGAACTCACAGTAGCTGTGGTTTCATGAACAAGAGTGAGCCTGTCAACATTTCAGTCATAGGGAAAGGATTTATAAGACTCTATACTTCTTAGAGTAGCTAATGGCAGGTCATTATTGCTGGGAGAGGGGGAAATCATGGTCTTCGGTAGTGTAGCTGCTAATAAATTAGCCCATTCTCCAAGTAACTAACCTCCTGCCCACAATCACTTAGGCAACCCTCATTTCACTAAGTGGATCAGAAAATAAGACATGAAAGAGAAATGGGGGTTGTTGGGGAAGAACAGGGTTTTAGTATATGGGAGAGAGGAATAAGAAAAGGTAATTGGGAGGAATTATCTCAAAATACATTACGTACAGATATGAAAGTGTCAGAAAGGAACCAGAGACTTGATGGCTCACCCTTGAGAAACAACAGTTATGACACAAACTCGGGTCCTGTTGACTTCCAAACATGTATGTCACATTCCCGCTTGCATTATCAGCCAGGCATAGTTCCATGCCAATTTCATCGAGAAAGCATAATACATGTCTTCCTTCAGAATTCCCTGGAGAGATGTCTGTTCAAAGCACTTTCAAAAGTAGCCCTCAGTAACCATGGAGTGTTGAAAAAAAAAAAAAAAGAACTGATGCTCAAACAGAAGTGATAGAGATAAAGAAGTGTTTAGATGTCATGCGTCCTTGGGAAAGAAGTATCCAGTGAGTCTTGGGTCAATTTTCTGTAAAGGAGGTTGTCTCCGATGTGCTTATGGAGGTGACCAGGCAGGATGAAGGGGCGCTGCAGGGCGCTGCATGGACTTTGAAGTAATGGTGCTCTACCACCCTCTTGCCTATGAATAAACACCTCATCATCAAGGAAAAAAGGAAACAACCATGCTTTTGTCCAAGATCCACCAATTCCCAAAGACATTTGAGGTGTGTTTGAATGTAAAATGACCCCCCCCACACACACAGATTCATTTGTTTGAAATATTTAATTCCCAGCTGCTGGTGCTCTTAGGGAAGGTTGTGGGACTTTCAGGAAGTAGAGCACTGCTGATGGAAGTGTGTCACTAGGGAAGGTCTTGAGGTGTTACAGTCAGGACCCACGTGGTGCTCACTTTCTCTGCTTCCTCCCCGACAGTGTGACACTATGACACTGTCTTCCTGTGCCTACCGTCCCTTACCCACCATGATGGACTCTGTCCTCTAGAGCCCTACACCGAAATTAGACTTTCCTTCCCTAAGCTATTTCTGGTTGGATATTTTGCCCAGGCAATGTAAAAGTTATTGTAATTGATATAACATTCTTCGTAAACAGGCCTGATTTTTTTAAAAAAAAATTTAAGCAATTTTTAAAAGTTCATTCATTATGCCTTATTACTTAACACCATAGCTTAGATATCCCACCTTAAATGGTCTCAGGACCCTTACATTAGCTTACACAAAGCCTATTTTATAACAAAGCACTTGATAGTTCATATAGTTTGTCAAATCCTATTCTGAAAGTGAAAATCAGAATGGTTGTGTAGATATGCTTTTACACCATTGTAAAGCTAAAAGAGTAACTCACACCATTGCAAACTAGGGATCACCTGTAAGGTAGGGTGATGGGATGTTACTTCTGTGATTACATTACTAACACTGTAACTTCTGTCCAGCAAACAGCATCTCTTCCTCATTGGCTTTCATGAAGAAACAATCTTGTTAGTGAAATCCACAAGGTAAGAAACTGAGGGGAATATGTAGGCTTGAAGGAACACTCCGGCTTATAACCAACGCAGAACTGGCATACGAACACTACAACCACAGGGAAGTGAGCGCAGTTGGAAGCTCTGTGCACTAGGAAGTGGGTCCTTCCCTGGTTCAGCTTTGATGTAAGGCCATAGCCACAGTGGTTACCACTCAGGGGAGCCTAAATCAGAGAACTCAGCTATGCTGTGCTTGGACTCAAGAGAAGGCATACTGGAAAAAGATCTAAAGGAATTATAGAATACAGCACCCTGGAGACAAAGAAACAAACATGTTGAAAGGGAGGCCAAGAGGCATGGAAGAGAGTAAGAAGATCTAGCAAACACTTAATCACAGCCCCAAAGGGGAAGAACAAACACCGTAGCAGAGAATCCATGTTCCGTGAAAGGATGAGTAACGATTCAACAGGACCTGAGAATGTACTTCTCAGAGTCAGCAAGTCCCAAGGAACTCAAGCAGTGCAGATAAAAAGATATCTATATCCAAATACTTACTAGATGTTTGAAATTACAAATCACAAAAGACAAAAAGAAAGAACATTTTTTCATGCATGCGTGTGTGTGTGTGTGTGTGTGTGTGTGTGTGTGTGTGAGTTATGTGTGATGAGTGGGGGGGTACATGTACATGTGTGTGTGTGTGTTATGTGTGGTGAGTGGGGGGGTGCATGTACATGTGTGTGTGTGTGTTATGTGTGGTGAGTGGGGGGGTGCATGTACGTGTGTGTGTGCAGATGCACATACCCCATGCACACACATGCGGAGACTGAAGGAGAACAGATGTCCTTCAATATCACTCACCCAAATGTTTCCTTGAGACAGTATCTCACTGAACCTCTGCCATTTTGAATGCTGACCAGTGAGCCCCAGTCATACTCTCACCTCTGCTCCCCACAGAACGAGGTCCTAGGCCATGCATGGAAATGACCAGCTGCTTACATGGGCTCTGGGCAATCAAACACAGGGTGAACTGGGCTCTCATATTGGCAGATGCTTTTATCCTCTAAGCCATTTCCTCAGTCCCAGCAAAGAACACTGAGAACAGCTAGAGAGAAAGAGGACACGAACCAAATGAGTCACTGACATTTCAACAATGGACAAGAGAGTAGAATTTTCTACAGTGAACAACAACAAAAAAAAAGTGTCAATAAGAAATTCTGTACCCAACAACAAAAGCAACTATTTTTATGAATAAAACAATGATATTTCTAGTCAAAATTTCCTGTTGAATAAATTAACACTAAAAGTGAGCAAGTGAATGTAGTTCAAAGAGAAAGTAATCCAGGGGCTGGAAAGGTGACTCAGTGGGTGAGGAGCTAAACGACTGAGGTTTGATTACCCAGTATCCACGTAAAGCCAGATGCACAAAGTGGCATACACATCTGAAGTTCATTTGCAGCAGCTAAGGGCTCTTAGCATTGCCATTCATTCTTTTCCTTTTTATGTCTCTCTCTGTTCTTGCAAATAAATAAATTTTTAAAAAGAAAGAAAAATCAACTCCTACCAAATCAGAGAGCCAGAGCCTCAGAGGCCCTCAACACCTCATCACTGAAGCAGACTAAAAATGAACCCAACATGGCTCAGGGAAATTTTGCGGAAGAGGGGGCGGAAAGAACGTCAGAGCCACATGTTGGGTCATGATATGCAGAGACATTTAGCTTACCCATAACTGTGGGCTAACTCCACAATGCATGACCCGTATACCTCAACAAGGAGGGGCCAAGGGGAGGGGGTAGGTCACGGATGAGCCTAATAATGGTACCAAACTGACTGTATTTGCTGAATACAAAACTGACTAATAAAGAAAAAAAAAGAAAGAAAGAAAGAGATACAAAAAGGGATATGTGAAATGCAAATACAGATGTGAGAAAGTGTATAAACTTTTTGACAAATATTAAATATCGACTTCATAAAACAATACTAAAATTAAGCTAAGAAGACTAAGAAAACTTAACATAAAATGGAAAGTAGCATATGAATACTATATACCCTTTATTGAAAGGTAAAGTAATGGTAAGCTTCAGACTTTGTTGAAGTAAACATGCGTATTCACAGTTTTAGAATACTCATTAAAAATAAAAATGTGCATACAATGTTAAAACTAAGAGGAATCATTTAGAGAAAAAAAAATGGTACAAGGACAACACAAGAAATAAATAATAAAATAAATTAAATTAAAATAAACATAAAAAACAAGACAGCCAGTTGTGGTGGTGCACACCTCTAATACCAGCTCTCCACACCAGCCTGAGAACACAGAGTGAATTCCAGGTCAGCCTGGGCTAGAGTGAGACCCTATCTCGAAAAACCAAAAAATAAAAGAAAGAAACCCACAAGATAAATTCAATGTGTCAAGTTGATAGAAATAATAAAAAATATTTTGGGAGCTGGTGAGATGGCTTAGCAACTCAGGCACTTGCCTTTGAAATTTAAGGACCCCGCTTCAACTCTACTGAACCCATATATAAGCCAAATGCACAAGGTGGCACATACATCTGGAGTTCATTTACAGTGGCTGGAGGCCCTGACACAATTCTCTCTCTCTCTCTCTCTCTCTCTCTCTCTCTCTCTCTCTCTCTAATAAATAAATAAAAATATTTTAGTAATCACAGTGTAAATTATCTGAACTTCCCATTTTAAATTGTCAGATAGTCTTGCTTAAAAATATTGTTGGGTTGGAGAGATGGCATAGTGCTTAAGGCACTAGCTTGCAAAGCCTAAGGAGCAAGGTTTGATTCCCCAGTACCCACATAAAGCCATATGCACAGGTGGTACAATCATCTAGAGTTCGTTTGCAGTGGCTAGAGGCTCTGGAGCACCCATTCTTCTCTCTCTCTCTCTCTCTCTCTCTCTCTCTATATATATATATATATATATATATATATATATATATCCAGAACTAGAATAACAAATATGTACCACTATACCCAATACCCAACTACTTTTTAACATGGGAACCTAGTCCCCCATGCCTCCAAGGCAAATGCTATACCAACTGAGATTATCTCCCCAGCCAGGGGTCATACTTTCTCTTTTAATTATTTTTTCCTTTGCTGTATGTGCATGATGCGTTTATGTGTGTGTTTGTATACATGTTCATGTGTGTGTGTGAGTATGGGCATGCACTTGTCACTGCATACATGTAGGGATCAGAGGACAACCTCAAATATCAGTCCTTCTACCTTGCTGAAAGTGGGGTCTTGAGTTTTTTTGATCACCACTATGTTTTCGGAGCCAGCTGGCCCACACATTCTCCTGTATGCACCTTCTTTCTTACTGCAAGCAGTCTGGATTACAGCTGGATTATAGCATCTGGCTTTATGGGTGGGTCATGGGGGCCCAAACTCAGCTACTCACACATGCATGGCAAGCATTTCATTCAGTGAGCCTTCTCCCCATCCCAAGACCTACTTTTCTATGACAAAATATATTTTACACTTGAACTTTTAGGTATATACGCTATGTGCCTAATCCTAGGGCCGCCTCTACAACTTTCACAAGTGAAGACAAGAGCAATAGAGAATGATCTGAAACTCATGCTTCCTGTCCTTGAAGCTGGACTGTGTGTGTGTGTGTGTGTGTGTGTGTGTGTGTGTGTATTCATTGTGTTTAGGTTTGCTAATTTCTCTTCTCACTGAAATCCCTAAGATTATGAAGGACAACTCCACATACTTATGGGTTATTCTAAGCTAGAAAAAGCCATGTCTTTCTTTAAATGCATCTACCAAAGAGTTTCAAAATAGCTCTTCTGAGGCCATTGGCTTCCACGGGGACAGTGCTCTTGCCAAGTGCGTGGGTTCCTCGGTTGGACTCCCTTTGGATTCCCTATAATGCTACTTTGAACATCTTTGAGGGTGAGCATGCTTCATTCTTTGATTTCATGTGAACATCTCTGAATCATTCAGAGCCAAAGGACATGAGCCAGGTGAATGAACAAGTTACATAATAGAGTGTGTCATCCACAGCTGAGGTTACCCGGAGCTTGTGAACTTCCTGTTCTGAGGAAAAGAACAGTCCAAAGCTTGCCATTTTTCCTTTTCCAATGTGGCTGACTAACAGGGAGTAGCAGTTACTTTCTCTTTGCTGGGACAAAACACCTGACCAGAGCAGCTTATGGAAGGAAAGAAATGGGTTCATTGTGGCTGTCAGTTTCAGGGAGAGATCTCATCTTGGAAGGGAACAGACCACTGGGTGTCACACCTTGCCACGTCACCTGAGAGCAAGCAGCAAGAGTGGCACAAGATAGGTCACTAGACTATTAAATCCCAAAACCCATGCCCAGTGATGTACCTCTTCCAGCAAGGCTCCATCTCCCAAAGGCTCCACTAGCTGGGGATCAACTGTGAGGCTTAAACACAAACACGTGCCATCTACAGGGAACATTTTACGTTCATGTCACCTCATAGGTTATCAACATAATTTCAGAAAGCAATGTCTACAATCCAGAAGGTGGCTCATTGCAGGTAGTGTCTAAGTAAACTACCCAAAGACATTACTTTTATGGAAATGTAAATATGTAGATGTTACCACATATTTTAGGTTTATTTACTTTTCTCTCACCCAAGTACTAACCAGGCCCAACCTCACTTGGCTTCTGAGATCAGATGAGATCAGGTACATTCAAATTGGCATGCCATAGACATTCAGTAATTTTTCTAAAAATAAATGTATTTTTAACTTTTGGGTGAAAATGCAAAAAAAAATTGTACTTGTTCACAGATAAAATGTGTTGTTTTGCCACACATGTGTATCTTGTAATATCCAAATCAGGGAAAACACACCTATCCCCTCAAATATTTATCATTTCTTTATGGTAAAAAAATCATTCAAAATCCCTTCTTTTTGTTTCCTTTTTTTTTTAATGCAGTACATTATTGCTATCTGTGGATACCCAGTCACCCTCCTGAGCACTTGAGTATCAGAAATTCAGCTGTAACTTAATACCCACCAACTAACTTTTCTCTACTTCTCTCTTTTTCTGCTCTTCCCAGCCCCTGGTCACCACTATCCTGTTGTCAATGTCTATGAAATCTGCCTTGCAGATTCCACATGGGAATATGAAGAGTGTAGTGTTTGTCTTTCTGTGCTTTGCATGTGTCCCTTGACATAATAATCTCAAGTTCAATGCTATTGTGAATGACAGGACTCCACTGTTTAAAAAAGAAGAAGAAATAGCTGCATAATAGTCCATTAGGTATACGTGCCCCACTTTCACAAACCATTCCTCATCTGGTGAGCGTTTCATTAATTCCCATCTCTTGGCTCTTATGCATAGTGCTGCAATAAATATGGGAGTGAACATGTCTAAACATGATTTCAGCATATCTTTGAGTTAATTTTGCCAGGCATGGTGGTGCACCCTTTTAATCCAAGCACTCAGGAGGCTGAGGTCGAAGGACCACTGTGAATTTGAAGCCAACCTGGAACTACATTAAAACTACCTTAATTTCAAGCAAAATCATACAGTGTTACACCCACACTAGTCCATATACTATACACTTTAAAATATTAGTACAGTATGTCACCTAATAACCCTATAAGGTCAGTGCTGCTGTTAACTTCACCTTTTAGATAAGCAAAGTGAAGTCATGTCACCAACTCCAAGCTCAAATAGCCTAGTGTGGTACTTTTTTTTTCCTAACTCAGCTCAACTCCAGAGTACTTAGTACATTTCTAGATTTCACTGGTTTTTGCCACCTTGTGGCTTCGTCTCTAACTGACCCTCGTATACAACAGATTCTGGGAGAGAACCTCTGCCTTACAATTCATCACTTCCTACGTGGTCTTGGTTATGTCAGCAGTTGTGGTCAAGGAGAATAGGCATTTTAAGCAAGATTATGTTTAATATGGGGAATTAGGAACATTAAAACTATTAGAATGACTAGACTATAAAGGATGAGGAGTGTCCTCCACAAGACTTCAGTAATGAGTCACCAACCTGCAGGCCATGCTAGCAACATCCACCTGCCTCCACTTTAAGTTTCCTTTCTGCCCAAGAACACACATCTTGAGATCCTTCTGAAAGAACCTAACTATTCCTTCTTTCACTCTCTCTTCCTCTCTTTCTCTTTCTCCCTTACCCTTTCTTTCTTCCCTCCTTTCCCTGTCTCTCAAAACTGCCTCTCACCGATGTACTCAACCATCAAGCTTGCTAACAAGGACACTGGAAAATGTAGTTCCCGTGCACATAGCTGCTGCTCAATGTGGGGCAGCTATTACAAGCAGAACAGTGAAGCTAAGCTGCTACTATAGTGAGGCATACTGAAAGTTGGGGAAGCTTTGCCCAAAAACAATTGGTATGGTGGCTGTGTCAGCTGACTAGGTAATAGAAGGCTTATAACTTAGGCTCTGTAAGGGAACTGATATTTACTAGTAATCTGCTATGGACTGGGACAGATGCTATGAGAGATATTAGCCTTATAACCGCTTCCATATTGCAGTCTTAATTTGGGTATGAGTTTGGAGTGGACAATTCCTCCCTCCTTAGACTGGAAACGGAATCATAGGAGTCCTGAACCTAAGCATGAGTGAATAAACAGGAAGAAAAGAAAATTAGACACATGTACACAGGCTCTTCTCAGTGGCTTATATTCTGGGGAACTCTGCTGTTAAGCCATATTTTTTTCAAAATGTTATTTCTCATACAAAAGAGTGCAGTAAAGTACAAGGGAAAATGTCTATTTCACTGGCTTTTAAAGGACTGTGTAAGCTAAGACTTTTAAGTATTTATGATTTTGATTTTAGGCCCAGATGCAATATGTGACCTAGAATGGCTAATGTATTATGATATAAAGTTTGAAAAATACTCATCTAGAATGACTTGGGGAAACTCCCTTTGCAGCTAAAAGTAATCATTTGGCTAAATTCCTTTCCTCTTTCTTCATTAAAGTTTTTTTAGAAGTCTTCCAGTAGGGAAAAATACATGCAGAACATAAAACCCGTGCCTTGCCAACACTCATACTTCATCCTAATTATACAAAAGGAAGACAATGCTAAAAAAATGATATGAGTAATTCAAACTTATTATGCAGGTTAGATACAATTGCTACATTGTCCAGTGAAATTATAATGGTATTTGGAATGCAATAGGACCGTCTCTATATGTTTTGTGTGGTATTGTTTATTATTTTTTTTTCATGGTCATATGTAAGGTCTACAATAAAAAGATAAAACAAAATCTATGGTCAAGTCCATTCCCACCACTGGAAAAAGGATATTCTCAGAAAATAATTACAATTGTAGTTTCCATATATACAATGATAGTGTGTTCGTGGTATGCCACCGTTCTTGACAACATTCCTACTTCAAAGGAATGCATTTCGAACTTGCCCACGGTTCCACCTGTAACAAGAACTCAAGATTGCATAATTACGAATAATATTTTTAAAGTATAGGGTTCAACATCAAATTAGAGGTTAAAGAAAACGTTTCATGGCAGCATACAGGGCTGTGGGAGAGCTCCTTTTAACAAAGAACACGAGGAAAGAAATTGGGGTGATGTGGGAGCACATTCAGCACAGCGCGGAAACCGGGAGCAATGAATGCTTCTGCTCAGCCAGCTCTCTCCTCTGTACACAGTCCAGGATCCGGCCCATGGAGACACCCCCACCCCCACCTTGAAAAGGTGGCTCTCATCACTTTAATAATAACCAAATCAAAATAACCCCTTGCAGGCATGCCCAGAGGCTAACGTCATCTACATATTCCCTCTCACATCACTCTAGGTTCTGCCAAGTTGACAATCAATGTAAACCACCACAATGAGTGACTGAATGAAGTGACAGGATGTGTGTGACTTTTAGAGAAAATCTGAGTGGGATTTAGAGAAAGGATATTGGATGAGAAGTCCAAATATCTGGTTTGCAAGACCTGGATTTGCCATTCCTATCTGTGACTTCGGATGAGTCACTGAAACTTTCTTCATGTCAGATTCTGTGTCTATCAAGGGGTTCTATCGGAGCTTTTTGATCACGTTTGAGCAAATGTTTTGACCATTTGTGCTTATAAACAAGGTTTTGTATAGTTGTTCAAACAAATTGGATACTTTTGAGATGATCAAATGCACTCTCAGCTAGGAGTGGAGGCCTACAACTATAGTTCTAGCATTCGAGAGGCTAAGGTGGGAAAATCACCTAGAGTTCTAGGCCAGCCTGGGTCACATAGCAAGAACTTGTCAACAAACCAACAACCATGGTCACTTTCAATAACTGTATCTAGGGGTCTTCAGTAAAAACCAGGACAGTGTCATTTTATGTATGCCAAACACTGTTGAACCTACTTTCAAAATGTGTGCCTAGACTCTTATATAATTCTCATGACTTCCACCAACCTGTTCCAAGCCACTTTCTTCTTTCTTCTGGTCAATAGCAGTAGCCTCCTATCTCGTCTTCTCTTGTTCCCAATAAAGTGTTCTCTCCACCTCACCCTGAGCAGTGTTATTAAATCGTTTCTCTGCTTCAAAATATTTGAGACTTTCCTTCTCACTCAGGGCAACACCTCAACTACTTAGCATGACCAACAAGGACCTTTTTCAATCAGAATGTCTCTCCTATGATGTTTCCTCATGCTTGCTGTGCCAAAGTCTCCAGCTGTTCATGTAATATCCCCAAGCACGTCCCTAAATTAGGGTCTTTTTACTTACTGTTTCCTCTAGCAAAATGTTTTCCCTTTCATTTTAACATGTTCAATGCCCCTGGCTTTTCTGTTCAAATGTTACCTATCACCCTGTGCAGTAAATTGCAAGCTACCCTTCTCATCCATACCACTGGCATACTTCTCTCTGTGTGCTTCATTCATTTTCTTTTCCCATAGCTCATGTCTTCCTCAACATTACATTCTTTGTCTACACTCACTTATCTGTCACATATCCATCAATCAGTAGGCACAGGAAAGAAGGGTTGGGAAGATTTCTTAGAGGTTAAAGATGCTTGCTTGTAAAGCCTGCTAGTGTGGGGTTCAATAACAAAGCCATTCACCTAAGCTTACTTGCAGAAAGTGGCACGAGCAGATGGTGTTCATTTGCAGTGGCAAGAAGGCCTGGTGTATATACACACACATACACATGCATATGTAAATAAATAAATGATAAATAAGTTTTAAGTGTCCATTAAAATACAGAGCAAGAATGCTTCCCTTTCTGTTCCTGAATCAGAGCATAAAACAATGGCTGCTACTTAATCAGAAATCTAAGTATTTGTTGAATAAATGAATGAATGAAAGAATTCAAAGGCATAATTATATGCAGATCAGATGCAAATGAGGTACTTTAAATCCATGAATACCAAGCTAGAACAGGCAAGTGCATGGATTCCTTTCATAACGCTTCACGGTGAATGAGACCTCTCTTGATATAGTTTGCTATGCACTGAAGAGAAGATTAAGTCAGCCATGGTGTGATTTAAAGCATAGTTGGCAGAAAGCACAGGGTAAGCCAGGAGGTGTTACTCCTCGAGAGTTCATTCAGGCATCTGAACAATGCAAAGTGCCCTATGGCATTTCTCATTTAAGAGACTCCAACATATTAATTCCTCTCTAAGTCACATTCACCATAGAAACTCTCTAAATACAACATAAAGACACAAATAGAGTTAGGATAGGGACGATATTCTTCCAAGCTGATTTGATAGTTTTATTTATTTCATCTGAGAATTGAATTAGATGCAGAGCATAAGGCTGAGTATGGTATGTAAGAACATAAAGGAATCTAAATTTATTTCTCTGATGAGACACCTTAAAATATTTGAATTCCAAACCTGTGACTCTATCATGCAAAAAAAATTATTGTAAATGAAATATAAGCAGATGACAATTTTTCAATTGAATTTACTTTGTTACAGGAATATAGCCTTATTTAATTTTATACCTAGGTGGAATGAAATAGTTTAAAAACCTAACTTGATAATATGGTACATATCCAATAACTACAATGGTTTTATAAAGTCCCATAAGTTTGAAAATTTATTTAAAATCTCACTTCTCAAACTTGACATAGTTTTCATAGTCAAATATGAATAATACCTCTCACCAGGAGCTGAAGACAACAGAATCAAAGTGGGTGAGAAAGTGAATGAAGGTATAAATTTAGAGTTCTGCAGGGAGCTGCCACATCATTTCAATTCAATCCCAAACACTTTAGAGAAGACGTGCAGTTTCAGGATTTTAAGAAAGACATACAAGGAAAAATTTGAAGAGGAAATCAAATGTTATGTGAGTCAAGCTTAACTCTTCATATGGTATATCTAAATCACATCAGAGAAGTGGCTGGAGAAATGGCTCAGTGGTTAAGGCACTTGGCTGCAAAACCTAACCTGGGTTCAATTCCCCAGAACCCATGTAAAACTGGGTCCACAAATCTGGAGTTTGTTTGCAGTGGCTACAGGCCCTGGCTCTCTCGTACTCTCTCTTTTCTCTCTCCTTGCAAATAAGTTAAAATATTTTAAAAGTGTTTAAAGGGTCTGGAGAGATGGCTTAGCAGTTAAGGTGCTTGCTTGCCAAGCCTAAGGACACAGGTTTGATGCCCCAGTACCCACATAAGCCAGATGCACAAAGTGACACATGCATCTGGAGTTCGTTCACAGTGGCTTGAGTCCCTGGCATGCCCATTCTATCTGCCTCTTTCTCTCTATTAAATAAATAAATAAATTTTTAAGTGTTTAAGGGCTGGAGAGATTGCCTAGTAGTTAAAGTACTTGCCTGCAAACCATAGGACCCAGGTTTGATTCTCCAGGACCCACGCTAGCCAGATGCAATGGTGGCGCATGTGTTCATTTGCAGCTTCTGGAGGCCCTGGCATACCCATTCTTTCTCTCTCTCTCTCTCTCTCTCTCTCTCTCTCTCTTCTCTTTCTGCCTCTCCCTCCCTCCCTCCCTCCCTCCCTCCCTCTAAAATGAGAAGTCAATGTCATACATTTATGAGGAAGTTAGTTTGCATATATATCACATATACATTAATGGTTTAAGTTATGAGTAGATGATTTTGCTGTTCTACCATGAATGTATGAAGACAACATCCCTCATGTTTATAGGCAATAATAGTTTGAAATATAACAGGCTAACAACTTGAAACATTTTGTAAATAAGGCATTTATTTTGGAATTATGGTAATGTAAATAAATGGCCAACAGTTTAGAAAACTATCCTGAAAGTTTGTT
Source organism: Dipus sagitta (assembly GCA_036346955.1). Classification (NCBI taxonomy): domain Eukaryota; kingdom Metazoa; phylum Chordata; class Mammalia; order Rodentia; family Dipodidae; genus Dipus; species Dipus sagitta. The sequence goes on along the minus strand of CM070779.1, from coordinate 122,748,828 downwards.
GTTTAAAACGGAAATGAAAGGAGCTAAAAGTTTTTTTATTATTATTGTAAGCAAAGAATTTTTCTACCATCAATAGAGGTCGTCCTCAATGATTTTCAAAAATAGTTGACTAGGACAGTACCTGTTCAGCTTGTGTCTTCCCTGCCTGCTGAGTAGATAAAAACTCAGATACCTAGAGGTTTATCTGAATCTAATTCATCTTACAAAATCCATCAGGTATTGGCAACACATGAAATTTTTCTTATTGTGATTTATATTCAAGAAGGATAGCAGTGGCATATTACTCACACTGAAAATTCCCCAGACCAAAATTATTTATCCAGGCTCTCTATTACATAGAATACAGGCCTTTAAGGTCTTAATGAACCCAAATACTCTTGAAGAAGCTGAATTATCCTGCCAGGCCAACATAGAAGAACATCTAAGAAAAAGGACAGTTTGCTTCTATGGCTGTCCTTAAAAATGAATCTGAAGGAATTTAAGGCATGAGTGCATTGTTAAGTGCTAACCACATCACTTTAATTCACATATGAACTCATAGCTGATCAGGCTCTGAGGAGATGGGAGACGAGGTCTCTGTGTAGGCAGCAGGTCACTGTTACTGGGAAAGTGTAACTGTAAAGGGTATATTCCAGAACAAAATACTTCCTCTGCCTCTCTATATATCATCTGTCTCTGTATATCTATCTATTGATGTCTATATCTATATATCTCATCTATCTACCTACCTATCATCTACCTATACTTCCCTCTCTCCCTCCTGCCTGGATTCTTTAAAGGGTTCAGCTTTCCTCCACCCATGCCCTTCTACCAAGTTTCTACCTTGCTATGCCCTAACACAGACTAGCAACTCTGAAACCATGAGCCAAAACAAATCCTTCCTTTTAAAAGATTTTTCTTAAATATTTTATTTGTTGACAGATAGAGAGATAAAGAAGCAGATAGACATAATGGGTGTTCCAGGGCCAGCAGCCACTGCAAAAGAACTCCAGACACATGTGCCACCTTGTGCATCTGACTGGTATGGGTACCGGAGAATCAAACTTGGATCCTTAGGCTTCACAGACAAGGGTGGTGTCTTAACCACTAAGCTATCTCCCCAGTGTTGGGCTCTGAAAGGCCCAGGTGTGAGGCCTAGTGGAACTTCCTGAGCCTAGCTAAAGTTTGGTGATCTGCCTCTGGCCAGACGTGACTCAGCAAGACGCCTAATGGCTTCTTGCCTGCTACTTCCGCATGGGATTTAGAATTATCATTTCAATAGTCACAGTTTACTATTGGCCCTTACCTTTCCCCACCGTCCTAAAATCCCCGCCTTCGTCCCCAACATTATATAGGCAACTGCTCATAGCAATAAGTCGAGTTCCTGCTTCGACAAGACTCCCGACTCAGTGTGGTTTTTCTCCGGTGGCCAGGAGAGGTCTGAGTCGTCGGACGCTCATCTCCTCCTCAACCCCTCGGGAGGAACCAGCAGGGCCTGGTCCTTCCCTCGGCACTACCTGCCCCCGCCGTGGGGCTCTCGGAGCCTGGCACCCAGCGCTTAAGTTATTTTTAAGCAATTCTATTTGTCTTAGATATGAAAAGTGCATATCACAGCCCTATTTAATAATTGCCAGTATACGTTCAAAAGAATATGTAAAATTATAATTATTACAAATGGATCTTGAAAAACTGGGAATATTTATTTATTTAATAGTGCATGATTTAGTGCTTCACAGTGAGTTTTAAGTGTTGGTGTGTTACTGCAATGAATCTTAAAAGTATTTGTAGTCAAACAACAAGCTCTTTAGTGTCAACAACGTGTATGTGACTGCTCACTTCTACATGGCACACCCCTGACTCCTCAGCCACTCTGGCTTCCCCATTAGAGCCCAAGGGAATTTTGGCCTTATATTCAAATCCTGAAGAGAAGTGAGAAAAATTGAGAGTCAAGCATATTTGACCTAGAAAGTTACTGAGCAAAACAGAGGGTTTTAGAAAACTATGGAGTAGAATGGAGCTCAGGAAGCAAGGAGGAGAAAGACAGGGATGAAATTCTGATCAGCAACTTACAATTTGTAATAAAGAAAGTAGCCCTTAGCCAGGCATGGTGGTGCACTGCTTGAATCCCAGCACTTGGGAGGCAGAGGTAGGAGGGTCGCCATAAGTTCAAGGCCACCCTGAGGCTACATAGTGAATTCCAGGTCAGCCTGAGCTAAAGTAAGACCCTTCCTTGAAAAACCAAAAGAAAGAAGAAAGTAGTCCTGGAACATACCCTCTAACATGGGCCCTTTGGGAGGTCAACTCAATCTTGTAAGTTAAGATAAATGTCTCCAGAATGTCTAACCCAGTGCCCAGAATCCCATTACTGGAGACTTATTTGAGACAAGAAAATACTCCTAGGAAAAGTGATCCTGTTAACACACATAACTAATATATTCAGTTATCTTAGCTGAGGATATCAGGGTTTTGACAGAAAGTTGGAGAGTGAGAGGAATAAGGGGAACTGTTTGAGCCTGCGACATACCAGAAGCACACAAGGGGAGGGGCTGTTTACATGAAAGGTCCAGTAGCAGAGAAAGGTCCTGTGTCCAATTCTGAACATGCTGCATTTTGGTGCCTTTGAGGCATATGGGTAACATGACTAATAGGCACATGGAAATAAGGGCTGGGAGCTCCAGAGAAAAATCTGGAAATAGGGTTAGAAACGTTCCATTTAAGGGCTGGAGAGAAGGGCTCAGTGGTTAGAGAAACTGGCCTTGCAAAGCCTGAAGGCCAGGGTTCAGTTTCCAAGTATGCAGATAAAGCCAGGTGCACAATGTGGCTCATGCATCTGGAGTTCATTTGCAGTGGCAACAGGCCCTGGCATGCCTGGCATTCTCTTTCTCTCTCTCTCTCTCTCTCTCTCTCTCTCTCGCTCTGTCTGTATCTCAAATAAATAAATAAATAAAAAAATAAATATATTTTAAGAAAAGAAATGTTCTATTTAATATTTGATATCATGAAAGTGAAAAAGTGTCTGCAAGTAGAACAATTACTGAAAATTGAAAGGAACAAGAACAAATGCGTGGAGATAGAAGAAGGAGAAAGGGCATCCAAAACTGATATCGAGAAGAGTGATGGGATTTAAGGACAGGTGTGTGTCAGCTCTGACCTGGCTTCAATCCAGCCAGAAGTTATACCATGATATAAGCAATGTCGAATACCTATACATATGTACAAATTATATTGTAATATCATATCTCATTTTTATATTTAATTATATATTTTGTTATATACATTAATATATAAGTTCATAACAAGTCATCCCCATAGTATACACGAGAATGAAGGTTTACATTTTATGCAGCCTTATACAGAGTTCTAGAGTGTCCAGTGTGTCCATGAGAAACCCTTTCTCTATCGGTTTAGCTTGCCTTTGGACCTCAATTTACTCAATAATAAAATCAATATTATGTTGCCTGATTTTTTTCCTTTATTTTTTAGCTGTCATACAGAGATTCAGGTATAATCCATGCTGGCATTTTCAAAACACAATTTGTTGGAGTTGATTCTCATTCCCCCATTCCTTCCCCCCTCCCCCCAGACTTTTCTGCTCAATCTCATTCTCCTTTGTGTTTACATGTGTGTCTATTTTTTTAATCTCCATCACAAGACTTTATGAGGACTCTCTGAGAATATTTTCTGGACCTTAAGAAATGAGCATTAATATTTATCCTTGTTTTTATTGTACCACTATACTAATCATATCTTTTAGCAGCTAAAGCCAAAGGAAGGTGAGTGTGTGTGTGTGTGTGTGTGTGTGTGTGTGTAGTCTAGACAAACATGAGAAATTTCTGTGCCTACGTGTTTGAGCACATTCATACTTGGAGGATATGTTTTGAAAGCAAATAGCATTTTAACAAGCGAAGTAAGCCATAGTAGCTCCTTGAACAGTAATGATTAGCCAATCACCTGGTTTCTCCATCTGGAATTACCACTATAAATATGCCTCCTTATTCAGGCATCAAGTTCTTAGCCTTTCAGCTGTCATTCAAAATGATTGGCTTTTGATATACACTCTCGATGTTATGTTTGTTCATCCAGAATTCAAATATGTAAGATATTGTCAAAGTAAAAGTGCCAAGCACACACACACACACACACACACACACACATACATATACATCATTGGACTCTGATGGTATTTGCATGTGTGGTGGTAAGATCAAATAGACACTGGGACCCAGAACAGAGAGGTTGACTACCAAAAGAATGGTGACTATTCTAGACATGGGTGACTTCTTCTTGTTTGTGGTCATTAGCAAATGCTAAACAGGACAGTGTCATACCCTGGCTTAAGGACCTCAGGATTTGATTAATGAACCTTCTGAAAGGATTTTTTTCTTATGTAAAGTCAGTGTCAAATAAGACAAATTACTCTTCATAAATCATGTGAAGCAAAGATGCTTTCCAGTAAGCCGTTTACCATTGCCAGTAAACTGGCAAATACTCCATGATGAACATCAGCTGTCTGACCTGTGCAATCAACCAAGAGCTCTCCAGAACAAATTCATCAGATACCCAAAACATCCTTCCTCTTACTGTGGCTGCATCTCTGCTCTTGTTTCTAGCCCTTGATCACGCCCTCTTTTTTTTTTTTTTTTTTTTTTTTTTTTGAGGTAGGGTCTCACTCTGGCCCAGGCTGACCTGGAATTAACTATGTAGTCTCAGGGTGGCCTCGAACTCATGGCGATCCTCCTACCTCTGCCTCCCGAGTGCTGGGATTAAAGGTGTGCGCCACCACGCCCGGCTTACTCCCTCTTGATAGAAGTCATAATACCCAATTCCTTCCCCAATATTCCTTCCAGCATCGGATGGAAAGAGGTGGTGACCACACTTTTGCAGATGGAAAGACCCAAGTCGATGTGATTAAAATCAATTCACAACAGTGCTATCTCTCAGCCACAGTGTAAATTCCAGTCAAAACCCTCCCTCTCTATAACACACACACACACACACACACACACACACACACACACTTTAAAAGTCATCTTTTCTTGGATAATGGATATGTAGGGTACAGAAACAACTCCTAAAATCAGAGGAGATGCACTTGAAGATCAAGGGAAATTTGCCTCAGAGCTCATGGGTGATATAGTGGGTAGTTTCAAGGTCAAAGTCTATAATTATTTGTCTGCACATAAGGATGAACATGATGTCATCCCATCAATTGAATCTAGCCCTGACAAAAAAAAAAAAAAAATAGCTGATTTGATTCAGTTGTCCACCACTGTTTGAAGCAGGCCCTGTGTTTTTCATAGTTCTGTGGTACGCTTCATCCCAGGAAGCTCTTCCCCATCACACATAACCTGAAGCCTATCTCCTTGCTCTCTTCTTTCAACAGTCCACAGAGTGGATATGAGTACTCTAAGTCTCATATTAAAGACTCTAAGTCTTTAATATGCTACTGGTCATGTCTGTAGAGCCCAACTTACCTTCTTTGATAATAGGAATACATATACATAACATCCACACTTCATTGTCCACACATTGTAAGAAAGTTGAGAAAAAAAAAAGTCCTTATAAATATTTTCAGGGCTAGAGGGATGGCTTAGCGATTAAGGTATTTGTCTGCAGAGCCGAAGGACCCAGGTTCAATTCCCCAGGACCCATGTAAGCCATATGCACAGGGGGAGCAAGCATCTAGAATTCGTTTACAGTGGCTGGAGTCCCTGGAGCACCCATTCTCTCTCTCCTCTCTCTCTCTCTCTCCCTCTCTCTCTCTATCTCTATCTATCTCTGTCTCTCTCTCTCTCTCTCTCTCCCTCCCTCTTTCTCTGTCAAATAAATAAATAAGTAAAAATAAAATATTTAAGAATATTTTCAGCTGGGCATGGTGCCACATGCCTTTAATCTCAACACTCAGGAGGCAGAGGTAGGAGGATTGCTTTGAGTTCGTGAGACTTACAGAGTGTGTTCCACATCAGCAGCTAGAGTGAGACTCTACATCAGAAAAATAAAAATAAATAAAAAGAATATTTTCTCATTCAATAGAAGCCCTATAAAAATACTCCTATTCCTACATTTATTGAGTACTTCTATCTAGCTCTTTGGGGGAGGATCTGACATAGGGAAAAGACGGTGCTCTTTTGTTAAGAAACTTTCAGCTTGGCCACGCATGAAGGTGCATGCCTTTCATCCTACCATTCAGGAGGCTGAGGGAGGAGGATCACTGTGAGTTCCAGGTCAGCCTAAGACTGCAAAATGAATTCCAGGTCAGCCTAGGCTAGAGCAAGACTCTATCTCAAAAAGGAAAAAAAAAAAAGAGAGAGAGAGAAGAGAGAAAAGAAAAGAAAGAAACTTACAGCTTCAGAAGAGCCACTCAGCCTCATGGCACATGATACCATTAATAGCTAATATTGGCAGCTTTTATTGCAGATCTACTCCATTACAGAGAACACAGAAGATGAGTGTCATTGTATAATCAGGAAAAAAAAAAAAAAAGGCAGATTGCATCTGCTTTTGCCTGAACTTCCTAAATAATGCAATCCGGTTTAGAATATGTCCCGAATTACCCAAATAATTTGCTGATGAGGCTCCCTCAATGTTTACCTATTTTTAAAAAAAGGGGGGGGGCTGAAGAGATGGCTTAGCCGTTGAGTGCTTGCCTATGAAGCCTAAGGACCCCGCTTCAAGGCTCAGTGCACCAGGACCCACGTTAGCCAGATGCACAAGGGGGCGCATGCATCTGGAGTTCCTTTGCAGTGGCAGGAGGCCCTGGCACTCCCATTCTCTCTCTATATATATCTGCCCCTTTCTCTCTATGTCTGTCGCTCTCAAATAAATAAATAAAACAAAAAATTGGGCTGGAGAGATGGCTTAGAGGTTAAGCACTTGCCTGTGAAGCCTAAGGACCCCAGTTCAAGGCTTGATTCTCCAGGACCCACGTTAACCAGATGCACAAGGGGGCGCACGCGTCTGGAGTTCGTTTGCAGTGGCTGGAAGCCCTGGCGCACCCATTCTCTCTTTCTCTCTATCTGCCTCTTCCTCTCTCTGTCACTCTCAAATAAATAAATAAAAATGAACAAAAAAAAATTTGGAAAAAGAAATTTAAATGTGACAAAAATAAATAGAGAAGTTTATATCCACATCCTGTATGGTTTTATTTTGTGTCAAACATTCCCTCACAAATAGCTACAAGGAAAATTACAGAGTATAATACGTACTTCATGAGTACATTAACTTCTTCTTAATACTGATATTTATAATATGCAAATTGAAATATTTCAGTGCCTTTACTTACAATGAGAAGTTGGAATTCTGAACTTATGCAGAACTAGCACTTGGAGTGTCCGTTTTGATGGGACTCTGCATGTAATCTAAGCGTACAGAGCTCTCTTGGATGCTGCACGACTCCTGCAAAAAGTAAAAAGTGGAAACTCTGCTAGGCAGGAGAGCTAGTGTTCTTCCTGTGAAAGCATGAGGGCCTAAAGTTGCCCAAGTTCAAATCTCTACAACCCAAGTAAACAGCTGGGCATGGCCACACACAACCCCAGGCCAGCAAAGGGAGCACCTACCCAGAAAGCTCATGGGTTCATGAAAAGCAGCAAGCTCCTGTCTCAGTAAGACTCTAGCTCAGGCAAGAACAGGCTGAAGAGGGACACCTGAGCTACTGCTCAAGTCATGTAGGGGAGACCCTCAGCAGTAGGTGAATGCATGGGTACACACATGTATGTGTACATGTGCACATAAATGTACATGTACCACACACACCACATTACATTACATACATACAAACAAGCAAAAAAAAAATCCCAAAACTACTCTAATGTATAAATGCATGGACATATGTGTCTGGAATTCATAGAAATATGATGGCCTTATAGACAGGTAGCTACGACTTGCTATAAAAAATAATGTTGTGGGGACTAAGAATCTTATTTGCAGACATCCTATGCCCTAAAATCTATGCCTCCTTTGTAGATTTTCTATGAGATCTTAAACACATGTGTACAGAGAAAACTTTTCAACCAATTATCTAAATGGTTTAGAATGGATCTTTGGAACTATTTAATGTGACTGCATATTGAGGGGTAAAGCATCGGCATAGATGTTTTGAATATCTGCTATTTTTTACCCTTTCAAAAGCCTTCACCTTACCATGCTGCTTCTCCTCCCACTCATTTCCTCTCCCTCTTTCTGCCTGTAGAAAAATGATGTTTTCATTTTTGGTTTTTCGTTGTTTTTTTTTTTTTTTTCTGACAGCTGATTTAAGGCCAGGGTCCCCAGCCTCTCCCACAGGTCACAAAAGGTCGATGGATTAGTTAAGAAAACAGCTTTGGTGTCGAGACTACAGAAGCTTTGTCACACTGTGCCCACTGGATCTTACATAAAGTTAATCTAAAAGCTGGCAGCAAGCTATAGAACAAGTTGCAGAAGTCACTGCTTCTACTGGCATAGCCTCTTGCCTCATTGAGCCATGGGGAATGTGCAGTGCACCTCTAAGAGCGAAATGAAAGTAGAAAAGGGACCAGGAATTAGGGGGCCAGTAGCATTGAAACACAAACAAGTCCCTGGCATAGCCTCTTGCCTCAGTGAGCCTTGGGGAATGTGCACTGTGCCTCCAAGAGCGGAATGAAGATAGAAAAGGGACCAGGAATTAGGGGGCCAGTAGCATCAAACCACAAACAAATACCTGGCAAGAGAACGAGATTGTCATTGTGACTTATGTTGACATGTGGTTATTGCACACAGAGTGAGTATCCACAGATCATCTACGGAACGGCGCCAGAACTGCAGACAGCTGCAGACCCTGCTCGCTCCCCAGGCAGTGCCTCAGATAGCAACCTGAATTTCCTCTCTGGAAATTCACAATTTCACATACATGGAAATATATGGCACTGGAGTGTCATAAACTAAAATTCTACAGTGATTTTTCAGTTTACAATGCTTTTACCTACTGCAAAATGAAAGGGCTAAAGTTATTTTCTCTTCAAAACAGAAGAGAGCTCAGAATGCTCACAAAGTAAAAGGAGGAAGAACTACATTAAATGGCTATAGAAACACCCTTCTGGGTTTATCAGATACCCTTTTCCTATTATGGTTTTATTAAATATGAATCTACAAATTAAAAATTAGGGCTGGAAAGTTGGCTTACGTGGTTAAGGCCTTTGCCTGCAAAGCCAAAGGACCCAGGTTCAATTCTCCCAGACCCACATAAGCCAGATGCACAAGGTGGTGCATGTATCTGGAGTTCATTGGCAGCAGCTGGAGGCCCTGGCACACCCACTCACTCTATCTGCCTCTTTCTCTCTCTCTTCCCCTCTCAAATAAATATATAAACAAAATTTTAAAAAATAAAAATTATATCTTGTCACCAGGGTATAGAAAGGATCTTAATATTCAGTGGTCCATGTCAATTTTTATAAATAGATCTTTTTACTTGCACTACATCGTGAGTTTAAATCCCCAATTCAAATGAACTTTTTAAATGTGGAATGTGAATTGCCTTTTCTGTGTGGATTACTTTACCTGCCTTGCCAAATTATTCATGTTGTACTATTTATAAGAAAATATTATATAACATTTGGTAAGAATCTTCATTAAAATTGTCTACTTAGTAAAATTTAATGTTAGGTAGCAATGTATGACTTTTATAATAATGCCTCATGCTCAATACAGCTCCATTTAGAACTCTTGCTATTCAAAAGTGTTCTTCCCACCCAAAATGTAGCTAGGTGCAGCTCAAATCTTGTTTCCATTTAGAGAATTTTTCATTCTAAAATGGAAAATTCATGTCTACTTGTAATACCTGTCCTACCAAGCACCTACCGTAATATTTTTTATATCATTAGAACATTGCACATTAATACATTCATTCCATCTCAGAACATCTTTATCAGGGTATCATCTGCATACCCTGGTCATCACTTCAAAGAACAAAGGTGATAAGACATGCTCTTTCATTATGAAACTCACAATCAGGGTAGTAGAAAATGCTAATGGAATTATATCATATTAGGATAAATGTGAAAATGCGATGTGTAATCATATAATTAGATAGCAGCTAGCTATGTACAAAGCTGTAAAGAGGATAGAGGGATCATTTCTTCAGAACTAGAAATGCATAAGGGCATACTCTTGTTCAGGTTAATTTTTCACAAGTTTTAATTAACTTTCATTATAGTATATTGTGGTCATATATTACACTATATTACTATTACACATTTCCATATATTATACAATTACAATATATTATAATATACTAAGTTATTATATTATACTCTAATGGTTCGATTTTATTATTTTTTTTACTTTCTTTTTTCATATTTTTTTCCTTTTTTATTTATTTATTTGAGAGCAACAGACAGACACAGAGAGAAAGAAGCAGAGGGAGAGAGAGAGAGGATGGGTGCACCAGGGCCTCCAGCCACTGCAAATGAACTCCAGATGCATGTGCCACCTTGTGCATCTGTCTTTACATGGGTATTGGGGAATGGCGCCTCGAACCAGGGTCTTTAGGCTTCACAGGCAAATGCTTAACTGCTAAGCCATCTCTCTAGCCCCTTTTTTTTCCTTTTCTTTTTCCTTTATTATATATTTACATACTCAGTGTGCAAACAGTACAAGTTTGTATCATCCTTAGCCTCCTCCCCTGTCCTCCCCGCTCTGCAGGGACCCTCCTCGTTGGGGATTGTGGGTGGTACACTGTGGGGTTAGTCATCAGTTATGGGGCAGAGGCAATGTCCCTGTGCGTAATGTCCCAACTTGTGGCTCTAACAGTCTTTCCATTCCCTCTTCCACGAATTTCCCTGAGTCACGTTGTGTTCGTTTTAGGTCTACTTCAGTGATGAGGTGCATCTGGATCTCTGGATCTCTGGTTTGGTGGGAGTTGGGTGTTCTCTGTGTCTATCTTCTTCACCCTTGTGTTGGTACCTGGTTCATCATGAAAGCAGCACTCTTGCTCATTTCCTCAATTACTCTGTGACTTCAGCTGGGGCCCTGGTGAGGTGTGATGGGCTGACTCTCTCTTTAGGTCCTGTGTCCATCTGAAAAAGAAGCAAATTCTCCAATGAGAGTGAAGTCAGCTCCAGATAAATGAGAAAACCATTATTAATTTAGAGAGAGAATTTATTGGGTGTAGGCCCTCCTGTAGCCCAAGATTAGTGGGGGCTTGACACTGGAGAGTGAACTCATTTTTTGGATATGATTCTCACTTGTTCCCCAGTTCCAGCTATGGGTTCTGTTCCACTGAGTGGATAAGTTAGCCAATTCAAGAGCAGTTGGTTACCCACCATGGCTGTGTGCCACTATTGCACCTGGGTGAGCATCACCTCCAGTTGTTTGCTGCTGAGTAGCTTAGACCATGAGTTGCTTGGCCAGATGTTGCCCATTTCCCCCCAGTCACTCATGTAGCACCTTCTGGCACTAGAAAAGCTAAGTGTGTGGGGACTGGCTCTCTTCCAGATTCCAGCCAGGTTATCTCCATGTTCCGTACCAACAGCATATGGTGTCTTCAGCAGTAGGGTCTTACCATTAACCTTTGGTGGGTAATCGAGTGCTCTGACAGAAGTCTGTCTTCTTATGAGAAATTTTGTAGGTCTCTCTAATCAACAGCTCATTGTGGATGTTAACTGCATCCTGGTACTTGGAGTTACAGGCTAGTACCAAGGGAAAAGAAGGGAGAAAAAGATAGGTAGTATAAAAGAGAAAAGAGAGACAGAGAGAAAACAGGAGAAGATTAAGGCTATTCTTCATCTTACCCTCTCCCGGGCCCTTTGATTCAGGTGTTCTCTCTAAAGACCTGATGAAGGTTCAACCTTTTAGTCTGTCTTTCAGGATATAGGATTTTATGGTACCAGTTCCATTTGGGTCCAGTTTTGTGACCCCCACATCCTTATCCTCCCCTCCTTCCCCACCCTCCCTATTGTCTGGTCCTTGAGATGCTTATTAGGTATGACAGCATCTCAGGCAGATTCAGGTTAGGAGCCACAGATGAGTGAGACCATATGACAATTGTCTTTCTGTGATTGGGTGAGTTCACTGAGAATTATCTGCTCCAAGTTCGACCATTTTTCTTCAAATTTCATTGTGTCATTTTTCCTTACAGCTGTGTACAATTCCATCATGTAGATATACCACATCTTGGTTATCTATTCATCTAATAATGGGCATCCGGGTTGATTCCAGGTCTTAGCTATTACGAATTGAGCAGCTATGAACATGATTGAGCAAATCTCTCTGAACTGAGGCATGGAGCTTTTAGGGTAAATGCCCAGTAAGGGAATAACTGGGTCTGTTGGTGACTCTATAGTCAACCCTTTTAGAAGTCTCCACATTGCTTTCTATAGTGGTTGTACCATCCTGCATTCCCACCAACAGTGAATGAGGGTTCCTATTTCTCCATAGCCTCACCAGCATATGTTTTCACTTGATTTTTTTTTTTTAATGTTTGCTATCCTTACTGGGATAAGGTGGAATCACATAGTTGTTTTAATTTGCATTTCCCTGAAGGTTAGGGATGTTGAAATTTTCTTAAGTGTGTGTTTGTCATTTGTGTTTCTTCTTCTGAGAACTCCCTGTTTATTTGGGCCTGAGGATCTTTATATGTAGCCTTTATTATGTTGAGATATAAACCTTCCATGCCTATTCTCTCCAATGTTTTGATCATGAAGTGATGTTGTATTTTGTCAAAGGCCTTTTCTATATCTATTGAAATGATCACGTGGATTTTGTGTTTAAGCTTATTTATGTAGTGTATTACATTAACAGATTTCCGTATGTTAAACCAATGCTGAATTCCTGGAATAAAGCCTACTCGATCAAGGTGTATAATGCTTTTGATGTGTTGTTGAATTTGGTTTGCAAAGATTTTGTTCAGATTTTGTTCAGTTCATCAGGGAAATAGGCCTCTAGTTTTCTTTTCTTTTGGTATCTCTACTTGGTTTTGGTATTAGGGTGATACTTGGTTCATAAAAGGAGTTGGGGAGCTTTCCCTGTTCTCCAATTATGTGTCACAATTTGAGAAAAATTGGTTTCAGTTCTTCTATGAAGAATTGATATTATTCAGCTGAGAAGCCACCTGGTCCTGGACTCTTCTTTTGGGGGAGGTTTTTGGTTAACTTTTCAATCTTGATAGGTGTGATAGGTTTGTTTAGGAGATTAATCTGCTCTGAGTTTAGCTTTGGTAGATGTATGTGTACAGGAATTCATCCATTTCTTCCATATTATTCAGTTTTGTGGAGTAGAGGTTTTTGAAATAAGTCCTGATGATTCTCCCAATTTCACTGTATCTGTTGTGATCTCTTCTTTTTCATTTCTAATTTTGTTAATTTGAAGCATCTCTTGTTTTTGCCTGATCAAATTGGCCAGGGGTTTATCAATCTTGTTTATTTTCTCAAAGAACCAGCTCTTTGTTTCATCAATTTTCTTAATTGTTTTCTTAGTTTCCAATCCATTAATTTCTGCTCTGATCTTAATTATTTCTTTCCATCTGCATCTTTTTGGTTTGGTTTCTTCTTGTTTTCCAATGCCTTTAAGTGGATGGTTAGATTATTGATATGTAATCTCTCTGTCTTTGTTATGAAGGCATTTAGTGCTATGACTTTTCCCCTAAGAACTGCCTGCATTGTGTCCCATAAGTTTAGATAAGATGTGTTCTCATTGTCATTCAACTCTATAAATTTTGCAATTTCATTTTTTCTTTCATACACTACCCATCTATTGTTTAAAAGTGTGTTGTTCAGTTTCCCGGAGCTGGTGGGATTCCTGGCACATCTTTTGTTGTTAAATTCTAGCAATACAGCATTATGACCTGATATCATGCAGGAAATAATATTGATTCTCCCAAATATATGGAGGCAGGCTTTATGGACCAGTATATGATTTATTTTAGAGAATGTTCCATGGGCTGCTGAGAGAATGTGTATTCTGTGGATTTGGGGTTGAATGTTCTGTAGATGCCCACTAGGTCTAATTGATCTACACTTTTGTTGTGCTCTCTCACTTCCCTGTTAATTTTCTATTTGGATGATCAATCTATCTATTGCTGATAGTGGAGTATTGAAGTCCCCAACTGTGATGGTGTTGGTGGTTATTTCTCTTTTGTTGTCAAGAAGGTTTTGTTTTATGAATTGAAGTGCACCTGTGTTTGGTGCCTAATGATTGATGATTGTGATATCCTCTTGTATATTTCCCTTTATAAGTAAGAAGTGGCCTTCTTTGTTTTTTTCTTTTGTTGTTGTTGTTGTTGTTGTTTGTTTGTTTGTTTTGTTTTGTTTTTATTACTTTTGGTTTGAAGTCTATTTTGTCCAATACTAGTACAGCAATTCGTGATTGTTTCTTATTTCCATTTGCTTGGAATATCATTTTCCACACTTTCACCCTGAGGTGGTGTCTGTCTTTAGTGGTGAGGTAGGTTTCATGAAGTTAGCAGATTGAGGGATCTAATTTTTGGATCCACCGTGTTAGCTTATGTCTCTTGATGGTTGAATTAAGGTCATTAATGTTTATGAGAATAACTGTGAGGTTTGATTTAATCCCTGCCATATTGTAGTGGTTTATGTGGTTTTGTGTTTTCTTAGACTTTGTAGTTTTCTGTGCCTTCTCTGAGTTTGGTTATTGTGATCTGCTTCTTGTGGGCACTTGAAGTTAGTTATTTGACTCTTCTGTGTGGAGAACTCCCTGAAGTTCTCTCTGAAGATTTGGCTTTGTGTTCATACAGTTGTAAAGGTTGGCTTTTATCATGGAAAGTTTTTCTTTTGCCATCTATTATGAGTGATACCTTTGCTGGATTGAGAAGCTTGTGTTGGAAGCAATAGGTTCTTAGACTTAGACTTTGAAGTGTTCCACTCCAGGTCCTTCTGACTTTCAGGGTATCCATTGAGAAGTCTGAAGTAATTTTGATGGGGTTACCTTTATATGTAATGTGTTGTTTCTCCCTAGCTGCTTTTAAGACTTTCACTTTGTTATCAGTGTTTAGAGTCTTAATGATAATATGTCTTGGAGAATTTCTCCTTTGGTCCAATCTGTTTGGAGTTCTGTTAGCTTCTTGTAACTTGATGGGACTTTCTTTTGAGAGGGTGGGAAACTATTCTTTGGTAATTTTGTTGAATAAGCTCTGCATGCCTTTGGTCTAAATTTCTTCCCCTTCTGGTATTCCCATGATCAAATCTTGGGATGTCTAAGGGTATCCTACAGTTCCCCATGTTCTGTTCACAAAAATTTTTGAACTTATTCAAACTTTTGGACTCATAAACTGTTTCTTCTGTTTTGTCTGCCAGTTCTGAGTTTCTATCCTCCACACAGCTGACTCTGTTCTTGAGAGCTTCTATAGTTTTTGACTTGTTCAATTTGGTTTGCATTTTCTACTGTCTTTTTATGTACAGTATCCATCACTTTGTTGAGTTCCCTTTTTACATCATTTTTGGTTTTCTTAATGTTTCTTGGGATTCATCCTTTCATTTATTTATGTCTTCATTCAGCTGATTTTTGAGGTCCTCTGTTTTTTTTTTTTTTTTCCTTCAGATCATTTAACTGACTTTGGAACCCTTCCTGGTTCTTTTCTATTAGTTCTAATCTAGCAAGGACAGCATTCATACAATTATTGGACCTTTGTTGATTTTCTGCAAGTTCTGCTAATTGTTTGGCCATGGTTGTTTAGCTTGTATCTTAATTTTGGGGTTCTGATCCTGTTGTCTCATCTATGTTTTCATTAAATTCTTCCATTGTGGGACTGGGCAACCCTGTTGGATTTACTTGCATTTGATTTTTCATGTTACTCCTTTTGCTCTGTGGTCTGCCCATCACAGTGTGGGAATCTTATTTCATTTAGGAGGTAGCTGTAGTTTACCCTTGATGTGTCTTCAGTGATTATTCCCTATTATGTTTGCCTTGATTAGGTTTCTGATGATAACCGGGCCTGTCTGCTCAGATGGACAGAGCCCTCAAGGCTCTGTTGTGGGCCTGAAGACCCGATGAATGGGCTTGATGGTCTGTAGTTGAGGTATGGGACTGCATGGTCAGGTGGCCCTAGGAGACAGAGGGTAGGAAAGGATGAGACAGAGCAGACTGGTGTTAGGGTGGGGTGGTGGAGAGGGGAGTATGGGATTGCATGGTCCTGTGATGCTGAGAGGTGAGTGGATGGGACAGCGGGGTCTGTCTGGGACCATCCAGCAGGGGCTGGATGGGATTGCCAGGTCCTGTGACACAGCGGGGCAGGGAAATGGGACTGCTGCCTGTCAGGTGAGGGGGGATGCGCTGTGGCCCTGGTAGCAGGAAAGGGGGAACACTAGCCTGCTGACCTGGGTCCAAGTAGCCTGCAGGAAGTGCAGAAGGACCTGGTCTGTGCATGGCAGGATGGCCAGTGGGACAGCAGTGGTTACAGGAGATCTCAATGGCAGGGAGGGAAGGAAGGGGAATGCTAGCCTGCTGGCCTGGGCCAGTGTAGCCTGCTGGCAGTACAGGATGGGTCTAGTGGTGGGGTGGCTAGGATGGTGGCTGAGACAGTGACTGTGATGGCTGCTTAAGTAGTTTGGGGAGGAACTGCTGGGCTACCCGAGAGCATGGGAATCAGCAGATTCCCTACTATGCTCCTCCACACCCTCCCACTGTCTACTAGGATCTACGACCCCTAAAAACCCAGAGGATGCCATCTTGACCAGAAGTCATGAATTCTCTGTATAGCCCTTGCAGGCCTGGAACACAGGACTTTCATAAAACAGCCTTCCCAGAACTAAAATTATAGGCATGCGCCACCTTATTTAACTCCCATTAGCCTAATTCAAAAATCATAATGAAGGTTAAAGAAAGTGCTAAAAGCAACTTCTGGCATCTTCTTTCCTAAGTAGTTGAGGAGTGAATCTTTTTTTTTTTTTTTTTTTCAACTTTCATCTTTGATCCTAGGTCTCTACCTTTAAACCCATTTCAATTAAGCATTTTTTTTTCAGCTTGTTGGTTTCATTTTCAATGATTCCTTTTTATAGAAATAGATCTCAGTGCTAGTTGTGAAAACTATTCCTTTCTAAATTTAGAGAGAAAAGCTTTCATTCATCTTAGATAAGGAGGAAGTACTCCCTTGAGAATTACTCGAATAAGCTTTCTCTACTGCCATGGAAGCAGTTCTTTGATCTCAGCCACCTGGACATCCTTGAGGTTGTCTGTGCTTGGAAAAGACAATATTCCAGTAAAGCAGTCACTGAATAGGGAATGCTGCCTAACCTCACAATGGCCACAAATTGTTTACATGAAGAATGAGAGATTTATGAAAGACATTTAGGTTGATTGACTCTACTTAAAAGATCATGATGAGCTAGGCATGGTGGTGCATGCTTTTAATCCCAGTTTTTACAAGGTAGACGTAGGAGGATTGCCATGAGTTTGAGGCCACCCTGAGGCTACACAATGAATTCTAGGTCAGCAAGACTCTACCTTGAAAATCAAAAGATAAAAGATCAGATGAAATCTATCAAATTTTATAAGTATTTTTAATATTTAATTTTTATTTATTTATTAGACAGAGAGAGAGAGGTACCAGGGCCTCTAGTCACCGAAAATGAATGCCAGATGCATGAACTACCATGTGCATCTGGCTAATGTGGGCTCAGAGGAATCAAATCTGCTTTGCAGGCAAGCACCCTAACTGCTAAGCCACCTCTCCAGCCCTCTATCAAATTTTTACAGGCACCTTTGAGTTTATCACCTCAACTTATATAAGATAAAAAAAATTAAGCATTCACTTTTCCACCCTTGTTCAGATGCTGTTGTTGTACAAAGTACTCTAGCAAATGTGAGAAGTATCAATTAGATCAAGCTAGGTCAGCCATGAGCATGTGCCCTGACATTGTAGCATCTTTTACTCCTAGTACCAAGGGGGAGGCAGCAAGCCTGTCCCATCAGTTCTCTGTGTGGGTGTCCTACATAAATAGCAAGTGAAAAGAGAGACAGCCTCACAGATGTTCTACCCTTGTAGCTCTCCTTTTTTGGTTTTTGTTCTTGTTCTGTTTTTGTATGTATGTGTGCGTGTACTATGTGTGGTATGGTATGTGATGTGATTGTGTGTGGGTTATGCACATGTGCCGTGCCCCAAGTGCATGCAGAGACCAGAGAAGAATTTTGGGTGTCCTACTGTATTACTCATACCCATTTTCTTTGATGCAGTCTCTCCCTGAACATGAAGCTATTGTGTTCTATCAAATAGTCAATTTTTCCAGTCCCCGTTCACCCTGAGCTGGGATTACATACATGTGTGGCTCAGCCCAGCTTTTTATGTGGGGGCTGGTAATCAAACTGGAGCAGTCTCAGGGTCCTTTTAGGCTTTAATGCTCAAGTAGCAAGCACTCAGCCAATGAGCCACCTCTTTTCATAGGGCAACTATGAGATAGGGAAGAAAGAATACACAAATATATTGAGCTCAAGAAGTGAGTAGCTAAGCTTAGGCACCAGTTCTTTAGGGAAGTCCCAGGAAATGATGGCTTGCAACGTTTAGAAAACTTGGTTATCACTGGTCCCCAAATAAATTGAGCTCTGTGTAACTTCTGGCCTGTGAGCTTACCCGGTCCCAAGAAGTTCTCGTTGTAGACAACCGAGTTAAGACTTGCTGGACAAAGCTTGCTACATACCACATAATGAATGTGAAATGAGAAAGGAGTGTTTCCGAATTCTCTAACTTGTAGAATATAGATAAAGATTAAATAACAGTTGCCGTGTTTCAGGGTCAGGCATTGTATATGCTACCAGACCTTCTCAAAGATTCTTTACATTTACATTGGCAATGTTGAGGGAAGAATGCTCTTCACATGCCCTTTGCAAATTTGGGTGGGTTGAGCTCCAGCATGCTGAGAGGCAGCGGGGCGTGAGGCTCATTAGGCTTGATGGGACGAGGAAAATAAATAGGTGCTTCCGAGGCATGACTCCTGGCAGCCCTTCCTGCCAACTCCTGGTAAAGCTGCAGCGACGACATGACAGAGCACTCATTAGTGACAGAAGCTCCCACTATCCATCCCCAGAAACTGTGCCTTACTTCCTGAAAGAAGGATGAGGTAAAGAAATCATGCGCACCTGGGAGGAAGTTGAGAACAAGCCCTGATAAATGGTCAGCTGCTTCCCAATAGCAGGCTGAGCAACATGCTGGAGGTGATGAGAAGAAACAGCCATGCAAATATATTGGGAAGGAGGTGATGCCTAAAAGCAAACCCACACAGAAAGTCGCTGGCTGCCATGAATCCCTACCATGCGGTTGTCACCACAGGCCATGCAGTTCTTAAAATTAGACAGGTTCAGATATTTAGGGGTCGTGATGCTTCTAGTCTTTTAGATTGCGACAAGTCGGAAAGAGACCTATGAGGTCCTTTCAGAAACAGACACGTCACTTGGAAGGCATGGGTGGGTACCACACCTTAGAGAACTTTTATGGCCAAGATGTCTAAGAATAACTAGGAAACTACCGGCGATGTGCATGACTGTAAAGGTGGCTGCAGATATTCACAACAAAGTGTGTTCAAAACACGAAGTGGGCATACTGATCAATCTCAGTGAAGGCAAGTGGTCCCAAATCCCTTTCCTCTCCATGATGCTTTCCTGAGTGCCAGGAATGGTGCAGAAAGCCACATGGTGTGTTGTATCATCCGCTTTGACAGTGAGACTGCCGCCATCAATAAGCAGCTAGTGATAGATTAAATAGATAGATTGATTGATAGATGATAGGTAGAAGACACATACATAGATGATAGAAAGATGATAGATAAATAGATTATAGATAGATGCTGGAGAGGTGACACATAGATGATAGATTAATAGATAATAGAGAGATTACAGATAGATATTAGATAGAGGATGACAGATAGAGGGTAAGTAGATAGATAGATGATAGATAGGATACATAGATAGACAGATAGATTGATAGGTAGAGATAGGAGAGAGATAGTGTTTATGAATGCTACACATAAAACAAACTAAGACGGAAGCTATTGACTAGAAGGATGGCTTCACCTGGAGCAGTCTGATTCTGTCTGAGAAGTTAACGTTTTAGCAGAGATTTGAATGAATTGTATAAAAGGAAAGGAAAAAAATAAACTCCACACTCAAAGAATTGTATCTGTGTTCTTTACTTGAAATTACATCTCCTTCCAGCTGAGGTTTGAACTCAATAGAAATTCTTGAGGAACCCAAGACCCGAATTCTTTTGAGCTACGAGTTATAGAATCACATTAGGGCCCGTGCACCACACTAAGTAGGTCACAATCCACATGGCCTGTAGTTTTTCACAAAATCAATAAGGGAGACACCACGATCCTGATTTTATAAATAAGATAACTGGGAATCCTGCGAATTAAGAACTCAAAAGCAAGTGAAAAGTTTAGATTGCCTCTGGAGTCTTCGCCTGCACATATACCGAGTACCTCTGTGCCAGTCACTCAATGCAAACCGATTATCCTCTTTACCTGAGAGTAGCCTGAAACATTCTGTCAAACCTCTCACTCACATTCTCTCTGTCCTGCCTCTCATGGTCATGCTATGGTACGTCTAACCTTTCTGGACTCTTCTTCCATGTGATCATGACTCCATCACCAAGGGTGACAGCAGAACTTACAGCCTCAGTAAGGCATCTGGCCAACAATAAGGTAAGGCAGGGCTCAGAAGGGGCCAAACCAAGTCATGGTACCTTAGAAGAGACAGAATTACACATAGAAATCAGTCAGGGAATAAAGGATCCTGCAAATAAGACAAACAGCCTTGCTGAGTCAGAATGTTTAGGCTAGTGTGGGGACAGAAACTGGCAAGGGAACTCTGTCTGTATGCTCATAGTTTCGACGTTCATCGCTCTTTGTTACTGAGATTGGCTCTCGCTCAGCACTGCAGAGTCTCAGAAGAGGATTTCGAGAGGCTCCTAAGAAACCATCACCAAAGTAGACTTAAAACACGTCCAGTGTGGCTCAGCAAACTTTGCAGAAGAGGGAGTATAAAGATTGTTAGAGCCACAAATTGGGACATTATGCCCAGGGACATTGCCTCTCCCCCATAACTGACTGCTGCCCCCACAATGCATGAACCACAATCCCATGGTGTTGACCTGCATCCCCAATGAGGAGGGCCCCTTCAGAAAAGGGGCAGGGATGAGGGAAGGGATGTTACCAACATATGTTTTTTCCATACTAAGTATGTCCATAACTAATAAAAGTAAACTTAAAAAAAACTAAGAAAGTTTTAAGGGAACATGACCTGTAGCCAGGACAAGGTGACATAATATGCCAACACAACTAAAGTGCTATCTGTCACTCACCTGAGCTGATTCTAGAAAAGCTCTTCTACTTTAAAATCAGCATTATTACATGCCCAAACTCATTTTTAGGTCTCACAGATAAAAATAAAGTAAAAAAAAAAAAAAACATAAAGCCTATCCACTTATAGTTGTTTTACAATCGTTATTGTGTCTGAAATAGACCTCATAACAACATATAATATAATATACATATAATCATAACAAGATATCCATGTATGTTCTTGGAATTTTAAGCAAGAAAATAAAAAGGAGAGAGATTCTAATGAAGTCTTCAGAAACCACACTGTAACCTGTTGCCATGTGCAAAAATTAACCACAGCAGAAACCCCATTTGTCATCCCCACTGTGTGTACTTAGAAATGATGGAGGGGCCTAACCACCCTTGCTTTGCTTTAAGTAGTCACTTGTGCAAGTTTATATTTTTATGTGAAGTCCTTCAAAATAAAATATAAAAAAAATATTTAAGGTGGAAGAGACGTCTCAGTGGTTAAGGCACTTGATTGCAAAAGCCTAAGGACCCAGGTTCAACTCCCAAGTATCCGCATAAAGCCAGATATATAAAGTAGTACATGCATCTGGTGTTTGTGTGGCTAGAGGCCCTGATGTGCCCATTCTCTCTCTTTCTCTTTCTCTTTCTTCTCTCTCTCTCTCTTTCTCTCTCTTTCTCCCTCTCTCAAATAAATAAAAAATATTTTAAAAAATATTTAATACCATAACTTAGGCAAGTTAAAATAATTTGGGTTATTTTTGGTGGTGAAGTTAGTAAAACTAGTGAAATTTCTAATAAGAACAGTATACAATATACAACTGAGTCCCAAAAATTAGGAACAAAATCTGAAAAACAAAACTAAAATTATAATCCTTAAAGTACATAGGGAAGTCTATAAGATATTTTCATTTACCCTCTACATGTTAAATTTGAAGAATAGTTTAATGGTTATTTCTAAAATCAATATATTTAACTAATGGCAGTGAATTTGATTAACTTTCCAGTTAATTTTCCTGGCATCCATTTACCACTACATCATTGTTCAGCAACAGTCTGTTAGATTTTGGACTTCAGAGGAAGCTATGAACTTAAATGATAAGGGCAAAGTAGGTTCCGAGGGTTCTGAAAAGCAAAGTAAGTGCCCACATCAGAAAATTCAGGAATTAAAATGATTGAAAAGTGTTAGTGTCACAGTCAGGTTCACATTACTGGTAGAAATCATCCAACCAGAGCAGCATGTGAAGAAAAAAGTAGGTTATTTTGGCTTACAGGCTCGAGGGGAAGCTCCATCATGGCAGGGGGAAACGATGGCATGAGCAGAGGGTGGACATCACCCCCTGGCCAACATAAGGTGAGCAATAGCAACAGGGGAGTGTGCCAAACATTGGCAAGGGGACACTGGCTATAACACCCATAAGCCTTCCCCCCAAAATACATTGCCTCCAGGAGGCATTAATTCCCAAATCTCCATCAGCTGGGGAGAGTAGCACCTGAAGTTTATGAGGCGCACCTGAATCAAACCACCACATTCCACCCCTTCCCCCGCCATAAACTGATAACCATACATGATGTAAAATGCAATATAGTCATCGAACTTTAAAAGTCCCCATAGTTTTTATTAATTCCAATGATGTTCATACATCCCCACAATCCAAAGTCTTTTAACTGAGCCATAATACCAAAAAAAATAACCTCAAAAAACCATAATGGCACAGAATAAATGTTCGCACTGCAAAAGATGGCTTTGGGCATAGCAAAGAAATACTCAAGCAACACATGATTTAAACAGGGCAAATATCAAACTCTGCAGCTCCAAATCCAACAACTCTAGCCAGTGACAAGTCTCCAAGTCCGATAATTCTAACCAGCAACAAGTCTTTGGAATTCCAACTCCACCCCTCCAGCTGTGCTACTCACAATCCTGGAAAACTTCATCCACCTGGGACCAGCAGCTTTCCTTAGCTGCCATCTCATGGTCCTGGCATCTCCACTGGGTCTCCACTGCAACCCATGGTCCATCCTCACAGCTCCATCCGATCTCCATGCAGGCATCCAGCAAACCTGCTCCACACTGCCCGTGGCTATTTCCAAAGCACAAGACTGCATGGCAAACTCAATGACCCTCTCTTTCCTGCATTTCTTATACTCCATAATACCAAGTAGGGTGCCAATTTGTTAACCCAGGGGGGAATAAAGCAGACTTTGAAGAACAGGACACTGTTAGGAAGGATACTCCTTTAGCACTCAGGCCCCTTCAAAAGAATATACATTCTTCCTGTTGCCCAGTGCAGGTCAGCTGGCCCAATCTCAATAGTTGTAATCTCTCAAAAAATTTGCAGATGAAAGGGGCAGCAGTTTAGGCCCAAAGATTATTTTTTCCCTGTGCCATATCCTTCTGCTCACACCATTTCATTTCTACACAAAGCAACCTGCACAACTTCTCAGGACATGGGCATAACAGCAAACTTCTCACACAAACTGCTAGCCCAGTCCAAGCAAAGCTCTTTCTCACCCTCACAAGCCAAACCTCACGGTCCATAGTTCTTAATGCATCCAGGTCTTTCAACTCTGACCAGAATAGTCCATCAAGCTGTACTTACAGAACTGCAAGGTGTCTCTCAGGCCAAGGTTTCAAATCTTTCCACGTTCCTCTTGAAAATCAGCTCCAAAAGGCCAAAACCACACAGTCAGATGTCCAGCAATCCCACTCCTCGGTACCACTTTACTGTAGTCAGGTTCACGTTGCTGGTAGAAATCACCCAACCAAGAGCAGCTTGTGGGATAAAAAGAGTTTTTTTTTGTTTTTGTTTTTGGCTTACAGGCTTGAGGGGAAGCTCCATGATGGCAGAGGAAACAGTAGCATGAACAGAGGGTGGGCATCACCCCCTGGTCAACATCAGGTGGACAATAGCAACAGAAGAGTATGCCAAACACCAAACACTGCCCAGGGGACACTAGCTAAAACACCTATAAGCCCGCCCCCAACAATACACTGCCTCCAGGAGGCGTTAGTTCCCAAATCTCCATCAGCTGGGAACCCAGCAATCAGAACACCTAAGTTTATGGGGGACACCTGAATCAAACCACCACAGTCTGCAATAGAATTATGTGCTTCGTCTACCAGATGTGGTGGCACATGCCTTCATCCCTAGCCCTCAGGAGGCAGAGGTAGCAGAATCACTGTGAGTTCAAGGCCAGCTTGAGAGTACAGATTGAATTCCAACTCAGCCTGGGCTATGATTGGCAAAGAGAGTCAGTATTTAAGCATGGAGAACCACTATCCAGATTAACACTTGGTGATTCCAAATGACTGTGCTGAACGAGGGGCATCCCCTTCCACTGCCTCAACTCAGTCCTGTGGCAGGTAAGCCAAGCCTGCAGGGAGGGATGGGCCTGGTGCACACATGCATACTGTTTGTTGCCCAGGGTTCTCAGCCAAAAGGGGACAAATAGGAAGTGAAACTGAGACCAGGTGATGTTTGTTCTATGCGGGGTGGTAAGCACCTCTACTGAGTCTTGCAACCGGCCCCGTTGCCAAGTCATGAGCTAATAGCTCCGTGACCACCTTGTTGGGTTTCTCATCACAAACAAGCCAGTTCAGCTGGTGGAGGTCCTGGTGAAGAAAAGCAGAAACTCCCATTTAGAATGGAAAGGAGGTGGTAAAACAAGGGATGGAGGGGAGAGGAAAAAGAAGTGGAAACAAAGAATCGAGGGAATGTCGTCAACTCAAGATGTTAAGGCTGAATTTTTTTTCAAGTTTCTTTCATTGTTTCTGACAGCTGTCTTTCATTCCAGGAGTACATCAAAACCAATGTTCATTTGAAATCAAAATGTTGAATTCACTTACTAGTGAGTCAGTTAGCTTCTTGTCATTGTCACAAAGAACTGAGAGAAATCAATTTAAAGGCTGAAAATTGATGTTTGGCTCCTTTTTTTTTTTTTCATTTGTTTTTTGAGGTAGGGTCTTCTGTAAGTTTCAATGCATTGTTGCTCCAGTCATTTTAGGGTCTACTATGAGGCAGAACATATGAGCAAGACCATAGGGTGAAACATTCTTATATTCTTATTTATTCTTATATTCTTATATATTCTTATATTCTTATATATTCTTATATGTTCTTAGATGTTATAACATCTAAGAAATGAGTGAGAAAGAGAGAAGGGGGGAGAGAGAGAGAGAAAGTATCCAGGGTCAAACTACACCCTTCAAAGGCAATGACTCACCTCCATCAACAAAGCCACATCCCATACTAATTTATTAAATCATGAATCCATCAGTGAGTGGATCAGAAGGGTTAGTACCCTCTTGATGCAATCATCTCTACAGGCCCTACCTATGAACACTGCTGTTCTGTGATCCAACACACTAGAGCTTATGAGAGATTATTCAAATTCAAGCTATGACAATGATTGATATTAGTTAAGCTTAGGCTTAACAGTTTGTAACAGATATATCTATCTGCAAATGGCAGCTTCAACAGAATATAAATTTATACTTCTTCCATATCAAGGTTTGAATGTAATATAGACAGTTCAGGCCTGGGATAGAGACTAGAACTGGGACAGTTCTGTCATCTGAGAGACAATTATGGAGGTGTCCCAATAGTCCAACATGAAAAAACAGCCATCACATCCATGTCATAAATAGGATGATGGAAATAGATAACCTATGTCATTGCCAACTAAATGCATCTCTGAAAAACTCTTAAATGGTACTTTAAGTTAATAAAGCAAGTCTTTACTATCAGGACCACATCTTACTTCAAAAGAGGCTAGGAAATGTTGTCATATCTTATAGGGCTTTAAATATAAGTACAAAATTAGGGGCCCTAAGAGGTGTAAAATAGATTTGTGGAAAAGAGAACTGTAGTCTTTTTTAGAGACAAAAGCCAATGCTTGAAAACAAAACCCAGTGATATGACCAGCTAATTGACAAGATAAATATAAATGGGCACTAAGTAGGAAGACAAAACTTGAGCATGCTGTTCATTTCAGAGTGTAAGTTAAAGCAAATGAATGGCACTTTATCCTACCAAATTAACCCTCCAGAAGGAAAATAAACACTAATTTGTAGAAAAGTTCAATAGTTAGTCACAACTATCCTGGAGGCATAGGACTACAACCTTTTTTAAAAAAGATGATGGCTTAAAGTTAATCATGTCTATTATTAATCAATAATATTTACCGTAAATCTTAGCAGATGTGGATTTTGGGGGAGTAATTCTTTTCTTAACCTCTGTCTTTTTTTTTTTTTTTTTTAGCTTTTATGGCAAACAAGTTTAGCCCTTGCTCTATGACCTAAATCAACAGCGTGGTAAATGGAATTACGCTTCAGTGGTCATCATTTCTTCTCTGCTCTTCCTGTAATCTCCACGATGATCAGCTGAACCTATTTAGCTGTACTTAGTAGATTCCAGCCTTCTTGTCTTGTCCTTTTCTTTGACACTCTGGTGGTAGCCATCATTCTGCAGGGAATGCAATGTTAGCTAAAAACCTGGATCTCTATCTGTGGACTGAATCTTCACACCAATTAACTTGCTTGCCTGAGCTCCTGTCTTTCTTGTATTTCTCTCTAACATGATTCTGTTAGGGATCATTATAAAAATCGTGGTCCCATACACAAGACATTGCTAAGAGGTGGAACTACCAGTGAAAAACAATGATTCTGTGGACTCAGTTTCAGAATGAAACACTGACTACTTCCACAGCATCTGTTGGATAATAATTCCAAATTTGTGTCATTAGCCCATACTCCTCTCAGAGGAAAGGTTCATGTTTCCAGCCTTTCTGTTCGAATATCTAATTACGAGTCACAAAATCTATCCTTGCAAGAATAAAGTGCTTAATTCCCTTCACTGTGTGTGTGTGTGTGTGTGTGTGTGTGTGTGTGTGGTATTTTCCCCTTCCCACATTTCCTAGTAAAGGCCACTGCAGCAGTGGTAGAAGAGGTCCAAGCTACCTCTCAAGTTGGCAGTAGAACTTGACAGCAGCATCCACATGGTGCCAATTTTGCCAGCACACAAATGCGAGAGTGAATTGGTCACAGCATCTTTCAACCAAGATCTAGAAAGTGGCCGGGGCTTGTCAGTGTGTGGATTCCTGCAAGGAGTACCTGAGAGACCATTGCATAAAACTGTGAACGTGCTGCCTAAGTTTCTAGCGGAAACCCCAGTGTGTTAGTTACTTCCTTGCTGTGAGTAAATATCCTACCAGCGGCACCTTAAGGAAGGGAAAGGTTTGTTTAGCTTACAATTTCAAGGGGAGCTTGAATGATAAGGAAGCCACGGTGGTAGGAGCAAGAGCTGATCACATTGGGTTTATAGATCAGGAAGTAGAGGATGAACGAGAAGTGAGGCCAGGCTATAAAATCTCCAGGCCTATCTTAGTGTTCCACTTCCGGCACCACTTAACCTCCTAATGGCTTCACAAGTCTTCCAAAGCAACGCCACCAGCTGAGGAACAAGTGTTCAAACATGAGACTGTGGAGGACAGTTAACATTCAAACAACAATGTTCTGCCTCAGAGGCCCACAGGTCTAGAGCATTTCAAGCATGCAAAATGCATTCAGTCCAATTTCAGAAGTTTCCATAGTCTTTAACAGTCCTCACATTGTTCAAAAGCCCAAAATGTCAACTGAGACTCCAGACAGTCTCCTAACTATGACCTATGTAAAATGAAAACCCATGTTCCATACTTTTAAGAGATAGTGGCACAGAATAAACATTCCTGCTTCAAAATGGAGGAGTGGATACACAGCAAGGCAAGATTATGCCAAATTAAGACTGAAACCCAGAAGGACATATAAAAACCAAACCCTGCCACTCCATGTCCAGTATTTGAGACTCATGATTAAATCGTCTGAACTCCACATGGTGTAAATTAACTCTACCCTTCCACTGCCTGTACCAAGTATAACATCCCTCATGGGCTTTCTCCATGTTGAACCTACAACTTTTCTTGGCACATTTCTCATGGCCCTGGCATCTCCAACATCCTGAGGTCTCATTACTACTTGGGTTTCACCCTCTGTGCTCCACAATGGTCTCTCGGAGCCTCCTTACAATGAATCCAACCTTGCAACCTTGGAGCAAGACATTGTGACCCTCCCAATCTTTCATCTTCTGAGTCTATAAAGCCAGCCCCATGTGAACAATGTTACCAAGTTCTACTGCCAAAAGGGAATAGAGTCTGCCCTTTCCCATAAGACCTTTTCCTTTCAAAAGAATTTTCATTCTTATGAGCTAGAGCTTTACATAGACAGATCTGGTCCTTGGGACATGTTTCCTGCTTCCCCAATACAGAGGATTAGGCCTCTGATGGTTCTTATCTCTTTGGCATTTGCAGGCATTTTGTTGGCTATGGTCGCTTTGCTCAGAACTTTAAACTTGTGCATATTTCTTTCCTTGCAAAACTTCACGTTTTACATATCTTTCTGCTCTGGTCTTCTGAAGTGTACGCCCTATACGCATTCCAGCCAGCAAATGAGAGAAAATCAAGTCAAACTTCTCAAAACTTAAATATATAACACATAGGGGCTGGAAAGATGGTTCAGTGCTTAGACACACTTGCTTGCAAAGCCTAACAGCCTGGTTCAATTCCACAGCACCCATGTAAAAAGTCAGATGCACAAAGTGGTAGATACAATCTGTAGTTCCTGTGCGGTGGAGGGAGGACCTCACATACCCATACTCACTCTCTCTGTCTGACACTTTGTCTCTGAATCTCTCTCAAATAATAAAAAAATATATATAAATACTTTTAAAAATAATAAGTAAAAATCAAACACATCATTCCTCTTCCATCCTTCCTGGCCAGAACTTGACAGTCACACCTAATTGTATGACAATATAAAAAAAAATGCAAGTGTAATTTGTGTAGATGGTTTGCTAAGATAAAGGCTGGAATTTTGTTATTACTATAGAAAGAGAGACACTGAAAGAAAACTAGCAGTCTGTACCATAATACTTAAAGTGGGTTTTTTTTTCCTGCTTAGAAGTTCATAAGGGAAGAATTTCTTTTGAAAATGTAATAACTGAATTTCCACTATAGAACAACCTCTGTTTTATGTGGGACAGCTAAATATAACGATGGCTATTCATCTGCAAATACTGTGTAAATATTTAACATTAGCTTCCTACCAATCCCTTTCATTTGATTACCCACAACATCTTAGCAATCCAGAGTGCTGTCCTAGTTCTTAGTCAAGCTCTATGGCATTTGCTACCAGAAGATGTCATTTCTCCAGGCTGATCAGGACTCTTTCTAGATTAGAGCTGGTAGACTAATTGCAATAAACTCTCAATTCAGGTTAAATCTTTAAAATGCAAAAGCATTCTATCTTCACCAGAGGAACTTTATCAATGACCTTTGTGTGGCTTCAAATAGTCCATTTGCTCCTTTAAAATGAACCAATATACATCCAACTGAAAATTTGAAAATGTCTTTCTGATGCAGTTATGAACTTGCTCAGTTCTAAATGTCTGTGAATGCCCCCAGAAGCTGCCACTGGAGAGCATTAATGGGGCTTCCTTACATTTTGTGTGGAAAGGACAGTTTCTAGGTTGAATGTAATCTAGAAAGCATGCACTGAGATGTCTTCCAATTTTCTTTCCTGTCTCCTCATAACAGATCATCTTTCTAGTCACCCATCACAAAGAAGCACTGAGCCTTAATGTTTCAACAACTTGCTAAATAACCTTTGAGGAGAAATTCTGATCAACTGTGGTTTTACTTTCTCTATCCATGTACATTTCCGAATGGTTACAAGCATACTGCACACCATCTTGCAACTCAGATTTTTGTCTCATGTGAGTGCTTTTAGCACAGCCAGGACAGAAATAAATATGATCCCTTTGATGGATAATGTTGCTTATCCATTTTACAGGGCTTAGAATCACCTAGGACACACACCTCTAATCATGTATGAAGGGAGTTTCGAGATTGGATTGGTTGGGCTGAGAAGATCCACCCTGAGTGTGGGCAGTATTCCATGAACTGAGGCCCTGGACTGAATAGAAAGGAGAAAGTGAGCTGACCTTGCATTCATTCCCCTCTCTCTGCTTCCTGTTGGTGCAGAAATCCGGACTTTCTTCAAGAGTGGTGGAGCCGGTCTCAGCTCCTGGTTGGGCTTCAACTGAGCAGATACGGTGCCTGAAGGTCACAATCATGCAAAACTTCTACTGGGCTAGTGGCTCCAGGTTCTTGTCTTATGAATTTGATGAGTGAAATCCACAGACCATCGAGGATGGAAGTTTAGAAAAATTTTGTAATAGAGCTTAAGAGAAGGAAAGGAGGCAGAACTCTAGTACGACAGGAAGGAATCCCCAGAAATGGGAAGAAGAGAAACCCATTAAGGAAAGTAAAGCAGAAAGCGCCCAAGTGGCAGGAGTGACAAGCAGGGAAAATCTGCCCGGTGACTCTGGTCAGGATCGTTAATGGGGATTCGCTGGATAGGGCCGAGTTAGTCAGTCCATCCCCATGCCAGGTGTCTACACACCTCATCAGGTCTCCGGAAAAGGGAATAATTTCCTCTTGGAAAGAGGTAATACTGTCTCCTAGGAAAAAGAATAATCTTTCTCTGATATTTCTTGCCTCCAGCAAGTTGGAGACTATGATGACAGTTTTAGGAAAAAGAAATAAGGAAGGACAGTTTCCCCCTTATGGGCTCAAGGACATTTCCTGCTTTTAGCCATGTTTAGTTTATATCTGGGGACCTGCTAACCCTAAGCTGCTCCATGGAGCGCAGCTGCAGTGTGGCAAGCTGACTCACATTCATGTCACCATGACCAACCCCCCTGTGATGGAATCCATCCACTAACTGTGAGCCAAAATAAACCTTTTATTCTTTAAGTTGCTTTGGCCAGTCTTTTGTCACATCAATGAGAAAAAGTAATTAATATAATCTCCATCTCTGGAAATTTCCATTAGTTGTGTTTTTTTTTTAAAACTTTTGAATGAAAGTGATACACATTTAGCAGAAACATCATTTTTAAATTTTGAATCTCAATTTTTCCTCTTAACTGAAATGTAGATGTGTAAGTAAGAAGATCACCATGAGTTCAAGGCCACCCTGAGACTACATAGTGAATTCCAGGTCAGCCTGTGCCAGAGTAAGACCCTACCTCAGAGGGAAGAAAAAAACTAAATAGAAGTATACACTCTGTGATTCTGATTCTGGCAGCAACAATGAGCTTCAACTCCTAGTTACTCATGTGATCACAAGAGTAAAAACTGAACTCCTCTCCCGCCGCCCGCCCCCCCCCCCCAGCTGCATACTACTGTGCTCCAAAACTCAAATATCGAGTAGATTCCACAAACAAGGTGCATTTTTTAACTTGTAGTCATACTCAGCATATTATGTATTTATTAGAAGGAACCCCTGATTGTAAGTTCACATGCAACTATAAATTATAAGAATGTCCATTTATAAGAAACTAAGATGGATCTCTGGAAAGAAATCTTTTAGACAACCAATATTCTACTGTTTACACACACACACACACACACACACACACACACACACACACACACAGCATAGCTGTCACCACTAAGAGAAGTGAAAGAAAGTCTATTCTGTAGCTAAGTATGAGTGACCACGATCAGGCGACACAGATTCAGCTTTCCCCAAATTCCGTGTTCCAAAGTGCTGAGAATTCCATGAAGTTTTTTTTTTTTTTTTATACTGAGAGAACAAAGGAAGTAACAAATCAAATCGTTTTCCAAATACACTGCTGGCAACATGAGGTAGACGGGGAAATCTCTGCTGTTGGTCTCAGATGCCATCTGATAATATTCTTAGCTTTGAGGCTGGTGGAAGCTAAGGGACTGTTCATACAGTACATAGGATTTACCTTGTAAGCACAGAATATTAGGTCAGACACAGATAGGCAATCACCGACAACTTAACAGGCTAAGATAGCCCAAGATACATTGGCTGCTGGGGGCTGGAGAGATGGCTCAGTGACTAAGATGTTTGCCTACAAAGCCTAGTGACCTAAGTTTGATTCCCCAGTACCCACGGATAGCCAGATACACGGTGGCACATGCATCTGGAATTCGTTTGTGGAGGCTAGAGGCCTTGGTATACCCATTCTCACCATCTCTCTGTGTCTTTTCTCTATCACTCTCTACATACAAATCAATAAAATGTTTTCCAAAAATTGGCTCTGGGTCAGCAACATTGCAACTCCCACAATTACGGAAGTTCTTACCTGCCTTGAGTGCCTCACATAGGTGTGGCTTCTTTCCAGGAACTTTAGCTCACACTGCAATCAAAACATACATGTATTTTAAACTCGTGGGCCTGTGAACTTCTTTTTTTCTAGCAAATCAGTAAAATCTAGAAAATCAGTAAAATCAAGTCGAGTAATGTAGTGAAAGGATTATGGCATACTTAAGGAATTATGAAAAGACTTTAATTCTGGTTTTGAGATTCTGTGTACTTCAGAATACACATGATATATGTGTGTGAGAGCCCTTGTCTACTTCACCAATGTTACATTTTCATTTGTCTGACTTTTGTTTCCTGGACTGAATTGGACAGATTGGCCACACATTCATTTCTAAATTAGGTTTAAAACATGGTTTTAAAAATTTACTTAACTTCTCAATGGCATTGAAATTAGTCACTAATTCTCTTGAATGAAAAAGCATGGTTTACTACTGTGTTCCTAATTATGTGGAAGGTGTGTGTGTGTGTATTGAAAGGTGAGTGGGAAGGTTTGACCCACAAGTGCCAATTCCTCAGTTGGGAATGTAGCAACACAATAGAAGAGACACATCTTCCAAAACAAGTGATCACTGGTGGGTGGTAGGGAGGACGCTTTCTTCTTACTCTGTCTCACCTGCTGCTGAAGGCCTTCATAGCATGGTAGAGGTTGGTGTGCATCCTTCAGCCTCATCTGCATAAGGTGTTAAGGTTTGAATCTGAAACGTCTGCCCCAGACTCTTGTCTGTTTCCAGCTAGTGGCACTGTGGTGTCAGGCTGTAGAACATTTAGAAGGTGGGGCCTACATGGCAAAAGTAGGTTAGTAATGGATGAGCCTTTGAAGGTTATAGCCTCACCCTTAATCTCAGCCTCACCATTACTACCCACTGTCCTAGGAGGAGCTTCTGCCACATGCTACCCCCCCCCACACCAGGAACTAGGCCATGCCTTCCCCATTAAGACAGACTGAACCCTTCTAAAACTGTGAGCCAAAATAAATCCCCCATCCCTTAAGTTGTTACTGGCAGGTATTGTGGTCAGGTCACAGTGAAGTAAAAGTAATTCACACATATGGTCGCCTGGGTGGGGTAGAGCTACATTTGGTTAGTTTACGGTATTTATGAAGTTGTGCCCTGTGTCCCATGTCTCCACTCTCCTTCAGGCTCTTTCAGTTGAGCTACACAGTTTGCTAAGCTCCTCTTCCACGTGCTCAGAGAGCCACGGGATACTGGGGGATGCCTATTCCAAGCCACCCTGCACTTCAGTACTGTGTAATGTCCTCCAGCAGCCTAGAACTAGAATACCAACATCTGTCACTAGTCTCTTTGTACACACTCATACCTTCACAGCTTACACACACACACACACACACTCACTTACAAGTTAGAGTAGGCATGCAGCCCAGAAATCTTGCCATTCTGTGTGAAAGATTTTCAGAGCATCAACCCCTCAAATTTCTTTACTATGATAACGTGCTCAATGGTGTGTTTCCGGCTCTAATTAATTTTGTGAAAGTTACAGGTATTTCCAGGGTAGGTTATGCTTCTTTGTCCCAGTATAGACAATTCTAACTATGGAAAAAGACTTAAATCATGTTTTTTTTGGGGGGGTGGAGGGAGGTGGCATATATGTGTGCACATGTGCCCATTGATGCCGGAAGACAACCTTAGGTGGCATTCCTTTAGATAGGTCCTTTTTACTTTTTTGAGACAGTGTCTCTACTTAGCCTGGAATCACAAATTCTACTGGCTGGCCAGCCAATGAACCCCAGAGATCCTCTTTTGGCTGCCTCCACAGCACTGGGATTACAGGTGTTTGCCACCACGCCTGGCATTTTACATGGGTGCTGGGGATCAATTTTAGGTCCTCATTCTTCCATGGCACTTTACCATCTTTCCTGCCTGGCCTGGGCCATGCTGTAATCAACACAGTAAATATAAATACTGAGCCCTTCGATTTACTTTTAAGTGCACTGCAAGTAGAATGACATTACGACCAACCTTACTTTAAGTGCACACCTTTAATTTTTTACTCCTTGTTCTGGCTTGAGTTTTCTTCTATGCAAAAGATTCTCCCCAGTATCAACTACCAATCTCTTCTTTCAACTCAGAAGCTTTTGGGACTTCCCACGTTTTTACTTCAAAGCTGATGAAACTGTCGCTCCTCTGGGAAAGCTGCTGAGAACTTTAAAATCCAGTGTATAATTCTCTACACCCAGTTGACCTCCATGAAGAATTTTTTCCCTCTGTTTTGACACATACTTAAATTCTGACTGCACTTCAATAACGGTAAATATTATAATGTAGCCCTAATGCATATATCAACATACCTCATAATGCAAAAAAAAAAAAATGCTGACAGACTAAATAAAATCAAATACAGCACTTTCTTGAATAAATAAGTACTTAAATATTTAACATCACCTTTTGAAATCCATATTGACAGGCATTTTGGAGCCTGAGGCAACCCCCTTTATGGCTTTACTTTTAGGCAGAGAAGCGGTAAAAAGCCTGTGACATTTAATTAGGTTTCTTTCTTGTGGCATCACGATTACAGACATTTCAATATGTTTAATCACTACTCGGCAGACATATTTTATTGCCCCAAATTGCAATGAATTCTAATAAGAACTTAGGTTGTAGTTTTGGGGAATATTAGCAAAGTTGATGAAATAAAATAGAAAAAGGGACCCCTTGATAAATATTGTATCAGTTTCATGCTTATACTTGTTTCCTTTTTTACTTTGTTATCTTACTGAGGGTTCTTCAGAAACAGAAAAGCAATACATATAAAATATTACATACGTTATTTTATTATTAAATTACATATGTGTACAGTATGTATGTATGTGAGAGAAAGATTTGTTATAAGCTATTCTCACAGAAGCAAAGAAATCCCTGTTGCATCGTGTGCAAAGTATAAATTCACAAGGTGCAGTGGTGTGTAAGTTCCAGTGCGGGTATAAGAACACAATTTTGTCCTGGCTTGGGAACAGTCAGATGAGTCAGACCAAACTCTCCTTTCTCTGAATTTTTTACAACTCAGCCCTTCACCAAACCGAGTGACACACAGCCACATTGAAGGGTACAATGTACTCAGACAGCTAACTCAAATGTCAATCCTACCCAGAAATATCCTCCCACACATACCCAGATTAAAGTTTAAGCAAATATCTGGCCACTCTGGAGCCCAGTCCAGTTGACATACAATATAATCTATCACCTAACATTAAAGAAATATTGAAATGGCCACTTAAAAAAGGGCAAAATTCCTGGTCAGAATGAGGGGAAATTTTTTTCTTCCAAGAGACATTCTGTGAATATAATATTCGACATGTAGATATGATTGGATTTACGATATTAACTAAATTTCTCTGTTGCTATTCATACTGTTGGTATGGCACAGCCAGAACACTAGACAGGAAGGAACATGTCAGTTTGTTGTGGGGGAACAGGATCCCTACTACGTTAACACTTGTGAATAAGAGGTATTCAGAAGCAATCAGACAGGCAGGGTAGATGCAGTGTGTTTCAGCTTGCAGCCCAGAGATGGCCTGCATCAGAATTGCTTAAGTACTTTGCTAAAATTGCAAATTTCAAAATTCCAACCCAATCTTCAGAGAAATATCCTAGCATCACACAACACATTTAATTTAATCCCATCACTCAGGAGGCCAAGTAGGAGGATCACTGTGAGTTCCAGGTCAGCCTGGGCTAGTGTGAGACCCTGCAAAAAAAAAAAAAAAAAAAAAAAGGAGGAGGAGGAGGAGGAGAAAAAGAAAGAAGAAAGAAAGAAAAGGGAGGGAGGGAGGGAAGGAGAGAGGGTAAGGGGAGGGAGGAAGGGAGGGAGGGAGGAAGGGAAGAAGGAAAGCTGGGAAAGAGAAAGGAAAGAGGGGGAGGGAGGGGGAGGGAGGTGGAGGAAAACTATCCAAGGAAGGGGTATTAGAGTGCACATGTTAACAACCATAGTCTAAACCTCCTCAAGCATGCAAAGGTTTGAAGCTCTGCTCATGTTCTTTTCCTTTAAAATAATTTGAAAGAACCTTCAAATGAGAAGTGGTGAGGAATTATTTTTATACAGTGGGCCCACCACTTATAGCTATTGTGCTTTTTCAAAGAGGTCTCTTCTGTTTCTGTCTATACCACCCAGCTCCAACATTTACAATCATTTCCACACAGTGTCAGTGACGTCATTTTTTCAAGTGCCAGCTCCTTCTAGTGCAAAACCTTCCCTCAGCTCAATGTATATCTTTATTTTCAGTTTGCACTGGAGTGGACGGGGGAGGAGTATAGCAAAACAGAAGACTATTGCTTCAATATGGGGCCATGAAAATTGGAATTACAGGCCACCTGGTTTGAAATAAATTAAACAGTGGGAAATATTTGTGTTCACTAAAGGAAGGAGTATGTTTTTCCTAGGTATTAGGGGATATTTTTAAAAAAAAATTTTTAAGCCCCATGGGAAGCAGCATAAAGTGAAGATTCTGGAACATGTACCACCAGGATTCTCCATGAATAATGAAGTCTACGTGGGGCAAAGGAAGCTCATGGTCACAGACAGAAACTAAGTTAATTATGCTTATCAAAGGAGCCGTTTTGGGTTTTTTGCACGATTATGCTTGCTGAGTCTGAAATTTAGCTCACTGCTGGGTAAAAGTACTTGCTTTTCTTTTGGAAATTCACAGGACACAGACACTCAAAATTATGCAGTAGATAATAAAATATGAGAGCTTAAGTCTGACCAAAAGCCCCTACCCTGAAATTCCTGGTAAATTCATGCTAATTTTCTTTTTTAAATGCTTTATTTATTTATTTGTAAGGAGAGAGGAGAAAGAAAGAGAATGAGTGAACCAGGGCTTCCAGCTGCTGCAAACAAACTCCATATGCATGTGCCACCTTGTGCATCTATTTGGCTTTACGTGGGTACTGGGGGATCAAACCCAGGTCATTAGGCTTTGCAGACAAGCATCTTAACTGCTGAGTCATCTCTCCAGCCCACAGTTTCCTTTGGTAGAAGAACTAAAATGAGTTTCTGGTTTTTGTTCATTTGTTTGGTTGGCTGGGTTTTTCATTTTGTTTTGGCTTTTAGATAGTCTTATGTAGTACATGTCAGCCTCAAATTTACTATATAGGATGACTTGGAATTTCTGATTGCCCTCCCATGTGCTAGGATTACAGACCTATCATAATTTCAGGTTTTATATGGCACTGAGGATTGAACCCAAGGCTTTCATGCATGGTAGGCAATCATTCTACCAACTGAGCTACCTCCCCAACACACATGTAACAATTTCTGAAAAGAAATGTGTATTTCCATTCCAGCAGAAAATTCAGTACAAAAATGCAGAACTTTCTAGAAAATCAAAAGCAGGATATAAGGACTGAAGTGGGGAGGTGGACACCCAGTGAAAAGAGGTAGCTGTGACTGCTGAACTGAAGCCACATTCTTGTACCTGCTACTAGAGATTTGGACATGCTGTCAGAACTGGTTTGGGATCTTCCAGAATTGCCATCTTGATGAGGGCCGAAACCTCCGCTGATGCTTATATGACTGCTGAGTCTGTACAACTCTGGTATTGTCACCTCCAGTGCTGGCAAAAACTCCACTGGAAACTTTCAGGGACTGTGAAAGCCACTTTTCCCCCTTCCTCGCATTCTGCATTCTCCCATTATTTCATACCCCTAGTAGAGCACATCTGGATCCAGCTGCAAGAGAGCTGGGGAAATAAGTAGTTTGCAGGGCGACCAACCCCATACAGTACACATCAGGGTACAAAGCAATGAGAGCTGAAGCGAAGAGACAAATGATAGGCACTCAACGTAGCCGGTGTGATGCAGAAATTGTGTAGCCTGGTGAGGCTATGTAAACAAGAGGCAGGCTATAGCAGTGGCCTTCTCACTGCTGGGGCAAAACGCCTGACTGGAAGCATCTTATAGAAGGAATAGGCTTATTTCTGGCTTATGCTTTCAAGGGGAACTATGAAAATGACAGGGAAAGCATGGCAGGAGCAGACAGCTGAGTGTCTCATGTCCACAGCAGCAGGGAGGAAGGAAAGCATGAGTTCCCCAGCACTGTCAAACAGACTGAGCCTCTAAAATCCTGTAGCCCACCACAGTGACACA
This sequence comes from Dipus sagitta, assembly GCA_036346955.1. NCBI lineage: Eukaryota > Metazoa > Chordata > Mammalia > Rodentia > Dipodidae > Dipus > Dipus sagitta. The sequence continues at coordinate 122,710,276 of CM070779.1, read as the reverse complement.
CCTCCTGCAGCACGGCTCCACCTCCCAGAGGCTCTTCCAGCCAGGGAACAAGTGCGAGGCTTAATCAAAAAACATGAGGCCATGGGGGACATTTTACATTCAAGCAGACTTTTACACAAGCAGAAGCAGAGTAAGAATTGACAAGGTGAGCTGGAGAGGTGGCTTAGCAGCTAAGTTGCTTTACCTGTGAAGTATGAGGATCCATGTTCGATTCCCCAGTATCCAGATAAGCCAGATGCACAGGGTGGCACATGCATCTGGAGTTCATTTGCAGTGGCTAGAGGCCTTGGCATGTGAGAGATTCTGGAAAGTGATTTTTATCTCTAAAATGACTATCAAACTGGGAGTATATACCTCCTTAAAAAATACCTCATTTTTTACAAACTTGTTTGATGTAGAAACCAAGTCAGTTAGAACTGTCACTTTTCACTATAGTGAATGCTATTTGCAGGTATAACATACAGTCTCACCTGTGCTTTCATGAGATTTTTGAACTGCACAAACAAGACAGACAGAGATCTAATCAACACATGTTTGTATCTAAACTGGGACTTTTTCCATAAGGACTATTGTCAACATGTTTTTAAAGAGAAGAGCACTTGAGCAATGGCATTAAATAACAATAATAGCTACACTTATTGAGCCTTTGCTAATATGTAGATACTCTTTTGAGGTCATTACAAGTAGAGTCTTATTTAATCATCATAAAAACCATATAAGTTAGGTACTACTAATGAATTCCCATTTCAAAGATGGGCAGTAGTGAATAGAGAAAATTAAGTGCCTTATGTCAGGTGACAGGTCTAGGAAGAGGCAGAGCCAGAACTGGACCCAAGACCCAGAAAGAATGACAGCGGTTTGAGGTATGAACACATCTAAACTAAAACTAAAGCTAAATTAGCTTCCAGCAATACTAGCAACACAGACCTGGAGGCAATTGTCCAAGATGACTTTTTAAGAGTGGTTCTCATTCTCATCTTGCATAATAACGTGGGGAATAGAAAGGCTACTATAAAATAGCATTCTAAAGGTTTTCAGGGGAAAGGAGGGGACTTGTTCAATATCTCCACTCACAGCACCCAGGAAAATGGATGATACCACGACTGCCTACTCTGCGTTGTGCCTGGAACAAAGGCTTGCAGGCAGTAGATATATTTTAAACACAGTTAGACTGAATGATATCTCTTACAGGATGAAGCTCATTTTACATTAAATCATGCCCCTATGATTATTGCAATTCCTTGCTTATTTACTATTCCCTGTTTCTTTGAATTAACAACTCAATATTATTTAATATACTTTAATAAATATTAATATCTCTCATTGTAATATTTCCTATTTCTTTGAATTAATAATTAAAGGAGAAGATATTCAAAGAGGGCCTGAAGGAAGATAGTCAGTTCTACTACAGAAATGGAATCATGCTTGGTAAAAATGAAAAGTAGAAAGAGCACAATGGCAGCTAGGGGAGAAACAGGTCATCAGAGATACCAAATGTCCCTCAGAACACAGGCCAGCTTCTGGTGCAAATTTTCCTTCTCAGAAGGTCTAAACATGCCAACTGAGAAATGCTGGCCTAGAATTACAGGACAGGCCATGGGTAGTGTTTCTGATTCCAGAAGCTTACCCTTCACCGGAGTGGGGAAGGCTACATTTCCTCTGCGAGTGAGAGTTTTCTATTCACTAGTAACATGAAGGATAGGCTCTCTCCTTCAGTATCCAGACCTGCTGGATTTCCTACTGAGCAAGACTCTACCACAATCCTCACTGGAGCCATAGTCCAGCAATTAATAAATAATATAACAACAACTGACACAATTAATTACGTTCTCCACTGGAAACTAAATCCCTTCAACATGGTCCTCCCTCCACCCCCTCACCATGTACTCTTTTCTCAGTCTACCATAAAGAATATTTCTCCACTACCTACCTTATAAACATTTAAGTCCCTCAAGGTCAACCCAAAGATTTATTTGGTATTTGTCTAGGCTTATTCCCTAGATCTCATACCTCACCGTGTCTTGAATGCTTCGTCCCCAAGCTGATGGCAGTGTGGGAGGTGGTGCTTTGCTGGATGAAGTGTGTCACTGGGGGATTATTAGCCACTACCTTGACAGCATTACTTCATCTTTCTCTTGCTACTGTTTTACACATGCTCTGGCAGAGGTGATGTCCAGCCTCTGCTCATGCCATGCTTTCCCCTTCCATCCTGAAGCTTCCCTTCAAGAGACTGTAAACCTAAATAAAAAACTTTCTTCCCGTCAGCTGCTTTTGTTCGGGTGTTTGATCCCAACCATGAGAAGGTAATTACAATACTTACCTATATATTAATGAATGATTCATGGAATCACTTTGTAGTCCAGTCTTCTCCCCTGGCCTCTGAGCACATGGCGCCAAATGTTTGCCTAGCAGCTCAACTTTAGTATGCCTAAAATTGAACCCTTAATTCCTGCCCACCCTAAAAATGCCCTCCAGAATATTCTGCATTATGCCTCATGAGCTCAGTCTTGATCATCACAATGCACATGGTTTCTGAGGCACACAGTCTTAGAGTCATTGTTTAATTCTTTCTTTCACGGTCTACATTTAGACTAACAGTAGATTTCATTGAGTCTGCCTTGAAAACGCATTCTATATTTGGATTGTCTCATCAGCTCTACTGCTCTCATCTTTTTTAAAAAAGAGATTTATTTGTTTATTTATTTATGAGACAGAGAGAGAGAGAGAATGGGCACATCAGGGCCTCCAGCTACTACAAACAAATTCCAGATGCGTGTGTCACCATGTGCATCTGGCTTATGTGGGACCTGGAGACTCAAACCTGCGTCCTTAGGCTTCGCAGGCATGCACTTTAACCACTAAGCCATCTCTAGAGGCCCACTCTCATCTTGATCTGAGTTACCACTACATGCTATCTAGACAGACAACAGCCAGACATTCATTGAGTCCCTCCACATGCTCACTATCAGCTTCCATCCAGTCTCCACATACCATCCAGAATTATCAACTTGCTAAATTTCTTTCTGATTATTTTGATCATATTTACCTGGCCCTCTGACTTACTTTCCTGAAGCTCTTTTTCATAGACATGATGCTCTAATAGCACTGGTCCTTTTCTGCTACTCGAAAATGTAAAGCACATTTCCACATCAAGGTCTGTACTGTTTCTGCATTTACAACCCAGAACATTCTCCCCTGGACTGTTGTCATAATTCAAGTCTCTGCCCCAAAGCCGTCTTCCCGGAGTTGGCCATTTCTAGCCAACTCCATCTTTCTGTTCTCCTTTCGTTCATATTCCATAGCACTATGCAAAACAAGGTCCAACACAAAGAGCCCACACTAAAAGGGGGGCTATAACATAAGGATTTGTCACAAAGATGTTGGAAGAGGCTACACAGGGTTTAGGAAAAGTGTGTGCACTGGGCATGGTGGCGCACGCCTTTAATACCAGAACTTGGGAAGCAGAGGTAGGAGGATTGCCATGAGTTAGAGGGTACCCTGAAACTACATAGTGAATTCCTGGTCAGCCTGGGCCAGAGTGAGACCCTACCTCAAAAAATCAAAAAGAAAAAAAAAATTTTAAGTGTGTCAAACTGCTATAATTTTCAATTGTAGAGGAAGAAAGTGAGGAGATGGGGGTCACCAGAGCCCAAGAGCTGCCCTTTGAAGGAGAAGGGAAAAGGCTGGCTGACATAATCAAGCAGAGAGACAACTTGTGCAGATGAGATACCACAGTTGCATAACGTACCACTTTAAGCCAAGGGAAAGGAGGAGAGCTATGTGTTTCCTTTATCTTCCAGTCCCCCACTAGCATCTACCTTGAAGAGAACAAATTGGAGGCCAGGCTGCAAGAGACTCTTGGAAATGTATTTTCAAGAGGAAGGGGCTAAGAATGGATTTAAGAACAGTGATCAAGTGTCCACCATAAGCAATAATCACTCATTAATTTTTCATATCTACATTCATCTGTGTGTCATTATTAAAGGTCTTCCCCCACCGGAAGATAAGGTTCATGAAAGATGTTTGCTGCCAATTTTGTTCTCTGCTCTAATTTTGGTGCCTAAAGCAGTGTCTAACACAGTGAACTGAAAATAGATAATTCTACCTGGGGAATGTGGTTTTGTTTAACTCAAAATATTCAGGGAAAATTCTCTTACCAAAATCTCAATGAGTCTCTTCTCATTCAATCACAACCTTTTTAACATCTTGAAGGATATGATTATCACTGAGCAAGACAGAAAGTCTTTTAGGAGAAGTCCATGTGTGTGTGTGTATGTGTGTATGTGTACATGCATGCGTGTATGAGATACTCAGGGCCTGAAAAGAATAAAGGCCATACTTTATTATTTAGATGTGAGAATTGTGTGGGATTCAACAAATGAAGCCAGGGCGTCCCTTCTCTATCTGCCTTTCTCTCTTCTTGAATGAATGAATGAATGAATGAATAAATAATTAAGTAAAACTTTTTTTAAAACTAACAAATGAGATGGTGTGATGGTTTGAATGGGAAGTGCCCCCATTCCCTCAAGTTTTGTAATTAAGCCCCATAGTTAATCCCCACCTGGTGGCAATTTGAGTCGTGAAGCCTTGCTTGAGGTGAGTCACTGGCATTGAACCTGGAGGTTTATTAGCTCAGCTCCAGCCCTCTGTTTAAACTACTTCTACCTAGACACCTAACACAGGTGATGCCCAGCCTCCACTGTGCCATGCTTTCCCCATCAGGCAGACATTTCCCCCTTGAGACTGCAAGCTGGAATAAGCTTTTTCTTCCCAGTAGCTGCTTCTAGTCAGGTGTATTGTCCTAGTAATGAGAAGGCAACAGCAACAGATGGCAAGTCGCAAGCGTTGTATTTATTTAAAGAACCAAAGGAGCTCCTGGGTTAGAGAATGTGTCGCTGAAACATTCTTTTCATTATTTACATGGAAACAGAATGAGAAAATTCACTTACAGGAAACCTCTTTCTGAAAGGTTTTATCAGGGGGTCAGATGATAAAATTCTTGCCTTGCAAGCATGGGGAACTGTGTTAGAACACCAGTGCCCAAGTGAAAGGGCCAGACATGATGATCTAGGCCTATAACCCCCCAGAGCTATGGAAGCTGACATGAGAGTTCCTAGAGCTTACCGACCCTCTGGTCTTGTCTAGTCAATGAGCTCTAAGCCAGTGAGAAATCCTGTCTCAAAAAGAGACAGACAAGCCAGGCATGGTGGCACACACCTTTAGTCCCACTCAGCACTCAGTACTGAGGACGCAGAGGTGGGAGGACTGCCATGAGTTGGAGGCCAGCCTGAGATGACATAGTGAATTCCAGGTCAGCCTGGGCCAGAGTGAGACACTACCTCAAAAAGATAAAGAGAAAGAGGGAGACTGTGAATGACACCCAAGCTTGTCCTTTGGCCTTTATTTGCACATATATGGCATGTGCACCAAGATGTGCACCCACATACATGCAACATGCATATACACACATTTACTATGCATGCATGCATATACACTGCAAAAATAAACACAAAGGTTGTATCAACTCAAATGATTAATTCCATTGACAAAGAGAGGAACAGCAGAGATAAATCTTCTCTTTTAGGAATGGAATATTCACAACCAATATGTCCTCCCTCTGCGCTCAGGGTTCCCATATTGAGGAGGGCTGGCAAACACAGACTTGAACTGGCATTCTCCATCCTGGGGGTGGGGCCTTCAAGTAGCTCCACGTGACTACTGGTGTCTAAGGTAAGACAGGATATAAACAATATCTCCTCCACTGGGCCACAAGATGGTAAAGCAAATAAATAATAAAGGCAAAGCATTAGACTGGTAGATTATTAAGCAAGTTGACCTAGTTCTAATCTATGCAACCAGGAAAGCCCTAGAGAGAGCAGAAAAGCTTTCACATTCAGCAAAGAGCAATGATGGTAGAGCCACAATCTTAATTACCACCCACTGGACACCCTGATTCTGGTAAGATTTTTATGAATATTGATTAGTTACTAATGACCCCTTAAAAGCAGCTAAAGAAGGAAAAAAAAAATGCTTAAATTTTAATAGCAACTTACTTCAAAGTTCCTCCCAAACACTAGAGCATAACTTTTAGACACTAAACCTGATATTCTTGGGCCAGGTCAAAGCCAAAGGCTATGACATAAATATTTTAATGTCATAAACTAGAAGAACATGAGGGAGGGAAGGAAAGGAGAGAAGATGGAAGAGAAGGGAAGGGAAGGGAAGGGAAGGGAAGGGAAGGGAAGGGAAGGGAAGGGAAGGGAAGGGAAGGGAAGGGGGAAAAGAGAAAGGAAGAGACAGAAAAAAGAAGGATGAACTTTTTACAGAAACCTTTAAACAATTGGCAAAAGAGAAGTATGGCATGGGAACATCAAACCAACAAACCAATGCACTGGGAAGTTTGATTTTCCCATATGGTTTGATAGGGTGAGAGAAAAGAAGGAGGAGGAGAAACACTATGGTGGTTGCTCAGAGAGAGACTTTAAAGAAGATTACAGGTGTTGCAGAATTAGCTGGTCATCCACAAGTCCAAATCTTTCAGCACCCATAGGATGCAGTGAGTGAGTCCCAAGCATCTATTTGTATGTTTGTTATCGTGATGTTGAGTGAATAGTGTTGTTTTCTGAAGTGACCACAGAATAGCATGCCCTAAAGAAAATGATGTCACAAATGTTTGGGACCAGGAAACCAGGTGCTATTTGGTTTCCTCTGCTCTTCTCAGCTTCTAGGACCTAGTTTCACACCAAAGATATGATTCACTAGAATAATGAGATAGTATGAGACAGTTAAAACATATATAAACCTAGAAGACAAAACATTGCCCTTTAAGCAAGACAAAATGTAGACACTTCTACATCCCAAAGGAGTTCCAAATGCCTGGCAGAAGGAGTAAGTCTATATAAATCTGTATCTGTGTGCAGTGTGCAGATGTATGGATTTAAGTGTGTGTGTGTGTGTGTGTGTGTGTGTGTGTGTAACTGTGTCATCTCAGTGCACAGAAGTCTTCCAGTTTCTCTTTGAAAGCAGCTATATTCTGAAGATCATAGATAAACACATTATGTGTTCTCCGCTAGGTCTAAGAATTTAATGTTTTTGAGATTTTACAATCCTATATGTGAAAATTGAAAGTCAAAGTAGGGGCTGGAGAGATGGTCCAGCGGTTAAGGCACTACCCCCCAGAGCCTAATGACCCGGGTTCAATTTCCCAGTACCCACATAAGTCTAGATGTACAAAGTGGCACATGCATCTGGAATTTGTTCGCAGTGGCCGAAGACTCTGGCAGGCCCATTCTCTCTCTATCCCTCTCTCTCTCAATCCTTGCAAATAAATAAATAAAAAGTATTTTTTTAAAAAAAAAAGATCAAAATACTTAAGTGATTCCTTTAACCCCAGCTAGCCAGAACGAAAGGAGTCAGAACGAAATCCTCCCATCCCTGTCACAGTAGCCTTGTCACCCATACTGAGAAGAAACTCAGCCCTCGCAATTGAAGAAACAGTGCCCACATTTGTCCTGATGAAGCATGGGCACAAAGCCTACCAATACTGCCAGTCAGCAGAAACAGACCCTGACAGGGTAAGATTTACAGACTCTAGTTACTCACCTACATCGCCGCTGTGAACCTCTTAAGTCCGTTGGCTAATTACTGGTAACTGTTTATTCTTAGGTATAACTGGTGAATAATATTACTAAATAACTTCAGAAGAGTTGTAAAGATGAAATTATGAATGAAAATGCAATTCAGTTTGAACTATAAGCAAACAAGACATCGTTGGATAATTAAGATAGAAATATTTGCCGCTGGGCTGGTAGCAGCTATTTTCCTCGTCTTAAAACCTAGGCCTCAGGCTGGGTTGATGGCTCAGTGAGTAAGGCGCTGGCTGCACAGGCACGCAGACCTGACTTCAGATCCCCTGGCCCACATGAATGACGGGTGTGGTGGTGCACACCTGTAATCACAGTGCTGGGGAGGCAGAGTTTCAAGGATCTACATTAGCTGAACCGGTGAGCTCAGTGTTTAGTGAGAGACCCTAAAGTGGATAGGTGGCTGAAAAAGACCTCTGACCTCCACATACACACATGTGCCTGTACACACACAGAGACACCACACACACACACACACACATGCCTACCATGAATTTGAACACACACATACACACACACAATCCTGGCCTCCAAACCAAAGAAAACAGAACATTTTAATAGTAGAAAATATTACAATATACATAATTATTTTTAATATTAGTACTCATTCGATTGCATGACTATTATCTTATTTAAGTACATTAAAGGAATTGCACTGCATGTCTGTGGTTTATAATAGCAGCATATGAACAAACTCAACTTCCCCACGTGGCAAGCATTTGCTACTTATGACTAATAAGCTTCACAGGATGTGAGCAACATATGGAAGTAAATGTTTTCATGAAGCTACCGAACTAGCGTAGCGTTGAAGAATCTGACGAACCTAGATAACTAAGTGCATCTGTCCTGGCATTTACTCTACCTTGGGTGCTGGGGAGATGGCTTGGGAGGTAAAGTGTTTGCTACACAAGCACAGGGACCGGAGTTTGGATCCTTCCGCCTATGTAGGAAGGACAAGGTGGCCTATGCCTATAATCCCGGTACTGGGGAGGTGGAAACAAGAGGATGCCTAGGGCTTCCTGACTACTAATCTAGCTGAATCAGTGAGTTCTGGGCTCAATGAGAGACCCTGTCACAAAAACTCAGGCAGACAACCACTGAGGAAACTAATTAACCTCTGGCTTCCACATGCATGTGTCCATACACGTACACCCTCACACATTCACACACACGAATACCACATTCACATACACATACAAAAGAAGCAAATAAAGTACTTAAATGACACTGCTGTCTTCTGTTTCAACATATAGCTTATTTCTAGATTTCCTTTAATGATTCTTACTAGAGTAACACTAGGGGCTTAAGAGATGGCTCAGCTGTTAAGGTGTTTGTCTGTAAAGCCTAACAACCAGTACCCACATATAGCCAGATGTACAAAATGGTGCACGCATCTAGAGTTCATTTGCAGAGGCTAGAGACCCTGGTGCACCCTATACTCAGTCTCTCTCTCTCTCTCTCTCTCTCTCTCTCTCTCTCTCTGTCTTTTCCTGTTTTCAAATAAATAATATATAAAGTAACATATTATATATTAATATAAATAAATCATTCTAAGTATAAATAGTGCTTTTAATTTCAGTTATATATACATTAACACCCCCTGTATACCAGGCATCCTGCTGGATATTTGGCATTTAATTCACACAGTGTCCTCAAGAGAGAGTTTAAAAATGAGGTAGCTACTATGTTTTTCTATTTATGTCACTATTATTATTATTTCATTATTCACATATTGTAATCTCCTCAGACAGATCATTAGCCACCTGCAGTTTTAAACTCACAAGGAAGAAATCCATTAAAATTAGTATTTGTTCATTGATGTCCATAAGAAAGATAGGAGTTATAAGTGGCCCAATTTAGTAGCATGGCATAATTAGATTTGACCAAAAGAGTTGATGAATTAAATTTGCCCTTTTGGGTGAAAACTACTGTAGATGACATTTCTTTAAGATAATATTTGCAGAAACAAAAAGTGAGATCTATCTTCATAATACAGACGATATGACATGTAGGGTAATTCTACCTCTTGGGGTTGCCAAAAAAAGTATGAGGGAAAAAATGATCAAGTTCTCGGGCTCCATTGTGCACGCAAATGACAAAGCGACAGTCCCCCTAAATGGAGTGAGATTATATCCATGTTGACACAAGCTCACTCACTATGAATTCTTCACTGCTAAGCATATACAAAGCCAAGTGAGCTTCCTCTTCCGGAAACATTAGTCGCTGTTCCGGAGGCTCGGGTTCTAGGCAGAAAAAACAGGAAGACAACCCGCAGCTCACAGATTGTACCCAGTGGGCAGGAGCCACAGGGTAAAGGCAGCGAGGAATCCTCGAATAGCAATGACCATGGCCAATGCTCAGCCAGTAGCAGTAACTGGAACCTCGGACCTTAGTCTTCAAGCAGCACGGTCTCTCCGGAGCATCGTCCTCCAGGTCCTGGCCTATGGAAGAGTCATTCTTGCCCGTCTGCAAGCTGCTCTCCGGCCAATCTGAAACGTGGGCACCATTCTACATTGCAGCTGTTTTTGCAGTGCTAACTCCAATCAGGTGAGGATCCAAGATTCCAGGTTTCCTTCTAGTCCATCAGTGTCCTCCAGACTACAGAAAACTCTGAAGCCTGTTGGCTTGCTGTGTGCCACCCTCAAAAGGAACTGGATTTACAGGCTCTCTTCAAGCGCCATCATATAGTGAAGGTGGGCATGCCCTTTTTCGTGGTGTCTAGCTGGCTGGGCAAGGGTGAGTGTTACCAAAAGGCTTACCATTCTGGTGATAAACTCAGTTTCTGATCATTTGTCTTTTAAGAGACACTTTTTTATTATGTTTGTGAGGGAGCATATGATGTATGTGCATATGTGGGGAGGGGGCAAATGCGTGGCACACATGCGGAAGTCAGAGGACAACTGCGGGTGTCAGTTCTAGCCTTCCACCTTGTCTGAGGCAGTGTCTTTTGCTCACTGTTGCATACACCAAGCTAGCTGCTACACCATGAGCTTCTGGGATTCTCCTATCTCTGCCTCCCGTCTTGCTACAGGAGGGCTAGGATTAGAGACACTCGCTGCTATATCCAGCTTTACATGGATTCTGAGAGTCCAAGCTCAGGTTGCCAGGTGCACAGCAAGACCTTTCATATCTCCCCAGGCCCAGAGAAAACATCTTAGAGAACTTTTTATTTGTGCCTTTTGGCATTTCAAAGTTATGGGCTTCTTTAACCAAGTCTGGGGAAGAGGTGGCAGAAAGAATGTAAGAGCCAAAGGAAGGGTACTACTCCTTACATACATCTGTCTGGACAGAAATTGGCCCAATATCCAAGACTCACAGTGCCTAGCAATACCTACATGCCTCATAAAAGGAGAAAAAGATGATGACATCAAATTAAAAGAGAGACTAATGGTCAGAGGGAAGGGATATGACAGAGAGCAGAGTCATGAAGGGGAAAGCGGGAGACGAGGGAAATGACATGGTTTGTTGTCTGTAAGTATAGAAGTTGTCAGTAGATATATATATGTATATATATATATATATATATATATATATATATATATGTATGTATATATATTTATATACATATTAAAAAAACACATAGGGAAATCATCCCTTATACTGAACTTCCAAGGGCCCTAATATATTTACCTTCTTTATTATTCTTAGAAATGAATACTGAAAGGAACAACTTAGAGTTGAAATTTTCTCTTAATTATATTACGAGGTGTTTTAATTAATTAATCCTAATTAATATCAGCTATCTGCACAAGTATAAATATTGTATCCCAATAAGTAATAATACTGTGATCCCAAAATGGCACAAAGTAGGGTGCAGATTCAATCCATGACACGTTATTTGTAATACTAATGAAGCAATAAAAGTCAGCTTGCTATGGGACACTCCTCTGATAGATAAATTTGTAACATGAAGTCTTATCACAATGGAGATCTCACCATTGTTGTCAGTCATGTAACACAGATGTGTCAAGAGGGCTTTATCCTCTGTGGAAGATGTTTTTGTTCTCTTTTAAATAAAAAAAAAAGAATAGTATTCAAGCAAGCTAAAAGGTATCAACCAATTAAGAGAATCCGAATATGAAAGCACAAAGAAAATGAGACATGTACACTCCAAATGCTTAGTTTTAACCTACATTTATTCTATGCTGTCCTTCAAAGAACCAGTCTTAACTTCCAGGCTCCACCCCTTAGTGCAAGAAAGGCTTGCTAGATGGTTCACCCTGAATAGACTGATCCTGCATGGGGATGTGACTCTACTTTGTAGCTTGTAGAGCAAAAGAAGTGTTGGACAAACTCAGTCGCAGAAAGAAAACAACCTTGAATGGTTATCACTGTGTGAATGGCTGCTGTAAACCAGCCTAACTGGAAGTTCCTCCCAGTTTGCCCTCCCTTAGACTGGTAGTGAGTACAACCATCTCCTGGGATGATGGAGATTCTGTGGCTCTCATCAAATCCACCCGAACTGAACAAGTCCAGGCCACAGTTCAGGACAACTTGTGAGATCTTAGACTTCTGTAAACTATTCCATCTTAGCTAGGTTATACTTTTTTTTTTCTTTTTAAAGAATTAGGGCATATTAATCATTCAGTGTAATGGGTTAAAGTGTCAATTTCATACAGGTATGTAACATTTTAATCTGTTCACATCCCACCCCACCCCCCTCGTCCTCCTCCTCTTCCCCCTGCATGCCTTTACTATTCTGGAGTTGCCCCTTTCTTATTTCCTAGTCACATTCGATCTCCTTCTTCTTCTCTTCCTCCTCCTCCTCCTCCTCCTTCTTCCCTTCCTCTTTCCTTCACTTTCTCATCCACATGGGAGAGAAAACATAATTGTCTTTCTGAGATGGCTTATTTTACTTAACATGATAATCTCTAATTCCATACATTTTCCTGAAAATTATATGATTTAATTCTTCATTATGACTGACAGATGATATACTTCATCAAGTCTATAGACCATGGTTTCCTTATTCATTCATACAGTGAAGGACACCTCAGTTGATTTTGTTTCTTGGCTATTGTGAATACCACTGTGCTAAAGTATAAGTATATAGTTATCTCTGTGGTATGTTGATTTTGATTCCTTCAGGAATAAAGAATAGAGGCATCACTGGGTCATATGGTGGGAATATTTTTAATTTATTAAGAAACCTGTAAACCATTTTCCATAGTGGCTGAATTAAATTACATTCCTGCCAGCACTGAATAAGGGTTCCCTTTTCCTCCACATTCTCTCCAGCATCTGTTGTTATTTTCTTGCTAATGCTTAGGATGAAATCATAATGTGATTTTGATTTGCATTTCCCTGATAGGTGAAAAGGTTTAACTTTTTTTCAACTAATTATTGACCAATTATACCTCTTTTGCAAAGTGTCTGCTCAGTTCGTTTGCCTATTTAATGACTGAATGATTTATCCTTTTGTTTTAATGAGTGAGAGAGGGAGAGAAAGAGAGAGAATTGGAGTGCCATGGCCTCTAGCCTCTGCAATCAAACTCCAGACACATGTGCCACCTTGTGCGCATGTGCAACCTTGCACATGCATCACCTTGTGTGTGTGTCATCTTGTGCATCTGGCTTATGTGGGATCTGGGAACTCAAGCATGGGTCCTTAGGCTTCACAGGCAAGCGCCTTAACTGCTAAGCTATCTCCCCAGCGCAGCTTATTCTTTTTATGTTAACTGGGTTTTTTTGTTGTTTTGTTTTTCATACTCTGGATATCCATCCTCTGTCAGAGTAGTTAATGGCTGCTAAAGTTTCCTCCCATTTTTCAGGCTGTACCTTTGCAAAGTGGGGTTTGAGAGATAGAAGATGGAGATAAACTCTTTCTTGAGCCCAAAGATTTTCTTTAAAACCGGGGAGAGAGGATAGCAGGATCCAAGAGGAAAGGGGCTTAAAAATAATGAGTAAGGAATAGGAGGAATTTTTAGCAGTTTTCAGGGAGGGTCGGAAGGATACTACACTGCAAGGGAGGGGCCTTGCATGGGATGTGTGGGATATATGGATGAGACATGAGGTGGTGGCTGGGCGGAAGTCACACTCTCTCCTACAAACCCTGACCAGTAGGACTTAGTCAATCCCCATGCAAGTAGGTAGAGATTCCCTGGGCTGAGCATAGCTGTGTGAGGAGGGGCAAAGGCAGCTTTCTTGGAATCTAACACTCTTCACTCTTTAAATCATTTCTGTATGGGTGTAGAAGCTTCTTAAATGTAACTCCATTTGTCAGTTCTTGCTATCATTTTCTGAGTTACTGGAGTCCTAACAGAAACATCAATGCCTATACCTAGAGCTTGTTTTTCCCTCTATAATTTCTCCCAGTAGTTTCAAAGCTTCACATTCTACATTATGGCCTTTGATGCATTTTGAATTTAGATAGATAGATAGGTAGATAGATAGATGATATAGATATAGGTATAAATACAGAGATCTAGTTTCAATCTTCTACATGTGGATTTACAGTTTTTTCCAGTACCAGGCTGTCTTTTCTCCTCCTACATATTTCTTGGCACGTTTATCAAGTGTCTGATATCTATAGCTGTGTGGGTTTATTCCAGTGCCCTTTATTCTATTCTACTTGTCTGTATGTCTGTTTCTATTCCAGAACCATACTGTCTGGGTTACTATGGCTCTGTAGTGCATTTTGAAATCAGTTATTGTGATGCTTCCAACATTTTTGCTCAGTATCACTCTGACTATTCAAGGACTTTTCCACTTCTACATTGAATTTAAGAATGCTTCCCATTTCTAGCAGAGTGTTATTGAATTGTTGATGGAGGTTACATTGAATCTGTAGATTTCTCTCCACGCTATGACCCTTGTCATAATATTGTTCTATTCATCTGTGAACAGTGGAGGTCTTGAAATATTCATGTCTTAATTCTTGACTGTCCGCTGAGTCCCTTCTTTTTCTCCAACTGGGTCCCTGTTCTACATTCATCATGGTTTTGGGAGTGCATTTTAGAACACATGTATTCCCTTTTTATTTATTCCTTTCCTCTGGCAGGATGAATCTGGAAGAAAGGAAATTGGAAAATTGAGTTGCAAAGCAAAAAGATTTCACTCAGTCAAATGTATACACAGAAATTGGGTATTGGGAAACTCTGTTTCTTTTTTAACCTTCCAGAGTATTTGCAAATACACTGACAAGAATCATAATAGTGTCAGGAAAAAAGAAGTCTCTCCGAGAATTGCAATGACATTAATTCATTTTGTAACTTTAGATGGAAAGCACTATGTCCGTATGTTTCCTTTGCAACCTGGAAGAATGGAAAGCATAGAACATTTTAGTATTCAAAAGCGTACATGGGTTACTAATGAACACATGAAACTGGATCAAAGTAAGACCTACTCCACAGTGACCCCACCAGAGATAAAGAAAGAACAGAATTTGCACTTATTTATATGTAATCAAAAGGAGACCAGAGTGAAAGAAAACTAGCTGATGGTTTGAAAACTGGCTCCCTTGTTTAACACAGAAGGGAAATGCATGGCTAATTCCCTTGAAGCTGAGGTCATCACTCCTGCCTGCCCACTTCGTCATCAATCTACTTCCTGATGATCTTGCTGAGCTCTAAATAGTTCCTTCCAGGTAACCTTCCCCATCATCTGCTTTTGCCTCACCTCAAAAGTACCTGCAGCCTTGAGCACAAACAACAAACACCTGGGACTAAAGTGCTTTTAATGTTTTGAATCCTTATTTAGGTGCCCCCTAAATAGATGTCATCTCTTAACGAGACTGGAAACCTCTCAAAATAGAAGTTGTCTGAACTTTCTTCCTCTCTAACACCTCAGTATTCAGAACATAAGTCAGACAGAGTAATTACCTGTTCAACCTGATTTTTAGAAAACCCATGTGCATCAAACATGGAAACTAAGGAATTGCAGTCTTATGATATTTAACATGGATTACTTCAGTAAAGCTTAATGTGTGAGTAGTATGTGATGTTGATTCTTTCACACAGAGATGCTTATGTTGTTGTTTCTTTAAAATCACTGAGGATTGAGGAGAGGGCTTCATGAATAAAGCATTCACTGCTCAAGGCTGAGTATCACATTCAATCCTCAGACCCCATATGGAAAGCTAGAAGCCATGGTGAGCTTTTACAATCCCAGCACACTGGCAGCAAGGTGGGAGGGAGAGATGGGAGAATTTCCCAGAAGCTCTTGCTCCATGGTTAAGGCACTTACCTGCAAAGCCAAACAACCCAGGTTGAATTCCCCAGTACCCATGTAAAGCCAGTTTCACAAAGTGGTGCATGTGTCTAGAGTTTGTTTGTAATGGCAGGAGGCCCTGGTGTACCCATTCTCTCTCTCTCTCTCTCTCTCTCTCCCTCTCTCCCTTTCTGTCTCTCTCTCTCAAATAAATACAGGCTGGAGAGATGGCTTAGCAGTTAAAGCACTTGCCTGCAAAGCCAAAGGACCCAATTAACCAAGACCCACACAAGCCAGATGCACAAAGTGGCATATGCCATTCTCTCTTTCTCTCTCTCTAGTAAATAAAGTAAATAAATTAAAAATTAAAAATAAATAATAGCAAAGTGATATCCAGAGAACCCTGTCTCAAATGGAGTGACGCTGTCAGGAAAGCTGTCCTCTGACCTCCACACATGCTCCGTGACATGTGTATACACACACACACACACGCAAACACATTTACACAATAAATAATTTTTTAAATCTTATGATAACTGAGTCTCTGTTGTTCCCACTTCATTGTTGCAGAACTGTGAATCAGACTAAGAAGACACTCTAACATTATTTATTAACTTTCTCAGATTATTTTAATATATCAGTGGGTTTAATGTCATTAACTTGACCTCCAGATGGTATCAGATTTAGTTGTAAAGGAAAGGAGAGAGGGATAAAAACTTTACTGGGAAGGTAGTGAGGAAAAAAAAAAAAAAGCAGCAGATTTTGAGACTGAAGACCTGTTCCCAAGAGTCCATAAGAACCAATATGAACACGGTGACATTTTGGTCACCACCATGATCTGTGCAAATCTGGGTTTCGTTATGTTGAGTCACTTTTCAGGCCTCCTCTCCCTGCCCTTACCTGCTGCACATCTGCCATGCTTCCTCTCTCCCTTTCCCCACCTGACTCCTCTCGTGGGAGAGCTAAATTGGTGGAAATCATGTGGGAGCCTTATAAATACTGTTTAGTGATGAGAATAAATTGGTTCAAATCACATAGGTACTTTCCTAAGTGCTGACTGATGAGGAAGTTTAGACGTGCTATGATTTATAAACATGAAGGAGGTTATCTGGGCAGACAGAAGAAGGAGGAGCAATATTTTGTTTTACATAACTTAAAAGGAAGGGGAAAGAAGTCTTTTCAAATCAATCTATGAGAACAGCGTCACCTAGGTATCTAAACTACACAAGACATAACAAGGAAAGAATATTATTCCAATATCTTTTATAAACAAAAAGAAAAACCCACAGGCTAAGGGTTGGAGAGATAGCTGAGTCAGTAAAGTTCTTTCCTAATAAGTGTGAGAATCTGAATTTGAACACCAGAACCCATGCAGAAAGAGGCAGGCATGGTGACTGTAGCTTATCACCCCAGCCCTGAGGAGGCAGACATAGACAGATCCTTTGAGCTTACTAGCCAGTAAGTTTACGCATGTATAAATCCCAAAGCTAGCATCATACTCAATGATGAAAGACTAAATTCTTTTCTCAGCTCCTATTCAAGGAATCTCGAACTTTTTCCACTTATGACCTCTTTTCACCCAGGAAACTTTTACATGACTCTGGATATATAAATATACATATATATATGCAATATTTGCTGATAATAAATGACAAATTATTGTAAAACATTTTTGGTACACATATGATTTTATCATTTATGAAACATGAAAGGAAATTTGCATATAAATGTGATGGTTGTGATTGTTCAGAATTTTTTGATTCTCGAAGTAGGGTCTCACTCTAGTCCAGGCTGATCTGTGATTGATTATTTGTTGATGAAAAATTAAATTAGATGAATATTTGATACTGCAGGACACAGAACATATTCATTTTCAGACTTGATCAATATCTTAATTTTATAACTTTCCATGCTGAGAACAACATGTTGTACAATATAGAGTATAAAATGGCAGAAGCATATTTTGGACCATTTCAGAAATTGTCAGAAGTTCTGTCCTAATACCAACCCAAAATTCATTTAACAACTTTTTTTAATGAAACTCAAGTCAGCACCTCAAATAGTAATTTTTAAAATAAAATATTCTAACATAATAAAAGCCAAAGATATACTAATGTGATACTTACATACTGAGTAATAATGGTAAGAAAATACTACTCTTTGTTTCCCATAATTACACCAATAAGTTTCTGTAAGAGCAGAGACATTTGCATGTACAGCAAGAACATTATAATTCATAACACACCAGCCTCCCATCTGAACTGCAGTGTTTCAGGCAGCACTCATTGGCTCTGTGTGGTATAAGCGTGCACAGTGCAAAGTGCATACATTGTGTATTCAGAACCACAGCTGCATGATATCCCATGGTGCAACGCAAGTGAACACTGCCGGAAATTTGACCTTGAATTAATTTTTGGTTAATATGTTCAGAAACCTTTGGCCTATGCCCAATTTTTCATGACTCTTGCATTCCATTAGACAACTTCATGTGGGTTGCAACCCCCAATTTAGGAAGTTGTGCTCTATTCAACACTGTCCTTCAGCATCTAGTCATGAAAATTAGACAAGAAAATAAGCTAAAAGATATCCATATCAAAGGCATAAAGCAAATATGCCTTTATATGACTATGAAATGGTTTTATATGCAGAACGTTTTAGAAAAGTAATTAAAACTAATAAGTTCAGCAAACGTTCAAGACCCAAGATAAATGTATAAGCCAACAATAAGTAACCTAAAAATGAAACTAAGAAAAATAATTGCATTTACTATAACATTAAAAAGAGAAAAATCTGTAGGAATAAATTTACTAAAAGATGTAAACTAAAACTTGCTCTCTGAAAACTAAATATTACTGCTCAAAGAAACTTAAAAGGTATATACATAGACAAATTTTTTTTTTTTTTTTTTTTTTTTTTTTTTTGGTTTTTCAAGGTAGGATCTCACTCTAGCTCAGCCTGACCTGGAACTCACTATGTAGTCTCAGGGTGGCCTCGAACTCATGGTGATCCTCCTACCTCTGCCTTCCGAGTGCTGGGATTAAAGGCGTGCGCCACCATGCATGGCTTAGAAAGATGTTTTATGTTCATAGATCAGAGGACAATGTTAAGATGATAATGCTCCCCAAACTGACCTACAGATTCAATAAAATCCTTATCAAATTACAGGGTTTCATATTTCCTATACTCAGGACATGACTGAATACTAGTAAGAAAACAAAAATGAAGACATAGTCTTGGATCTCACTGCTAAATATTGCTACAGATGAAATGCAATGCAGATACCATTGGGGTAACAGTGGAAATAATGGTGTGATTCGTCTGGAAAAGACAGAAGATGCTTATGCCACTATCTCCAATATTCAAAGTATTTGTGTATTTGACAGAATAATTGCTAGACAGGGATTCAGTGGCACACAAATTTTGGAAATTCCAAGGTGTCCAATTTCAACTATAACAGTGGAAGAGCACTGCACAATTTAGAGATTATCTGGTCACCAGGGAAGATTTAGGGATATGCGGAAGGAATACACATATTCGTGTTTCCAGTACCATGACTTTCCTATGGTAGGTTCTGAATTAAAGCCTGTTGGAGACTTTAGAAGGAATACATATATTCATGTTTTCAGTGTTATGACTTTCCTATCGTAGGTTCTGATTTCAAACCTGTTGGGAGACATAGAAGGAATATACATGCCTGTGTTTTCAGTGCCATGACTTTTCTAAGGAGAGGTTCTGAATTCAAGCCTGTTGAGGACAGTAGAAGGAATCCGTGTACTCATGTTTTCAGTACTGTGACTTTCCTATGGTAGGTTATAAATTAAAGCCTATTGTGGGATGTGGAAGGAATACACATGCTCGTGGTTTTTTTAGTACCTTGACATTCCTGGGTAGGTTCTGAATTCAAACCTGTTGATTCATTCACTGATTTGAGAGGCCAGCTATGTTTTTTAATGTTTTAAAATTTTATTTTTTAATAAAAAGGTTGTGCTCTTAGACCCCACCCCCATCCCAATTCTGCTGAGGGTCTTCTTTGGTGGGGTTATTGATATTCATTATAGAGACCAAGAGGACTCAGTCAGTCTCTGGAGTGAGGGGGTAAGGTGTCTCAAGCTATTACCACACACCCTGAGGCTCTTACAATCTTCCTCTCCCCTCTTTTGAAATGTTCCCTTAGCCTTGGCAGGCAAAATAGGATCTGATTTAGTGTTGCTTTCTCTGTAGCCTCTGAATCTCTATTTTGATGAGGTTTGAGTGACCACAGTGTCTATTACTAACTCCCTGGAACTAGTTTTCAGGTTGGCCCTCAGATCAATATTCACGTCACCACTTCCTCTGTAGTGACTTCTGGGCTTCTGGGCCCAGGCAGAGGAGATGGAGGTGACCCATCTCCTGGTAGGCAGTCAGCTCTCTCTTCTTGATTCATTGATGTACCCTGGTTCTTCCCAGTATTCTCCACCACCTGTAAGATAAAACAGATTCTCCAACCAAAAGTAAGAGCAGTTTGAATTAAAGGGGATAAGTCTAGTTATTATAGAGATTTATTCTTGTATATTTCCAGTCTTCTTAGTTAAAGAGCAGTGGGACATTCTCCCTGGAGCCTACTGGTTTCCTAGCCTAGGGAATCTGGCTTGGTTCCCAGAGCCAGGTAAGGGTTCACTCCCTCTGAGCAGGTCTCCGGCCCAGTCCATGAGCGGTTGGTTACCTGCATCAGCTGTGTGTGCTATTGCACAAGTGCATGTTTCTTGCTCTGCTGCTTGAGTTTTACGTTCTACCTGCTTTCATCCCTGTTATGTTACATTTCTGGGTCCTATGTAGTCATCAGTTAATTACAAATGAAAATGCTCCTTAAAAGATATGGGATTGCTTTATTTCTTTTTTTAATTTCTGAAAAGTTCTAGAGTTTTCATATTTACCTCATAGTAGAAATCTTCAAATCACTTGCCTAAGCTTTCTGATGGTCACGTGACTAAACTCATACTTCCCTAGAGCCCAATGATCCGTCTTATAGTTGCTCCTTGGAGAGTTCATTTGACTTTCTGATACTGCTTCTTGATGTATCCCTACCTCATAAAAACAGGCAGGATAAAATCTGTGAGGACTGTGAACTTGGAAAGCAGAAATAAGATTTATCACGAGAGGTCAGTAAATGCCTGACATGTTACCATGATCGACTATCATTTCTCTGTTGCCAATTCCAAGAATAAATTCCCAAAGGATAATTCAGAACACTGGGAACATATAGATAAGATCCCTTCAAATGAATATTCACACATCAATAAAAATGATGGTTAATATTTATTTAGGTTGAAGTGTGCTGCAAGGGGTATAGTAAATGCTTTATGTAGAATATCTCAATGTTTCTCAGCAATACCATGAAATAGGTACTTTACCTGCCCTGCGCATAAAGAAACCTACGTGTAGTGCTTTCTTGTTGAAGGTGATCCAGTTAGATTAGGATTTCGTTTGGCTTAAGCCTGAGTTTAGTTGAACGTAAGCTCCAGCCTGAGTTGGCCACTCCTCCACTATGATGTTTTCTACTTCATCTCCTTCTGCAATCCTCTGTCTTTGTGAATTAACACCAAGGATTTTTCTGACACATCTTCCATTTATAAACTGACATTGAAATAAGCTAAGTCATGGACTGCTGAAAGGAGACAGACTGTGGGAAATTCTGCTGAGTAGAGAGCTTTTCAACTGTAAAGAACGCCTGTGGTTAGCAGAGAAGAAACATTCAGAGCCCTCCATCCTCCCCCAACACCAGTATTAGTAAGAGCTAACACTGATGAGAGAACTCACTGGGTGCCATGTAGTTAGTTAAAACCATAGAATAGTTCATCTGCCCAAGGCCACCAGTCCGGTAGATAACAGTGAGGAAACTTAAACCCAAAAAACCCAATGACTAAGCTAATGAATTAATATCACTTCCTGATTATTGATGTCTAATAAAATGATGACTCTTCAAGATATTATTCAATAAGTA
Organism: Dipus sagitta; assembly: GCA_036346955.1. Taxonomy (NCBI): domain Eukaryota; kingdom Metazoa; phylum Chordata; class Mammalia; order Rodentia; family Dipodidae; genus Dipus; species Dipus sagitta. Next base: position 122,688,505 of record CM070779.1, on the reverse strand, counting down.
ATGATAATCATAACAGCCCTACCATTTCTGCGTGCCAAGAATGGTTTTGAGGGCATTGCAACTATATTCATAACCACATCACCCCTTTAAATTTTTTCAGAGGAGGATACAGAGCCATGTGAGGGTTAAACTAATTCTACCCAACTTCAAGGTAGAAAAGTAAAAATCAGGACCAAAGTGCCTTGCACAGAATGTACCTTTTGAATTGCTACATATCCAGACTTTTTCTTTACATAGGACCGGATATATAAGGGGGATATGGCCTAATGTATTTTAGAAAGATCTTCTCTAATAAAGTTAATCAACTCACAAAAGTAAAGCTAAAAAGGAAGTTCTGGCTGATTAGCTTAATGACTATTCAAATGGCCAGAGCCATCCGACTCCTGAGCTTTCTGGTTGTATTTCCACTGGCTTCAAGCCCTTCTGTTCAGAGGCAATTCCATTCACAGAACCTTGTCTTTTCATCCTTATTGATGAGAAGCGTAGGCAAACACTCAGGAATGTCCCTTGCCCTTTGAAGCATTAGGCTTTTACCAAATGTCTGTGCTCAACTCTGAAGATTTTTCCTCCTAAATAAAATCTAATGGAACCTCATTTAAATTACTAAGTAATATTCCTTTCATTTCAAATATATTTCCCCACGATTGAATGAGACATTTTAAAAGCATTCTCTAGCTCCTGGTGTTACAGAAATCCTAAGCCATCATCCATTTTACTTTTTATAGGGTATAAGATTCTCTAAGGCTGGCAATTAACGAACTGTTAAATTCAGGCTATGCATGTGATATGATTTTCAAATGGGGCAAACAGGAGTTATTAAACTTCAAAGTGATAGCATTTTACTATACCTCCTCAGTGGGAGGCACTCAGGAAATAACCTTCAGAAGAATAAATTAAATTTTCTAATCAATTTTTAATTCTTCAAATGTCATTAGCTCAATAAACATCAACACTATTTTAATTTCCATTCTTCTGAGTTCTTTCATTTATTATTTCTTCTTTAATATGATCCTTTTTCTGGGTCTAGATTTTTCACATGTCTATATTTGTGGTTAGCCTGCAAATTCCCAATCCATTCCACTTAACAATTGTATGCCCCACTTTCATTTAGCTCCATATGAATCTTCCTCCTTCTCCTCCTCCTCCTCCTCCACTAGAGATTATGTCCATGTTATGTCTCTCTCAGATCTTCCCACTTCTCATATGGCGAGTTGGCATTCTTTTTTCAGTGAGAGAAAAACTAAAAAGATTACTTCCAGAGAGAGAGAGAGAGAGAGAGAGAGAGAGAGAGAGAGAGAGAGAAAGAAGAAGAAGAAGAAGAAGAAGAAGAAGAAGAGAGGAGGAGGAGGAGGGAGGTTTCTGTGGTTGGTTATCTTAATTCTCATATTTATGGGGAGAGAAGAGAAGAGCAGGACTGAACTGTGATGAGCAGGGCAACAATCATTCCTGCTGTGCTTGATAGGAGGGTGTTTGAACCACTTTATCTTTTGGATGCTGTGCTATGTCCGTTGTTCATTCGTGATTAGAGAGGGGACTTGTTTCATCTCAGTCTGGCTAGGTCAGAGTAGCTGTGCTCGGTGCTGTGGCATGAGATTATGGTCAAAAGGACAACACTGAGCCCAGCTGTGAGTGTCAGCACCCAGCTACCACAGAAGCTGATTTTCGCACTCAGAGAGAACATGCATTCATTGTGCAGCTCTTGGAAGGCACGTAAGCCTCTGAGAAAGAAATGAAAAGGCTCCAGGGCTGTGCTTCGTAAGCTGGGAAAGGACAGGAAAGCAAGCTTCCGTGTGTGCTGACTCTGCAGCTGTGTTTCAAATCTCAGCAGCACTAAATAATGGACCTGCAGGTAAGGAAGGGAAAAAGAGAGAGAGCCTCGGGGGAACCCCAACAGTCAGCACAGCTCTGGCCATAAAGATTATCCATAACAAGCCACATTCAGAGACTGTCATCCCAACTCCAGCCATTTGGAACCTACTTTGTTTTTTTTTTTTAATATAAAATATTATTTATTTATTTAGAGAGAGAGGCACAGAGAGAGAATGAGCACATCAGGGCCTCTAGCCACTTGCAAACAAACTCCAAATGAATGAGCCACCCTGTGCATCTGGCTTACATAAGTACTAGGGAATGAAACCTGGATCCTTAGGCTTTATAGGCAAGTGCCTTAACGCTAAGCCATCTCTCCAACTTCTTGGAACACCCCTGATGGCGAACATCCTATAAGCACTAGCATTGGTCTCCCTGAATAGAGTACATACTGTAGGCCAAGCATAGGCATTCATGTATCTAAAACTCATACAGATCCTGTGAGGACAGTCTGCTTGTTACCCTGTTTTACATACAGGAAACTGAGACGTGGAGAGGGAATAGAATACAAGGTCACCGAGCTAGGAGGTAGGGATCTGGGATTTAAACTCAACAAGTCTGCTGTGGAATGTACTGCTAACTACAATATCAGATAATGTTGTTTAGATGATTTTTCCCAGCTTAAGCATGGAAATTTCTTTGACTACTAACAATCAGCACATTTTAGAACACCCTGTTGCCATCTCAAGTCCTCCCTTTCCTTCTAGTTATACACACATGCATGTATATAAATATGTACAATATGTATGTGTACGTTTTGTGTATGCTCATATATGCACAAACCCATACACACGTAGGATTATTTTAGAAATGTTGGACTATAAAATAGTCAAAATGACTGAATACCAACTTTCTGATAAGACTGTATACTTTTTTCTATATATCCTTACACTATGTATGTTATTTTCTATATATTTTATTCATATAAAATATTAGGTATTTATAAAATGGATAAGTTATGAAAAGCACACAGTGAAACTTTGCTAAGTTCTACCTTTCCTTATAGGGAGTTAAGAAAATGATTTAACCTCTTTTACATGGAAAAGAGTGTTTGCTTAGATTCAGGATGATTCTGTCCTCTCTTCACAGTGCTGAGGCACTCTCCCCTTCTCTGTGTGTTTTACCTTGTGTCGTTCATACTGAGATATGGACCTTTCAAGAGAAGCCAGTTATCAGTTATTACTTTTTTAAAAAAGTCAAATCAGCCCTTTACTTATTACACAATACCATCCCAGACCTCCAGGTAAAGCCATCACATGCCGCTGGCAATGGCCGCATGGAGAAATCCATCTGAATAGCTTCCTACCCTATGTTTGTGAGCTATATGAACACCATCCTTCCTGACCTGAGAAACCCTGTGGTACTTGATAATCACTTATGTATGTATTGGGATGAGAGTTACTCAAAAGTGCTCTACAAGAATTCACTGATCAACATCTTAAGTTCAGACAGACACCAAGGTGACAGGAAAACATCTAAAAATATCACTCCTTAGATAGCAGGAGTGACTTACAATCACATTTCTTTTTGACTTGTTTGTTTGGTTTTTTTTTTTTCTGGAAATAAGAGTCAAACTCTGCAGCCCAGGAACTCACTTCAAATGCATGATGACCTTGTCTTAGCTTCTCGAGTGCTAGGACATGAGCTACCTTGTCTGACACTTACAATCCCATTACTACCATACCAAGTAGCAACACTTTGCTTTGCTTTGCTTCATATTTAATTTTCTTTTATCAGTATTTATTTATTCATTTATTTAATAAGAAGACTAGGGGCACTCCAATGCTCCTGCCCCTGAAAACAAACTCCAGACACATGTACCATTTTGTACATCTGGTTTTATGTGGGTACTGGGGAATGGAACCTGAGCCATCAGGTTTGGCAAGCAAGTGCCTTTAACCACTGAGCAGTCTACCTAGCCCCATATTCCATTTTCGATTCACAATATTAAATCAATCAAATTAATGAATTATATACTGATTTCCCAATAGGATCACATTGACATCTGTGACCACCTTTACTACCAAATCATTGAGTCACATTCAGCAGGTCCCCGGCTGAGTAAAATAAGGGAAATCACAACTATTTCACAAAATCCTGTGTTCAGTGAAGGGCTCTCAGTAATTATTTCCAGAAATGAGAGTGAATATAGCTTATTAAAATTATGAACCACATTTTTAAAATTTACTTTCTTTATTTGAGAGAGAAATAGGCAGATAAAGACAGAGAATGGGGGCCCCAGGGCCTTCGGCTGCTGCAAATGAACTCCAGACTCATGTGCTACATTGTGTATCTGGCTTACCTGGGTCCTGGGGAATCAAACCTGGGTCTTTTGGCTTTGCAGGCAAGTGCCTTAACTGCTAAGCCATCTTTCCAGCCCTAAACCACATTTCTTTATGATGCCTATAAATAACTAAATAGATGACATGAATAACATATAACTAATGTAACAATCTGTTTTATATTGATTATATTTATTAATATATTATAAATATAATTTCAAGAAGGAATGTGTTAAAAATACATGTCGATCCCAGTCCATTCAATTTCACCAATGTTTGCTGATTACCTATTCTATTCTAAATCATTAGGAAACAAAAATTAAGAGGGCAAGTACTCACGAACAGTTTAAGGTGAATTTAGTGAAAGTTCTGTAATATGTTGCAACAGGGCCTTCAAGTTAGTGGAGTGAGTTGAGGGAGGGCAAAAGAAAGTTATTAGAAATGAGATCAGGCTTAGGTGGTGATTATCTTCTGGGGATTATGGTAAGTAGGAACTCCTAAGTGGGAATAATGGTTGTGTTCCCATAATAAAAACAAGTTAAAGATAACTCAGATATTTATTGACTATCTCAATTATTTCAGGTACTTAGCTGACTTAATAGGGATTTTATATTTTTTATTCATTTAGACACAATCAGAATGTTATATATCCTAAACTCAATGTGAAATCAAAATGTTATTTTCCACTTATGCTTTAGAGGTAATATCTACAAGCATGAAGCCAGCCAGGGCAGAAATAAATAACTGCTAAGGGAGACGAGAAAGCTGTCTTTGGAGCAGGTAATAGGAAGTAGCAATTTTTTAACCTGCGATAGGTTCAAGGTCTCATGGCCTGCTGAGAATTGGACATGTTTAAAAGAATTTGAAGACCCACCAATATGGCATCCCAAGACAAATGTAGAGGGTTCTAATTTCACTTATTAAAATGAACTAGGAAACCACATACAGAGCTCCTAAAATATCAAAACCCAATAGAATATAATAATAGAGTTGAACAAATCAGAGTTGATCCTTACTAACATTATTTCCTTTAGATTGATTGGGTTTAGTTAGAGAGATTGGATTGGGATTGAAAATAGCATCTATGAAAATTGTATTAGATGAGGCTGGAGAGATGGCTTAGCAGTTAAGATACTTGTCTGCAAAGCCAAGGTTTCACTCTCTGGGACCCACGTAAGCCTGATGCACAAGGTGATACATACATCTGGAGTTCACTTGCAGTGGATGGAGGTCCTGGTGTGCCCATTCTCCCCCCCTCTCTGTCTCCCTCTCTCTCTCTCTCTCTCTCTCTGTCTCTCTCTCTCTCTCACACACACACACACACAATCTGCCTCTTTCTCTCTCTCTTTCCAAAATAATTAAATAAATAAATAAAATATCTAAAGAAAACTGTATTAGACCTATAAAAGAATAACATTGTTTTGTTTTCTTAAAGGCCACCTTAGGGCTGACAGCCTAGTAGGTAAAGTACTTGGTTGTCAAGTGTGAGGACCTGAGTTCTACACCCAATATTCACATAAAATGCTGGACATGGTGACAAGCACCTGTAGTCCTAGCACTGGAGAGGCAAAGATAGGTGGATCGTTGGGGCTTTCTACCAACTAGTGGAGCCTAATAGGTGAACTCTAAGCCAATGAGAGACCCTCTCATAAAAAGAGGTGGGTAGCATCCCCGAGGAACAACACCCAAAGTTGTCCTCTGGCCTCAATATGCACACACACACACACACACACACACACACGACTACACACATATAAAACTGCATTCACACATACACAAAAAGATATGGTACATTTTCCTACAGAAAAATGATGTATATTCACAGTGTGGAAGCTTACTGTGGAAGAGTAGAAGTTAACTATTGTTGCAGTCAGATTCACATTGCTGGCAGAATTCACCTGACCAAGAGCAGCTTCTGGGAAAAAGGTTAATTTTGGCTGACAGACTTGAGGGGAAGCTCCGTGAAGGCAGGAGAAAACAATGACATGAGCAGAGGGTGGACATCACCTCCTGTCCAATGTAAGATGGACAATAAAAACAGGAGATTGTGCCAACCACTGGCAAGGGGAAACTGGCTACAACACCCATAAGCCTGTCCCCAACAATACACTCCCTCCAGGAGGCATTAGTTCCCAAATTTCCATCAGCTGGGAACCCAGCATTCAGAACACCTAAGCTTATGGGGAACACCTGAATCAAACCACCACATTCTATCCCTGGCCCTCATAAACTGATAACCATACCTGATGTAAAATGCAATGCATTCATCCAACTTTAAAATTCCCGGCTGACAGATGCACAAGGGACACGTGCATCTGGAGTTTATTTGCAGTGACCTGAGGCCCTGGCATGCCATTCTCTCTCTGTCTGTCTCTCTTCTATCTCTCTCTCTCTCTGCTTGAAAATAAATAAAATTTAAAACAAAGAGTCCCAGCTGGGTGTGGTGGTACACACCCTTAATCCCAGAACTCGAGAGGCAGAGGTAGGAGGATCGCCATGAGTTAGAGAGAGACCACCCTAAGACTTCATAGTAAATCCCAGGTCAGACTGGGCTAAAGTGAGACTCTACCTAAAAAAAAAAAAAAAAAAAAAAAAAAAAAAAAAAAAAAAAAAAGTAAAAGAAAGTCCCCATAATGTTTAACAATCCTAATGATGTTCAAATATTCCCATAGTCCAAGATCCTTTAACTGAGCCATAATACCAAAACTTCCCCCAAAATCCGTAATGACACAGAATAAACACTCACACATCAAAAGATGGCATTGGGCATAGCAAAGAAATATTCAACCAATACAAGATTTAAACTGAGCAAGCATCAAACTCTTTAGCTCCAAATCCAACAACTCTACTGAATGACAAATCTCCAAGTCCTATAATTCTAACCAGCAAACAAGTCTATGGAGTTCCAATTCCACCCCTCCAGCTAAGCTACTTGTAGTCCTAGAAAACTTCATTCTGAGCTGGCAACTTTCCTTAGCAGCCATCTTGTGGTCCCAGCATCTCCCCTGGGTCTCCACTGCAACCATGGCTCATCCTCACGGTTCCATCTTATCTCCATGAAGGCATCTAGCAAACCTGCTTCACACTGCCCATGGCCATTTCTAAAACATAAGACCATGTTGCAAACTCAATGACCCTCTCTTTCCTGCATTTCTTTTACTCCATAATACCAGGTTAGGTGCCAGTTTGTTAATCCAGGGGGGAATAAAGCAGACTTTGAAGAACGAGTCACTCCTTGAGCACTCAGGCCCCTTCAAAAGAGTCTACATTCTTCCTGTTGCCCCAATGCAGGTCAGCTGGTCCAATTTCAAAGGTTGTAATCTCTCATATAATTGCAGCTCAATGGGCAGAAGTTTCAACCCAAAGATATTATTTCTGTGCCATATCCCTCTGCTCATACCAGTCCATTTCTATGCAATGCAACCCTGCACAAGTTCTCAGGACAAAGGCATAATAGCAAGCCTCTCACACAAACTGCTTCTAGCCCAATCCAGGAGAAGCTCTTTCTTACCCTCACAGTCCATAGTTCTTACTGCATTCAGATCTTTCAACTCTAACCAGAATCTAACCATCAAGCTATACTTACAGCCCTGCAGAGCATCTCTTAGGCCAAGGTTTCAAGTCCTCCCATATTCCCCTTGAAGATCAGCTCCAAAAGGCCAAAGCCACATAGTTAGGTATCTAGCAGTGATCCCACTCCTCAGTACCAACATTACTATTGTAGTCAAGTTCACATTGCTGACAGAAATTACCTGGCCAAGAGCAGCTTGTTGGAAAAAAGGTTTATGTTGGCTTACAGACTTGAGGGGAAGTTCCATGATATCAGAGGAAAACAATGACATGAACAGAGGGTGGACATCACCCCCTCACCAACATCAGGTGGACACCAGCGATAGGAGAGTGTGCCAAACACTAGCAAGGGGAAACTGGCTGTAACACCCATAAGCCTGCCCTCAACAGTACACTGCTTCCAGGAGGAGTTAGTTCCCAAATCTCCATCAGTTGGGAACCGAGCATTCAGAATGCCTAAGTTTATGAGGGACACCTGAGTCAAACCACCACAACTATATGCCCTCCTCATTCCTGTAACCAAATACCTGATAAGTAACTTAGCCAGGTGTGATGGCATGGCACGTGCCTATAATTCCAGCACTTGGAAGGCAGAGATAGGAGAATCACTGTGAGTTCAAGGCCAGCCTGAGACTACATAGTGAATTCTAGGTCAGACTGGGCTAGAGCAAGACCCTACCTCAAAACAAAAAAACAAAAGTAACTCAAGGGAGGATGTCCGTCTCATTTTGGCTTACAGTTTAATAAGGGATAGAATCCATTATGGTGGGGAAGGCATGGTAGCAGGATTGTGAGGTAGCTAGTCACATTGCATTTGCAGTCAAAAAGTAGAGACCAGGGCAGGAAATGGGTCTGGGTTACAACCCTCAGGGCAGGAAATGGGGCTGGGTTACAACCCTCAAGGCCTGCCCCCACCCCACTGATTCATTTTCTCTCCTAAGACTACACCGCCTAAAGGTTCCACAACTTTCCAAAACAGCACCACCAGCTAGAAACCAAGTGTTCAAACACATGAACCTGAAGAGTCACTTTACATTCAAACCACAACAGAAATTATCTCTCTTATTGTAAGCATTTATATATTATATATTTTAAGAATTTATATATTTGCAATGGTTGACTAGCCACCATACTCAAAAAATTAAAAACTAAAAAAAAAAAAATACATCTGTTCAGATTTTTCATGTGTCTTGATTATAAATAGTAGAACTTCTTAAATCATTGTTAAATAGTCTATGCTAGTATTAGTAAATGCTTGGATAGGCTTTTACTTGGAAAGAATTCTCCACAATACTCCTTAAGACTTTTGGAACATTCAGTACACACAAATCTGTTGTTTTCATTCATCTCCCTCCTCAACTTTTTCCCCACTTCCTCCTCTCTTAAACTCTTTTCTGAAATTTTGCCAAAAGAAGCATTAGTCATCCAATAATGTTCCAAGTGTGTTACTTAGTACTTCATTCCAATATTCTTTGCAAACATAAACTAGTGTAATTCAAGAAAATCATGATCAAAATTTAGAACTCATCTTCTGACTATTAGACAAAACATTTTGAACACTAGCTTAACTTGCTATAGCAAAAAACAAATCTCTGTTGAGAGAAAAATAATTACAATGTGATGTGTGTATGTGGTGTATGTGTGTGTGTACACATATGTGCTTATATCTAGTCAGGAACTTGAATGGGAATATATATATATATATATATGATATAGCTCTTCTAAACAAAATTGATAATATTGATAATGGTATAATGGTGCATATTAAAATTTAAGTCTTGTGGTAAAAACATATTCTAGACCACCTAGAATCAAGGATTCAGTTGATTTAATTAAATTACAGGTTAGTGAGCTGGGAATGTAGCTCAGTTTGTAGAGTTTGCCTATCATGCACAAAACCCAGAGTCTGATTCCCAGCACCACATAAACAAGATGCCTATAATTTCAGATGAAGGCAAGAGGATCAGGAGTTCAAGGCCATCATTGGTTACATAAGGTATTCCTGGCTACTCTGGACTACATGAGACCATCTAAAACAAACAAAAAAAGAGCCAGGGAATGAGTAGGCATGCTTCTTTGAAATGCTCTCTTTCAGACATGAAGTGGCTATTGCCTTCATGAGTTCCAATGGCTGTTATTACCTATACAGTATTGGTCCAATCAATACCCCATCATGGACTATGGCAGAAGACTACAATAAAAAAAAAAAGCATCATGATAAAAAATAGACAAGTTGTAAAGGGGAGTCAGTGAAAATGGGGACAGGGAGAGAGAATAAATGAAGGTAATGAGAGAGGGGAAAAAGATTAGTGGACATTTTGTGAGTATCTAGTTGTCAAATCTTCTATATAAAAGTAATATTTTTCAGAATCAAAATAAAATGAAATTCCTTCCCTGACCTTTAAGGATTTAATTTACAGTCTATCAAAAAGAAATAACATATCCTGAGAATTTTTGTTGTTCCAGAGCAAAACAGCTTATGGTTGAGGACTAAAATAAGTAAATAATTAGTAGGATATGATTTTAAGAAAAAGGAAAAAGTCACTCTATCTAGGGATCATCAGAAGTGGCTTTGGGACAAACCTAAGAACTGAGCTTGCCTGACTGTTAACAAATTAATGAATCATTGCAGCAATGAGACCACAGTATTGTAAGGCACAGAAAATATTGAACAAAACCAAGAAGGTCAGATTGATCCTGGCCATGTTCATGGGACAGAGAGCAGATACACAGGGCTAAGGCAGCCCATGAATTTGGACTTCAAAGAAGTGACTAGATTCTGGTGAGAATCAGATAAGTGATTATCACTAGGAAAGCTATATGCATACACCTTATGAATCAGATAGAGCATGGTGTGCTCAGAGGTCATGGGTAAAGGCTCTTGTACCCTTAAAGTAATTACAGAATCCCAACAAGTTCATCAACCATCCCCCCTCCCCCTCCATACACACACACTTTATACTACATAAAGCAAAAGACTGTCCTACATAGTCTACCTAATGTTCCATAAAAATGACCATTAGGAATGACAAGACAAATTTAGCCATAGCACTGTGTAGCCTTTACTCCCTGTGTGACTACTAAGATAGCGAGTCCTCATTTCCAAAGAGCAGTGCTCTAATTAAAGACTTGTCTTGATTACCTTAGCCACTATCCTCACTATCCTTATATTTCATTTCTGTCAAGAGAATTAAAGTGAAAGTATGTTGTTTGGTCAATGAGCCTTGCAGAGGGTATGAATGAACAATCAGAGTTGTCCATTTTGTTAAACTTAATATAGTATACCTGTGTTGAGCTTAAAATTAAATGAAAGTTTTTAGAAAAAGAACTGCTTTTTACCAAACCGTAGTTTTCATTACCTGTTTTGTTTGTTAATATAACCTTATCTTCCCTAAGGAAAAAAAAAAAAACAGAAAAGACAACTTTCAAGAATTAAATAGGCTTTATATTCAAGGTAAGAAGAATTTCAACAGTTCCTGTCCCTAATAAAGGACAACTCCCAAAGTCAAAGATTGGCATCACATGTATTTAAATCTATGAATGCTATACTCAAATTAATTATGAAATGCGATTCCTTATGTACTGACAAAAGAACTCACCTGCAAAGCATTGTTGTTGTTCTTCTTGTTTTTGAGATTTAGCTACACTTAACAAATTTACTTACACTGGCTTCCAAATGAATATTTTACTTTTCTAAAAGAGAATTCAGAGAGGGGAAGACTAAGGCTCTTACTGGTGACTACACAAATTTTGGATAAAGCACCTTCTGGTTTTCCAACAAGCATCTTTCAGTGACTTCCAGTTATGTCAAATTGTCCAGGACCATGCCACACAAAATGCCCCCACTTGAACAGCCTTCTAGGAAATAAAGTTTTTAATTATGTGTGTTATAATCTCAAAAGTAAGGAAGGAGATGGATTATCTAGGTCAACTCACAAAACTTCTGGCAGCATCAAATTAGAGCTAAGACTACGAAGTGAATCGGGTACAACCCCAATATTTGAATGCCATACTAGATCCACCTTCAGGGTTTTCACAAAGCAGTCATCCTGTGTCCTTCAGCTACATGATTGTCTGACGGACTTCTTGGAGAATAGCCCAAGTGCAGCTTGGGTCCTTTCAAAAGGAAAGGTTTGTGTTTGAGATTACTATGCCCACAAGGGCAAGTATAAGCTGTGAAGATTGCACACACTCGAAAAAATAATGAACATATTGTAAGTGGCGATTGACTGATGGAATTTGGGGAAATGTGAAAAAGGAAGTTCCAGATATGTTATAACATCTTTACTTTCCCAGCTGTTTTCTTCTTTTGCCAGGAAGGAAGTGCTCATAACTTAAAAACTATCAAATTCCTGGAAGTTGTTACACCTCAGTAGCCAAATACATACTGGATGTTCAAATAATACTTGTTGGCTAACCCATTGCCTGTTTTCTACCCTTATCAAAGGGTGCACAGAGGCTGTTATAGAAGGAGCATTCTTCATCCGCTTACATGAAACAGAGGCACCCATTCATTCAGCATCCACACCATGGAAATAAAAGCTCGTTAAGGAGCCGGAAGGAAGTGATGGCTTTGATTTCTGACCCAAAGGGCTCACACTGTCTTTAATACAACCTGTGAGATGTCTTGTGTTACTTTTACGCAATGTTAATTAATCATAGGTATATGGTAAAGGCATATGGTGTCTAAACCCTTTGGCCACCAGGCAAATTATCACTACTATGAAATGAATTCACGACCATTTTGATGTTTAATATCATTTTGTAACTGCATAGGTTAGCACACGAATCAGGTTGAAATAGGGGTTAAGGGCTATGAGTCAATGGATCATTTGACTGAGTCCTTGGATTGATGCTGAAGATGCACAGGTATCAGGCTGTGTTTGTGGCAATGTATGGATCCTTTAGGAAAGCAAATGCATGCAGGGAGAAAATGCTGGGTGGTAATGTAAGATTATGATGTAACTTGTCAGATTAATAGATAATAAACCTTTTCTTTTGCCCAGAATAGCAATAAATTGTATCTTTGCTAAAGTGGAAACAAGGACCAAATACATATCCTGTTTGTAATTTCAGCTCTGAGAAGCTGGTAAGACGATCACAGCACTTTGAAGATTAGAGTATGTTCTGTCTAGTAGCAATGATCTATGAAGAATTCATGAGAACCATAGAAGGAAATTGTTTGTTTTAAAACTATTGTTTTTCTTTTCTTTTTAAACATTAGGTCATGGAACAAAGGGAGTGTTTGAACTTCTGTCCGGATGGCGGAGAACCAAAGAGAATTTACCCTTCAAAGACAGGGTGGCAGATGCCTATTCTGATGTGATGGTGACCTACACCATGACCAGCTCATTGTATTTTATCACCTTTGGGATGGGTGCCAGCCCATTCACAAACATAGAGGCAGTGAAGGTCTTCTGTCAGAACATGTGCGTCTCGATTCTGTTGAACTATTTCTACATTTTCTCTTTCTTTGGTTCCTGTCTGGTCTTTGCTGGCCAATTAGAGCAAAATCGCTACCACAGCATCTTTTGCTGTAAAATCCCTTCTGCAGAATACCTGGACCGCAAGCCTGTGTGGTTTCAGACGGTGATGAGTGATGGACACCAACAGACATCCCATCACGAGACAAACCCCTACCAGCACCATTTCATTCAGCACTTCCTCCGTGAGCATTACAATGAGTGGATTACCAACATCTATGTGAAGCCATTTGCGGTCATCCTCTATCTCATTTACGCCTCGTTCTCCTTCATGGGGTGCCTGCAGATCAGTGACGGAGCCAGCATAATCAATCTACTAGCCAGCGACTCCCCAAGTGTTTCCTATGCCATGACTCAGCAAAAATATTTCAGCAACTACAGCCCCGTGATAGGATTCTACATCTATGAACCCCTTGAGTACTGGAACAGCAGCGTCCAAGAGGACCTAAGGAGACTCTGCAGTGGGTTCACCGCAGTGTCCTGGGTGGAGCAGTACTACCAGTTTCTGAAGGTCAGCAACATCAGTGCCAATAATAAGACTGACTTCATCAGCGTCCTACAGAGCTCATTTTTAAAAAAGCCAGAATTCCAACACTTTCGAAATGATATCATCTTCTCCAAGGCAGGAGATGAAAACAGCATCATTGCATCTCGCTTGTATCTGGTAGCTAGGACTAACAGGGACAAGCAGAAGGAAGTCATCGAAGTCTTAGAGAAGCTGAGGCCCCTGTCTCTCTCCAAGAGCATCCGATTCATCGTGTTCAACCCCTCCTTTGTCTTCATGGACCATTACAGCTTGTCTGTCACCGTGCCTGTTCTAATTGCAGGCTTCGGTGTTCTCCTGGTGTTAATCCTGACTTTTTTCCTGGTGATCCATCCTCTGGGAAACTTCTGGCTAATTCTTAGCGTCACCTCAATTGAGCTGGGTGTTCTGGGCTTAATGACGTTATGGAACGTCGACCTGGATTGCATTTCTCTCCTGTGCCTTATCTACACTCTAAATTTTGCCATTGACCACTGTGCACCACTGCTTTACACGTTTGTGTTAGCGGCTGAGCACACCCGAACACAATGTATAAAAAGCTCCCTACAAGAGCATGGGACAGCCATTTTGCAAAATATTACTTCTTTTCTTATTGGGTTGGTTCCCCTCCTATTTGTGCCTTCGAACCTGACCTTCACACTGTTCAAATGCTTGCTGCTCACCGGGGGTTGCACACTTCTGCACTGTTTTGTTATTTTACCTGTGTTCCTAACCTTTTTCCCTCCTTCCAAAAAGCACCACAAGAAAAAGAAACGTGCCAAACGAAAGGAGAGGGAGGAAATTGAATGCATAGAGATTCAAGAGAACCCTGATCACGTCACTACAGTCTGAGGGGTGGAGACCGGTGTATTATTTTTTTTCTTTTTCCAGTATTGCACAATGATGCAGGGCGAGAAAGCTCACACCTCAGCTGCTTGGGCTGGCCAGGGGTAGCGAGGCAAGCCAGATGAAGAGGGCATTACTCATGGCACCTCAAAGTGTCTGCTTCTTGTGGGGGGGAAGGAAGGAAGCAAAAGAGGAGAAAGTTCTTTGCAGCCTTTTTCTCCATGAGAGATAAATTCCTGGACATGATCTTAGAGCTCTTCCAAGGAGTGGATGAAATCACTGAAGTGTTAAAACAGAAGGCAAAAAGATCCAACCTCTTCAGAAGAAATGCTTAGGAGAAATGGAGAAGAAAGGAAAGATGGCCTCCAACTAGGGAAAAGGACATAGGAAATGTCAAAATTGCCATGTCAAAAATTTTTCTGTTTAGTTTTTTTTTAACAGGTTGGTCAAAGGAAACCTATGCACATATGAAGTATATATTTAATCCTGTCTAAACCAAAGGACTTCCCAATCCATTTTATATGTACATATATATGTATATATGATATATATACATATACTTACATTCACCTTTAGTGTTCATTAGTGTTTTGTGAAGGAACGTGCCCAATTTGCAGGTAGGCTGGCCTTTCTCTAGAAAGTCAAGTCACCTTTAGACAAATATATAAACCTTATTAGGGGTGATTTAAAAGATATAAACTCATCAATGGCCATTTAAACACAACTCAACTGTCTAGACAGGAAGAATGATATGCAACTGTTTTATGACAAAATAAACAGAAATTTTAATCCATTAAATTCTACATACCATGTTGTTAGTGATAGAGACTCTAACTTTGGATGGCCCAGCAAAAATATGCATTTGATTCAATTATCATACAATGTTTCAAATCTCATTAGAGCTAATAGCTGAGATGGCTTATCACTGGTCTTTAATATTTCTTTGTGTTTGAAAGGTTGACATGGCTTTCAGAGTGCCTGCCCACTTGCAAATGAGCATTTACACATCACATAGTGTCCATACGTCTGTGTGTAAGGATACACAAGTGTGTGTGTTTGTGTGTGAGAGAGAGAGAGGGAGAAACAGAGA
This sequence comes from Dipus sagitta, assembly GCA_036346955.1. Classification (NCBI taxonomy): domain Eukaryota; kingdom Metazoa; phylum Chordata; class Mammalia; order Rodentia; family Dipodidae; genus Dipus; species Dipus sagitta. The sequence goes on along the minus strand of CM070779.1, from coordinate 122,672,842 downwards.
AAGGGAGCATTCCATGGTCATACAATTCTTATTTGAGATGGTGAAAATATATTGTTGTGGAATATAGCAATGGATACAGAGAAAGGAAATATCATCACTGGGAAACTTGTAGAGTGAAGTGATTCATCACCATGCTCATCCATCATACACCATCAACTGGATCTTAGTGTAAGGAAAGTATTCCAATACTAGAAACTCCTGTGTGTTACTTGCATTCATATTTGGAACATTGTACCAGGCCATGAGTACTGTAGTTGTGGTCAAAGTGACTACTGCAATACCCTTTTGTAGTTTCTTGTGATATCAGTCTAGAAAGTAATGTCCTAGGGTGACCATAGCTCTCTAGAGACGGCATACTGACTTTCACTGCTGCTGAATTCTTTCTCAAAAAGAAAAAGAAAAATAGACTGAGATCAATGTTTCCATTGAGTTAAAGTTTAACACTGATCCCTGAAGATAAGACTCAGCTTGTTGGTACTTACCTGGATGAATGCTATTTTCTTTTGGAGAAAATGACTAGAAATGCCTTTTCATATGAAGTAGTAACATAATTTACTTCCAGGTAGGATGGAACAAATATCCCATGATTATAAAATCCACTAGTAAGCTATGTTACCTGAAGAGAGCTGCTGTGTTACACCAGCTCTGCTTGTGTGTTTTGACTGAATTAATAACGTTAGTATTGTACCTAATAACACAAAACAAAACTCTTGAACTCAAAACAACAACTTCAAAAATGAGGTGCAAACAATTCCATTCTTATTGGTGATTTGTAGAAATGAAATTGTTATATTAAGGACACAAGAAAAAGCTGTACTTTTACAAAGAGTTTACCAGACTCTATGAAAAGAGAAAGGGGAACAGATCCTCAAATTAAAATCATCCGAATGAAATTTCATTATATCGAATGGAGTTTGTTTTGTCCTACCTCAAGGTCATTGTCGTTTGATGTCTTCCCCATTGTGTTCATCGGAGGAACAATAACTATAGAACTAAGTATGGAAAATAACTGCCGATAACCATAGTTATTGTTTTCACTGCATTTGTAAAGTCACACCACAGAAAACTCTCACCTTTTACCTCATGAACTTCTGTGCCAGGATGAACTAGCATTCAGACTACTAGGTCTCCAGAGCATGGTCTCATATTTGAAGTTGAAGTTTCTGAGCAGTCTTTGGTTTTGGTTTTGTATTTGGAGTTGAAGGAAAATATTCCTCTTTGACAGATTACCTACCATTTGTAAAGACTATTGGTGTTTGTGTGGGTTTTTTTTTTTTTTTTTTTTGCATCTGTTTGAAAGAGATGAGCATGGAGTCAGCTGAGACACTGCACTGCCATTTCACTTCTGTCCATACTGTGCCATATTCCATTATTTAACTTATTTTTTTTTTTTTGAAGCTCGCCTATTTGAATTGGTTGGGTTTCCCCCCACCTTTATTTCCATTAACCATCCCAGGTACAAAGAAGACTGGCAAATGAATTCACAAAGAACAACTCAAGCATGCCAGTTGTCAGATGCATAGGAGGACTGTGGCCTATTGTGTCAAATGACAGGACAGTTCTGAGATCATGTCTCCACTTCAAGGGTCTGTATTTGGAAGGGGAAAGACTGTTGTTGTTGTTGTTGTTGTTGTTTTTTAGGTTATATGTCTACGGATCAAAGCATAAAAGACAAATATGAATTTCTCATTGTTTGACTGACTAGAGAGGTGGCATTTTGGAAGAGTATTATCTTTTCCAGAACACCATGGTACTCTCTAGAGAACTGTAGCAATAATTTACTGAAAAGGAACTCCATCTTCTGGCAGAGGTGATATTCCACCTAAAATGCCTTGACTTAGTCTTAGAAAGTCATTTAAGCACAGAAGAATTTAACTGAACATCATCCAAACCTCCCAACCTCACTGTGAAGCAGATATTTCTAAGAATTCCTTAACTGAGTACCAAGATGTACCCTGAAATATGAGATCATGATTTGCAGGTCACCCCCAACCTCCCTTTTCTAGAAGCTTGTACACACTTCTCTAGTTTGTCAGGTTTAATCTCGCCTTGTCCATTCATGAGGTACTAATGGTATTCAATTAGGAGCTTGGCTGTTACCAGTAGATGGGACTAGGAGAAAAAGATCCTGTAGGAAAAATATCACATTTGTGAACTATTTTATTGAATTAAAGGTGTTTCCTCTTTAAGCTGAGAAAATTTAAAAGTGCACAAGCCACAACATTTCTGTATTTAAACTGGAATGAGAGTTTGTTTCCTCCATAAGAATGTATGTTGAAATAAGAAAGTGCTATATAGCTCTACTCTCTATGCCATTAAGCTTCAAAGAGGTACTCACCTGAATTATTGGACAATATTTGGCTGAAAGTTAGATTTTTTAATAACCACTATAATTAAAGTTGATCAGAGGCTAATGTATGCAATGGTTAACTTTTTGTGAAAGGTGTGTTTAGGTATCATCCCATGAATTCATATAGTGACCATGAACCTCCTTGAAGGTTGTGCATGAATATTCTCTGGCAGAATTATTCTCCTCTGTGGTTGTTATCATGTGAGACTGCCTCTCTTCCATTTGATTCCCACTGGTTTCCAGAAAAAGAAGCTCACAGGTTCTAAGTTGTGAAAGGAAGAGTTATGACAAGCTCCTACGATGCTATCATAGCCATTCTTGTATGTCAAGCTTGAGTGTAAGAGCTATGTCCATTCTGTAATTATTCATTGCACTTTGCCATAACAAGCTAACCCCTCTAGACCTGTGGTTAGAGCTAGGGATCAACTATTACAGCTCAGAATTACATGTATTTTTATAAGTTGACTGTAAATATTGTCATTACAGTCAGATATTTTTATGGCCAACTAGTTATAAATGCATGGCATTATGCATGCATTGTTACTAATAGTACATAGATTAATAAAGACACTATTTTCAGGGTTATTGTACTAAAAATTCTCATATCCTTTATCATAAATGCCTTGTGGGTTTTGGTCTCAAAGGCCGAAATTCCACGGAAAGTTTCATGCTGAGGAAAACAAAATGAAACTTGCCTCACCAGGATGTTAACAGCAGACACCTACTCTAGACTATCCACTGGGAAATTCCAGAGGCTGAGTCTGGCTCCCAGACTAAGATCCAGGCATATTCTGCATTAGCCAGTAATGAAACATAATTTCATGCCCTGGGTTTGCTACTATCACAGTGAATAATGAACCACAAGATAAAATGCCCTTATACTGGAAAATATATATATATATATATATATATATATATATACACACACACACACACACACACACACACACACACTAAGGATGGGATAATCTATTATTTCAATATATTTTGTTGGCATTTTCACATAGAGCTGATAATTCTTTTCATTTTCTTCAAATAAATTTTAGAAAGACTTTCATTCTTTTTAAAAACAAAATAAAATCCTTGCTCTGTTATCAAAAAAAAGTAAGAGAATTTTTATGACATTGAATCAAAATATCTATGTCTGAATTAGTAGCCCCTGAAATTTCCACATCTTGAATCTAATCACTGTGGCACAGGCCCTTATGCCAATTCTCTTAAGTGATGATCTGCAGATAAAGTGTGTAGGGTAAAAAGTACACTGTTTTTAATTGATTTGCCTTCAAAATGACTGCAGTGATATTGGACAAAATGAAAGCTGCACTATCAAAAAAATGAGACAAAACCTTTTTGCATGAGGTTCAGCATGGGAAGGACCATGTATAGTAAGAGTAGATTACTCCATTTTCCACATTAAAAGATCACCATGCATCTAGCATCAGATTTTCGTGAGGATGACAAGAGATGGTCTTGTGTGTTTGAAGTGTTTTGCAGGATTATTGGATGGCATTTGGATGAGACTGGAAGAACCCTGAAGGACGAACAAGCCCACACCTTTCTAGGACACCTACCTGCATGTGGGGATGAGGAAAAGTAAAATCATTTGATATATTTTATGACTCTAGAATATAGCACAGAGAATCAGATGGTACCTAAAGACTGTAGGTGCTGAACTGATAGCAAACTGGGTCATATTGCAAACATATCCCACTTGAAGACTGCACTCTTTATCTGTCAGATTCAAACTCTGAATCTCTTCTGGCAGATGTTCCTGGAGTGGCAAGCATGGCCAGAGCCAGGGGCCCTTTTGTGAGTGAAAGAAAAGCCAAAGAGACTCTTTGAAAAGAATCCTCTTTGCAAAGTGGTCAGGAAAGAATTCACTTTCAGGATGACATAATAAATTATCATTTTAATCAGTTATTTAATGGAGACCTCACTCTGTTGCTGATAGAAAAGTGACTCGCTTTTTTTGTGAAACAGAAAATAATTTAAAGAGAACAATCTATGGAATCAAGTAGATGTTTACCACTCAGATGGCTAATCTATGGATTATATTTAGGCTTCTCTGCCTCATCAACAATGTCAAAATAAAATGAATTTAAACTCTACAATGGAAACTTATAACAGACATTTTTAATAGACTAAAATATTTGTAAGTAAAGTTACTGCTAATTTTACACTTTTATAAACTGTAGGAAGCCGGTCCCTACAATTGTACCCAGTTAATCTACCATGAAGAAACATCTCATAGGTCATAATCTTAAAAGTAATAAGGAAATGTGAGGCTCACAGGAGTGGGATGGTCTTACAGCTCTGGTTGATTGCTGTTCCATGTCATGTTCTGCTCTTCCTCGCCGAGGGTGGTATAAGTCCTTTTCCACTGTGTTCTCACTTCCCACCCAGCTAGAAGTATGGCCCGATATGATTTCCTTCCCCTCTGTTTTTACAGTTATTAGAGTAACTCCATTATCTGCAGGGCTCTGTCAAACCAGTGGAGAAATAAGAACTTCAATATTTTGGAAGATTTCATGGAAGAATTCTCTGAAAATTCTTAGGAAAGACCACCATGAGTAAAAGATAAGTGGAGTTTACTACAAATATGTCACTTTCTAGTCCCAAATAGATATAACGTGGATTATTGGTAGAGGTGCTCTGTAGTATTTTGTGAGGAACACTTCAGTTATCTAAATGTAAGACGGTCAGTAGAATCTCCCTTAGAAACTGAAAGAATTTTCATCACTGTAGTCCATGGATTTGCTGGTTGTTTCTAGCCATATCGAGAGAGCTGAGCCAGGAAAACAGACTTTATCTTACATTTCCTAATACAATCTACAACAACAATCTTGATGTGGAACCAGAAACTCCAGCATCTTTTCTTCTCATATCTAAAGGTTCTAGGTACTGGTAAATTAGACCTTAAGATGACCCATGCAAATATTCCAAAGTTTCAGCAGAGTTTAAGCAACAACTTTATTATATATTTTCCTATTAATTATGCATATTCTCAGCAATAGACTTTCTTGCTCTTAAGTAGGAAATCAGTCACAGCTTGCAAAGGACAGAGATCTCTAAGCTACCTCACAAGGACACTTAAAGATAAAATGGCATGCAACCTTTTGATGTAATAAAGCCACAAAGCAATATGATTCATCACCTCTCCTGATGCTCTTTTGCTAACCGTAAAGTGAACTCTTCTACAGGCATGTCTACCTGTACATTCTGGTGAGCAGAATATTCACAAACATGACACCACTCAGGGCAGCTGTTCAGTTTGCTTTTCACAGACATCCCAGAGGATGTAAATCCGTTCAGAATGAGTATAATCTGATGGTGACCTTGAGGCTGTGAGATGCATAATCAGATAATCTGCAAACAACTTCAGTAAAAAATTCAAATACATGTCTTGCCAGTGGAGGGAAAAAAAACTCAATTTGTTTGTTCAATTTTCCTAGGTAAAGATAAAAGAGACAAAGTCACTAGTATTCAGCATCTTCAATTTTCTTTTCCAATGGAAAACTATTTTCAACTAAGTCAGAACTCTGAAACTCACTTGAAATCAGTGAGAGGGAAATAAGAAAGAAATATCTCCCTCAGACAGAAGAAAATCACAGAAATGAAAGTAGAAATTGGGCATTTTATTTCCTTTCCTTTCCTAATACAAAAATTAGCTGATCTTAATCCTGGGCTATTAGGAATGCCAATTTCTGCAAAAAAAAAAAACTGAAAAGAATGATAAGTAAGAAATTATGAGGTTCCAGTGTTCTAACAATGTAAGCCTGGTGGCAAAATACCATTGCCACAAGAATATTGTTTTTTGTAATATTCTTTTAACAGATAGGCCCACCGCATTCTGCTCATGAAAATTGCTCTCGTCTACCTCTCTCGAGAGAATTCAAATAAACTAATAACCCACTTAAGTTCTGTTTCATGACTTAGTCTTAGAGCGCTTCCCTAAAGCTCCCTTAGTGAGGAAAGTTGAAGAACAACCCTTAAGAAAAATCTTGTTATCAGGAAATGTTACCTAAATTAAATTTCAATCTGAAAATATCTTCTCCAAAATAGGGGATTGCCTGAGTAACCATTTTATATAGTGCTAACATGGGAGAAAAAAGTCATTCCAAAATATTTAATCTGCTTGATTTTGGCCCAATATTAAAATTTGTATCATCCTCATTCATAGAAAAAAAAAAGATAAATCAGGTTTTAGTAACTATCACAGAAATAAATAAATGTTCTTTTCTATAGATTTTTCATGTGTAAGTAGACAGTTACTAAGTGAATCTCATGCCTCGATGAATGGAAATTATGCTCCAAATATCTCGTTGTTTCATTATTATTTCTTATTTTTGGACACATTGATATGTAATCATTTTGGCGATATATCTCATGATTGTTTTGCTTAAGAAATCCATTCTCCATAAAAGTCTTCAGAAAAATAACAAAAACTTTCACTACTTGGGGAAAAGTGTCATCAAACTTATATTTCCTACAGTGTCACTAGGTAGTTGTTTATAGAATTCCAGGCTACCTTGACCTTATATTTCAACAAAAAAAAAAATCTAGTTCCATAAGGAACAATTAATATGTTTAAGTGGTGATAAATTATACAAGAAATTTTTACTCTGTAACTCGAGGGCAGTTGTTTCTAGTAGTTTTTTCTTGATCACAAACCCAAATGCTATGAAAGCAAGGTCATTCTCAGAACACTTGTACTGCCCTTCATTTCTTACTGTTAATATTAAATGTCCTGCTAAGCATTACAATATATAACTTACTCATCTAACATCAGTGAGATCTTTAGGCTTCCTGTCTTTTAGAAAAAGGTTCTTGTAGGCCAAAAACTAAATTCCCCAAACATAAGACATGACTACAGAATGTGACATAACTTAAATCTTTTACTGAAACACAAATTCAAAAAATGATGGGGGTTTTTTCTTTGGGGAGGTTTGGCTTCTTGTTTTTTGTTACCTTATTTGGCTTTGTTTTAGTGCATTCTTTTTAAAAATATTTTATTTTGTATGTATGCATTTATTTATGAGAGGGAGAAAGAATAGTTGCACCAGGATCTCTAGCCATGCACTGAAAATTGACTCCAGATGCGGGCATCACCTTGTACCTTTGGCTTCACCTGGGCACTAGGGAATCGAACCTGGGTCTTTAGGTTTTGCAAGCAAGACCATTAAACCACTTAGCAATCTTTCCAGCCTTTATTTGTTTATTTTGAGATATGGTCTTATGATATAGCCCCAGCCATTCTGGAACATACTGTGTAGACCAAGCCAACCTAGAACACACAATCCTCCTGCCTCCACATTCTGCCTCCCACCTCCCCAGTGTGGGATTCCAAGTGCACCACTGCACATGGCCTTTTTATTCTTTAAGTTTTTAAGAATACACTCATTAAAAATACCGTGATAACATTATGTCAGTTATCCCTGCATGGCTAAGATAGCCACAGTTATGAGACAATTAAAATGACCTGGCACTTTAACAAGATATTTTTATAAATCTCTAAACACATAAATATCTGCAACATGTGAATTAGTAGTTCATTACTGAAATACCCTCAACCATTGTATTAATTTCAAATCTAAAGCAACATACACTTGGCTCAAATAAATTATACCTAAGGTCTAGTACATTATGTTGCTTACTTACAGTAATACAATATTTGCAACTATGGTATCTAAAATTTACTACATTGTACTATATGACTGAAGTAACATCAAGTCCCAAAGTGTTTCAACAGCCATGTTTCTCTCCATGAGAGGATTATAAACATGACTAGGACAGTGGCTGTTGAGGAGGACTTAAACAATATAATCTGTATGCTTCCCACAGAACAGCTTCATGTTGGAGTAATATCATTCCTCCTGAGCTACCAGCAACCACTTCTGAATCATTAAAATTAAGAAACCTGCATTTGTGAATAACTAATATGCTGTATTCTGATGGATAATAATATGGAGACATTGTACATAGATAGCCAACATTCGTAGAAGAGCATTGAAATCTAGTTGTAGTGAAACAATTTGATAGCAGGCAGGTCACACCCAAAGCTCTATCATGGCAGCTGTCACCATCATCAACACCATCTGCACAAGTAGGGAAATATGGCTGAGTTGCTAGCATCTCATTTTGAAGAGTTTTCCATGATTTAAAAAAAAACAACTAGGTAGCCGGGCGTGGTGGCGCACGCCTTTAATCCCAGCACTCGGAAGGCAGAGGTAGGAAGATTGCCATGAGTTCGAGGCCACCCTGAAACTACATGGTGAATTCTAGGTCAACCTGAGCTAGAGCGAGACCCTACCTTGAAAATAAATAAATAATAAATAAATAAATAAACTAGGACACCCTTGTTTCTTTGATAAAAATATCTAAATTTATCCATTTGCCATTTTCTTGTCTGGATTTAATATTTTATTCGTTAACTTATTTTTTTTGCTTAGATATGTTGAATGTTGACACTTGTGATTTCCTTTCTGATGCCAGTTATAATGTGTGTCTCCTTTGGATAAGAATAAGTTAGAATAAAATTTAGCAAACCCAAATGGACAGGTGAACATATTTGCAAGCACAAAGGTTTAGGAAGAGAATTTCTCATTGCTATTTTGTGCGTATAGAGTCAAAACTCCCCACATATTTTAATAACGGGAGCTGTCACAGCACTGGGCTTCCCACTTAGCAGATACTCAAGAATCATCTATTCAATAACAAATGTTAATAGCAGAAAAAAAAACCTAAAAGGAAAATAAAGAATTCTCCAGAAATCCAGCATATGACCTAATGTGAAAAGTGAATTATCTAACAATCTCAGCCAATAAGGGGCATATTTGGAAGTTTTTATCACTTCATTTTCTGGAATTCTCATTAACAGTCAATTACACAAGAATGTGGCCCCATATGAAGGAAAACTTTCAGATTTGTCCAGACTGTCTTTTCTGAAGAAAAATGCTAGAGCTTAAAGCTTTACACATTTTGATAATTAAATGAAAGATAATATATGGTTTGACATTTAAAAACAGAACAAAACGGCATGATATATTGAATGTGTGTGCATATATATGTAATCCATCAGTAAGGAATTTTTTAATAAATGCAAATTTTTGAAAAGCTACTAAATATCTGAACCAAAAAGTGGTTTTTATTTGGTTTTTGTTTATTGGTTTATTTTGGCTTTTCTTACTTTTGCAAAACTATCATTGAAAAGGATCAGAAAAATAACATATAAATCTCCAGTTGTTTTCTGGCCTCTATTACTTTAAAAAAATAAGAATTTCAGTTGTATTTTAGGATTGAGGTTTGCCATGGTGGGTTTCTGAAGGCTTCTTCAGTTACTTGAGATTCTACTTGGTTACTCGCAAACACAGGGGCATAGCATTTGTATCTGGGCAAATCTTGGGAAAAACACCCAAGTTAGGTCTCCTGGTTGAGGTGTATAGGAAACTTCTTGCCTGGATGTTCAAGGAGGCTGGGAATGGAATCATGAACTCATCCACACTGACGCTTGAGTAAGGTTCTAACATGGAGAGAGAAGAGAAGAGGATTAGCACTACAGTCAGAGAAACGTGGGTAGGAGATGCCCACCAGAAGGCCGAGGTCCAAAGTGAAGTCTATGATCACTTCACGGAGCACTTACAGGTGACAGGAATCTATGTGAGTAACTTTATTAATGATTACCAGGATTAGGGGAAGGGCAGCTGGTTGGTAGTTGAAATGTCTTCATGCAGAAAAAGTTCTTTCTGAGATATATTACTAGGCTTAAAGCTATGTCCATGCACAATTTCTGTACTTTCTGTTAAGATCAGGAATTCAAAAGCCCAACAACACCGCATAAATTTAAAACTCATTTAGTACACAGTGAGGGCAAAAGAGCCAGATTATGGTGTTTGATTCTCCTGATAGTGACTACCCATCTGTATTTCTTCACCAAAGCCAGATACTACAGTGGAGAGAAATAAAGGGTAATACCTGAAGTCAACCTCTGGCCTCTACATACATGCACACATACATATACACATATGTGCCCTCACACATACACACCATATACACACGCCCACATACACATGCATACCCAAAACAAACAGCTTGCATGATGGACATCGTTAAAGTACAATACATAAAAGATGAGTCAAAGAAGAAGAGAGGAAAAAAATTAGTGTATCTGACCTTCAACAAGATTGCTAGATGCTCAGGTATATGATATTTACCTAATGCACATATTATAGCCAGAAAATCTATAGTAACATCTAGATTAATTCACAATTGTCAGTGTCAACTTAATTAGCAAATAATTCTTAAAATTTGTTTGTATTTCAGGGAATTTAGCATGTATGGTGGTTCATGCTTTGAGTCAAGATCATGATTCCTCTCAAGATTAGAGATTTGGTCATGCATCATGCTCTCTGAGAGTTTCCTGTAACAGATATTACTGTTTTTAAACATCAGCCTTGGTAAATGTACATAAAACGTAATTTTCACAGCATATTCTTATGCAAACCAGTCACATAATTCAGTAGATGGTCTGACTTTGCTTAATGCACAGTTTTCTGTATGGAATAAATGGGCTGTTGAACATTTCCCATTTATAAATATGTGCTTCTCAACATTAGCACCTAAATGTGCAGAGATGGTCATTTACAAGGATTCGTTGTATTCTTCTCAATAAATAACGACGCTATGTGAGGGAAGGGTGTGCAGGTGGCAGGCTAGGATGATTGAGGGCTGCTGGATCTTGGAGGCACGGTGCCAAACGGTGTGGTGACAGCAGCTTCACACCCAACTCCCCTGTGAGTCATCAGGTAGCTTATTGCAGAAATTGCACCGTTATCCGTGAGCTCATTTATTCACCAAATCCTTGATTCCAAAAAGCTTCTGGGGGCCTGGAGAGATGGCCAGTGGTTAAGGCACTTGTGTACAAAACCTAACAACCCAGGTTTGATTCCCCAGTACCTACATAAAGCCAGATGCAGAAAATGGTACATGGATCTGGAGTTTGTTTGTAGCAGCCAGAGGACCTGGTGTCCCCATTCTCATTCTCTCTCTCTTTCTCTCTCTCTCTCTCCCCTTGCAAAATAAATAATTCTAAAAGAAAAGGAAGAAAGCATTTGGGGGCTGGAGAGATTGCTTAGTGGTTACAGCGCTTGCCTGCAAATCCCAAAGACCCACGTTGGATTACCCAGTACCCACATAAGGCAGATGCACATGGTAGCACATGCATCTGGAGTTAGTTTGCAGGGGCTGGAGGCCCTGGCATGCCCATTCTCCCTCCCAAAACCCCTTGTTTCTCAAATAAATAAATAATGTATTTTTTAAAAAGCATTTCAAATACCCTCTAAGTGCCAGGCATTAAGAAGGAATGCAGAGAGAAAACTAAGGCGGCAGTCACCACCCATCCAGCAATTTTGAGTAGCAAACCAGTCAGCGAGCGAGCTAGCAGTCTACAGCTGTTAAGAACAGCAAAGGGCATCCTTGTTATGCAGCAGAGAATTTTCAGACCTGAGCAGGGACCAGAATCTCCTGGCCACTTGCCAGGTGCGCCTGCCTGACCCCCACCTCCACCGCTTCCACTCAGACCACAGGTGGTCTTAGGTGAGGCCTGCTGAGAATTTGCGTTTCTGACAAGCTCCCTATTGATGCTAAGGAGCCGGCCTGTGGAGTCAAGCTTTCCCTTTGAGTGTTACTGATTTAGAAGTTTGCAAAGAGCATCAGTAATCCAGAGAGTCGCTGGATTAAATCTCCCAGGAAAGGAAGTGGAAACCCCAAAGCTTCAGAGAGGAGCCAACCCATGTGGAGACTGAGGCGGGGCTTGCCACATCAGCCTCACGAAAACGCATCCTGACACTGTTAAACCCCTTGCTAAATTCTAACAAATCTGCCAAGAGAGTCTTCTCATGCAGACAGCCCAGGTTACATTGAACTAAGATATCATTTTTAGAGAGGTCCTGGTATAGAGGGTATGATGAGAATGTGCAATTTGGCCGATAAAATACAGGTCATGAGCTGGGTTTCAAATTAGATATACAATGCATACTTTCAGTACAGTAGATAATACTTTAACTATGCATTGCTTATCTGAAATGCAAATTTAACTGGGGATCCTATGTTTTTATGTGCTGAAGCTGGAAACTTTAAAGATGTAAGGTATGTGTCAGGTGAGAAGTCAGACCAGAAGGCAGGAGGATGAAATGATACTATTATGCTAAATACCAGTAAAGTATGCCTTTGCCTGTAGAATGGAGGAAAGGGAATGCGTAGCTAGTGTAGTTAGGCCTAGTGTAGTTAGGCGTCAGGGGTTTTGCTCTCCCAAGTCCTTCCAAGGTCCGGCGGTGGCACCTTAAGTGTCACACGGACGTCAGACATTTTTGTATTCTTCTTATGAAGGCACCATCTCTTAATTCAGTTAAATTGACTGCCAATATTAATTATCACAGACTCCACACTTTTCTTTTTTGTAATTTTTTTTGTTTATTTTTATTCATTTATTTGAGAGCAACAGACAGAGAGAGAAAGAGGCAGAGAGAGAGAGAATGGGCACACCAGGGCTTCCAGCCACTGCAAACGAACTCCAGACACGTGTGCCCCCTTGTGCATCTGGCTAATGTGGGTCCTGGGGAATCAAGCCTCGAACCGGGGTCCTTAGGCTTCACAGGCAAGCGCTTAACTGCTAAGCCATCTCTCCAGCCCCACACTTTTCTATACTTCAGATTACACAAAATTTTGACCTGCCCTTAAATGTGAAGCCACATGCATCAAATATAACCCCAAAAGGATATTGATAAATACCAACTCTAAAGGGAACATGCTAAGTTCAATCGAACCCCAGAGCATTTGAAGATTATTTTGTCCCTGCCTCATCAAAAACTATGACTAATGCTAGGCAGCTGGATATCTTTTATCTTTTCTTGTCGTATTGATGGATTTTGCTTCTCCTTGGTTTTCACAGAGAATGATAAATTTTCCCAAATATACTTGACCAACACTTCCTAAATGTATTGGATCATTATGTTGATGGAACATCTTAACAGACTCGTGGTCCATGTAGCAAACACTGGATGATGCCTTATTAGAGAAACTTGTCTCTGTTATTAGAATAAAGTTGAGTACTTGTTAAAATATAAAGGAGAGACATTAGCAGGCCAGTGTAAAAATCAGTTTCTATTTTCTAAATAAAAAGGGCTACTTTCTAGATTCACCTTAAAAGTGATTGATCACCTCACAGACAAATAGAATACTTCAGAAAAAAAATGATTTATCAGTATAAATAACTAGTTTGAGAGTCTGGGTTCCAACCAAGATAATCAGAGCTGATTTTTTTCTTCTTCCTTCCAGTAGGAATTCAAGGAGTAGAAATTAAGTAAATGGAAACTGAGTTGTTTCCATTCCAGTCAAAAACAGCAAAACATGAAGAAAAAAAAATGCCACATAGTCTGGAAGCCAATACATTAATGCTTTTTTTTAAATTTGTTTGTTTGTTTGTTTATTTATTTATTTGAGAGCGACAGAGAGAAGGAGGCAGAGAGAGAGAGAGAATGGGCGCGCCAGAGCTTCCAGCCTCTGTAAAGGAACTCCAGATGCGTGCGCCCCCCTTGTGCATCTGGCTAACGTGGGTCCTGGGGAATTGAGCCTCGAACCAGGGTCCTTAGGCTTCACAGGCAAGTGCTTAACCACTAAGCCATCTCTCTAGCCCACATTAATGCGTTTATATGAATTATTTTTCTTTTGAAAAGCATTTTGTGATTATAGCATAATTGGGAAATCTTGGTCTTCCAATACCTGGGGAAGGTCATTTTTTTTTTTTTTTTGAAAACTTGACTAATTGAGGAAGAGGGGAGAATCTGCCTACAAACAAAGAAGTGTGTATGTCGAAAATGGTTGTGATTAGATCTGGGGTCTCAACATCATAGTCATCAGTCTGTTTGACCAGAGATATCTTTTAAAGCCACCATCTAAAGAAAGCAATGGCTGAAAAACTTGGTTATTCATAAAAAATATACCATGTCTCCAAAAGTCAACTTGGTCATAGTAATACAATAAAGTGCTGTTTAAACACATACACAAAATTCCTCTAAAGTTAAAAAGCTCTTGGCAAATGTCCCAGTAGTTTTGTTGTTGTTGTTATTTTTAATGCATTATGATTAAATGCAGCACTAGGTATTTTGTTTGTTTTGTTTTATTTTGTTTCAGTTCTAGGAAGTCACAGCCAAAATTTAGCAATGAGAAAAATTATTGATAGAAAGAAATTTTTATCATTTGGGAATAAGGTGGGCAGTTACCTAAGAATAGGAAAGTAAAATGACATGATAAGTTACCATTCATTTACTAAAATATCCAGCAAACATTCATGAAGTTCATATAATGTTCCAAATTCTACACAGAAGACAAAACAATGTTTAAATTGTTTAGAATAGATTAATGTCCTATTTTTTAAAGTAGAAAACACAAGTACCTCATTTCCTTTAACATTTATCTGCTATAAGACATTGTTAATACCAGAGCCATCATATGCCTACTTTTAACCTAATATAAAAAAATTGTTCAAAATTCTCAGTTAATATTTGTTTTCCATAATGAATGCAAGTTATCAATGAATTCTAGGTATTTAAACAAAATGGGGAAGTTAAAATAAAGAGTGTCCTGTCAATCAATTACCATATTAACCATATAAAATAGATAAAACAGGGTACAAATGTTTCTCTTTAATCTACAAAACAAGTTAGTGACAATAAGTATAAAACAAGATGATTTTAAAAGTTATTATTTGTCCCAAAGGAATACTGGAAAATAGGCAAGAATTGAGCAGGGCACACAAATAATAAAATCACAAGAAAAGTAACTATCACATGAAAATACATCAGCAAAGAATCATCTCTTTGCCGGGCGTGGTGGCGCACGCCTTTAATCTTAGCACTTGGGAGGCAGAGGTAGGAGGATTGCCATGAGTTCAAGGCCACCCTGAGACTACATAGTGAATTCCAGGTAAACCTGGGCTAGAGTGAGACCCTACCTCAAAACAAACAAACAAACAAAAAAGAATCATCTCTTCATGTATCAAGAAGGATGGCTTACAGAAAGAAAAAGGTATGACAAATTTAGGAAAGCAGAATTCATGTAGAGAAAGGAAAAAGCAATCTTTCTGCTTCTTCTTTTTTCTCTCTCTCTCTTTCTGCTTCTTAACAAGTATGAAATTGACCCCTGAGTGGGTCACAAGAGCTCAGACATTTGACTAAGGCTGATGGGTGCTCACTGGGGTGACAGCTGGAGGGGTACCTAGTGGCAGTCTTTCTTATTCCAAGGAGAACACCAGCTTTCTATTTAGTTGGGCTGTACTCTCTTAAAGAACTGATAAACATATGCATAAAGTTAAATCTGACCTAAAAACCATAAAGATTTGCCCCACATTCTGTGGCATAGTAAACAGCTTGGATGAATCTCAATCAGACGGTTCAAAATGGGTTGTCTGTCTGGGATATTTCTATCGCTAATAACCTGGCCCTGTGAGGTCACGAATAATATTCTGGGAAAGTGAAGAGATGAGTTCAGAAGAAAAGATTACAAGTGGGAGCAGAAACATTGAGAGATTGGGTAGTGGCACTCAGATGAAGAAGTGCCCTAGCAGTGAAGGCCCCGCTCTCCGCCTGGTAGGAAGACTTCTACATGCATATGGATCTAATCTCTAGATTAGGGTAAACAATGATGTTAAACAATGATGTTAGTCATCATTAATACCAGAAGGGAAGGTGTCTTGTCTTCTGAGTTCAAACCTAAGGTGGTGTTTTTTTTTTTTTTTTCATATCTAAGTACTCAGAATTCCTTGATATTTTTTCGTTTGAATTTTAAATTATTTTTCGCTGCTTCTAAATTAATGTATGAATTTATGTATTTGCTTCCTTTGACTACCTTGAGCTTAGTATCAAGCCTGGCAGGGGATGGAGACAACGCAAGAACAAAGTTTCTTTCCCTAAGTTGCCCATGAACAAACAGAAGATAGGGTAGAGCTAGGAGAATTTGCATTAGGAACTTACTGGCATGAAAGAGAAACAATTCGTGAATGAAGAGCAATGTCAGAGGTCTTTAAGAAGGCACTGCTTCCATGCAGCTCCCTGCAGCCCTTAACGGGAGTGGAAGATTCATGATGGAGAGGAAGCAGAACCCAGTCACTTCCCTCACCTCCCCGGCTCCTGGCTCCTTCCTTCTCTCAGCAGTAAGCATGCGCTCTGTGACTGTCTTCTAGGTGCTGTCCCCATGGCCCGAGTAGTCTTCTTTCCCCAGGCCTTCTCTCACTTCTTTTTGATTCTCCTGAAATATTACATAAAGGGTCAGTACTAGGGAAGCCTTCCAGGAACATCTTGTAAAAGTCCAGTGAGCCTCCTCCCCTCCTTCCTGACTCCATATCCTGCTTATTTGCTCTCTGCCCCTGGGAGACTGAAAGCTCCTTGAAACCCAGCTGGTTTTGTTGTTGTTTTGTTGTTGTTGTTGTTGTTCTGTTCTTCTGTGATCCTGCTGGCTCTGCTTCTCAGATGGTGTGCTCTCAGGCATGGACCACTTCACTAATGAATTTCAATTTCTCCTCGCCTCTGAGTTCCCTGCCAGCTAATATCAACATAAATCCCAGCATTCCCTTAAAGGTTTATCAGTAGCTTCAATTTGAACAAAAGCCATAGTTCCCTTTGACAGCACAGGGAGGACTAGGCTCGTGTCTGAGCCTGTCAATGGGAGAGAAATAAACACAACTGAAATGGGGGAAGATTAACATGCTAACCACAAGTTTGAATGGGAACAGTTGCTAATCCTCCTCCTTCATAAGCCACAGGAGCAGAAGTTCAGCCCTAAGCCATTTCAGCTGGCATGTTTGACGTGTGTGCCCATAAGCACACAGAACCAGCCTGGCACATGCATGAGTGACATATGTCACCAATGCTCAGGAACATTGCCCTCTCTAAATGAATTGTCTCTCTAAATGAATAATTTACTGATATTGTACCTGCTACTTCCAAACTTACATTAGTGATTCATACATTTGTCTCAAAAAAACAGATGCTCGGAATTAGAATGCAGGTTCTCTGAACTCGTAAACTAGCCCTCTACTGACTGGATTGAGAAGAAACTGGGTGGTCTAAACCCATTGGTATAAGCACGAAGAGAGGAAATATTTTCTATACAAGTTTTGTTGTTGTATTGCTTTTATTTCTCTGATAAATTTATCACTTTCTAAATTTCCTCTTGTGTGGAACTTGTTTTAGTTTCCTTCACACTAGTAGATTTATTATTAAATTCCATTCATCCATTTCTGAGTCAGGTGGCTAGTAGAGGGGACCCACTTACTTGTCCACATTTCCCATAGCTTTCTTGTTTTATATCTTAGCATGTCCTTACTAGAATCTCTCCAAACTAACATGTACTCACATTGATGAGACAGCGTTGTATTATTTGTGTCTGAAAATGCATTGTGAATTATACTATATTGTTGTCAGCATTTCTCTAAAATGGTTGCAGTGGACAGTTTCTTGGGAGGTGTGATAGCTTTCATTTCTACTAATGTTTTCATGTCTGCCTGTTCTCAGATGAAATTACACTTACATTTTTACCCACTTGAATTTTGAAGGTGATGTAATCTGAATACATTTAATTTTCTTTTATGACAATTACTTTATTTTATCCTGCATAAGGAATTCATTTATAGAGTAAGGTAAATATCAGAAACTAAAACCAGATTTTCTTTTTGAATGAAAAATTGGGAGTGCCTGTTAGGGAAGCAAGTATGTTTTTATCTGAGCACTTTCTACTTTCCTTATCCTATAAATGAGGCATTCGTTCCGGTCTCTTCCTTGCTATATCATTTCTAGTCACCGTTTCTAGGAAATGTACAAGAGATTACATGGGCAACACTCAAGTTTAAGTGTCCATAGATAGTCTGATTCTGGTACCCTTTTTCTTACAAGCTAAATCAACTGAAATGTTTCAGAAATGCTTGTGTTTGTACTTAGGTTTGAGACATGAGATAATGGCATCCTTAAATGTGTCGCCCCCGTTCCTCAAGGTATTGGTACAGAATACTCATGATTACAAATTGTTCAAAGCCTACTGTAATGACATGAACATTGGGGTGTAGGTGTTAGAGTACCGGCTTGTTTACTTATTGGTGACCTTCAGAGTGTTCAATGTCTGAGTGTCATCTGGACTAAGTAACTCACTTCATGTGTTTTTCATTGCTGCTTCCCAGATGAAAGTAAGGAATCTGTTGACTCATTTCCCACTCTCATATTTGGATTGTGTCATTGTTACACTATACAGAAGCACCCTCTGAGTTAAAATGGCTTGGGGAGACGGTATAACATTGGGCCAGCCTTGCAATACAATGGTGAACAAAATAAAATGCAATAAAGAAATGTAGATATTACACGTGACTACTTCATGCTATCCAGGCTCTCATGCATTGTTTGATACAAAACCTCTCCTTTGACTGTGCCAAAGGCCATGATCAGGCAATCTGTGAAGCCACCTTACTCTAGGACAGATGTTTTGAGAAGTGACATTCTTAAAAAAAAAAAATGTTTTATTGAAAACTTCCAAAAGTCAGGACCAGAAGGAGTGACATGCTTGAATGACGTAGTATTCCAGAGCAGAGGTTAGCCGCCAGGTGAAAGGACCCAGCCTCACAGAATCGACATTGCCCATGGATACCTATTCTCACTAGGCTTGGGGGAGAAAATTGACAGTTTTCAGTTCACACAGGTGGCTTAATACACCAGCACACAGCACGGCTCTAGCACAGAATTGTTGGAAGAAAAGAAAAGGGGATTGTCTTGCAAGTATGTAAAGCAACACTCATGGTAAACAATATTTTTCAGGAGGGGCAATACTATGTACGTTGTGTCGAGGCTTTCTCAGCAACACCATTTTTGGACAAATGCAAAAGACTCAAAAGTTCTCTAAGCAATCCTGACCATGAGTTTTGTCATGCTTTGGCTCTGGCAGCTTAGATTCATGAGCAACCATTAGTGTTGTTATTTAAACATGCACATTGTCCCTTCACAATATGAAAAGCTATCACATACATATGTGGGTTTATAAAAACAAAGTTGATGACTATATGCTTTTTTATATTAGAAAACCATGTGAAAACAAAATTAATCTGATGAATGCTGTTAATTATTTTAACTTTTTTTATTAGGTTATAAATTGTTCATAAAAAATATTCTCTCTATAACTTACCAAGATTTATCAGCTTGTGTAACTTTTATAATCAGAAAAGTCTCATTTTCTAATTAAAGTTTTGTCAAAGAAAATGAATTGTGTGGTTCTCTCTTTCCTTGGAGGCATATTATTAAAATGTCAACAATGCTGTCCAGAATTTCTTTCCTCCTGAATGTGGTGTGCAAGTGAAATCCCATACAACCAACACACCTAGTTCAGAAGCCTTTGTAAATTCACACTACTAGGAAATAATGAAAAAAAAAAACCTCTTATGTATATCCAAATACCACTAAACACACTAAAACAAGAAGTCCATGCAATTAAGATCTGATTATATTGAAGACCTAATCATGTTTACTTAAATGTTACTCTTCCTGGGTTGGAGAGATGGGTCAGCAGTTAAGGCATTTGTCTGCAGAGTCTAACAACCCAGGTTCAATTCCCCAGTACCCACATAAATCCAGATAGACAAAGTGAAGCATGCATCTAGAGTTTGTTCACAGTGGCTAAAGGCCTTGGGGCACTCATTCTCTCTGAATGTCTCTCTTCTATCTCTCTCTGCTTGCAAATCAACATTTTTTTTTTATTTTATGAGAGAAAGAGAGAATTAACACACCAAGGCCACTGCAACTAAACTCCAGATGTGTGTGCCACCCTGTGCACAAATGCAACCTTGGGGACTTGCATCACTTTGTGTGTCTGGCTTACATGGGACCTGGAAAATCAAACATGGGTCCTTAGGCTTCACAGGCAAGCACCTTAACCGCTAAGCCATCTCCCTAGGCCCCCATTATTTTTTAACGTTGCTCTTCCTATCTACTCCTAACGTGGCAACAGTGGTTTCCGAAACAGCACCAGCCTTCCTCCAAAGCTGCCATATCACTGCCTGTGGCAAGCCTGAATTATTCTTTCCCATGTGTCCCCAAAGAAAAGTGCACACACATTACGAATTCCAAAACTCTAACTGCGAAATTCCAAAACCCAGATATACTAGAAAATATGAGTCAGAACAACAAAGGGAAAAGCTGGCACTAAATTGCACACATTACCAAAACCCTTGGCAACTTACACATGGCATCATCAGCTAGTAAGAAACACATTATGAGGGATAAGAGTCGTCATCAGCTTCACATTGCTTGGATGAACACCCAAACCAGGCACAGTTTATGGGAGGAAGGGATATGTTTCAAGCTTACAGATCCAGGAAGAAGTTCCACCAGTGCTGGAACAAGCTGCTTCCATAGATCCAAGCAGAGAGACACCATCACCTGCAAACACCAAAAGCAACAAGCACAAAACTGGTGGCAAACAGCAAGAACCCCACCAGAGCTCAGACTGTTGTGTACCCCTTTGGCCTAGAAGTCAGATCTGCCCCCAAATATATCTTAGGGCTGGACACCAGGAGCTACACCCAGTGAGAGCTCTTCCAGCCAGGTGGGTGGAGATCCAAATTGCAAGCTTTAATAAAACATCTGAGTCTATGGGGGGGACATGCATTTAAACTACCACAAGAGCTTTCTTCTCCAACAGGAGTATCTTGCCTTGTTTGTGGAAAATTAGAATGACAAACACACAGAAAGTCCCCCCCCCCCCCGAAATATGGTCTTCAAGGCCATGGGCCATTGTAATTTCATTTCTTTGATTTTGAAAGCTTACCAGTTCCCTGGGAGTTTCCTAACCTAGTTCTCTGGGAAACGTGATTGATTTTGTAAGTCAATATTGACAGCATCCACTTAGTCATTGTCACATTAGCAGGGACTAGCAAGTAATAAGAGTTGCTTCCCTTTTCTTCTGAGGAACATGATGTTCTTGATCTGGCTGGAAGAAAGTGTAGCGTGAGCTCTTTCTCCTCTTCCAGAATTTGCTGAGGTCCAGAATCCATTTTTTAAAAAATATTTTATCCATGTATTTATTTGAAAGAGAGATTGAGAGAGGCATATATATATATATATATATATATATATATATATATATATATGGAGAGAGAGAGAGAGAGAATGGGTACTCCAGGGCCTCTAGCCACTGCAAACAAATCACAGACACATGCACCACCCTGTGCATCTGGCTTTACATGGGTGCTAAGGAATCGAATCTGGGTCCTCAGGCTTTGCAGGCAAGCACTGAGCCATCTCTCCAGCTCTCCAGAATCCATTCTTTAAAGTGAATCAGTTATAAATATTTGCAGTGCAAGGAACACATGTCTCAAAATATATACAAAGCCACACGGTTAAATGTCATAACTGGCTATCATGTTGATTTCACTGTGGTGGGTAGATGGTTGGTTGGCTGGCTGGTAGTTTTTTTGTTTTTTTGGTTTTTTTTTTTTTTTTCATACAAAGTATCACTACCTTGTCCAGACTGGCTCTAACTCACCATCCTTCTGCTTCAGCCTCCTGAGTGCCGAGATCACAAGTACACAATGCCCAGCTGGGTAGATATTTTATTGAAAAATAACTGGACAAATATGCACTAGTACCCACTATACCAAAGAACTAAGCTGTCAGCCTGGGCTTGTTACTTTATGACCTCTCTGTCTTCGTAGCCTTCCGTATGCATTAAGTAGTTCACACTTCACCAACAACCTAAGCGTGAGCACTTGTTTATGTTTGCAAGAAACGCTGGGCTCACCATACCTTAATATTTGGGAATGAATGTTACATTTTGGGGAGAAAGGAGATCACTGGGAGCATGATGAGAAATAAAAATTTCAATAATTGCTATTTAGTAAAGTTGCAATTAGTTTGGTGAAACATGAATCTAGCTATAAACAGAAAAAAATAGTGATATCTAATTCATATCAAAAGGAGTTGTGAGGATCGCACGGGGAATGAATATGTAAGTGATATGTTCCTTTAGTCAGATTTCAAAAAGCATTTTAGATAACATTATCAAAATTTGACTTGCAAATTCCTTGGTTTCTGCATCTTCCCATGGTTGGAAAGCTGACAACATCACCAATGAATAGAAATGAGTTCTGCTGTGGAACGTGTCATCCACGGCCCTTGGAGTCAAACATTGGTTTTCATCTTCATTACTGATTCTGAACCACAGATGAAGGAGACGTGTAACTGCCCATAAAGCAGGCAGTGTCCTTAAACTTCACAGGAGAGGAAAATTTAAGAAAAACAAATACAAATATAAAAGTGCAGGCATCAAGGAACTCAAGTAAAGTAGGCTGAGAAACACACAGGAAACTGTACCAGAGACCT
This sequence comes from Dipus sagitta, assembly GCA_036346955.1. NCBI lineage: Eukaryota > Metazoa > Chordata > Mammalia > Rodentia > Dipodidae > Dipus > Dipus sagitta. The sequence continues at coordinate 122,650,087 of CM070779.1, read as the reverse complement.
GGGTTTGGAGGTACAGTTAAGAGAAGCATACGCACAAAAGAAAAAAGAAATAGGCTCAAAGAGCTGGAAAAAAGATATGAGAAAGCAAGCTGAGCATGTGTTTGCAACATTTATAAGAAATAAATAGGCCAGTGCTATTTGGGGTAACTTTCAGTCTAAGCACTGAGAGATGAAAATGGTTTTTATACACCATGGAAATGGTGGGGGCGGCCACTTCCAATTCTAAAAAAAAGTTCGGGACAAATTGGAAAGCTCAGTAGTGAGAGGAAAGATTGGAAGTGGTAAGATTAATACACATACAAAAATAGAGCAGTGAAACACAATAGCAATGTAAGTTGGGAGGAAAATAATAAATCTGAGCCAGAGAACCCAAAATATGTAGCACTCGTTCATTCTCTGCTGGGTTCTCATGCTGATAAGGGCTTGAAAAGGGCAACTGAATGCATATCCACAGACAACAGCTAAGTGCCCTCATCCCTGCTGCAGCAGACAGAAGGGGCGCTATTTGATAGGAAGCAGGGGCTGTGCTTTGTCACCGAAGAACCTTTTCCTTCAAGGGCTCTGTAGAAATCCAAGGAGCAGATGAATATCACACCTTTGAGCACAAGAGCTTGTCACTTCCCTGGACTCCAACCCCTCAGGCTCCCTGTGGTAGAGTTCTAAAAAAAAAATCACTGGGAAAACAAAGAAGCCAAGCAGCTCCTGAACGCTTCCTCTAAATTGTTGAATGGCAACAGCCTTTATCATTGAATGAATGAAATGTATCGTGGCACCTAGAGCCACTCCTTTCTCTAGTGACTGTAGGGATGGCTTCTCTAGATGTGGTAAATGAAGGTCATCATATATGCTGACTGTCTCAACTGTGCCATAAGTGCAGATCCCATGCCTGGGGTCAGCCTCACCTTTATTCCATCCAGTATGTATTGCCTAACCAAAGCTGCGTGCATGTAAGTGGAAGCCCCCCCCCCCCTGTCTTCCTTTCAGACAGTTGTTAGGAATGCCCTCTTTGGGTTGACCTAATATACATGCTAACTCTCTAGTCCAGACAGAATATATCCAGCTCATCTTTCATGTAGTAGATACCCAAATATTTAAAGAGAACACCCTTGTTCCCCCTAAGCACTCTCATCTTACAGAAAAGTACATGAAAGCGACTTTTCCTCCCCTCACAGCCCCACTGCTCAGATGACATGATCGGCAGATGACTCTACCTACTGGTTGGTCTGAACATGCCCCTTGCTCTTCACTAACACCCTGGAAACGTCTTGCCCCAGACTCGACAAACAACTTCCACAGCAATCAACATGTTCTCTTACTGGTTTGCAGTGCCTGGAGGCCCTGCAGCATCCATATTCTCTCTCTCTCTCTCTCTCTCTCTCTCTCTCTCTCTCTCTCTCTCTTCCCTCGCAAATAAATAAAGAAAAATATGAGGGCTGGAGAGATGGCTTAGCGGTTAAGCGCTTCGCTATGAAGCCTAAGGACGCCGGTTCAAGGCTCGACTCCCCAGGACCCACGTTAGCCAGATGCACAAGGGGGCACACGCGTCTGGAGGTCATTTGCAGTGGCCAGAAGCCCTGGAACGCCCATTCTCTCTCTCTCTCTCTCTCTCTCTCTCTCTCTCTCTCTCTCCCCCTCTTTCTCTGTCTGTCACTTCAAATAAATAAATAATAATAAAAAAAATTTTTAAAAAGAAAAATATGAAAAGCTTGTAGGGGGTCTTGCCCATGATTCTATTGGTTTTCTGAAAGATAAATTGGCTTTCTGAGAGTCCTCTATGCATATCCTGTCTCTATCAATTACAAATCATGAATACCTGGCAAGCCGCATATACCTATATGCTTCTTAACCTCATGAATAAAAGTAGGTTTACTAATAGCTATGAAACCAGAACTCAATTTCAGTCTATTTCTTTCTTCCCTTTGTTACCTGGAATTTTATCCCTAAATGCTAGTCAAGCCTGTGACATGCAGATATCATCATTACAGTCCTCATGGCCTCACGGTCCTTTCAACTGAAAGTGTTTTCAGAAGAGCTACTTTGCAGCTTGGTCTGGCCACAAGTGGCTCTGGAATGGGTAATGTGTGTAGTGCCCACAAGAGGGCCACCTTGGAGGACTTTCATTCTTTTCCAGGGCCATGATTGTGATGCAGTGAAGTGCTTGTCTTTCACTTCATCAACCATGTTCAACAACCCTTACTCGAAAAACCAGTCTACGGTAGGCTGTGAGATAAACACGGAAGATATGAATGTTCTATGACAAGTCCCATATATTTTAGCAGGGAGAGACCAGCATAATTTTTAAAGGTGATAAGTGGAACAATAGGTTCTATGTTTGAAATCGGTACAAAATACAGGAAAGCGCAGAGTGACTAATGCACAATTAGATCTGAGTGGAGGAAGAATGTGAGAGTGAAAAAAAGATCTCATAGGAAAGAATCAGTAGAGAGGCTGGAGAGATGGCTTAGCAGTTAAGCACTTGCCTGTGAAGTCTAAGGACCCCGGTTCGAGGCTCGATTCCCCAGGACTCACATAAGCCAGATACACAAGGTGGCACATGCATCTGGACTTCATTTGCAGTGGCTGGAGGACATGATGCACCCATTCTCTGTCTCTCTCTCTCTCCCTCTCTCCTCTCTCTCTCTCTCCCCTCCCTCTTTCTCTCTCTGTATCTGTCACTCTCAAATAGATAAATAAAAATAAACAAAAAAAATAAAAATTAGTAGAAAAGACCATGACCTCTGTGAAGAGAGAAGTCTTGTTTTCTATGTTTTCCCTGGAGCCTGACAGAAGTGTTCAATTCCTGCAGGAGACTGAGGCATCAAGTTTGTCTACAGTTGCAGGTAAAGTTGTAAGAAAAGTGCAAGCCTCCTACCCAAAGACCTAGGACTTCCTTCAGTGAACACCTGGGTAAAGGAATGCAGTCACGGTCTTCTCAGGACAAACCTCCAACATCCCTGACACAGATACCAACCTGAATGACCACACCCCACCATGACCCTGTACCCAACTCCTTCTTTTTTAAATATTATTTATTTATTTAAGAAAGGGAGAGGAGAGAAACAGGCAGAGAGAGAAAGAATGGCTATGCCAGGGCCTCTAGTCACTGCAATGAACCAACTCCAATTGCATGTGACACCTTGTGCATCAGGCTTTTCATGGGTACTGGGGAATCAAACCTGGGTCCTTAGGCTTTGCAGGCAAGCGCCTTAACTGCTGAGCCATCTCTCTAGCCCCTGTCCCCAAACTCCTTTCAAGGCCGAGTAAGGTATTTCACCTTTCAGTGCCTTGGTGTTCTCTTTTTTGAACTTTTTATTAACAACCTCCATCCATATAGACAATATACTATGATCGCAAGCCCTCCCAGCATCCTGCCTTTTCCCCATCCCCAACATCCCTCCACTGAATCCCTTCTTCTTCCTAACTAGTCTCTATTCTATTTTGATGTCATCCATTTCCCCTTCTATTATGCAGGTCTTGTGTAGGTAGGGTCAGGCACAGTGAGGACATGAATAACAAGGCCGCTTTGTGTCTGGAAGACAGCATTGTAAGCCCTCCTCCCGTTCCTCTAGCTTTCACATTCTTTCCACCATCTCTTTCTGCAGTGGTCCATGACTTTGGAGAGTGTGATACAGATGTCTCACTTAGTGCTAGACAAACTGTGGTCATTTCTTCTCAGCACTTCGGTGAGTTTTGAGTATCCCCAGTAGTCACCAACCAAAGTGAGAGTAACAAATAGTTTTTGGTTTGCTTTTGTTTTTTTTTTTTTCTCCAAGGCAGACTCACACTAGTCCAGACTGAACTGGAACTCATGCTGTAGTCCTAGGCTGGCCTCAAACTCACTGTAATCTTCCTACCTTGGTCTGCTGAGTGTTGGAACTAAAGGCATGGACCACCACACCTGGTTATTAATGCTTAGTTTTTCCTAGTCCTTTGATGCAACAACTATGTATTAAGAGATTGCTGTCTGTTCTTTGATTTGGTCATTGACTATTCATCAAATATTTATTCTATATGCTCTTATTTGTGCTTACAGCTTTATACAAAGTAATTAATGCAAAGCTCTCAGTAGAGTTTTATAATAGAAGCATTGAGTAAGCAATCACTGTTAGTATTATGATTTCGTTCCTGAGAAAGGAAGTTTCCATTATGAAGAAAATACTCTTGTTTATCTGGGGATTTGATTGCCTGATGTTTTTCCCCTTCTATTCCCCTTCTATTCATTCTAGCCTCAACATTGAGGAAACTGGTTATTTTTTATTTCTTAACTACTAAACCTACCATGCTGCCTCATATTTTTCAGTTAGGAGGCAATGACCTCAATTTAATATTAATACACTATTATTTATAGGATAAATCCTTCTTAAGTCCCTTGAAATTACAAGCTAAACTCCTCACCGTCTTGCGGAAGTGCAGAAGATGTAGTATCTTAGTTGATCAAGTTACAAGTGAACTCATCTTACTGTGCTTCACCAATGAAGAAATAATACAGCCTATCAGTTCTTCTAAAACTGAATGATGACTCAAATAACTGGAAGATTTCAGTTTTCTTTGAGTTTCTTCCAACTTAAACTTCTCCTAGGTACATCAAACTAATCCATGTGGAGCTAGCGAAAACAGAGATTAGATTTTTCTATGGTCCCAATCCCAGAAGCCAGATCCCTGAGAAAATCATCTCTTTTTTTTTTTAACCAATAAAGAATTGGTGGCTATTATGCAATAATAGATCATCAACACAACACTATGCATAACAACATCTAAAATCATAAAGGCAGATTGCCAGGCCTGGAGAAACTCTGAAGGTAGTGAAAAAAAAGCCTTTTGGTTTTTATAAATATTATTATTATTAGACTTAAATGTTTAAAAAAAAGAGCAGTACAGGGTCATCTCTATCTTCCCCAATACTTAGGACCTTTACTTAGGCTGTCTGCATACTTCCATATCCTTCTTATTTTTATTTATTTATTTCAAATAGTTTGCATACCAAAACAATTCAAGATTGATTTGATTCTAGCTAAACATTTATAGAAGTATTACACTTGGGGCCTGAAGAGATAACTTAGCAGTAAAGGCACTTGACTACAAAGACTAAGGACCTGGATTTGATTCCCCGTGACCCACATAAAGCCATTCAAAGCCAGATGCACAAAGTGACACATGTGTCTGGAGTGGCCCATTCTCATTCTCTCTCTCTCTCTCTCCCCCTCCTCTCTCCCCCCTCTTTTTCTCTTCCTCTTTCTCCCCTTACCTCCCTCCCCCTCTCAGTCATAAATAACTAAATAAAATATTTTATAAGTATTACACTTGGAATACTTAATTTGCCTTTTTTTTCAATTTAATATCTATAGTTATAACCTGTTTCATGATCACTTATATCAACACAAAAACTGGCAGAAGAAAGGTTTTTCCACATAGTTTCAAGTCAATACTTTTTTACCCATAAGGTAAGGTTACAAAGCTGAATGTTTCTAAGAGGAAAATTATGACAAAGGAGCAAAGCTCTGTCTCAAATTAAAAGGCAGTAATGGCCTGCCCTGTGTAAATAACTAAAGTACAGAGAGGCAAAAACAGGATGCTATAGGAAACTTGTGCCCAAACCCCCCCCTTTGGCAGGAGCTCTCTGCACTTTCTTCTCTTTCTGCCCTAAATCATTTTGCATGGTTCAGGCCCGTGCTCACTGCCCATATGGGCTCTCGGGCCACATGGATGCATCCGTTTGTCCTCCTCAGTTCATTGATCCTGCCTTTCCCTCATATATTCCTGAGTGAATGTAAAAATTTAGTGATTATCCTTCTCGGTCTGGTTTATCTCAATTCTTTGGGTTAAAAACAGACACAAACTCGGGGCTTAGGATTCAAGAATTTCTCCTGAAACCCCCACCCCCAAAATAAAAAAAAAAAAAACTATTACAACTGCATGGTGGAAAGTTTCTGCCATGAAAGAGAAAGATCATTGAAAGTGGGGGCCTAGGGATGTGAGTTAGGTAGAGCAGAGTAAGAGGGAGGGTATAGGGAGGACATGAGGAGTGGGAAGAATACAGAAAGAGGAGATAAGTACTCATACCAGACACTCTCCACAGATGTATCTGACAAAGTCCTGTTCTCTTCCGCGGGAACAAGGAGGGTAGGTTAGATGAGCCTGGTAGAATCTCCAGGCTTTGGATTTCCCAACATGACAAGATATTAGAGGCCGGACAGACAGCTCAGTAGGTATAGTGCTGCTGTGCAAGTACGAGGACCTGAGTTTGAGCCCAATAACTCATGTCAAAGAAAAATAATAAGCTGAGATTTATTTATAATCTCACCCTTGGGGAGTCAGAGACAGGTGGACACATGAGGCTCACTAGCTAGCCAGTCTAGCCTTCTTGGCAAGCTCCAAACCAATGGGAGACATTTTGTCAAAAAAGGTAGATGATGCCTTGAAAACAGCACCCTTTATTGCCCTCCTGCTTACAGACAGAGAGAGAGAGAGTGATTAGCTTGTACTTCTAGTAAGCTGTTTTGACTATAAACACTCAGTTCTGTAGCTACACAGAGACTGCCCTACCCCATGACACACACTGGAAAGGAGAAAGACTGACAAGCCAGGACATGAAGATTTTGGATTTTAAGCCAAGTCTTTACACCCATACCTCAGAAAAGGTCTAACATCTTTCCCTAAAAGTCAGCAAGAATCATGTCAGATGAAAGAATTACGCTGTTAAAGTTACTGTGGGGACTGGGAAGATGGGCCAATGGTTAAAGGCACTGGTGTGCAAAGCCTGACCATCCAGGTACCCACATAAAGCCAGATACACAAAGTGCGCATGGATCTGGAGTATGTTTGCAGTGGTAGGAGGCCTTAGAACATCCATTCTTATTCTCCCTCTCTCCTCTCTCTCACCAGAGTGAGTTCCAGCTCAGAGTAGGCTAGAGTAAGATCCTACCTTGAAAAATATACAAAGTAAAAAAGTAAATGATATTGAAACAGTAATTGTGGGGGCTGGAGAGATGGTTAGACACTTAAAGTGCTTGCTTACAAAGACTGACAATACAAATTCGATTCCCCAGTACTCACACAAAGCCAGATACACAGGGTGACAGGGTGGCACATGCATCTGGAGTTCAGTTCCAGTGCATGGAGGCCCTAGTGCACCCATTCTCCCCGCCCATTTAAAAAACAAAAAATAAAAATAAAGTTATCATGGAGTGATAGTGAAGCCCAGCACAGGGGTTGGAATCCTAAAGCCACTTTTAATCTCTGACCTGATGCTACCTATTCATTCACTTATTCAGCAAACCTTCATTGAGTACCTTCTAAGTGACAAACACAGGTAAGCCCATCACAGAAAATGCTGGAGAAGAAAGCTGCAAGGAGAAAGAATGGCAGCTGCAAAGCCTGATGTAGGACAATCACACAGAAGGCTGGCATCTCTGCAGTGCTGCAAACAGCAAGGTGCAATGAAGACACTGGAGAGAAAGCACTTGGACGTTGAGTGGGAGCGATGGCTCAGCAGTTAAATGTGCTTCCTGCGCCAACATGAAGGTCTGAGGGAACAAAGTTTGAATCTCCTGAACCCAAATACATAGTTGGGCATGGCCCCGCACATCTGGAACTCCTGTCCTAGGGAGAGCAGAGACTGAAGAATTACTGAAGCTCACAAATCGATGCTCAGAAATCAGTAAGAGGCTCCATAACAAGAAAAAGAAAAAAAACAAAACAGGTGGGTGAGTGATAGGGAGGGACACTTGTCATTCTCCAGACATCCCAAGCAAGCCCCTGGGGCATCACATGAGCACACACACATGCATACACACCACCCATACCACTCACACTCACACTCACCACACCTCACGTAATGCACAGACAGAGGGAGAGAGAGAGAGGGCTTGAATATTACTCTAAATACATTGGAAACCAACACGTGAGTTTTATGATGGTAATAGGCATAGTTTTCTTTCACATCATGTAATTGCATAAAAGAGAAGCTTCCAGTAAAGGAAAATGAAAAGCAGAGGCCAGTAAGATGTAGAATACCAGGAACATGAGATGTCAAAGATCAAAGCCAAGAGGGGGCAAATGTGAGTGACCCTCTGGGTGTAGTGCAGCTGGAGTTTGTGATTGGAAAGGAGAAGAACTGCGTGCATTGGGTTTTGCAAGACGGCATTTCATCAGCAAACCTGAGCCACCTGACTGAAGCGGGAGACAGCAGCCAGGCTGCAGAGAGCTTGAGAAGGGACTTGAATGTGAGGAAGTGGAGGAATCTGAAATGATGACCCTTCAAGATATTTTGCTGACGTAAACAGCCAAGAAGTGAGATTCTTTAGGATGGTAGAGGGAATGAAAAAAAAAAAAAAAAGCACCACGTTTTAGGCTAACAAGAATTTCCACCCAACACAGGAGAAATATTCACAGCAGGAGAGTACATGCATTAAAATATGCAATAAAAATAAATTAAACGAAGGATGAGGAACAAGGCATACAACTGTAGCAGCAGGTCAATGAGAACAGACAAGAAAGCGTTTCACACACTGAACAGATGGAAGGGGTCACTGAGCACATAGGGAACCGGTGGGCAAGTGCAAATGTCCTTGAGACACAGAGATGTTTCTCTAGCTGGTTTATATTTCCTCAGTGAAGAATTTATTTTAGAAAGAAAGAAGAAGAAAGAGAGAGAGAGAGAGAAAGGAAAGAAGGAAGGAAGGAAGGAAGGAAGGAAGGAAGGAAGGAAGGAAGAAAAAGGGGAGGGAAGGGGATAGGAGGGGAGGAGAGGAGAGGAGGGGAGGGGAAGGGAGGGGAGGAGAGGGGAGGGGAGGGAAGGGGATGGGAGGGGAGGAGAGGAGGGGAGAGGAGGGGAGAGGAGGGGAGAGGAGGGGAGAGGAAAGGAGAGAGATCCAAAAAGCAAAAATATGGAGGGAGAAGGAACTATTTCTTAAGAAGAAAAGTAAAGGCCTGAGGAGATTGCTCATATTGCTAAGGCTTGGGTTCAATTTCCCAGAACCCATATAAAGCCATATGCACAAAGTGACACACGTGTCTGGAGTTTGTTTGCAACAGCAAGAGGCCCTTGTGCATCTATTCTCTCTCTCTCTCTCTCTCTCTCTCTCTCTCTCATAAATAAAAGCAAATAAATGAAGAAGAAAGGTACAAAAGTAAGTGAGGGGAGCTGGGAAGGTAGCTCAGGAGATAAAAAGATTTCTTGCAAGTATGAGAACCTGATCTTGGATCCCTAGCCCCCACAACATGGTATTGTGTGTGTCTGTAATCTCATCACTCAGGTGGTGGAGATAGGCAGATCCCCAAGGCAAGCCCACTAGCTAGACTAGCTGAATTCATGAGCTCTGCATCTACTGAGAGACCCTGCTTTAATAAATAAGGAAGACAACTGATTATAAATCTCTGGCCCACACCTGCAGATGAACACGTGTATATGCACCCACACACATACAAACATGCACACATATATACATGCACATATACAACACAAGAAAACACAAATAAGGCAGGTACACGTCTCATGTCAACATTGGGGTACAGGGAACGTAACTTTGTATGACCTTGTACAGTGGAACTTAATCTCTTCTCCAAGAACTCCACTTCTCTGGATGAAAGAAGCTTAAAATTTGTCAACCCAGAATCTTACCACTGTCGTAAAGCTCATTTTTGACTTCTGGTGAGACCTAAAGGCTTAAATCATGCCAGCACATGAGGTTGTGACCTACTGACTGTCAAAAGCATTCTGACATCCACAGAAATGTCTTTATTCCTAGTGGGTCTTGACTCTTATGTCCAGAGATCACTTTGACACTGGGCCTGAGCTTCATCTCTAAAGCTTTTTAAAGATATGATCACCCATAGCTAACTCTATCCTACAATGAAATATGAGATAATTTTCCTTCCAGAGGTGAGGACTTTAGAAGTGTTTATGTCAAGAATAGGGAGGAATGATGAAGAAAAGATCATCTGAGGCATGAATATTAAAGAGCAGATGGCCTGCGGTGTTCAATAGTTCATTTACATGAATCTTATGATTGACATAAATAAACTAAATGAATATGAAGACAAAAAGCCAGGAGGGAAAGACTAAAGAAAAGGAGTATACAGTGAGAAGGGCATCAGTAGCAGCAGTTTAAAGAATCTGATAGAGGGCTGGAGAGACAGATTAGCACTTAAGGCGCTTGCCTGCAAAGCCTAAGAATGTTTGTTCAAATCTCCAGGTCCCATGTAAGCCAGATGCAAAAATGACCCAAGTGTGCAATGTCACACATGCGCAAAAGGGTGCACACACATCTGGAGATCATCCACAGTAGCTGAAAGGCCCTGGTGCACCCATATTCTCTCTCTCTCTCTCTCTCTCTCTCTCTCTCTCTCTCTCTCTCTCTCTCGTTTCTCCCTGAGGTTGTAATAATGTGAGACTGGATTCCTACCTACTCCTGCAATGCTTTCTCCAAATGATGGTCTTCCCCACAAAACTGTCAATTAATCGTTTCCTTCCTTAAGCTGCTTCTGGTTGGGTATTTTATTTCTGCAATGAATAAGTGGCTAATACACCATCTTTCCTGGGGATCTAGGCTCTGGGTCTAATTTAGTGCTTCACAGACAAAAGGCCACTAAATATCCTAACATTCTATCAAGAAAGTTCTATTCTAAGTATCTTCTCTTTAACCCCATTTTTTCCCATTTTAGTTATACATTTTTCTTCATATATTGGTATAGTTTGATGCTGTGGTTATGATAAAAAACAGTTGATTCCAATTTATAAAGCAAGCAAGGGTTCAAAATGAAAGACCACAATCTTTAAATATTCTTTTCAAATTTTAAAAATCTCTTTTCTTTTTGTAGCATGATTAGATTAAAAAGTAATTGAGTCCTACTTAGAACTTGGGCTGGAGGGATGGCTTAGCAGTTAAGGTGTTTGCCTGCAAAGCCAAAGGATCCAGGTTCAATTCCCCAGGATCCACATTAGCCAGATGCACAAGGGGACGCATGCATCTGGAGTTTGTTTACAGTGGCTGGAGGCCCTGGTGCATCCATTCTCTCTCTCTCTCTCTCTCTCTCTCTCTCTCTCTCTCTCTCTCCTTCCCTCCCTCCCTCCCTCACTCACTCTTTCTCTGTTAAATAAATAAATAAATAAGAACTTACCATGAGTCAATTACTGCCTTAAACGCTTTCAATGATTCACCTAATTTAATCTTCATGAATATCCTGTCATTACACTTACTTCTATTTTCTTTTTTTGTTGTTGTTGTTTTGTTTTTTGTTTGTTTTTTGAGGTAGGGTCTCATTCTAGCCCAGGCTGACCTGGAATTCACTATGCAGTCTCAGGGTGGCCTCAAACTCACGGCGATCCTCCTACCTCTGCCTCCCGAGTGCTGGGATTAAAGGCATGTGCCACCATGCCCGGCTTTACTTCTATTTTCTTGGTTAAGAAATTAAAGCTCAGGGCTGGGGAAATGGCTCAGTGGTTAAAGGCACTTGCTAGCAAAGCCTGCCAGCCTGGATTCAATTCCCCAGCACCCACATAAATCCAGACTCAAAAATCAGCACATGTGTCTAGAGTTTGCATTGGCAGAAGGCCCTGGAGCACCCATATATACTCTCTTTCTCTCTCTCTCTCCATCTCTCTCTCTCTTTCTCTCTCTGCTAAATAAATAAAAATCAAAATTAAGTTTAAAAAGAGGATACTTTGGCAGGCATGGTGGTACATGCCTTTAATCCCAGCACTCGGGAGGCCGAGGTAGGAGGATTACTGTGAGTTCAAGGCCACCCTGAGATTACATAGTGAACTCCAGGTCAGCCAGGGCTAGAGCAAGACCCTACCTTGAAAACCAAAAATAAATAAATAAATAAATGACACTGAGGCTCAGAGGAATTAACAAGCTTGGTCAACGTCACAAACCTAGGAAAAGATAGAGATGGGGCTTAAATCATGTTCGCCGAGGCATTGCCTGATGTGAAGACATGAGCCCCTAGATGTCACCTATGAGTTAACCTATTTACCTGCTCTTGAGTCTACACACAACCAAGACTAACTTTTCGGATCTTAGAGGCTCTGAACACAAGGTCACAGGAGGTAACTAGAAAGAGTAGGGGTTTATATGAGAAAAGTTCACGGAGGATCCACTTGGTCTTTCGAATAGGAGCCGTGAGGCATCACTCAAACAATGAAGTCGGTGGGCTCGTGATGTAGCTCCATTGTTAGGGTGTCTGCGTAGCGCGCCTGAAGCCCTGGATTCAATTGCCAGTGCTGCAGAAATGGGGACAGAGCAATGGCTTCTCTCAGACATCATCCAATATGCTTTGTAGCCAGTTGGAAGGGAACACCTAAAATTATAAATATAAAGGGAAAGAGCGTTTTTGTTTTGCTCCGCAGCTGAAATCATGCTTACAGAGGAATTGCTATTCTAGCATTAGGCACATTGTCGTCGTGCAACAGAAAAAGAAATCTGGTTATGATGGGCCCCAGATCTTTTGGCTCCCTTTGGCTGGAAGGCAATTTTGCTTTCTGAAGCATTTTGATAAGTTAACTTTGTGCCTCTGCCAAGAGACTCTGCTGAGAACACTCAGTTATTAGTATAAATCTAGGGAGCTATCACCCTGACCTGTTTTCAGTTGAACTTGACCTTGAAAAAAAATTAGAAGGGAGAAGACCAGAATTACTTCATAGTCCTGCCTCAGTCAGCTCTTCTTAATCACAGGAATTTCACACCAAGAGGAACCTGTGGCACAACGAATTGCTCCAGTTGCTGAAGTGTGAAATCCTCGGAGGAGGTGTGTCACTGCTTTTTGGTGATGGGCCTGAAAAGGTTCTACTGTAAATAGATTTTCATAAGACATCCCCCATCACTTTTCCTCGTGAGATGAAGTCATTTCCTCAGCATGAAATTTTCAGATCTGACCTGGGAGAAAAGTGCAAAATGTCTGGACTTATTTTTAAGGAAAACTTACTATTACACTTCACCTTTAACTTGACCTTCAAATTAGATTAAATTTATATCAGTTGCATCTTACAATCACAGAAAAGAAAAGAATTCTGCTGGCTGGCTATGGATGATTTCAAATTAGAAAGTATATTTTCACTTAGTCCTCTTCAAAGGCCATCAAAGTTTCCTCTGGAAACATGAGTGTTTCTAAACATATTTTCACAAACTCACTTTCTGCTTTGACAACAAGAAGGATGGAACCTCATCTCCCAAATTTTTTCTCCCTATACAATAATTCTGAAATGCTATTTTTTTGCTATTGAGTGAGTTGTCAATCAATTATGTTATCTTTCCCTGATACATACCACCCTTAACCTCACCCTACATCCCTCGTCTGGCTTCTCCAGCTGATTCCACAGGATTTCAGGCCATCCCTGTCATCTCTGGACTTCCTGTAGAGTAGGGCATCCCATATTTTCCTACCATAAACCTGCTTGTTTCCCCAGCAGAGGAAAGGAAACTGTGTGTCATATATTTTTGTTTCAATACTTTTATCCACCCTGACTCACTGCCAGGTTTACAATAGGCACATAACATGTTAACTCCAGGTCATGCCCTTCCAGTATAAGATGACTAAATTCCGGCTAGAGGACTGTTGGGGAGAAAATACAATGTGGGACTTCCAAGTTATATACTTAGGAAGAAGGGACATGCTCCTTCTACTCTTCCGTTTTGTGGAATGTGAAATTGATGGGTAGGAGACCAGCCATCTTCGACCATCTTGAGATGGGTGCTGTGGGAATGAACTTTGAGAAAGAACAGTGGGAACATTTCTTATGGACTTTACAAATATTTTTTTTTCTGAGAACGTTGCTGTGAGATGCTTTTCTGCTCTATTCTTTACCTGTAACTTACCCTAAAGTTAATCTTACAGCCATGTAATCCACCTACTTAAATAATGTGACCAGGTTTCCTGTCTTGGTGTGCTTTTGGCCTGAACAGCACAGTCACCAATATTGACAAACAGTGTTTACCAATGCTGACTGATCTTAAGCTACGGTCTATGCTCAGTTTCCTTAGTAGCCTGGTGTGGTCTGGCAAAATTCCTCCATATTGAAACCAGTGAACAATTATGTCCACTTTTTATCAAATGCATCTTGGACAACACATGAGAGAAGGCGTGGGGAGGGTCATCAGACCCCCACCTGAAACGACATGTGGCCCCCGTGCCAGAGGTGTACAATAGTGCATGAGGTCTTGTGGCCTCTGTGGGAGACAGAGTATGTGGAGGGCAAACTATCAAGGAAGAATGAGCTCTATGGAAGTAGCTTCTCTGGAGTCTCCATGCTCTGTAGGTAAGCCCTCACCCTAAGACAGAGGGAAGGGCTGGGGACATGGCTTAGCAGTTAAGGCACTTGCCTGAGAAGCCAAAGGACCCAGGTTGGATTCCCCAGAATCCATGTAAGCCAGATGCACAAGATGGGGCTCATGCATCTGGAGTTCATCTGCAGTGGCTGAAGACCCTGGCACACCAATTCTCTCTCTCTCTCTCTCTCTCTTTCTCTCTCTCTCTCTCAAATAAATAAATTAAATTAAATTAAATTAAAATATTTTTAAAAACTGACAGACGGAAAGTCACCCATGGGGGCAATCCCGATGTAGGCAACTCCATCAAAGCAGCTTCTTTGAAGTCTTCTTGCTCTGTAAGTAAGCCCTCATCCGGAGACTGAGGCGGGGAGAAGAGCATTCATGGGGTAATCTCAACATAGTAAGCCCCACTGAAGTGCTGCTGGGGGGTCTCCAGACTCCTGGACAGGGACAAGCAGCTTCTGGAAACAGCCACAGGGAAATTGTCATTCACAGTGAGATGAGACTTCTCAGTGGTACCGCTGCTCTGGGGTTCCCATGCTCTGTAAGTAAGCTGTGACCCTGAGGCTGAGGGAGGAGCACCCAAGGAGTAATCTGGACACAGGGAGCCCCATCAAAGTGACTTCTTTGGGGGCACCACATTCCTATGAATGAACCCTCTCTATGCTCTGTTAGTGACCCCAATAAACTCATTAGTTCACCTAACTGGTATTGGTGCAATCATACCTTGGTCTGCCATCTGAGCCCTATTTGGGGTGAAGACCTGTGTTGGGTCTCCCCAGGGGAAAAGTTTCCCACGACACCTGGTTAGATTCTTGACCTAGAACAAGTGTGTATGCACAAGTGGTGGCCATAGCACTGAACACAATGAAGTCAGTAGCAAGTTGCCCACAGAACTACACCAGATCAGGCCTTAGTGTGACTACATTTGTGAACAGAGTATATGTGTGCTGTGGAGTAGCAGAGTCCAACAGAACATACCCCTAAATCCCTTCCTTTAACAGATGGCTAAGCATTATTCAAAGTCAAAAGTTCCCTGTCAGGCTGGAGAGATAGCACAGCAGTTAAGGCAATTGCCTGCAAAGCCTAATGAACTGGGTTCAATTCCCCAGTTCCATGTAAGCCAGATGCACAAAGTGGCACATGCATCTGGAATTTGTTTGCAGTGGCTAGAGACCCTGGTATTCCCATTCTCTCTCTCTCTCTCTCTTTCTTTCTCTCTCTCTCTCTCTCTCTCTCTCTGTGTGTGTGTGTGTGTGTGTGTGTGTGTGTGTGTGTGTGTGTGTGTTTGTGTCTTTACAAACAAATAAATAAAAATATAATAAAAATAAAATTTGTCTTACATGAGACATTGTCCTACCCACATGAACTGACTGGTGCAACCATGACCCCACAGTGATTGCAGGTATCCCACTGAAGAGGGTCCTCAGGGGAACGGGGCCAGGGGAGAGAGGACATAACAGGATAACCTGATGGGAATATGATGAATTTTCAATACGTTCATATATTAAAGCTCCCAGTAAATTTTTAAAACAAAAACAAAATGTATCTGAAACTTAAAAAAAATATATTATCAACAACTTAATGGCCATCAATTGTGAACTGGTTAAGTATTTCTGGATATATCTCCACCATGGGTAGCTATACAGTAGATTAAAAATTGTATCTACTGTATGAGTAGATTAAAAAAATCATATCTATGACCACAGACTGATCACCAAAATAAAGTATTAATTTATAAATAAATCAATAAAAGCAAGAATTGCCTTAGAAACATACAATATCTCTTAAAAGGCATAAAAGCTCTACAAGTGGTTATAACATATACTCCTACAATTTAATCCAGAAACAGTGATTGTTGTTGTATTGGAAAAATGGATGGACAACATGCTGAGAAGTGACAGGGAAGTGCTCAGCACTAGCGGGGCAGCTCTGTCACACCCTCTAAGGCTCAGGGACAATTACGGAAGAGGTGGTAGAAAGAATGTAAGAGCCAAAGAAAGAGGAAGAGTGCTCTGTAGTGCTGTCTTTCAGGTGACCTTGGGGGCTGGGGAGATGGCTTCATTGTTAAGGCACTTGCCTTCAAAGCCTAAGGACCCAGGTTCAATTCCCCAGTACCCACCTGACCTGGATACACAAGGTGCTACATGTGTCTGCATTTTGTTTGCAGTGGCTAGAGGTCCTATGGTTCCCATTCCCTCTCTCTCTCTCTCTCTCTCTCTCTCTCTCTCTCTCTCTCTCTCCCTCTCCCTCTCCCTCTCCCTCCCTATCTGCCTCTTTCTCTCTCAAATAAATAAATAAATAAATAAAAATAAAATATTCTGTAAAAAAAAAATGGTGACCTTGTCATTGATGACCTCACAGTGGATGATGCTACCATACAAGAACTGCATAAGAGTAGGGGGAAAATGAAGACATCAAAAGAGAAGAGAGAGTAAAAGGGATTCAGAGGAGGCAGTGTTGTATTTACCTTCTTGCTGCTGGGAAAAGCACAACCAAAAACAGCTGATGGGAGGAAAGTTGTTTACTTTGGCTCACAGTCTCAAGGGTAAGCTTTGTGATGGCAGGGGAAAACATGGCATGAGCAGAGGCTGGACATCACCTCCACCACAGCAAGTGGTCGATAGCAGCAAGAGGTTTTGCTAAACTAACACTCGAAATCTAGGAGCTAATAAACCTCAAAGGGGGAATTTGGGAGGAGAAAAAAAAGAGAGTGGTATGAGGGTATTATGATCATAGTATATTGCCTATATATGTCTGAAAGTGCAACCCAAATGAGGAGGGCCCCTTCAGAAAAGGGGTAGGAATTAGGGAAAGACGGTACCAACATGTGTTGTTTCCATACTAAGTATGTCTATAACTAATATGTAGAAAAACAAACAAACTTTTAAAAAGCTGAGAAAAATGGGTGGACAGAGATATAAATGGTCAGCGGACTTTTCATTCTGGTTTCTGTTGTACCTACTGAAAATAAAATATGTGGATATATTAGCTGTACATTAAAAAACCACTTAAATGACAAGAATGTGTGCTGCCTTTATTGGAGAGAATTTAATAGAGCAGTTACCACACTTGGTTTGAAATGCCGAAGGAAGAACAGGAAGGTATTTTGTTCTCTCTGAACGTCCTTAGACTCCAGCACAGATGGGTAATGTACCTGCCCCAGAATCAAGGCAAAGAGCCCGCTCAGACACACATGCTTGAGATAAACGTTTGCCTTGGGAAACTATATGGGACAATAAGATCACAGGCTCTGGCACCAAGTGGCTGGACTCAAACCAGTTCTGCCACTTACAAGTTTTTTTATTAAATATCATTTTTTCCTTCATTTGTGCATTGAAGGATGATAATAGTATCTATTTCACACTTACAAGTCCATTAAAATGAATGAGAAATCATTGCAGAGTGTGTAGTATGTACTAAGAATTTAATGCCATTTATTCATCTTTTACATTTAATAAGGACTTAAGAGATTGGAACAAGTCTTAAGAGTTGGTATCCTCACCCTTGTCAATAAATAAGAAGACAAATTATTGTTTCATGTGTTCAATAGAATCTTTTTTGTTTCCTTCTTTGTTTTGTTAAATATTTTAGTTGTTGGCATGCAGAGAGAGAGAGAAAGGGAGAGCGAGAGAGAAAAGAGCAAGAGAGAATGGGCGCACCAAGACCTCTAGCCACTACAAACAAACTCCAGATGCATGTGCCACTTTGTGCATCTAGCTTTACATGCGTACTGGGGAATCAAACCTGGGTCATTAGGTTTTCCTGGCAAGCCATCTCCCCCAGCCCTCTTTTTGTTTTCTTGGGTTCTCAGGAGAACTTATTTTTCCATATCTTGTTGTAATTGAATTGGACCATCAACTCTGTCCTGGCCAATGAAACGTGAGTAGAATTGAAACATAAAACATTGAGGGCTGGAGAGATGGCTTAGTGGTTAAGCACTTGCCTGTGAAGCCTAAGGACCCTGGTTCGAGGCTCGATTCCCCAGGACCCACGTTAGCCAGATGCACAAGGGATTGCATGCATCTGGAGTTTATTTGCAGTGGCTGGAGGCCCTGGCATGTCCATTCTCTCTCCCTCTCTATCTGCCTCTTTCTGTCTGTCTGTCGCTCTCAAATAAATAAATAAAATAAACAAAATAATAACCAAAAAAACATATTGACATGACATAAAATCTCACCATTTGAATCTCTATTCCAACCTTAGCCTTTTATAGCCTTTTACCTGGGAGAGTGTAGGTTGGAGGTAGAAATGTCACAAAATAGGAAGAAGCCTGATTCTAAAAGACTGCATGGGCCAGGGTCCCTCATCCCACTGGCATTTGATTATGACAAAAGCAAGCTTAATTTGTATTTAATAGCAGAGATGTGGGGGTAGGCTTGAGAGTTTTATGCATTTGTTTAGTTTTACTGTAGCATAACATAACCTCTGTCTTACATTACCTTGGGGGGGGGAGTATTACTCGTCAGTAGCAACAATTAAATAATTTCAGAATGTGGCTATATCTTTATGCAACTGGGCTTACTTCTATGTGCCTGTATTGATTCCTCTTGTTCGCTTTCTCTCTCTCTCTCTCTCTCTCTCTCTCTCTCTCTCTCTCTCTCTTTCTCTCTCTCTCTCTCTTGTTCATATGCACCCCCCTCTTTTTGGATTCTTCTTCTCAATATTTCCTTCCATATATTCTGTTCCTTCCTTAAATGGTCATGACATAGGAATGAGTTGTTTGCTGCAGTCGTGGGACTATTAGACAGCATGTTCTTGTTATTTCTGGAGCCCTTATTGCTACATGAAATGACTTCTCTAAAGGCCCACAGGCAGTGGGAAACCAGCTTTTCTACATAAAACAAAAAAAAAATGTTGTCTGCTAAAAAGAAAGAATAAGGTTACAGTCAAATATTTTTTGGTGGTTTAGAGTATGACCTTGGGAGATTTCTTTTTGTTTAGGTACGGAAATCATTGCTATTACTCTGGGTTTCTTGGATAATTCCTAGTGCTGCCAAATGTTTAGAAAAATTCCCAACCAGTGAACATTTTTACCCAAGTCTTGTAGTTTTAGGAAAGTCCACACAACTCACCATTATGGGCAAATGGAGAATTACTGAGGTAGGAAATGTGGCTGGCTCCCTTCATGCCAAGGTGCCTTCATTTAAGTTCTGTCAAAGCCTCACATTTATGACCCACTGTGTTGCTGAATCTTTAGACTGAAAATAAACAACACCAACAAAAACCAGGGGAGTCAGAATGTCAGTGCAGTATATTTTCTTTATTGAAAAAAATGTACTTGAACACCACTGCCGTGACTTAAAAAGAAAGGGGGAATTATTTTAAATGTGTGAACAAAGAGAGATTGACAGAGAGGAAAAGTGTTGATCCATTCTTTCCAGCACGGTAGACAAACATGGCCTTCAAATCGGCAGATCACAGGGTTAGAGCTAATCGTGAGTCAAACGCTACAACATCTTCTGAATATTCTCATAGAGAGTACTTACAAATGCTGTGTACAGGTTGACATAATATGCTGCTAGAAGTTTCCCAGATGGCATTCGAAACGCTAACCAACTACAGGAAGAAATAACTGGGTGGTTTCGAAGACATGTTTCCAATGATAAACGCAGTAAGAAGATGTGGTGACATCACAATGGTCGGGAAGTGTAAGTGACACTGCACTTCCCCGTTGCTAAGCATGCGCCTCTCATCTTGGGTCACTATTTTTTAATCATCTATAAAGACTGAAGGGTGAAAACGTAACATACATTATATACTCGTGTTTCAATTTCAAGACCAACACTTCAGTCAGCACTGAGCATGCATTTTTCTCAAGCTTAAAACGTCAATACAAATAATACACTACAGATATGGTTGGTGTTTTTTTTTTTTCAGCATTTCAGAAAGTATATTGGAGCTTGCCATTTATTTCTGAAGCCCTGACGGACGGGCGCGGGGTTTTCTCCGCCTCAGAATACAGGTGCATATTTCTCGTCAGTCCTCATCATTACTATGACTCTCTCCATCCATAACAGGGGTACTAGTGAATCTGGAACTGCTCTGTTTAAGAGAACAACAACATATTTGAGGTGCATGTCTGCTGGTTTCAGCCTCTGTTCAACAGCTTTCCATCACCATCTACAGACACGAAGCAGTGTGGACACGCTAAAACCCCCCAACTACATTCTCTGAAGCCAGACTTATTTATGTTATTTGTTCATCCACACATCAGCAACACACACCAGGGCAGAGATCGGAGTCTCAGATAGTGTCTGAAGTTGAAAAGCCAGTGGAAATAGAGGACTTCAAGAGCATGGTCGGAAGTCAGTGGAACTCAGAACCAGCATGACCTAATGTACTGAACTTCATTAGGTAATGTGTAACAATTGTCTGTCACATCTTAAAGAAACTAGTGACCACAAGAAAATATTCAATTTTCTGAAGACTCCAAATATAATTATAGTCCCCTATCTTTATAAAATGATTTAAGTGGGATATGGATCTATTGTATCCAAATTTATACATGTTAATACAAACATGTATATATATAAATATATGTAAGCACTTGCTTAAATTGATGAATTGATGAATAGGATGAATAGGCATACTGACAGATGATAGATGATAGATAGATAGATAGATAGATAGATAGATAGATAGATAGACAGATATATGATAGATACATAAATAAATAGAAAGTTATATAGCTACCTCTTCAGTCCCTGTATTATATTTTAATTTAAAAACTTCAAATAAAACAGCATATTAAATATTTTTCTAATATTTGAAGTAACTTTGGTGAACTGAAATCTCCCCATATTTTCTCTCATTTGACATGATAACAAATTTAATTATAGAGGAACTACTTTTCTAGCAAGAATTCAAATTGCCACTTTAAATATTTGTAATTTTCATAAAGCTTGCTCTGAAAAATAATTGGAAATGCTACACTTGGGCAGTTAGCATTTCAGAAATGGCAGATTTATCCAGAATAATATGAGGATAATGAAAAGACATTACTAGGCAGACTTCCTGAGCTCATTTTCAGACGACAAAGAACCCCCACCCGCCACAGCCACCCTCGCTTAGGAGGAAACTCCCCACAGTACTAACTCACCTGTAATTGACTTGACCTTCCCATCTTCTCACCAAATTACAAGCTACATCCTTCCACTATCTATTCCCATGTGTCCCCCTGAGATCTCTAGTCATACAGTCCATTTGACTGGGAAAGAGGATATGCCCCATATTTTTATTTAGCAAATAGTTACTGAAGACTTTCTATTTCTTTGAACCATCTTCACAAACACTTCTGAAAATTACCCTCGGGGTATTCCAGAAATGTCTATGTACTCATGTTACACTTTCTTTCTCCTCTTTCTTCAATCATATCATTAGTGTGGAATAACACCCATGCTTGGGATATTTTACCAAAACCCAATTAATGTCCAGGAGAGACATTTGATGAGAACATCTGGGGTCATGACATACTTATTCTCCAGCTCTATGGCTGACTTGCTATGTTATTTAAAGTCTTTGAGGCAGGTTCCTCTGAGCCTCAGGACCTCCAGGGCTGAAGCATTTACAGAGGGACTGATTTCTTGCAGCAAATGAGTGCTTTACACATTAACTGATCTCTCAGTTTGGGAGCAGGAGTGCCTTGGGAGCACTGAATGATCCTTTATTCTGGCTTATCCAACCTAATTAAACCAATCAACAAAAACAAGATTTTCTCTCTCCCATTAAAGTGACCATTGACTGCCATTATATGTACCTGAAGCAAAAACCTATATATACAGACTTCCCTCAAAAATATGTAAACATAACTTCACCCTTTCTCCTCTTTCTGCCACAGATCAAAGTCAGTGCTTACTAGTTTTTAGATTAACTCAGGTGGTGTGTGGTTGGCTCTTCTGTGGGTTTTTGTTGTTGTTGTTGTTGTTATTGTTGTTGTTTTCTTGGTATGTGTGTGGTCTAGTATACATGGTGTGTATAATGTATACATATGTGTGTATTTGCACGCATCCTATGCACATGCCTGTGGAGGCCAAAAGAGAATGTGAGAAGTCCTTCTCTCATCACACATCCACATGTTTCCTTGAGAGAGGGTCTGTCCCTCAACCTGGAACCACTGTCCATCAGCGAATCTCAGCGACTCTCAAGTGTCCTTCACTGACTGGGGTTACAGATATATGTAGCAATGTGGCTTTTTCTGCAGATCCTGGGGAGCTGAAATTGGTGTTCTTCATCCAAGAAAGTCCCATGCTTAAGTGGCAATCCCTCTTCATCATGAAGCCCTATGCCCATCCTAACCTTCTGTGCGGCCCTGGCTCATTCTTGGGCTGGCTGGTCTGCCTCTCACATCACCAGCCGAGAGGCTGCAAGGGGCCTGCACCTGTTTCATGAGCACTTGCCTCATGTTTGCATATCTGGATATGATTCTGCTGAGATTTATAGCTGCCTTTCTGCTCTGGCCTCATTGCTCGCATCTTAAAACCATTATTATTAATAATTAGATGTTTTGGCCTTGGAGAAGGGACATGTATTGTCTCATTTGATCACCAAAAACTAATTTAAGGATTGTTATAACCCACATATTCAGATGTGCAAACCAGGGCTAAAAAAGACCAAATGATTCTCCTAAGCATTCGTTGTCAAGGAAAGAGAAGTGATTCCTTATCTCTGGTTGGCTGGTTTCAGAACCAACGCTTCTTTTGCTGTGCCATGGTTTGCCATGGTTCCGCCATGTCTTCCACAGTGAGTTTAACTTGATGCCTTTCCTTGCTTACGAGAGCAGATATAGTTAGTAGTGAGATCATGTTGTGTTCTCTGAATCTTTCCTCTCTTAATCTACCCAGAGACCTTCCTTATTAATCACCTGCAATGAATGATTGCCTATTACATAATTTTATGGTCCAGATATAAACAGGACCAAAATCTACTGAATTACCCTTGACAATTATTGCATGTGGGAGCAAACCAATCACATTTGCTTACCTTGACCTCCTTTAATGAAATGATAATTTCCATTCTCAGCAGCCTCACATCCAAATGTTCCCTATCTTCACGCAAGTGTGGCTCAGCCAGAATAAATGCCCAGTTAATCAGAGGTGTTTAGTTTGCCTTGCGAATGCTCTGATGACGCTGGTGCTTAATTTTTTTTTTGTAGCCATCTTTCAATGGCTCTGCTTCCCATGATACACTGAACATAATTGTATAACTATTCATAATCGTGTACTCTGGTTAAAATGCCCAACATGTCATCAAGAAGGCAACACAATGACCTTGATAAGGAGAATGAAATGGGCTGCAAAGCTGCTCTCCCAATATTCTGTTCTGTCCTCCACCCGGCTATGTCCCAGATACCTCGCTGAGGAATGACTGCGTGATTCCAGAGAGTCTCTCCTACCACACATGGGGCAACGACCAGAGCTTCCAACGCACGGCAGGGCTGAGCAGGCAGGCAGTGAACCTCAGTAACAAGCGTGGTGATAGGATGGTACTTCGTAGGTGGTGCTCAGGAAATGAAACCTATAGATTTCCCTTTTCCTATCCTAAAGGCTACAAAACATGACACAAATGCTGGGGGAAACATGAAACTGCTTCTAAAACATCCTGAGAAGAGCATTACTGTTAGCACGCTTAGCTTCGTTAAGTGATTCTGGACAAAAGCCTTGACCTCCACTTCCTTTCCCTCAGCACCCGCAGTTCACATTAACTAGAACACATCAGGGCTTGGAGGTACATCCTATTTGTCAATGCTATGTCCATTGTGAAGCCAAAAAGAAGTTGCCCCAAACAGTGTACTCATGACCTTGGGCAAGACATGTAACACTCTGGGACTTAGCTGCTAAACAGGAAAAGTGTGTCCTCCCCTTTAGGTACAGCATTTGAAAGTTTATTTATGACAAAAGAGATGAGAATGGACTTAAAAAAATAATACAAAGCAAAATGTAAATTGAAAAAAATTAATGTTAAATAAATTCCTTAGCTTATTATCATAACCAAATATATTTTGCTGAGTCTCCATTTCCCTTGTCACTGTAAGAAAACAGAAATATGTCAGGGGGCTGGGGAAAGACTTAGCAGTTAAGGTGCTTGCTTGCAAAACCTAACAACCCTGGTTCTATTCCCCAGTACCCTCATAAGCCAGATACACAATGTAGTGCATGCCTCTGGAGTTGGTTTGTAGTGGCTAGAGACCTTGGCACACCCATTCAATCTCTCTCTCTCTCTCTCTCTCTCTCTCTCTCTCTCTCTCTCTCTTTCTCTTTCATCTCTGTGTGTGTCTTTCCCTGTTTGCAAATAAGTAAATAAAAATGATTGGGCTGGCGAGATGGAGAGAAGCCTAAGGATCCAGGTTCAATTCCCCAGTTCCCACATAAGCCAGATGCACAAGGTGGCACATGTGTCTGGAGTTTGTTTGCAGTGGCTGGAGACCCTGGAACATCCATTCTCCCTGGATCTGTCTCTTTGTCTCTCTGTCAAATAAATAAATGAAATATTTTTTAAAACTATTAAAAAAAAACAGAAGTATATCAGAACCATCAGGAGTGTCTCATGTCATCAAGCCATTAACATCCCTGCCAAATGCGTAATGCCACTGTTGGGAACTATAAGGAGATGGGAAGGAAAAGAAACGGATGAAGACAACTGTGAAAGAAGATAGGCTGTGTGTTGTGGCTCATGATGGAGGTTGGGAAAGTAATACACCTTTGTTCTTTGTACTATTCATTCTATCTTGGACATGTTTTTAAAAAAAATCCCATGAAAGTTCTTAAAAACATATTAAGCAAACCAGAAAAATGCATGTATAAATACAAACAGACTCTCTTTTTATTTTTGGACATGCATGTGAGTAGTTACTAGTAACACAGTAGTAGTAGCGATATGTGTGGTGTTGCGTGAAATGTAAATTGAGTCTTTACTTCTTTTTTCTCTTATGTGCCCGTCAGATATGGCACTAGAGTCCAAATCAAATATTGTGTTTTCTTTCATTTATGGTCCCTATATAAAATTCATGTGGGTATCTATGACATGAAAGTAGAAGGAAATCTGTCTAGGGGGACAACCAGGACCAATCATAGGAGGAGGGCCAAGAAAAGAGACAATGGGACCGAGTATACCCTGTGTATGATATAGGCTTGTATAAAAACTTTTTAAAAACTCAAAAGAAAAAGGTTGACAGGAGGAGTAGCACAATCAGCTCCAAATATCAGAGAATTGAAGATGGCATTCTCTATGCAACAGCGATCTTGACTGAAAGACTCATTCATCCCTCATTTAACTGAACTTTTCTTTTGAGAGAGCCTGGGTTTCCAGAGAATTATAGGGAACTTGAATTTGGACTAGAACTCATTTCACTTGGCAAAGTGCCTATATGTATATATATATATGATATATGAATTATCTCACTGGGTGTGGTGGTGCACACCTTTAATCCAAGAATTTGGAAGGCTGAGGTAAGAGGATCACCATTGCAGTCAGGTTTGCATTGCTGGCAGAAATCACCCGGCCAAGAGCAGCTTGTGGGGGAGAAAGGGGTTTATTTTGGCTTACAGACTCAAGGGGAAGCTCCATGCGATGGCATGAGCAGAGGGTGGACATCACCCCCTCACCAATATAAGATGGACAATAGCAACAGAAGAGTGTGCCAAACACTGGTGAGGGGAAATAGCAACAGAAGAGTATGCCAAACACTGGTGAGGGGACATTGGCTATAATACCCATAAGCCCACCCCCAAACAATACACCACCTCCAGGAGGCGTTAAGTCCCGAATCTCTATCAGCTGGGAACCTAGCATTCAGAACACCTGAGTTTATGGGGGACACCTGAATCAAACCACCACGATCACTATGATCTCAAGGCCAGCATGTTGTCTACATAGTGAATTCCAGGTCAACCTGGCTAAACCAAGACCCCCAACTCAAAAACAAAATTATATCCCTTCTAATAACAATGAAATCAGCATGCAGCTCTTACTTTGGGCTTTTGGGACAAATTCTCTCTAACTATCCTTTTGTTCTCAATGTGGTTTTTTTAAAATTCACTCAATTAAAGGAGCTTGCATATGTGCTCTGTGTGTTTTATGGTTTAGATTCACTTCGATGCATTAATAGGATCCTATTATTGTTCATTTAACCTTTGCAAAGCTCACAGATCACCAACCTGCCTGTCACTGAGATTTGTGTTCATGTGTTAGTCATTTCCCAAGTGGACGATTTCTCAGTCTCCTGACGGGCCCTGTTCATTCATTAGGCTTGTGTTTAACACCCACTCAAAAGGTACAAAGTGCCTTGGTTTTTTTTCCCCCACCCTTTACTCACCTTCTAGCTAGACACAATGACTTTCTTCTTCACCTTTTTGTTTTATTGTTTTACAGTTCCAAAGAAAGGAAAAAAGGGGGGGAAGTTATTCTGTTGAGTCATGGAGATAACAGTTCTCCAGTCTTCTCTTTATATAACATGAACTCAGGTGTACCTGATTTGAGTGTAATTCTCCAAAGACTGTAAAGAAATGCAGAATCATTCCAAAAAGAGTATTAAGTAGCAATTCAACCCTCTGACTATACACTGCCCATCTGGGAAACTGAAGCTAACTTGAGCAATAATCCACACATCCACTGTAAGAATGACACTATTTGGAGCATAGAAAGCTCAAGCTATCCTCAGTGAAACTGAAAGGGACCCAAGAAGACACCCGAAAGGTTCTTAGATACCAGGACACTATTGCCCTACAAAGGCACAAAGAACAACCGCACCTCGCTGAACTTTGCTATCAGTAAACCCGGTCATGCTCCTCACTCCATCACTGAAATGTGTTTTCACCAATCTACACACTCAGTGCACTGAGGACTCCATGTATAATAGAGCAAGGCAAATTCTAGATGTGGATCAAAATGGCCCCAGGTTCAGACACAGCCTAAACACCTTTAGTCTAACTTTCTAGACAAGCTTTCACCAGTAAGCCCAGTTTGATAGAAAGAACGGTTCTTACTCACCAGATAGGGCTGGGCATTGCAGGATGCAGAGAGTGTGGGTTTGTAGCACTCAGTCACTGTTAACTCGTCCATCTAGACTGGAATAATTCAGATAAGATAGCTGGCTTTGTAATCTCTAGGCTAGGTTAATGTTCTCTACTCCTTGTTAATTAGAGTAAATAAGAGAAGAGAGATGGGAAGTCTAACATGTGTTAGCTAACTTCCCTGCATGCAGCAGACATCATGTAAGACTTTAGTCATTTAGTTCACAAGCACAACGTTTATTGTTACTACTGTAGAGCCGTCACATGTCTCCAATGTCTAATCATTGCCAGAGATGAGATGTGACCCTTCAAAGACTAACCCGCAGGTTGGTCCAAAAATCTTACTATTCACCTGAACCTCCTGACAGTCTCCTCCACACCCATGACTCCACATGGTTCTTCTAGTTATTGCCTCTTCAGGGCCAGCCCCTCCCCTCCACTTGGGCTTAGAAACCTACTTTATTCATTAAAACTCTACACAAGCTCTACTTCCTCCTTGAAGCCAAGCTCTGCACCAGCCCCTAACTTGGCATTTCTTGATGGAAAAGCAAGCTCCTTGGGAGCTGAATAAATTCATGTCATAGCCAACATTACAAGCTACTCGTCGAAGGAGCCAAGGTCACATAAGCAACCAGAGGGAGAACCTAAAATCCTGATGAGTCTCTTAGCAATCTCCTTTCCAATATGCCTGTTGTTTGAAGCTTCACTTGACTCACAACACGGCTTGTGCCGTTCTCTTCTACATTCAGAATAGTCCAAGAAAGCTGTGCCGTGTCCTTCAAGCACATAGGAGAGACCTTTTTGCCCACTTTTGGGTTTTTAAGGACAGATAAGCTTGGGATGTTGTGGTTTCTGAGGATGAGATTTGATCAGCAGAAGTGTGGAAAACTAAAAACAATCATCCAAATAAGATTTTATCCTAGGCAATAAACCATTATGATGCTAGCTGGTAAATAGGCAGGCCTTCCAGTAGACAGCCTGCCCACAGAACAGACTCCTTAATTGAACTAAATCGCCCTTTGCTGGGTTCCACAGCATGTTTGGCAAATCTGTTTCAAAAACAGGCCATCTTGTGTGTCAGGTTTCTCATTGGAAATCTGTATAAATACATATTGCAATCTACTGTTCTGAACATAATTTTGAATTTCTGGGGAAGTAAACTGGACACTCATCTACAAACAGACTGGCATGCTTTATTTCAGAGTGAGCAGTAGGAAAGTTGTTGGACAAGAATATTAAATGACCTAGGGAAAAATATAAAAAGGGAAGATGTTCTGGTGGCAAGAAAAAAAAAAACAATTCTCTATTTCATGTTATAACCTAAACCAGAATGGTTTAAAATAAGGAAGAGTACTTTATTTTAATACAAAGATTTCATATTAAATAAAGCACACCCACTCTAGTCTATTTTTAGTTCCAAAATTCTTCTAAATTGCAATGGTCCTTTCTCGACAGCTCAGACACCACTCTTCATAATTTTATCCCTTATTCCTTCCTATAACCATGTTTCTGTGTTTTCAACTCATAGATGAACCAGAATTACCTGGGACACTCAGTTAAATGAAGATCCATGAGTACCGGTCACAGACGTAGGAGGAGTGGAGGGGGCCAGATGACTCACACTTTAAATGAACATTTTAAGCAACTCCAATACAGGGACTCAAAGTGCCACATTTCTGTAAGAATGAGGGCTGCACTGGCCTCAAAGTCTTCTGTCTGAAATGGAAACCTGAAAACAACTTGCGTGTACTGAAAACATTTTCCCACCTCAACTGAAAACTAGGGAAGCTGTTGTCCATTGTAATACGATGCTCAAAGACTTTCATGACCCCTCGTTACCAGCTTTGCAAAAACCTCTGGAGACATCTGCTAAAAGATATGGTATGCTATTCCTCACAGAACTCTCTGATTTTTAAAATGACCCTCCCACAATTTTTTTTCTGACCAATGTTTATCAAGGACCCCATCCCTTCTCCACACCCATGTGGTTCAAGATAGCCCTAGACCCTTGGGTAGTGTCTAACATGCCATGTCCAACTATTCAGTGAAATCATCTTCCTCTGTTGCCCCATACCTTAACCTCTTTTCATACAAGAAGTGGGTCTTACTTTTGTGCCTAATTCTGCTATAGGAAATACCCAATAATAGTGTCCACTTGGGGCCTGGAGAGATGGCTCAGCAGTTAACATACTTGCCTGCAAAGCCTAAGGACCTGGGTTTGATTCCCCAGTATCCACATAAGCCAGATGCACAAAGTGGTGCATGCATCTGGAGTTCATTTGCAGTGGCTAGACACCCTGGTGCACTCATTCTCTCTCAGCTTGAAAATAAATAAATATATTTTTTTTTAAAAAAAGGAAACCTAACATGCAGGTTTTAAAGGGATTTTTTAAAATACAATTTTATGAGATAGTCTCTTAATTATTCAAAAGAACAAGCAGCTATTGATAGTATGGAAACAAATGGACGGGGTTGCATTCCAGTAAAACTTTATTTACAAAAATAGGCAGTGGGGTCGACTTGGCCAAAGGGTTATAGTTTTCTGACTTCTAGACAAGACCAACACATGGCACACGCTAAACTAAATAATGTATCTGTTATTTTCCTTGGAAAAATTTTCTTCCCAGTGAATAGGATGTGTTTCACTCTTCACAACCTTTAATGGTGTTCCCATTGTAATGAGAACCTGTCACACCCATTGGTATTATTTGGAGTCGATGTAAAATGGGCTGCACCTGTGACTCACGACCTTGTAAGATTCTCCACATTCTGCATCTACGTTTGTCATCAGAAACAAAAGCAGTGGGGTCTTCCTGGGAAAGCATAGCTTCTCCTATAATTCCAATCATTTTGAAGCACAAAAGTTAATTTGAAAGAAAAAAAAAAACTCTCTTAAGATACTCTGATGGAAATAAATGCACCAATAGTGGCAACCTAACAGGTATGGACTATTTCTGTCCCCTTGAAAACCATTTATATTGAATAATAAACTGTTGACTGATGGTATTAAATCTATACAATGCTGGCCTGAAGATGGCTCAACAGTCAAGGCACAGCCTGCAAAGCCTAACGACCCAGTTTAATTCCCCAGGGTCCACGTAAAGCCAGACGCACAAAGTGGCACATGCATCTGGAATTTGTTTGCAGTGCCTAGAGGCCATGGCACAGCCACATTCTCTCTCTTCTTCTCCCTCTCTCTCTCTCTTCACAAGTGAATAAATAAATATATTTTTTTAAATCTACACAATGCTGAATGAAACCCAGGCATTAAACTTCTTAATATGAATTAAATTACTCCCTTTCTTCCCTCTAGTATCACTCTTCTGCTGATGGCTCCAAAACGAAAATCCCTAACCTACAGAATTGTGGAGGTATTTCTGACCAGAGGCATCAAAGTGACAGCTTAGGGAACTTAGTGTCACTTCAGGATGTGACAACAGCTGGATATGCTAGCTGTGCTTCATGCTGGGCCTGCTAAATTATGAGTAATAACCACTTTGAGAATTCTCTCCAGAAGGTAAAAATAAAGATTTTTTTTAAAAAAAAAATGAATTTAAAGAATCCACACCTGCCACCTTTTTATATCATCTTTTCAAGTGCATTTTTTTCCCCAGATTTGCCAGGAACAAGTTGTTGCTCTCCTCTGCCCACAGAGTCCCCTTGTTAGATCCTCCAATGCTGTCTTCCACTGTAGGTTGTGGTCCAACAGCAGGTGCTGCCATCAGAATGAGACAGGAAATGCTCTGGCCCACTCCATCTCGCAGCACTGAAGTGTGCCTCCACGCTCCCTCCTGTTTCCGCCCTATCTTCCAGATCCCTATAGACTTCAGGTGCATTACCTTGTCAACAACACCTTTGAAAAGCCAGCTGCTTCTGACAAGGTTGCCTACCTGGTCTGGCTTCCAGGCCAACCAAACAGCTGATTTCTAAGCCTGTTCAGATACTTTATCTAAAAGCAAAATGTGGGTAGTGGGCTGGAGAAATTGCTCAGTGGTTAACAGTGCTTGGCCTGGGTTCGATTCCCCAGTACCCATGTAAAGCCTGATGCGTAAAGTGGACCATGTATCTAGAGTTTATTTGCAGTGGCAGAAGACCCTGACATGCACATTCTCTCTCTCTCTCTCTCTCTTCCTCCCTGTCTGCTTCTTTCTCTCTGTTTCTCTCTCAAATAAATAAATAAAAATGTCTTTGGGCTGGAGGGATGGCTTAGTGGTTAAGGCATTTGCCTGCAAAGCCAAAGGGCACAGGTTTGATTCCCCAGGACCCACGTTAGCCAGATGCACAAGGGGGTGCGAGCATCTGGAGTTCGTTTGCAGTGGCAGCAGGCCCCAGCGCACCCATTCTCTCTCTCTCTCCCTCTCCCTCTTTCTCTGTCAAATGAATAAATAAACAAAATTTTTTAAAAATATCTTTAGGGCTGAAGGGATGGCTTAGAGTTTAAGGTGTTTGCCTGCAAAGCCAAAGGAACCAGGTTAGATTCCCCAGGACCCACATTAGCCAGATGCACAAGGGAGCACATGCATCTGGAGTTCGTTTGCAGTGGCTGGAGGCCCTGGTGTCCCCATTCTCTCTCTCTCTCACTCTCTCTCTCTCTCCCTCTTTCTCTGTCAAATAAAGAAATAAAAATGAAAAAATAAAAGAGATCTTTAATATGGGTAGGATGTCCTCTCATCTTGTACTGTTTTCCCTTCTTTGAGAGATATCATCTTAGTGTAATGCTTGGTTTTATCCCCATCCTGAGCAACTGCCTCATGTATACCCCACATTTATGCTCAACCACAGTATAAGATTATCCTTTGGATGGATGCCCTGCCAATCCTCCACTGGCAGTAAGTGCCTGCAAAAACACTATCATGGAAGCATTTGCACGAATTTCAGGCCTGGTCCTATATTTAGAAAAAGGTGTCGACTGATGCGCTCTCTGGGAGCATCGACAGCAACTTGCTGTTTTAATGGCATTATTCTTTGCTTCCAGGCCTTTCCAACATCTCATCAGCCTGGGCTCACACACAGATTCGCCTGCTTGTGCATAAAATGTTAAAATGTGTAGCTCTAGATCTAATTCTGGACAGTTTGGATAAATCCCATGTGCAACCTGACAAATTAAGCTCTTTTTTTTTAAGTACATTGGATGTTTTGCTTTTATTCTGACATTTGAAATTCTGTTCATTTTTGTTCACTTGGATTTATGTGTATGGGGCAGGTGGGTGTTAAAAACAGGTAACACTTTCAAAGTAGAAAATACATAGGAATGTATAACTGATTATTAAGGGAAAATGTTCTTTCTGAACAAGTTAGCTTTAAGCAGTCAATACTTGCTAATATAACTGCATGTGAAGAAATACTAACTCACATAACAGTTTCATTGTCCCCTTTCCCTGCTATTGTGGGGAAGCAGATAGACTTGGTCCTCAGCATTTCACAGTAGGCTGTGGCCTCAAAGCTCTCCCCTAACATACCTGACACTAATGTCCCTTTACTCTGATGATGAAACATGTGATGAAAGTGTCCCCTGCAGAGAAGACAAGTCCTCAGTACCCAATGACACATTCCAAGTGCCACATCTTTGTTGGTACACCCCATCCTTTGGCTTGGGTGAAAGTTCTAACGAGCACCATATCCAGGGGAGAATAACATTGGTCTTAACAGACCAGTGATCTAGCCAACATCAATCGTCATTTGTTGCATCCCTTGTTGAATTGCAGGTTATTATTCAGTCATTCTTCAGTGGGACTCTAGTTTGGTAATTCTAATCAGCTCATAACTGACCAAGCCCTGGTTCTGTAGCCTATATTCTGAGCAACAAAGAGTTAAATCACCACTTGTGATTGGCAGGTTAAAAAAACCTTGAATAACGCTTCAACATAGAATCCTCCGTACTTCATTCATTGCTACTTTGGTGATGTTTTGCTCTATGGATTCTTTTGTTTTTCTTTTTGTTTTCTCAAGGTAGGGTCTTACTCTAGCCCAAGCTGACCTGAAACTCAATCTGTAGTCCAAGACTGGCCTCAAATTTATAGAGATCATCCTACCTCAGTGTTCCAAATGCTGGGATTAAAGGTGTGTACCACCATACCTTTGTTTTTTTTAAGAATATTTTATTTATTTATTTATTTATTTATTTATTTATTTATTATTTGAGAGAGAGAGACAAAGAGGCAGAGAGAGAGATAGAAGAGAATGGGCACAACAGGGCCTCGAACCACTGCAAATTAATTCCAGACACATGTGTCATCTTGTGTATCTGGCTTACGTGGATACTGCTTTGCAGGAAAGCACCTTAGCCACTAAACCATCTCTCCAGCCCATGGTTGTTCTGTTTTATTTTGTTTTGTTTAGAGATGAAGTCTTGCTATGTAGTCTAGTCTCACTCATGAGCCTCTTGTCTCCACCTCTGGTGTACAGAGATCACAGACATGCAATATATGTCTAGTTTCTTCCATGCTTTAAACACACAATTCAGTTGGAGATATAGGAGAATTTCCGAACTGTCAAAAACCCCAAGTAGGATTACTGATTTTGCCTCTCTATCCACACATGCAGTAATGAAGTGTTCGAACCCATCCACACATGCAGTAATGAAGTGTTCGAACCCAGCAAAGCATCTACTGAAAGCCTGTTCATCTTGATTCTTCTGCCAGAGTGGAGCAAAGTCTGACTCTTTTACCTTCCAGGAGACTCCTATTGGAGTGGGCAAACCCCAAGTCTCCTTTTGATATACTGCCTGCCACTCCCAACTACAGCCTGACCAAGATATATCTTCTCAAGGTCCCAATACCTACCACTAGTGACATCCTGTGGAAGAACTACAAATAGCTATTCCTATAGATTCCTGATAGGTTTCTCACCTTCTCAAATGACTTGACCCAGTTCTATGGCATGCAGACATTCTCTACCACATTTGGAAGAGCTTGTATCATCTCACTATCAAATTCATGTGGTGTAAATTGTCTCACTATTTTTAGTCAGGACACTAACAATGGATTTATGCTTTCAAGGGACCATAAGATTCCTTATAAACTTCACATGAATTAGTTGCAACAAATTGTAATGAGGGAAGATGGTCTCCATCTATGCCCATAGCTGTGATAGCTGAGGACACTAAGAGATAAGGACTTCACCCACACTCCTGGTCAGTGACAGAGCCTAGGTCTGATATCAAGTCTGGTTCATTAAAACTGTTCTTTGAATTTCTATAGTGTGCTTCCTGGGCTCTAATGCTGAAAAATGTATAATCTACAGATCACCTGATGAACCTCACTTTGTTGTATCTTAGGGAAGAAAGCTAATTCATGAAATTTTCCATCACTCTCAGAAAAAAAAAAATCAAACTTCAGAGATTGTAGATCATTGCTTATGGCAATGAACAGGTTCTGTTTCGGAAAACTTTGTGAGCATTCCACATTCCTCTCCCATCTGGAGAATAGCCCATATATGCAAATCAACTCTGAGGAGTCGCCCTGATCATTTTCAGTCTCTCAAGTAAACTCTGATGGTGTCTAGAGGTCCCCATCTTAAAACTACTGTGGTTCCAACCACTTGTTAGGTGATATAAATATAGAGGTACAGCTGATATAGATAAAGGTGATACAGACAGATTATGTAGGTAATACAGATATAGACAGATACAGATTTGATAATGCTGTTTTCAAAATTCTTTATAACTGGATGTAGTGGCCCACACCTTTAATCCCAGCACTCATGAGGCCAAGATAGGAGGAGTGCTGTGAGTCTGAGGCCATCCTGAGACTACATAGTAAATTCTGGGTCAGCCTGGACTAGAATAAGACCACACCTTAAAAAAATTAAATAAAACCGAAAAAAAAAAAATCTTTAAAACATAGGGATGGAAGGGTTTGGGGAGGGGAAGGGGAGACTGGGAAAAAAAAATGAACACAAAACTAAATCCAAAATGAACTGGTACTGTGGTGGTTTGAATTCAGGTGTCCCCCATAAACTTAGGTGTTCTGAATGCTAGGTTCCCTGCTGATGGATATTTGGGAATTAATGCCTCCTAGAGGGAGGGTATTGTTGGGGGTGGGTTTATGGGTATTATAGCCAGTTTCCCCATGCCAGTGTTAGGCACACTCTCCTGTTGCTATTGTCCACCTTATGCTGACCAGGGGGTGATGTCCACCCTCTGTTCATGCCATCGTTTTCCCCTGCCATCATGGAGCTTCCCCTCGAGCCTGTAAGCCAAAATAAATCTCTTTTTCCCAGAAGCTGCTCTTGGTTCAATGATTTCTACCAGCAATACGAACTGGACTGCAACAGTAAAGTGGTACCAGGAGTGGGGTTGCTGCTAGACACCTGACTGTGTGGCTTTGACCTTTTGGAGCTGATTTTCAATAGGAATGTGGGAGGATTTGAAACCTTGGCCTAAGAGATGTCTTGCAGTGCTATAAGTACAGCTTGATGGACTGTTCTGGTCTGAGCTGCAAGACCTGAATGCAGTAAGAACTATAGACTGTGTGAGGTTTGGCTTATGAGGGTGAGAAAGAGCTTTGCTTGGACTGGGCTAGCAGTTTGTGTGAGAAGCTTGTTCTTATGCCCATGTCCTGAGAAGTTGTACAGGGTTGCTTTGTGTAGAAACGAACTTGTCTGAGCAGAGGGATATGGCACAGAAAGAAAAATCTTTGGGTGAACTGTTGCCCATTCAGATGCAACTGGGAGATTACAACCTTTGAGACTGGGCTAGCTGACCTGCGCTGGGGCAACAGGAAGAATGTTGATTCTTTTAAAGTGGCCTGAGTGCTCAAGGAGTGTCCTGTTCTTCAAAGTCTGCTTTATTCTGCCCTGGATTAACAAATTGGCACCCTACCTGGTATTGTGGAGTATAAGAAATGCAGGAAAGAGAGGGTCAATGAGTTTGCAACATGGTCTTGTGTTTTGGAAATGGCCATGGGCAGTATGAAGCAAGTTTTGTTGGTTGCCTGCATGGAGACCCCATGGGGCCATGAGCATGAACCATGGCTTGCAGTGGAGACCCAGTGGAGACACCAGGAACACAAGATGGCTGCCAAGGAGAGCTGCTGGCCCAGATGAAGTTTTCCAGGACTGTGAGTAGCCTAGCTGAAGGGGTGGAATTAGAATGCCAGAGACTTGTTGCTGGTTAAATTATCAGACTTGGAGATTTGTCACTGGCTAGAGTTGTTGGACTTGAAGCTACAGAGTTTGATATTTGCCCTGGTTGTTTTAAATCTTGTATTGGTTGAATATTTCTTATGCCCAATGTCATGTTTTGCAGTGTGAATGTTTATTCTGTGCCATTATGGGTTTTTTGAGGTTATTTTTTTTTTTGGCATTATGGCTCAGTTAAAAGATCTTGGACTATGGGGATCTATGAACATCATTGGAATTGATAAAAACTATGGGACTTTTAAAGTTAGATGAATGTATTGCATTTTATATCATGTATGGTTATCAGTTTATGGGGGCCAGGGGCAAAATGTGGTGGTTTGATTCAGGTGTTCCCCATAAACTTAGGTGTTCTGAATGCTAGGTTCCCTGCTGATGGATATTTGGGAATTAATGCCTCCTGGAGGGAGTGTATTGTTGGGGGCAGACTTATGGGTATTATAGCCAGTTTCCCCATGCCAGTGTTTGGCACACTCTCCTGTTGCTATGCTCTACCTTATGTTGGCCAGGTGGTGATGTCCACCCTCTGCTCATGCCATCATTTTCCCCTGCCATCGTGGAGCTTCCCCTCAAGCCTGTAAGCCAAAATAAATCTCTTTTTCCCAGAAGCTGCTCTTGGTTGGGTGATTTCTACCAGCAATATGAACCAGACTGAAACAGGTACCATAGAAAGCTTTTTCCTTGAAGGTAAACCAAAAGATATATCCCTCAACAGGAGCAATGGGGGAACACCTGAGAAGAAGGGCCCTGGAGAAGGTGGGATGAAGCCTAAGCAAAAAAAAACATAGTTTTTTTGGTTTTGTTTTTTTTTGTTTGTTTGTTTGTTTTTGTTTTTTTGTCTCTGGCCTGTAACTCCCAGTACCAGAAATTAGTTGCTACCCATAATGAGCTATTGATTTGAGAAAACTACAGGGTCCCCAAAACAAGACAGGTTTCTGTCAAAGTACTTGATTACCCACCTGAGGCAACAGGCAAGACCCTATTGCTGAAGACACCAGATGCTGATGACACAGAGCATGGAGAGACCTGGCTGGAATCCAGAACAGAATCAGTCCCCAGACCACCCATCTAGTGCTGGAAAGCACTACATTACCTACTAGGGGAAAGTTGCCAAACTGAGCAACCAGAGAGGTCTAAGCTACTCAGAAGCAAACACCCTGACAGTATGTACACACCAGTGCAATAGTGACACATAGCCTCAGTAGGTAACCAACAGCTTTCTGATTGGCTAAGAG
Organism: Dipus sagitta; assembly: GCA_036346955.1. Taxonomy (NCBI): domain Eukaryota; kingdom Metazoa; phylum Chordata; class Mammalia; order Rodentia; family Dipodidae; genus Dipus; species Dipus sagitta. The sequence continues at coordinate 122,612,437 of CM070779.1, read as the reverse complement.
ATCTGCTCAGTGGAAAGAAACCCATATCTGGAATCAGGAACCAATTCAGAATCTGTCTATAGAGACAAAGATTATGCTCTCCAGTGTCAAGCTTTCACTAGACTTTGGCTAAAAGAAGGGTTACATACATTAAATTCTCCCTAAATTAATAATGTTTATCCAATTTAACCTATGCTGACTTCACTCTCCATTGGAGAATCTGTTCTTTTCCAGAAGTTAGTGAATCATGAGGAAATAAACTATCCCTCGCACTTCAGCCAAGCCACAGCTGAATCCACAGAGGAATTGGTAAGATGAGCAAGAGAGCTGCTTCCATGCTGAACCTGATAATCAGAGCCAGAGTGTAGGAGACAGACACTGAGGATGCTCAACACCTACCAAAGCAGAGATCCCGAGGCTCCTAAGAGCTCATCACTGAAGTAGACTTAAAACTCACCCACCATGGCTCAGGGAATTTTGCAGAAGTGAGGCCAAAAGATTGTAAGAGCCACAGGTTGAGGCATCATACCCAGAAGCATTTCCTCATCCCCTCCCAAAATAACTGAGTACTGCTCCCACAATGGATAATCCACAACCCCATGGGGAATACAAGCAACCCCACTAGGTGGATCCCCAGTGGAATGGGGGCAGGGACGAGGGAAAAGAGAGCACCAACACATTATGTATACATACAAAATATGTTGTTAATAAAAATAATAAAAGAGAAAAAAGTTAAATACATAGTCTCATCTTTTGTAAATTTCCCCCAAACACTCTGATCACTTGATATTTCAAGCACTTAATAAACTCTCAACAGTACAACTGAAGGAATGAATGCAGTATTTCCTTTGTAAAATTGGCCAATGTTAAAACCAAAATAATACAAAACCAGTGAAGAACTTATACAATCCTAAATGAGTTTTTCCTCAATTGAGATTTGCATGACATAGGCCTATCAGTTTCAGATCCCATGAGCACAGGAGCACACAGTTGGCATAGCTAAGCACACAGATTCAAAGTCACTGAGGAAAGTAGCTAAAATATCCATGCTTATTTTGATTCAAATCTCTAGTATAAAATAATATCCAGAATATATTCCACACATGACCATTTACCTGATGAATGTTGAAAGTAGTACAATCTTTAAAATAAATCATTCAAGGTCACAAGGGTCATAGTGGTGACTAAGGGTTTTATTATGTGGCATATAAGAACAGATCCATATTTGAGGGTGCTTTTATTGACATGGTTTTGAGTGTGTTTTCTTACCAAAATCCCTATAGCTCTTTTAATATTTTCCTTCTGCTTTTTTACAAGAAGGGTACACACTTTTCAAAATTGCCAAATGTGGGGCTGGAGAGATGGCTCAGTGGCCAAGGCACTTGTCTACAAAGCCTAACAATCCTGGTTCAATTCCCCAGTACCCACGTAAAGCCAGATGCACAAAGTGGGACATTTGCAGCATCTGGCACCCCCATTCTCTCTGTCTGTCTCTCTTCTCTTTATCTTTCTATCTACTTGCCAGTAAATAAATAAACATATATTTTTTTTAAATTGCCAAATGTGGAAACAACTCAGGTGCCTTTATCAATAGATGAATTTATAAAGAAAAAAGTGGTGTGTGCGAATATTGTATATGTGGAATATTATTCAGTCATAAAGGAAAATTATACTTTCTTACTTCCAGTAGAATAGACTGAACTGGAAGACATTACATCAAGTGAAACAACAGGGTACAGGAAGACAACAGGTAGCATATGTTCTTTCTCATACACAGAGGTTTGTTTTAAGTGGATAACTAGAGTTTGGAAAGAGGAAGAGAAATGAATCAAGGTAGGAGGATTTGGTCAGTGCCTGTTATACACATGTAGCAGCATATCACATTGAACCCTGTAAGTGTGAAAAATGAATACACATTAATCAAAATCAAAAGGAGTTGCCAGGCGTGGTGGCACACAGGAGGCAGAGGTAGGTGGATCGCTGTGAGTTCAAGGCCAGCCTGAGACTCATAGTGAATTCCAGGTCAACCTGGGCTAGAGCGAGACCCTACCCTGAAAAACTAAAAGTAAAATTAAAAATAAAAAAAAAAAAGAAGGGATGCAAAATGGTCATCTTTGTGACCTTTTGAACAAAGAGGCAGGACTCCTACACAAGAAACAATCGTTGCATCCACAGCTGATGTTTATAAAGTGTTCTGTTTCACCTGATATCCTCTGGTATGTGGGCAACCTTGAAGACATGTCACCCTGCTGGCACCAAACATCCCCTCCAGACCCATGCTGGCTGGCATTTCCCCCCTCCGTCGCCTCTCCTTGGTCTTCTATCCCTTGTTTGCACTAAATTAATGAAGAACTCCTTCTATTCAGATTTTTGTGGTTCATACCACTAAAGAATATCAAAGGTAGTAGTATGTTTTCAAAGGAAAAATTAAATGGAATAAAAAAATTTAGTCAGCGTTTCAATTGTAAATAACTATGTTTGATTTTGTATATATATATAAAGCTGCACTGTAAAAACCTAAATAGAGAACCAGGTGTGGTGGAACATGTCTGTAATTCCAGCACTCAGGAAGCAAAGGTAGGAGGATCACTGTGAACTGAAGGCCAGCTTGAGACTACAGAGTGAGTTCCAAGTCAGCCTAGACTACAGTGAGACTCTACCTAAAATATCCAAAAGAGAAAAGAAATCAAATAGAGTTTTTCTCTGAAATATATTCCTATTGCCTCACTCAAAAAAATTTAGATTTTATTATGATTCTTGAAATCCAACCTTTCAAGTTCATAGGCTAATTTCTACTCTAAATCTATAAATACTTTGGTCCCTGTCTGTATTAATGTGATGGGTCATGTTTAAATAAAGGTTCATAAAAACAAGGAATAGTTGAGTATGCTGACTAATGTCTATTATCCCAGCACTAGGGAGGCTGAGTCAGGAGGATCATAAGCCTGAGCTACTGAGTGAAACTTTCTCATGAACAAATAATTAAGCAAAAGAAGGAATCAACCAGGGGTCAAGGATTTTACATTCTCCATTTAGTAATCTATCCCACTCTTCCAACTCTCTCCCAAATTATACTGCTAGTTACCTTAAAGATTTCAACCATTTAATTTCCAAGTGCCCTTCACGTGTTATGCCTTGAGCCAGTTGTGATAACTCAGAGAGGGGATGTGAAGTCTTCTCAAAGATTTTGCAGTCTTTGTTAGCACATGTGTGCACATACACACACACACACACAGCAAGAGAGAGAGAGAAAGAGAGAGAGAGATAACATAAATAAAATCTATCTTTTTGTAAATCTAAATTATGTCTAAATCAAAAACTACATAAGGGCTGGAGAGATGGCTTAGCAGATAAGGTGCTTACCTGCAATGTCAGAGGACCCAGGTCTGATCCCCCAGGGCCCATATAAGCCAGATGCACAAGGTGGCACATGTGTCTGGAGTTCATTTCCAGTAGCTGGATGCCCTAGAGCAGCACCTATTCTCTCTCTCTCTCTCTCTCTCTCTCTATATATATATATATATATATATATATACATATATATATATACACACACACACATATATGTCAACACTGCTAATAATCTTGGTGCCTCCCAGCTCTCAAGGAATCACAAAAGCATGTATAACAGAAGACTTAAATCATATACTTCAAATTGGTAGCAGAAATTAATTCTAGGAGCCACCCCCCCCCCAAGTGCCTAATATTTAAACTCTCTTTTCCCTCCTCTCTATGCTAATCCTTTAAAATACATGCTTTTTTTAAAGCCTTGGTAAAATCCACAGTTTATGTAAACAGTTAGTAAAGGAGAGTTTGTTATTCTCTACCTTCAGGGACTTCTTTCAGTGTCATTATTAAGTTTCACTTGCTGGACAAATGCACACTAACATGAATGGCCTCTTTTTTTCTCTGTCCTTCCAAGCTCTGCATCATCTACTCCTAAAACCATCTCCACAAAACATAAACAAACAGAAAGCCCCACCTCCCTTCAACTTACTTCTTTCAGGTCTCCTGACACCAGCAATTTCTCTTTATCCATGCTATTTCTCAAGCAGATTCCCCCAAGTCACCTTTGACTCTTCTGCCTCTATGCCATCGATTGCCAAGAAGTCCTACTTCTTAGAATGTTTTAAAGCTATAGTGCCATCTTCTTTCCATTGCTACTCCTTAACGTAGTCTCTCAAAGATTGTAATTTCACTATGATTTGTCTGGTAACCTGTAACCATGATCCTTCATCCTTTCCCATGCGATCCACCATCGACTACACCACCACACTGGTGGTTCCAAACATTATAAACCCCTTATCTTCTTTTTCCAGGCTCCTGCAAGATGACCATTGCCAGCTCCATTTCTGAACATCACCATTTACCTTAATCAGATGAGCAACCATTACCATGTGGGGAAGGCTTCCTCTGTTCCAAGTAGGCTTTTGTGTGCATTAGCTCATCCAAGACTGGCCATAGCCCTGTAATAGTGTTTTTTCCTACCCTCATTTTACAAGATGGCCAAAAGCATGGCCCTAGGATGTAGAGCCAGGCTGTTTGAGCTGTGCCCCTCACGTTTCTACAATTTGCACATCTGCATGTAAGCATCTCCCCTCTGTCCAGTATAACAATTATGTCCTTCCTAAGGCCCGGGCAAAGTTTTGACTTAAGCCCAGACCGTGTTTTGTAGCATCTGTCCAACAATACTTGTCAAAGCCAAACGTCCTCATGAACTCCTTCCTCATCCCTATCCTAAGAAGAGAAAAGACACAGGAAGAGAAGGTGCCATACACGAAGGGTTGGGTCTTGGGGGAGTGCTGATTCTCTTTAAACCTTCAAATGCAACACAGAAAAGGGGTCATTTATTTCCCACTTCCCTAGCAGTTACCAAAAGGGTGGAAAGGGAAGATGAACAAGGCTTATAAGTACATAGGAGAAGTGGAGGTAGCAGAACAGAAGCGTTCACAGAATGTCTGTCTGGGCCAGTTCTTAAGGGCAAGGGAGAAAATGAGATGGACGAAAGAACTGAGTGCCTATGTAAGCCTAGTATTTCCATGTCTTCCTCTCTCATTAGCTTTTAAAGAACCAGGAGTTGCCTTTAAATTCCTTTCATCTCACTCATACTTGCCTCTCTTTAACCTTGGGCTTCAAAAGGCATTTGTTGGGGGGGAAAAATGAACAACAAAAAGAACCAAGGTCATACAGGACAAGCAAAGAAAAGAAATAGCTCTTTGCGCTAAATTCATCTCTTAGGTGATTGAAGCTAGTAGCGCCCTATTCTAGCTACTGTGTCAGTAACTAGAACTTAATGAGAACGACCCATGTGGGTAAAATTGCCATTGATAGGAATTTTTTTTTTTTAACTCGAAATCAGACATTCAAGAAAGGTTTCAATTTGGGGATTTCAGACAAAGCTGATTTCCCTCGAGGACCCCATTCCAATTCATTGTCATTAGACGTGACCCTCTGGCAGCAGGGAAAGACAAGAGCTAGGCGAGTAAGTCAGTGCATTTCCCAAAGAGTATGGCCCACACCCTTCATAATGCCGCCCACTTTAATGAACCCCAGAAACTATATCTCCAACCCTATGCTAAGAAACGATGATAATGATGATGCAATAAAATGAGATAATACCCTAATCAATAACACGTTAAACATTTTCCCCCACATCTCAGACTTCACACTGCTTGGCATGCAATAGATTTTAAGCATGAAAAAAAAAAAAAAAAAGAAGGATCCAGAGATACTCATCCTAATTCTATTCCTTGATGTAGTATCCTATAAGCTAGTTTCCATCTGGCCATTACAATTTTCCAGCAAGCCCTGGCTTGAGGAAAAAGAGGGAAAGGGTACAAAATATAAAAATATAAGATAAAGAAGAGAGTGTGGCCATGATTGAATGTTAACAGCAATAAAGAGGTGAATGTGTCCATGCGTGATGCTGTGTCCATCTTCATACCTCCTGATGGATCTCCAACACAGCAGAAGACTTCCTGACTGTCGTTACAGTATGTAGCCTAGATGTAGGGGAAGAAAAATATAAATTAACACAGGCACACCCACATACATGTATGTCAACATCCATGTGGATATATGTCATGTCACCTCAACTACCATCAAGACTATGTGCCTAAGACTTGAATTAGAAAGAGATGAAAAGCAATAAACAATAAAATAACACATCAATAACAAAACATAAGATAGTGTAGAATATTCAAAACCAAGGAAACCTGGCACTTTTTTACAACACATTTCCTGTCTCATAAAAGTTCTCTAGAACAGAATTCATTGCACCTTTATTTCCCATTCAGCTGAGCCCCTGTCACCCACTGACTAAAAGAGACTTCAGAGAGGCAACTTTTCAAACTAAGGGGGTCAGGGAGGTTTAGTGGCACTAGCAATCCCAGAATTGGGGACGTTGTTCTGATTGTGCTTTAACTTTACTAAAATACTAGGAATGCAACACAGTGTCTTTTGGACATTTCCATCTAAGATTGACCCAGCCTTCAAAGTCTCCTTCCTTTTTCATTGGCCACCTGTGGTCTCTTTAGAAGCCAAGTCAATGCCTATGATCTTCACCACCAATGGTTTCCCTTCTAAACTTCTACTTGAGTGACTTGCAGCGATGACTGTGCATGAGAATCTCTTAGGAGAGTTACACACCCAGACAGCTGGAGCACAAGCCAGACCAATGAAATCCACTCTCTGAAGGTGGGAGGGCCTGCAAAGTTCCTAATGTTGATTAGATACTCACAGTTTGCCAAGGTTATATCTAGGCACTGGGAGATTGCTCAACAGTTAAGGTGCTTGCTGTAGATGCATGAGGACCAGATTTCAGATGACCAGTAAAAGCTGATGACTCATGCAAAAGTTAGGTGTGGTAGTGTACCTATAATCCCAGTACTGGGGTGGGAGAAACAGATGGATTCCCAGGGATTGCTGGCTAGCCCGTCCAGCTGAAATGGTGCATTGCAGGTTCAGTGAGGAAACCCTGTCTCAAAATGAGGTAGGGAGTGACTGGGGAGGACATTTGACACTGACACTCACGTATATAACAACACACATGCATACATGTATAGACTTCATACACCCATCCAAAAAGAGACTTATATGGACAACAAATGAGGGGGGGGGGGGCAGGACACTATCATCTCAACAGGGGTCCTCACCATGTCTTACATTTTTGGGTTTTTGTTTGTGCCCTTTGGTTCATCAGTTTCTACCAAAATCTCAGGGAACTCAATTTGGGGAAAGGGATGGTTTAGTTCAACTTTTTCTAGACTGTTAAAATTAACTCAAAATTTATTTCCACAACCTCATATGCCATTAGCTTGTTCCCTTGAACTCAAGATATTTCCCCCTTGTACACAAATCCATCAGAGCTCAGAAACAGAAAGAACAAGGATATCAGTTAATCCTATTGAATTCACTGGAACTGTTCTAGGCACAAATTAGGCCCTCTGGACTGGTTTATCACTTCACCTCACTTTCTGAACCTCCATGGTACCCATCTTGTCTAACAACTTTTTATTTTTTGATGTAAGGTCTCTCTCTAACCCAGGCTAACCTAGAATTCACTATGTAGATTCAGGCTGGCCTGGAACTCATAACAATCCTCCTACCTCTGCTTCCCTAGTGCTGGGATTAAAGGTATGTGCTACCATGCTTGGCTGTGCTTAATTTCTTTATAACAAAGATGAACAAGACTTCATTTTATTATTTTTACCTACAAAGATAAATCTATACCAGCCACCTTCTGACCCTTCTGCTCCTCCTTGGAGCAGGCCCTTTTCAAATTTGCAGGTCTGGAGGCTGGGAAGATGGCTTAGCTGGAAAAGTGTTTGTCATACAAGCCTGAGGGTCTGAGTTCAGATCCCAAGCACACAAGTAAAAGCCAAGCATGGCAGTACAATGTCTGTAATCCCAACCCTGAGGAGATGGAGGCAGGAGGCTCCCTAAGGTTTTCTGGCTATCTAGTCTAGCCATATCAGTAAACTCCAGACTCAATGTAAGAACTTGTCTCAAAAAATAAATTACAGCATAACTAAGGGAGTTATCCTGCATAAACCTCTGGCCTTCACACCAACAAGTGTGCCAGTGACACATACAAACATGCACGCATGTACACATGCACATACATGTACACGAAAAATATCTACAGCTCAGCGGGTCCCGCCAACCACAAAATCAACAAACCAGGCAGCATGTACGTGCCTGTGCAATCGTGGCAAATAAACTTATTAGATAAGAGACCTCATTCAGTAAGAGGGAATTCATATGTGGTACTACGAATCGAGTAAAAAACCCATGGCTTGGAAGGTTATAGACCCCCAGAATAAAGATCACACTGCCCTTTGGCCAAACAGAGAAGTTATGCCCATCAAAAAGCCTTCTAAGTGTGTGCAGATAAGCCCTTGGATTAGCACCAATCTCCATTTGGATTAGAGAACCTTCTTTTCACTGATGACAGCAAATACCTGGGAGACCCAAGATTCATCCAAATGACGAGAAGAGAATTCTCAGGACCTAGTCCTGTGAGTCATCTCTATCACACCCACCAGGACTCAGATAACATTGCGGAGATAGCTGTGAAAAGGAGATTTTACATGTATGTATATATAACATAGATTAACGCACTGCTCTTGCTGCTAGCCAGAGAACTGTCTCTATGGAGATGGGCACAGACATTTGAGGAGACTCAAAACTCACCAAAGTAGAAAATAAGAGACTGACAAGAGCTCAACACTAAAGGAGATTTCTACCATGCCCTCCAAGCCTCTGTATAATCACATACTCTATATGAGGGTTAAGGTTGTCAATAAAAAATAAATAAATAAAAGTAAGTTAAACCTAAAATTTTTAAAACCCTGTAGTTCAACACCTCTTCAGGATTTTCCCTCAAAAGATACTTTAGCTTCTAGAACCCAAGGTCTCCTCATGATTCAGCCCCACGTCATCTGCAATGAAGGCGGAACTCCAGCAGAATGAAATAGCCCTAGCCTTTCTCACCAAAGCAAGGGCTGCATCTCAGACATTTAAGTGGTTAATGAAAGCAAGTCAGCTGGGCTGTCTCTTGCCTGGGTGATTTTATTATTTTATTTATTTTTTTTTTTTTTTTGCCCAGAGGTTTGTGGCCCTATGTCAATTTCTTCCATATGAATTTCCCTCTTCCCCTTGATAAATGTTGAATATTTATGTCTGTTCTCACTTATGTGGGGATGCACAGAGTGAAGAGCCAGTCTGAGGCAAAATTATGGGCCAGGTGAAATTTGCTCCCAGCCATTCCCGTCAAGTTCTCATCTTTAAATAAAGAAGTGCTCCATTATTTTCTCCCCAAAAAAAAAAGCCCCATTAAAATTACTCTCTCATCCTGCATTCATAATAAAGTATCCCTACCCAATACGGGAAACGTGTTATTACCTCCTAAAGCTATGCATTTAGCCCTTGAATGTAAGAACTCAGCTCATCTGTGAAGTTAACCGTTAACACACCCCTCTCATACATCCATTTCGCTTAATTGTTACAACTTCCTACTATTATCAGCTAATCCTAATCATAGGCCCTAAGCAATTAATGTGCCCCCCCAAAAAAAAGTTTGAAATAGTCATCTTAAACGGTATCCCCTGTTTCCAACTTGTAGCTCCTCTTGTGCCTACCATCACAGCCATGATGGCAATCATTCAGCCCCACGTCATCTCCAAAGCAAGCTGGAACGCCAGAGGAAGGAAATAGCCCCAGCCGTTCTCAGCAAAGCAACTGGTGAATGTTCCTGTCATCTTCATTTGGTCATGTGCTCATACAGTAAGGAAGCTAAAGTTCACCACACATCACTTGCTGAAGCAGAGTAGGAGAACTGAACAAAACTCTTCATCTTCTGAGAGCAAATTTTTTCCCTCCAATGCCCCTTATTAATTCAATGGGGAAAGTATTGGAAAAATATCTATACATTAAGTAACAATTAAAAGGGTTCAGAGAACCTGGGGCCTTCTCTCTCCCCTTAGCACAATGAGTTGAGATCCATGTTCCACTTCTATTTTATGTTCCACTTTTTACTCCAAGACTATCATCTTAAGTGATTTCAGAAGAACTTGTCATTCCTAGCTCTTTAGTCTCCCTGAGACTTGGACCTTTAGGAAAAACAATGTTGTGTTCTTAAGCCCTCCTATCCATAGTGTAGCAGAGACTATGTAGACAAAAGAACACACACTTTGAGATAAAATCCTTGAATTTAGATCCCTCCTCTGCTGCTTTCTGGCTGTGCGAAGATGAGCAGCTTACTCAACCCTAACGTTGCTTGAACCTGTTTCCTTCCAACAAGGAGAAATAATAACTTCAGACTCTGTGAGTATAAAATAAAAGAACCTGACATAAAGAAAAAATGCTGGGCTAGAGGGATTGCTTAGTGGTTAAGGCGTTTGTCTGCAAAGCCAAAGGTTCAATTCCCTAAGACCCACATTAGCCAGATGCACAAGGGGGGCACACGGCATCTGGAGTTTGTTTGCAGTGGCTGGAGACCCTGGCATGCCCATTCTCTCTCTCTCTCTCTCTCTCTCTCTCTCTCTCTCTCTCTCTCTCTCCTTTCTCTGTCAAATAAATAAATAAAAATAAAATATTTTTTAAATGTCATATCCTTTCTACCCTACCTCTGCCTAAATCTCGTGCTTTAGTTAAGAACTCTGATGTCCCCAAACAGTGAACAAGTCGTTCTGCTCTGAGAACTTATTATAAACCATTGCTTTATGAAGCAGTACTCTTGGAGAGAAATGGGCTTGTTCCCTGTGGTAGTTTGAATGTGAAATATCCCCTATAGCCTCATGTGTTTATGACTGAGCCTCATCCTCAATCCCCAGTTGGTGGTAACTTGGGAGGTGGAGCCTTGCTTAAGGACGTGTGTCACTGAGGTCACTGAGGTCAGGCCTTGAGCTTGCCAGCGCTAACCAGCTCACTCTCTTGATGTTTCTTGCCCCATTCTCCTCACCAAGGTGAAACTTCCCCTTGAAACTGTAAGCTGAAATAAACTCATTCCTCACATAAGCTGAATTTGATCAGGTGCTTTGTCCCAACCATGATATGTTAACTGCCACAGTCTCTGAGAAGGAAGTTCAGGAAACATTAATCACAGTGATTGCTCTGACACAGTGTGGTACCCTGATTGCTCCAAGATCAAAATTAGATCCCTTTTCTCACAATTTATCCAACATCCAGCCCTGATAATCAGGTTCCAGGAATTCTGATGAATAGAAAATAAAATCCTCCTGACCCAACTCCTTAGGAGCTGAGCTCCAACCCAAGTGGCTCAAGCCACCACAGGATTTGGAGATAAACAAAATATAGTTGACTTATAGCTTCTAGAATTTTACCTGAAACCTTCCAAAGACTTCTTCTTGGTTGCTTTCAAGCCACCAGTTTGGCAACAGGTGAATTTATAATCAATGACCTGATAAATGATTGGATTGTACATTGCTGCTGATTTTGCAAGTAGCGTTGGCACCACAGAGAGCTGTATGGGGATCGAGTCCGGCCTTCCAAACGCTGACCACACTGAGACCACTGCATATGGAATCCAGGCAATCAGAAAACCAGCACAAATCAACATCGCCACCTGACCAGAGAAGGCAACAGAAAATGGCATCAAGAGAAATAGTGAACAATAAAAGCAAATGACAGGTGTGGAGGAAGGGCAAGTCTCTTCTCCACCAATAAACTCTACCCCTACTTCTCCATTTATCTTGTCCCTAGGAATTACTTATGATAGAATTCTGAGACTTTCATCCAGGAGTTATTATAATTCTTTATCCCACTTACCACGTCCTATTCATTCCCCACTTTAGAATTTGAATGTACCCAAAGACCCAAAATATAACTATGTAATAACTGTCAGGTTTTGCCTACATTTTGGGCAAAAGATCATAATAAAAAGATTCCAGTTCCCCTGAGCTTTCCAGAGTTCTCAACGCACATTTGCTTAAAGACTTGACAGAAAACATGTCCACCTTGAGGAAATTTTAAACCAGCCACATTTGCCTCAGGAAACAGACACTCTGCCCTGGCTTGAAATTCGATATGCATTTTCTTCAGAGATTTCTGTTAAATAGTATTTATTTTGGCTAAAGTTTTTTACAAGTTTGAAGCTCAGATCATGGAAATTCACTGGGTATGAAGTTTAAAAAAAAAAAAAAGAGCCATTGAGATTCATCCAACATTGTATAAATGAGACTTTTCCAGAAAAGTACTTTTTTAAAAAAATTATTTATTTATGTGAGAATTGGCATGCCAGGGCCACCAGCCACTGCAAATGAACTCCAGATGCATGTGCCACCTTGAACATCTGCCTTTATGTGGGCACTGGGGATTTAAACACGGGTCCTTAGGCTTTGAAGGCAAGCACCTTAACAGCTGAGCCATCTCTCCAGCCCCCTGAGAAAAGTGCTTTCCTTTGTCACAAGATTATAATTACCTCAGGCACCTCTTAATGTTCAAACAAAATAATAATTAGAAATACAACTTTAAGTCCCCAACTATGATTGTGTTGCTGTTTATATCTGTTTTGTTGTCAAGCAGGTTTTGTTTTGTAAACTGCGGGGCACCTGTGTTTGGTTCAAACATATTTATGATTGTGAAGTCCACACGATTTCACCATGTCTAACTCAGTCCCATTAATCTTATAATCCTAACTAGTGCCCTGCAACAGCCTACCTGACCCTACTTGCTATCTTAGTTCAAGTTAGCAAACCCTTTCAAGTACGTGCTTTGGAAAAGATACTAAGCCAAGTGCTGTGGGACACTAGAGTATATTTTAGTAACTGAGTTATCTCCCTCTTGAGTATACATAACTGAGGCTCAAGGCTGATGTGATTTCAGTGCCAGCTCAGAGGAGGAAAAGATTACATAACTGTTCAGACAAAAGCAAGAAGAACGTCATGGAAGATGTGGTAGGTAACCTGTACTTTGGCAAATTGAAGTAATAGTAGTGGAGAAAGCATGAGCAAAGGCACAGACAAGAGAATGGAGTTTGAGAAGAAGCTCATCAGCAATTCACTTTGATGTCAGAATGCAGCACAGGGAGATAAGACTACAAAGATCGTAGTCGTGTATGCAGGTTTGTGTAAAATGGATCACTGAGCTTGCACTTAATTCCACGTCCTTTGGGGAACCAGGAATTTTATGAGAAGGAAACAAGGGACTATCAGCCCATGGGAAGAAATGGAGTGGTGAAAATACCAGGTAAGAAGCACCTCACTTATTCACTCAGCCGACATAGTGTACTGAACATCGCCTATATTTGGTGCGGAGGAGAAAGAAATGAAAAAAAAAAAAAGCAGACACATCCCTGCCCACGTAGAATTGCCACTCTTAACAGATTCGCTTAGACAAGCATCTAAACAAGAAATATGAGGAGTTTTAATTAGAATACAAGCATTGGAGACAAAGCCCAAGCTTTGGTTTTTATTTTAAGAGAGCTATTTATTACAGGCCCTACTTGAGAGTATACTAACTTCAAAGTGATCTCACACTGCGAGAATATACAAGAATATGCTTTCTATAAAAGAAATAATGCAAGTATACCCAAATCAGTACTCTGTATATGGTTGCATTTCACACATAAAATAAGTGTGCATTCACTTTTAGTCTTCACAATGTTTCTTCTACTTTAGAATTCCCTAGCATCCCTCTATCTCTTAGGGGTTTCTGAAGTTGGTGCCATAGCTATCACATGACTCATATCAGACAAATCAGAAGACTAAATACCCCTGATAATAGGAAGAAGGCATTTAATCAGATCCACCTATGCAGATTTTAAAAGTGGCCCTTACTTTTGTCTCTGAGTTCCCAAAAACCTGGAGAAGAGGCAAGAATAACGTCTATCAGGTCTGCAGAGATGACTCAGCGGTTAAAGGCTCTTACTTGCAAGGCCTGGCAGCCTGGGTTCAGTTCCCCACATAAAACCAGACACACAAAGGGGTGCATGTATCTGGAGTTCATTTGCAGAGGCAGGAAGCTCTGGCATGGCCATGCTCAGTCTCTCTCCCTCTCTTTCTCTCTCTCAAATAAAGAAATTGATACAATAATTTTAAGAAAGAATAATGCTATCATTCTAATACCACATTATTATTTTTCTCATGTCCCCTAACTTAAAAAAAAACATAGCAACAAAAAATTTTAAAGATAGTAACAATTCCTAATATGGCCATGATGTTATGTAGAGGGTCAGGTAAAGACAGAGATAAATGTTTATTCAATAATGATAACAAACAATATTTGTGGATTTTTTGTTTTTCTTGCAATATAGTCAAGTGGGTGTGCATTTCCATATGCTTTACTGGAAGCACAATTATTATACCCAGGGATGAACCAAAGTGTCAGTCTGTTGGCCCGAGGAGCAGCCTGGCTGTGGGATTCATTTGCCCTGGAAATCCTCCTTTGTGGGGTGTGTGAGAACGCAGCACGGGGCTTCAGTGGCAGAACGCCTGCTTAGATATGTGAGCTCCTCATTTCCATCCCCAGAAAAAATACACGCACACACACATGCGCGCGTGGAAACTGTCCTTGTGCCTCACATTGTAAAAAATCCACTTGAGAATCCCAAAGCTTATTCCCAGAATTAAATGCAAGGAAGAAAAACCTTAATAATATTCATTTTGCTGCATTTCTGAAAGAACCAACGTCTCCAAGAGACGAACGGGGTGCACCCAGAACTCCTGTCTCTCCTGCAAGCCTGACTGGGGATCGTGCAGCCGTGTTCCGGTGTCCTTATGTAAAACCTCGCCCATTTGCTGAGCTGTTCTAACCTGCTACAACCGAACATCAGTTGTCCCACAGAAGCTGACCCAGAAGAAACCATTATCTGGTTTGGTCTATGTGACTTTTGTTTGTAAGTGTAAAGAGTGGTGCAAGGCACCTTCTTGTTTTGAACCCCTAAGTAAACATTAGCTATAAAGCTTGCTATAATAGATGTCTAAGGATTTAACAGGACTCCATGCTTGATTCTTCAGTAAGCCATAAGGTGATTTTTTTTTTTTTTTGGTAAGGCAAAGTTTTATTGGGTAAAAAAAAAAAAAGAATAAAAGAAAAGAAGAAGAAAAGAGAAAGAGACTGGTGCACAAGGTCTGCATCCCATAGCTTGGAATCTCTAGATGCAGCCTCGAACTGCTGGGACTGTCAGCTCTTATTGAAGAAAACCACAAGTGTTCATTGTAAAAACTGGATGGAAGTTAAAATACAAAGTTAGGTGGAACTGAGGCAAGAAACATTGCCATAGGGTGACTTTATATATGGTATCTCAACAGTCATTTTCCATATTGTTGCCAGTCATTGACAAAAAAAAATGGATTAGCACTTAGCCCATAATATTTTCTACATCTTACATTTCCTTTTACAGGAGATGCAACAGGGAGCAGGAAATATTTAAAAGCTCTGTACTATGTTACCATTTTGAAAGGATGTGGATAGATTTAATATGCTGTGGTTGTTTTTTAATTTTTTATTTATTTATTTAAGAGAGAGAGAGAAAACAGGCATACCAGAGCCTCTAGCCACTGCAAATGAACTTGACATGCACGCAACATCTTGTGCATCTGGCTTTACATGGGTACTGGAGAATTGAACCTGGGTCCTTTGCAGGAAAGTGCCTTAATGACTAACCTATTTCTCTAGCCCTATACTGTGCCTTTAATAACACAAAGCAGCTGGGTGTGGTGGCACATGCCTTTAATTCCAGCACACAGGAGGCAGAGGTAGGAGGCCAGCCTGAGGCTACATCGTGAATTCCAGGTAGCCTGAGCTAGAATGAGACTGAACAAGAAGAGGAAGAGGAAGAGGAAGAGAAGAAGAAGAAGAAGAAGAAGAAGAAGAAGAAGAAGAAGAAGAAGAAGAAGAAGAAAGGGGAGGAGGAGGAGAAGAAGGAGGAGGAGGAGAAGGAGAAAAGAAAACATAAAGCAAAGGAATCATTGTAGATTTTCTATGTTTAGAATAAACCCCACACTCCAGTGAGCAGAAATCAAGTTTACAGCAGAAAGGAGGGGGAAAGATTATATGTATAAGATACCATATGTTATTTTGTGTCTGAATACAAAGTTAAAAATGAGGAACATTTTCTCTGACCTCATTTCTATTTTTTATATATTTGTTTATCTGTAAGCAGAGAGAGAGAGAACATTGCGTTAGGGCCTCTTGCCACTGTAAACCAACTCCAGATGCGTGTGCCAGTCTGTGCATCTGGCTTTATGTGTTTATTGGGAAATCGAACCCAGACTTGCAGGCTTTGCAAGCAAGTGCCCTTAGCCACTGAGCAGTCTCCAGCCCTCTGACCTTATTTTTAAAAATATAGCACAAAATATCAGTCACTTGAATATTGAAGTTGTTCTAATATTTACTTCACTAAAATTTCCAAAACATTCATGTTATACTCCATTTTTCCAGAGCTTTCCACTTAGATTGGAATCAGCTTAAACTTTTCATCATTTTCTTCCATATTTTATCCTATTTCAATTGTCTCCTCATTTCTATTTTCCAAAACTGACCTCCCAAATGCTCTTAAATCAGTTCTAACAAAGGTGCCAGTACTTGACAATTTTCTCTAAGTTGTTTATTTTTTTTTTAATTACCTCACTTTTAACACTGCCTTTTGGTTCACTGGCAAAGCAGTAAAATTTCAAATTCCGAAATTAGACATCTCCTGTGGGAGGGAATTCACAGACTGCGTATTTAGCTTCTGCAGAAGAATCACACATCCACAACTCGGTCCGTTTCAAATAAACCTTGCTGGAGGAAGACCTGCGGATCTCAGCAGTTCCCAGCTCCAGCTCAAGCTGCCACCAAGCGACACAAAGGCAGTGTGGTCTCTAAATGCTCCAGACCGTAATAGGATGACAGAGCCGAAATCAAATTCTCTGGGTTACACACAGCACTGATATCCCTGGACCATCACAGCAGGCACCAGTTCTAAGGATGGAGGCCCAGTCCCCTCAGTGTCTGAGGCAGAGTGGAAGAGTCACTGGCTATGTGACATTGTGGATCTATGATCATAATTCTGGCTCAGCCCGACCAGTGTTAGTGGAGCAAAGTCCCTATTACTCTATGCAAGACCATTTCAGAAGGACAGAGATGGAATACATTCTCCATCATCAACCACACTGGGGTGACTTTGGAGAGCAAGCTAGGCTACCGATAGCAGAGCTTATTCAGTGACTCCGTCAGGTGACATAAGGTCCTACCTCAGTGCACTGAGAGAAATGGGGGCAGGAAGATGCCACCTGCTTCAGAGTTAGGTTAAAAAGTTGAGGTTTACTGTCTTGTCTACTTACAAAGTTCATGGACTTGCCCACAACCAGTGAGAAGTGAAATTAAAAGATAGTAAGGAGGAGCTGGAGAGATGGCTTAGTTGTTAAGGTGCTTGCCTGCTAAGCCTAAGGACCCAGGTTTGATTCCCCAGTTACCCACGCAAGCCAGATGCACAAGGTGGCACATGTGTCTGGAGTTTGTTTGCAGTGGCTGGAGACCCTGGCACACCCATTCTCATTCTCTCTGTCTCTCTATCTCTCTCTGCTTGCAAATAAATAAATATTTTTTAAAAAAGAAAAGATAGTAAGGAGTAGGAAATGCCATTTCTGAGACTTCTCTCTTCCACATGTGAGCATGCCTATCACTGAGTGGCTTTGCAGCAAAGAGTAGAAAGGTAAAAACACCTATGGTGGCTAACAGCCGTCATCTCAGCAGTCAGGAGACTGAAGCTGAAAGATCACCATGAGTTCAGGGGCACCCTGGGACAAATAGTGGGTTCCAGGTCAGTCTGGGCAACAGAGTAAGACTGTGTTAGAAAAGAAAAGAAAAGATGGAAGGGAAGGAGGGGGAGAAAAAGAGAGAGAAATACAAAAATGGGGAAATGAACAGATCCCCGTTGCCCCTCATACAGGTAAAAATAAGGATGGTGATGTTTGCTGTCACTTTACCTTATAAGAACTCAAGTAATTCAGCAATCTGAGCTTGTCTACTTATAGAGCTCCTCTATTTTTTTAAACTTTTTATTGACAATTTCCATGACTATAGATAATAAACCATGATAATCCCCCCCCCCCGACTTCCACCTTCACAAATCCACTCTTCATTATATTCCCTCCCACTCTCAATTAGTCTCTCTTATTTTGATGCCATCAGCTTTTCCTCCTATCATGAGGGTCTTGTACAGGCAGTGCCAGACACTGTGAGGTCATGGATATCCAGACAATTTTGTGTCTGGAAGAGTGCATTGTAAGCAGTCCTACCCCGCCTTTGGCTCTTACATTCCTTCCGCAGCCTCTTGCCCAATGGACCCTGAAACATCCGTGTCACACACTCTTCTTTCTATTTTATCTTCAGAGTGACAACTACGGTCAAGTGTCATACACTCTCCTTCATGAACTTATAAAGAAAAACTTGTCTGAGATCTTTGGGGCACCCGCCATCTGTTAACCCTGACTGCTATCCAAGCAGAAAACATGAGTTCACATGTCAAAGAGAGAGAGAGAGAATTCCATGCTTTCCAGTTGCAGTTTTCTCAAATCTCAAAATACCACAGCTCTGCAAACAAGTAAAAGCTATAATGAGAAAACAAGGAGGCAAATTGGGCCATATTCCTCTGCTCATCTGGGTTTGGAATTTTTGGTATAAAACTGAACAATATTCCCTGACTGGGCAGTGACCTGGCTTAAAAGAAAAAGAGGGAAGACTAGCGTGGTGGCACACACCTTTAATCCCAGCACTTGGGAGGCAGAGGTAGGAGGATCACTGTGAGTTTGAGGCCACCCTGAGACTACATGGTGAATTCCAGGTCAGCCTAGGCTAAAGCGAGACCCTATCTCAAAAAAAAAAAAAAATGGTGATGATAAAAGAACAAGAGGGATTTATAGGTATCTATTCAACAGAGCAGGGGGGCTTGTGGGAGGGCTGCTCATCACAGGAGTGCTGAGGTCCTTAGGTGAGAAAATGCTGTTTGAAAGAACAAATCTTCAGCCAGACAGACCAGCTGCTGTCAGTGATTAAAGTTACTACCGCTGATCTGGAAATAACTAAACTCATGTAACCAGTTCTACAGAATATTGAAGTTTTGAAGACAATTGAAAGGTCATTTAAGGGCTGAGTTGATGGTTCAGTCAGTAAGGAAAGCACTCGGCCAAACTGAGAATGTGAATTCAGATCCCCAGCACCCACGCATGTGGCAGCAGGCACCTGTAATCCTCTGATGGGGAGGCAGACAGGCAGGGTCCCTGGGATAAGCTGGGTAGCCCAGACTAGCTGGATGGGTGAGTTCTGGGTTGAGTGAGAGATCCTGCCTGGATAAATGGGGTGGAGAGCAATTGAGAAGGCTCCCAACATCAACCTCTGGCCTCCGTAAGTAGCCACACAGAGGTCTATTCACCTGCACACAAACATGCATACATATATGCACAATGTATGCACACACACACACACACACACAAGAACTTAATTCTTTCTCTCACTCTCTCCCTTACCCATATGAAAAATTTAAGGCCTAGAAACATCGAATGGTTTGCCCAGGGTGAACTAGTAAACAATCTGAGTTGCTGGGCAGGAGAAAATAGCTCAGTGGTTAAAGGCGCTCACTTGCAAAGACTGACAGGCCAGGGTTTGATTCCCTAGTACCCACATAAGCCAGCAGCGCAAGATGGCACATGCATCTGGAGTTTGTCTGCAGTGACAAGAGCCCCATTCCTCGCCTCTCTCTCTGCTTGCAAATAAATAAAAATATATAAAAACAAAAACAGTCTGAGTTACAAGTAACAGAATCGGCTTTGTGTGTGATGGAAAGGAATCTAAATTCTATCTCTGGATCTGTTGTCTCTAGGCCCTGAAATAGGTCACAGGCCGGTGGCTGGCAGCAGAGGTCTACAACTGTGCCCAAACTGGCGGGAGAAGAGCCCAAGAAGTGAATGATTGGCTTGTTCAGTATCTTTCAAATTAAGAGCTATATAGCTCCTCCACATACTCCCCCAGAAGAAGAGACAATGTTGGAAATTCCTTAATAGAGGATTCAGCCTCTGAAAACCAAAATAAATAATAGATTTTGACTATGTAAAACCTCTCAGGAGGCCAATGGCAAAACTGGAAATGAACACTAGTCTGAAATTTTTGTCATCATGAAATCACTCTTATCTGATACTTCTTTCCTTCAACATATGTATACTAAATAGTTACCATGTTAGAGGTATTGTGCTCGTTGGGGTGGGGGAACAAAATGATGAGAAAGATTGGGTTTGCTTCACCTGCCGGTCCTGTTGCCCTAATGTTTAAGGGAGGCACTGAGCAAATGATCACAAAAATAGTCACGAAATTGTAAACTAATTAAAGGTTTGACCATTTCCAAGAAGAAATATTCCAGTGAGGCATTACAATGGGATGACTTGAATTTCCATTTTAGAAGTCCCTGGGAAGTGATATTTAAGAATAGCTAAGAAAGGGCTGGAGAGATGGCTTAGTGGTTAAGGTGCTTGCCTGTGAAGCTTAAGGACTCATGTTCAAGTTTCCAGGTCCCACATAAGCCAGGCACACAGTGGCACAGGTGCACAAGGTGGCACATGTGCCAAAGGGAGCATACTCATCTGGAGTTTGATTGCAGTGGCTGAAGGCCCTGGCATGCCAATTCTCTCTTGCTGGCTCTTGCTTTCAGCCTCTTACATAAAAAAAGGCCAGTCTATTGGGCTTGCCTTATAAAAAAGGAATAGCTAAGAAGAGCAAAGGGAAATAATTAAGTGGTTCAAAAATGAGCAAGACAGTTTGGCTTTCCCACAAACTACCCTCAGAGTCTGCACAGGGAAGTCCACTGACCTCACTGATAAATTGCACTCAATGGGCAATAAAGGAAGGGAGGCAGATGAGGGACATGGGCTTAACTGAAGTTTTAGAGTCTTTGAACAGTTCACAGTCAATGGGAAAGAGCAAAAAAGCCAGGTATGGTGGTACACGCCTTTAATCCCAGCACTTGGGAGGCAGAGCAAGGAGCATTGCTGTGAGTTTGAGGTCAGCCTGAGACTACATAGTAAATTTTAGGTCAGCCTGGGCTATAGCAAAATATTACCTCAAAAAAAAAAAAGGAAGGAAGGAAGGAAGAAAGAAAGGGAGGGAGGGAGGGAGGGAGGAAGGGAAGGAGGAACAGACGGTGGGAGGGAGGGAGAGCAGGCAAAGCAAAAGCAAAGGTAGTAAAGGAGCAGAGACACTCAAGCCAGGGTTCATCAAAGTGATTAAATTAAGGTACTCAATTATGTATTAATTCAAATCATCATGGTTGACATCTAGCAGGTGCCAGGCTGTAGGGTGCAGAAGCAAAAAGGCAGGGTAGCACCTGCCTTTACAATGAGGTAAAAGTTTGTAAAGCAAAAGGGGGGCTGGAGGGATGGCTTAGCAGTTAAGGCATTTGCATGCAAAGCCAAAGGACCCAGGTTCGATTCCCCAGGACCCACATTAGCCAGATGCACAAGGGGGTGCATGTGTCTGGAGTTCGTTTGCAGTGGCTGGAGGCCCTGGCATGCCCATTCTCTCTCTCTCTCTCTCTCTCTCTCTCTCCCTCTCTCTTTCTCTGTCAAATAAATTAATTAATTAAAATTTTTAAAACACACATGACTCAGTATGACAAGTGCCTCTACAGGAAACATGCCAAGTGCTAGATGAACCTGTAGCATGGGGACTGAGGGATCTAGGGACTGTCACGAAGGCTGTCAGGCAGTAAAAAGGGATGCAACAGAAATCCAAGACCTGCGTACTCACTATAGATCTGGATATTACAGGTGATCGGGTAGTCCATGTGTGTTAATGAATGAATAGGAAGTACCAATACGTATGGTTTAACAACATTTGGGGGGGAAAACTATGCCTTCTGGTATTGCCTTCCTGTCGTTCCATCATTTCTCTTATTAAATCATCCACAGGAGATTCATGCATAGTGTGAATATTGTTGCATAAGCAGAAATGTCCAATATAATCAACATTCCTTTTTCAGCTCCTTGGTTTTTAAATAGGAATTCAAAATGTAGTTATATCTCAGGAGTTAGTATGTAGAAGTGGGAGAATCAGAAATTCAAGGCAAACATGGGCTACATAATACGTTCAACGGAAGCACGCCCTGAATGAGACCCTAATAAAAGGAAAAAAAATGTGAAACTTGAAACCCACAAGGAGGGAAAATAGTTAGGAGTAAAGGGTTTTGAGTGTGTTGAAAAACAACTGAGGGAGCTGGAGAGATGGCTTAGCTGTTAAGGCACTTGCCTGCAAAGCCTAAGAACCCATGTTCGACCCTTTAGAGCCCACATAAGCACAAGCACAAGGCCACACATGCCCACTAGGTGTCACAAGCGTCTGGAGTTCAATTGTGGCAGCTGAGGCCTTGGCATGCTAATTGTCTCTCTGCTTCTCTCTCTCTCTCTCTCTCTCTCTCTCTCTCTCTCTCTCTCTCTCTCTCTCGGTTTTTCTCTTTCTCTAAAAAAAAAGAAAAAAAAGACACTATCTACAGCTAGAGGCTTAAGGAATGACTCTGTGAGGATGCATATGAAAATAAAGGTCAGTTTTCCACTCCAGCAGGTGAAGGATATACAACCAAAACACAAGGAAGGACATCCGAGGAGCTGAGAAAGTGTCCCCCAGCTGACCTTTCTAAGCTGAGCACGAGAGGACAGCTTGGGGGTGAGAAAGGCAACAGAGCCCTCAACACATTTGAGGACATAAGAACAGAAAACATGCCTTGCTGATACCAAGGACCTTATCATCATGTTCCCAATATCTACTTACATGTTATAGGGATAGAAAGGTGGAGATGTAGCTTAAAGAGGCCTTGTAATTGAGATAAGGAATAGGCAGTATGACAACAGTTATTAAGAACAGAAAGAGGCTGGGGAGACGGCTAGGACTTGAGATCAGGCCACCTATAATCCCATCCCTGAAGGGGTAGAGACAAGGAACGCCTAGAGTTCACTTGCTAGCTAGTCTAGCTGAATCTGTGAACTCCAGATTCAGTGAAAGACCCTGTCTCAAAGAATAAATGGAGAGCCAGAGCTGGGCATGATGGTGCATGCCTTTAATCCCAGCACTCAGGAGTCTGAGGTAGGAGGATCACTGTGAGATTGAGGCCAGGGATTAACATCTAGGATATACAAAGAACTCAGAAAATTAAGTAACAAGGAATCAAACAGCCTGAGACTACATAGTGAATTCCAGGTCAGCCTGAGTTAGAGCAAGACCCTACCTCCAGAAAAAAAAAAAAAAAGCAAGGCTGGACAGATGGCTTAGCAGTTGAGGTGCTTGACTGCAAAGCCTAAGCACAGAGGTTCAATTCCCCAAATCCCATGTAAGCCAGCTGCACAAAATGGGTGCATGTGTCTGGAGTTCATTTGCAGTGGCTAGGGTCCCTGGTATGTCCATATTATCTTTCTCTCTCTCTCTCTCTCTCTCTCTCTCTCATAAATAAATAAATTATTTTTAAAAGAATAAAGATTAAATTGAGAGTGACTTAAACACTAGACATCAACCTCTGACCTCCACACACATGTGTACACATACATGCATACACACATGGATGCAAAAAAAAGGAAGAATTAAATATCTCAGCAATGCCAGGTCAATGAATGACAACAATTAGGCCTGGATCTCCAACTCATAGCACAGTGACACTATGAAAACATCCCTAGACCTTATAGGGTAGCCGTGGCAGTAGCTGGGAAATTATCGGGGCTACTAAATTTATCCTGATCACTAATGAAACTAATTTTCAGAATCAAATGTAAACACAAAGGTGAGATTATGTTGAGTCACAGAACTATAAAGAAGCTCTACATAAATGATATAATATATATATATATACATATATATATATAATCACCTCTGTATATAGTCTGTGAAATTTCAGCCTGCTACAAACGTCAGCAAAAAAATAACAAAGAACTAGAGAGATGTCTCAGTGGATAAAGCACTTGCCATGCAAATGCGAGGACTGGAGTTCAAATCCCCAGCACCCACATAAAGGATGAGTGGGAATTGGTGCTGCAGGGCCTCTAGCCACAGCTACTGAACTGCAAACCTGTGTGCTACCTTGTGCACATGTGTGACCTTGTGGGCACGCAGTCACCTGGTGCATCTGGGGAGCCAAATCTGGGTCCTTAGACTTCACAGGCAAATGCCTTAACTGCTAAGTCATCTCTGCAGCCCCAGAATAATAGACTTTATCCATTGCTTCTCCACAACAGCCTAGAGGGCTGATATTGCCATTCCTGCTGCACGAATGAGGAACACAAGATTAAAGAAGCTAAGTATATAGCCCTGGCAGGGTCACAAACGTTGTCATAGGGTTAAAACCCTTGTCCCTCATTAAATTGTGTGCTTTTTTTTTTTTTTAGACTGCAAAATTTAAATAGCTATCAACTCTGAAACTAGCATTTACCGATGGGCTCAACCCCATAGAGATTGTTCTTATTTTGGACAAGACTTCCTTCAGAAAGCGTTTGTGGTGAACTCTTCCTCAATAAATATTTTGGATGGCAGATATTCCTAACAGTACCCACACAAAGTCCATGTGAATTGATTTAAAAAAACTATGATGTATTATTTTTATATTTTATATATATTTATATTTATATATATATATATATATCATGTATATAATAGGAGACATATATATCCCACTCAATAAAGAAAACAGCCCCAGTAGATCCATTATGCACATTTAGTAGATATTTAAAATTGCCTGTTCAGGTGTATGAGGGGCGGAAACAGAGTAGAGATGCTACAAAGACTCTGGATATGCAGTAAGAAGTCTAGAAGCACTTAAGCAAGTTCTCCAGTTCTAGATTTTTCTCCCCCTTCCAATATTCCCTATCCCCACCCCCTTTTTTCGCTTTTGAAGTTTTCATTGTTGAGAAAACACTTCCATAAATGATGACCGCAGTTACCTTGGTCAGTTTCATTTCGAGTACGTGACTGCTATGGATTCGACTGTCGAAATGAGCTACTTCTTTGGAAGAGGACTTAACCTTGGCAATGATCTTCGCGTAGGAGAACACAATCACAGCCGTGGGGAGCAAGAGGCAGAAGAAGAGGATGCTCAGGATGAATACCTGACCCCCACCAGAGGCCTGGGCCAGCCACCAGTCCAGGGTGCACGAGGTTCCGAAGGGCTCAGGTGCGTAGTCCCCCAGGCCCACCAAGGGCATGGTGGTCCAGAAGGAAGCATAGGCCCAGATGACCGCCAGGCAGATGTAGGCATGTTTTCTCTTCAGCCAAACCCCTGGAGGCAGGAGAAAAGCATTACCCCCAATGGAATCTGCCCTATACCCGAACACCTCCCCTCGATATGTCAAACTCCACCTCCAAAGATTTACTCCACTGAGTGCTGTGAGGCGTGGGCAGATAATTGAAGCCTGAGGGAGAGTGAAGTAGAAGGAGGAAGCTCCAGAGCTTGGGCCTTTCTCCAGGAGGAAATTTCACTGGGGAAGCTTTCTCTAGGTACCTAGGAGCTTTGGGAGGCAGAAGCAGCAGAGGCTAGGAAAGCGGACGGTGAGGAAGAGGAGAGGATGCTGAAGGCAGTGGAGGATCTTGGGAAAACATCTCAAAAGTAGGAGTTAGTGGGTTGTCCAAGGATCCAAGGAGAATACTTCCCGGCAGGCAAGACATCACCAAGCACTGCTTATGTCTTAAGAACCCCCTCTCCCTAAAAGCCCTCGTGTCTGAGGTCCCCTGGGTCTTCCTAAGAGCTTGCTGCGTGGGGGTGTGTGGCTGAGGACCCTGACACCGCCATGGGAAGCTGAGTGAGTGACCGGTGCAGATGTTGAGTCTTCAAGCCTCATTCACAGGACAGCCGAGCTCACACAGTCACGGTGGGAGAGGCAGAGAATCTAATTAAGTTGCATTGTTTTCTGCAAAGGTAATTCTGTGAAAATGTTTCCAGGGAGACAAATAAATAAATAAATAAATAATAAAAAAAAAAAAGAGCTCTGCTTTTCAGCACTAGTTCCTTAACCCAAAGAGAATTCCAAGAAGAAACAGTGCAGTCATCTAAAAAAATTAATTAAATAAATAAATAAAATACTAATGATCATTTCTCAAAGTTCACCGCAATCATCAAAGCCAGCCTTATCTTGTGCTGCAGTCACCACGGGAAATTGCCTCCACACCTCACTCATCACTGGGCAAGAAAAAGGTCTGGGGGTAGCAGGGAGAGCTACTTACTGCATTGGTTTCATAGTAGCAGAGAAGATATTTCAAAACACATTGAATAAAAGCTAAGTGATCGCCTCCCCATAGACTCGGGATCTGCTTCGGATAATGTAAGTCAGTAAAACCATAACTCTCGTACGTCTAGTATTTGACCTTACTCCTGTGCACGTGACTGAATGTCCAGTGTTCCTACCAGGAAAGGCAAGGAGATCGTAACAAATTGCTCGCAGGTCTTGATAAAAAGGTTGAATGAAATAGTGTCTGGGGTCTGTTTTTGCAAACCAGGAAGTGGTACATTCACGTGAAGGTTTACGCCTGCGCGTGTGTCGCTTGGCACTAACGAGAAATATAACCGACCATCTCTATTTGTGTCTATTGTCTCCGTTGTTTCAAATGCGTGGCGTTTTGTCTCATGAAATGCAACTTTCTCAAGCCCAACCAGATGAGGGTAACGATCAGGTAGCCACAGAAACATGTCAGCTCTTGAGTACTCATTGCAATGCATTGCAAAACATTGGCAGAGATCATCACATATTTTTATGAAAATGTGCAGAGGCATACACGTATAACATTCATGGTGAGGGTTACTTAGTGAGGTGTTTTATACTTACATTCGAGTATGGTGAAAGGCTGTCAATACAGGAAGGAGTAGATTAGTAGATTGGTTCTGTGTTGCTCCAGAAGTCAGAACTAGGACCAATGGGTGGAGGTTACTGGGAGGCAGTTTTGTCTCAATAGAAGGAATAACATTGTAACAATGAGAGCAGACCAATCAGAGAATGGGCTGCCTTATGCAGTAGTAAGCTCCCCGTCACTGGTCACTGGAATTACTCAAGAAGAGACCAAGTGGTCATCTCTTAGGGATGCCTTCAAACACTTTAACACTTGACATGGCAGAAAGGTCTACATGTCCCCAGATGAACTTCTAAATTCCAACATACTAGGACATTGTGTAGTGCATCAGATTAAATGATGAAATACCACTGAGGCTCGGCCTTAGCAGAAGCTAAGCACGTCTCCATCTCCCATACAGAGTCGTGTCCTGTAGTGATTCTGGTGGTGGAATGTGTTCCCTCCTTAGTTGACACAAAGCTACACTCGAGAAATCCTTTTAAAACTGAGACATGCAGGTTTAGTCTTCCTCAAATGCTCCGCAAAACAGCTGAGCATTTATAGTTTGCCTTCTGGTCTAGAAAATCTATTTTCAATTGAAAATCTATTTGGCATGATGAAAAATAAAATAATGGAAGGAATTAGACTCTGATGTCATCCAAAGATGTGTAATTGCATATTTTTATCTTACTGGAAATTCTGACTCAAACTATTTTATTGGAAGTTTTTGATGTTTAGGAAAAGGCATGCAATCTATGAATCAAGGCAGAGTCGTGACAACAGAGGGTCACAACACACTGCCCTTGGTGTATGGTCTCCCCAGTGTTGGGAGATGTAAACTTACAAACCCTAAAGGGAAGATCTACCCCACTCAGAGCACAAGAACTCCTTGATCTTTGCTATTTCGGTCCCCTGGCCACACTCTGTCTCCTACACACATTTCTGATTAACAGATTAATAATCCAAGCACATTGATACCGAGGAAGTCAGAGCCACTCCCTGGTTAGGTATGGTTTTTTAGATTAAAAGTAAGTGTGCAAAGGTTTTTCTTTCTGGTCCAATACGTTCCCAAGGACCCCAAAAAAACAAAATTTCTAGAAATTATTTTTAGCCAAGTAGTACAGTTTAAACTTAAAAATAAAAATAGGCTCTGAAAATTTAGTTGCTACTGTCTCACCCTCTCACCAGTTCTTAGTCAGCCATCTTTCTACCTACCAAAACCACAAAAAAAAAAAAAAACAAGAACTGTGGAGCAATATTTCTGTACGTATGCCCTTTCATGCAGGAGAGGCTGCACGGCTCTCTACACTTGGAGAACATTTTGGAATTTCTCATTTCTAAAATCATAGGAAGCCTGAGTCCTAAGGGAGAATTGCAGACAACTGTTCTTACATAATTACACATGCTGAGTGAGCAGTCAGCTACACATCTCAGGTCTACCATCCTTCCAACGTGTTGTCGTTTGCATCACAAAATGTAGTGCCTGCGCACTTTATACAAGAAAGTGGTAGCTCGAAAAGGAAGGTGTTGCTACAAAAGTAATACTAAAGGAATGCTGATTCTGTCATGTATGATGGGACAGGGCAAAAAAAACAAAACAAAAAAAGATGTCAAAGTACAACAGGGACTAGTTGAATAGAAGAAGGGGTTCTGTGGAAGGAGGGTGTGAGGGGAAACAAAAGAAGATAATGAGAGGGGATTGTGATCAAAAGTCCTTATGAACATGTATGAAAATTGTCAATAAAAATGTTAAAAAATAAAATGAACAACAACAACACAAAAAAGAAATCTGCATTGACACGGATCGAATGCTTAGATATATGTTAGAACGAGATAGGCTATTAATAGAAAAACTCTTGGTCACTGGGGTTATTAACAATCTTTATTGGTCCACTGTGTAAAATATGTCCAGCTCTGATGCTCCATCCTTCCAGCTTTGACAGTCAGGGAACAAGAAACCTTCCAACTTACCATAAGATAAGTAGCAGATCTTCAGGTATCGATCCAGGCTAACAGCAGTCATGGTGATGAGGCTTCCACAGCCAAAGAAAAATCCAGCCCATCCGTACCAGCGGCAGCCGAACCAGCCAAACACCCAACGGTGGCAGAAGCAAGAGATGATCGTGAAAGGTTTGCCTACAACTAGAGTACCAAGAACATGTCAAGAGAGGCCTTGGCAGTTAAAAATCTTCCCCAACTACTCAACTTACCTGGGCCCTCCTCCCCTAAGCATATTTGCAATGTGAGTGCACCCCCCCCCCACACACACACATACACCCTTCATTTCACAGTCCTCCTAGGTTAATAAAATTGAGCAGTTATCTTTGAATAAACTAAGTTTGATGTTCCCCATAAAAGCTTTCAGACATTCCAATAACCCAAGGAAATGAAAAGCTATAGAAGGAATATTTAAAGTAGTCAGCGTTATTTAAAAAAAAAAAACTGTTTCAAGCTGGAGAGATGGCTTAGCAGTTAAAGTACTTGCCTGCAAAGCCTAACGACCCAGGTTCAATTGACTAGTTCCCATATAAGCCAGATGCATAGGTGGAACGTGCTTCTGGGGGTTCATTTGCAGAAGCTAGAGGTCCTGATGGGCCCATTCTCTCTCTCTCTCTCTCTCTCTCTCTCTCTCTCTCTCTCTCTCTCTCATAAGTAAAATATTTAAATAAAAAGTTATTTATAAAAAAAACTGTCTTAATGAGACTCAAATTCAGGAGAGTACAGAAGATGTGATTTCAGTGAGCAGTGATAACAATTTTGTCACTTTTAATGTGTTATTGATGTGAGTCATTTGAAAGCTAAGCAAGAAGGACGCTGTATCTTCATTAAAACACTACCTACATAACACCAGCATAGAAAGAGAGAAAAAAAATGAAGACATCAAAATAGAAAAGAGACTAGTTGGAAAAAAGGGACTCAGTGGAGGGAGGTGTAGGAGAGAGGAATAAAGAAGGGTGGTTGGAGGGGGTTAGGATCATGGCATATTGTCTATATGTATGGAAGTTGTCCAAAAAAGTTGTAAAAATACCCCACGGTTATAGCTCAGTTGGTAGAGTGCTTGTCTAGCATGCACAAAGTCCCAGGTTCGATCCCCAGCACTACATAAACCAGGCATAGTGAAGGTCACCCCTGGCTTTACTCAAGTTTGAGTCCAGCCTGGGCTAGAGACCCTGTCTTAAGCAAACAAATAAACACAAATATTCAAGAGAAAATTTTTTTCCAAACACAAGTTTTCTAAACTGACTTCCAAAGCATGCCCAAGACTCAATTATATTTCTTGCCTCCAAAACTAGGCATTCAAGCTTTCATGGTCAACAAATATTCCCTGAAGCATCTGAATATGATACCATATGATAGCAAGCTGATTCTGCTAAAAGATGATCCTATGAAGTGCCCTCCAAAAGTAATAATCACACTTAATCAAGTAGCATTTGGCAAGGTTATACATTATACACACTTTGAGGCAGTTAGAAGTTCAAGGCTCTAAAATTCGTAAGTCAGAAAAGTAACAAATATTGTGTGTCATAGCACCATCCAAATATATTCACTATAAATCCCTGCTTAACTTTATTAATTATTCTACACATTATAAAGAGTGAATTCATTTAACTAGAAAAGTTCTATAAAATGGGATGGAAGACTCCTGGACCAAGGAGTCATTTGATGCAAAGAACTACTTACTATGTATATGCTTGTGGTGGTTTGAATGTGACTGTATGTCCCCCCAGCTACAAGTACTTTTGATCAAGATAAAGCTTCCTGTGGGGGAGGGGGCATGTCACTGGGGCAAATCTGATTCCATCTCAGAGGTACAGGGAGCAGTTTGAGCTCCGGCAATTCATGCTTGCTGGTGGTGCTGGCTATTTGGTGGTTTCTCTCTGCTGGGATCTATGGAAAGGAGCTAGCTTCTTTCCACCATCCATAGAATTTCATCTGGATTTGTAAACAGAAATAAATCCTTTCCTCCCATAACCTGTGTCTGGTTGGATTCTTGTCCCACAACATGAGGCTGACTACAACAGTGACGTACCTGCATACGATAAGAATAGCTGTCCAGATCTGATGATTCAAAGACTGATGGTAGACCTCTACTTGGTATCATGAACTACAAATAGTGAAAGTCTTAAACTCATTTGATTTTTTTCCTTATCTTATTATGATAATAAGATGAATAAGATTATCTTATGGAGATTTATAAGATTATCTAAGATTTCTAGTACAATGTTGAATACAAGTAATCATAGTAGGCATCCATGTCTTGTGACCAGGTTTTATTTCTTAAAAATGCCACAAAGTGCCAGGCATGGTAGCGCTCACCTTTAATCCCAGCACTTGGGAGGCAGATGTAGGAGGATCACCTTGAGTTGGAGGCCACGCTGAGAGTACCTAGTGAATTCTAGGTCAGCTTGGACAAGAGTGAAACTCTACCTCAAAGCAACAACAACAAAAAAAAAAAAAAAAAAATGCCACAGAGGAATTGGGGAGACAAGCAAGAGTGCTGCTTCCATGCTGAACCTGACAATCAGCACCAGGGTGAAGGAGACAGACCCTGAGGACACTCAACACCTACCAAAGCAGAGATCCAGAGGCTCCTAAGAGCTCATCACTGAAGTAGACTTAAACACACCCACCACGGCTCAGGGAATTTTGCGGAAGCGGGGGCGGAAAGACTGTTAGAGCCACAAGTTGGATCATCATTTCCTGAGGCACTGCCTCTCCCCAATAACTGACTGCCGATCCCACAATGCACAACCCACAATCCCCACAGGGATAACCTGAGACCCAGTGAGGAGGGCCCTCTTCAGAAAGGGGGCAGGGATGAGGGAAAGGATGGTACCAACATGCTGATGTTGTCATACTAAGTATGTACATAATCAATAAAAAAAAAAAGTTGTGAATGCTTCAGAGGTCAGAGGATGGCTGTGAGTTTGAGGCCACCCTGAGACTACAAAAAAAAAAAAAAGCTTCATTATTGAACATGATTTTTTAATCTTTTTTTTATTAATTAGTTTTGCACTCAGTGAATACAGTCAAGTTGGTACCATTGTTAGCCTCCTCCATGTCCTACCCCCTCCCCCTGGCCTCTCCTTGTTGAGGTATATGGGTCATGCATTGTGGAGTTAGCCGATATTTTTGTTGCCTTTCTGGGGGCAAAGAAGATCCACCCTTGTTTGTTAGAAAAATTTTAACCGTGAGTATGGGGCATAGTATAGTTCATTGGGTTAAGTTCTTGCCACCTAAGCATGAGGGCCTGAATTTGAATCCCCAGCGCCCACATATAATGCCAGGCATGGTGACACACACCTGTAGTCCCAGCACTGGAGAGATGCAGGCAACAGGGTTAGTAGGCCTTTAGGCCTTGCTGGTCACCTAGCCTAGCTAATTAGATGAGGTCCAGGTTCAGTGGAAGATCCTGTGTCCAAAAAGTATGGCAAAGAGGGACTGAAGAAGACACCCAACATTGGCCTCTGCCCTCCACATACATGTATATATACATGTGCACAGGCACCAACACACACACACACACACACACGTGCCCACATATGAACATGCACACATACACACACACGTATATGAAAGAAATAAAACCATAAATACATGTTTTTTTATTGAGTGCTTTTCCTACGTCCTCTAAGATGATCATAATTTGTTTTGTTCTCATGCAATCCATTAATGCAGGTTATTAATAGATTAATGCTGTTAACATATTCTTATATTCCTGGAACAAATACAACCTTTTAAAATAAGCATTGGCAGTGGAGATATGGCTCAGTGGCTTAAAGGCACTTGCTTGCAAAGCCTAACAGCCTGGGTTCAATTCTCCAGTGCCCATGTCAAAGCAGATGCATAAGGTGGTGCATGCATGTGGCATTCGTTTGAAGTAGCAAGAGACCTTTTCATGCACAGTCTCTCTATCTCTCTCAAATAATTTTTTTTTTAATTTTCTCAAAAAACTACCAGTGAAGGAAGAAATGGAAATAGAGGGAAAGGAGGGAAAATAGCAGGGAAGTGACAAAACAGAAGCAGAGAATGGTGATTTCAGTCCACCTCACCCCCTCTCCCTAATGGGGGGGGGACTTAGAATCTGAGTGTGTAGAGCATTGTGTTCCAACAATGACAGGCAGACCTTATTTCTTTCACCCAGAGGCAGCCTGGTACTTCAGGAGTTAAGCCCTGTGAAAGGGCTTATGAGAGAAGTTACCTATCAGAAAAGGCTCCACTTAGGGCAGGAGTGATGGCTTAGCGATCAAGGCGCATGCCTGTTTCTCTCTCTCTCTCTCTCTCTCTCTCTCTCTCTCTCTCTCTCTCTTAAATAATTAAATAAGTAAAATATTTTTTTTAGAAAAAAGAAAGTGAACAATAGTGACAAAAATTTGTATCAGCAGGGACTGTAGAAATAGCTTAACAGTTAAGATGCTTGCCTATGAAGCCTAAGGACCAAGGTCCAATTCCCCAGTACCCACGTAAAGCCAGATGCACAAAGTGGCACATTCATCTGGAGTTCATTTGCAGTGTCTGGAAGCTCTGGTGTGCCAATCTCCCCTTCTCTCAAATAAATAGATAATATGTGTTCTTTAAAATTGTATCAACAAAAACCGGGTGTACGCCTTTAATTCCAGCACTTGGGAAGTAGAGGTGGGGGGATCACTGTGAGTTCAAGGCCACCCTGAGACTACATAGGGAATTCCAGATCAGCCTGGACTACAGTGAAACACTACCTCAAAAATCTACCCCGCCCCAAAATTGAATCAACAAATAGGTTATAACACAGGCTGGGTGGGGTATGGTATGCATGTAATCCTACCACTGGGGAGTCTGAGACAGAACATGGAGTTCGATTCCAGTTTGATCTACATAATGACACCTTGTCTCAAAATAAATAAATAAGCAAATAATAAATAAATGTGGTATAAGAAAATGACAGGTGGAAATTATTGAGTTGAAGAAAAAACAGAGTACGAACATCGATAGAGATTTTTGTTTCACAGGAGAGTGGGACATTTAGGTAGACAGATACCCAAAGCAATACTTGAAAAGTCAAGCCAGAGCTCACTGTTAACCTGACAGCCTCCTCCAGAGAGATTTCTGTAGACACTGAGAAAACTCAAAACTTACCAAAGCAGAAAGTAAGAGTTTGCAGAAAACCTAATACTAAAGGAGACTTATATCATGCCTGCCAAGGCTCAGGGGAACGTTGCAGAAGAGGGGGCGGAAAGAGTAAGAGCCACAGGGTGGAAAGACGTGGCCCTGAGACATTGTCTCCATTGACCCCATGATGAATACCAGCAACCTTACCGAAGAGGGCCCTCAGTGCAATAAGGATGGGATAGAGGGTGTTTAACAGTATAATTCAATGGGAATATGACCAAAGTGCAATGTGTTTTAACTGCAAGGTGCATAATAATAAAAATAACATTAAAAATCATGGGCTGGAGAGATGGCTTAGCAGTTAAGCGCTTGCCTGTGAAGCCTAAGGACCCCGGTTCGAGGCTCGATTCCCCAAGACCCACATTAGCCAGATGCACAAGGGGGCGCATGCGTCTGGAGTTCGTTTGCAGTGGCTAGAGGCTCTGGCGCGCCCATTCTCTGTCTCTCTCTCTCTTTCTCTCTCTCTCTCTTTCTCTCTCTGTCTGTCGCTCTCAAATAAATAAATACACAAAAAAAAAATCAAGTAAATATGTAGAGGTGAAACTTCTAGGCAGGGAAGACAGCAAGCTCAGAACCTTAAGGTAAGTTTCAGTCCGGTAGGAACAGAATTGTTCTCCACACGCACCACCACCCTCCTGCCCCCACCTCCCAAGTACCAGGATTATGAGTATTCAACATCACGCCCAGCCTGGAACTGAGCTGCCATCGAATCTTGGGGCGGTCATCTGGAATCTCTCGCCTTCTCTTGCCTTGAGTAGAATGCTTCTGAACCTGGCTTCTGTCAGAACCGCTAGAGTATCATTTGATTTATTTTTCACTCTGCTTGGCTATCAGCATCATTGTCCAAAACTCCAACCCCTGTACACTCTACTTCATGCATCTGGAGACAGCTCAGACATCAATGGACTTTTTATGATTTCCCCAGGCTAGCCTAGTGCAAGTCCCCCATGGGTACTTATTTACTGCCTAGGTGACACATCTGATTTCCATGGTGTCTTCCTCAAGGTGCTTACCATGGCATATTGTTGAGTGACAAAAAAAAAAAAAAAAAAAAAAAAAAAAAACAAAATTTTTAGGATTTATTGGAAGAAAAGGTGCATTACAGATACTCAGAGTGGTCGAGATTCATCAGAGGAAACTGCCATGGAAGAAAATGCTTGTTGATGAATTGCTCTAAAGACATAAGCAGAGTAATGAGGTAGCTTGTGAATTTCACAGCAGATTTGCTAGTCTGGAAACATTTCAATACATCAGACCAATTAAGGGTATTTTTACTCAAGCCTATATAATTCAGCCTTAAGCAGGAGTCTGGTATTACTCACTGTTAAAGAATGTGGCTGAAATGACAGATTTCATTCAAGCAGACACTTTTACATTCAGTGCTAAGGCCAGAGAGAGCGGACTGGAAACGCCATAGTATTCCTGTTGCTCTACCGCCACCGTGTGGCATCTGAAAGAATGGCAGCTACCTTACAACCTCGCAAATTCCCTGGCCTTCATCCTGTTTTCACAGTAAGGGGCCTGCCATGTCTTGCCCCTCTTACTGCACACGCACGTGTATCCTAAGCGCTTGTGACATTCAAGCCCTTACATTCTTACTGGGTAAAGCCTTCCCAAATGACTCAACAGGTAGAGGATTATCACCAGCAGCCTCCGGGGTGGGGGGGGGGGAACATTTATGAAGAGAAACAAAATCAGAGAGCTTTAGATGAAAGCCACTCCTTGTGTTGCTCTTGCTGCTTGTAAGAGCATAAAATTATCCATTCTGACAGCCTAGGCCCATAAGCTAAATAATAAAACACTGGAATCCAAAGAAATGTTGGGGTGAGGGTAGGCAACCCTGGAATTTTCCAATTTTGTGGAAGAGAATAATGACATGTGACTTGCCCAAAAACAGTCTTTTTTTTTCTCTCTCTCTCTCTTTCAAGGTAGAGTCTTACTCTAACCCATGCTGACCTGGAACTCACTCTGTAGTCCCAGGCTAGCCTCTATCTCCCAGCCATCCTCCTACCTCTGCCTTCCAAGGGCTGAGATTAAGGGTGTGGGCCACCTCACCCGGCAGTCTTTCTTTTTAATAAATCACAATTAAAGAAAAATTATGTTCCAACTTCTTGCATTGTTAACAGGAATGTATAAGGTGCAAGAAAAAAAAATAGTAGTGTTCAACTTTGTTCACACACCTGGAAATTATAATTTTAGATACCCTGATGTCCAGGTAAAATGCTCACACACTTAAATTTAAATTTCTGGGCATGGAATTCTGACATTTAGAATGTTTTCAAGGTTCATAAATTAATCTTTTGGGGCATCCAACTTTAAGATTCATGGAATAAACAGCTTCCTACATTTGAAATCAATTCTCAAGTTACAATTAAATATACCACTAGCAGGGCCATTCTTCCCTCATCCTAGAGTCACCTCTCATCTGCCTCCAGGTGTCATCCACCCATCAACACCCCATCCTATCTCTATTTTTACCAGACTTCTATAATGGTGGATTAGCTCCAAGCAGTGACCTACAGCCAAAGTCCTCCCTGTAAGATTCTGATTTTGAAATCACTCGGCCTAGTGTGCTGGGAGATATGCAAGGTATCACGTGGGGTTGCAAACTGTATCCACAACCTCTAACTTGCTTGGAGGATAGAACATACTGAGTGCATGTTAAATGAATGCTCTCTCTAGCAGTCAGCATCTCGTCGACTATCCCCAAATGCTATAAATGCACTTAGAGTGGAGGAAAACAGGCAGGGTGGGGAAAAGGGTGCTCTCTGAACCAGTGGGTGATTTAGAATGACAAATAGTTTTAAGCCCACATAAAGAGACATGAGTGTGTTACCTGATATCCCCAGATCACACACTGCTAGATTGATGGTCATTATTTCAGCAGGTCTCAGCTTCTTCTTTCGTCTAGAAGACATATAAAGCACATACCCGTTTCCAAATGTGGACAGAATCCCTACAAAGAAAAATAAAGACTCCCGTCATCAAAACGAAGATCAGTGTTTGCTTGGATATGAAACACTTCTGAATTTCAAAAAAAAAAAATGGACATCATAGAGGATATTTAGAGGGTAATGAGAGGACGCTAAATAAAAATCTAAATCGAGAGGATGAAGTAAAAAGCATGAATTTCAAGTGGCAGGCAAGGCATGGGTAACCTTGAAGGGGATAGGACTCAGGGATTATAAGATTGAACTTACCCAGAAAAATGGAAGTGCTACCTTCCCAGTAAGGCTCAGGAGGGTTGGGAACCCCAATGGTCAGTTCTTGTACCGGCCCCCAGGATAGAGTATTTTCCTCGGCCATGTTCATAGATTACAGGCTTTCTAGAACTCCCTCCCTCTGATCAGTGAGGCCAACCTCTCAGCTGTTGGTAAATTCTGAAGATGAAGTCAACCAACAGAGATGACTTCAGTGTCCCTGTGAGCTCCAGAAAGAGTGTCGGCATCAGGAGCGGTGTGGCCAGAGAAGGTTGTCGTGACCCCTTGTAAAGAGGGGGTCACCTCTCAGATGTAAATCCAGGCAGCTACAGCCAACTGGTTTTCAACAAAAGTGCTAAAAATATTCATTGGAGAAAAGACAGCTTCTTTAACAAGTGGGCCTGGGAAAACTGGATCTCCACATGTAGAAGGATGAAAATAGATTCTTATCTCTCACCATGCACAAGAATCAAGTCCAAATGGATCAAAGACCTTAATATCAGACCTGAAAGTCTGAAACTGCTAGAGGAAAAAGTAGGGGAAACCCTTCAATATATTGGCATAGGCAACAACTTTCTGAGTAACACCACAGTTGATCAGGAAATAAAACCATTGATCAACCACTGGGACCTTATGGAATTTAAAAGCTTTTGTACAGCAAAGGACACTGTGAATAGAACAAAGAGGCAACCTACAGAATGGGAGAAAATTTTGCCAGCTATACATCTGACAGAGGATTAATATCTAGGATATGCAAAGAACTCAGAAAACTAAATAATAAGAAATAAAACAAACCAATTAAAATATGGGTTATGGGGCCTGGAGGGATGGCTTAGCAGTTAAGACACTTGCCTGCAAAGCCAAAGTACCCAGGTTTGATTCCCCCAGGACCCACATAAGCCAGATGCACAGGTGGTTCAGGCAT
This sequence comes from Dipus sagitta, assembly GCA_036346955.1. Taxonomy (NCBI): domain Eukaryota; kingdom Metazoa; phylum Chordata; class Mammalia; order Rodentia; family Dipodidae; genus Dipus; species Dipus sagitta. The sequence goes on along the minus strand of CM070779.1, from coordinate 122,574,397 downwards.
CTGGAGTTTGTTTGCAGTAACTGGAGGCCCTGGCATGGCCATTCTCTCTCTCTCTCTCTCTCTCTCTCTCTCTCTCTGTCTCTCTCTGTCTCTCTGTCTCTCTGTCTCTCCCTCTGTCTCAAGTAAATAAATAAAAAAGTATAAAATATTTAAAATATTTTATAGATGGGTTATGGAACTAAATACAGAGTTCTCAAAAGAAGATATTCAGATGGCCTATAAACATCTTTTAAAAAGTTCTGCATGCTTAGTCATCATGGAAATGAAAATTAATACTACTTGGAGATTCCATCTCACTCCTGTCAGAATGGCTATCATCAAGAAAACAAATGACAATAAATGCTGGTGAGGATTTGGAAAAAGAGGAACGCTTCTACACTGTCAGTGGGAATGTAACCTGGTCCAGCCATTGTGGAAATCAGTGTGCAGGTTTCTGAGACAGCTAAAAGTATATCTACCATATGACCCAGCTATACCACTCCTAGGCATATATCCTAAGGACTCATCTCACTACCTTAGAGATACTTGAACATCCATGTTTGTTGCCTCTCTATTCACAGTAGCTAGGAAATGGAACCAGCCTAGATGTCCTTCAACTAATGAATGTATAATGAAGATGTGGTACATTTATGCAATGGAGTTCTATTCAGCAGTAAAGAAAAATGAAATTACGAAATGGATGGATCTGGAAAGGATTATACTAAGTGAGGTAACTCAGGCTCAGAAAGCCAAATGTCGCATGTTCTCTCTCATATGTGGATCCTAGCTACAAATGTTTAAACTTGTATGTGAGTTGGTAGCAGAGGTCAGCAAACTAGAAAGGGACTACACGGGAGGTAGAAGAGGGAAGTAATTAAGGGGATGATATTGTATATATGTAAGTGAATGCACAGATTACTGGGGGTGTAGTAGCCTAAGCGAGGTCATGGGAAAAGATAAAGTAATAGAAGGTTAGAATAGGGTTAATCAAAATTCAAGATGTTGTATAAGCCATACTTTTTTGGATAACAACACACTCAGAAGCCATAGACTGTTACTAGAAAAATTTTAGTGCCAGGGATGGGATACCTTCCAGTAAGTCATTAGCCATGGAGGTCCCTGATGCCTCCAAAACATTACAGGTCATTCCCAAGGCTTTTGGTTTCCCACCAGAAATAGATGGTAAGACCCTGTTGCTGAAGATTTCTCATGCCTGGGCTATAAGGTCTCTGAGAAATCAAGGTGGAGTTGAGATGAAAACCTCTTCCTATAGACCAGCTGACAGAAAGTTGGAAAAAGCTGAACTGTATGCAGGCCTATGGGAGAAAGAAGCCATCAGCAGTGAAAACAGTGGACACTGCAAGCCTTAAGTTTGGCCAACCAGGCCAAATGACCAAATGGGTGCAATAGTGGTGTGTCTGTTATGGGGGAAACAAACTGCTCTCTGATTGGACCAGAGGCCTGCTCCATGGGAGGGAGTGCATGCCTAATGAAAAGCCTATCGGCAGCCAGGCGTGGCTGTGCACGCCTTTAATCCCAGCACTCAGGAGGCAGAGGTAGGAGGCTCACTGTGAGTTTGAGGCCACCCTGAGACTACATAATGAACTCCAGATCACCCTGGGCTAGAGTGAGACGCTACCTAGAAAAAAAATTTAAAAGCCTATGGTAGGGGGTCAGCCATGAGCCCTAGGAGTGTAAGGTCTGTTCTTGCCTGCTAAATCCCTACATTGTGCTCATCAAACTGCCTTGTACACACTTTATTTATAGTTCATACCCACACACTAATGTTGCTCTCACGTTTTGTTAGAGAAGCTTCTCTTTTCAGCTGGCAGTGACCACTGGGATGACTCGAAAGACACCACAGTACTGAGAAGAAGGGGCAGAGAAGTGTTCCACACTGAAATATCTCTATCATATTTTCCAAGGCTCGGGGTCCATTGTGGAAGAGGTGGAAGTAGGAATGTAAGAGCCAAAAGAACAGCAGGACTGCTTACAGTGCAATTGTTCAGACAGAAATTGGTTGGAATATCCATGACCTCGCAGTGCCTAGCACTACCTTCACAAGACCCTCATAATAGAAGGAGAAGATGATGACATCAAAATAAAGGACTCACTGAGAGAGGGAGGAGATACGATGGAGAGTGGATTTGTGAAGGGGGAAAGTGAGGAAGAGGAAGGAATTATCATGGTTTACTGTCTGTAGTTATGGAAGTTGTCAATGAAAAGTGTTTATTAAAAGAAGGGGTCATCTCATCTCCTAGACAAAGCCCCAGGACTTTGACTCCTGAGGAGATGAATGGACCCTGCATGAGTGGCAGACCAGACAGCTTCGGCTGCTGCTGGACTAGGTATCAAGGTAAGTGTGGTAAGTGTGACAGTTGGTAACATGGATACTGCCCCTCCCACCAAGGGGAGAGAAAGTGACCCTCAACCCACCACACCTACCAACAATGCCATACATGTGTTCCCATGCTTTAATATTGTATTAAAGACTAATTGACTTTGGTATTACAATAAAACTATTCACACGTTCTTACAAACCCAGTTTAAATCCAAAAAGACCCAATCCCTACTGACTGTATTTAAGAAAAGAATACACCTACTTCCATAGCTTAACATGTAGAGTAGATTTCCTCAGGAATTCTTGCTTCTTAGTGTAGCTGTGTATAAATGAGAATCTGGTACAGATGCCTTTAGTAGTAAGGAATAAGGAGAGTATTAACAGGAGAAACCCAGATTTTTCTATTTTAATTTCTATTTTAATTTCTCCACCACAATTCATTTGAGGGGCCAGGAAAGAAATGTGTGTCTCAGCTGATGGTGTGAAACCATCAGGAAATGACTACATTGTGCTTTTAAGAAATTCTGGAGGCAAAGCTATTTAATGGTCCTTTTAAACCCCTTTAGCTTTTTAAAGGCAAAAAAAAAAAAAAGGATAAAAATGAAAAAGATTATGGAGTCCCAGAGAAAACCAGCTAAATTGAAACTCATTAAAGGCAACCCTCTAGCAAGGCACACTGGGAAAGTAAAATGTGAAAATATGTCTTAAAAATAACAAAACCAAATTTCCTCTCTGTCATATCCAAAAAGGTTAAAATCAATAGATATGCACATGCATTCAATACACAAGGCTCACTTAACTCCCCTTAGCCTGTCTGTATCTTTTAAAAATATTTGTTTTCTTACTTTTTTACTGATTTTTTTTTTTACTAACCCTATTTCATAGGGTTGTACCCAGTGCCCAAATCATGACTTTAAAAAAAAAAGTCAATTCTATCAGATGAATGTTTGATTATTTACATAAACAACTTTATCTGTAAATGAGGGTTAAGAGAAAGCAAATTTATTTTTAACACTACTTAAAAGAAAATAAAACTAATAAGATATAGACTATGGGGTGGCCGTTTGTAGATTGGCAAAAATCCTTTATCCTTTGAAAATACCAAATAATAAGAAGAATAGGAATAAAACCTCCTATATAGGGCAGTTAATAAAACAGGTGTTAACATAAGAGTGGAGAGTGGCAAAATGGGTCTCAAATTTATTTCTCCTGCATTCCAAACTCAGATTTTCATTTTTTTTTCCTTAAAACTTCTAGTATTTAACAAAGATTAATTATGAAGAATCATTCCACTCTGGCTCCTTAAAAGAAATCTGGCCAGCTCCTCACATACGTATCCTAAGAGGTGACATGAGATCAAACCCAAACCTGGGTTTAGGAAACCCCTCTGAATAGCCATTGCTTTATCCTAAATGGCTAATCTGTGACTTGAGTTTGTCTCCACCCTCATCTCCAGGATTCACCTGACTCTTCTTTGAGGACTCTTTAAAGACCTGACATTCTAGCTCCATCCCAGAACTTAGATATAATTGTAATTTTCCTTCCAACCCTACATAAACAAAGAGAACCTCTCCATCTCTCCCCGCCTGCCCTCTCTGGCTGCCTCTCTTGCCACAGTTCTTCACTCCAGAACAAGAATCAACACATACTCTTCCCTATAGTGTGTGATCAGGTCAAAATTTGCAGGTTAAAAACGCTACTTTGCAATTCATCCCTTGCAAATGATTGAGATAAATTAATTTCCATTTATAAGATGCTTATCAGTCTGCCTTTCCTGATCACTCAAAGTACCTGAGTTTAGTAAAAACACAATGTGAATTTCAGTCTATTTCAGCAGAGTACCTAGCATTTCATTCACTGCTCTGAGTCTTGGCAACTTCACAGTGGCAGAGTGATTGTTTTACATACTTGTGTTTGAAAGGACAAATTTTGATTAAATGAAAATCAGTAAAAATGCTGACAATCAATACCAGGACCCAGGGAATCATTCTGTAACAGAATTTCTGATTCAATCTCATAGATTCTTTTTGCCTCAAGCACTGACCATAGAGGGATCTTGAGAATATTCTAATGAGTTTTTCTAATTTCAGGAGTTACATGAAATTATTTGCCAGTAATAAATAGATGAGAGAGGGCAAGAAAGAGAAAGGGGGAGAAAGGAAGCAAAGAAGGGAGAAAGAAAGAAATGAAGAAAAGAGAGAAATTGAGGAAGCAGGCTTGAGCCTGCTTCCTCAACATTTGAAAATATTAAAGGCAGATAAACCTCAAGTCGTAACCCACCTGTACACTGGTCACCCAAATTTAAGATAGCAACTTTAAATTTAAGAAAAGCAGTAAATCCTGATGGTCTACATTGGTGCAGTCCAAAAGAACTAGAATGTAACCCAGAAATATGAGCCACATATATTTTTTCTAATTTTTTTTTCCTGATAGCCACTTTTAGCAAAATGAAAGTATACAAGTAAATTAATTTGAATACGTTAACAGTTAATTTAATCTAATCTATCCAAAATATTGTGGGCTCAACAGGCACTGGTGAATTAAACATTGCTAGTGAGACGTTTAGACGTGACATTTCCCACTCTAAGACTTCAGAGGGTGGTGTGTACTTTTGCTGCAGCAGGAGATGCAGTTGACCGTGGACTTGGATAATGCAGTCTAACGACAGATGCATCCCTGTATGAATAATATGCAAACATCTTTCACCTCCTAGGCTGACTTCCATTCGACCACCATTTTTTCACCTTAGCAATGCTGACACACCGTAATCTTACTTTTACATGAAGTAAACCCAGCGTGTCCATCATCAACATTGCACGGGAACAGAGTTTCCTCAATTGTGAGATGAGGAAGCCGAATTGGGTGAATTCTGAGTCTAAAAGCATATCATATCAAACGTATTTTTTACACTGACATATACGGATTATCATTGTTTTTGATATTCAGAAAAGCGAACCTACTAGCAAGGGAACCACAATGGAATACAGTCTCAAGATGCATACTTTTGCTACAAAAAAAAATAAATCTTTGAATTATAAGTGGACTACCTAGCCCTAATGATAACAAAACATTTTATGAAACATTTATTAAATGCCATAATGCCACCCCTTCCACACCTCCACTAAAATACCCGTGTAAGTGTCAGGAACCACACACCCTGTGAATTCTCTAAAAGCAAACAAACAAACAAAAAAAAGCCTTTGCACAGAAGAATTAAGGAAACTTACCAATTATGGTTAGATAAAAACCAGCTACTAGATCTGCTTCCCAGGAAAGTTTGGAAGCAAAGGGGTCCTCATCTTGAAGGTAGTGTGGCAGGCGCTCTTCCTGCGGCAGGGCCGTGTGGTTCAGTGCCATGCTGGTCTCAAGCCGCCAGGGCTCTGTAAAGGAAATTAGAGATCTCAGAACAGAATACGCCAGCTTGAAGCATCTTGTCATATGCCCCCTCCTAGGAAACAAGAAGAAGAAAGTTTCTGGGATTTGTGGGTAATTCTGTCGTTAACAACCACTCAAAGATTTAGCATTGTTCTCCAATGTATCAGTACTGGGTTATTCGGTTTGCAGATTACCCAAGCCTGATAATTCTCCTCTGGTCCCTCAAGCTACCCTCTGAGCTTGTCCACACCTCCCTTGAGTGAACAAGAGTTGGAAGACCAAACAGCCTGTTATACTGTTTCGTGGTGCGTTTTGCAAAGATCTCAACCAGGAAAAGAAACAGATTAAAGTACAGGCACCGCACATAATGTTTTATGTGCCAGAGTGTAGCACTATGTGATTGCCCAAATTATGCAGAGAAGCTTTTTTATTTGCCCTACGTCTGGTGAGCTTTATTAGAGCTTTGCTAAGGGAATGAATAAAACATTGAGGGGAGGGGCTGGAGAGATTGCTCAGTGGTTGAAGCGCTTGCCTGACAGCCTGGGTTCTGTTCCCCAGTACCTGTGTGAACTAGATGCACAAAGTGACACATTCACCTGAAATTTGTGTTGCAGTGGCTAGAGGCCATGGTGCTCCCATTCTCCCTCTCTCTCTGTCTCTCTCTCTCTCTCTCTCTCTTTCTTTCTCTCCCTTGTCTCTCTGCTTGCATAATAAATTAATTAATTAAATTAAATATTTAAAATATTGAGTACTAGGGAATATGGATGTTTCACTAAATGAATAAATGAAGCTAAGAGGTAAGCAGTTGTCAGCGTTATCCTGAAGTTTGGAGCTGTTTAAAAAAGAACTCACACACACACGTGTGTGTGTGTGTGTGTGTGTGTGTGTGCTCATGTGTGTGCAGCTGTACATTTGTGTGCATGCCTGTAAAGAGCCAAAAGGCAACCTGGGTTACCCATCTTCAGAAATGCTACTCATTTCTTTTTTGTTTTTACTACTTTTAATATTTTGTTCATTCATTTATTTGAGAGGGGGGCAGATAGAAAGAGAGAAAGGGCATGCCAGGGCCTCTAGCCACTGCAAACGAACTCCAGACTCATGTGCCACCTTGTGCATCTGGCTTATATGGGTCCTGAGGAATTGAACCTGGGTCCCTTCACTTCAACAGGCAAACTCCTTAACTGCTAAGCTATTTCTCTTTCTGTAGGTTCTGGGCAATCAAACATAGGTCCTTAGGCTTTATAGGCAAGTAAGTGCCTTAACTACTAAGCAATCTCTCCAGCCCTCCCCTCTTTTAAGACAGGATACCTTATTGTCACTTAGGCCAAACTGCCTAGCCAAGGAGGCCCAAGGATTCACATCTCTCCACCTCCCCAGCACGAGCTTCTTTGTTTCGAATGTGGGTTCTGAGGATCAAACTCGGGTTCTCATGCTTGGAAGGCAAGTACTTTTATCAGCTAAATTATGTCTCCAGCCCCAAGAATTTCAGTCCTGATTGAAACACAAAAGCTCAACCATAGGAAGGCCGGGTTCTAGAATTTCCTAAAGCAAAAAGCTGCTTATTTCCCACCACCACTCTATTAAATACAAAATAAAATCTTGAGAAATGAGGAACTTCCAAAGCACACAGGTCTTTGTGATATTTCTTTTAAGTTTTGATACCAAGAGGTTTATAGACTTTGATTGCCTGGAGAGATGGCTCAGTGATTAAGGTCACTTGTTTGCAAAGCCTGACAGCCTGGGTCCGATATTCCAGTACCCACATAAAGCCAGGTACACAAAGGGGCACAGATGTCTGGAGTTCCTTTGCAGAGACAGGAGGTTCTAACATGCCCATATATCTCTCCCTCCCTAATAAGTAAATAAAATACTTTTTTTATAAAAAGAGACAGAATTTGAGCAGAAGCATCCTGTGGAGGTGGATGACATTGTGCTTTGCTAGAAAATTCCTGGAGTTCGTTTGCTGTGACAGGAGTGCCTGGTGCGACCATTCTCCACCCTCCCCCCCCCCCGCCCCGAGTGTATGTGTGTGTTCTATTTCAAATGAATAAATGGGTCTTTGAGGTCACACTGCAAAAATACAAGTCTCATGCTGTCCCTCGTAAAGAAGCAGCCGAGTGCTTTCCCTGAGATTACACACATTGCTGACAGCATGACTTCCGTCACAGTGGTTATTACTACTTGTCATTCAAGCAGGAGAAAGACTGACCCCGCTGCGGAATTTGCTACTTGAAGTGAATCAGTAGATGTCACTGTTCAGCCCTCTAGGAAGCGATTTGAAGCACACTATGCCAGCTTGCAACAGGCACAGAGTTCTATTTGCCCCATACCAGGTGACAGGTCATCGGAAGAGCTGTCATCCAGTCTCCTCCAAGGGGACTGCTGTCCACGTCAGATTATCCCACAGCAAGTGGTCATTAAGCTAAAGCAACCATTTACCTCCACACATTAAGCACAGCAGCACAGGTAACACGAGCCCACCCTTTTTCTCTCTGAGAGCCAGAGAGAGCAGAGTAGAAGCCTCTGGCTGTAAGCTCCACTCCATCCCAAGCGCTGACCTAAGTCAAATCAAGCTCTTGATTCCCTTCATTCTGAAAACTTCTCTCATCACATTCCACCCCATGCTCTCTGACTGCCCAGCCCTGCTGCCCCCCCCCCCCATTCTATTTAGAGTCACAGGATGAGGGTTTGAGTCAGCGTCTGTTCTCGTCTCTGAGCTGAGCAGATTACAACTGCTTCTGTAAAGCTGCAATACCTTACCCATCCCTTATGCTTCCCAAGTAATAACATAGCGAATTAGGGCCAGGGAGAAGGGGCTTGCTTACAAAGCCTGGCAGCCTGGGTTTGGCTCCCCAGTAACCTCATAAAGAGCCAGATGCACAAAAAGTGGTGCTTGCATCTGGAGTTCATTTGCAGTGGCAAGAGGCCCTGGAATACTTACTCCTCCCTCCAAATAAATAACTGTGTGTGTGTGTGTGTGTGTGTGTGTGTGTGTGTGTGTGTGTGCTTTAAAGAGGCAGATAGAGAGAGAGGAAATGGCTACGCCAGGGCCTCCAGCCACTGCAAATAAACTCCAGATGTATGTGCCATCTTGTGCTTCTGTCCTGGGGAATCAAACCTGGATCCTTTGGTTTTGAAGACAAGTGCCTTAATCACCAAGACATCTCTCCAGCCGCAAAATACTTTTTTAAAGAAAGGCTTCGTATGGCTGTTTTACATAGGCCTTTGCCAAGTGGGTGGCACCTATGTTTCCTATTATCTTAAAGGATTACCACAAGAACCCAACAAGAGAAACGGTTGTAGTCAGGTTTATTTTTATATGACCCCAGAAATTAATGCCCAGCCTAGGCTAGTGTCCTGTGGTTGGGAGCTAACAACAAGTTGATATTAAACTCCCTCTTGTCCTCGTGCCCAGTGAGCCAGCTAACATGGGTGCACCTGCACCAGAATGAGAATATGCAAGGCCGGGAGAAGGGTGCTTCCTTTGGTCCTTTCATTTTTCACTCTCCCCTTCACCTTCAAGCTGGGCCTTCCTCCACTGAGCACCTCAGTGGTTTCTGCCCATTTCTTTCCTAACAAATTCTTCCCTGTGAAAAAGGGAGCTAGGGAGCTGCAGAGAAGGTTCAGCTGGAAGCACAAAGTGGCACGTGCGTCTGGAGTATGGAATTCGTTTGTAGTGGTGGGAGACCCAAGTACACCCATTCTCTCTCTCTCTCTCTATCTCTATCTCTCTCTCTCCCTCTCTCTCTCATATAAATAATTTTTTTTTTAAAGGTGAGCTAGGGCCAACCATGGTAGCACATGCCTTTAATCCCAGCACTTGGGAGGCAGAGGTAGGAGGTTCACAGTGAGTTCCAGGCTACCTGGGACTACTTAGTGAATTCCAGGTCAGCCTGGGCTAGAGTGAGACCGTACCTCGAAAAACAAAAAAGAAAAGAAAAGAAAAGGAAGAGAGGAGAGGAAAGAAGAGAAGAGGAGAGGGGAGGGGAGGGGAGGGGAGGGGAGGGGAGGGGAGAGGGGAGGAGAGGAGAGGAGAGGAGAGGAGAGGAGAGGAGAGGAGAGGAGAGGAGAGGAGAGGAGAGGAGAGGAGAGGAGGAGAGGAGAGGAGAGGAGGAGAGGAGAGGAGAGGAGAGGAGAGGAGAGGAGAGGAGAGGAGAGGAGAGGAGAGAAGAGAAGAGAAGAGAAGAGAAGAGAAGAGAAGAGAAGAGAAGAGAAGAGAAGAGAAGAGAAGAGAAGAGAAGAGAAGACCAAGCTAGGGACTAGAAAGATGGCTCCGTGGGTAAGAGCACTCGTCATGCAAGCATGAAGATCTTAGTTTGATTCCCAGCGCTGACATAAAAAGCTGGACAGAGCTGGAGAGGTGGCTCAGCAGTTAAGGTGCTTGCCTGCGAAGCCTAAGGACCCAGGTTTGATTCATCAGCACCTACATAGGCCAGATGCACAACGTGGCACAAGTGTCTAGAGTTCATTTACAGCAGCTGGAGGCCCTGGCACACACAATTTCTCTCTCTCTCTCCTATATCTCTCTACTTGTGAATAAACAAATCATATTTTTAAAAAACTGGACATGGTCATGCATGCCTATGACCTCAGTGCTAATGGGGACAGAAACGGGGATCACCAGATCACCAGGGCTCCCTGACTGAACTGAAAAATCTCACCCAAAGATGGGGAGCTCCAGGTTCAGTGAAATACTAATCTCAGGGAAGGTAGAAGAGCAAAAAAGGACCCCCAACTTCTTCCCCTGACTTCTGCACTCACTTGCACTTAGTGCACACATCTGTATACACCACACACACCAAAAAAAAAAGTGAGCTAACAAATTTTGTTGCAATATTTGGATGTTGCTAATTCACTTAGGAGGAAAAACACTAAATATCACTAGATATTTTAAGTAAGAAAACCGGGGGCTAGGGAGGTGGCTCAGAGGCTAAAAGTGTTTGTTTGCAAAGTCTGACTGACGGCTCCAATTCCGTTCCCTAGTACCCACATAAAGCCAGATGCACAAAGTGCACATGCACCTTAGGGTTCCTTTGAAGAGGCCCTGACACACACACACACACACACTCATTCTTTCTCTATCCCTCTTTCTCTCCCCAAATAAATAAATACTAAAAGAGAAGAAGAAGGAGAAGGAAGAGTAGCAACAACATCAGGGTGTGAAGGCCTGACCAGGTCTTTAATTCCAGTACTTGGAGGGATGAGGCAGGAAAACTGCTGTGAGTCCACAACCAGCCTGGGTTATAGTGAATTCCAGATAAGTCTGGGCTAGAGTGAGACCCTGCCTCCAAAAACAGAAGAAAGCAAAAAAGAGAAAAGAAGGAAGGAAGGAAGGAAAGAAGGAAGGAAGGAAGGAAAGAAAAGGGGAGGAAAGAGAAAGGAAAGGAAAGAGGGAAGGCAAAAAAGAAAGAGAAACATACAGAAATATTTCTGGAAATCCATGCACCAGAGAGCTAAAATTGGTAGTATTACATGTAGTTTAACCGCAGGAGAAGTTCTTGACTTTTTATTTGGGGAGGAGGGTTCTTGATGATGCAGACACTTTGCAACTGTTTCACAACAGGATATTACCTTGGAAATACCCACTGGCCGTCAGACAGAAATGCCCACACACTCTCCTGACTTTGTCTGCATGTTCCATCACTATGCTAGAAACTCTTCAATAAAGGATTTGTTTTTAACAGGTTATTTGTATTAGTAAAACGTCACGACCATGAGATTATGCGTATAAATATGTGTCAATTTATTACACATGATATCTAGGCCCCAGTTTAGTCCATGTGTTACTGCCCTTGGGACGCTGTCATCAACACTGTTCCCCAGGGTCTGAAGTTACAGGCTTTTCTATGCAAGCAAGCCTCTCGTGCTCTTCAAATTCACCCCACAGGTAGTGGCTCACACCTGCTCTACATCCACTGTGCCAACACTACCCTACATGAGTGTCAACCACAGGTAAAGACCTCATGTGACACCTTGGGGATTTTTCTCCCCACTAACTATATCTCTTCTTGATCACTGAGTATTTGATAAGCTTGAGAAGCTTACATTATGCTTCTTAAAAATGATTTTTTTTTTCTGTGTGAGCTGCTACAGATGCTTAAAGTACCTTAAGCCATAGTCCTACCAACACTGTGTTGGTTTATTGTGGATCAAACCTGGAGTGAACCGACGGGATTATCCTGACGTGTAGAAGGACACCATGTGCCTCCTTCACACATTAGAAAACAAATCAAAAACACCAAGATATGTAAAGTAGCAAACAAGAAGCAAAATAAATCGGGGGCTCAAGTACCCAAAACCCAGGTCTCCTGGAGGGTCAGCTTTATCTGTTAGAGGGTGTTAATGAGGTCTCTGCCATCTCTACAGGGAAAATGTTCACAACCACAAAGAAAACAAGCAATCAGCCAGGGCTGGCTTGCCAACAGAAATGCACACACATGCTTCTGATTTTCTCTGCATGTTCCATCACCATACTAGAAAATAAAATAGAGGACTGGGTGGTTGTGTTTTTTTGTTTTTTTAACCCACTTAAGTAGAAACAGGGTAAGAAACATGGGATAAGGGAAGAGGGGATAGTAAAGAGGAAAAGAGAGGAAAAAAAAAAGGAAAGGAAAGAACAAAATTTCATACGTAACGAAGCCGGCAACAGAACAATCAATAAATTCAATATCTTCTAAGCCATGTGAAAAATAGGGCAGAGTTATCTGTTGAGAATAATAACCCTGAAGTCAATTTATTTTTAACTGTTTCATCTGGAAGTAAATTGATATGTCTAAGGTAATTGGGAAATTGTAAACAATTGGAGATGTGCTTGAATGTATTTTTATTGTTAATATCAATCATCTTAAAGTGTCATATATGTCACATAACAACTGCTTAAATCATCCACCTTCTCCTGTGAAATTGTAAGCAGAAAGTTTTAAATTAACTTAAGTTCACAGTATCGCCAACCGACTTCTCCCCAAAATTACTAGTTTCATTGGTCCTCAGCAGTTCTCATTCACAGAGCACTAGGGAATCTTAACTCAAATACCAGATGTTGCCCATCTAGGACATAGCATTCATTCTCCATTGCTCTCCTGGGACCTTTACATACATCTAAGTCCTTCCTAGAGAAGCAATTCAATAACCCAACAAAGTGTCCTACACTCAACCAAGGCAGCACGTGGCCTAAAACTGTCTCAGAAGCACACAGGAGGCTACGAACCCCAGAGATGATGCTAGTCTCAAAATTTCCATTCACATCACCAAAGGACACTGAACCTAAAAATCCTTTCATACCTTGGAAGCATCCACTCACTATGGACATTTTCTCTCTCCTCAGTTCTCAAATAGGGTACAAATCAACATGGTGGGGGGAAAAAATTGGAAGAAAGGGCCAAAACTCTCATACCTTGCTTCGCAAATTTAAATACTCTGGCTCTGATGTCACAGATCCGTACAGGTCATGTTAGCTATGATTTGTAACTCTAATGTGACCATAAATAGTAGTTGCTAATAGTAACAGTCAATGTGAAACACAATCAGAATTGAGAATAATAACGACCAACGTGAAACACGCAGCATTTTCAGCAATAGAATCTGTTCATTCCTTCTCTAAAATAAACAAATAAACCATACTACACATGGTTTAAGAAAAAAGTACTGTCAGGAACATAGAGGCAAGACACATACTTTTCCAAACAAGCAGAGTACTTCAGGGAAAAATGAGCCAGAAACTGCAATTTTACAATAGTTCATTATTTTACTGTTTGGGTGCCTTTCAAGATTTATTTCTGATCTGAAATTATGTTTCTGAGATAGGCATCTCGAAATGTTGTAAACACTAGTTGATAGAAACAGGCCTAAACTCAATAGGAAGAAAAAAAACATATCCAATTAACTTCCTCAAGTACGCAATAGTATTCAAAGATAAAGGCTCTCAACAGTTTCCACCTTCTCCTAGTTCAACCGCAAGGAAAAACCAGGAGGGAAATTCCACAAACTTGAATTAAGATTATTTTCTCTTAGCCCCGTCAATAATGTTGATATAGCCTCATAAGTCCCTTTTACTAATCACCTCCACCTCAAAGTCCTATTTTCTAGACATTATTAGAAATAATTAGAAAATATTTCAATTTGTCATTTCTTACTTGCTTCATCCCTTCGTGGAAACTCACCGATTTAAGGGCCTGCCCAAAAGAAAAAAGAAAAAAAGGAAGAAGTTTCTTTCCTGGGCTTCTGGCTGGGTTGGCTACGATGTGCCACGTATTTTTATTGGTTCCTTCCAAAGCAACACACTGGGTACTTTGCACCTCCGTTGATTTTAACCATTATCAAATGAAAGGTGCTCAATTTCCTAGACTTTGCTGCTCTCTCCACCCCTTTGCTGAAAGGGCCAATCATATCTGTGGGGGGGGGGACAATCTCATCTTATTGAATTATGAGGAGAGATGCAATTTTTGGAAGCTTAATTTATCAGTGATTAAAAAAGAAAGAAAGAAAGAAAGAAAACCCGCAGTAGCTCCATGGCCCTTATATTGATTAGCAACCAGAATAGTGCTGGCTGCACTTTTAAGACGCCATATACTTGCTCGTTTTATTTTCAGATGTTTTTAAGCCCCTGATTAATTTTTTAAATACTCAGGGATGAAAACTTAAAGGTCTTCTCACTTGTCTTCTTAGACTACCTTTTCCAAGCCGCACACATTCTCCTCGATTACCTACTAGAACTGCCTGAAGAGGCCACTAAGATGGGAAAAGAAAAGCCCACACGCAATTTTTAAAACATAAACGTTGAAGGCTGTCCAGGCCCAGCTCCTGTCCTTGGAGGTCTGTCACGACGTTCTTGGGCAATAGCATCCATAATCTTCGGTCTCTCACAGTACCTTCCCTGTACTGCAGCGGAGCCCAGGGCTTTCCATATGTGTCTCCTTTCCGCTCCACAACAATGATGCTGGGAAAAGAGGGTGTTACTGTCACCATTTTGTTGACAACAGCGAAACAGCCACAGAGAAAACCGGTGACCAGCTGAGACTGCAGTTCAACTGAAATAGGCATGTAGTTTTATCAGACGCAGAAAGGCTCTGAACAGCTGCTTGAGCAATCTTCTAACTTCCTAGCAGTATCTCATCGTAAGGTTTGCTGACTGCATCAGTGAATAAAACACTCTAACTCCTATGGCTTGAATGTGAAATGTCCCCTACAGGCTCGTGCATTGATCTCTTGGTCCCCAGCTGGTGGCGCTGTTTTAGGAAGCCGTGGAACCTTCAAGAGGTGGGCCCTAGCTAGAGGAAGTGGGATACTGGGGAAGATGAGCTTTGAGAGTTACATGCTGGTTCTGGTGCCAGACACTGAGGGGAAGAGGAAGCAGTTACTGCTCAGCAGATACAGACCTGGAGTCACACAAGAATCAAAAACTTTAAAGACCTGTTGTGAAAGGCTATGTAGCGTGTGATTCCAGCAGCATTCTGGGACAGGGAGAACTAAGGAGATAGTAAAAAGGTGATGGGCTGGAGAAATGGCTTAGCGGTTAAGGTGCTTGCCTGCAAAGACAAAGGACCTCAGTTTGATTCCCCAGGACCCACGTAAGCCAGATATGCAAGGTAGCACATGCACGTGAAATGCGTTTGCAGTGACTGGTAGACCTGGCATGCCCATCCTTCCTCTCTCTCTCTCTCTCTCTCTCTCTCTCTCTCTCTCTCTCTTTCTGTCTCTCTCCCCCCTTTCTCTCTCTCAAATGCATTAATAAAAATATTTTTTAAGGGCTGGAGAGAAGGCTTAGCGGTTAAGCGCTTGCCTGTGAAGCCTAAGGACCCCGGTTCGAGGCTTGATTCCCCAGGACCCACGTTAGCCAGATGCACAAGGGGGCGCACGCGTCTGGAGTTCGTTTGCAGTGGCTGGAAGCCCTGGCGTGCCCATTCTCTCTCTCTCTCTATCTGCCTCTTTCTCTCTCTCTCTCTCTCTCTCTCTCTCTCTCTCAAATAAATAAATAAAAATGAACAAAAAGTTTTTTAAAAAATATTTTTTAAATGATGAGTTGCTGCTACAGGTTAGGAGGGGACAAGGGAAGAATGGATGGACAGAGTTTAAGGACAGTGAAACTAAGAGTCAACAGTGGTGACCCAGGACATCCTACATGATCCAAGTCTGTACACTGTGTAGCACTGAGAGTGAGCTCTTACACAAACTTGAACTTCAGGAAACTGTGACTGGGCACTCTAAGCTCATCAGTTGTACATGTACCTGAGGACCATCTGCAGTGGGATTGTTGATCGTGAAGGAAGTTCGATGCATGCTAAAACAAGGGGCACATAGAACCCTGTACATATTGCACTCAAGTTAGCAGTGCATCTAAAAGCGCTCTGAAAAAATTAATTTATTGATTGAAAGGACATGACTACAAGCCACCAGGCAGTGAGGAAAGACCAAAAACTTATAAACATAATCAACAAAATAAAAAAAAATGGAAAATGCCAGGATGAGTGGTCAGCACGATACAATCATACATCATGTTCATAACTGTGACATGAACTGAGACATTACACAATTTGCACTGAGGATTTTCCAGACCAACAGCACTAAAGAAGAGATGTGGCATATGATGATACAGTCATAGATGTTCACCTCCACAGGTGTTTTTTTTGTTTTAAGAATAAAGCGTATTTTAAGCCGGGCGTGGTGGCACATGCCTTTAATCCCAGCACTGGCGAGGCAGAGGTAGGAGGATCGCCGTGAGTTCGAGGCCACCCTGAGACTACATAGTGAATTCCAGATCAGCCTGGGCTAGAGTGAGACCCTACCTCGAAAAAAAAAAAAAAAAAAAAAGAATAAAGCATATTTCAAAGAGGTAAAGAAAGAACACAAACTCTCCAGGGAGGAGAAGATTCCAGAGCCCCAATGGGAGGTGGACTTATATGGAATGAGGAAAACCCAACCGTCCAGAGTCCGTGATTGGTCAGCTTAAATGAAGACAAAAGCACAGGTTGGTCCATGATACACCCAGTAGTGCCCAGGTCTCAGAAAGCCCACTAAGCCAGCCCGCCGGCAGGAAAATTCACTTAGATCAAGAAGGAAGTGGGGTCACCCTCTTCACCATCTTAAGTCAGAATATAACCACTTTCCAGGGGCCATTTTTATCTGTCTGCCTAGCCAAGGAAACTATCTAGCTCTCCACAGGGCTTTTGTCATTAGTTTTGACATCAATAAGGTCCTCACAATGGCTACAGCCATGTAGACAACTTTTACTGCTGTAAGTTAAATAGGTAAGTGATTTTTGGGAACCCAGCCTGAGACAAAAGAGATAGATTCATAGGTGAAACAGTCTCCAGTGTACCAACCTGGAAATCTAAGATTTAATTATGAATATGCTGCAGGGGCATGAAGTCAGCATCTATAGAGTCATACTTTCTGGGTTCAGATCCCAGATTCCCTGATGACTTGTTGAGCCTTGGAAAATATACCTATGAGCAAATGAGTTCGTGAAAGCAAATTGCTTTGAACAAGAGACCGAAGGTTTGGCTGTCAAATTTTAAACAGAAAGGTGATGAAAGTGAGTGAGTTCACTTGTGGGCACAGATAAACAAATGGTCTGTGTGGTCAGAAAATAAAGAGCAAACATCCCTCTCTCTCTCTCTCTCTCTCTCTCTCTCTCTCTCTCTCCCTCTCTCTTTCTCTCTTTCTCTCTCCATATACATATATGAACAAACACACATCTGTACACTAACCGTTATAGTAATAACCATAGTAAATATTTAAGAATATTATTTGCACTTGGACTCAGCTCACAAAACTGAATAGTTAAAATACAGATAACAATGGAGAAGGGACACATGCCAGGCCCATGCGTGTGTTCAAATGCAAGCTCATGCTGAGGATTTGATAAAAATGCTGATGTACTGCAGAGAGGGCTTGGCGGTTGAGGTGCTTGCTTGCAATGCCTGACTGCTGGGGTTCAAATCCCCAGTATCCAGGTAAAGCCACATGCCCAAAGTAGCACCAGCATACGCAGTTTGTTTACAGTTACAGAAGGCCCTGATGTGCCCATTTCTCTCTCTCTCTCTCTCTCTCTGAAAATAAATAATAAATAAAATATTTTGGACTCAACAACTCTCCACCCCCACCCACCTGCTATGTTTTGTCATATATTAGGGTTTTCATGATATTTTTTGTTTATACTTTCAATGTCATTATTTCTGGATTATGTTTCACAGGAGTAGAGACTTGGCTTTGTCATTATAACTCAGTTACTTTGAAGAATACCTGGTAGACAGTAGATACTGAATACATACTTTCAGATGAAAAGAATGAACAAAAAATTAAATAAAATAACGAAGATGCTAAACCTATACCTCATTTTTCTATGAGATAACAAAGAATGAAGGCACTTTATCCTAGAACACACACTAGGCAACAAAACCACTGATAGTTTTCTGACTCGACTAAATAAAGAGAAGTCCTCTACAAACATTTTACTAACAAGGCCTGGTGGGGAGCCCGATGTGGTGGTGCATGCCTCTAATCCCAGCACTCAGGAGGCAGAGGTAAGAGAATCACCATTAGTTCAAGACCACCCTGAGACTACATAGTGAATTGCAGGTCAGCCTGGGCTAGAGTGAGACACTGCCTCAAAAAAAAAAAAAAAAAAAAGCAAAAACAAACAAACAAACACAAAAAGAAGGCCTTGGGGGTGTATTTATCTGATTTTGCACCTGCAAGCCTCATCTCTTGTTTTTCAACATGAATTTGACTTTCATCAGCAGTAAGGCTCCTGCGGTCACTTGAATCTATGTGTGGTTGAAGTTGAGTTTGCAGCTTCTGACCCTGCTACAGGGAGGCATGCCACTTTGGGGCAGACCTGAATTCCAGCCTAAGGTATGTAGGGTGAGCTCTGCTGGGGTCCCTTCCATTCTGGTGCTGGTGGTGGCTTTACTCTCTGTGGAGCTCTGTGGAAGGGGGCCAGGGTCTTCCGTCATTATAAAACTGCACCTGGATCTGTAAACCTGAAATAAATCTCATTCTTTCCATAAACTGTGTCTGGCTTAGAGATTCATCTCAGCAGTGTGGAGCTGACTATGACCTTTCTCCTCCCTGAGATATTTGCTCTTTCTCTTGTCCTTCAAAACCAGCTATATCCCATTGTAATATTCCATTCACACCACTGCGAACTGTAGATCCCAGAAAAGACTCTATAGGGCTGTGAGATGGGACCCTCATAGTTGTGGGGAGTTGGGTTGTTCAGATCCAGGGCCAAATTATCTTGGACTATCTTTAGTCCCTTAGTAGCCATTCATTGTCCACTTCCAGGTCTGACATAATTATCATGTAAAACCTTTTGGGATGGGTGAAAAAATCCCTAGCTTCTATCAATCCCAAAACTAATAATGTCATCAGATAACATTTGAAACCTTTACAGAGATGCCCACCAATGCATTTAAAAAGTGACCCATGTGTAAATTTTGTTTTTGTTTATTTATTTGTTTATATATTTATTTGCAAGTGGGGAATGGGCATGACAGGGCCTCTTGCAACTGCAACTAAACTCCAGATATGGGGCTGGAGAGTGACTTAGTTGGTAAGGCATTTGCCTGTGAAGCCTCAGGACCCAGGTTCGATTCCCTAGTACCCATGTAAGCTAGATGCACATGGGTGGCACATGCATCTGGAGTTCATTTGCAGTGGCTGGAGGCCCTGGTGCATCTATTCTCTTTATCTCTCACTCTCTAATAAATAAAAGTAAAATATTGAAAAAACAAAACATTCCAGACACATTGTGCACTGGCCTGCATGGATACTGGGGAATCAAACTTAGGCAAGAGCCTTTAACCACTGAACCATCTCTCTAGTCTCATATAACTTTGTTTTTTAACTACAAAATATTCATGAAACTATTACCATATTGGAACACTAAGGGTAATATAACTCCATGTTTCCTTACACATGGTCACTCATATTTGTATCCAGAATAAACTGTCTCTTAATCTCTCTTAACATGAGAGCTGAGTTTTGTATGGACACCATCCCAAGCCAGTATAAACAATCACTTGTTTCAGCTACTTTAGTTCTTTTTTATTTTTTTAAATATTTTTATTTATTTGCAAGCAGAGAGAGGTAGAATATTCAATAGTTCTTTTTTTTATTTTTAACTGATTAAAAAATAGCCAAAAAAAGAAAAGAAAAAAAATAAACTGAAATTGGAACTCAACAAAGGGATGGACACTATACAGAAAAAGGCAGTAGAAAACGCACACCTAATTAAACTAGTGTAAACCTCTCTAAAAGACCTCAAGAACAGAGTTAATAATGTAGAGAACAGAACCTCAGAGCTAGAAAATAAAACAGAAGAAATAGTTCGGGAGTCCATTAATAAGTAGGACACCCTAAAATGCCCTAACATTCAGACCATAGGTATACCAGAAGGGGAAGAAATTCAGACCAAAGGCATGGAGAACTTATTCAACAAAATTATTGAAGAAAACCTTCCCATCCTCTCAAAAGAGAGTCCCAACAAGATACAAGAAGCTAACAGAACTCCAAACAGACTGGACCAAAGAAGAAACTCCCCAAGACACATCATCATTAAAACTCTAAACAACCAAAACAAATAAAGAGTTCTGAAAGCAACAAGAGATAAACAACACATTACATACAAAGGCAGCTCCATCAGAATTACCTCAGATTTCTCAATGGAAAGCCTAAAAGCCAGAAGGACCTGGAATGGAACAGTGAAAAGTCTAAAAAATCTATGGCTTCCCAGCCAAACTACTGTACCCAGTGAAAGTATGCCTCATAATAGATGGCGAAAGAAAAACTTTCCATGATAAAAGCCAGATCTATGATTATAATAACGCAAACCCAAACATACAGAGAATATGTTAGGGAATTCTCCACAAAGAAGAGTCAACCAATCAACCTCAAGAGCCTACAAGAAGCAGACCACAGTAACTAAAACTAGAGAAGGCTCAAAAAAGTACAAAGTTTATGAAAACAGCAAACCTTATAAAACACCCCAACACGGACTAAATCAAACTTCACAGTTATTACCTTAAATATTAATGGTCTTAATTCACTCATTAAAAGACAGAAGGTAACAGGGTGGATAATAAAAATGGGCCCTTCAGTTTTCTGTCATTAAGAAACCTACCTTACCACAAGATACAGACACCTCCTCATGGTGAAAGGATGGAAAATGATATTCCAAGCAAATGGAATTAAGAAACACACAAATGTTGCTATATACTTTTTTTAATTTTTTTATCATTTTTATTTATTTATTTATTTGAGAGCAACAGAGAGAGAAAGAGGCAGATAGAGAGAGAGAGAGAGAATAGGCACACCAGGGCCTCCAGCCACTGCAAACGAACTCCAGATGCATGCACCCCCATGTGCATCTGGCTAACGTGGGTCCTAGGGAATGGAGCCTTGAACCTGGGTCCTTAGGCTTCACAGGCAAGTGTTCAACAACTGAGCCATCTCTCCAGCCCCAAATGTTGCTATATTAATACCTGATAAAATAGACTTCAAACCAAAAACATTCAAAAGGAAACAGAATACCACTTCTTACTCATCAACGAAATGATCCAACAAGAGGGCATCACAATCATAAATCTATGTGCACCAGACACAGGTGCACCACAATTTATAAAACAAAACCTACTTGATAACAGAACAGAAATAAACACCAACACCACCATACTTGGGGACATCAGTACTCCAGTATCATCAATAGATGAATCATCCCAACAGAAAATCAACAGAGAAGTAAGAGAGTTCAACAACACAATAGATCAACTAGACCTAACAGACATCCACAAAACATTCTGCCCTAAATCTACAGAATACACATTCTTCTCAGCAACCCATGGAACATTCTCCAAAATAGATCTTATATTAGACCATAAAGCATGCCTCCATAAATTCAGGATTTGACATAATTGACAAAATTGACATAATTTCCTGCATAATATCAGATCACAATGCTGTAAACTATAAATTAACAACAAAAGCTGGTTCTGGAATTCCACAAGCTCCTGGAGACTGAACAACACACTTTTGAACAATGAATGGGTAGTGGAAGACATCAAAAAGGAAACTGTCAAATTTCTAGAATGGAATAACAAAGAAAACACAACTTATCAAAATTTATGGGACACAATGAATGCAGTCCTAAGGAGAAAATTCTTAGCACTAAAAGCCTTCATAACAAAGACAGAGAGATCCCAAATTAATAAACTAGCCATCTACCTAAAGGCAGTGGAAAACAAGGAGAATCCAACCCAAAGTGTTCTGGAAAAGAAATAATCAAGATCAGAGAAGAAATTAATGAATTGGAAACTAAGAAAACTGATGAAATGAAGAACTGGTTCTTTGAAAAAATGAAACAGACTGATAAACCCCTGGCCAATTTGAGCAAGCAAAAGAAAGAGATGCTTCAAATTAACAAAATGAGAAATGAAAAAGGAGAGGTCAGAACAGACATCAATGAAGTTGGAAGGATCATCAGGACTTACTTCCAAACCTCTGCTCCACAAAAGTTGATAATCTGGAAGAAATGGATGGATTTCTAGAGAGATATCACCTACAAAAACTAAACTCAGAGTAGATTAATCTCCTAAACAAACCTATGACATCCATTGAGATTGGAAAGGTAATCAAAAACCTCCCCAAAAGACGAGTCCAGGACCAAATGCCTTCTCAGCTGAATTCTACCAAACCTTCATGGAAGAACTGAAGCCAATTTTTTTTCAAAATGTTCCACATAAATGGAGAACAGGGAATGCTCTCAAACTCCTTTTATGAAATTAGCATCACCCTGATAATAAAACCAGACAGTAATACAACAAGAAAAGAAAATTATAGGTACATTTCCCTGATGAATTTAGATGCAGTGATCCTGAACAAAATCCTCGTAAACCAAATTCAACAACACATGAAAAACATTAGTCACCTTAATCAAGTAGGCTTCATCCCAAGGATGCAGGGATAGTTCAACATATGGAAATGGAAATCAGTCAATGTAATATACCACATAAATAAACTTAATAACAAGAACCACATGATCATTTCAATATATGCAGATAAGGCCTTGACAAAACACAACAACATTTCATAATCAAAACAATGGAGAGAATAGGCATAAATAGTTTATATCTCAACATAATAAAGGCTATACATAAAGCACCTAAAACCCAAATAATTCTTAATGGGGAAAGACTCAAGGAGTTCCAATTGAGATTGGGAACAAGATAGAGGTGTTCACTCACACCGTTGCTCTTCAACATAATACTAGAAGTCCTAGCCCAAGCAATAAGAGAGGAGAAAGAAATAAAAGGTATACAAATTAGAAAGGGAGTAGTCAGATGACATGATCCTATGTATAAGTTACCTAAAAGTCTCCATCTTAAAACTTGCAAAGGTGATTAATTCTTTCAGTAAACTGGAATAATACAAACTTCACAAACAAAAGTTAGTAGCCTTTCTATATGCAAAGACAAAATATACAGAGAAAGAAATTAGTGTGGTTGTCCCATTTTCAATAGCAACAAAAAATAATAATAAACACCTTGGAATAACATTAATCAAGAAGATGAAAGACCTATATAATAAAAACATAAAAAAATTCAATAAAGAAACTGAGGAGGACATGATAAGATAGAAGGGCCCCACATGCTCCTGGCTTGGTAGAATTAATATCATGAAAATGGCAATTCTACAAAAAGCATTAAACAGATTTAATGTAATACCAATAAAAATTCAGCATCATTCTTCACAGAGATTAAAAAAAATGATCTCAAAATTCATATGGAATAGAGCAGGCCTCAGATATCCAAACATATCCTCAGCAAAAGAAACACATCTGGTGGTATCACCTTACCTGATCTAAAGCTATATTACAAAGCCATACTAACAAAAACAGCATGATACTGGCATAAAAACAGAACTATAGCCCAATGAAATAGAATTGAACACCCAGACTTTAGGCCATGTAACTACAGCCACTTGATCTTTGACAAAGATGCCAATGACATAGACTGGAGGAAAGGCAGCATCTTCAACAAATGGTGCAGGACAAGTTGGATAACCATATGGAGAAAAATGAAACTAGACCCACACATCTCACCATGCACAAAGACCTCAATATAGGACCTGAAACTCTTTTCCTACTAGAAGAAAAAAGAGGAGGAACTCTCCATGATATAGGAGTGGGGAAAGACTTCCTGAACAAAACCCCAGTAGCTCAGGAACTTAAACAATCACTCAATCAATAGGATCTCAGGAAGCTTTTATACAGACAAACATACCATAATCAGATCCAATAGATTGCCTAGAGAATGGGAGAAAATTTTTGCCAGCTATACCACTGACAAAGGCCTAATATCTAGAATCTACAAAGAACTCAAAAAACTAAACAACAAAAAATCAAACACCCCATTCCAAAAATGGGGCAGAGAACTGAGTAGGGAGTTCTCAGAGGAAGAAATAAAAATGGCTAACACACACTGAAAATGTTCAATATCCCTAACCATCAGGGAAATGAAAAATAAAACAACCATGAGATTCTGCCTTACTCCAGTAGGAATGGCAATCATTAAAAAAAATCAAATGATGCCAGGCATGGTGGTGCACACTTTTAATCCCAGCACTCAGGAGACAGAAGTATGAGGATCGCCATGAATTCGAGGCCACCCTGAGACTACATAGTGAATTACAGGTCAGCCTGAACTAAAGTGAGACCCTACCTTAAAAAACCAAAAATAAAAATAAATAAATCAAATGACAACAAATGTTGGTAAGGATATGGAGAAATAGGGATCCTCATTCATTGTTGGTGGGATTGTAAGCTTGTTCAACCACTACAGAAATCAATATAAAGGTTCCTGGAAATGATGAATATAGAGCTGCCAACAGACCCAGTTATTCCCTTACTGAACATTTACCCTAAATGCTTCACTGCAGAGATATTTGTTCAAACATGTTTACAGCTGCTCAATTCATAATGGGTAGGAACTGGAATCAACCCAGGTGCCCATCACAGGATGAATAGGTAATGAAGGTGTGGTACATTTACAAAATAGAATTCTACTCAGCAGTAAGAAAAAAAACACACAATGAAATTTGTAGAAAAATGGATAGACTTGGAACAGATCATACTCAGCAAACTCACACAATCACAGAAAGACAGTCACCATATGGTCTCACTCATCTGCAGTGCTAAACTAGATCAGCTTGAGTTGTTGACTTGATAGGCAACTTGAGGCCCAGACAATAAGGAAGGAAAGTCTTGGGGGGTGGGTAAGGGTAGCCAGGAAAAACACAAAACTGAACCCAAAATGATTTGGTACTATAGAAACCTTTTTCCTTGAAGATAGAACTCGCAACAGGAGCATGGAGGGAGCACCTGAAAAGAAGAGCCCTGGAGAGGGTGGGATGAAGCCTAATCTTAAATTTTTATTTTTATTTTATTTGGGGGGGGGGCTCTGGCCCATAACTCACAGTACCATAATACGGTTACCACGACAATGAGCTACTGATCAGTGAGACCTACAAGGTACCCAAAACAAGACAAGCTCCTGTCAAAGCACTTGATTACCCACCTGAGGTAAATGGAAAGACCCTACTGCTGAAGACACCATACACTGCCATCATGATACATGGAGAGACCTGACTAGAATCCAGAAGAGAGCCAGTCCCCAGACAGATAGTCCATCTAGTGCTGGAAAGCACTACATGAGCTACTAGGGGAAAGTGGCCAACAATATCAAAGCAACCAGGGGTCTAAGCTACTCATAAGCAAACCCCCTGACAAGAAGTGCACACCAGTACAATAGTGGCACACAGCCTTGGTGGGTAACCAACAGCTTTCTGATTGTCTAAGAGATCCGCTCAGTGGAAAGGAACCCACACCTGGAACTGGGAACCAGGTCAGAATCCCATGGAGACAAAGACTGAGCTGTCCAATGTCAAGCTCCCACTAATCTTGGGCTAAAATAGGGACAACATACATGAAATTCTCCTTAAATTAATAATGCTTATCCCACTTAACCTGTGATGACTTCATTCTCCCTTGGAGAATCTGTTTTTCTTTTCCAGATAGCAGTGGTACCCAAGGACATAAACTACCCCTCACACTTCAGGAAGATGGATTCAGAAATGTGATTTTTCTGCAAAAGAACCATCAGTTTCTTGTGCCACTTTTTGCATCAGATTTTACAAGGGTGCTGGGGAATTGAACCCTGCCTGGAAGACCTTGCAAACAAACATGTTTAACCACTGAGCCATCTCCTCAGCCCTAGAAACGTGGTTTCTTTGTTAGTTTGTAAGAGGGTCCTGCTTTGTTGAGAACTAGTATGTTTATTCTGCCTGGTGGAAAATAAGCTGAAAACACATGAAATACACTGAGTAACTGAAAATGTGAGATGATGTTCTCTGGCCATGCAGTTTATGAGGAAAACTGAAGTAAATGCCTTTGATATACATTTTTCTATCAAACCCCAAATTCTTTGCGTTTCAGGAGCACAGGACACCTGCCATGCCATACACCCTCTTCCTTCCATGAATGATCCTTAACGTTGGCTCTGTCATGGCTTTTGTAGTCTCTGCTTCATCCCCCATCTGCTCTGATTGTGCTATCATTTCCACCTCCCCTCCTTGCCTTGTTTCAGTCTCACAGGGATGACTACATCATCTATTTACCTCCCCTCAACATAGCAAATGTGCCCTCACCTGAGGAAGCTTTCCATTTCTTTTATTTTTAACACATTTTATTTTTAACAGCACTTGGGGTCAGAGGTAAGAGGATCACCGTGAGTTCGAGGCCACCCTGAGACTACATAGTGAATTCCAGGTCAGCCTGGACTAGAGTGAAACACTACCTCGAAAAATTAAAAAAAAAAAAAATCCAGGTGTGTGATGCACACCTTTAATCCCAGCACTTGTGAGGCAGAGGGAGGAAGATCGCCATGAGTTCAAGGCCAGCCTGAGACGACATAGTGAATTTCAGGCCAGCTTGAGCTAAAGTGAGACTCTACCCCCAAAAACAAAAAGAAAAGAAAAATACAAAGCTATACTTGACAAATATTTCGTGAGATAGCTTGTAAATACACACATGTATTTTTTCTTTCTTTCTTTTGATTTTTCAAGGTAGGGTCTCACTCTAGTCCAGGCTGAACTGGAGTTCACTCTGTATTCTCAGGATGGCCTTGAACTCATGGTGATCCTCCACCTCTGCCTCCCAAGTGCTGGGATTAAAGGCGTGTGCCACCACGCCTGGCTACACACATGTATTTTTTAAAATAAGTTAATACTTATTTTTTTCTTACAAAAGAACCTTATGGGATATTTCCAATGTGATTTTCAGTAAACTTACTAAAGACTGCTTTTAATGTACTTTTTTATTAACTTTAGAACATGAAGTTTAACTCTAATAATAGTCCTGAATAACAAAAAAGTGAAGAGGGGCTTTAGTTTGATGGGTAACAAAGTAATTTGAACTTTACAATTAGATATTTTAAAAAATATATCTTTTATTTGTTTGAGAGAGAGAAGCAGAGAAAGAGAGAATGGGCCTCTAGCCACTGTATATGAACTTCAGATGCATGTGCCACCTTGTGTATCTGGCTTTACATGGGTACTGGGGAATCGAACTTGGATCCTGTGGCATTGCTGGTGAGTTCCTTAACCACTAAGCCATCTCACCAGCCCCCAGTTAGATATTTTTTAAATATGTTTTTTTTAATATTTTTATTTATTTGAGAGATAAAGAGGCAGAAGAGCGTAAGAGAAAGAATGGGCACGCCAGGGCCTCTAGCCACTGCAAATGAACTCTAGACACATGTGCCACCTTGTACATCTGGCTTATATAGGTCCTGAGGAATAGAACCTAGGTCCTAAGACTTTGTAGGCAAGAGCCTTAACTACTGAGTCATGTCTCCAGCCCCTAATTAGATACTTTTAAAGCTAAATTGATTTCTAATTCATATGGGGCTTCTGAGATGATCATTCGAGACTCACAAAAAAAAAAAAAAGAAAGAAAGAAAGAAAGGAACCTTCAGGGATGGCGTGAAGGCTCAGTGGGCCAAACACTTGCCAGCAAAGTGTGAGGACCTGAATTCAGATGCCCAGCACCAACACAGAAGTCTGGGCATGGGGGTGTGCACCTGTAATGCCAGTGCTGGGCAGGTAGAGAGAGGAAATCCCTAGGGCTCACTAGCAAGCTAGTCTAGCTAAATCAGTGAGCTCTAGATTCATTGGGTGACATGTCTCAAAAGAAATAAGGTGGAGCTGAGCGTGGTGGTGCACACCTTTAATCCCAGTACTTGGGAGGCAGAGGTGGGAGGATCAGCATGAGTTCAAGGCCACCCTAAGACTACATAGTGAATTCCAGATCAGCCTGAGCTAGGGTGAGACCCTACCTCAAAAAAAAAAACAAGAAATAAAATTAAATTTAATTTAAAAATAAGATTGAGCGTGATTGATGGAGATATCCAACATCCACCTCTGGTCACTGCACACACATGCACAAGCATACACATGCATACACACGCTGCACATACATACACATGCCAAAAGAAAAGTAGAACTTTCTATCACTGCCATATAATACTAGGATTTACTTTATTTATTTATTTATTTACTGGTTTTTCAAGGCAGGGTCTCACTCTTGCCCAAGCTGACCTGGAACTCACTCTGTACTCCCAAGCTGGCCTCAAACTCACATCTTTCCTCTTACCTCTGCCTCCCAAGTGCTGGGATTAAAGGTGCACACCACCCCACTCAGCTAGCACCTACTTTGAAGATATCCTTTAACAAAGTGGCAATTATAACTAATACATATAGAAAATGTATTTTCTTTAAATTGTGGGCCAATTAAGGATACTTGAAAGGTTTCTCTTTTTCTTTTTGCTCCTATTCTTTCCTTCCTTCCTTCTTTTTTAATAAGATAAAACGGCACCTAATTTTAGAGAAAAAAAAAATGAGCCATTGAGGTTCTTTGGGTTCAATACATGAAGAAATAGGATAGGAAACAAGCCATTATAGAAACCAACAGCTGGCTTTATATTTGCACGTTCAGTACTTGTTTTGCAAAGACAACGTGTGAATATTGTCCACCTGTAGGCTGATTTAGAAGAACTGTGCTCTCAAAAGCCCCTAGTGGCCTGAACTTTTAATTGGATGCTAAAAAAAAATCACTTGCAGTCATCAGAAAGTTCAATATTATAAGTAAAAAAGATAATAAACAGGGAGCCTTCAAAAAGCTATATTTACTTAAAGAGAAAAAACTAAATTGGCTGACCAGGGAGAGGAAAGTGAATTGCCTTCCTCAGAGTACCATCCTCCCAATAAATGTGCTGGGAGAGAGAATTTGTAGCAGAAAGCATAAAATACCATTTTTCACTCCAAAGTGGCTTTATGCCCCATAACTTCAGGAGGATGAAAGAAAACAGATTCCTGCATTTTATAAATTTCCCTCCATCTCACCTTGCTATTTTATCAATATTTCTCCAAGCTTTACTTTAACAACTGGCATCTCTTGTCTTTTTTAACATATTTATTTGTTTGTTTGTTTAAAAGCAAAGAGAGAGAGACTCTAGGTACGCCAGGGCCTCTAGCTGCTGCAAACAAATTCCAGGTGCATACTCCACTTTGTGCATCCGGCTCCACGTGGGCACTGGGAACCAAACCTGGGTTCTTAGGCTTTGTAGGCAAGAGCCTTAACCACTGAGTCATCTGTCCAGCCCCCTTTCTTGTCTGTTTAAGCTGTCGTATCTTTTCATGAAATAGCATCATCATTTACTGAGGAAATATTTCAAAATAAATATCTTAAAGCCACCAGCTTATACTATAGTGTAGCCTGTTAGTTGTATCTCTTTTTTAATTTTTTTGTGTATGTATGTGATGTGCATGCATATACGCAAACATACATGTGGTTGTGGGTGTGCATGCATGTGGACTCCAGAGATCAACATTGGGTGTCTCCCTGAATGACACTATTTTATTTATTTATTTATTTATTTATTTATTTAGAGACAGTCTACGCTGAGCCTGGAGCTCCCCGGTTTGGATAGACTAGTTGCCCAGCAACTCCTAGGGATCCGCCTATCTCCACTTCCCAGTGAAGATCACTGGGGCATGCTACATAGTGAGTTCAAGGCCATCCTAGGTTACATGAGACCATGTCTCAAAAAAAAAAAAAAAAATAGAGCCGGGCGTGGTGGCGCACACCTTTAATCCCAGCACTCAGGAGGCAGAGGTAGGATGATGCCGTGAGTTCGAGGCCAGCCTGAGACTACATAATTAATAATTCTCTTGCATGTATATTTATTTCATTTATTGATCTATCTATTGATGGACACATAGTTATGTGTATGAGGGCTGGAGAACTGGCTTACTGGTTTAAGGTACTTTCCAGTGAACCCTAAGGACCCGGGTTCAATTCCCCAGTACCCATGTAAGCCAAATGCACAAGGTGACACATGTTTCTGGAGTTTGTTTGCAGTGACTAGAGGCCCTGGCACACCCATTCTCTCTCTCTCTCTCTCTCTCTCTGCTTCTCTCTCTCTCTCTCTCTCTCTCTCATAAATAAAATTAAAATTTAAAAGTATTTTTAAAATAAATCTGGTGCTAACTCTACTCTCCATTGGAGAATCTGATTCTCTTTCTCAGATGGACGCAGATCCTAAGGACAGAACCAGCTCATCACACCTCAAAAGGGCCCCAGCTGAAACTAAGAGTAACTGGGGAAATGAGCAAGAGTGCTGCTTTCTTGGTGAACCTGGTACCAGCACAAGGGTGAAGGAGATAGACACAGAGAACACTCAACTCCTACCAAACCAGATATCCAGAGACACAGAGGGTTCCAAGACCTCATCACTGAAGCAGACCTAAAATGAACCCAACATGGCTCAGGGAAATTTGTGGAAGAGGGGTTGGAAAGATTGTTAGAGCCATATGTTGGGTCATTATGCACACAGATATTGCCTCTTAGCCATAACTGATGGCTAACCCCAGAATGCATGACCCATATTCCCCAACCAAGGTGGAGGACAGGGAGGAGGCCAACAATGGTACCAACTTGACTGTATTCAAGGTGTACATAACTAATAAAAAAAATACAAAAACAGAAAAAAGAAATGATGTGTATATTTGTAAATATGCAGGTATATGTGGATGGGATGATGCATATATTATGGTGCACATGTGGGGGTCTCAGGACAACCTTGGGGCATTTTTCCTCTTCATCCCTATACTTCTTTTTAAGGCACATCATTAGGTTATTTATTCCTTTTGGTATGTTCCCAGAAGTGATACTGTGTGATCATACAATAGTTTCATTTTTAGCTCTTTGAGGAAAATTCATACTGGTTTCTATAGTAGTTGTACTGGTTTACACTCACACCAACAGTGAGTATAGAAGAGTTCCCCTTTTCTCTCATCTTCCCAAGCATTTGTTTGTTCTTTTTCTGAGTCGAGGTAGGGTCTTTCTCTAACCCAGGCTGACCTACAATTCCTCTCAGGCTGCACTCAAACTCACAGTGATCCTCCTGCCTCATCCTCCCAAGCCCTGGGATTAAAGGCATGAGCCACCATGCCACTGTTTTTATTTCCTTAAGGCTAGTCGCTTGAATCAAGATAGAATCTCAATGCTATTTTGATTTGCATTTCTCTGATGGCTAAAAAGGTGAAATATTTTCTCACACGTTTATTGGCTGCTTGTTTTTCATTTAAGAAATGTCCACTGCTGTGGATCTTTCTCCATGAGTTACTAAATTATGTTTAACATTTAATTTTTTTTTTTTTTTTTTTTTTACTCTTGACATATTCTGAATGTGAACCCTGTATTGAGTGACTAGCTGGCAAAGATTTTCTCATCCTGTGGTCTGTCTCTTCACTTTGGAAATAATTCCTTTGCTGTACAGAATCTTTTTGATTTCACACAACACCATTTGCAAATCCTTGCTATTAGTTCCTTGGCTACCAAAGCCCTTTGCAGAAAGTCGTTGTCCATGTTTCTTTTTTTTTTAATATTTATTTTTATTTATTTATTTATTAGAGACAGAGAGAGGGAGAGAGAGAATGGGCACACCAGGGCCTCTAGCCACTACAAACGAACTTCAGATGCAAGTGCCACCATTGTGCATCTGGCTTATGTGGGACCTGGAGAATCGAGCCTGGGTCCTTAGGCTTCACAGGCAAGCGCCTTAACCGCTAAGCCATCTCTCCAGCCCTGCCCATGCTTCTATATTGAAGTGTTTTCTTCTAGAAGTTACAAAGTTTCAGGTGTTGCATTAAAGTCTTTGATCCATTTTGAAATGCTTATTGACAGTGCAGCAGATGCAGATCTGCTTTCGTTTTCCTGCATCTCAATAACCAGTTTTCCCAGCACTACTTCTTAAAGAGGCTGCACTCATATCTTACCTTCATAAATAAGTAAATGGAAAGAAATGATAAAGACTATGACAGAAAATTAATTAAAATTAAAATTAAAAAAAGAACATACCAAGTACCAATGAAGCAGTTTGATTAGGCATCCACGCTTGCTTTGGGATTGCATTTTCTTGACACATCATTTCTCATCCTTTCATTTCATGCATCTTTGCCACCAAGGTGCATTTCTCGCAGACAGCAAACAGGTGGACCTCTTGTTGTTTTATCTATCATTGAGCCATTGTGTCCTTTTTTTTTTTATTGGTTAGTTGAAGAGATTATCTCATAATTAAAGGCACTTGTTTGCAAAACCTGATAACCTGGGTTCAATTCCCAGTACCCATGTAAAGCCAGATATAAAAAGTGGCACGCGCATCTGGAGTTCGTTTGCAGAAGCTAAAGGCCCTGGTGTGCCCATACTCACTCTCTCCCTCACTCTCTCTCTCTCAAATAAATAAACAAAAATATTGCTTTTGCCAGATGCTTTAATCCCAGCATTTGGGAGACAGAGGTAGGAGGACACTGTGAGTTCAAGGTCACCAAGACTGCAGTGAATTCCAGATCAGCCTGGGCTAGAGCAAGACCCCTGCCTTGAAAAAAAATCTTTAAAAAGTCAAGTTAGGGCTGGAGGGATGGCTTAGTGGTTAAGGTGCTTGCCTGAGAAGCCTAAGGATCCA
Organism: Dipus sagitta; assembly: GCA_036346955.1. Classification (NCBI taxonomy): domain Eukaryota; kingdom Metazoa; phylum Chordata; class Mammalia; order Rodentia; family Dipodidae; genus Dipus; species Dipus sagitta. The sequence continues at coordinate 122,541,625 of CM070779.1, read as the reverse complement.
GGTTCATTTGTCCACATCCCACATAAACCAGATGCACATGATGGCACATGCATCTGGAATTCGTTTGCAAGGGCTCTGGTGTGCCCATTGTCTCTCTTTCTCTCTATCTCTCTTTCTATCTCTCATAAATAAATAAAAAACAAAATATTTTTAAAAATCAAGTTAGCCAGGCATGGTGGTGCACGCCTTTAATTCCAGCACTCTGGAGGCAGAGGTAGGAGGATCACCATGAGTTAGAGGTCAGCCTGAGACTCCATAGTGAATTCCAGGTCAGCCTGATCCAGAGTGAGACCCTACCTCAAAAAAACAAAACAAAACAAAAAAAAATCAAGTTAGCCAGGCATGGTGATGCATGCCTTCCTAGCACTCAGGAGGCAAAGGTAGGAGGGTTGCTATGAGTTCAAAGCAAGCCTGGGACTACACAGTGAATTCCAGGTAAGCCCTACTTAAAATAAGAAACAACCTCAAAAAAAAAAAAAAAAAAGGAAAGAAAGAAAAATCAATTTATAGATTATCATTTTGCTGCCATTTCTATTAAATGTTTATTTATTTATTTACTTGTTAGCATAGAGGGACAGAGAGAGAATGGGTGTGCCAGGGGCTCTAGCTGCTGCACATGAACTCCAGATGCATGCTCCAATTTGTGCATGTGGCTTTACATGGGTCCTGGGGAATCAAACCCAAGTTGCTAGACTTTACAGGCAAGCACCTCAAGCACAGCTGAGCCATCTCTCCCACCCTATCATCTTATTCTCAATCCCTACAAAGTCAAAGTAAACTTCAAGCATTTTATAAATACAATTCATCCTTTATTTTAAAAAAATAGTATTACTGGAAGATAGGTGCTAGTTCTTTTCTTTCTTCATGTTAGTTTCATTGTTTTTGAGTTAGATTGTTTGATACTCTCCTCATTATCAAGTTTACTATTCTAGTGGCGGAGTTATTCTCTCCAAGGCTCTCATGATTGTGTGTGTCTTCCTACTTCTTTTGCGTGAAGCATGCCTTCAAGGATCTTCAGCAATGCCTCTGGCTTGGTGGCCAGGAGCTGCTTTTGCTTATCCTTATCGAGGAAGGTCGTAATTTCTCCTTCAGTTTTAAAGGTAATTTTTCTGGGTGTATTTGTCTTGGTTTATAGTTACTTTGCTTCAGGGTTTGAACTACAGCAGTCAGTGTTCTCCTGGTCTTTAGAGTTTCAGCTAAGATGCCTACTGTTACTGTGGTAGATTTCCTTTTTTTTTTTTTTTAATTTTTCTTCACATCTTTGCTTTTAATTAGTGTACCAGTTATTTGGCTTTTTTTGCCCCTCTTTTTTATTAAGTAGAAATTTTGTATGGATACATCATGTGTTGATACCATCCTTCCCCTCCTCCCTGCCCCCACTCCTTAGTGGGATTGCTGGTATTCACCATGGAGTTGTGGGTTATGAATTGTGAGAGCAGCAGTCAAGTCACTGGGGGAGGGTGAGTAGGTGCAATGCATCTAGGTATTCCTACCCACCCTATGGCTCTTACATTCTTTCTGTCCCCCCTTCTGCAAATTTACCTATGCCTTGGTGGGTGGGCTTTAAGTCTACTTGAGGGATGAGCTCTCAGCAGCTTCTGGATTTCTACTTTGGTGTGTTTTGAGTATCCTCAGTGTCTGTCTCCGTCACTCTGGCGCAGGCTGTTAGGATCACTTTGGAAGCAGCACTCTTGCTCATCTCTCCAATTCCTCTGTGATGTGCTTTTGTAAGTAATATGGTACTTCTCTCTGGCAGCTTTTAATATTCTTTCTTAGTGCTGTGCTCCTGGCATTTTGTGATGTAGAGAGCATTTCTTCTGCTCCCATCTTGTTGAGGTTCTAGATGCTTTCTGTAGCTGGATATTCATTTCTTTCCCAAATCTGGAACATTTACTGTCAGAATTTCATTGACTGGTTTCTTATGCATTTAGTATGCATCATGCTTTCTTCTTCTACATCAAATATTCATAATGTTTATTCTCTTAATTGTGTCCTAGAGGTCTTGAATGTTGTGAACATGATTTTTTTTTTCTTGTTTTGTTTTTGTTTTTCGAGGTAGGGTCTCACTCTAGCCCAGGCAGACCTAGAATTCACTATGTAGTCTCAGAGTGGTCTTGAACTCAAGGTGATCCTCCTACCTCTGCCTCCCAAGTGCTGGGATTAAAGGCGTGTGCCACCATGCCCAGCCACAATTTTTGTTGTTGTGGTGGTGGTGGTTGTTGCTACTGCTGGTATCTGAATGTAATAATTGCTGGACTTTCTCTTGATTCCTCATTGTCTTTGGTTTGATGTAGTCTTTTGGTGATGCTGTTTATTGAAGGCTTTGATTTATTTAGATTTTTCATTTCCATGTGTGGTAGTTTAAAGAAATGCCCCCCAAAAGACACAGAACTTTTATTAAAGTTTCTTCAATTTCCAACTGGCTGGATGGAAGAGATATCACTGAGTGGTCTTAGGGTCAAGCCCTGAGGTGTGGTGGTGGATTTGGAATTCCAGTCTAAAGATACGCACAGTGCCTGAGTTCCACCTGGAATTCATAAGTGTGCTTCTGTAACATTTTCTTTCTATTTATTTATTGATGAGAAAGAGAGAGAGAATGGGCATGCCAGGGTCTCCAGCCCCAGCAAACAAACTCCAGACTCATGCACTGCCATGTGCATCCGGCTTATGTGGGTACTGGGGAATCAAATCTGGGTCCTTAGGCTTCACAGGCAAGCACCTTAACCACTGAGCCCTCTCTCCAGCCCCTCAGCTCTTTCTTGATTCCCATCTCTCTTCTTCTTTCTCTCCTTTCCTTTGTTACTCCAAATCTTGTCACTCATAAAACCATATGGAAGAAGTGTTTAACATTCTAATACCCCAAAGCCCTCAACATGTTTTTTTAAGTAGCAATAGCTAATGAGTGAAAGGAAATTCTGTTTCACCTACATAATTTTTCTGGATAATTGAGGCCATTTCCTGTATATCCTCAGTATTTCAGAGATCCTAGTACTATTATGTTGAAAAGTTTGTGTCATGCTTTATATATTTCTATCTAGCATTAAGTTGACAGTCTTCATGCATGATCTTGCAGTCATTTGCTACTGAGGACATAACATTTTATACCTGATTCCTTACTCATTAACTGGGGATAAAAATTCAGGACTGGGGAGATAACTCAGTAAAGGTACTAGCTTGCAAAGCCTGATGGCCCAGGTTCAACTCCTCAGCACCCATGTAAAGCCAGGCACACAAGGTGGTACATGAAACTGGAGTTTTCTGCAATGGCAAGAGGCCCTGGCATGCTCAGATACTCTCTCTTTTTCTCTGCCTGTCTGTCTCTTTCTCTCAAATAAATAAAAATATTTTTTTGTTTTTTATTTTTATTTATTTATTTGAGAGCGACAGAGAGAGAAAGAGGCAGAGAGAGAATGGGCGCGCCAGGGCCTCCAACCACTGCAAATGAACTCCAGACGCCTGAGCCCCCTTGTGCATCTGGCTAACGTGGGTCCTGGGGACTCGAGCCTCGAATCAGGGTCCTTAGGCTTCACAGGCAAGCGCTTAACCAGTAAGCCATCTCTCCAGCCCTAAAAATAATTTTGAAAAGAATTTTTAAAAACTTTAGGGCTGGAGAGATGGCTTAGCGGTTAAGTGCTTGCCTGTGACGCCTAAGGACCTCGGTTCGAGGCTCAATTCCCCAGGACCCACGTTAGCCAGATGCACAAGAGGGCGCACGCATCTGGAGTTCGTTTACAGAGGCTGGAAGTTCTGGCGCGCCCATTCTCTCTCTCTCTCTCTCTCTCTCTTTCTCTCTCTGCCTCCTTCTCTCTGTCGCTCTCAAATTAATAAATAAACAAACAAACAAATTAAAAAAAAACTTTAAAAAGTCATATATGGCTAGCACACACAGTGTAATGATCAAATGAGATGATTGTAAAAAGCATTTTCAAGACTGAAAAGAATTATATAAAATAAGATGTGTATTACATTGGGTGATTTGGGGCTATTTTAATCAATATTTGTTAGAAGTTGGACTCAATGATGCCTTGTGAATGCTGTGACTAATTATAGCTAATTCTTTGTCAGCCTGTAGGCCAGAATTCCATGGTTTTGTGAGTTCTTGTGTTTTTAGAACCAGGCACGGAAGAAGGATCAGAGCTGAATACAAAGAGCTAAAATGTGCATGTACATATACTTACGCATGTGTACATGCATGCACACATACAAGGATGCACACCACACTTTATTCTTTTAAGTTTTAATTATGTTAAAAATGCAGCTATTAGCTGGGCTCAGTGGTGCACACCTTTAATCCCAGCACTTGGAAGGCAGAGGTGGGAGGATCACCATGAGTTCGAGGCCACCCTGAGACCACATAGTGAATTCCAGGTCAGCCTGGCCTAGAGCAAGGCTCTACCTCAAAAAGACGAAAACAAACAAACGAAAAATGCAGCTATTATCTTTCCCTTTAGAGGATCACTATGTAGTTGAAAGTACTATTGTAAACTTTAAAGACAGCCTCACGGTCAGGGAAAAGGGTCTAACTTTGTGAGACTTCTTCTTCTTTTCCCATGCCACCCAAATCCAGCCCCCTGGCTCTCGTGTTTCTCCTGTCTCCAGGAAGAGGTAGGACTCAGTTCTGAGAAGAGAAGCTAGGAGAAAAATGAAACAGCTACTGGCTCCTCGGGGCTCTTTTATTTACACGTTCTGACTCATTTTGATTCCCACAGGTAAGTCAGGGTTTAAATTAGGCAGTCTCTGGCTGGGCAAGTTATACCGTTCCTAAAATGGAACGTGGTGAAAGGCTGTGTGACAGTAGTGTAAAGTGACTCATCATTAGCCACAAGGAGACTTTCTCTGTTGCCTGCCAAGTGTTGGCAGTCGTGGGATTGGAGCTGCACAGCCTCTGTTAAAGTCTCCATTGACTTCTGGTAATCTTCCTCAGTTACTGAACATTATCGATCCTGTTTCCACACGTCTCAATGGAATCGGCTTCTCCTCCAGCGTCCCCATGGACACCAGAGTCCAGCTTGACCTGTTAAATAAGCAGAGTTGATTCTTGTTAATATTTTCTCTCTCCCAAGTTGAAGAGTTAGACACCACCGACTGAGGCAACTTTTAATTTATTCTTAAAATAGGACAAATGTTTCTAGATGGCCCACTCACGTAAGTCCATATTGTTGGCAATCAATCAGCAATATAAATGATATCAAAAGAAATGGTGGGGCACAGAAAGGCCTCCATGGATTCATTTTAAAAAAAAAATCACATAAGACAAAATAAGACAAGGGGCTGTGGAATCAGTCAAGTTAAATACTCCATCTGTCATTTCTGAGCTATTTGAAATTACCAATAAAATTGGAAATATAAATTGCAAGTATCCGGACTGGGGAGATGGCTCCATGCATGAAGTGCTTGCTGTGCAAACACGAGGACCTAAGTTTGAATTCCCAGCACCCATGTAAAATGTTGGGTGGGGTGCTGTGCACCTGGAATCCTATTGGCAGAGCCAAGGAATATTTGAGGCTCACTGGCTAGCCAGGCTAATGAAATGGGTAAGCTCTAGGTTCAGAGAGAGTCTCAAACACTAAGTTAGATAACAACTAAAGTATCAACCTGTGGCCTCCACACACACATTCACATGTGAGCATGTCCACCTGCACCCATACATTCAGGCACATATGAATGTATATACAGAGGCTGGAGAGATGGATCAGTGGTTAAGGTGCTTGCACGCAAACAGAAAAACCCAGGTTTGATTTCCCCAGACCTACATAAAGCCAGATGCCCCCGTGGCACATGTGTCTGGAGTTCGTTTGCAGTGGCTGGAGGCCCATTCTCTCTGTCTGCCTCGATCTCTCTGTGCTTGCAAATAAATAAATACAAATATGTTTAAATGTGTATATACACACCACATGTACTTGCTAAAATTTTCAAATATTCAACTCTTAATATATTCCTAGTACAAATATATTAAAAAAATCTTCCATTGTGGGAAATTAGCATTCCTGGCTGTGGCATATACATATATATGTGTGTGTGTGCGGTCTGCATTTGAACAAGGAATGGAAAAATTCACAATGCTTACAGGAAAGTAATACAAATGAAATAAATCTATATGTTGTCGTCAGGTTTGTTTTTGACTTCTCATTGACTGATACAGTATGAAGGTCAAATTGTTGGTCAAAACTAAATTTCAACATCCTGCACCACAATCTCTGATCCTTGGGAAGGGTGCCTCTTTATTCAGCATACTTCCTGTTCTTTTCCAGTTCAGTCAGCTCCAAGGGCAATAGTGATCAGTACATAGGACGTTCTCAATTTTTGACAGAGAACTCTGGAATTCTATGTTTTTTCAATGCCACTGAGAACAATGACGGGAATATGATTTTTTTTTTCTGTTTTCTGCAAGTGCCCTCAATTACATGTATACTCACTATGATAATGAAACACTATTTTTATTTAAACTTCATATTTTTGTGCTGTGGAAACAAAACGATGCTCCGAAACTTTAATTTTAATCATTATGGATACAGAGGGATGCAATTGACATTATACCTGCTTCTCAAAAAAAAAAAATCTAAACTGGGCATGGTGGTGCACACCTTTAATCCCAGCATTCAGGAGGCAGAGGTAGGAGTATCGCCAAGAGTTCGAGGCCACCCTGAGACTACATAGTGAATTGCAGGTCAGCCTGGACCAGAGTGAGACCCTACCTGGAAAAACCAAAAAAAAAAAAAAAAAAAAAAAAAAAAAAAAAAAAAAAAAAAAAAATCTGAAACATTAGGAAAGAGATTCGCTGGAGCAGACATTCTTGGGGTTATGTCTCCAAGGTGGAGTGAGGCAAAATGAAAATATGCGCTCTACTGACATTGATTGTTCCTTTGACCAGAACAGCTACCTGCCCACATTATCAGGGTAAAGAGACTCACCCATACCAACATCCTATAGTCAGAGCCTCACCTCCATTCTTTATCTCGGTTTTCATTATTCACTTTGTCCCTGTTCATGAAAATTACTTCTCAAGCACAGAGCCCCGTGTTCCCCCTTGAGCTCCCTCACTGCAGTTCTGTGAGGGTCCGTGTCCCCTCCCACCCAGGCTCAGTCTGTTCCTACCCTCCACTGCTCCTGAAGGCACTGTGCCGTCTGGACCCGTGGTAAATCACCAAGGGCGAACACCTCCTGCGCTCTCCCTCTGTCTGAAAGGTCCCTCCATGTCTTGTGCAACAGAATCCAGGTCCCCCGGACAACCATGTTACTTACAATCAACTCTCATTCTGACTGCTTCTTTCCTAGCCTGAAAGGAAGTGGTCTCCTGTGCACCCACCAACCTCCATCAATGCTCTCGGGACTTTCTCCTTCCTACTCTTCTCATTCTCTTAAGTCTTTTTTTTTAATATTTTATTTATAAGCAGAGAGAGAGAGAGAGGGTGGGAGAGAGTGGGCATGCCAAGGCCTCCAGCCACTGCAAACGAACTCCAGATGCATACAACACCTTCTGCATCTGGCTTATGTGGGTCCTGTGGAATCGAACCTAGGTCCTTCGGCTTCACAGGCAAACACCTTAATGGCTGAGCCATGTCTCCAGGCCCTCATTCTCTTAATTCTTCACCTCTCATGAGTTCACTGTGGAAAGACTCTATAAACAATTCTGAAATTTTAGTTATCATTTTTTAAAGTCCCTTCTAATAGTGTACAGTGTACACCTTTAGCAGAAAGATGGCTCATAAGAGTCCTTTTCCACTTGCCAGTGGCAAAGAGGAGGCATAAGTGGGCACTTGTAGAATGTGTGGTGGGACAAGTGTGTGCAGTGCGTGTGCATGTGCATGCAGATGTGTGTGCCCTGTGCACATGTGTGCAGAGGCCAGAGAAGAACTTCGGGGCTCCTCCTCTATCATACTTCCACATCTCTCTCCCTGACATGGAGTCCCTTACGGAACAGAGATCTGCTGGGTTTGGTCGGACTGGCTGACCAGCCAGCCCCAGTGATTGTCCAGTCTCCATCCCTCACAAGGCCAGGCACTCATGGGCATGCCCAGCTTTTCTTTGTTTTCAAATGTTTTATTGACAACTTCTATACATACGGACAATATAACATCACCATAATCCCTCCCACAGCCCTTCCTTTCCCCTCCTGGATCCCTTCTTCTTTCAAACTAGTAATCTCTTCTTTTTTGATGTCATCATGTTCCCCTCCTACTGTACAGGTCTTGTGTAGGTAGCATCAGTCACTGTGAGGCCATGAATACCAAGGCCGCTTTGTGTCTGGAAGACAGTATTGTAAGCACTCCTCTCCTTGTTTTGGCTCTTACATTCTTTCTGCCACCACTTCCACAATGATCCCTAAGCTTTAGAGGGTCTGCTAAAGATATCAGTGAACATTGAACAAACCACTGTCACACATGCGCACAAGGGAGCACACACAAGTCAAGTTCGTTTGCAGCGGCTGAAGGCCCTCTCTCTCTCTCTCTCTCTGTCTCTCTCAAATAAAAAGAAAAAAGTACACAAGGTAGGAGGATTGCCATGAGTTTGAGGCCACTCTGAGAGTACATAGTAAATTCCAGGTCGGCCTGGGTTAGAACAAAACCCTACCTCAAAAACAAAAACAAAACAAAAAATAGACAAAAGCAAGGCTGGAGAGATGACTTAGTGGTTAAAAACACTTGCCTGCAAAGCCTAACAACTCAGGTTCAATTCCCCATTACCCATGTAAAGACAGATGCACAAAACAGCACACACATCTGAAGTTCATTTGCAGTGGCTAGGGGACCTGCTGTGCCCCCCCCCCCCGCCTGAAAATAAATAAATATATTTAAATAAAAATACACAAAATTTGGGCCGCATGGATGGCTTAGCAGTTAAGGCATTTGCTTGCAAAGCCAAAGTACCCAGGTTCAATTCCCCAGGACCCATGTTAGCCAGATGCATGTGTCTATAGTTCGTTTGCAATGGCTGGAGGCCCTGGCACACCCATTCTCTCTCTTTCTCCCTCTCTCTCTCTCTCTCTCTCTCTCTCTCTCTCCCTGTCAAATAAATAAATAAAAATAAAATATTTTTAAAAGAAATAAAAAAATACACAAAAGCTAACAAACTAACAGATAAAATGATACCTAAACAATTTCAGGAAAACAAATCCCATGAACACAAATTAACAGGAAGCTGAGAGAACGTAGAACACTATCACATTAAACGAGGGTAGAATCAGCTCTTAATTTTAAAAATGTATGAAATTTATGGAGCTGTATGTAAGACAGGCCCAGTAAAAGGCAAAATGTGAAGTTTGGTATGTAAACTTATGTGAACATATTTCCCTGTTTTAAAAGTTAACCAGTGAAGTGGGATACTTCCTTGCAAGTAGAAATTTTTAATAAAATCAGAAAACTCTGATTTGTAACTCAATATAGTGATCTGAAATTCATTAGCAAATCCCACAGAGTCCTCATATGATTCAGAAAACTCGACAATCCAAATTTTCATCGCAGGAAATACAGATAACACGGGAATCACTTTCCCTCTCAGCTTTATCTTAAAATACACCCTAACATGCCAGGCATGGTAGCACACAACTTTGATCCCAGCACTTGGGAGACAGTGGTAGGAGGATCGCTGTGAGTTCGAAGCCAGACTGAGACTACATAATGAATTACAGGTCAACCTGGGCTAGAGTGAGACCCTACAGAAAGAAAGAAAGAAAGAAAGAAAGAAAGAAAGAAAGAAAGAAAGAAAGAAAGAAAGAAAGAAAGAAAGAAAGAAAGAAAGAAAGAGGAGGAAGGGAGGGAGGGAGGGAGGGAGGGAGGGAGGGAGGGAGGGAGGGAGGAGGAAGGAAGGAAGGAAGGAAGGAAGGAAGGAAGGAAGGAAGGAAGGAAGGAAGGAAGGAAGGGGCCATAATGATCTCTTTTTCTTGAATACAGAAGTTTGTTTTGTGTGAGAACTGTGGAGAGAGGGGGCAGAATGGAAGGAGACGGTGATAAGGAAGATGGGAGAGGCGAGGCCAGAGAAGGATACAGAGTCAGATGCTGGGAAAAGTCAGCTTCCTCTACATCCAGGTTTAGTTCTGACACAGCCTCTAAAATTTCCTTATTAGTTTCTTAATTTTTAACATCATTTTTCTCTATTTTCATAGTTTCCAAACTCTCTTTAATTTCTTGCGAATTGGCGGTTTTGTCATTCTTTTCTTAGACGCTTTCTAAATTCCAAGCACAATAGGCTACCCATTTGTCATCTTCAGTTGCCAGTGAGATGAGCTGGGGTGGGATTTGGAGTGAAGGAGTTTATTCTGCAGGGAGTCAGCCAGGAACTCGTCCAAAGATGCCACCCTGCCTTCCCTGGTGACACTAGAGCTCCTGCCCGATTTAGTCTCAGCCGCAGCAGCCACCTCCTGGCTCTTCCTCCACACTTCCGGGCTTAGCATCCTGCGTGAGCTGTCCTCCTAGAAGCCCGTCAGCAAGTCAGGCTCCTTCCTGTCCAACCGAACCTGATAATGACATCCATTTTTTTTTTTTTTTTTTTTTTAGAGAGAGAGGAGAGTGAACGGGAGGAGAGAGAACTGACATACCAGGGCCTCAGCCACTGAAATCGAACTCCAGATACTTGCACCACCTAGTGGGCATGTGCCACCTTGCACTTGCCTCACCATTGTGCATCTGGCTTACGAGGGATCTGGAGAGAGATTGAACATGGGTCCTTAGGCTCCGTAGGCAAGCGCCTTAACCACTAAGCCATCTGTCCAGCTTGGCACTCATTCTTATTGGATATCTAATTCATGTGTGAGAGACTTTTTCCCGATGTGAGAGAGATTCTTTTTTTTTAATTTTTTTTTGTTGTTATTTTTATTTATTTATTTGAGAGCGACAGACAGAGAGAGAAAGAGGCAGATAGAGAGAGAGAGAGAGAGAAAATGGGCACACCAGGGCCTCCAGCCACTGCAAACAAACTCCAGACGCGTGCGCCCCCTTGTGCATCTGGCTAACGTGGGTCCTAGGGAGTCGAGCCTCGAACCTGGGTCCTTAGGCTTCACAGGCAAGCGCTTAACCGCTAAGCCATCTCTCCAGCCCGTGAGAGAGATTCTTATCCATGGCTTCCTCTCTCCTGCCAGCACTGGGAGGGGAGGCATTCCTCTCGGCATGGGAGTTCTCATGTTTTTCCTTCTCTCTAGTTTCTAACTTATCCTAGTCCATGTTTTGTTTTGATTTTTTTTTTCAACGCTTTGATAAACTTGGACAAGGACCCAAGACTTGGGAGTAAGGAGCCTGGTGGGGGGAGGGGATTGTTAGAAACCCAGAGCCCAGTCTCTCCCACTCTCCTGCCTCATTATGGAAATAATAACCTTTCCCAGAGCTCCAAACCCGCAATACAGGGACTTCTAGTTTAGCGCACACACAAAACAATTTGGAGAGATCAAATATTCCCCATTTTCCCCAATACTTGCAAGTTGAAATATCAAGATGATCAAACAGAACACCAGCTGCAGAGTACTAAATGACAATAGTTTCTTCCAACTTGCTTGCAAAGCCCGGTGACCCAGGTTTGATTTCCCAGTACCCATGTAAAACCAGATGCACTAGGGTGGCACATGCATCTAGAGCTCCTTTGCAGTGGCTAAAGGCCCAGGAATACTCATTCTCATTCCCCACCACCACCCCTACTTTCTCTCCCTCTTTCCTTGCACATAAATAAATAAAATATTTTTTAAAAAATAAAATAAAGTAAAAGACTTGGAACTTCCCTTTCACTCACGTAGAGATCATTGTAGGGTTGTGATGTCAATAATGTTGTGTCTCAGGAGATAAGGAAGCCTTAAGAGTGAGGAATAGAGAGGAGTGGCCAGCCTAGTCATTGGAGACATACATTTATTGATTTTGTCTTGTTATCTTAAATGAGTGAAGTTCATAATGCTCCATAACAATTCTTAATAAACAGTCCTTGATCCTAGATCCTCATGATACATCAAATAGTAATGAAAAGGTTTTTTTTTTTAAATTTAATTAATTTATTTATTTGCGTTGCAGTCAGGTTCACATTGCTGGTAGAAATCACCCAATCAAGAGCAGCTTCTGGGAAAAACGTTTATTTTGGCATACAGGCTCGAGGAGAAGCTCCACGATGGCAGGGAGAAACGATGGCACGAGCAGAGGGTGGACATCACCCCCTGGCCAACATAAGGTGGACAGTAGCAACACGAGATTGTGCCAAACACTGGCAAGGGGAAACTGCCTATAACACTCATAAGCCCGCCCCCAACAACACACTGCCTCCAGGAGGCTTTAATTTCCAATTGCCATCAGCTGGGGAGACTAGCATTCAGAATACCTAAGTTTATGGGGGACACCTGAGTCAAATCACCACAATTTGAGAGAGTGAGAGAGGGAAAGAGGCAGAGAGAGAGGAGGAGAGAATGGGTACGCCAGGGCCTCCAGCCACTGCAAACAAACTCCAGATGTGTGCACCACCTTGTGCACCTGGCTTACGTGAGTCCTGGAGAGTTGAACCAAGGTCCTTTGTCTTTGTAGACAAATGCCCCAACCACTAAGCCATCTCTCCAGCCCCAGTAATGAAAAGTTTTGAAATGGGAGAATTACGAAAATGTGGCACAAAACAACCCCTCTTCTGTTGGACAGATGGTGCCAATACACTTGTTTACTGCAGGTTGCCACAACCCTCCAATTTGTAAAAATAAAATTAAATAAAAATTAAAAATGTAAACGCAATATCTGCAAAAATAAAGTAACCAAAGCTCAAGAAAAGAAAGTATGTCTGTACTTTCTGTATTTCCTATAGCTGAAATTAGACACTGTCACATTACCTATGTCTGACACAGAGAGATGGCGTTTGTTACACACTGGGCACTTATTTGTGTTCTTACTACACTACCGTGAGGTTTATAAAGTCTCAGTAGGGACTGGAGAATCAAGTTTTAGTTAATTAAGGTATATCTAATGCAAAGGAATTTTATAAAGCACTAGATTTTCCTGAGCATTAACCAAGACTTAATTCTCAAGTACATCTCTCTGTCTCTGTTATTTATAGGTAGATAGATAGGTAGACAGATTGATAGGTGATAGATAGATAGATGATAAATGGTAAATAAGTCAGAGATATATAATATGACTTGAGTTGTATACTCTGTATATCATATAGATACATATGTTGAGATATTTGCAGTTGGCATATAAAGAAATACATGCGAGTCAGTAGTAATAAGTCTCCTGTGAACTGTGGAGAATAGAATGAAACCCTTACTGCTACATGAATCACACAGAGAAACAAGTTATGGCGTCTCCCATGCCACCCACTCCTAACTCTGTTAGGCTCCGAGTGTGGACTAGATAGGGGCCACTGTGCAACTCTCTCCAAAATTACAGTAGCAAAGACAACAGAAACCTGAGAAAGCAGCCAAAGCAAACCGTGTCCTATGACATCATAGTTATTCATCATGTGCATAATGAAATGCTGCCCAAACAGCAAGGCAAGATAAAAAAATATAAAAACCATGAGGATCTGGGGGTTGAGGAGATGGCTCAGTGGATAAGGCTCTGGACACACAATTCCGAGGACCAGAGTTCGGATCTCCAGACCCTATATGAAAGCGGGAAACCATGCTGGGCTTCTGTAATCCTGTGAGAAGGGAGGCAGAGGCAGGAGAATTTTCCAGAAGCTTGTGAGTAGAGTGGTGAGCAACCAGAGATCCTGCCTCAAGTGAGGCAGGAGGAAAGGACCCACCTGAAAACTTGTCCTCCGACTTCCACACATATACCATGGCACACCATTAAAACGTAAATAGAGGACTGGAGAGATGGCTCATGGTCAAGGCGCTTGACTGTAAAACCTAATGACCTGAGTTCAATTCCCCAGTACCCACGTGAAGCCAGATGTACAAAGTGGCACACACATCTGGAGTTTGTTTTCAGAGGCTGGATGCCCTGGGGCACCCGCTTTCTCTTCCTCTTTCTTCTCTCTCCCTCCCTCTCTGCTGGCAAATAAATAAATGTAAATTAATTTACAAGGCTATTGAGTGTGGGGACAATAAGGATCCCTTTTCCTATATTATAGAAAAAAGACTATTTGAAATTCGGATTTTAAAAGATAATACCAAAACTATTAAAAAGCACCAAATAAACAAAAATGAATGTAATGGATGGATGCAAGTCAGAAACACGGGAAACCATAAAACATGTTACAAGATTAAAGCGCCATTAATGAAAACCCTGACATGGAAGGGTAAACTACTATTGAATTAGAACAGGAATTTTGCAAAAGTATTCTCTACAAATTCAGTACAGTTCAATAAAAATCAGTAGATGGTTCCTGTGTATGTTGACAGGCTGTATTGAGGCTCATCATTCCCAAAATGAGAATTTTTCTTTTTAAATATATTTTTTTTATTTATTTATTTACAGGGAGACAGAGAATGGGCACATCAGGGCCTCTAGCCCCTGCAAACGAACTCCAGGTGCATGCACCACTTAGTGTATATGGCTTTATGTGGGTACTGGAGAATTGAGCCTGGATCATTAGGCATTGCAGGCAAGTGCCTTAACGACTAAGCTCTCTCTCCAGCCCTAAAATGAGAATTAATAATAGAACAAAGCTTGGTTGACCTGGATTCTAAACTGAATCCTGCTCTTCCATGTTTGTGTGACCAACACTAACCTACTTAAGCTATCAGAGCCTCGCTCTCCGTATCCCTTCAGATGGAGATAATGTCTCCTCCTCCCGCCCCATGAGCTAATTTAGATAATATATCTTTCACTTATCTGTTACTACTATTTCATTTTTGGTCGCCTTGTTTCTTCAAGACTGAGGTCCTTGAAGATGGGAACAGGGCTTTGATCTCAGTGATGAACCTGGTGTAGATTCTGATTAGTGCAAAGTCAATGACTATGGTTTGACATATAGCTACAAGAGTTAAATGGCACCAAATACTTTCAAGAAGTTTCTAGTGGAGATCAAAGGGGTTTCTTAGTAACTGGGCAGTACATGGTCAAGGTGTCTAGGAGCAAACATCAGGAAAATCAGGGAGGAAACTAGAATTCAGTCCCTGAGGGACATGAGCAATGGGTCGGTCCAGGCTTATTTGGACCTACAGTTAAAGAGTGTATCAATGTCTGGCATACGATTGTTGTCAGGATTGGTATAACATAGAAAGTTAGTTGCAGGAGAAATGTGGAAACCCAGTTACTACAATAGGGGTCCATGATTACAAAGGGGGGGGCTGCAAAAGAAAGGGCTAAAGAGATAGCTTAGCAGTTAAGGCATTTGCCTGCAAAGCCTAAGGACCCATGTTCAACTCTCCAGGTCCCACACAAGCCAGATGCACAAGGTGATGCAAGCATGCAAGTTTGCACAGACACACGAGATGGCTCACACATCTGAGGCCCTGGTGCACCAATCCTCTCTCTTCTCTCTCTCTCACTCATTCTCTCTCACACACACGCATTGAAAAAAAGGCTAGTCTGTTGGGCTTGCCTCAAAAAAGAGGGCATGCCTGGAGAGAAGGCTTAGCAGATAAGGTGCTTCTTGCCTGCAAAGCCTAAGGATCCAGTTTCAATTCCACAGTACCCACATAAAGCCAATGTGGCACATGCATCTGGAGCTCTTTTGCAGTGGCTAGAGGCCCTGGTTTGCCCATTATCTCTCTCTCCCTCTCTCCCTCTCTGTTTCTCTCTCCCTCTCAAATAAATGAGTAAACAAAATATTTTTTTTTAAGTTTGATTAGATATGGAGTCACTTGCTTATGCCACACAGGTATCTTCTTCTGATTTGGGTCAAAATCAGTCCTATAGTCTAAGAGGCAAGATTGACCCTGAAATTTAAGTTGAAGTGACCTAACCTGGGGAAAAAATGTTTGTCAGAGGTAGGAGTGTAAAAGGACCATTAACTATTAGACACTGTTGTTATTTTCACTGAATAAAACATAAGGTACAACGGACACCTCCTTAGCATAGTAGGCAGTACATCAGACTCACAAAACATAAGGTGGGGGCTGGGATATGGCTCAGTGATAAGGGGTGCTGGCTGCTTACGCAGGAAACCACCAAGTTTTGTGGCTGGAAACCACCAAGTTTTGATTCCCCAGAGCTCACATAAAACCTGGCCATTGGGGCTGGAGGGACAGCTCAGACTCAAGCACTTCTTGCTAAACTTGATGGCCCAGGATGACTGTCAGTGCCCTCATGAAGCCAGATGCACAAAGTGGCACAAGTGTCTGGAGTTCTTTTGCAGTGGTTAGAGGCTCTGGCATGCCCATTCTGTCTCTGTCTCTGTCTCTGTTTCTCTCTCTCTCTCTCTCTGTCTCTCTCTCTCTCTCTCTTTCTTTGTGTGTGTGTGTCTGCTTCTCTCTGTCTCCCTATCTCTCTCTTTCTATCTCTCCCTAGCTCTCAAATAAATATTTTTAAAGTTAAAAAAACTGGCTGTGACCACACACATCTGTAACCCCAATCCACAGTGGGGCAGAGACCAGAGAATAGCTGAGGTTTGTTGATGGATGCCATCTTAGGGTTAAGAAGAGAACCCCATGCCAGATGAGTTGACAAGAGAAGGACACCTGAGGTTTATCTGCATTTGCCCTTGTACATACACACATGGGGTACTCACATCTGCACCCAGGTGCATACACTGCACACACCACACTACACACATACTCTACACACGTGTGCATACACACACACACACACAGAGAGAGAGAGAGAGAGAGAGAGAGAGAGAGGGTTATTTTTATCCCTGTATCCCTGTTGGCAAGGAATTGCTATTTTTAAGGCCTTTCCTTCTTAGCTCCCTTTGGAGGCAGAACCATAAAATAAAGGTCTATCTAGGAGTTAGGAAAAAAGAGGCAGCCATTCCCTGAACTGGTCTGAGACCTCAGCAGAGAAAGCTAATAGGAAAAAGTGGGATTATGAGAGATAATGCTGGGCTACTGGCCTATAGCCCTCAACTGAACAGAAAGGGGCCAGCCCTTACTGGAGGGGGCTGTGTGAGTAGAAGCGACTAGAGAATGGAATCAGTTTCTCCAGCATGCACCAGGTTCCAGGCTTGTGGTTTTCTTTTGTTTGTTTGTTTTGTTTTTGCAAGCAGAGAGAGAGACAGACAGACAGACTGACAGACAGACAGAATGGGTATGCCACAGCCTCCAGATGCTGCAAATGGAACTTCAGATAGAAATACCACTTTTGGATATCTGGCTTTATGTGGGTCCTGGGGAATCAAATGCAGGTCATTAGATTTTTGCAGGGAAATGCCTTAACCATTAAGCAATCTCCCAAGCCCATGCACCTCATTTTATACAAGACCAAAGTAGTAGGCTCCAGGAGATGAAATAACTTGCCCAAATCACCCTCTAGAATGGGCAAAACAGAGACTTACAATATACCAGTCTGGGCTGGGGAGATAGCTCAGTGGTTAATGGCATTTGCTTGCAGAGCCTGCTGGCCTGGGGTTCAAGTCCCCAGTACACATGTAAAGCCAGATGCACAAAGTAGCACATGTGTCTGGGATTAACTCGCAATGACAAGAGGCCCCGATATGCCTGCTCACTCTCTCTCCTTCCCTCTCTCCCTCAAATATGTATATATATATATATACAAGTCTGTCTCCAAATCCTGGCTTCTTTACCTTGGTTCACACTGCTTAATCCACACCTACCGTCCCCCAAATCCCCAGGCACAAAAGCTCAGGTTTTCTGTCTACTCCTGGTTTTGCTTGTGTCTGTGTAAAGGTTCTACCAACTGTCTTGGCATACTTCGTGGTGTAAAGTCAGGTAATACTTCTCTACACACCTAATCAGTGTTTCAACAGTCTTCATTTGCTCTCCAGCCAGCCCCCATCTGCAGGGAGAGAGAGCTCTTCCATCTCAGCAGGCGTCTCCCAGGGGAAGCTGTGGGAAACCCACAGTATGTGAGCCCCACTTTCTGATGGTATCTTCCTTTAGAGACACCCATTGTCTGCTTCCCAAAGGCTCTCTGCCTCAGACAAGCAGCCTTCGCAGTAGCTAACATGCTGAGACCTTGGCAGCCACTTGCGCAAGCAAACGGCCAGTCATTTACAAAAGAAAGTAACAAATTTACTGCAGAATTTATGGGCCAAATAAATCTACCAAACTCAAGGCATTTATTTGGCTTGGAATTACCAATCAGTCTGGAATTTCTGGATAGAGAAAAGTAAAAATTGTTTTCCTAGCAGAAAGACTCGGAGTCAGAAGGGAAATGTGAACCAATAAATTAATGCTCGGGAAACTTAATAATCATAGCGGTTAAATCCATGCCTCTCCGGTGAGCATTTTAATAATGGAAGGGAATAGTTGGCCACTGACTGAAAATTCCCATCCTTTGAATAATTACTATTTGACTTGAAACCAATTTTTAGTTCTACACCAATGCTAATGGTTTTGGCAGTAGCCACTCAAAGAGATACTCTCAAAGTTTCTAATTTGCTTTTGTTAAAAACTTATTTATTGGGTGGGGGCAGACAGAGAACGGGCATACCAGGGCCTTCAGCCACTGCAAATTAACTCCAAATGCATGCACCACCTTGTGTATCTGGCTTATGTGGGTCCTGGAGAATCAAACCCAGGTCCATCTCTCAGGCCCTTATTTGATTGTTTTATGGCAGGGGGTGGCAGGGAGGTAACTCGGTGACTGACTTCTGCCTTGGACAAATTGCCCCACCCCCACCCATATGGCCACCTTCAGTCCTAAAGAATGCCTGGAATCTCTGCAGGGCAGCTGGGGCAGTGGGTCAGGGTCCTTGGCTGAACATTCCGGGGTTTACACTTCCTGGGCTCACAGCAAGACTGTGTGCTTTCCTGGGCTTCCTGTAGGGCTGGTCAGTGAGCTGAGGAGATGATGAGCAGTTTGATACCCAGGAATGCTGTGGTATCAGTGGAAAAGTCCATCATGAATGACAGACAGCACACAGAAGCAAGTTGTGGAAGATAAACACATTGATTTTATTTATTGGATTTTTTTTTTTTTTTTGAGGCAGGGTCTCTAATCCAGACTGACCTGGAAGTCACTCTGTAGCCACAGGCTGGCCTTAAACTCATAGAGGTCCTCCTACCTCAGCCTCCCAAAGGCTAGGACCAAAGATTCGTGTCACCATGCTCAGCAAGACTTTTATTTCTATTTCTAAAACAATATCCAGGATTTTCTTTATGTACACAGCTTTAAAAGATACGCTCACATGCACAGTAATTGCACACACACACACACACGCAGACACACATCTGTGTAGAAATATATACAAACAAACAGTAATAATATACCTACAAGAACATTCTGTGTACTTCACAAATGAGAGACTAAGCTCTTAGAAGCTAAGATTTTTTTTTTTCTTTTTTTTGGTTTCCTGAGGTAGGGTCTCACTCTAGCTCAGGCTGACCTGGAATTCACTATGTAAGCTCAGGGTGGCCTCGAACTCATGGTGATCCTCCTACCTGTGCCTCCCTCCTGGGTGCTAGGATTAAAGGCGTGCACCACCACGCCCGGCTTGAAGCTAAGTTATTTTACTCAAGGATTAAAATGATAAACACATCAAAAATCAAATAGCTCCCTTTCCTGCAGTCCCCTGTCTCTAGGAAACCTACCATGAAAAAAAAACAGTCTCCAAACTAGATTCAGCCTATCTCACATTCTGACCCTTAACCCTACCCTTGACATGGGCTCTGACCTGAGACTCCCCCAGCAGAGCACCCAGAGTCGATTGATTCAGAGGATGCCTGGGCCCCCCAGCCACAGGCCGCCCTAGGAGGAAAACAATGTGGCAGGACCCTACGGGCCTGAGCTTTGCAAGGACGCCATCTAGCGGTTTGCAGGCCGGTGATGATTCTGGACCAAGCAGACAAGCGGTCAGCCCTTTCCATGGTGATGGGTGGGCAAGAGTCTGAGGGTCCGCCTTTTCAAAGCCCAGCCATCCAGTGTTATCTTCAACCTTTCCTCGGCTTGGGGGTCATTCCTGGCTGGAAGGGGAAGTCCTCCCTGGATGCCTGGCTTATCGCCTCATTCCAGGCGGGTTTGCAGGCCGTCCTCTTCCTCCCAGAGTTCACCTCTCCGTCCCAGGAAGCAGGACATCTGTGAGAAATGAGCAGCCGGGGCAACGTCATCAGAATACTTGTCAGTAGGAAGAATCACAGCTGACATCTTTTAACATTGTGTTTCATTGATTTATTTGAGAGAGAGGGAGAGAATGGGCGTACCAGGGCCTCCAGCCACACTGCAAATGAACCCCAGGCGCATGCACCACCTTGTGCATCTGGCTTTACGTGGGTCCTGGGGAATCGAACCTGGGTCTTTAGGCTTCACAGGCAAGTGTCTAAACCGCTAAGCCATCTCTTCCAGCCCATAGCTGACATTTCTTGACAACTTAATTGGAACCTAGGCACTCTCCTAAAGGTTTTTTGTGTGTGACTTCATTTATTCCTGAAACCATCCTGGGAGGAAGGTGCTATTATTGTCCCGATTTGCTGACGAGGAAGCAAAGCTCACAGGCACGAGCAACGGCCTCGTGGTCACGTGGCGGCAAGGAGAACCCACCTGCCCTGTTACCCATGCTGCTCACTAAGGCCGAAACCCGGCGCTCAGCACCGTCTCCTCTTCCTGCTCTACAACGGCTCTGTCCCTCTGACTCGGCTACCTGATGTTGCTTCTCTTAGGAGTTCACTCAGTAAGCTCATCTGCACTGTGGAATGAACTCTGTCCTTTTTTGATTGTGTGCTTTTATTTTTTTATTTTTGCATGTGTCTGTGTGTGTAGTGTGCAAGTATGCGTGTGTGTTTATTTATTTAGGTGCACATGCATGTGTGTGTGTGTGTGTGTGTGTGTGTGTGTGTGTATGCAGATGTGTCACGGCCCGAGGTCGATGTTGTGTATCTTTCTGTTACCACCTTATTTTTATTTTTAATTTTTTTAAAAATATTTTATTATTTATCTGCAAGCAGAGAGATAGAGAAAGAAGATGGGTGAGCCAGGACCTCTTGACACTGCAAACAAACTCCAGATGCATGGGCCATCCTGTGCATCCGGCTTTACCTGGGCATTGGGGGATCAAACCTGGGCCATCAGACTTTGCAAGCAAGCGCCCTTAACCACGGAGCCATCTCTCTAGTCCCCATCTTTCTTTCTTTCTTCTTTCTTTCCTTCTTTCCTTCCTTCCTTCCTTCCTTCCTTCCTTCCTTCCTTTCTTTCTTTCTTTCTTTCTTTCTTTCTTTCTTTCTTTCTTTCTTTCTTTCTTTCTTCTTTCTTTCTTTTGGAGGGGTTGGAGGTAGGGTCTCTGTAGCCCAGGCTGACCTGGAATTCACTACATAGTCTCAGGCTGGCCTGGAACTCACAGTGATCCTCCTACCTCTGCCTCCCGAGTGCTGGGATCAAAGGCGTGCGCCATCACACCCAGCCTTCTGTATTCTTTTAAGTGAGCTTCTGGCCTAAACAAGTAAAAAGATACTTTGCAAGAAATGGCCATCTCGCTAGGTAAAACTGCCTCGGAGACATTTATTAGACAGCAGAGGGCGCTGGGCAGCTGTGACGGCTAATGAAGGAGGTTTCCCCTCTCTTAGATGTCTCAGAATCTCCAGTGGAAACAAAATGTCCTATAGATCTCCTTCCCTCACCATGGAATCCTTTGAGAGACCTGTCTCAGTTCCATTTCTATTTTATTTTATTTTATTTTGGTTTTTCAAGGTAGGATCTCACTCTAGCCCAGGCTGACCTAGAATTCACTACGTAGTCTCAGGCTGGCCTCGAACTCATGACAGCCCTCCTAGCGCACGTCTTTAGTCTCAGTTCCATTTCTAAAACCAATCTTGGGTCTGGAGAGATGGCTCAGCGGACTTGCCTGCAAAGCCTAATGACTGGGGTTCGATTCCTCAGAAGCCACGTACAGCCAGATGCAGAAAGTCGCACATGCATCTGAGTTCTGGAGTTCATTTGCAGTCTCTCTCTCCCTCTCTTTCTGTCTCCCTCTCTTCCTCCCCGTCTCTCTCTCTCTCTGCCCTTGCAAATAAATAAATAAACAAATGACCAATCTTGATCTGAGATTCCTGGAATGAAAGGAGTCTCCATCCCCAGTGCGAAGTGCAGTCTGACAGCAAACAAGCAAGATCTTTCAGCAGTGTCCCGGCCTCCTAAGGAGACCCAGTGACTCTTGGCCTGCATTGTGGACGAAGGACTGAGATAATACCTTGTCTGCCTCACCCCTGCCCTGTACCTACCAAACACCCTGGGTGGTCCTGGGCTGCACTTCTGCCATAACTTCTGTGTTCAAGCTCCCCTCTCCTGGGAGACTGCCCACTGCCGCAGCCTGGACTTTGGACAACTCACTTACTATGAATTTCCTGCGCCTCTAGTGAGCACTGAGATCCCCGACACGGTCCGGTTGGTCGCAGACCACGCGACACTACTCCCCCAGAGCCCTTCAGACTCTCC
Source organism: Dipus sagitta (assembly GCA_036346955.1). Classification (NCBI taxonomy): domain Eukaryota; kingdom Metazoa; phylum Chordata; class Mammalia; order Rodentia; family Dipodidae; genus Dipus; species Dipus sagitta. The sequence continues at coordinate 122,519,237 of CM070779.1, read as the reverse complement.
CCATGCCCACGTGTAAAGTCGCGGGCCCCAGCTATGGAGGAAATCCAAAAGGCACCGAGCCACCCACAGAGGATACGCGGAAAAGACACAGCCCTCAGTTCGTGCCCTACCCAGAGGCTTGAAAGGAGAAAATGAAGATTAGAGAACTCTACAGAGGGGACCTTGTTGGAGAGTGCATGGCCAACTCCTTGCTAACCCTCCTCCAGTGTAAGCCCTCTGTGCCTCCATAGATACTCAGTGTCTTTTACCTTTTACAGGTTTTCTCCAGCTTTCACTGCGGCCAATATATATATATATAAGCTCAGCTAAGGAACTGGATATAGGTAGGGCCTCATCTGTGTTTTTACTTTATAAGAATATCAGAGCCACACGTTGGGTCATGATATGCAGAGACATTTAGCTTACCCATAACTGTGGGCTAACTCCACAATTCACGACAGATATACCTCAACAAGGAGTGGCCAAGGGGAGGGGGTAGGGCACGGATGAGCCTAACAATGGTACCAAACTGACTGTATTTGCTGAATACAAAACTAATTAATAAAGAAAAAAAAATATCCCCAGGAGCTAGACCTGCCCCACCTGACATAGTCTAACAAGCCTAAAGCTCGTGTGTGTGTGTGTGTGTGTGTGTGTGTTTTGTGTTGTGTTGTGTTGTGTTGTGTTGTGTTGTTTTGTTTTTTTGTTTTGAGGCAGGGTCTTGCTCTAGGTCAGGCTGACCTGGAATTCACTATGGAGTCTCAGGGTGGCCTAGAACTCTCTGTGATCCTCCTACCTCTGCCTCCCAAGTGCTGGGATTAAAGGCGTGTGCCACCACGCCCGGCAAGATGAGCAATATATATACATATATATCTCTATATGTAATTTTTGTTTATTTATTTGACAGCAAGAGAAAGAGGGAGGCAGGGAGGGAAAGGGGTAGAGAGATAAGAGATAGAGAGAGAATGGTTGTGCCAGGGCCTCCAGCCATGGCAGATGAACTCAAGACACATGCCCCACCTTGTGCATCTGGCTTACATGGGTACTGGGGAATCAAACCTGGGTCCTTGGCTTTGCAGGCAAGTGCCTTATCCGCTAAGCCATCTCTCCAGCCCAAGATAAGCTCTTTTTAATAGGTCATCTGAATTAGTGACTCTGGGTTAGTGATGAATCACAAACTATTAAAGTGATCTTCTACCATGAAGGAACCCCACAGACTAGGGAATGGACAGAGTCCATGAGAGTCAACCTTTTTATTTATTTATTTATTTATTTATTTATTTATTTATTAATTTATATTTACTTATTTGAGAGAAAGACAAGAAAGAAAGAGAAAGAGAGAAGAAGGGAGAGAGAGGGAGCTAAGACTTCCTATGGCTGCAAACAGACTCCAGAGGGATGAGCCACTTTTTGCATCTGGCTTTACATGGGTACTAGGAATTGAATCTAAGCCATCAGGCTTTTCAAGCAAGTGCCTTTAACGGCTGAGCCATCAACCACCTCTCCAATCTGAGAGTCAATCTTTTTAAATGTCTAGTACAAAAATTCAAATGTGAGATTAATCACTTAAAAATTCCGTGCCAGTATTTTCCTTCCTATTTTCCCAATACCCTACACATGCCAATCTATATATCTATGTAGATGACAGAGTCCTCTCCCTCCCTCCCTCTCTCTCTCTCCTGGAACCATGTGCTCATATCCCACACCAGCACAACATTGAGCTTGTGGGGTCTGTAACACAGCAGGTTCTTTAAGAGGCTATTCCAACTCACAGAGTCTTTATTTCCCTGAGAGTGTTTTAATCCCTTGCTTTGAGTCATTGCTCAGTATGAGGGTCATTACATCAAAAGGGAAAAATAAAAGGGTGGGTATGTAAAAGAAGTTGTGGTTACTGTCACATGATGAAAAAAAAAAAAAAAAGGCCATAACAACCTCTCCAAGACAAACCCATTACTAAGGTTGTACATCCCTACCCACGATCCTTTATCACCAATAGCACAGGTTTCTGGCTGCTATTTTGCTACTTAACCTCGTCTTGATGGCTGTCTAACGTTTATTTTCCCCCGATTTTAACTGTGTAGAAATAGGTCTCAGGAGTCAATTGTAAATAGGTAGGTAATTTGCCATAACTCGACCGCACCTCCCTCGGGAAGATTCTAGGCCCCTCTTCCTAGAGAAACAGGCTTGTTACCTAGCGATCTCAATCAACCGACTCCTCTTTGTTGGCAGTGGGGCTATTCTAAGTAGCAAGATTTCATTCAGAAGAAGGAACTGAGGTGTGTGGGCTCCAGAGACAGCACGGGGCATCCTTCATCCGGGCAGGGTAGCCACAGTGTTCTCTCACAGGGGGCAGGAAACAAAGGCTCACTTGAAATTTGCTCACACAAATTAGCTGGTTTTTAAAAATGTACACATTAGCCGGGTGTGGTGGCGCACGCCTTTAATCCCAGCACTTGGGAGGCAGAGGTAGGAGGATCGTCGCGAGTTTGAGGCCACCCTCAGACTACATAGTGAACTCCAGGTCAGCCTGGGCTAGAGCGAAACGCTACCTTGAAAAAAAAACAAAAATAAACAACAACAAAAAAAAAAAACAGAAAATGTTCACATTGTCACTTATGTTCTAGGCAGCAGAGAAGTCTGTGCATTCTGAAGACATGGGCCCCATCCCCTCTCGCCTCAGCCCAGAGTCATGTATTAGACAACAGTGCATTCACAGGGGGCAGTGACTGGTCCAGTATAATGTGGTAGCAAAGTTTCTCCCTGAGGTCTGAATACTCACATTTTATTCTCAACGATTCATTAATCTAGATCCATTGGTTGGACTTAATGATGCATTCTAAATGGGGAAAAAAAATAACAAGAGTTGACAATGATTAATGACACTGATAATAAAAGAATGTATATATTTATATTTATGAACAGCCTGCCTAGAGATAAATGTGAAAATTAAGACATAAAGAGAAACGTCCAAATTGATCTTGCCACCCAAATTAAATTATCATATTTCACTGGATGTAGCATTATAAGCTACATCATTATTTGTATTTTGCTTTAAAAAAGCAAAACTTGTCATTTAAACCATGACATATTTAATTGATTATAATATATACCTCAGTTTAAGAAATGTCGAATGGTGAAGAAAATTCTGTCTTAAAACTGATAAACTGTAGTACTAGAAGTCACACTCAAGACTAGCTAACCGTAATTGGTAGTTCTCAATGGACCATTTAGAATGTTGGTTTTCAAGGAAGTAGTTCCTAGCGAGAATCTACTGGTGGAACAGATAACTTCTAACAAAGACATTGTGGTACTTTCAGCTGAGGCATTCAAAGACAGACGGCCAAGTCTAGAGTCTCCTTCAAGACCTGTGAGGGCACAAGGAAGCGGGGTTGACTGGGAAGCGTCCTGAACATGGAGAACAGACAGAGATGGGGTTGATGTTGGGGTCTGGGCAGGGATTCCACTTCGAATGAGCTGGTCACCTTGTACACATCTCACTGAGCTCTCTGGCCAATTCCTTCCCTGTGTAAGAGTGAGTTGGACTAGTGTCTCATTTATTTTTTTTAGTTATTTATTTATTTTATTTGAGAGTGGCAGACAGATAGAAAAAGAGGCAGATAGAGATAGATAGAGAATGGGGGCGCCAGGGGCTCCAGCCACTGCAAACAACTCCAGATGTGTGCACCCCCTTGTGCATCTGGCTAACGTAGGTCCTGGGGAGTCGAGCCTCGAATCGGCGTCCTTAGGCTTCACAGGCAAGTGCTCAACCGCTAAGCCATCTCTCCAGCCCTAGTGTCTCATTTCTAACTCAGCTCTCATTCTTGGTGTAAATCTGTGGTCCTGGGTTCCTCTCCAATGGCCCTGCATCAAGCTGAGACGATCCGATTTGCAAACTGCTCTCAAAGCTATGTTCAGCTGACTTTCCCTTTCAGCAGGATGATACGGATTTGTAGAAGAAGACACGAGGGAAGTAGGCAGCCCTGCCAACTTTTGGTCCACAGGTCCTGAGAGCCGGGCTGTAGCCTCTGTCTCTGCATGAGTGAGGCCAGTCACCTTTCAGTGTGTCACTCACCGGAGGGCCTTACCTCTACTGCTCTGGATTTCCCCTTCAGTGAAGACATCCTCGCCCTCAGAGCATCCCTTGTCTGGAAAGCAATGACCGTGATAAGCATCTCCGAGATGTCACAGGAAACAGTGTTTGCAAAGCTCCCACGCACATCCTAGAAGTCTGCGCTCAGTGAGCCATATCACATAGGTCGGCATAGTGCCGTCAAGAGGACTCAGGCAAGCCTTGAAGAGTAGTTCAAACTATAGTTAGAATGAACTTTAAACCATGGTCATGTATTAGGGGGCGGGCTAGAGAGACGGCTCAGTGGTTAAGGTGCTTGCTTGCAAAGCCTAACGACCAGGGTTCAATTCCTCAGAACCCATGTAAAGCCCAGATGCACAAAGTGGCACATGCATCTGGAGTTCATTTGCAGCAGCTAAAGGCCCTGGTGCACCCATTCTCATTCTCTCTCTCTCTCTCTTCCTCCTTGCAAATAAAAATAATAACTTGTGGCCATGGTTTCTGTTCTTTTCACCCACAATCCTCTCTCACAACCTCCCCAAGAGGAAGAGATGGAAGAGGATCGTCTTCTCTGTGCTTCATCACAGCTGATGTCCTGGGCCAACCTCACACGCTCAGCTCTTCTGAACTCTGCTATCCAATTAATGCTGCCCCACCCGCCCCCGTCCCTCGTCCACATGGATGAAGTAAATTTAACTTACCTTGTGGTCCATAATTGTTCCAAACAGCAAGATGAAAAAGCCCTGTGGTAAAATTCAACAGAATCACGGGGGAGGACTTAACTAACAGTGTCCCAGTTATTATTTCAACTTCACTCTTCCACATAACCTCTACGGCAGTAATTGGGCATTAGACGCTAATGTTTTGATTTTTGTGTGTTTGTTTGTCTGTTTTTCCAGACAGGGTCTCACTCTAGCCCAGGCTGACCTGGAAATCACTCTGTAGTCCCAGACTGGCCTCGTACTCACAGCGATCCTCCTATCTCTATCTCCCAAGTGCTGAGATTAAAGGCGTGTGCCACCACATCCAGCCTTAGAAGCTAACGTTGACTAAAAATTAAATGCATTAGCCGGGCATGGTGGCACACGCCTTTAATCCCAGCACTAGGGAGGCAGAGGTAGAAGGATCGCCCAGAGTTCGAGGCCACCCTGGGACTACATAGTGAATTCCAGGTCAGCCTGAACCAGAGTGAGGCCCTACCGCAAAAAAACCAAAATAAATAAATAAATAAATGCATCGATGGGGCTATCTAGTTCAAGAACAGCCTGAGCTGTTGTGGGCTCCAGCCCAGCCTAACTTCAGAAGATCCTATCTTTAAAACACTGCAATGGTGAGCATTTCTTTTAAATTGACCACCATCCTTGGATGAGGCTCGCCATGCATGAGAATTACTGTTTTTTATTGAATGGTTACAGATGTTGAAAAGACTTTTCAGCCTTGCTGGTAGAGTTAGATGTGAAAAATGTGCCCTGTATGCACATGTAGTGTTATTTGGGGATATTGTGAAACTTTGTGAACATGGGGCCTATCTGGCAGATACAGGGCAGTAGAGGTGGAGCTAGAGGCATATAACCAGCCCAGCTTCCTGCCTGAGCTCTCTAGTAGCCAATCTATGGAAGATATAACAGGTCATACCCACCACCACAGACCAATACCAAGCTCCATACCTCCTCCACCATGAAAATGTGAGCAAAAATTCAATCTTCTTTCTCTAAATTGTTTCTTTTCACCTATTTTATGATAGTGCCAAGAACTGCAACTAATGCACTCACTAAACCATGTCATTTCTTCCCAAATATTGAAGGAGCTATCATTCTCCCTCATGATGACAGTTCCATGGGATGTGGAATCCTGTCATTCAGACCCACCACCGTAGAAATTATCTTAAGAAAATAAAGCTTGTGTTCTAGCCTGCTTTAAGCTGGGGGTGAGCATTCTGTGAAGAGTTGTAAAGCTCTGGATGATGAAAGAACTTTCTGGATAACAGAAAGAAGAAGCTACAAAGACCCTGAGGTCCAGGAGGGACTCTTCACCATCTTAAGACAGTGTCATGATGAGGAAACACTGACCAAATGATAAAGACTGCTGACTGCAAATCCCAAGGAAATCTTGCTAAGACAAGGAGGTTGACTACAACTGAACACATTTTATATTCCTATCAATTAAAAAAAAAAGAAGCAGAAATTATCTGAAAAAGAAATACAGGGCTGGAGAGATGGGTTAGAGGTTAAGGCGCTTGCCTATGAAGCCTAAGGATCCAAGTTCAACTCTCCAGATCTCATATAAGCCAGACATACAAAGGTGAGGCAAGTGCAAGGTGGTACAGGCCCACTAGGTGACGGAAGTGTCTGACATTCAATTGCAGTGGCTGAGGAACCTGGCATGCCAATTCTCTCTTTCCCTCTCCCTCTATCTCTATCTCTATCTCTCCCTCTTTAAAATAATTTTTTTTTTAAATTTAAAGAAATACAGAAGAAACCGGGTGTGATGGCACATGCCTTTAATCCCAGCACTCAGGAAGCAGAGGTAGGAGGATCACTGTGAGTTCAAGGCCAGCCTGAGACTACACAGTGAATTCCATTTCAGCCTGAGCTAGAGGGAGACTACCTCAAAAAAAGAAAGAGAGAGAGAGAGAGAGAGAGAGAGAGAGAGAGAGAGAGAGAGAGAAAGAAAGAAAGAAAGAAAGAAAGAAAGAAAGAAAGAAAGAAAGAAAGAAAGAAAGGAGAAATCTTCCTATACTTAAGTAACAAAGTATGAAACAGGATAAGGGTTGGGGTTGTGGGAAGGAAGGAAAGAAGGAAGGAAGGGAGGAAGGAAGGAGGGGAGGGAGGGAAAGAGGGAGGGGAGGAGGGAGGGAAGAATAAGATGGGAATGTTAGTCATTAGAGTAGCTTCAAGAATAGGGAAATTAGCCCGGTGTGGTGGCGCACGCCTTTAATCCCAGCACTCCGGAGGCAGAGGTAGGAGGATCACCATGAGTTCGAGTCCACCCTGAGACTACATAGAGAATTCCAGGTCAACCTGAGCTAAAGTGAGACCCTACCTCGAAAAAATAAAAATAAAAAGGATGGGGAAATTAGCCAAGCATGATGGCTCACACTTGTAATTCTAACACTGAGAATTAATGCAGTGGGAGGATTACTACAAATTTGAGGCCAGCCTGGTCTACATAGTAAATTACAGGCCAGCCTTGGCTGCAGAGTAAGAACAAACAAAAACAGTAGAAAGTTTTATATCAACCCCAAAAGAGAGAGAGAGAGGAGAAACAAACTGAGACCATGGGCACTCCAGCCTCCAGCCTCTGCAAACTCCAGATGCATGTACCACCTTGTGCATCTGGCTTTACATGGGTATTGAGGAATCGAACCTGGGTTGTTAGGCTGTGCAGGCAAGTGTCTCAACCACTAAGCCATCTTTCCAGCCCCTGCACCTTGTTTCTAAACAGGTTCTATCATTCATCTGGAACTCACCAATTGGTCTAGACTAGCTAGCCAGCAAGCCCCAGGGCCCCTCCTGTCTTCACCATGGTAGCACTAGGATTACAGGTGCATGCCAAGATACCCAGCGTTTTTACATAGGCTCTAGGGCCTCGTGCTGGCTTCACACTTGATCACCTGAGTTCTCTCTTCAGTCCTAACGTGAGCTGGACATTCTTACTTTGCACCATGCCGTGTTACTAGAAATCTACTCTGCTTCCTTCTTAAGTAGTCGTAGTATTTAAAGCAATAGTTGGAATTTTTTCTGCAAAGCACTTGGCAGCAAATATTTAGGCTTTGCAAACCCTACAGTCTCTGTCTCAACCATGCAAATGTGCCATTGTATCTCAGAGTCAGTCACAGGGAACGTGTAAACAAATGAGCATGACAGTGGGCCAGAAAACCCTACTATACACATGCGCGCGCACACACACACACACACACAAACAGGCAGCAGGCTATAGCTTGCCAAGCCCTGATTCAAAGCATAATTAGGACTATGAATGTGCCAAGTTTTCTGTTGCTCACTGGTAAAGAAAGCAATTTGGCTAATGATAGCTTCCCAAACACACAAGCTTAGAAGGAAGCAGGAGTAAAACGACCTCTAAACAGACCGTTTACACTAGGGTGTGAAGACACAATAGAGACTGTTCTAGCTCTCAATCATTCTTGCACAGAAACATGGCCTCCCAAGGCCAGGTAGCGCAGGGCTAGATCTATTTGATATGAGTATCAAGTAACACATTTCACGGGTAATGGCAAGGAAGAAGTGTGAGAACTCCTAAGTATTAAGGACAGTGAAAGCCAATACCTTTTACTGCCCAAAATAATAATAATAATTAATTAATTAATTAAAAAGACTATTTCACCAAGCTTCCTGGAAAAGAACAAAATGGCTCACTTTGAAGTACAACCAATACAGCTTCACAAATCCTTGACCAATCCACCAGACTGACCTCTAAATTACACTTATGTTCATGCCCATATATTAATGATACTCTCGCTTTGGGTTAGAGAAGCTTCTCTTTGCAGATGGTGGTGACCACTGGGGCAAATCAAAACTGGCCAAAGTGCTGAGAAGAAGTGACAGTAGGGTGTTCAGCACTGTGATATCTCTGTCACACCTTTCAAGGCTCAGGGACCATTGCAGAAGTGGTAGAAAGGATGTAAGAGCCAAAGGAAGGGGAGGAGTGCTTATAATGCTGTCATCCAGACACAAAACGGCCTTGATATTCATGACCTCACCATGGCTGATGCTACCTACACAAGACCTTCATAATGGGAGGAAAACATGTGATGACATCAAAACAGAAGAAGAAAGTCTAGTTAGAAAGAAGAAGGGATTCAGTGGAAGGGGAAAACAGGAGTGGTGAGAGGGAATTATGATTGTGGAATACTGTCTATGTTTATGGAAGTTGTCAATAAAAAAATTTTAAAATCCTTAGCCAAATACAAGGTTATCATAATGACTTTGTAAGAAGGACTCAGTGAACCAGCCAGAGAAAAGGAAGGTTATTCCCACCCAACCAGCCTAGACCAGCTTAATCCGACCTGCCAGCCAATAGTGTAAGGGAGGTCACACTCAGATACCCCTGGGTCATGGAAAGCCCACTTTGAATTTTTTCACTTTTAAATCCTAGCCATCCTTTGTCATCTAGCTAGACTTCCACAGCAAGTCCCCCTCCTGAAGCTTACCTGGAAGGCGTTGAGCGAGGCAAAAATGATGTGGACTACCAGGGGCGAGTCTTCTATAAGGGTGGCTACTCCAAAACCCCAGGTCAGGCCCAGCAGCGGAGTGAGGATGGCTACATTTTTGCTCATCCTGATGACTATGGCCATCTCCTGAGACTTGGAACTGCCAATAGAGGGTCTCTGCGTGTTGAAAGCAACCGCCAGGACGACAACAAGATTCACAGCCACGACGACCAGGGCCGGTATGACGAATGCAAAAAGAGCTCTGGTTTTGCCCCAGTTGAGCCAGCAGGCGTCAGTCCTTACATAACCCTTCTCGGGCTCCGTGACGGCGACCGGTGGTGATGGCGATCGCCAGTGGGCACCCATAGCCGATGATGAAGCCGATGGCCATCATATGAGACTTCAGCATCCTGCCGAAAACGACCAGGATCCCATAGATGATGAGCAACGCCTTGAAGAGCATCCAGAAGAAAAGGGAGAGGTAGAAGACGTGACTGAAGAATGTCACGGCGACGCACCAGTGGCCCTGAGCCCTTATATCATTGTCCCAGCCTATAATGAACCACACGTTCGCCGTCAGGAGGGACACCGCTATGTTCACGATGCACACGTGTCGCATGTAGGATATCTCCGTGACCACCACTCGGGACCAGACCGTGGCTTCAATGATCAGGCAGATGAGCAAACTGAGAATGGAGACGCTGAGCCCGACGCAGGTGATGTAGCTCAGGACTGCGTCCCTCATGGATCTGGGGGACATGAGGATGGAAAAGGACATCACCGCATTGGAACGATTACACTGGCACCTCACCACGCCTCCAGCGTCCGATGCTGTCTTACACGCATGCACGTCCCACCTTCTTTGCTTAGAGTGCCAGCCAACACACTGGGCATTGGCGTTCTGGGATTTATTGATTTTTTCGAAGGTGAGTATGACTTCGTTCAGGCTTTCTGGCAAAACCACTGAGAGGATCAGTCCGTTTATGGGTTTAGAAAGACTCAGATTCGACCAGTGGGCCTCTTTCAGCACAGCCCCTAGGGTCGGAAAGGCTATGCCAATGGCTTGGGATGCACTTGGGGACAACTTCCGAAGCTCTTGTCTGGGGATTTCCACCAGCCCCAGAATGCCACGTGTGGTGTTACTCCTGCTCATGGAAAAACGGAAGCTCTTCTCGGAGGCGTTGTGATAGATGTGAGAGCCTTTGGTCTCAATGAAGAGCTCCTTCACAGTGTTCTCAGAGTCACCGTGGATACGGAGTTTCCTGGCAAACGAGTTCACTGACTCCAAAAAATCTGAGCTGGCATTCGGGTCTCGAATGAAAGCCCAGTTGGAAATGGCCGTGGTGTTGAGGATGTGGTTGGCCACTTCGCTATAGCTCTGCAGGTAGAGACAAGCACATTATTGGACAAAACCAACTTCCGGTGTATGAAATCTCTCGTGATATAATTGTCTAATCTTATTTGACACATTTGTCTTCAATTCCCCACCTATTACAAGTTCACCTTAGTAAAACTACACACTGGGAAGAATATATATAAATATAAATACAAATATGAATATGAATATAAATATAAAAATGTGATTTGGGGCTGAAGAGATGGCTCAGAGATAAAGGTACTTGTTTGCAAAGCTGGCTCGCCCAGGTTCAATTCTCTAGTGCCCACATAAAGCCAGTGCACAAAGTGGTCCATGCATCTGGAGTTCATTTGCAGAGGCAGGAGGCCCTGGTGTGCCCATATTCACTCTCTCTCTCTCTCCCTCTCCCTCTTCTCTCTGTCATTCTCTCTCAAATAAATAAAAATATGTTTTTTAAAAAAGAACATAGGGCTGTAGAGATAGCTTAGCAATTAAGATGCTTACCTGCAAAGCCTAAGGACCCAGGTTCAATTTCCCAGTACCCATACAAGCCAGATGCACAAGGTGGCACATGCATCTGGAGTTTGTTTGCAGCAGCTAGAGGTCCTGGCATTCTCTCTCTCTCTCTCTCTTTCTCTCTCTTCCATAAATAAATAAAAAGAACATAGATTTTAAAAAATATTTTATTCATTTATTTGACAGAGAAAGAGGGAGGGGGAAAGAGAGAGAGAGAATGGGCACGCCAGAGCTCCAGCCATTGCAAATGCACTCCAGATGCGTGCGCCCCCTTGTGCATCTGGCTAACATGGGTCCTGGGGAATCGAACCTGGGTCCTTAGGCTTTGGAGGCAAATGCCTTAACCACTAAGCCATCCATCCAGCCCTAGATTTTAATATATATTCTTTTAATCTATATTCTTTTAACTTACATATGAAATGTGTTATATATTTGTATATATTCAATATATATCATATAGATACATACATATATATAAAGCTAAGGTTTTCTTGCTTTAGGTTTGTATTCAAGGCAGTATTTCCAAACTATAGAGTATAGCACCTCAGTTTCCCATGAGATGTGAATGACTGCTTCACGCATGGGTGTGGCCATGGTTGCATATGGTAATCTAAGCTTGAGAAATACTGATTGCATACCATACCCCCACGTTCCTCCCTTGAATAATGAGTATCAATATTCACGAGCACACAAAAGTCTCTGAAGAGGCCTATTTAAGGCAACTCTGAGTTTCTTAATGCTCCCTCCCTAAAAATGGAATCTCTGTGAGCATCTCTGACAGCAGCGTATTGTACAGAACATAATTTGGGAGCACGGAGTAGGCTCGTGCTCATTCTGTATTAACAATCTAACTTCCTGGGCCATAGACATGGCTTAGCAGATAAGGCACTTGCCTGTGAACCCTACCAACCCAGGTTCAATTCCCCAGGTCCCACATAAGCCAGATGCACAAGGTGGTGCATGCATCTGGAGTTTGTTTGCAGTGGCTAGAGGCCCTGGTATGCCCATTCTCTCCCTCTCTCTCTCATCAATAAATAAAAATAAAAACATTTTAAAGAAGTGTTTAAGACTCTAACTTCCTGAAAGTTGCTCTGAGGATGACGACTCAATATGCAAAGCCATTATTGCCGTGGTTGTGGCATTTTTTGATCCCGAAAAATACACTTCAAACTGTGAAAAAGCAAGATGGCTCTGGAGAGATTGCTCAGTGGTCAAGGCACTTGCCTACAAAGCCTAAGGACCCAAGTTCAATTCCCCAGTACTCACATAAAACCAGATGCATCTGGAGTTCATTTGCAGTAGCTAAAGACCCTGGCGTGCCTCTTCTCTCTCTCTCTCTCTCTCTCCTTTCTCTCTCAAATAAATAAGTAAATGAAATGCAAGATAGTAAGACAAGTATTGTTGGTGGATAATGAAATTAGTCAAAAGTACCTTCATTTTCTCCTGGGTCACAGCATCAGACAACTCTGCTGAGATATTCTTTAGTAACTGCACTATAAATGCAATATTCCCTGAAGTCACCTCCGAGGATTTCACTGCATCTACTATGCAGGCATAGTCCAGGGGACAGTGCAGGCGGATTCCTTGGGCCACATCCACGATGGGTGCTGGCGCCGGGAAGTTGGGCATAATCAGAGGGAAGGAGGAAGCTGCTAAGGAAAGGCTGGATGCATCATTCACATCCTGTGTAAGAAAAAAGGTTGCTTCATTCCAAAATGACTAATAATCGAACATGTAATACGGAAGGAACTAGACCCACCAATGACCCACATGAAGAAAATGGATGTACAAGCGAGTGGTCCTACAATGGACTTTGTTACTGAGATGCAAGAGTAAATTAGGGTCATGGGTAGACAGCGTAAGCCAACAAAATTCCCAGAGATCAGACTACTGAGCTTTTCTGGAATCTACTCTCAGGATAGCGGCAGTTTTATTTTATATTTTATTTATGTAAAAGAGAGAGAGGATGGATGCTCCAGGGTCTCTAGCCACTGCAAATGAATTCCAGATGCATGTGCCACCATATGCATCTGGCTTATACATGTACTGGGGAATTGAACCTGGGTCCATAGGCTTTGCAGGCAAGCACCTTAACCACTAAGCCATCTCTCCAGCCCAGGATAATGTTTTTTTTTTTTGTTGTTGTTGGTGGTGGTTTTTTCCTTTCTTTTTTTTTTTTTCTTTTTTTGGTTTTTCGAGGTGGGGTTTCACTCTAGCTCAGGCTGACCTGGAATTCACTATGTAGTCTCAGGGTGGCCTCGAACTCATGATAATCGTCCTACCTCTGCCTCCTGAGTGCTGGATTAAAGGCGTGAGCCACCATACCCATTTTCAAAGGAAAGTCTGTTTTGGAGGTTGGAGACTCAAACACCAAATGCCAAGGAAATGTAATTTCAAAAAGTTGACAGTTCATTTACTAGAAGCTATTTGCTCATTTCCTGATATTTCTGCACACTCTCTCAGAACGTGACTTCAATGAAGCAAAGGAATAAGTTGCTTTCTTTAATTCCTTTTTGCATGTGACTGTAGTTGAAGAGATTTCTATGTATACTGTGAGAAGGACTCTATCTGCAATCCTATTATAAAACCACTGTCCAAATTATAAGAAACGTGGGTAACCTTGAGCTTCAATGAAATTCAAAGAAGAGTAGAAAGAAATGATGGCTGAGTGGAAGTATATAAGAGAGATTTTTATTTTAATTGAGATATGTTATATTCATTTAATTTTTATTCTGTCTGGACTACATATTTTATGTTTCTTTGGGCTAAGAGATTTAAACAATTAGAAAAGGCACATCAAGGGTTGGTGGAGAGATTGCTCACTGGTTAAGGTGTTTGCCTGCAAAGCATAATGTCCAGAGTTCAATTCTCCATTATCCACATAAAGCCAGATGCACAAAGTGGCACATGTATTTGGAGTTCATTTGCAGTATCTGGAAGCCCTGGAATGCCCATTCTCTCTCTCTCTCTCTCTCTCTCTCTCTCTCTCTCCTTGAAAGTAAATAAACAGAATTTAGCTCCAGATAGATTTAGTTGATTAATTTGCACAAGAGACATATAAACCCATCTTTAAAGCTAAACCTCAACCTCTAAGGTTTCATATGCACCACGGTATAAGTAAATTTTATTTGACTTTTTTAGCTTTTCAGTTTTGAGAGTTCTGTATCACTTTGCTGAAGGTATCATTCAAGTTGCTGAGTTTCTCAGTCAGGCCTTGACTACTTTCTACTGAAAGGGAGAACTAGGGAGCTGGGAGGCAGTACAGTGCATCGGAGTGCAGGCAAGGAAACGAGGTCATGAGACGAATTTAACTCACTCCGTAGGTTTTCATAAGACCGAGTCTGAGACCTGCTGTCAGTGAACAGCGGAGTGCTCCCCTGCCCCCGGCCCCCTGGCCCCGCCTGGCCCGCACGGGTGGGTCCCATCATCACTGATGGGTACATGCGTCACCTTGAAGAGCGCATCCACAGAAAGGCTTGTACACGTTTCAGTTGATTTTTGCCACTTCTTTTGATTACATATGAATCCTATTTCTCCACGAAAGTGCTTAGCACAGGGCTGGGTACAGTTAGAGGAAGAGACACAAGATCCATGGCATTTCTCTGAAAAGGAAACAGAAGCAGGTAAGAGGGCTGGAGAGATGGTTCAATGGTTAGGGCACTTGTCTGCAAAGCCCAAGGACCCACGTTCGATTTCCCACTGCCCACGTAAGGCCAGATGCACAAAGTAGTGCGTGCATCTGGAGTTTATTTGCAGCAGCTGGAAGCCCTGGCATGCTCATTCATACTCTCTCTCTCTTCTCTCTCTCTCTCTCTCATACACACACACACACACACACACACACACACATTCTCCTTGAAAATAAATAAATAAATTTTTAAAAGCAAATAAGAGACCAGATTAGCATTCCCACACTCTGACGCATGGATATGGTTCATCCTGAGGGTATCTGAATAGTTCTCCCAGTGGGGTTGACATGAAACCATGTTCCCAGTGACAAGTAAGAGCATGGAGCAGGGTGAGAGGCTGGTACCCAAGCAGAGAGAGCTACTTTCACCAAAGTCCTCAAAATGAAAATCAAGGCCCTACAGCGGAGAGCTGAAGCAAGGAGGCAGGACATACCTGCAACCCACCCTCTGGGGACATTTGTATCAGGCAGTGGCTCCTTGCTTGCCTGTGAGTGACCGCTGAGGGCTCAATTTCAGGGAGGAGGCCAATTCGCAAATGCAGAGTTTGCAAATGACAAGGGCGGGTTGTAAATGTTCCTATAAACAAGGAACCATGTTTCCCCGAACTTGCCAGCCAGGCAGGGCTGTTCACTGTCATTGTCTGAAATTTTCAAACTGGATCAGACACTTCACTCTTTTGTTTTTTAAAGGCGTGTGTCACCGCCCAGCTCAGCCTTTATTTATTCACTTATTGTATTTTTTAATTTTTTTTTGTTTTGTTTTTGTTTTTCGAGGTAGGGTCTCACTCTAGCTCAGGCTGACCTGGAATTCACTGTGGAGTCTCAGGGTGGCCTCGAACTCACGGCGATCCTCCTACCTCTGCCTCCCGAGTGCTGGGATTAAAGGCGTGGCCACCACGCCCGGCCTATTTTTATTTATTTCTTTGAGAGCGACAGACAGAGAAAGAGGGAGACAGAGAGAGAGAGAGAGAATGGGCGTGCCAGGGCCTCCAGCCACTGCAAACGAACTCCAGACACGTGCGCCCCCTTGTGCATCTGGCTAACGTGGGTCCTGGGGTTAGAGCCTCGAACCGGGGTCCTCAGGTTTCACAGGCAAGCGCTTAACCGCTAAGCCATCTCTCCAGCCCCACTTCACATTTTTAGCTGCTAAATGTGGCAACCTTGGCCCAGAGAGAATCTTTTCAGCTCTGTCGCTCTGGTCAATCTCTGTTACATCTACTCGATGATGCCTTTTTACTGTGCATCCAAGCTATAGAGAAGGCTCAACATTTTGTTGTTGTTGTTGTTGTCGAGAGTGACAGACAGAGAGAGAAAGAGGCAGAGGGAGAGAGAGAGAGAATGGGTGCACCAGGGCCTCCAGCCACTGCAAACGAACTCTAGATGCATATGCCACCTTGTGTATCTGGCTTACGTGGGTCCTGGGAAATCGAGCCTTGAACCAGGGTCCTTAGGCTTCACAGGCAAGGTTTAACCACTAAGCCATCTCTCCAGCCCAAGAGATGACTCAACTTTTAAAGGCACTTGCTTGCAAAGCCTGATGATCTGAGTCTAATTCCCCAAATGCACAAAGCTGTGCATTTGTCTGGAGTTCGCTTGCAGTGACAGGAGGCCCTGGCCTTCTCATTCTCTATACACACACCCCGCCCCCATAAATAAATATTTACTGTAAAAGCAATCAAGGGCAATATGTAAATGAGTGGGCATAGTTGTGTTCTAACAAAATTTCATGTGTGCTGGTGGCACATGCCTTTAATCCCAACACTCAGGATGCAAAGGTAAGAGGATCACTGTGAGTTAGAGGCCAGCCTGGGGCTATATCACAGCATCCCTAGGCTAGAGAGAGACCCCACCTCAAAAAAACAAAAAGAAGCCCGGGTGTGGTGGTGCATGTCTTTTAATCCCAGAACTTGGGAGGCAGAGGTAGGAGGATCGCCGTGAGTTCGAGGCCACCCTGAGACTATATAGTGAATTCCAGGTCAGCCTGAGCTAAAGTGAGACCCTACCTTGGAAAACCATTTAAAAAAAAGCCCCTTCATATTTACTAAAATGTGTAATAAGTCAAATTCGGCCCATGGGTCAGTCCTGGAAGAGCAGCCTCGGCGTGGAACGGAAAGGAGTGAAAGGAGTAGTCGATGCTGAGAGCTATTCGAGTTTAAGCAGCCTTTCTTCTTTCCTACCCAATGCCACATGTACATAGAGATGCATCTACCACCGAAACTAAACCTGCCCGTGACTGTGGAGAACAGACTTCTCCTGACTGTCTGGGTGAGAACCACAAGACGCCACTATGTTCTTACCAACGATTTTCCCTTCATCCCGCTTCTCACTGCTGAAGAGGGACCAGTCTTGCCACCATAAGTTCACCATATGCTGCTTTAATAGACCTCACAGTGCCAACATGTTGCAGACACTTAATAACCCTGAAAATTGTGACCTCTTCCCTGTTCTCCCTCATGTTCGCTCATTAATTTGAACCAACTTATTTCCCTTTTAGGTGTGGAGAGAGGCATTTTTCTACTATTCTAGAGAAGGTGTGACTGTGTGTCTGCTTGCTTTCATTAGTCATGCCAATGGATGATAACGGCCTCATCATCAGAGAGTCTATCTGTGCTAGGAAACATGGAAAGCTTCTTAGAAATCATCGTCCATTGGGAAAGCCTGTGGTCTGGAGACATGCTGGCTCCTTGTCCAAATTATAGAGACCATCCTATAGCCACATACCTTGGATCCATCCAGTCTTGGGTTTTTCTTCAAGGTCTTGAAACTTCAGTCCATTCTGAAAAACATAAAGTCCCAAAGGTCCCAAAGTTACTGTGGGACATTCCAAGCTGATGTCATCTTACTACTACGAAAAGGAAAGGTGCTCAAGACTAGGAAGGAAACTCACTGAGGAGCCAGAGCCATGGGTGGGAGCACGCCGCTCTCTGACCAGGGCCAGAACCCTGATGGTCACGAGAGCAAATGCAGATCTTCTGCAAAGGTCACGTATGCAGGGGGAACACAGAGATGGCAGTCATGCCAGCAAGCTGTGCTCTGTCTGAATTGACTGTCTGGATAAAATGGATCTAAGACGGTACTCCACATACTAAAAATCCTTGGAAGAAAGAGATGAGTGAACCTAAGGAATAGTCATTGGGTTGTAATGATTGAACCACACACCTTTCATACCTAAAAAGGACCAAAAATATTTCCTTAAAAAATAAACTTGTGGGGATGGAGAGATGGCTTAGCAGTCAAGGTGTGCTTGCCCGCAAACGCTAATGACCAGAGTTTGATTCTCCAGTACCCACGTGTGGTGGTTTGGTTCAGGTGTCCCCCATAAACCTTAGGTGTTCTGAATGCTAGGATCCCAGCTGATTGAGATTTGGGAATTAATGCCTCAAGAAGGCAGTGTATAGTTGGGGGTGGGCTTATGGGTGTTATAGCCAGTTTCCCCTTGCCAGTGTTTGGCACACTCTCCTGCTGATGTTGTGCATCTGGTGTTGGCCAGGGGATGATGTCCACCTTCTGCTCATGCCATCATTTTCTTCTGCCATGATGGAGCTTCCCCTTGAATCTGCAAGCCAAAATAAGGCTTTCTTCCCCACAAGTTGCTCTTGGTGAGGTGTTTTCTGCCAGCAAAGCAAACCTGACTGCAACACCATGTAAAGCCAAATGCACAAAGTGGAACATGCACATCATGAGCTTGTTTGGAGCGGCTGGAGGGACTGGCATGCCCATTCTCTCTCTGTCTCTCTCTCGGTGTCTCTATTCTTCTATCTATCTCCTTGCAAATAAATTAATTAATTAAAAATAAATAAACAAACTTCCATCCAGGTGTGGCAGTTCACACTTTTAATCTCAGCACTCAGGAGACAGAGGTAAGAGGATAGCCATGAGTTTGAGGCCACCCTGAGACTCCATAGTGAATTCCAGGTCAGCCTGGGTTAGAGCAAGACCCTACCTCAAAACACAAAACAATAAATAAATAAATAAATATACTTCATAGGACAGAGAAATGAAACAACTATGTAACCAGGAAGAAATAAAATGAAGATCTGAATCTAAACATCTCATTTCAACAGCTGCCTCAGTAGTCTTCAAGATGTCTGCTCCACTTGTCCCGAGGCGCGTTCACACCACCTGTCAACTTTTGTTGTCAGTGCTCCCTACTTTAGAAAGTTATGATCAATAAAGGTAGACTTATGATCCTATGAAAATTTATTTTAAATGGCATGCTATATATCAGAACTCTATCCTTCTAGAGAAGTGGGGGAGCTCTCTTGGAATCCCACAGGGATGAGTCAAACTTACCTTTATGTGAATCTTGGGTCTGTGGTAGAAACACTCTGCGGCCAGAAAACACACGAAACAGCAAACCATGGTGAGCTGGGACTTCATCTTCAGACATGGGATCCTAACCTGCAACAGAGCAAGAGGTTCGACCCAGCGAGAGGCATGACTGCACTCGACGCGCACAGCGGGGTGAGCGGCCACTAAGGGGCAGCACTGAGACGTCCGCACCCAAACAAGCGCCCCAGGACAGGACGTGGTATCTGTTTCCAACCTAGCTTAGATGCCAACAAAATGACTTTCTCCCAACTGCTGATCCATCTACAGTAGAACACATGAAATATGGACTCCCTAGGAAAAACGTATTTTTAGAAAAACAGTACAAATTATTACCCTGTGAGCAAGCTTATGGTCTGGAGACATGCTTACTCTATCTTTAAACGTATAGACATCGTCCTATAGAAACGCACTATTATTTAACCCACAAGTTACTTTAATAATAACACTCAGCCAAAAAAAATTCTACATGCCAATCATCATTCTAAGCACTTTTTGCGCATTAATTCATTTCATCATGTGATGGAAGATTCTATCTTCATTTTTATCAGTGGAAATAAATTAACTGTGAGCTTCATATCGTGCAAATAAAAACAGGTAGAACCTGGCTGGAGAGGATGCATAGTGGTTAAGGTACTTGCCTTCAAAGACTAAGGACCCAGGTTCAATTTCCCAGGACCCACACAAGTGGCACATGCATCTGGAGTTTGCTTGCAATGGTTGGAGGTCCTGGTGTATCTATTCTCTCTCTCTCTCTCTCTGATAAATAACTTTAATTTAAAAATTCTTTTTAAAAATTCAAAATAAAAAAAGTGGTAAAACCAAAAGTTCAGACCAAGAACAGCTGGAGAACCACCCTTATTTGTATAGCAAGATCTCTTTTGTGGTATTATAGGCTTTGGGGGCTGAATAAATCATAGTTTTCTGAGATTGTTCTATGAACTATAAGATGTCGCGCAGTATCCCTGGTCTCTACCCAATAGTTGCCAATGGCAACAGCAGATGTACCAGCCAGAAATGCCTCCAGACATTGCCAAACATGCCAAAAGGAGGAACAGAGAGAGAGAGAGAGAATGAGAGAGGAAGAGATAACAAGAGAGCTATTGCCCTGCTAGGAATTGGGAGACAACTTGAAGTGAAATGAATATATGCCTATGGCTGCTCCCGGAACAAGCTCTAAAACTCCTTCCAATAGCCTTTCTGCTCTAAAGGAACTAACCTAACTCTGATCCATTGATGGTTGTGAGGCAACCCGCAGCCAGGGAGCAGACAAAATGCACTGGTCTGGTATCTGACTGAGCGTTTCCTGGGGAAAATCTAACCTCAGATAGGCTTGTACAAATCCAGGAGGCCTCCGGCTGAGATAAACTGCAGGCACTTAAAGGAAGATCTTCACACTCTTATTTATTTATTTATTTATTTATTTGTTTATTTATTTATTTTCAAGCAGAGAGATAGAGAAAGACACACACACACACACACACACATACTGGACATGCCAGGGCCTCCAGCAGCTGCAAATGAACTCCAGATGCATACACCACTTTGTGCATCTGACTCTGTATGGGTACTAGGGAATCAAACCCAGATCATTAGGCTTTGCAAGCAAGCACCTTAATGGTTGAGGCATCTCTGAAGCTCTCCACTCTTTCTGAGTTTAAAGTTCCTAACCAATGGGCAGAGGGAAAATATTTTGGTGGCTGACAACATCTTGAACACAAGTCTGAACAGGGAAAGGAAACATTCGGAATGACAGGTCAAGTGTGGTAATGAATTTGCATAGACGCTGGGATTAAGTGTATAGAATTCATGATCTTCCACGTGGGTGGAAAGAAGTTCCCATGTTTGTAGTTCATGGCCATGATAAGCAATGCTTATGATAGATATTTAACTGATCATCACAAAAGAAAATACCAGAAGAACAGGTATAAATTGTCTTGAACGTATCCATATATTTCACATACACACCTATGACTTTCAAATGCATTTGGCCATGACACAATAAGAAACAGAACTTACATTATGAATCAGTATATATACATATGTGTGTATAGACATCTATATATAAAACTGAAAAACAAGGGCTGGAAAGATAGCTCAGGGGTTAAGGTGCTTGCATGCAGAGCCTAAGAACCTGAGTTCTATTTACCAGTATCCATGAAAAACCAAATGCACAAAGTGGCATATGCACCTGATGGTTGTTTGCAGTGGCTAGTGGTCCTGGCATGCCCATTCTCTCTTTCATTCTCTCCTTACAAAAATAAATAAAAATATTTTCATGGTGGTCCACACCATTAGTCCCAGCACTTAGGAGGCAGAAGTAGGAGGATTGCCTTGAGTTCAGCCAACCAGAGAATACATAGTGAATTCCAGGTCAGCCTGGGCTAGAGTGAGACTCTACCTCAAAAGAAAAATTCTGAAAAACATATTTTTTTCCATTCAAGACCAAATAAGTAAACCAAATTCCGAGGATGAACCCAATTCTCTTCCGTTAAAAAGTCTCCTAAGTATCTCTGCTTATCCCCTTTGATCTGTGCTGCTCTCTCTCTTTGGTGGAGAATCTGCTTTTTACAGATGGCAGTGAGTACTGGGGAGACCCAAGATCCATCAGTTCAACAAGAAAAGGAAGCTGACTGCTCAGCAAGAAAAGTCATCCACAGCACCCACGTAAAGCTAGAGGCACAAAGTGCACATGCATCTGGAGTTCTTTGCAGTGTCTAGAGCCCCTGATATGCATTCTCCCCCCGCCCCCCACACACACCTTGCAAATAAATATTTTTTTTTTAAAAAAAGAGTATATTACCCAATGGGAATATGACCAATATGCAATATGTTATAAATAAATACATAAATCCAAAATAAATTATCGACATGTATGAACATTTTCAATACAAAGATTTTATATTAAAAAAAATTGCTTGCTAGCCATACAGTGTAGTTCTATGAGCCTGTCAGTATGGTGGCCGAGAAACCACCTACCAGGAAGATAGTCGCAGGCTACTTAAGTCAAGATTTTAATACTGGTGCTGGAGATGGAGCTCAGTGGGGAATACCTAGATAGCACGAGAAAGGTCTTAGGTTCAGTCTCTAGCATAAAAACAGCAACCGCAATAAAGCAACGCAATAACAAGATCCCAGATCATCACAGGGGGGAGAGGAGACAGCCAGAGGAAACCGTGAGTCTAACAGCGCAGCACTACACAGCACATGCGTGTTTCTGCAATTGATGCATGCTGTCCCCCACTTACTTCCCAGCCACGTGTAACAGTCACCAAAAGGGAAAGAAAATAGGACAGAGGAAAGGCGTAGCAAGCAGGGAGTTTGTCCCCACTGACTTGAGTTTTCTCTGAACCTGGGAAACCTACTTGCTTTATGATAGGTAGAGAAACAGTGGAGATTGGGTGTGGGGTGCATTTGACTAAGACCTTGTGCCTTCAGCTGGGTCTCTGAGCCACGTGACCCATGAAACCCACAAATGTTCCATGATCAACCTGTAAGATAGTGCCACCACCACTTACATCCCCAGACTTCCCTCTGTCCCTCAACACACATGTACACACACACACACACACACACACACATGGGGGGGGGGGCATGCACATGCATGCACAAACCTCGAACAATGCTTGCTGTTCTGTGAGAACATGTTATCATGAAGCAAAACGGATTGATGGATTCAGACTTGGGTTGGTCAGACCTCGGCTCAATGCCAGTCTCTGTGCCAGTACCCTCATTGTTCAAAGGAGCCTCTTAAGTATCTCTCACACCAAAGTTTGGGATGAACACAAGGGGGAGATAGGTAGATTCCCAAAGTGAAAAATAAAAACTGAAGAGAGGGCTGGAGAGACGGTTCAGCGGTTAAGGCCCTTGCCAGTAAAGCCTGACAACTAGAGTTCGATTCCACACTGCCCACCTGCACAAAGACCCAAAGTGGCCCATGTATCTGGAGTTCATTTGCAATGGTTAGAGGACCTGGTATGCCCATTCTCATTCCCTCTCTCTTCTCTCTCTCTCTCTCTCTCTCTCTCTCTAACTCTCCCAGCATGGTGGCACATGCCTCTAATCCCAGCACTCAGGAGGCAGAGGTAGGACGATTGCTGTGAGTCTAAGGCCAGCCTGAGACTGCAGAGTGAATTCCAAGGTCAGCCTGAGCTAGAGTGAGACCCTACCTCAAAACAAACAAACCTGAAGATATCAAAGAACTTTGGCTGAGGACTCTCTCTGGCCATGGGGTAAAAACTAACAAGCTGCTTTCAACCTGCAAAAGTCACTCCGGTTCCTGCACTAACCAGCCTGTAAGGGCAGCTCCGCATCTTGTCCCCAAAGTGTCTGCAAGATGTCTATTTCACTGACAAAAGCAGCTGAGCCACCTAGCCTACAGCTTCCTGGTACCCATAAAAGTAATCAAAACACGTCCCAAGTTCCCCCTGCCCACTTGCACAGTCCAGCCTCTTTCTGTGTGTCCTCACAGAAGTGAGAATGACCCTCTACCATCCATCCTTACTTCTCACAGAACGATAAGCAGCAATTCTGGGCTGGTGAAAGAAGCCGGCTGCCCTGCCCCAACCTACTGATTAGACAGAGGGAGAAAATAACATATGGTGGCCCTCAGAGGCTTAAAGAAAAACTGCGCTTACGTCCACTAGCCCCAGAGTGAAATGTCTAGGCAGGCACCTCCCCAGCCAATTTACGGTGGTCAGCATGTCCACCACCATCCCAAACAGCAGAGCCCTAATCACAACGGGGCAGCCGAGCACAAATACCAGAGTTCTTAGCCCCAGAGTCACACTGAGGAGGAAAACAGAAAATCAGGTGTTAGTCAGGTATTCGTGAGGGATTGCTTCCAAAACCTCATCCTCCCACAGTCAGGTCCCTGGTAGAAAATGGCATATTTATACAAAAACTGTACACATCCATCCCTATAATTGATATATTTTTTTATTTATTTGAGAGAGAGAAAGAGAGAACTGGAATGGGCCACCAGGGCTTCTTCCACTGCAAACTCCAGATGCATGGGCCACTTTGTGCATCTGACTTTATGTGGGAACTGCGGAAATAGAAGCCAGGTTGGCAGGCTTTCCAAGCAAGTGCCTTTAACCACTGAGCCATTTCCCCAGCCCCACCTCTATACTTTAAATCATCTCAAATGTGGTGTAAATAGCTGTTATCACGAGAAACATGCCTGTATGTGGCTAGTACATAGTGTTTATTTTCTGAATGTTTTCAATCTGCAGATGAATTTGTGCACACGTGGGACCCACAATACACACGATGTTTATACCTCTGGGGATTTAGGTATAAATGTTTACTACCACCAGACCTTCCTCCTGGAGCCCTTAACAAACGATGTAGGAGCTAAAGAGATGGCTTAGCAGTTAAGGCACTTGGACCCAGGTTCCGTTTCCCAGCAACCATGTAAGCCAGGTGCACAAGGCAGTGCATGTGTCTGCAGGTCATGTGCCAGTGACTAGAGACCCTGGCATGTCCATTCTCTAGATAGATAGATAGATAGATAGATAGATAGATAGATAGATAGATATACCTCTTTCTCTCCCAAATAAGTAAATAAAATTTCTTTTAAAAATTTAAAAGATGTAGTATGAATCTTCATGTAGGTTGAATAAGAAGTAAAGCCACAGTGAAAGAAGAAAGAAGGAAAAGAGAAGGGCTGGAGCAATTAAGGCATTCACCTACAAAGGCTAACCACCCAGGTTCAATTCCTCAGTACCTATGGAAAGCTACATGCACAGAGTGACACATTCATCTGGAGTTCATTTGCAGTGGAGAGGAGAGGAGAAGAGAGGAGAGGAGAGGACAGGAGAGGACAGGGGGGCAGGGCAGGGGAGAAGAGGGGAGGGAAGGGAAGGAAAGTGGATAGAAAAGAGGGAAGGAAGGAAGGAAGGAAGGAAGGAAGGAAGGAAGGAGGTAAAGTGATGGTGTGGGACCATGAATGTGTCTCTTTCTATCTCCACACATCAGAACTCGTAAAACACAGACTCCCTGACAGATGTAGAAGAACTCTGTTCCTGAACTCCACCATCTCCTGGGTGTCC
This sequence comes from Dipus sagitta, assembly GCA_036346955.1. Lineage (NCBI taxonomy): Eukaryota > Metazoa > Chordata > Mammalia > Rodentia > Dipodidae > Dipus > Dipus sagitta. Next base: position 122,494,076 of record CM070779.1, on the reverse strand, counting down.
CATCTTCCTGGGATCTGGAGCTGGATTTCTGGATGTGTCAGAATTCAAATCTACAGCCACTCTGCGTGGGTCCTGGAGCTCACTTCTGTTATGTTCTACAGAGTTGTAGATGACTCATACAGACGGAAGCCCTCCTCTCCTGCCTGAACATGCTTGTCAAGGACTCCCAAAGAAAAACAGAAAAGGTCAGACTAGGACCTGTCTGTGATGAAGGAACGCACTGGCAGGTGTGAGATCACATACTTCTGACGCAAACCCTCCAGCCTGAGTAGTCTGGGAATATTTGTCAACCAAAACACATTCCCAAAATGTTCCTTTCTGCTGATCCATACTGGTGAGATGGTGGCATGTTCCCACTGGTTTGTTAAACATATAGACAGCGACTCATCCCATACTTCTTGGCCAATCCCATTGTGTTGTGGGAATGACCAATTCAGAAAGGTTAACTGGAGGATGAGGGTGAGAACTTAAGAGTGAGATGGTGTGGAAATCAGTGTGGAGGTTGCTAAGACAGCTAAAAATTGATCTACCATATGACCCAGCTATAGCACTCCTAGGCATATATCCTAAGGACTCATCTCATTTCCTTAGAAGTACATGCTCTACCATGTTTATTGCTGCTCAATTCACAATAGCTGGGAAATGGAAGCAGCCTAGATGTCCCTCAACTGATGAATGGATAATGAAGATATGGCACATTTATACAATGGAGTTCTACTCAGTGGTAAAGAAAAATGAAGTTATGAAATTTGCAGAAAAATGGATGGATCTGGAAAGGATTATACTAAGTGAGGTAACCCAGGCCCAGAAAGCCAAGCGTCGCATGTTCTCTCTCATATGTGGATTCTAGCTACAGATGACTGGGCTTCTGTGTGAGGAGAAAAAAACTCAGTAGCAGAGGCCAGTAAGCTAGGAAAGAGATAGAAAGGGAAGAGAAAGGAAGGGAGCAGGGTATGTAATAGGATGGTATTGTATATATGTAAGTAGAAGAATAGATTAATGGGGGTAAAAAAGCCCCAAATGAGGTCTGGGGAAGAAATTGAGTAAAGGAAAGGTGGAGGGACAGCTAATAAAAATCTAAGAGGATATAAATAAAACATATCCTGCTTTTTTGGACAATGGAACACTCAGGAGCCGTAGATTGTTGCTAGAAAATTTTCAGTTCCAGGGATGGAATATCTTCCAGTGAGTTGTTGGCCAGGGAGGTCCCTGATGTCCCCAAAACATTATAGGCCATTGCCAAGGCCCTTGTTTCCCCACCGGGAATAGATGGTAAGACCCTATTGCTGAAGACTCCATATACTTGGGCTGTAAGACCACTGAGAAATCTTGCTGGAACTGAGCTGATAACCTCCTCCATGTACACCAGCTGACAGAAAGCTGGAAGAAGCCATTCTGCAAGCAGTTCAATGGGAGAAAGAGATAGCAGCAGTGAAGATACTCAACAGTGGACACTGCAAGCCTTACAATTGGCCAGCCAGGCCAAATGAGCCAACGGGTACAACAGTGACACATCTGTTATGGGGGAAACCAACTGCCCCCTAATTGGACTGGAGGCCCCCTCCATGGGAACGGAATACATCCATGAAACTGAAAACTGAAAACAGGGGTAGTCATAAGCCCTAGGGGTGTAATGTCTGCTGTTGTCTGGATAAATGTATATACTATGCTTATCAAACTGCCCAGTAAGCACTTCTGTTAATGTTCACACCCTTATATTAATGCTACTCTCACTTTTGGTTGAGAATTTTCTCTTTTCAGATGGCAGTGACCTTGGGACAACTCAGAAGGTATCATGGTGATGGAAAGAAATGACTGCAGTGCTCAGTACTGCAATATCTGTATCACACCTTCCAAGGCTCAGGGTCTAATGCGGAAGAGGTGGCGGAAAGAATGTAAGAGCCAAAGGAAGGGCAGGACTCCATACAACATGCTCCCTCCAGACACAAAATGACCTGGATATCCATGGCCTCACAGTGCCTGACACTACTTACATAAGACCATCCTAAGAGGAGGAAAAGATCAAGACATCAAAAGTAAAAGAGAGACTGATTGAGATGGGGAGGGGGTATGATGGAGAGTGGGGTTTCAAAGGGATAAGTGGGGGGAGGGAGGGTATCACCACACCACGGGGTATTTTTTTATAATCATGGAAGTTGTTAATAAAAAAATTTTAAAATTTTAAAAAAAGAGTGAGATGGCTCTGTATGTCTCTCTCTCTCTCTCTCTCTCTCTCTCTCTCTGTGTGTGTGTGTGTGTGTTTCCCCTAAGCCTAATTCCGTAGCCATATCTACTCCACTAGTGTGTTTAGAACTCTGATTATAACATAAGTTAGCTGATAGGGTTGTTTATGTGCTTGAGAGCTGGCATTTCTTGACCTCAATAGTAGAATCTATAATAGTCACTCTTCGTGGTTCTGCCTACTATGGATGTGGTTCTAGCATAGAGCCTTGATGGAGAGATAGACACAACAATCTATCAGAACCAGAAACACGGCTTCCTTAGCTCTTTTAGATGGCTTCCAGCAATCTGCTTGTAACTCAGTATTTTTTCTTATTTATTTATTTGAGATAGATAGATAGACAGACAGGCAGACAGACAGATAGAGATAGATATAGATATGTACACATACATACACAGAGAGGGCCACTAGCCACTGCAAATGAACTCCAGATGAATGTGTCATCTTGTATATCTGGCTTTATGTGGGTACTGGGGAATTGAACCTGGGTCCTTTGGCTTTGCTGGAAAGCACTTTAACCACTAAGCCCTAAAGAGATTTTTAGAGCAGACAATTGCCTCTGCTGCATGAAGAAATCTCATTGGAGTGCTAACACTAAAACACAACCCATGTCAGCTACCAGAACACGGGGCTTCAGGCAGCACCCTAATGACCCTCAAAGTGAGGGAAACGTCTTCAAAAGAAAAAGATTCCAGCAACAACTAGAAGGGATGGGGTTTTTTGTTTGTTTGTTTATTTGGTTGGTTGGTTGGTGGCTGGTTTTTCGTTCTAGCCCGGGCTGACCTGGAATTCACTATGTAGTGGCCTCAAACTCCCAGCGATCCTCCTACCTCTGCCTCCCAAGTGCCGGGATTAAAGGCATGCGCCACAACCACCCGGCTTGGAAAGAATATTTTAAGTTGCTTTGTCAGCCTAAAAGAAGAAACTGGGACTAGAATTGTGAGGAAAATTCAGCTTGATGTTCAGTCTAAAGGAAGGGAAGTGTACTTCAACAGGCAAGGGACAGGACAATTCAGGGACCAGGAGTCCAATTGCCTGATAGGGTGTTTCCACGCTGACTTCTCCACATGAGCAACTGAAGGACTGACAGATGACACCGTGAAGAAAAGCAAATGTGAGAGACTTAGGGAAATATTCCAACCTTGCCGATTTTGAGCCAGCCAATTTCCAACCAGTGTTAGGGACAGATTCTGCAGAACCCAACATTCCAAGAACTACCCCAGATCACACATTTTCCCCCATTCTGGACAAAACAAAAGCAATCCTTTCATCACCAGGAAAGAGGTGTTGGCCGGGGCCATGTACTCACGGCATCTAGGCAGTAGATCTAGCAGCCCCGTGGTGGACAGTCACCCAGCAGGCAGGTGGGCACAGAGCTCCCCGCCATGGTGTCCCACCATCACGCGTCCACGCTGACACCCTCCTGTCCCCTTCAGAGGCTGTGACCCAGAAGGCCCCAGAGAGAAGCAGCTGTCTGTCGTGAGAAGCCGATCTGCCAAGTGTAAAGCTGCCTACAGCTCCAAGGCTTGTGCAAGGCAGTGATTCATCCCACAGTGGGTTCTGTCAAGCACGCCTAAGAGAAATTACAGGTTTCTCTCGTCGGAAGCAAATCCATGAAAGTGAGTCATCTGTTTGTCCATCCATGCCTCTCCTTTAGCGCAAGTGATCACACAAAACTCCACGTTGTATCTTCACTAGTGGGATGAGAGCAAAGATGACAAAATGCAAGATTGTGGGCCTGAAAGATGGCTTAGCAGTTAAGGCACTTGCCTGCAAAGCCTAACAACCCAGGTTGGATTGCCCAGTACCCACTTAAGGCCAGATGCACAAAGTGGTACATGCATCTGGAGTTCATCTGCAGTGGCTGGAGGCCCTGGCACGTCCATTCTATCTTTGTGTCTGTCTCTCTTCTCTTTCTCTCTCTGCTTATAAATAAATAAATAAATAAATAAATAAATAAATAAATAAATAAATAAAATGCAAGATGGGACGGCTGTGGCAGATGGTTTTAATGGGCTACTGTTGCATTTTGCCTGTGCTTATGAGCTTGGAGAAGCCTGGCTGAGAAAGCAACCATCACTAGGAAATGTTGACCTGGTCTCTATCTTGGCATCAGAGACGTTTCTGTTTCATTCTTGGAATGTCTGGAAAGAAGCTGGTGTTGAACGTAGACAAGGCTGCAGGCGATGCCATCCCAGAGGACATGGTCTCCACCCACGGGAAACTTCATCTGCCCCGGCTCCCAACAAAGGAGCCAGTTTGTCTTGTTCTACTCACCACCAGAGCCCCGCATGCCCAGGCTCTCCTTCCTCAAAGTCCTCTTCTCAGTCACCAGGAAAAATGTTAATAAGTGACAATGGTTGTGTAACATAACGTGCTGCAATAAAGGTTCGAAGAGGAAATGTCTGTAGAAATGGGTCAGCTCTATGTAGGTTACTAGATAAGTACTGGGCCACTGAGATTTGGAGAAGCAGGTATCATCTGATTGCGAAATGAAAGGACTTTATTGAACATACACGTTTATTGGACAAATTCTATATACACAACACTTGGTTATGTCTGAAAAACATGCAAGAGAAAATTACATGCTATCAAATGTGAAGTTGCCTTGCTCCTACAAATTTACAGCCTTATCTTTAAAGAAAATATAGGCACAGAAAGAGACCAAAACCAATAGACAATATAACACAATAAATACGAATGGAACATGAACAGTACACTGTAAATAGGCTAAGAAATTAAGTGGGAGAATCAGCCCTTGTGATTGGACCAATCAGGGAAGACTCTTCAGAAAATGCAGCCAGACTGGGTAACAGCATACAGTCATTGGGGCCCCATGGTCTATACTCGAGATGTATTGGAAAGTTGAAAACTAAGACCACCTCTGGCCACTTGAGAAGGATGCGTTATGGCCAGAGCAACATTGGATCAAAAGCTCAGTAGATTTTGCTGGCTTATAACTCTAATGTTAAACAGAACAAACCAAGAGCTTATTTTATTTAGAAGTCAATTAACTAGCTCCCATGAAGAAGGTATCATCCAAACTCATGCAGAGTGATGGCTATGTCTGTGTGTGTGTGTGTGTATCACACATATTCAAAAATGAACCCTAAGCCAGGGTGGTGACCTGCGTCTTTAATCCCAGCACTGGGAGGCAGAGGAAGGAGGATCACTGCATGTTCAAGGCCACCCTGAGACTGCATAGTGAATTCCAGGTCAACCTGGGCTAGAGTAAGACCCTACCTCAAAAACACCAAAAAAAAAAAAAAAATGTTAACATTTTAAATTTCATTTTTATTTATTTACTTGGAATCAGAGAGTGAGAGAAAATGGGCACACCAGGGCCTCTTGCAACAGAACCACAGATGCATGCACCACTTTGTGCATCTGGCTTTAGGTAGGAACTCATGCATCAAACCCAAGCCAACAGGCTTTGCAAGCTAGTGCCTTTACCATTGAGCCATCTTCCCTGTTCAAACCCTGGAATTTTAATGATCATTTTCAAAAAAAAAAAAAAAAAAAGCTAGCCTAACTACTTTGCCCACATTTATTCTTGTATTACATTAATCATGTGAGAGTTTCTTGTGCCCAGTTTACAGAGAAAAACCAGAGTCTGAAGAAGTTAAATGACTTTCTCCCAGAACGCTTGCGTATTAAGTGCTCAATCCAGTCTCTCACTCAGTTCTCCTTGCTGTCAACACTTTTCCTGGTAGGTTCTAAGGGGGTGGGGGTGTATTCAGCCTTAAGGGAGGGAAGCCTATAAACAGGTGACATCAGAATTAGGTACGTGGAACTCTGGTGGTGAATAGAACAATTCAAAATGTCTGCCTTTGATACTGCATGCCCAGTTCTCCTAGAACCACTTGACAGAGGCTCGTGAGAGCTCTCCGCGTCTCCAGCGAGGTCAGGAAGGCTCGGGTTCCTGAAGGGAATCCCCCAGTAATTCCACTGCATCCTGTCAGCATCCAGGGGCCTTTTGTGGTTAGTAGTGATCCCACCATCCTATCCCCAAGTATGCGTACATCTGAGCAGAGTGCTGTCATACCAAACATGACTACTCAACTGCCACCCTTGCCCTGGGCTCGGAGTTCTCATCTGCAAATGAAACTTGGTCTGTTCTAAGGTTTGTCCGCATTTTCAATCTTCCCCCTATTTCGCTTCATGAGGAAAAAAAAAAAAAAAAAAAAACCATCCTCACCTTATATACTGACCATAGGCAGGTGATATTTCATGGTTCCCAAACCTCTACACTGAGGAAAACCAGCTGCTGTCTCACCTCCTCCTTTGTCTAAAGAGACTTCAGGGATGTATTGGGAAGTTGAAAACTAAGACCACCTCTGACCTCTTGAGAAGGATGCTATTGTCCCAACACAAGCAACACCACTTGAAAGTCACTTTTTCCACTTTTTCTTTGATCTGTGATTCTTTTATCTCCTCAATCTTCCTACTTACAGGAAGATTCCTTTTTGTAAAGAAAAAAAAAAGATGCATTCAACCAAAGTGAGCCTTACTTTCTCATTTGGGTTTTGTTTTGTTTTGTTTTGGGGGCTTTTTGTTGTTCATTTGGTTTGGGCTTTTTAAATTTTTAATATTATTTATTTATTTATCTATTTGAGAGACAGAGAAAGAGGAAGATAGAGAGAAAATGAGCATACCAGAGCTTCTAGCCACTGCAAACATACTCCAGATGCATGCACCATCTTGTGCATCTGGCTTACGTGGGTGCTAGGGAATTGAACCTGGGTCCTTAGGCTTCACAGGCAAGTGCCTTAACTACTAAGCCATCTCTCCAGCCCAGGTTTAGTTTTTTTTTTTAACATTTTATTTATTTGACAGAGAAAGGGGGGAGAGAGAGAGAATGAATGGGCACGCCAGGCCCTCCAGCCACTGCAATGAACTCCAGACGCGTGTGCCCTATTGTGTACCTGGCTTACGTGGGTCCTGGGGAATCAAACCTGGGTCCTTTGGCTTTGCAGGCAAATGCCTTAACCATTAAGCCATCCCTGCAGCCCCCAGGGTTTGGTTTTTCTGAAGCAAGATCTCACTATGTAACCCTGGCTGTCCACTACCCTCTGCTTCCAGAGTTCTGAGATCACAGGTGGGCACCATCATGCCTGGCTCCCATTCGTAACGTGGCATCCATTATTCTGGCCTCTGGACAGGCTCTGTGGCCATCTGTACACGCCGTTTTGTCTTTATCCCCTACTTTTTTCTTTCTGCCCGTGGTCTCACTCTGCCAAGGGTTTCTACCCACTGCATTGGTCTCTCTCCAATGAAACCTGTTTTGAATGATGAACGTGATCACACACAGTCAAGAAAATGAGTAGCTCTGTATCTGAAACATGATGTTTTCTCTTCTACATCTAGGTTTCAACAGCCTTTGATGACAGAAGGTTAGAAGGCCCCTCAGTAGCTCCATGTTCTGGGAGAGAAAGTGACGAGCTGGGAGCCAACCGAGGTGGGTTCGGACCTCTGGCTCGGGGTGATTAGCTGCAGCTCCCAGCTCCAAGCTTCCATCTCAACTGAAAATAGATCCAAAAGCTCTATGGTTCACACTTGGCTCACGACCAAAGAAGTTACATCTAAACCCGAGCCAGGCTGACCATCTAATCAACTTGGAAAGGGTGGAATATATTGATATTTAGTTTATTTCTAAACAAACTCCCATCAGTGACCTACTTTAAAATATGTATATATAAAAAAAAGGTCAGCCCAGCCGTTGGTGACTATTCCTAAGGGGCCCCTCCCTCAGCAGTCCATAGAACCCAATGAGGTGGCATCCCAGCTGCCTTTGCCTAGAGAAGTCAGAGCCCTGTTCCTGAGAATGTGTGACCCAGCAGCATGGTGGTAGAAATGCCCATGAGATGATGGTCCTGCTATGCCCAGCACAGAACAGCTTAGACAAAGGGGCCTTCCTCCTCTGAGCACTCCTCCGTTGCCTCCTCAGTGTGGAAGGCTTCCTTCTAAGTCCCCAGGGCCAAGAAGACAGGAGCAAGCACGTTCTTCTTTGGGCTCTGCCATTCCTGGAATGAACGACCTTGTCAAAAACAGAACATCACAGCTTTAATACAAGTTGCAAGACACAAATACTTGACACTTGCATATATGAATTTGCACTTAAAATTTTTGTTTAGTATTTACTTACTTATTTATTTGAGAAAGAGAGTGTGAGAGAGAGAGAATGGGCGCACCAGTACCTCTAGCCACTGCAAACAAACGCATGCACCACCATGTGCATCTGGCTTACATGGGTTCTGGGGAGTCAAACCTGGGTTCCTTAGGCTTTGCAGGCAAGTGCCTTAACCACTAAGCCATCTCTCCAGCCCTGAACTTTCTCTTTTGTGAGCAATAAGCTCCTCTGGTAGAGCCTGGTTGGCAGATGAACAGTAGTTTCTTCCTAATAAGCCACTGGGGAACCAAGGTACGTGCCTTGTTCTGTCGTCTACAGACATGGAGTTGCAGACCTTATCTTTTTATTTTTGTCTATAAAATAGTGTACATATCTTTTTTCAGATCCAAAAACACAGTACCTACTTACATCTTGCATTTCCTCCAGAGAAAGGTAAAATTTCCATTTATTCTAATGAAGACCTCGGACACAATATCCAGTTAGTAAATTTCATGGCCTTGACACCAGGAAATCAGACTCCCTTCACCGTGTCTTTGAGGCAGTGGTTGGTGAGGCAGGTTCTCGTGTAACTCAGGCTGGTCTTAAACTTGCAATGTAGCCGAGACTAACCTTGAACTCCTCCCAGGTGCTGGAATTACAGGTGTGCACATCACACCCAACATGGACTGTCTCCTCTCAAGCGTAACTCCTCTTGGAAAAGCGCTATCTCTCTGTACAAGGCCCTGGGCGGATGCTGGAACCCGCGGTGGCTGCTGGGAAGTTACAGACTCAAGTGCCTCTCTCTGCATCTCTGTGTCTATGTCTGTGTCACTCTACGTGTCTTGGTCGGTTCTGCATTCCTGAGTCCCTCGATCTACCTCTCAGCCTCTCTCCTTACTGCCCTGTCTCTTTAAGTCTTCCTATGAATGTGGGGGCCTTGATGTGAGTATTTCCCCGTCTCTGATCTTTTCTCTCCAGACCTAGAAGGCCATCAACACAAAGGCTTGGAAGAAGGGAGCCAGCACACGGCTGGGTATCTGGGTGGCTCTCTTCTAGCTCTGACTTACCATGTCCCTCTGTCTTTGGGTCTCTGGGTTTATTTCCTGGGTAGCTGTCTTCTCTTACCTGGCTTCTGGTTCTCTGCTCATCTCTACCTCAAGGCTTCTCCCAAAGAGTGTTGATCATAATTTCTTAATCTTTTAAGACTATAGCAAGGATATGGGCTACAGGGGGAAACTGGGGGATAGTGCTGATATTATATAAGGTGTCTTAGAGGTGACTAAAATAAGGAGGCACAGAATGGAGGGGATGGGTAAGAAGAGGGGTGTCTCTGTTCAGCCATCTTAAGCTCATCCAGAAAATTCATACACACCTTCTCAGATATGTGCGACTATTTTTTCAGGAACAAAAATAATTCAGGTGCTGGAGAGATGACTCAGCAGTTCAGGCGCTTGCCTGCAAAGCCTAAGGACCAGAGTTCGATTCCGCAGTACCCATGTAAAGACAGATGCACAAGGTAGTGCAAGCATTTGGAGTTCGTTTGCAGTGGCTGAAGGTCCTGACATGCCCATTCTCTCTCTGTACCTGTCTCTCTCTCTCTCTCTCTCTCTCTCTCTCTCTCTCAAATAACTAAATTAAATCAATATTTAAAAATAATTCAGTAACCCAAGAATTATAAATGTGAATATATTTTTCTAACTATAACATGGTAAGACTAGATCCCATAAGAGGATCGAAAAAGGTATATTTCTAATTATAATTAACGAACTTAGAAAATTTTTTGAAAGAAAATGTGATACATATTACACATGGAGACTCTCTTACTTGACACCCACCTTCTATGCTGGGCGTACAGCCTGGTTGGTTAGCTTGGCCCTTTGGTGGGACGGCAGGAGAATTCAGAAGAAAGGTCCTGCTGGTGACAAAATAGAATTGCACTTGTCATTCCCAGTTTGTTTGCAGCTATCGCAATGACGTAAGGCTCACAGGGAGTTTATGTTGCCCTTCCACTTCATTCCTCTCTCTCCTGCTTATATTAGTACTGCTCACGACGTAGGAACGGGCTGGTGTAAGAGGTCCTTCTCCAAATCAAGCTGGAACTGAGCAGGAAGCCTCCTCCTCCTCCTCCTCTTCCTCCTCCCTGCTGGCTAGCTGTCATAGTGCTGGAAAGTTCTATGCAGCCTGCTGGAGGAGGAAAATCATCAATAGTCTTAACCAGCAGTTGACCCTGCATACCACACAACCAGCCAGCCACACAACGTGTGCCTACTACTGCATGACCATTACGGAGGTAACCAAATCTGGTTGGATTTTAAGGGCACTCCACACGAGGGAATTCATGCCTGGTACTGAAAACCTAGTCAAAGGCCTATGTCTGGGAAGGGCACAGGGTCTAAGAGGAGAAGCTACTACTGTTTGGCTAAATGGATATGTTGTGCCCATCAAATTACCCTCTAAATATTTATTTTCAGCTGGGTGTGGTGGCGCACGCCTTTAATCCCAGCACTTGGGAGGCAGAGGTAGGAGGATCACTGAGAGTTCGAGGCCACCCTGAGATTACATAGTGAATTCCAGGTCAGCCTGAGCTAGAGTGAGACCTTACCTTGAAAAACCAACAAATAAATAAATAAGTAAATTTTATTTATTTATTTATTTCCATGCCTACAGATTGGTGCTGCTGTCACTTTTGGTCAGAAAAGCTTCTTTTGGCATATGGCAAAAATGTGAGTCTCCCATTACTAGGGAGACTCAAAACTCATGAAAGTGCTCAGAAGGAGTGACTGTTGAGTGATCAGCGCTAAATAGACATCTCTACCGCGGTCTTCAAGGCTCAGGAAACGTTGCAGAAGAGGTAGTGGAAAGAACGTCAGAGCCAGGCTGGAAAGATTGCTGAGTGGTTAAGGCGCCTCCCTGTGAAGCCTACGGACCTAGGTTCAGTTCCCCGGTACCCACACAAGGCAGATAGATGCACAAGGTGGTGCACGCACCTGGAGCTCAGTAGCTGGAGGCCCTGGCGCACCCATTCTCTATCTTTCTCTTTTTCTCTCTCAAATAAGTAAGTAAAATATTTTTTAAAATGTGAGAGCCAAAGGATGAGAAGAAGGGCTTTAGCCATTGCATTCATGGTCCATAATGGCTGTCATTACCCAAAAACCAGAATCAGCATTCAGGTCATGGATTGGGGAGGAGGGTAAAAAAAAGAACAAATAGAAGAAGGACTTGTTGGAAAGAAGGGGTTCATTGGAAAGGGAAAGGAGATTATGATCAAAACACATTATGCACATGGATGAAAATGTTAAATAAAACTTTCCTAAGGAGAGAGAGGTCCAGCTGGGTGGTGGTGCGTGCCGTTAGTCCCAGCATTCAAGTACTTGACAGAGAGGGACAGTCCTCACTTGCCACACTAGTAAAACAAATGCTTTCTCTCTGTTCCTGACGGATGACTTAGTCTGTGTTCATGTGTAAGTGTGCTGCCTCTTTTAGGCAACTGTACCTAAAACCCACCTACAAGATAACCTTCACACACATGCGTATCACGGAAGGGTGGGTGGTACCCAGCTCTCAGGCTGAGGTAAGAGGCTCCCTGTGAGTCTGAGGCCGGCATGGGGTGACAGTGAGTTCCAGTCAGCCTGGGCAAGAGTGAGACCCTGCCTCAGGAAACAGAAAACAAGAAAAAAGAAAGAGATGAGGCTGGAGAGATGGCGCAACAGCTAAGGTACTTGCATGCAAAGCCTAACGACCGAAGTTCAGTTCCCCAGTACCCATGTAAAGCCATATGCAAAGTGATACATGCATGTGGAGTTCGTTTGCAGAAGCTAGAGACCCTGGAGTGTACATTATTTCTGTCTTTCTCTCTTCTCTCTCTTTCTCTCTGCTTGCAAATAAATAAATAGATGTTTAAAAAAAAAAAAGCTGGGCGTGGTAGCGCATGTCTTGAATTCCAGCACTCAGGAGGCAGAGGTAGAAGGATTGCCATGAGTTCAAGGACACCCTGAGACTAATTAGTGAGTTCAAGGATAGTCTGAGCTAGAGTGAGGCCCTACCTCAAAAAACAATAAATAAATAAACTAAGTAATTAAGTAAATAAAATAAAATAAAAAAGAAAGAGATCCTTTTTCACCATGGCCTTGTCCCTCTGTGGTTGAGAGAGAGACACACACACAGACAGACATTCAGACAGACCAAAATGGGTCTCAGACCTTAAACAACTCCTTACCAGCTGGTCTGTGAACTCGTCACTGTCAAAGTCTCTTCCCATCCACCCTTCCACGATATGCATGTGTACAAAGGTTATCTTTTAGGTCTGGTTTATGTACAATTGCCTCAAAGAAGCAGTACATTTATTGACACATGAACACAGGCTAACTCGTCCATCAGGTGTAGAATGAAAATGTTTGTTGTGCTAGTGTGGCCCCCCCTCTCCAGTCCCATACCATGGGAAGTGAGTTAAATCTGGACTACAGGGCTAGAGAGATGGCTCAGTAGTTAAGGCACTTTACTGCAAAGCCTAACAACCTGGGTTCAATTCCCCAATACCCATGTAAAGACAGATGCACAAGGTGGTACATACATTTGCAGTTCACTTCGCAGTGGCAGGAGATCCTGGTGTACCCATGTGCTCGCTCTCTCTCTCTCTCTCTCGTTCTCTGTGTGTGTGTGTGTGTGTGTGTCTGTCTGTCTGTCTGTCTCTTTCAAATAAATAAACCAGGCATAGTGTGCACGCCTTTAATCCCAGCACTCTGGAGCCAGAGGTAGGAGGATTGCTATGAGATCAAGGCCAACCTGAGGCTACATAGTGAATTCCAGATCAACCTGGGCTAGAGTGAGACCTTACCTCAAAACAAAATAAAAAATAGATAAATACTTTTAAAAAAATCTAGACTTTAAAAGATTGCTTCCCAGAGATCAGAAGCCTTCAAAACAAGAGAAGACAAATAACATGCCTGCTTCCATCTTTTGGTGTGGGTGTGGGGGGGGGGGTAAGAAAGCCAATTATAGGCAATGACCTAAAGCCATGGAGTAGGATGATGGAAGGCTTGCAAGGAGGATACAGTGGACATAGCCCTTAGACCAGGCTTCTTAATCTGGCCACTCAATAGAATCATGGCAGAGCTTAACGTACATGCTTAGATCCTATCCTGCAGAGTTCCTGATTTCATTTTTCTTGAGTGAGGTCTGAGCCATAGTATTTCTTTTCAACTCCCTAGATGTTTCTGAGGCACAGCCCCATTGAAAACCCCTGCTGTAGGCAATTAACAACTGGATACCTGTGGGCTGGGCATCATAATCATGTCAGAACCAAACAAGAGAAGCAGGGCCAAATGACTGCTTTCCGTTGGCACTGAAGAACAAACTTTCCTATGGTGGCCTGCATGGATCAAAACTGAGTACACATAAGAAAAGCAGCAGTGCTCTCTTGGAAGGGATTGGGAGATACAGGCTGTCTCCTGAAGGAGCCAACAAGCCCTGCCAATGCTAAGGTGCTTTAGGGAAGTAGGGAAATGGCTCTCAACCTTGACTAAACATTAGAATTTCCTGAGGAACTTTGAAAACTTCACAAACTTAGAGGCTGGGGAGCCTACCATATGAACATGAGGACCTGAGTTTGATTCTCCTGCATATATGCAAATGTCAGGTGGGTATGGTGACCCGCCTGTAGTGTGCATTTACATAAAGGCCAGGTGGGCATGGTGGCCCAGGAGACAAAGATGGCATCCCTGGAGCAAGATGGCTAACTAACCTATCGTGAGGCAACAAGCTCTGGGTTCAAGTGAGAGACCCTTTCTCAGTAAATAAGGAGGAGAGTGATTAAGGAAGACACCTCTGGTCTCCATACACTCATACACACACACACACACACACACACACACACCTGCACACGTGTGCCCACATACATATGAATGACATACACAAATGCATATACACATATGCATGCAAAAAAAAAGAAAAAGGAAAAACTTCCTAAACCCAGACCAACACTCATGGTTAACTTCATAGTTCCAAGCTGCCCTGTTGGTTACAATTGAGTTGAGAACCACTCCTTTAGATAATTATGCATTCATGGGCTGGAGAGATGGCTTAGCGGTTAAGGCACTTGCCTGCAAAGCCAAAGGACCCAGGTTCAATTCCCCAGTGCCCAGGTAAGCCATATGCACAAGGTAGCACATGCATCTGGAGTTCCTCTGCAGTGTCTGGAGGCCCTGGCACACCCATTCTCTTTCTCACTATCTACCTCTTTCTCTCAAATAAATAAATAAAAATAAAATAGATAATTATTTGATCATGCCCATTCTCAGTATTCTTTTTTCCTTTTAAAGGAATAGAGAGAAGTCAGCAATCATCCAGATATGGAATACCAAGGACTAGGAACAATATCAAAGCTTAGGTAAGAAAAAGACCAGAAGGAATAGGAAAAGAAAGGGAAGAAAAAAGAATGAAGAGAGAAAGCCGGGCATGGTGGCTGGCTTTAATCCCAGCACTGGGGAGGCAGAGGTAGGAGGACCACCGTGAGTTTGAGGCCATCCTGAAACTACATAGTGACTTCCAGGTCAGCCTGGGCTACAGCGAGAGCCTACCTTGGAAAATTTTTAAATAAGATCAGAGGTAGGAAAGAGAGCAGAGAGAAAGGTATGAGGAGGGGTTGAAGATGTGGCTCAGGGGCTGAGGTACTCACTTACTTGACAAGCCTGAGGACCCGCGGTTCAATTACCCAGTACCCACCCAAAATCGGATGCACAAAGTGCTGCATGGATCTGGAGTTTATTTGTAGTGGCAAGAGGCGTTCACAGTCTCTCTCTCTCTCTCTCTCTCTCTCTCTCTCTCTCAACAAATAAAATATTTTTTTTAAAAAGTGGACATAATGATGCATACCTTTAATCCCAGGACTTGGAAAGCAGAGGCAGGATGATGGCTGTGAGTTCTAGGCCAGCCTGGGACTACAGAGTGAATTCCAGGTCAGCCTGGGCTAGAGTGAGACCCTACCTTTAAAGAAATAAAAATGGGGTGCTGGAGAGATGGCTTAGCCGTTAAGGCATTTGTTTGTGAAGCCTAAAGACCCAGGTTCAATTCCCCAGGACCCACATAAGCCAGACGCACAAGGTGACGCATGGGTCTAGAGTTCGTTTACAACAGCTGAAGGCTGTGGCATGTCCCTTCTCTCTCTCTGTCTGTCTCTCTCTCTCTCTCTTTGCCTCTTTCTCCCCCCCCAAATAAAAATAAATTTGGAAAAAAATAGAATAAATGAAAAATAGAAGAGAGGGCTTAGCAGTGCTACTGCTCAGGGCTAAGTTGGTCTGGCCTGGAGTGACTGTCACTGGGCGGTGTGTATTTCCTGCAGCAGCAGCGTGCGGCAGATGCTGTCCATCTTCGCAGATGTTGGCCGGGGCAACCCCGGACAGCCTCTTCTCTTGCCGTTGGGTCCATTCTCAAGTCAACCTAAACCCCCCCTTGCTGACATTTAAACCTGCAAGCGCTTCTCTCACTCAGTACAGCTTTGCCTTACAGTGCATGGTTCCCAAACTATAGAAATGAGGAGAGATGGCTCAGCAGTGAAGATGCTTGTCAGCAAAGCCTAAGGTCCCAGGTTCGATTTCCCAGTACCCACATTAAGCCAGATGCAAAAGGAGGCACATGCGTCTGGAGTTCGTTTGCAGTGGCTGGAGGCCCTGGCATGCCCATTCTCTCTCTCCCTCTCTCTCTCTGTCTGCCACTTCCGTTCTCTCCCCACCCCCAAATAAATAAATGAAATATAAAAAAAATACAGAAATGAGGAAAGGTAAAGGTCATGTGTCAGTCTACCCTCCTACATGACTAAAGCTCCTTGGCCACAGAACTGAGCTAGCCCTGAGCCTATGCAATTCCAGTAACCACAGAACATGGCCCTGCTTGATAATCAAGCTACTAAGAAGTTCTCTGCAGGGTCAGAATGTGTTTCCCTAAAATTTTCATACTTTGCATGTGTCCCGACTGACGGGAGTCACTGGCTGTCTGTCATCAGAACCTGAGGCTCATCTCCTTTCATTTCTCTGTGTCATCACCTCCTTTGTGGTTTGAGGTCCACACCTCCTGCATCTGCCACCTTGTCATTCACCTCTATGTGCATTTAAGCCAAGTTCCGTCCCTTTGTATGCAGTCCCCGTCCTTCAAAAGAATCTCAACAAGCCAGGACTACACCTCTGTAACCCCAGTGCTGTGGGGAGCAGAGACCAGAAAACTGCTGGGACTCACTCAGACAGAATGCTCCAGAACCAGTAAGGGACTGGCTCAAGGAAACAAGGATGAATGACGGGGTAGGACATGATGTTCTCCTCTGGTCTCCACGCAAGCACATGCGGGGCACATGTGTCTACACACACATGTGCATACACCACACATGCACTCACGAAAGAAAGAAGGAGGGAGGAAGGAAGGAAGGGAGGGAAGGAGGGAGAAAGGGAAGGAAGAAGGGAGGGAGGGAGGAGGGAGGGAGGAGGGAGGGAGGGAGGAGGGAGGAGGGAGGGAAGGAGGGAGGAGGAGGGAGGGAGGGAGGGAGGAGGAAGGGAGGGAAGGAGGGAGAGAGGGAGGGAGGGAGAAAGGATGGATGTGAACAGCTGAAAGAGGCACTGGAGAAAATTCAACATCACAAAGGATTAGGATGTCTATTTCACCCTCTTGTTAGATACAAAACTAAGATATTTTACCTCTGATATCCTTGAGACCCACTTCACAGAGTTGACTCGCTCCTTTAAGGCTTCTCTTATCTGGAGAGACAACAAAAGGAGTTGGTTAAAAGATTATAAGACGTGAATACATGTGCTTCTCCTAACAAACACTGTGGAAGGACAAGTTGCCAGCTGTGGCTTTCTGGTGGGATATGGAGCGATCAGTAACTGGTGGAGCAGGCTGGAAAAAGGCAGAGAGGTGGAGAGGAGCCAGACAGGTATAGCTAGACCCAGCAGCTAAGAGCCGTAGTTTGCTGCAAGCTTGAGGGTTATAAGTAAATAAGTAAAATAAAATAATTAAAATAAGTAAATATACTTTATATATAGCTTTGGCATTACTTTTGGAACTACTAAAACGGTCAATCATGTCCCACGGTTTGCCAATTATCCAAACCTCTTGCCAAGGAATTAAAAGCACCACACAGAAATCTAGGTGCAGTGGCTCACGCCTTTGATCTTAGCACTCGGGAAACTGAGGTAGGAGGGTTGCTGTGGTGAAAAACACCAAAATCCAAAGTAAATTTGCCACTGGATATACGTCACTGTGGCACCATCGTGAGCTCAAAACTTCATGAGGCGAAGCTTTGTAAGATGGGGGCCATCTATACATAGAAAATGGCTCTCTTTTACTGCTGAATAATTTTTACTGGGTTGGCATAGTGTAGCCTCCTCATAGGAAAATGTGAAGACCACTGTGAAATTCCTCCCATCAATGTTTGGTTGCTAACTTCACAATAGCATAGCATTAAGAGTTAAACTCGGGGACTGGAGAGATGGCTTAGCGGTTAAGCGCTTGCCTGCGAAGCCTAAGGACCCCAGTTCCAGTTTCAATTCCCAGGACCCATGTTAGTCAGATGCACAAGGGGGCGCATGCATATGGAGTTCGTTTGCAGTGGCTGGAGGCCCTGGCGCGCCCACTCTCTCTGTCTCTCTCTCTGCCTCTTTCTCCCTCTGTCTGTCATAAATAAATAAACAAACAAAATTTAAAAAAAAAAAAAAGAGCTAAACTCTACAGCGATGGTGGGGTGTTGGTTTCCTTTTGATATTGTTACTTTTCATCGTTTTTAAATGGATGTGCTTTTTTAACTGAGAAAGTAGTTTCACCAACATCAGAAAGGGCTGTGCGCTTTGCTTATGCCAGGAATCATTGCAGTGCAGGGGACCTAGGGCACTATCAGAACCCTAAAGAAACACTCGGTATTTTGTCCATTCCCTTCACCAGCAATCGAGGAGCCTGATACCCTTCCAGGCGGACGGAAGGAGCTCACTCCTCTCACCAACCCTGAGGCCAGGACGCAGCTGTGTGCCTGGGCTCAGCCCATCAGAACCAGGAATGCAAAACAGCACACACTTCAGTGGGCCCTGGCATGCAAGTCCACATGTGTGCCCCCCCCCAACCCCAGAAGCACCAACGATTCTATCTGAAGCACTTTCTGCTTAACACTGGTCTGTTGAGCTGAGCCATTTTGGCCCAACAGAGAAAACGGTGTCCCTCACGCAGCAGTTACTGTCCCGCGTTGCAGGTTACATGTTACTGGAGTAAGGTCTCCAAGCCAGGGAGACGTCTCCCCAAACATGGTACTGTGAGATCTCAGGAGTTCTTTTTCTGCCACACTGGGTGTCTGTAGAGATCTCCAGCAAGCTACTTAATCACTCCAAGTCGGAGTCTTAGTTTCTTATCTGTTAGACAGAAAATAGTAATACCCAAGATTCTCTAATATTTTATTATTTATTTATTTATTTATTTATTTATTTATTTATTTGAGAGAGAGAGAGAGAGAGAGAGAATGGGCACACCAGGGCTTCCAGCCACTGCAAATGAACTCCAGACACATGCGCCCCCTTGTGAATCTGCCTAACATGGGTCCTGGGGAATCGAACCAGGGTCCTTTGGCTTGGCAGGCATACTCCTTAACCACTAGGCAATCCTTCCAGCCCCCAAGGTTCTCTTAAGATTGCGAGCTGATGTACATAAAAAGCTTAACCCCATGAGAACTTGAAAGCTGGCAGATGTCACCAGCGTTGAGAAGAGCAGGAACGCGACGTCCCAGTGTCTTCACACACAACTGAGGCGAAACGTTCCCCAAGCAGTCTCCGGGACTGAATGTTTCAGGCCAAGGGCGGACAAAGCGGATACAACAAGGACACGTGACGTACCGTACCTTTGGGTCCAGGATCGTTCCGAACACCAGGATGAAGAAACCCTGTGGGAAAGAAGACAGGAAGAGAGACCTTCACGAAACAATGGTGATTGCAGTAACAAATACCAGTACCCACCAGTTCTGTTACTACTCTAGCAAGAATAAAACGATTTCATTCAGTCTTGTCATTTCCTATTTTAAGGCCACGACACCTAGATTTATTCATTCAATATGGTCTTCCAGCCAGGCGTGGTGGCTCACGCCTTTAATCCCAGCACTCGGGAAGCAGAGGTAGGAGGATTGCCATGAGTTCGAGGCCACCCTGAGACTACATAGTGAATTCCAGGTCAGCCTGGGCTACAGTGAGACTGTACCTCAAAAAAACAACATATATATACATACATATATATATGTATGGTCTTCCATAATGTGGCCACTGTTCGAGACATTCAGGACACCTCAGTAAAGCAAACAAAATTAAGTCCCTTCTTGGAAACCTCAGATTGAGTGCCGGAGAGATGGCTAAGTGGTGAAGGTGCTTGTCAGAAAAGACAAAGGACCCAGGTTTGATTCCCTAGTACCCACATAAAGCCAGGTGCACAAGGTGGCACATGTGTCTTGAGTACATTTGCAGTGGCCAGAAGCCCTACTGTGCCCATTTTTTTTCTCTCTCTCTCAATCTCTCTCTCTCTCTCTCTCTCAAATAAATAAATAAAATGCTAAAAATAAAAAGTTTTTTTAATAAACAGAAAGAAAGAAACCTTAATGAGAGCAAAATGGAAATGTTTAGCACTTAGCAGGAGCTATTCCTTTCAGAATAAAGTGACACAGAGAGACCACAGTGAGGAACAGACTTGCTGTCCCTGAATAGCAATGAGATAAGCAGGGTACTGTGCTGCCCAAAATCTCAGCTCACCCCTTCAAAGAAAACAAAACACCCACAAAGCAGACAGTTCTCCACTGCTATAATCCATTTAGAGATTTGTTGTTGTTGTTGTTTTTCTGGTTTTTTTTGTTGTTGTTGTTTTTTGGGGGTAGGGTCGCACTCTATCCCAGGCTGACCTGGAATTCACTCTGTAGTCTCAGGGTGGCCTCAAACTCACAGTGATCCTCCTACCTCTGCCTCCTGAGAGCTGGGATTAAAGGCGTGCGCTACCACGCTCAGCCCATTTAGAGACATTTGTTGTTTGTTTGTCTTTTACTTTTTCCTCACACTTAGTGACACAAAACCTCCCTGGAAGAAGGAAAGGGCAAATAACAATCTTGTAGTCTAGTGAAGAAATGGCAGATCAGAAATCTAACCTCCGGGGAAAATGGACCAGTGGTTCAAGGTGCTTGCTTGCAAAGCCTGCTGACCAGAGTTTATTTCCCATACTACCCACAAAAGCCAAATGCAAAAAGTGACGCAAGTACCTGGTATTGTTTTCCAGTGGCAAGATGTCCTAGCACACCCATACACACTCACACACCCATACACGCACACTGAGCAATTCTCCAGCCCATAAATGCCCCTCTTACAAAGGGGCTTGGAACAAAAATAGCCCAGCCCAGTTTTAGTACTGTCTTTTTTTTTTATATAATCAGAAGCTAAATGAAATTGGTCCAGAAATTAAGTTTAAGATCTTGGAACCACAATTCCAGCATATTTCCTCTACAAAATCTGTGTGTGTTTTGCACTTCTTATGTGGAACTGGGGATTGAACTCAGGGCATTGGGCATCCCAGGTAAGCACTTCGCTACTGACCTGTAACTTCAGCTGGAATAACTTTAGTTTTTAGCCTGATTCTATGTAGCCGCACATCTGTAACTGGGATGTACTCCATTAAGATCGCTTTTTAGGGGCTACAGAAGTGTCTCCAGAGTTCAATGTGCTTTCTGAGCAAGCAGGAAGGTATGAGGGAGCCTGAAACGGACTGAGTTTGAATCTCCAGATCCCACGTAAAGGACTGGCTGTGGCCATGCGCACCAATAACCATAGTCCTGCAGAGGAGGGCGGAGACCAGGGGAGCCCCCGCCGCACAGCCCGGGGCTGGTGAGAAACAGGCAGCTGCGCTGTCCATAGGAGACTCGGGTCCAACAAGAACAGAAGAGCGATGGAGCAGGACACTACACCCCGACCACCCCTCAGGCGAGCACCTAGAGCACAGAGAATGCATACACACACATACGCACACCACATTACATACATGCACCCTTGAATGCACCACAACATATTACACACACGTGCACACCTGCATACACCACATACATACATGTACACCTTCATACACCCCCATACACACCACATTACACACACATGCACACCTGCATGCGCCACACACACCATATTAGACACACATGCACACCTGCATATACCAGACACACACCTTACACACACATGTACACCTACATACACCCACTCACACTACACACATGCACACCTGAATACAGTATACACACACACATTACACACATGCTTAACTTCATACACCACACACACACACGTGCACACCAGCATACCCCACATACCCCATGTCACACACACACACATACCCCCAATACCCTTCACAAACATAGCAAATGACAGACGAATAATAAAGTGATTCGTTTTGAGGAGATACAATCTGGACTTTCAACTGAATTTATTTCACTGTAAGTCTATACAACTTAATTTTACTGACAGCTGTGTTTAAAACCAGCTTTCTAAATTGCTTTTTTAATATTTTTTTGTTTAAAATTTAATTGCAAGCAGCAAGAGAGAGAGGAAGAGAAAGAGAATGGATGCACCAGGGCCTCTAGCCCCTGCAGACAAACTCCAGATGCATGGGACACTTTGTGCATCTACCTCTACGTGGGCACTAAGGGATCAACCGCAGGTCCTTAGGCTCTGCAGGCAAGTGCCTTAAACCTCTGAACCAGCTCTCCAGCCCTAAATTCTTAAAATATAAGTCAGTCAGCTCCCATAAGCTGGTCTAAGCCAGAACAGCGCTGCCTAGAAGCAGAATAGTGTCTGGCACTCACGCACACCCTACTGGTAGCTGCCCACTGCCGGGGGGCGGGGGGCCATTGTCATCTCAAGGACCCCAACCTGCTCCTTGCCAAGAGTCAAGGTAGAAAACAAGTTCAATTTCAAGTTGGTCCTGTCATGGCAGGTGAAAGTGCTCATGGCATCACAACCCAAGTGTTCACAGTGTGATTCAAAACAAGCCTCATGAGGGAGGTAACCCTCGGGGAGTCAAGGTGAGGAACCGCTCTGGTGGGACAGGCTCTCCTGGAGGGTGTGTGAGGAGTGTTTGGACTATGCTGACCTGAATTTAGGGAAACTGGGCTTTACCTCAGCCCTGTCAACAACTGGCTTGAAAAACAGGTGTAAGGAATAATCATAGGTCTAAATGTAGGGCACAAGTAAGACTTTCTTTAGAAATGCAAAACAGTAGAGATGAAAATTGTAAGGCACACCTTATCATTATTGGTTTTGTTCTCCAAGGTATCCACATGTTTACTGTAACGTGAAATCTCTTGCATTTACGTCTTAAAAAGGTAAATGAGTAGGTAGATACTGGACTTGACGTCTCCACTATCAACTGGATAAAATATTTACTTGAGAATGGATTTAATGGCTACCACATATGGTCATGGGGAAAACAATCAAAAGAAATGTTTAAGGCCTTTTTGGAACCTAGAAGCTTTCTTTCTAACTGATTTTATCTATATATTTAATATGAACATATAAGGGCTAGAGAGATGTCTCCTGTAGTTAAGCCCTTGACTGAAAAGCCAAAGGACCCAGGTTCAATTCCCCAGGACCAACATAAGCCAGATGCACAAGGTGGCGCATGCGTCTGGAGTTTGTTTGCAATAGCTGAAGGCCTGTCACATCCATCCTCTCTCTCTCTCTCCTCCTCCTCTATCTCTTGCTCTCTCTTTCTCTATCTGCTTCTTTCTCTTTCTCTTAAATAAATAAAATAAATAAATAAATAAAAATTTTTAAAAATATAAAACTTCAGCTCATTGGTATACTATAACAGAAGAAAATTCTGAAAATTAAAAAGAAGGCAAATATCAAATAACAAAAACTAGCCGATATTCAAGAGAGCCACAGTAGGGCTGAGCAAATAGCATAACAGTTAAGGTGCTTGCTTGTGAAGCCTAAGGACTCAGGTTTGATTCCCCAGTACCCATGTAAGCTGGATGCAGAAGGTGGCTTATGAATCTGGAGTTGGTTTGTAGTGACTAGAGGCCTTGGTGTGCCTGTCCTCTCTACCTACCTCTCTCTCTCTCATAAGTAAAAAT
This sequence comes from Dipus sagitta, assembly GCA_036346955.1. Classification (NCBI taxonomy): domain Eukaryota; kingdom Metazoa; phylum Chordata; class Mammalia; order Rodentia; family Dipodidae; genus Dipus; species Dipus sagitta. The sequence continues at coordinate 122,470,613 of CM070779.1, read as the reverse complement.
AAATAAAAATAATAAAGAGACCCATAGTAACATTCTAGGGTATATTTTATTTGGGGTTTGCTTTTTCTTTGTTTGGGTTTTTTTGTGTCTGTTTTGGGGTATTTTTTTGTTTTGTTTGTTTCAGGTAGGGTCTCATTCCAGGCTGATCTGGAAGTCATTCTGAAGTCCCAGGCTGGCCTTGAACCCACAGAAATCCTACCTCTGCCTCGCTGAATGCCTAGGGTACATTTTTAAGTGAGAAAACAAGTTACATAATAATACATTGATGATTTCAATCCCTATATTATGTAAAACTACATTTTTATTAGCATGGAAAACTTGGCAAAGATACACATGAAACTGAACATTGCTTAATTTAGATAAATGTGATAAGAGTGAAAAGAAACGGCCTTTAATGCCTCTTTGTAAGGCTTCCCTTATTAAAATAAGATGGTACCCACTGGTAACTAAAATTCTAAGTGGTAGGAAATATGATAAGTGTAAAATTTTAATACTTCTACTCATGAACCTAAATTTTCAAAGAGATATCATTTTTTAACTTCTAAATAGCAAGGACTCAGCCTGGTAGGAGGAATTTATGATTTTCAGATCATTTTTGCCCTTGACACTCTCCCATCCATCATTTTACTTCATTTTCCAGACAGTTCTATACAATAGCTCCCCTGTGTTCACTTTACGTATGAGAAAAACAGCCTTGGAAAAGTTGAATAATTATTTGAAGAGAATACTGCATATTGTTAGTCAATTCCAATCCAGACTTGTTAGTTAGTTAGTTAGTTAGTTAGTTAGTTAGTTAGTTAGTTAGCTAGTTAGTTATCTGAGAGAGTGGGTGCATCAGGGCCTCTTACCACTGTGAATGAACTCCAGATGCAACTGCCACATTGTGCATCTGGCTTTACATGAGTACTGGGGAATCCAACCAAGGCCAGCAGGATTTGCAAGCAAGTGCCTTTAACCACTGAACTATCTCCCCAGCCTGGAAAGTTGGGTTTTTCTGGAACAAAACTCGATTTTTTCTTACTTAATTTATATTCCATTGTCTTTTGATCTCATGGGCACCTGATCACAAGCCCCCTCCCCATATTCCCATATTCTTCTTTCTCTCACTGAATTTCTCAGAGCCAACTTACCTGGAATGCGTTAAGCAAGGAGAAGATAATGTGGAAAGCCATGGAGTGACCATTGATGACCGTGGCTATGCCAAATCCCCAGGTCAGCCCAAGCAGCGGTGTGAGGATGGCGATGTTCTTACAGATCCTCACAATGGCTCTCACTTCCTGGAACATGGAACTACCTACGGCAACTCTCTGCGTCCTGATGACAACCAGTGTGACTGTGATCAGGTTCACTACCACGATGGCCAGAGCTGGGACCACAAAGGCCAAGAGGGCCTTAGTCAAGTCCCAGTTAAGCCAGCAAGCCTCAGGCCGTAGGTAGCCTTTTCCGGGCTCAGTGACAGCGACTGTGATGACAGCAATGACCAGAGGGCACCCGTAGCCCACTGAAAAGAGAGAGGCCACCAGGAACGACTTGGGCAATGTGTGGAAAACAATGAGAATTCCATAGAGGATGAGGAGTGCCTTGGCGAGCATCCAGAAAAACACAGAAAGGTAAAAGAAATGGACAAAAAATGTGGCCGCCACACATCCGTCGTGGTGTATCAGTGAACCACTGAGAAAGGAAGCCACAATGAACCACACATCGGCCATCAGCAAGGTGGCTGCAATGTTAGCGATGCACAGGTGACGCAAATAGGAGATCTCTGTCTTCGTCACCTGACTCCAGACCACGGCCTCGATGGTCAAACAAATGACCAGACTGCAGATGGAAATGCCCAGGCCTATGTACGTGATATAAACCAGAGTCGGGCTTGCTAGGGTGTTGGGGGACATAAGAATGGAGAAGGAGGTGAACAGTTTGCTCGGCCGACATTTGCAGGCAGCTTGCTGCGAGTCTTCTTCGATCATTTGACAGGGTCCCCGGTCCCATCTGCTCTCCAGTGTGTGCCAGCCAACACACTGTGACTTCGCCTCTTCTGACTTGCTGATCTTTTCAAAAACCAGGGAGATTCTTTTAAGCTCCTTGGGCAAAATGACAGACAGGACAAGCCCATTCACAGTGATGCTTTCCAAAAGACTGGCTTCCAGGATAGCCCCAAGAGTTGGCAAGGCAATGCTGACAGCCTGAGATGGAGAAGGCACCCTCCGAAGTTCCTCCACGCCAAGCAGCACCCTTCCGGTGATGAAGTCACTGGTGTCACTGATTCGCATTGTGAAGGTGAAATTCCTTTCAGGGTGATCTCCAGACACCATGGCGCCCATGGTGTGAATGAAGACATGTGATATGTTGATGGGATGTTGGTTCACTAACAGCTTTCCTGCAAATGAGTTGATGGAACGAAGCAGGACACAGCTGCTGTTTCTGTCTGGGATGAAGGTCCAATTCGATATGCTTTTGCTGTTAAGAATGTGGTTGGCCATAGCGCTGTAACTCTACCAATGAAGAACTGGCGTTAGAACTGAGCCACTGTCCAAAACTACGCATACACTTAAGACTCGCTTTATTATTTTTTTTATATTTTGCTTACTTATTTAATTTGAAAGAGAGAAAGAAGCAGACACAGAGAGAGGGAGAGAATGGGCATGCCAGAGCCTCCTCCCACTGCAAACGAATTCTAGGTACATGTGTAACTTTGTGCATCTGGCTTTATGTGGATATTGGGGAATAGAACCCCAGGCTGTAAAGGCTCTGCAAGCAAGCACCTTTAGCCATCTCTGAGCCATCTCTGCAGCCCCAAGACTCACTTTTACAAAGGTGGCCCCTGAGAACTTCTTAGAGATGCAGAGTCTCGGGTCCTACCTCACACCTAAAGAAAGAGAATTGGCCTCTTGTTTGAGTCCCCAGATGACATGCACAACAAACGTGAGGTAGCCAGGCATGGTGGCGCACGCCTTTAATCCCAGGACTAGGGAGGGTGAGATAGGAGGATCAAGTGAGTTCAAGGCCAGCCTGAGACTAACTCCAGGTCAGCCTGGGTTAGAATGAGACCTTACCTCAGAAAGCATAAGAAAAAAAAGAGAGAGACAGAACAAGAAAGGAGAGAGAGAAAGAGAGAGAAAGACAAAGAGGAAGGAAGGGAAGAAGGGAGGGAGGGAGGAAGGAAGGGAAGAGGGGAGGGAGCTGAGGTAGAGGATAAAGCTATAAAGGAGTTGCTCTGCTCTTCCTTCCTCACATTCGTGCGAGAGACAGGCAGGTGGGCAGCCATTTCTATCCATCCTGCTGCACATTTCAGACAAACTTACCATGTGCTTACACTATCAGAGCACTCATCATGTCCATTACTGTCTAATGGATCCCAACTATGCTGCCGGGCCCTGGATAAGAATTCTCGATTGGAGCTGGGCGTGGTGGTGCACACCTTTAATCCCAGCACTCAGGAGGCAGAGGTAGGAGGATCACCATGAGTTCAAGGCCACCCTGAGATGACATAGTGAATTCCAGGTCAGCCTGGGCTAGAGTGAGACCCTGCCTCAAAAAACCAAAAAAAAAAAAAAAAAACAAAGAAGACTCTAGATTGGAAATTAGCTCCCCACAGGCTGAATCTATTTTTGCTACCTTCTGCTTCAGACATCAAAACGAAGAGAAATGAATCCAGTTCCATGTGACATTTCTATAGCGCATAGATCTTTGTCTTTGCATTCAATTACTCCCCTAGTTAGCAACTCTTGCTAACTCACAAATGTGTAAATAAGAGGTCCTTCTCTGATGTCCACCTTTAATCACAGCACTTGGGGGAGGGCCAGAGGTAGGAGGATTACTGTCTGTCTGAGGCCAGCCTGAGACTACATGGCAAATTCCATGTCAGCCTGGGCTACAGTGAGATCCTGCCTCAAAAATAAATAAATAAATAAATAAATAAATAAATAAATAAATAAAAGTATTTCTCTGAGATGGACCTAAAATATTTCTTAAAAGTTGGGCTGGAGAGATGGCTTAGTGGTTAAGCGCTTGCCTGTGAAGCCTAAGGACTCAAATTCAAGGCTTGATTCCCCAGGGCCCACGTTAGCCAGATGCACAAGGTGGCACACACGTCTGGAGTTTGTATGCAGTGGCTGGAGGCCCTGGTGCACCCATTCTCTGTCTCTCTGCCTCTTTCTCTCTCTGTCTGTCGCTCTCATATAAATAAATAAATATAAACAAAAAAACGTTGTCAGTAGAAAAATATGCTTTGGGGACTGAAGAGATTGCTCAGCAGGTAAAGCAAGCAGTTAAAGCACTTGTCGGCAAAGGCTAAGGACCAGGGTTGAGTTCCCCAGAACCCCCAGAAAACCAGAAGCACAACATGATGCACATGTCTGGAGTTCATTTTCAGTGGCTGGAGGTTCTGGCATGAACCCCCCCCCCCCCGCTCTCTCACTGTCTGTCTACTTGCAAATAAATAAATAAATAAATAATTTTTTAAAAATTAGGGGCTGGGGAAATGGCTTAGCGGTTAAGGCACTTGCCTGAGAAGCCTAAGGATCTCAGTTCTATTCCCCAGGACCTGCATAAGCCAGATGTGCAAGGGGGCACATGCATTTGGAGTTCGTTTGCAGTGGCTACGGGCCCTGGCGTGCCCATTCTCTCTTTCTCTATCTCCCTCTTCCTCTCTCTCTCTCTCTCTCTCTCTCTCTCTCAAATAAATAAATAAATAAAATATTTAGCCAGGCGTGTTGGCACACGCCTTTAATCCCAGCACACAGGAGGCAGAGGTAGGAGGATAGCCGTGAGTTTGAGGCCACCCTGAGACTCCATAGTGAATTCCAGGTCAGCCTGGGCTAGAGTGAGACCCTACCTCGAAAAAATAAATAAATAAATGAGTAGCATTTGGATGAAAGGCATGACTCCTCATCCCCCAGAAGCTCAGAGAACACTGCAACCATCCTCAGTTCCTGCCCCTGCAGGAACTCCTCTTCCCCAGCCGCAAGGCCACTCACCTGCATCTTCACCTCATCCACGTGTCTCGTCAGAGCTGCTGAAATGTTGTACAAGAGCTTCACGACGACAGCAATGTTCCCTGGTATCCGGGGAGATTGTTGAATGCTTCTAATGGCACAAGACAAATCCGCTGGACACTTTCGCAGCAGTTTATCTGCTATGGTCTCAGACTTTTTAGCATATACGTGTATATGTGTATTTTCTCGAAATGGACCCATTGAAGATGAATTCTCCTAAGGCATGACCAAAATAAAGAAATTTTTATTACACCGCATTTGTATTAAATACAAAAATATTTTTACTAAAAGTTAGGACAGACTTACTACATAATTGTAGATTGCATGTTGTTGGGGTGTTTTTTTCCCCCATTTTTCCATTTTCCAAGTCACATCTGGGATAAAATAACTTGACCAATACCAAGGTATATGATTCAAGAACCAAAAGTCCCAACATCCCAACTCCTTGCTCCCTAACCCTGCACCCTCCAAACAACAACTGTGATCTTTAGCATACCATTTCAGACCTTCCATTTGCATATATACTTCATGTATTCCTTGCATAAGTATATAAATTCCTGTTGCTGTTTATTTTTACTCTTCCAAAAAGGTAAGACATAAGACTCCAGTGCATTTCAAAAGTAGAAGTTCTAGGGCTGGAGAGATGGGTGAGTGGTTAAAGCACTTGTCTGCAAAGTCTAAGGACCCAGGTTCCATTCCCCAGTACCCATGTAAGCCAGATACACAAGGTAGAGCATGTGACTGGAGTTCATTTGCAGCAGCCAGAGGCCCTCGCCCTCCCATTCTTTCTCTCTGTCTCTCAAAGTAAGTAAATAATAAAATAAAAGATCTTAAAACATAGATGTTCTAAACTAGATTTGGGTACAATAAGAACACTGAGAAAGAAAGAAATAGTGGTAGACAGAATATCCCCGAGAGTCAGGCTCTGAGTCCCACACTGTAGGCTAGAAGTATCAAACTATAGCCCCAAGGTAGTCACCTCCTTTTATTTTAAATTAAAATTTCATTTCATTGGTGGCTTATTCCTTTATGATTGTTCATGTGGCTATTTTGACACTATAGAGTTAAGTAATTATTGTAGGAGCCATGTGATCCACAAAAGCTAAAATATTTACTATATGGCCCTTTAAAAAAAAATGTCCGCTGATCCTTGATTGAAAGGGCCCTTTCTCAGCCTTCTTCCAGACTGTTAGCCCATGGCCTAGCAGGTATGCATACACAGCCCAGGTTCCTGTGCTCAGTGCACGAATTTTCCACTCAGTACTCCAGTTACTTCTGCTATTGTATGGGGTTCTTGCCCACTGTGGTAGTTTAAATGTATGTCCCCCAATAGACTCAGGTGTTTGATTAAAGCTTGAAACTTGGATCTCCAGCTGTCTGGCTAGAAGAGGTGACACTGTGGGTGGATCCTGAGGTCCAGCCCTAAGGTATATTTGGGGGGTGGATCTGATTTCTAGCCTAAAGCCATGTAGAGCAATCTGAGCTCTGCCTGGGTCCCTGCTGTTTGACTCCCTGTTTGTACTTGCTCGTGGTGCTCGCTGGTGGTGGGTTCTCTCTGCTTGGATCTCTAAGAGAGAGCCAGCGTCTTCCACCATTATGGAACTTCCCCTGGATCTGTAAATGGCAAATAAATCCCTTCCTCCTCTAAACTGCGCCTGGTTTGGATGTTCATCCCAGTGACACCCACCAGCATAGGGATATGGTCCAAGAGGTGACCAAAGGGCACCTGTTCATGGGGACATGGGTGCATGACTTTGGCCATCTATAGCCCTTCAGATGAAAATGGCATCCCGGATGGAAAAAGTACTCAGCAAACTTGTCTTAGAGCAGTTAAATATTAACACATAGGGTGGGCGGGTCTCAGTGGATATCTTTGCTCAGGCTCCTCAAATGTGAGAAATGGGCAGCCTTTTGAAGTCTGGCTAGAGATTTCTGGAAGGAAACTCACTCAATATTACCCAGAGCCATGCACACACACACACAAAAGGTAGGGGGCTACAGTGATGGCTTAGCAGTTAAGGCGTTTGCCTGCAAAGCCAAAGGACCCAGGTTTGATTTCCCAGGACCCATGTTAGCCAGATGCACAAGGGGCGCATGCGTCTGGAGTTCATTTGCAATGGCTAAAGGCCCTGGCACGCTCATTCATTCTCTCTCTCTTTCTCTCTCTCTCTCTCTGTCAAATAAATAAAAATAAAATATTTTTTTAGTGGTAGGAATGCTGTTAAGATAGAAGAGATGCTGAAACAGAAACTCGAGAGCCAGAATCGAGTACCAAGCCCCTACCAGACAAGGAGGAAAAGAAGCAAAGGGAGAAGAAATAGCATTTGACCTGATTTCGCATAGTTTTAGTTAGAAAAACATATGATTACTTGAGTACGTATGGAAATACGTTAATAAGTCCTTCCCTTTTAAAGTCAGCTTGCTTTTCGCACTTTAATGAGGACAGAAGCTGAGAATCTTGAACGCACATTCTGATTTGGCATGTCTAGGGCGGCGCCCAAATTCCACATGTCTAACAAGTTTTCAGGGATGTGGCTGGTCAGTGAAGGACACCGTGAGAATAGGAACTGAAAAGTGACCATGCAGACAGGACAGTGACACAACAAGCCCGGCTGTCTCTTCTAGCTGACCCTAAATGATCAGGTTCCCTCATATCATGAACCAAGGGTGGGGATAGACACTGATGTGCCGACGTTCAGATGCTCAAAGTGAAAAGGAGGAACAGGGCTGAAGAGATGGCTCAGAGGTTAAGGCACTTGCCTGCAAAGCCTAATGACCCAGATTCCGTTCCCAAGTACCCCCGTAAAACCAGATGCACAAGGTGGTGCATGTGTCTGGAGTTCGTTTAGCAATGGCTAGAGGCCCTGGCGCACCCATTCTCTCTCCCTCTGTCTGTCTTCTCTCTGCTTTGCAAGTGATAAATAAACAAATGAGATAGGCAGATGTTGATATATTCATGGACAACCTATGGGCACCTTGTTTCAAGCCCTTCCTCCCCCATCAATAGGGAAATACGCACTGCAGCTCTGAAGTTCCACTTTCCCTATAGGTCCCACATGAGCATCTATGACACAAGAGAAAGGATGGTACCTCAAAGATGTTGATAGCATTGAGAGTGTGGCAGGTGTCATTGATCTTGTGCCATTTCTTTGTCCGACAGGCAAACCCCATGCTGCCCTCAGTGCCTGGAGGGCAAGGCTGAATGCAATGGTCATTATCCCCACAGACACCGTCACATACTCCTGGGAAAACAAAAGTCACCCATTGTCAGGTGGAAAGACCTGAACTACAGGCTGTACTGGGCAAACCACCCAGGTGTCACAGGAACCCCACAGGCATGAGATGTCTTTTAGTGGTAAGACGGAAGAAGGTTGAATGTGGAGCTAGGCATGGTGGCACACACCTTTAATCCCAGCTCTGAGGAGGCTAAGGTAGGAGGATCCCTATGAGTTTGAGGACAGCCTGGGTGTTATAGAGTGAGTTCCACATCAGCCTGGGCTAGAGTGAGACCCTACCTCAAAAAAGAAGAAGAGAAGGAGGAGGAGGAGGAGGAAAAGAAGAGAAGGAGGAGGAGGTAGAGGAGGAGGAGGAGGAAAAGAAGAAGACTAGAGATGGTTAAGGTGCTTGCCTGTGAAGCCTAAGGACTCAGGTTCAATTCCCCAGGACCCACGTAAACCAGATGCACTAGGTGGTACATGCATCTGGAGTTCATAGTTCATTTGCAGAGGCTAGAGGCTCTGGCATGCCCATTCTCTCTCTCTCTCTCTCTCTCTCTCATAAATAAATGGAATAAAAAAAGAAGATGCCAGGTATAGTGGCACACACCTTTAATTCCCGCACTTGGGAGGCAGAGGTAGGGAGATTAGGGAGATTGCCATGAGTTTGAGGCCAGCCTGAGACTACATAGTGTATTCCAGGTCAGCTTGGGCTACAGTGAGACCCTACCTTGAAAAAAACAAATAAAAAAAGAAGAAAATAGATCGGTGGTCATTATATTTTTTCAAAAACAGTATCCTCTTGTTTCTGTAGGAATCTTATGTCAAATTCCATGTATAAGATTAAAGTGGAACCACTCAGCTAAAGAGAGCACAGTGATGTGGAGACCACAGAGACCCCTGGGCGCTAGAGTAGCCCATGGGTTACCCTCACGTGCCCACAGAGACCCCTGAGTGCTAGAATAGCCCATGGGTTACCCTCACATGCCCACAGAGACTCCTGGGTACCCCCTTCAGAACACTAGAGTTAGCCAGGTCAGCTCTAACCTGGAATCCACTGCTCCTATGTTTCCAAAGAAGCTTCTTGGTCCAGAATGTGATTGTGTGTCACGTGGTCAGTGAATCCTCAGAGACCAATTCTAACCACTGCCTTGGTCTAAGAGAGTTCAATGCAAGGGATCCATGACTCAGAAATCTGAGACCAGGGTGAAGTGGAGGGTGCTGGGAAGGGAGGAGACTACGGCTACTGTGAAAGGCACAGTGGAATACAAGGGGGAGAAGGTCAAAGACAAATGCAAGCCGTCAAGGTGCCCCGCGCCATGATGAAGAGGGCTGAGAATGACCTGCTATCACAACAGATGACCAGGCCAACCTCCATGCAATTACTAATCACTGCCAACATACCGTGTGGCCTGACAGTCACCTTCTCCTTGGTTTTTCTGGCGGCCTAAAAAGAGAAAGTCAAATCCACATCAAAATCAATCATTAGTTAGGTATCATGGCGCACGCCTTTCATCCCAGCACTCGGGAGGCAGAGGTGGGTGGATCGCCGTGAGTTCGAGGCCACCCTGAGACTACATAGTGAATTCCAGGTCAGCCTGGGCTAGAGTGAGACCCTGCCTCGAAACCTACCCCACCCCCAGAAAAAAAAATCAATTGTTGATACACCATCCAATGGTTCATTTTAGTCACAAACTGCCACAGCTGATTTGGCTGTGATGTCAACACGGCCACCAAAAATCCCACCATTGAGTGTGGTCCCACGCTGCTGCTTTCCCTTCCACTAGGTCATTGGGACTGTCCCCTCTCCCCGTTAAAACAGTCTACGTTTTGTACGGGAAATACATTGTGGGCAGAGGTGGGTTTACCAGGAGGTTAACGTGCACTTACTTTGCTTCTATGGATCCCACTGTGTCATACTATGTGTTTACATAATCACATTTATCAAATTTTCAAGAAAAAAATATTTTGAGCTAGAGAGTTGGCTTATAGCATTTAAGGTGCTTGCCTGCAAAGCCAAAGGATCCAGGTTTGATTTCCCCAGGACACACATAAGCCAGATGCACAAGGGGTGGGGGGGGCATGTATCTGGAGTTCATTCGCAGTGGCTGAAGGCCCTGGTGCACCCATTCTCTGTCTGCCTCTTTCTGTCTCTTCCTATCAAATAAATAAATATAAATTAAAATTTTTTAAGACAAAATATTGGGGCTGGAGAAATGGCTTAGTGGTTAAGTGCCTGCCTGTGAACCCCAAGGACCCTGGTTTGAGGCTCAATTCCCCAGGACCCACGTAAGCCAGATGCACAAGGGGGTGCACGCATCTGGAGTTCGTACGTTGGCAGTGGCTGGAGGCCCTGGGGTGCCCATTCATTCTCTCTCTCTCTCTCTCCCTCTCTCCCTTTTTCTCTGTTAAATAAATAAATAAATAAATAAAATTTGAATTGAGGGTTTGGGGAGCTAGCTCAGTGAGTAAGAACACTTTCCATGCAAGCATGAAGACCTGAGTTCAATCCCCAGTACTCACATAAGAAGCTGACTATGGTCGAACATGCCCATAAGTAACCCAAGTGGGTTCAAGGGATGGCTTAGCAGTGAAGGCACTTGCCTGCAAACGGCTAAGGACCCAGGTTCAATTCCCCAGTACCCACATAAGCCAGATGCACTAGGTAGTGCATGCATCTGGAGTTTGTTTGCAGTGGCTAGAGGCCCTGGTGTGTCCATTCTCTCTCTCTCTCAAATAAATAAACAAATAAAATATTTTTTTAAAAATAACCCAAGTGCTAAGTCCACGGAGGAGACAGGAGAATGTCTGGGGCTCACTAGTCAGCCAGTTTGCTTGAAAAACAGCAACTCCAGGTTCAGTGAGAGAGTCTGTCTCAAGAAAATGACATGGGAGAGAAAAGAAGACACCTCTGTCCCCTGCACACTGGTCCACTCTGAATGGGCATCTACATGCACGTGTGCATACACCATGCACACACGAAATTTTATTTATTTATTTATTTACTTATTATTTATTTATTTATTTATTTTGGTTTTTCAAGGTAGGGTCTCACTCTAGCCCAGGCTGACCTGGAATTCACTATGGAGCCTCAGGGTGGCCTCGAACTCACAGCGATTCTCCTACCTCTGCCCCCCCCGAGTGCTGGGATTAAAGGCGTGCGCTACCATGCCCGGCTTCACATACAAAATTTTTTAAAAAAGAAATTTAATTTGATATTTTTCCACATTCTGAAAAATGTTTACCTTCATTGGGCACTTTTAACATTAGATAACTTATTTTTTAATATTATTTATCTATTAAGAGAGAGAGAGAGAGTCAGAGAGAAGGAGGCAGACAGAGAGAGAGAGAGAGATTATGGGTTGCCAGGGTCTCCTGTTACCTGCCAATGAACCCCAGATGCGTGTGCAACTCTGTGCATCTGGCTTTACATGGGTAATGGGGAACTGAACTCAGACCGTCGGGCTTTGCAAACAAGCACCCCCAAATGCTCAGCCAGCTCTCCATCCCCAGAAAGCTAACTGTTCTTTAAGGGGGCTCCCCTACCATGAGCATCTCTCCCTCTCCTGATTAGAATTCTCTCTATATCCCACTCACCCACGCCGTATGCAGCCCTGTCTACACAGTGACACACTGTGGTCAAAAGATGAATTCTGGGAACAACCTATTTGGGTTGAAATCCCAAAGTGGTCACTTAGAATGGAAAGTTCAGCTCTCTGCGCCTCAATGGCTTCTTCTAAAGGAGAGTAGGAATTGCAGTCGTACTTCGGGTAATGCTTACCCTAGAGTATTCTTATAAGGAATGCATCGAGAGCACTTGGAAACATTCTAGAAGGGTGTATGCACGGTGTAAGATTTGGCTGCATCACCCTGAGACTGAGTGATGATTACACAGAGCTCACGTTCCACCCATCCCAGAAATCTTTCCTGGCCAGCTTTTCCTCGGGCTTCTGCTGGATGCGTTCCCTGTGCTGTGCTTTTAACGCTTGGCCTGCCCTTGCCTGCCCCGCTATCTTTCGAGCTAATCTTTGGTATATGCGCATATTATCATCTCAAGGAAATTTTAAGTTCCAGAGGAACATTATTGTGTAGTGTGTTCCTTTATACTCCCCTAGGTAGCTAACTTGGGGGTCTTGTACATACGTGTGCTTGTGTAAAAACATATGAGTAGGTGTGTGTACTAACAGGGTATGCATGCATGCGTGTATGGGAAAAGACACAATCACTGTTCCTATTTCTGCACCAGAAGAGTGCCCTCTAGTGGCCAGGAAGAGCCTTGGTCCAATTGCTCCAGTTTGTGTTCTAAGGTCTAAACCACAGGGAAAGGAAGGAATTTTCAAACCCACCTATTTGATTAACACCTGGAACTTACTTTCCTTCCTTACTGCACAATATTATGTCTCTCTACATTATCAAGAAACAAGGCTTGATAGTCCCTGTTTTTTTCTTTACCACAAATAGGAATTTAGGGGCACTGAAATTGAGCACTTGGGGGGAATCTCCTCACGAGCAAGAAGGCATCACTGAAGGTTCACGGAACAGCCTTGAAGTCATCGATATGTGATGGCGCTGTCTCATTTTATTCAAGAGAACAGATGCCGAGGGCGGGTGGGGGGAGAGATGGCTCACTGGATAAAGGCACTTGCTCATAAAGCCCGGCAGACCTAGGTTTGATTCCCCAGTACCCATGGAAAGCCAGATGTACAAAGTGTCGCATGCGTCTGTTCGTTTGCAGTGGCATGAGGCCCTGGCATGCCTATACTCCCTCTCCCTGTCTGCTTCTCTCTCTCCCCATCTCTGTCTCATAAATAAGTACATAAGTATATTTTTAAAAGACAAATCACCAGGCATGGTGACACACGCCTTTAATCCCAGCACTCGGGAGGCAGAGGTAGAAGGATCACCATGAGTAAAAGGCCACCCTGAGACTACATAGTGAATTCCAGGCCAGCCTGGACTAGACTGAGACCCTACCTCCAAACACAAACACACACACACACACACTCACACACACAAGACAATAAATCCCTTGTGCATCAGCTAAAGATGTAAAATTCTCCCACAAACCCAGAAGATGTTTAGAGTTCTTAAAGACTCTATAGGGCTGGAGAGATGGCTAAGCAGTTAAGGCACTTGTCTATGAAGTCTAAGAACCTGGTTTCAAGTCCCCAGGACCCATGTAAGCCAGATGCACAAGGGGGCGCACACGTCTGGAGTTCGTTTGCAGTGGCTGGAGGCCCTGGGTGCACCCGTTCTCTCTATATATCTTCTTCCTTTCTCTCTCTCTCTCTCTCTCTCTCTCTCTGTCTCTCTCTGTCAAATAATAAATAATATTTTTAACAGACTGTATAGATAATTCAACCCAATTCCCTTATTTTACAGATTAAAAAAAAATGGAGGCTTTGATAAATGAGGTGTCCCACAGAGGGTCATTCAGGGAGTTCCTCCTATGTCTGAGACGGGAACATCGCTCTCCTAATTCCTGCAGTGCAGCCCATGTTCCTGCAACGGGCAGAAGGAACGTGTGGAGGGAAGAACAGGCTTCTCAAGGTACCCCACCTTGAGGAGTTATGCTCTCCGTGCACCATGACCAAGGTGCTTACAACTTAACCACTATGACTGATGCCCGGCCCAGGAAACAAAAACTCCAGAGACGGCACGTCAGATTGCTTTGGTCTGCGGGCAGAAGGCCCGGGGATGCAGTCTGTAAGGAGTTCTGGAAAAATCTACCTTCTCAAGTGAGGAACCTGGTTCACTCCTTCCCAGTTAGCTTTCTAGAGTGTTCCATGATGACTCTTCGGTCACTTCATTTCTGGGGTGGCCTCCTGGATAAACGACTGTAGCTTCCCAATACCCACATTTCTCATCCTCATACTGTGAAAGAGACAGTTGCCAACCAGCCACCCACTCAACCGGCTGAGCTGCCCCAGTGTGTGGGCAGGTGAGGAAAGGGGCAGAACCCAACAACTTGACATCCAGAAGCTTGTATGGTGGGAAGAAAGGGATAGAATGTCCCTAGTAAGGTAAGGTGATCCCCGGCGAAGGCCAGCCTCCCCTGCTCTGTCTACTCTACAGTTTTGTCTTAGAGGGAGATAGGAATGAACAAATGCAATTAAAGGAGCAAATGGGCCAGGTATGGTGGCGCACTGCCTTTAGTCCCAGCACCCTGGGAAGCAGAGGTAGGAGGACTGCCATGAGTTTGAGGCCACCCTAAGACTACATAGTGAATTCCAGGTCAGACTGGACCAGAGTGAGACCCTACTTCGAAAAACTAAAAAAGAGAGAAAGAGAGAGAAAAGAGAAAAAAAAAATGTTCCCAAGGGGTCTCTCACTTCTCCCAGAAATCAGATTTCAGCTCAGTGGTGCAACAAAGAGGAGTTCCAGGGAAGAGTCCCATCCATGCGCCGACTAACCAGAGGGTAAATATTTGGAAAGCACATGACAGCAGCCTTCCAAAATCCTGTTTCCCCTAGGAAGCTTGTGTTGAGGGGGAACACATTAAAATGGGGGGGGGGGAAGCAAAAAGCTAAGACTCTGACCACAGTGTTCCGGACCCGTGTGTAGCTAAGTGCTTCTATATCTGATGTGCACGACATTCCACAGTGTCAGAGTAAGAGAGTGGGGCTTCCCCAGCTTATCTCAGGTGCTTCTGCCTCACCCACATCGCACAGGCAGACAATACTCTCTTCCCAAGATGCTTCTAGAGCCTCTTTCTCTCTGTGTGCCTCCAGTCCTTATTTTAAATAAATAACAGGGGCCGGGAGTAGTGCCACACGCCTTTAATCCCAGCACTCGGGAGGCAGAGGTAGGAGGATCGCCATGAGTTGAGGCCACCCTGAGACTACATAGTGAATTCCAGGTCAGCCTGGGCAAAGCGAGAACCCTACCTCGGAAAAAAAAAAAAAGAGTAAATTAAGTAAACAATAGGAAAATCAAAATGATGCATAGTGGGAGGAAAGTTTTCCAGAAAAAGCCACAGGGCTCAGAGGGAAATGCTCCTGCCATTTTGAATGGGATGACGTCGGATGGTGCCAAATCATTTTTAGGTCCTGCCCACTAAATGTCATCAATGTCGCCCAGGGCATATGCAACCCTCACCACCTGTGCTTGTTCAAGTGCCCACTGGGAAACAGCATCACCCTGGTTACGAAGTTATCCAGCACCCGAGCATGTGAATAAGGGAAGTCTTATTAGCCTTCAGTCACCTCGGCCTCACTGTATCTCAGAACTGATGGGGGGAAATCAGTGAGAAAAACACTGTAGCTATGGAGGAAGAATGGTCTTTCGCAGGATAGCTGGATTTGCAGTTTACTGGCTGCGCCAGTGACGGCTGTCACCATCTTCTCACGCTTCAGCTCCCGGCTAGCAGAGCTAGTGATAACGGACGAGTTCAAGTCCCCGTCTGCTCTCCCCGCCAGCTCGTCACCCACTCTCCCCTGTCTTACCTGGTATAGTGCCTGTACAGCACTCCTCCGTGGGTAAAAGAAACACAGAGCAGAACATCAGAAGTATACGAGGCATTGTCGCCCTCACAGCTGGTCTTCGTGCTTCTGTAAAAGCAAGTAAAAAGGCAGAATGTCTCTAATCAGAAGCTTTCACAGCACCAGGCCTCTGAAGACCCGGGTACGTCTGCCAGGCTGGGCTGTACGTTCAGTGCCACCTGACCCAGCGGTGGTGGCCCTGTGGCCTCCCACTGGCTGTAGCAGGAGGCCTCGGGTGGAAGCTCCAACCCACACAGGGAGGTGCAGACCATGGCTGAGCCGTCCGTCACCCTCCGCTGTTGACTCGTGTGTCACACCTAACGCGGGAATCCCTCTCAGTGCGGCTGCTGCTTGAGGGATGTCACCTCACCTACCAGGATGTAGTAAATAACAGCCCTGTGTTCAGGACTAGACGAGGCTGAGAACTGTGTAGGCGGCGGTAGAAGATGAGCTGGGATTCCAGTGGCTACGCTCAGCCTCAGGAAGAACTCGGAAGGAGAGTTAGCACTAGTTACCCTATTATCTACGCCCTTGTCCGCCCACCCCTGGAGGTGTGTTTCCATAGATGAGTAGCAACGTCTTCAAAACCAAGTGGGCTCTTATTGCCTCTACCAGAGGTTTGTCAAAATTTAAGCCAATCACTTGACGCCTCCAGCAGTGCGAGACATGGGCACAGGATACACTCAATAATATACTTGTATTGATAGCTTACTTTTTTAAGCCAGGCATGGTGACATACGCCTTTAACCCCAGCACTGGGGAGCTAGGAGAATCACCATGAGTTCGAGGCCAGCCTGAGACTACATAGTGAATTTCAGGTCAGCCTGGGCTACAGGGAGACCAAACCTAAAAAAAAAAACATTAGTTTAAGTTTTTAGTATTAAAAAAAAAAGGTCAGGCCAGCGTATGCCTTTAATCCCAGCACTCAGGAGGCAGAGGTAGGAGGATTGCCATGAGTTCGAGGCCACCCTGAGACTACATAGTGAATTCCAGGTTAGTCTGGTCCAGAGTGAGAGCCTACCTTGAAAAAAAAAAATTTTTTTTTAAGGCCAGGGCCAGTGTGGTGGCCCACACCTTTAATTCCAGCACTCAGGAGGCTGAGGCAGGAAGATCATCATGAGTTTGAGGCTAGCCTCTGTTACAGAGTGACTTCAAGGTCAACATGGGCTAGACAGGGACCCTCGTTCAGAAACAACATGGTAAAGCTGGGGGCAGCTCAGTAGGTCTAAGAATGCTTCTCCCGCAGCACTCCATAAAACCATGCATCATGACGCATCCCTATCAGTGCAACATTCAGGAGACGCAGGCAAGAGAACTGAAAATTCAAGGTCCGGGCTACAGAGGTGGGTCAATGGTTAAGGCACCTACCAGCAAAGCTAAAGGACCCAGGTTCAATTGCCCGGTACCCACGTAAAGCCAGATGCACAAGGTGGCGCGTGCATCTGGAGTTTGTTTGCAACAGCTGGAGGCTCTGGCATGCCCATTCTCTGTGTGTCTCTTTCTCTCTCTCTCTCTCTCTCTCTCTCTCTCTCTCTCTCTCTCATTATAAATAAATAAGTAATTTTTTAAAAAAAAATTCAAGTTCATCCTTTGCTATGTAGCAGGTCCAGAGGCCAGCCTGGAGGATATATAAAATTCTGTCTCAAAATTTATAAACTCTGTCATCATACAGAAAGCTGTTCTTTTAACTAAAACCAATTATTTGAAAAGTGAGCTAAGAAATGATATGAAGAAATGAAGCTAGGTATACTGCCTTCTGTCTGTAATTCTAGAATTTGGGAAGCTGAGGCAGGAGGATCATTTACAGTCAAGGCCAGCCTGGATACATAGCTAGAGTCTGCCTCAAAAATAAAAGGAATGAGCCAGGCATGGTGGTGCACGCCTTTAATCCCAGCACTCGGGAGGCAGAGGTAAGAGGATTGCCAGTGAGTTCGAGGCCACCCTGAGACTACAGAGTGATTTCCAGGTCAGCCTGAGCTAGAGTGAGACTCTACCTTGAAAAAGCAAAAAAATAAATAACAAATAAAGGAACAAAAGAAAGAAAGAAGGAAGAAAGGAAGGAAGGAAGGAAGGAAGGAAGGAAGGAGGAAGGAAGGGAGGAAGGAAGGAAATGATACGAGACAATAAACTTTCATAGATCTAGCATTACTCATCCCTAACCTCAAGTAAATGTTTACTTATAAAATAGAAATTGAATCATTAAGGAAACTAACAACAAGCCAGATGTGGTGGTGCAAACCTTTAATCCCAGCATTCAGGAGGCAGAGGTAGGAGGATCGCCATGAGTTCGAGGCCACCCTGAGAACTCATAGTGAATTACAGGTCAGCCTGAGCTAGAGTGAGACACTACCTCAAAAAAACAAACAAAAGAGAGAGAGAGAGAGAGGAAGAGGAAGAAGGAAGGAAGGAAGAAAGAAAGAAAGAAAGAAAGAAAGAAAGAAAGAAAAGAAAGAAAGAAAAGAAAGAAAGAAAGAAAAGAAAGAAAAGAAAAGAAAGAAAGAAAGAAAGATGAAAGAAAACTAACAACAAATGCTGGCGAGGTTGTAGGGAAAGAGGAACTCATATTCCCCCTTAGTGAGAGAACAAACCAGTGAGGCCATTATGGGAGTCAGTATGAAGACTACACAGTGAATTTCAAGTCAGCCTGGGCTAGAGCGAGCCTCAACCTCACAACAACAACAAAAAAAAAAAAAAAAAAAGAAAAAAAGAAAAAAAGAAAAGAAAGAAAGGGAAAAAGAAAAAGAAAAAAAGGAAGTTCTACAAATCAAAAAAGAAAATCATTTTGTTTGCTTCAAATTTTAATGTGTGGTATCAAAAATTTAAATCTTAATTATATTATCATTTTGCTATTTTCACGTTTTTTTGAGGTAGGGTCTCACTCTAGCTGACCTGGGATTCACTATGTAGTCTCAGGGTGGCCTCGAACTCACAGTGATCCTCCTACCTCTGCCTTCCTAGTGCTGGGATTAAAGTCGTGTGCCACCATACCTGGCTTGCTTTAAATTTTAAATATAATTAGTTTAATGTTTATCATGAATGTTTTTATTATTATTAGGGCTACATTTCTACATAGGGCAAAATAATCAGTTTGTGTTTTATGTGGAAATGTTATCACTGGACATGAGACTTTTTATTAGACTTTGTGAGGTGGCTGTTTCTGACAGGCCAGGACTCTCCAGCATCATTGTTACTACCCAGGGCTACCTAGTCATACATAGAAACATAGCTGAGTACTCAGATATGGTAGTAAATGCCTTTACCCCCAATACTGGGGAGGCAGAGGTAGGAGGAAGACTGAGTTGAGGGCCAGCCTGATACTATAGAGTGAGTTCCAGGTCAGCCTCGGGTACAGTGAGACCCTACCTCAACAAACAGTCCCTCCAAAAAAAATTGAAACATAGCTGGGGACCACAGTCTGAATTTCTCTTTCCCTGAGTATCATAATAGAATGATTCTACATTCTAGTGCCTCCTTAGCTTTCCTCAATTTTTGTAAACTGGAAGGAACATTTTCTAAAGTTAACTCTTTTTTATTTCACATATAAAACTGATTGTTTTTTTTTAATTTTCATTTCGTTATTTATGAAAGAGAAAGGAAGAGAAAGAATGGGCATGCCAGGGCCTCTAGCCATTGCAGATGAACTTCAGACGCATGCACCACCTTGTGCATCTGGCTTACATGCGTTCTGTGGGGTCAAACCTGGGTCCTTAGGTTTTACAAGCAAGCGCCTTAACCACTAAGCCATCTGTCCAGCCCCTGATTTTTTGAAGTGTCATGTTGTGTGTGATAGATATGCATATCACATACATACATACATATGCATATATCACGTATGCACATGTGTGTACAGTCCCACATCCCCTGTGCACACAGCTCTGGAGGCCTAAGAAGAATGTCGGGTGTCCTCCTCTATCTCTCTTCCCGTTGTTTCCTTGAGATGGAGTCTCTCCTGAAGCCTGGAGCCACGTTTGGTCAGTCTGGTGACCGAGCAAGCCCCAACAGTTCTCCTGTCTTCACCCTACTCGGGACTGGGATTGCAAGCGTGCATGGTTCCACCTGGCATCTAGGTGGGCTCAAGTACAGGTCTGCATGCCTGTAAAACAAGTGCTCATACCCACCGAGCCATCTACCCAGCCCGTAAGGTGGCATGTTTTAATGGGGACTCGAAGGAAAACATTTTTCTGTCAGACTTGTTGGTGTTAACCAAGCTACAGTCATTAGCTCATCTTCTACCCCCATGAACGAGGAGGGAGGGAGGGAGGGAGGGACCCGAGTACCTGCATAAACCCAAGTTGCACAAAGAGGCACCTGCATCTGGAGTCTTTGCAGTGGCTATAAGCCCTGACACGCCCATTCCCTCTGTAGCTGGGCATGGTGGTACACACCTTTAATCCCAGCACTTTGGAGGCAGAGGTGGGAGGATGCCTGCGAGTTCAAGGCTACCCTGAGACTACATGGTGAATTGCAGGTCAGTCTGGGCTTTAGCAAGACCCTATGTCAAAATAAAACTAAAAAACTGCTCTCCACCTTATTAAAGACAGATAGAATAGGAGACTGTGCTAGTAGAATGGTTAGAGCTGCATCAAGATGACATTTCCAATCATCAGACCTAGGCTCTACATTCCCATTGTCTGCTAACTGATTTTCAAACCTGAAGAAATGCTTACGATGTTAAATTATGTGTATTTGACAAACCAAAATGACACCCTCATTTCCAAGCAATGTCCTCTTAGTTAGAAATTAAATGAGAATGAACATCTCCCTTCAACCTCTTCAAGAAAGCCACAGTGTGATCATGCGTCTGACACGCAGCCCAGGCTGGGACCGTGGGTGGGGCTGGTGCCCTTGATGCCAGCAGACCCGAAGGAGGCAAATCGGGGATGCTCAGCATGGCAGGAAGAACTCCCAGTTTCCAGATTCCACAAAACAGTTCTCATCTTTGCTGGCAATTTCAGCTTTAATTATCTCTCCCTATATCTCCATCAACATCCTCTCCTCCGGAGCCAAATGGTTGGCTAGCACCAAGCACGGCCCACTCACTCATTGTCAAACCGGTAGCAAGCAAACACGCGGGCCACAGGCCAGGACAGTTCAGGGTACCGTCCCTTTCAGACACAAGCATTTGCTTAATGGAAGCACGCGTGCACACACACACACACACACACACACACACAGTATAATTGTTTTAAAAATTCACACTTTGCCAGGCGCAGTGGCACATGCCTTTAATCCCAGAACTTGGGAGGCAGAGCTAGGAGGATCGCCATGAGTTCGAGGCCACCCGGAGATTACATGGTAAATTCCAGGTCAGCCTGAGCTAGAGTGAAACCCTACCTCGAAAAACAAAAACAAAAAAGTCACACTTTGAACTCTTCTATCTTTCCTAATTAAGAAAGAAAGCAACTTGGCTGGGCATGATGGCACATGCATTTAGTCCCAGCACTATAGAGGCTGAGGTATGAGGATCACTGTTAGTTCAAGGCCAACCTGAGACAACATAGTAAATTCCAGGTTAGCATGGGCCACAGCAAGACACTACCTTGAAAATGAATGAAAGAAAGAAAGAGAGAGGGGGGCAGGAAGGGAAGGAAAGAAAAAGAAAGAAAGAGAGAGAGAGAGAGAGAGAGAGAGAGGAAGGAAGGAAGGAAGGAAGGAAGGAAGGAAAAGAAAGAAAGCAAACTAAGAATGTAAACAACCCTAATTAAACTCAGTGGGTCAAAAAGAGACATGAAAGTAAGAAAGGGTCTAGCAGTTGAGAAGAGGTTTATTGCAAGAAGCAGGGAAATAAGAGAGAGTAAGGGGGAAATATGATCAGAATACATTGCATACATGTATGAAATTGTCAAAAAGGAAATAAAAACAAAAGAATTTAAAAAGCAGTAAGGAGGCTGAAGAGATAGCTTAGTGGTAAAGGTGCTTGCCTGCAAAGCCTAAGGGCCCAGATTCAGTTCCCCAGGACCCACCTAAAGCCAGATGCACCAAGTGGCGCATTTGTCTGGAGTTCATTTGCAGCAGCTAGATGCTCTGTGTTCCCATTCTCTCTCTCTCTCTCTCTCTCTCTCTCTGTCTCTCTCTCTCTCTCACACACACACTACTATCCTGTCTCTCTCTCTTTCTCTCAAAATAAGTTAATTAAATTAAATAAAAAAATAAAAGCAAGCTGGGCGTGGTGGCACACGCCTTTAATCCCAGCACTCGGGAGGCAGAGGTAGGAGGATCACCGTGAGTTCGAGGCCACCCTGAGACTCCATAGTGAATTCCAGGTCAACCTGGGCTAGAGTGAGACCCTACCTTGAAAAACCAAAAAATAAAAATAAAAATAAAAATAAAAAAAATAAAAGCAATAAGGAAGAAAGGAAGGAACAAAGAAGGAAGGAAAAAGAAAGGGAGGAAAAAAAGAAGGAAGGAGGGAGGGAAGGAAGAAAGGAAATAAAAAGGGGAAAACAAAAGGAAGGGAGGGAGGGAAGAAGGAAGAAAAGGAAGAAGGAGGGAGGGAAGGAAAAGAAAAGAAAGAAGGAAGGAAGGGAGGGAGGGAAGGAGAGAGGGAGAGAGGAAGGAAAGGAAGGAAGGAGGGAAGAAGGGAAGGAGGAAGGGAGGGAAGAAGGGAGGGAGGGAGAGAAGGAGGGAGGGAAGGAGAGAAGGAGGGAGGGAGGGAGAGAAGGAGAGACAGAGGGAGAGAAGGAGGGATGGAGGGAGGGAAGGAGAGAGGGAGGGAGGGAGGGAAGGAGAGAGGGAGGGAGGGAGGGAGAGAAGGAGGGAGGGAAGGAGGGAGGGAGAGAGAGGAGGAAGGAGGGAGGGAAGGAGGGAGGAAGGGAGGGAAGGAGGAGGGAGGAGGGAAGGAGGGAGAGAGGGAGGGAAGGAGAGAGGGAGGGAAGGAGAGAGGGAGGGAGGGAGGGAAGGAGAGAGGGAGGGAAGGAGAAGGGAGGGAGGGAGGGAAGGAGAGAGGGAGGGAAGGAGAGAGGGAGGGAGGGGGGGAAGGAGAGAGGGAGGGAGGGAGGGAAGGAGAGAGGGAGGGAAGGAGAGAGGGAGGGAAGGTGGGAGGGAGGGAAGGTGGGAGGGAGGGAGGGAGGGAAACAGCAGTCACAAAGCAAGTACAAGCCTCAGGCAGAACTCTAAGCGGCAGCTGACAGAGAGCGCTCCAGTCACAGCTTTGCCAGCTGTCAATCTGCGGCTACTCCGTGCATAGTTAGTTTGTAATGAATTGTTGGGCTTTGGATGAAATTCCAGACAGGACCAGAGGAGCCTCCAGGCAGGCTGTGGATACACACTTCAGATAATCTCAGGGAGATTCCATAGCACCCATCATTAGTCATCCTCCTGTTTAACCTTTGGCCAATGACCCATGATGCATCCTGCCCAAGTGCAGTAATTATAGGAGGGAAGAGGAGAAAAAAAAAATTGTTTATTTACTCTCTCCAGGACTATGCCTACATAAGCTCTTTTTTTTTTCAGGGTAGGTTTCACTAGCCCACACTGGCCTCGAACTCACAATGATCCTTCTACCTCTGCCTCCTGAGTGCTGGGACCAAACGCATGCACCACCATGCCAGGCTTACATTAGCTTTTTTTTTTTTTTAATTTATTTGAGGGAGAGAGACAGAAAGAGGTAGATGGGCGAGAGAGAGAATGGGCACGAGCATCCAGCCACTGCAAACAAACTCCAGGCGCATGTATACCTTGTGCATCTGGCTTATGTGGGTCCTGGGAAATGGAACCTGGGTCCTTTAGCTTTGCAGGCAAGCATCTTAACTGCTAAGCCATCCCTCCAGCCTTTACATTCGCTTTTTTAATGCTGTCAGATCTGTGCCGCTGAAATGACTCGCAGTTTCCCCATGTTAAGGGATGCTCCTAGTCTTACAAATACTAGACAGCGTACTTGGGACTTGAGCCCAAGCCTGAGGTTTCTCAAAAACGTAAAAGCCCTACAGAGAGACTTTTAAATCACTCTCGTGAGATCCTCAGACCCTTGGCCAGTTTCTCTAAACCTTTGTTGAATTGCGAGTTTTCCTCTTTACTTCTTTCTTTTAATATTTATTTTTTATTCTTCAGTATAAATTTTGTATGGATACATCATATCATGGTACCATCATTTCTCTCCTCTCTGCCCCTACTCCACTGAGGGCCCTCCTTAGTGGGATTGCTTGTGAGCAGAGTACCAGCAAGAAAGACAGGGAGGGGCTGGAGGGATGGCTTAGTGGTTAAGCGCTTGCCTGTGAAGCCTAAGGACCCTGGTTCGAGGCTCGATTCCCCAGGACCCTACGTTAGCCAGATGCACAAGGGGGTGCACGTATCTGGAGTTCGTTTACAGTGGCTGGAGGCCCTGGCGCACCCATTCTCTCTTTCTCTCTCTCTCTTTCTCTCTCTCTCTCTCTCTCTCTCCCTCTTCCTCTCTCTGTTGCTCTCAAATAAATAAATAAATAAATATAAAAATAGTACAGGACTGGAGAGTTGGCTCAGTGATTAAAGGCATTTGCCTGCAATACCCAATAGCCAGGGGATCAATTCACCATGAACCACATAAAGACAAATGCACAAAGCGGCTCATGCATCTGGAGCTCACTTACAGCTGCAGGAGGCCCTGGAGTGCCCATACTTATTCTCTCTCTCTCTCTTTCTCTCTCTCTCTCAGTCTGCCTCATTCTCTCTGTCTCTGTCTTAAAGAAATACATACTGCTTTTATAAAAAGAAACAGTACAGATGTCAAATGATAAAAGCAAATGATAAGCTATAGCATATGTATAGAAAGGAATATTATGTGGATACTAAAAATATTTTGGGGGCTGGGGAGATGGGTCAGTGGGTCACACCACTTAACCCCAAGCATGAGGGCCTAAGACCACCTGAGTTCAAGTCTTCAGCACCCAGGGTAGAGAAAAGGAAGGAGCAGATGGAAAGATGGTTCAAAGGGTAAAGGCACTTGCTAGCAAAGCCTGTGTGGTGGTCTGATTCAGGTGTCCTCCATAACCTTAGGTGTTCTGAATGCTAGGTTCCCAGCTGATGGAGATTTGGGAATTAACGCCACCTGGAGGCAGTGCATTTTGGGGGCAGGCTTATGGATGTTATAGCCAGTTTCCCCTTGCCAGTGCTTGACACACTCTCCTGTTGCTATTGTCCACCTTATGTTGGTGAGGGGGTGATGTCCACCCTCTGCTCATGCCATTTTTCCCCCCTAGAGTCTGTAAGCCAAAACAAACACCTTTTTTTCCTACAAGCTGCTCTTGGTTGGGTGATTTCTGCCAGCAATGTGAACCTGACTGCAACAGCCTGCCAACTTGACTTCAATTCCCTAGCCAGCCACATAAAGTCAGATGGGCATTTATTTGCAGGGGCAAGAGAGCCTGATGTGTGACTGCATGCGCACATATACACACATACTCCTGTAACCTCGATCCTGAAGAGGTGGAGGCAGGAGAATCACTGGAGTTCACCAACTCCGGTGGAAAAAAAGAAAAGAAAAAGAAATGAAGGAAAAGATGGAGCTCCAGGTTGAGGGAGAGACTCTGTCTCAAAGAAATACAGGCATGAGCAACAGAGGAGGATGCCAACTCCTCCTCTGGCCTCCACACACACTCAGAAGGTACAGACATCTGCACACATATGTGCATAAACCACACACACATACCACACCATAGTACACACACACACACACACACACACACAGAATTCAGGGCCTTTCTGAAAATGTAGCCTAAACTCATTGCTGAGATTAAAGGCACACACCACCATACCTGGCTAAAAAAATATATATTTATGAAGGGCTTTAATAATACATGAATGTGAAATAGAAATATTATGTAACTTACAATATTAGTAAGAAAAGCAGTCAACAAGATTTGTTATCCAGAGAAACGCAGTTGGGGGATTTCTCACCCACCTAGAAATGAATCCAACTGTCGCCAGCACCAACATAAATTTCTCTAATTGCAAAACAGTGAATATAAACGTCTGCTGCTGTCTGGCTAAATGCATATATTATGCTCACCAAACTGCCCTGTAAGCACTTTTCTTACTGTGTACCCGTATATTAACGCTGCTCTCATTTCTGGTTAGAGAAACTTCTCTTTTCAGATGGCAGTGACCACTGGGATGACTCAAAGGGCACCACAGTGCTGAGAAGAAGTGACAGAGGAGTGCTCAGCACTGAGACATCTCTATCACACCTTCCAAGGCTCAGGGTCCATGGCGGATGAGGTGGCAGAAAAAATGTAAGAACCAAAGGAAGGGTAAGACTGCTTATAATGCAATCTTCCAGACAGAAAATGGCCTGTATATCCATGACCTCACAGTGCCTGGTGCTACCTACACAAAGCATTCATAACAGGAGGAAAAGATGCTGATATCAAAGTCAAAGAGAGACTAATTGAGAAGGGGAGGGGATATGTTGGAGGGTGGATATGTGAAGGGGAAAGTAGAGGATGAGGAGGGGAGGGAAATATCATGGTCTATTATCTATAATTATGGAAGTTGTCAATAAAAAGTTTTAAAAATAGTGAATAAAGGGACAAGACTTTAATGAAACCATTCAAGGTGTAAATAGAGAAAAAAAAAACTAAAAAATTCTTCAGTGGAGCAGAAAGTCATATGAAGGAACAGTTCCAGGACTGGAGAGATGGCTCAGTGGTTCAAAGTAATTTCTTGCAAAGCGTAATGGCCTGGGTTCAATTCCCCAGCACCCATGTAAAGCTAGATGCACAAAGTGGCTCATGTGTCTGGAGTTCATTTGCAGTGGCAGGAGGCCCTGGTGAGCCCATATTCTCTAGCTTGCTCTATCTCTCAAAAAAATATAATAAACTTATTTTCAATTTATTTATTACAGAGAAAAAGAGAAAGAGAATGAATGGGCATACTGGAACCTCAAGGCACTGCAAGCAAACCCCAGATGCAGGAGCCACCTTATGCATCTGGCTTACATGGATACTGAGGAATCGAACCTGGGTCCTTAGGCTTCATAGGCAAGTGCCTTAACTACTAAGCCATCTCTCCAGCCCTAAAATATTTTTAAAAATAAAAGCACAGATCCTAAATAATGCCAAGACCATCCAAGTCAGCCCCACCGTCTGCCCTGGGAAGCTGACTTCTGCAGACTGACTTGGGTCTGCTTCCTGTGAGGTTCTCCCAGTGGGAGTCACTGGCAGGAGATTAGAAGGTGGGAAAACAGGGAGAAAAGGATAAATATTCCTCATTTTCCCTCCCTCCAGAGTCACAAGCCTAGAAGCAGTAGCTTTTCTCTGGCTACAGTTCTCTTAAAAAAAAAAAATGTAGTTGGGAATGGTGGTGCACGCCTTTAATCCCAGTACTCGGGAGGCAGAGATAAGAGGACCACCGTGAGTTCAAGGCCACCCTGAGACTACATAGTGAATTCCAGGTCAGCCTGAGCTAGAGTGAGACCCTACCTCAAAAAAAAAAAAAAAAATGTGGGCTGGAGAGATGGCTTAGTAGTTAAGGTGTTTGCTTGCAAAGCCAAAGGACCCCGGTTCAATTCCCCAGGACCCATGTAAGCCAGATGCACAAGGGGGCATATATGTCTGGAGTTCATTTGCAATGGCTGGAGGCCCTGGCATGCCAATTGTCTCTCTCCTTCTCTTTGCCTCTCTCTGTCTCTCTCAAATAAATAAATAAATTTGAAAGAGAGAGAGAGGCAGTAAGAGAGAGAGAGAGCCACCACAATGCATATGCCACCTTGTGCATCTGGCTGGCTTACATGGGTACTGGGGAATTGAACCTGGGTCAGTAGACATTGCAGGCAAGTCTCTTAACCACTGAGCCATCTCTCTAGCCGTGGTTACAGGTCTTGTTGGGTGTTCTGTCTTCAATGCCTCCATGGGCAACTGGCTTCAATAATCCCTTCTTCCCAGCCCTTCAGGCTTGTGGAGAGTAGTGGCTTCCGTCTCTGCTGCTCCCCCGCCACCTCCTTCACCGGGTCTTTACCGGGACCTGTGTGTGCTCCAAAGCATGTCCTCTTCTCTGCAGGAAAATAGCACTGACAGCTGGCTGGGATCCTGAGGAAGGCCTGAGATCGAGGCCCCGTCTCCGAGCTCTTCTCCCCCGCTGCCGCCTCAGAAGACAGAAAAGTGAACAGGGCACAAATACCCAGATTTCAAGCCATAACCTCATCAAAATGAAGTCGTTTCAGGCATAGAGGAAATAAGAAGTTACCATTTTAGTCAAGATTCATTAAAAAACAAAAAGCCAGGCATAGTGGCACATGACTTTAATCCCAGCACTGGGGAGGCAGAGGCACAAGGATCACTGTGAGTTCAAGGCCACCCTGAGACTACATAGTGAATTCTAGATCAGCCTGGGCTACAGTGAGACACTACCTCAAAAATCAAAATAAAATAAAATAAAGATTCATTGAAAAAGAGTCTTTGTATATGGTGTGTGTGTGTGTGTGTGTGTGTGTGTGTGTGTGTGTGTGTGTATACATGTTTATAAGTGGGCAGAATACTGGAGATGGAAAAGTTTAAGTTGGGTCAGAGGGTGAGGATGGAGGAGAGGAGGGGGTGGGAAGAGGGTTAATCAAAACTAACGATGTTATGAATAAGTTATGGGGAGATCTTTCTCATTTACATGGAGACCTTTTTCCTGGTTAGCTAATTTTAAAAGTATATAATTTGGAGAAAGAGGGGGAAAAACAAACACTATGGGGATAGATAATGCTGGGTCTGGAAGCCATAGGTTGTTGTGGGAAAGCCCAGTGCGCCAGGTTGGGACACCTCCCCAGTGAGTTGTTGGCAGGGAAGTCCCTGAAGCCGCCAAAACAACATAGGCTTTTGCCAAGGCTCTTGCTCACCCACCAGAAGTAGACCTTACTGCTGAGGAAGCCATGCGCTTTGGTTGCAGGTCACTGAGAAATCAAGCTAAACTGGAAGCCTCCTGCCTGACAACCAGGCGGCACAGTGACCGAACGTACTATGTAGCCTGGGGGGGGGCGGGCGGGGAGAACATCATCCACAGTCTTAACCAGCAGTGGCCCCTGCAAGCTCTGTAGCTAATTTATTTAAGAGAGAGTAAAGGCATGCCAGGAACTTATGTTGCTGCAAACAGACTCCACATACATGTGCCACTTTGTGCGTCTGGCTTTATGTGGGTACTGGGGAAGTGAACTCGGGCCAGTAGGTTTTGCAAGCAAGTGCTTTTAACTGCTGAGCTATCTACCCAACGCCCAAACTTTATTTTTAAAAAGGGAAAGAAAAGAGCATGGAAAAACAAATAGAGCACAGTTTTAGCAGTGACTACACAAAATGATAAAATATTTATTTTCTACAAATATCTTCTCCTGTTACTTTACAATAGGGAAAAATCGGTTTTTTAACACTTTTGATGAAAAAACTTGTAACTCCAGTGATCTGTGTTCTTCCCCCAGTTCTTGTAATGGATGGCGCACCTATTCTCTCTCTCTCTCTCTCTCTCTCTCTCTCTCTCTCTTTATGCTTATAAATAAATAAATAGATTTTTTAAAAGAACAAGAAAAAGCCGGGTGTGGTGCTGCACGCCTTTAATCCCAGCACTCGGGAGGCAGAGGTAGGAGGATCGCCATGAGTTCGAGGCCACCCTGAGATTACATAGTGAATTCCAGGCCAGCCTGGGCTACAGTGAAACCCTATCTCAAAAAAAAAAAAAAAAAAGAACAAGAAAAAGTATCTAGGGACAAAGAAGATGAGGAAATTAAGATCATGTTTAGGTAGTGCTTAGCCTCAAAACTTTGTTTCGAGATTCTAGTGTTTCCGTTACGCAGATGTTGTCGGAAGCCCTCCCGCCATTCTGACTTCAGCCGCCCTCCTTTTCTAGTCAGGCCACATTGCTGGGGAAGCTGCTCCACGGAGTGAGAGGGCTTGCTGCACAAGCGTGAGGGCCTGAGTTCAGTCTATGGCACCCACATTAAAAAATGAGGCCGGGGGGGGTGGGGGCTGGAGAGATGTGTCAGAGGTTAAGGTGCTTGCGTGCAAAGCCTAACCATACCAGGTTGGAGTCTCCAGGACCCCCGTAAAGCCAGATGTGCAAAATGGCGCATGCATCTGGAGTTCATCTGCAGCAGCTAGAAGCCCTGGCATACCCATTCTCTCTCTCTCTCTCTCTTTTTCTTTCCCTGCCCCCCCTCTCTCCCTCTCTCCTTGCAAATAAATAAAAAATATTTTTGAAAAATGAGGCCTGGTCGCTCATGCCTGTAACCCCAGCACAGAGACAAGAAGATTGCTGGGCCTCATTCATCAGCCAGTCTGACCAAAAAACAGCAAGATTCAGGTCCTGTGAGAGGCTCCGTTTCAAGGACATGAGATAGAAGGATGACAGGACACTTGGTGTCTTCCTCTGAGCTCCACACACGTGCACACAGGTACCTGCACACGCACGCACCACAGACATGTTATTATCCCCAGCACAGGACACATAGGACCACAGTGCAGCTTCCTGCAAAGGCATCTCTGTCATCTCTCATTCACATAAGTAAAGACTCAGAAACACGAAAGCCCAACCTTAAAATGCACAATGGTTGCAGCCCACCGATCCTAAAACTGCACGGAGACATCCAACACTTTCTCACAAAAGAATCATTCTGACCTATGGACGTTCATAAAAGCATTGGATACCAATCTTCAAATAATACATACTCTCATAACTATGCTCATCAGTGAGGAATAACTGCTTACCTCTTTACAACCCTACTTCAGTTCCACGGTAGGAAAGAGAATAA
The DNA here is from genome assembly GCA_036346955.1 of Dipus sagitta. NCBI lineage: Eukaryota > Metazoa > Chordata > Mammalia > Rodentia > Dipodidae > Dipus > Dipus sagitta. Next base: position 122,440,231 of record CM070779.1, on the reverse strand, counting down.
AATAATGGAGCTCTTGATTCAACAGCCAACTACATTAAAATATACATGCTCGGGCTGGAGAGATGGCTAAGTGCTTAAGGAACTTGCCTGCAAAGCCTAATGGCCTGAGTTCAATTCCCCAGTGCCCACGTAAAGCCAGATGCACAAGGTGGGGCATGCATCTGGAGTTCATTTGCAGTGGCTGGAGGCCCTGGTGCACACAATATCTATCTAGCCAGCTCTCTGTCCCCCCTCACAAATAAAAAGATTTACATAAATGCATAAAATGCCATGGCATTTATGATCTCACAGTGACTGACGCTACCTACACAAAACCTGGATAATAGGAGAGGAAAAATTTGATGACATCAAAATAGAAAACAGGCTAGTTGGAAAGAAGAAGGGATTCAGTGGAGGTGGGTAGGGGAAGGAGGGAAGAAGTGGTGGGAGGTGGTTAAGATCATAGTATATTGTCTATACGTATGGAGGTTGTCAATAATAGTTAAAAAAAGGAATAAATAAAAGAAAGTCTTCTGAAACTCACCTACAGACACTCTTAGACTGCATACACAGAATCCCCCATTTTTGTTTGAGCTCAGGGAAAACTGTTCCCAATCCTCCTCCATTTCCTATCCTCCTCCTATGTCGAATTTAGAAAGATCAACCAATCTTGATTACTATTTAGAAATTTTCATTCACTCTGCAAACTGACTATGATGCTATATAACTATATTCTGCAAATATTGATAGAAAGGACTTTGGGTCTACCTGATCTTGACATTCAATCCATAAAGACTTAATACGCAAGGTTCACAGTCTACTCAAGCTAACCATTTGCTGAAAAATAAGCTTAAAATCATTCTTCGCAAATACCAATAAGTCAATTTGTTTTAAATTTAATATTTTACTTATGAGAGAGAGAGAAATAAATGGACATGCCAGGATCTCTAGCCACTGCAAATGAACTCCACATGCATGAGCCACCATGTGCAGCTGGCTTACGTGGGTTCTGGGGACTTGAACCTGGGTCCTTAGGCTTCACAGGCAAGTGCTTTAACTGCTAAGCCATCTCTCCAGCCCCCAATAAGTCAATTTTTCCAAATGATAAGAATACACATGAACCAAGAGAAAATGTGATAAACCAAAATAGTGAGGAAGAAATGTGAACCTCTCATTTCATTCAGGAGACTTTCTGTGAGGGGAAACCTCATCTTGTCAAAATTCAAAGGGTAGGGCTGGAGAAATGGCCCAGCAGGTAAGCACTGAACAACTGGCAGAAACAAAACTAGGGCTGGAGGGATGGTTTAGCAGTTAAAGTACTCACCTGCAAAGCCAAAGGACCCAGGTTCAGTTCCCCAGCACCCTCATAAGCCAGATGCACAAGGTGATGCATGTGTCTGGAGTTCGTTTGCAGCGGCTGAATGGCATGCCCATTCTCTCTCTATATCTGCCTCTCTCCCTCTCAAATAAATGAAAAATTAACAAAACAAAAATATTTTCACCCACTCAATGGTTAAAAGTACCACTCAGGTTTAATTCCCTAGCACCCACATACGCCCAGAAGCAAAAAGTGGCAAAATTGCCTGGCATTCATTGCAGCAGCAAAAGACCCTGATGTGCCCATACAGCCGCACATACATGTGCACGTGAATAAATAAATACTAGAAATAAAAAAAATAAAAAAGTTCACCCTGGCCTAGTGCTCTTACTGACTTAATGCAATGTTACTGAATTCCTTCTCAGCACTTACTCCCTGCCTATGTTAGTAAGTGAACTTCAGATCGCAAAAGCCTCACAAACACGGAACCAGCATCCACTGCTCGTTTCTGAAATCCCTTTGGAAAGAAAGGCACATTGGGAGGACAAGAAGGACGTGGGTCTACTCACTGTGGCTGCCCACCAGGAGTCATGGGTACGCCTGCCCCACTCCCTGGCAGCAGGGGACACGGGCCTCAGAAGCTGTCCTTCCTTTTATCTCCCTTCAGATCAGCAGCTGGGCTCCGGTAGCTCCAAGCAGTCCATTTAACTCCAAATGGCAGCTTGGCAAGCCGAGGCTGCCCCGGGCCGTGCCCTGTCCCATGAAGCCACCCGACATGTGGAGATGCCTAAGCCTGACGGACGAGTCCAGCCTGGGAGCAGCACCTGCAGTGGGAGGGGCCCAGAGCTGAGGGTGCATGAGTCACGCACACGAGGTGACACACAGACCTGAGCTTTGGCAAAGGACCCAGGGCCGAGGTGGGGGCATGGGATCTGTGGGCATACCTGTCTCATTCTGGCAGGGCTGCCTGTGCCCGAGGGTCAGGTAGAGTGACCAAAAAGTGCCTGTGTTTGGGGCTCTGTCACTTGCAGGCTGGCTTTGGGGGCACTAAGATTATAAATAGGGGTGGAAAGATGGTTTAGCAGTTAAAGTACTTGCCTGCAAAGCCAAAGGACCCAGGTTCAATTCCCCAGGACCCTCATAAGCCAGATGCACAAGGTGGCACATGTGTCTGAAGTTTGTTTGCAGTGGATGAATGGCACACCCATTCCCTTTCTCTCTCTCTCTCTCTCTCTCATATATAAAAATTAAGTTAAAAAAATTAACAAAACAAAAATATTTTCACCCACTCAGTGGTTAAAAGTACTATATTATATAGAGAATGATTCCATACTTAGTCCTGTCGCCCGCAGTTCCAGGGGCAAGTGGCATGGCAATTCCCCACCTCCTTGTGATCAGGTGGCTTCTCCGTGGTGACCACAGTTTAGGAGGTTAGCTCTGCCACCGGGCTGGGTCCCTGGATGACTGTGTAAATCACCCATTCCTGCTATCTTACCACAGGAGTGTGTGCCACATGTGTGTACGTATGAGCATGCCATAATCTCTTGTCACTATGTGCCACTTTCATTTTTGTGCCTGGCTTTGCCTGGGTTTGGGGGATTTGAACCCCAGTCTGCAAGCTTTGCAAGCACTCGCCTTTAACCACTGAGCCATCTCCCAGCTCCAAGGCTACTCTTTATTTTTCTTAGCCACTGATATTTGGGTGTGTGTGTATGTGTGTGTGTGTGTGTGTGTGTTTTCATGTGTGTAAGTGTGGAGGTCAGGGGACAATGCTGGGTGTAGGTCCTCACATGCCACCTTTTTCGAGGTAGCGTCTCTCATTGCTCACCACTGTGTTCACCAGGGCTGGCCGGCAAGCTCTTCCACAATTCTGCTGTCTCCATCTCCCACGTTGCTGTAGACATGCTGGGATTACAAATGTTCACTATAGTGTTGGCCTTACATGAGTTCTGGGGATAACCAAACTCATGTACGTACCCAGGCTTCATGGCAAGAGCTGTTCAGCCACTGAGCCACCTTCTCAGCCCCAGGGGATTCTTTCATCTCTATACTGACAGATGCAAACATGAAGCAGCATGACCAAAGACACAGCTAAAAACAAAATCCTTTCCAGATATTTTTTTGGATTTATGTGGCTTTTTAGCTTGCTTGTTCATGTTTGGAATACTACATTTATATTTATATTTACATTTATTTATATTTATATTATTTATCTAGACAAGAGTAAGAACTTTTGGTGGGGGCTGGTATCCATTCTCTCACCGTCTTTTTCTCTGCTTGCAAATAAATAAATAAACAAATAAATAGTGCTTTCTTAAAAAGTGAGAGGCTGGAGGAATGGCTTAGCGGTTAAGGCGCTTGCCTGCAAAGCCGAAGGACCCAGGTTCAATTCCCTAGGACCCATGTTAGCCAGGTGCACAAAGGGACACATGCATCTGGAGTTCGTTTGCAGTGGCTGGAGGCCCTGGCGCACCCATTCTCCCTTTCTCTCTCTCTCTCTCTCTCTCTCTCTCTCTCTCTCTCTCTCTCTCAAATAAATAAATAAAAATTGAAAAAAATAAAAATAAAAAAGAGTGAGACTTTTTAAAAACACCAAAACATTCTTGTAACAGAGTGAAAGATACACCTTAGTTTTAACCCCACTATTCAAATCTTCATTCCATGGCTGAAGTGTTCTGAATATTACAGGGAGTAAGTGACCAGGGCAGAAAGACTGCAGGTGTGAGGTCTTGTTTTTATTTAATATATTTATTGATGGACTGGAGAGATTGCTCAAAGCCAAAAGACCAGGTTCTATTCCCCAGGACCCACATAAGCCAGATGCAGAAGGTAGCACAAGTATCTGTAGTGGCTGCAAAGCAGGCCGTGGCTATGGAGGCTGGAGCGGTCAGGAGGCCATAGGTAGAAGCCATAGGGCCCGGCCAGGCCTGGAAGGACACATCCGGTTTATATGATGAGCAAAACTTATATGGTGACAGTGGAGAAGATTTTGGAGACAGTTCATTTGTTGAGCACACTTTTATTAAGCATCTCCTCCACGCTGCACAAATGAGAAATCCAAACTAATCTACCATCTATCGGTGGGGCTGGGACTCCCACCTTTGACAACAGTGAGTGTCGACCTTTCTTAATAAAGCACGTCAGCTATCCATGGTTCCAGCTGCAGCACCTGTCTCTGTCTGACTCACCTCATCACACCTGGGCATGGCCTCACTGTGGGCTTTTATCTTGTCTCAAGCTTCCCAGCCTGGGTGAACACTGTACCCTGTACCAAGGACATCCTTCCACCCCTATTCCCTGGCTGATTCCATATTATATTCCATATACCCAATATTCTTGGGAGAATGCCTCCCATCCGGAGCCCAGGTGAAATCCAAGGTGCAGGTAGCTTATCACTGATTTGGCAATGCTGAGATCTGATTTCTATCCTCCTGAAATCGTCTCTGCCAGGGAGGTAACCTAACCTTCCTGTTCATCAGGCTCCAGCTCCAGCAACATCCGTACGGACTGGTTCCCATCCTTCTCTCTCTGTTGGCGTTTATTGCAACCTCCGTGGCCTCCACCCATCTCCACCCACGGCCTCACACTGACTCACGCTCATCTTCACCGAGTGTCTCCCTCTGCCAGGCTTACCTTAACCCACCTCCCTGGGCCAGGTTTTCCCTTCGCCTCCCTTAACAAGCAAGGCTGGCACCGCCTTACCATGCGGGTTTCAGCTCTGATGGGGCTGTCTGTCACTATTTATAAACTCTGCACCACACTGTCTTCTTTCTCACCAGAGCCTACGTTTGATCACTCACAATTCCCTTCCACCAACTGTGGCAGGCTCTGTAGATCCTCTTGGCTAGTCACCTAAACTCAGCGTAGGCAGAAATAATTCATTTCTTTTATTGTATTTTTAAGTTTTGGGTTTTTTTTTTTTTTTTTTTGAGATAAGGTCTTACTCTAGTCCAGGCTGATCTGGAACTCACTCTGTAGTCCCAGGCTGACCTTGAAGTCATCGCAATCCTCCTAGCTCTGCCTCTGGAGTGCTGGAATAAAAAAGAATCTTTTTTTTGTCCAATGAATATGAGGGTTCCAGGCTTCTAGAAGGTTCTAGGAAGGATATTTGCCTGGAAAAATGAAACAGATACGTTAGAAAACCAATCGTATTAACCCTGCTCTTCATTTCTCCCTTCTGCCTTAGAAACTATGGGAGGACATAATGTCTGAAGCTAGGGCAGCCATCTTGCAACCACTCGGCAGCCATCTTGTAACCACAGGGCAGCCATCTTGTAACCACTCGGCAGCCATCTTGTAACCACAGGGCAGCCATCTTGTAACCACTCGGCAGCCATCTCGTAACCACGAGGCAACAAGGCTGAGAACAGCCTCGATATACTGAGGCCAGAGGGATGGAGAAATCTCTGGTCCTTGACAACATTGCCTGCTTACAGAAATTGCCCCGGGATCATGGACTCCTGAGCTTTTAAAATAGATACAGATCCAAGGTCTTATGCCACTGTTGAGTTTTCTGTTACTCGCAGTGGAAAGAGCTTCACTGATCCTCTCTAAGTAGCATCCAAGTCACTTTCCGTAATTTTTCACTTATTTTCGTCATATTCTTTATGCATCACTTACTGACGGTGGTTCTGTGACTGCCCAAATGTTGTAGCTGGTGCTCACACAAACCTAGGTAGGGTGGATTGACCCCTCCATAGCGACTCCTGATGCACGCAAGAGAGGGGGTGAACACATATATGAAACTTCTTCCAGAGTGACCAGGCTACTGTTTTACAGTATGTTTAATAGAGAGAGCATACTGTGAAATAGTAATCCAAAGAACAGCTTGGAAATATGAGAACCATTATGACAGACATCTATTAATTCCAGCATTTGGAAGGCAGAGGCAGGAGGATCAAGAGGTTCAAAGTCACCTTTGGCTGTATATAGTGAGCTTGAGGTTAGCCTGGGTGACATACGACCCTGTCTCAAAAAATAAAAAGTAGTCATGGCTGGTCAGATCTCTCAGTTGTTCATGATGTTTGTTTGTAAAGACTGACAGACTGGGTTCAACTCCCAAGTGCCCACATAAAGCCAGATGCTCAAAGTGGTGCGTGCATCTGGAGTTCGTTTGCAGTGGCAAGAGACCCTGGTATGCCTGTTCTCTCTATATATCTCACTCTCTTTCTCTCTCCCCCTCCCTCTCTCCCCTTGCAAATAAATAAAATATTTGTAAAAATAAAATAAAAAAGTAAGTAGTCATTTATTATTATAAAGAGGGCTGTGTTCAATACACACCTGTGCTGTGCTCACACACACTGGGTTGCAGTGGGTTCTTGCAACAGCATCACCACAAAACATGAGTGATGGGGGCTGGAGGGATGGCTTAGTGATTAAGGTGTTTGCCTGAAAAGCCCAAGGACCCAGGTTCAATTCCCCAGGACCCACATTAGTCAGATGCACAAGGGGGCACAAACATCTGGAGTTCATTTGCAGTGTCTAAAGACCCTGGCATGCCCATTCTCTCTCTCTCTCTCTCTCCCTCTCCTTCTTTATATGTCAAATAAATAAATAAACTGACCTTTAAAAAAAAACATGAGTGATGGGTTGCACTGTAGGCTGACAACAACTGCAATGTCACCAAACGATAGACATTTTTCAGCTCCATTACAATGTGTGTGTCAAGGGGGGCATCTATATGCATGTTCCTATGTGTGAATGTGCAAGTGGAGGCCAGAGGTCAGAGTCAAACTTTGTTCACCTTACTATTATTTTTATTTTTTAATTTTTATTTTTTTTTATTTTTGGTTTTGTGAGGTAGGGTCTCACTCTAGCTCAGGCTGACCTGGAATTCACTATGTAGTCTCAGGGTGCCCTTGAACTCACGGCGATCCTCCTACCTCTGCTCCCGAGTGCTGGGATTAAAGGCATGCGCCTCCACACCCAGCTAATTGTTCACCTTAATTTTGAGGGTCTCTCACTGAACCTGGAGCTCACCTCTTCAGCCGGCCTAGTGTTGCAGTTAACTTCACATTGCTGGGACAAAACCCCCAACCACAAGCAGCTGATCAGAGGAAAGGGTTTATTCGGGCACGATGGCAGCAGAAAGATGGTAGAGCAGAGGCTGGACATCACAATCGTGCCACAGCAGGTGGAAGAAAGCTTGGCTCTGGCAAGGGGGGGAGCCGGGCTCTAGCACCCCAAAGCCTGTCCCCCAACCCCGCAACACACCTCCTCCAGCAAATGCATCACCTCACTAATAGGCAACAGCTGGTGACCAAACACTCAAAAATACGTGAGTTGTAGGGGACATCTGATTCAAAACCACCACAAGTAGCTAGCCAGTGAGCCTCGTATCTCCACCTCCCCAGCACAGAGATCACAAGCGCATGCCACTGCACCCAGCTTTTATGCGACTACTGGGGATCTGAGTTCAGGTCCTCATGCATGTACTCACCCACTGAGCCTCCGTTATAATCTCACAGACCCATTGTCCTATAGGCTTGTCTGTTACTGACCGAATCAGCGTTCCAAGGCATGTGATGGCACTGCACTAGGGAAGGTGACCGTGCCTTTCGGTAAGTTAGTCCTTAATTGTTCCCTCCCAGTACAAGTAAGGGCCGTGAAGGCTGAAGCCCACCCTCGTCACCACTCTGCTTCCATCTCCTACTACAGTGCCTGGCGAGTGGCAGGAGCTCAACGGATCATGCCACACAGGGACTGGAGTGGCATCTCCGGCATTGATTCTCGGCCTCTTCAAACGACGTGAGCTCTTCCCCGGGCAGCAGCCTCCTTGTCATGTAGTAAGAAGTAAGTGTTTGGCAAATGGAGACACACAAGCTGCTCACTCCGTTTTGAAATTTTTATGTATTTATTTATTTATTAGTTACCCATGTGTGTGCATAGGTACATCAGAGTCTCCTCGTTTATTGATTTATTTATTTAGGAGAAAGAGGCAGGCATTGAGAGAGGAGAGAATGGGTACACCGGTGCTCCTGCTGCTGTAAACGAACTCCAGATGCATGGGCCACTTTTTTGCATCTGGCTTTCCGTGGGTACTAGGGAATTGAACCCAGGCCACCAAACAAACACCAGATTTGCACCACTTGTTGCATCTGGCTCTATGTGGGTGGCTGGGGCATTGAACCTGGGCTGGCAGGCTTTATAAGCAAGTGCCTTTAACTGCTGAGCCACCTCCCCAGGCCCCTTACCCTTTCTTGGATAGCACTTGTGTCTGTTGGCTGCACACGACTGTAATAAAATACCTGGACTCGATCAACTTTGACTCACAGGTTTAGAGAGTTCAGTCCATGGTCTCTTGGCTTGTGGGCCTGTGGCATATCACACTCAGAGAATGTGGCAGAAGAAGCTGCTCGTCTCACCTCAGCCAGAAAGCAAAGAGAGAGGTAGAGAGAGAGGAGGGAGAAGTACCCCAATATTCCCTACAAAGAAATATCCCCAGTGGGGCCTAGCTTGCTCCCATTGGACCTCACATCTTGAAGGTTCTACTGTCTCCCCATAATACCACTGGTGAGAGACCACGGCTGTGACACATGGGACTTTGAGGGCCACTTCTCCATTCCACAGCCCCACCCTTCGCTCAGCATGTGACTTGTGAGCCTTCAGTACAGGACACGCACTGGCCGATGTGACTTATCGAGGCACCCTGAGCTGTTGGTTCCTTCCCGAGGGTTAAGCATCCGAGAGAAGTGATGATCGTCTCAACCTAACTTCCAGATGAATCTCTTCAGGAAATGCGCTGCCACCTCCTTAGGAGGACAGTCTTTATAATCATATTTCCCTGAGGGGACAAAAATATTCCTGTTAGTTACTGACAGCTTTTGCTAACCTCAAATTTCCCTTTCAAGCCTGTTCTTCAAACACCTTGCTCTTTAAATCAAACCTGAAAGAAATGCTTCCCCCATGTCTACGTGAGCAGCTGAAGGCTGCAGGGTTGAAATTACAGATGTGGGCATTTGCATGTTTTACTAACTCTGAGGGCTGTGGGTGATAAACCAGCCATTGTTTTATGGACTGCGAAGAAATACATACTGACAACCTATGAACCAATGGCAGGAAACCAGCATGTTAGGAGCCATGAAAGAATCTTATATGCATTGTACAGCTCCTCAACTGAATTTGTTTGTGTGTTTGTTTTTTGAGGTAGGGTCTCACTCTAGCCCTAGCTGACCTGGAATTCAGCATGTAGTTTCCAGGTAGCCTCAAACTCATGGTGATCTCCCTGCCTCTGCCTCCAGTGCTGGTATTAAAGGCATGCGCCTCCACGCCCAGCTCTCACCTGAATTTCTAAAGGTTGAATTTTGAGAAACTCAAACACCCATCCCCTCAGATCTCCCCTATTCTTTCTTCACCTCCTTTCTCTTCTAAGCTCCCACATCAGTATGGCCCATAATTCCTCTTCAAAAGTTACCTCAAGTCCATCTTTCCTTCATACCTCTACATTCTGATTGCTCTGTCAGTTTTGGGGGGGTTGTTTGTTTGTTTGGAGGCAGGGTCTCACCGTAGCCCAGGCTCACCTAAAACTGACAACAATCCTCTTACCTCAGCCTCCTGGGTGCTGAGATTAAAGGTGAGCCACCATGCCCAGCAAAGTCTCCCACTTTTACACTTGACCCCTTCTGATCTGTTTTCACAAATCTACATCTATTCAACCAAATGTCACTCCCTGATGAAAACCGGTTCTCCTGTCTCTTAGGACTGGGTCTGTGTGCCTGCCCCACTAGCACTGGCTTGGGCTCAGCTTTGCTTTTCTTTTATTGTGCACTCCCATCCAGACTTAAGAACATCATTCAGCCCCAGAAGCATAACCCAGCCAGCTCACTTCCCTCTTCAGGCCTGTCTACTGGGGATTGTTGTTCCATATTTCCTCCCCAGTCCTAATGCCTTAAACACACAAGCTCTTGTGTGTGTGTGTGCACGCACACACACCCCACTTTGGGTAGCTATTTCTCATCACTAGCATGCCAAAGAGACTAAGATGAGGGAAAGACTAATCTTTTTCAAAGTTAAGACTCTTTTTTATTTATTTTTGAGCAGAGAGAGAGAGTGTGTTGCGAAAGGAAGAGGGAGATGGTGGAGAGTATGGGAGCGCCAGGGCTTCTTGCCTCTGCAAACCAACTCCAGACACATGTGCTCCTTAATGCATCTGGCTTTAGATGGGCCCTGGGATCAAACCCATACCGACAGGCTTGGAAAAAAGGACTAGAAAGGACTAGAAAGACGGCTTAATGGCTAAGGCACTTGCCCGCAAAGCCTAAGGACCCAGGTTTGATTCTCCAGTACCCACATAAACCAGATGCACAAGGTGGCACATGTGTTTGGGAGCATATGTTTGGAGTTTTCTTGCTGTGGCTAGAGGCCCTGGTGTGCCCATTCTCTTTCTATTTGCCCTTCTCTCTCTTAAAAAAAAATATTTTTTTTAAAAAAAGCACCTTTATGCCAGAGAGATAGCTTAGTGGTTAAGGCGCTTGCCTGTGAAGCCTGAGGACCTATGTTTGACTCTCACTCTCTCTAAAATAAAAATAATAAAAGCCACCTTTAACCACTGAGATATTTCCCCAACCCAACCAACCTTATCTTGTGTGATCCTGAGAGCAAGGGCCCCCTTCAGTGGTGTGGCTTATGCCTCTCCTACCTCCCCGTAGTTTAACCTAGATCCTCTCTCAGGTCTTAGCTTTGGTATATATACATACTCTTAGGTAGGTCTTTCCCACCATTTTCTAACCGTGCCCCTTCCTCCCTGCCTGCCAGCCCCATCATCCCAACTTCTTTGTTTTGTTTTGAAACTCGGTGCTTCTTGTTTACAAGAGGGAAATAAAGGAAAATCTGAAGGTGATCTACTGGAGAAAAAATTATGAAAACAGCACAGGGGGCAAGAAGGGTCTAGAGAGAGGAAGGGTTTTCCAAGGGCGGGACTTCCTACCTCAAGAGGGGTGGTATGATAGGGGAAACTGAGCCTAGAGAGAGCTCCTAGTCCTATTTCCACTCCCCACTGTGTGATCTTGGCAGCCTCAGCCTGGATGGTGGCAACGAGGTCCTGGTTGATAAGGAGAATGAGTCACAGGCTGGAGATCCCACCATGGAAGAAGTCATTGCTAAGGTGCCGTTTGGTACCACATAACACAGGCCACACTGATGGCAACGGAACACTGGCAATAAACAAGATTTATTGCCTCATTGGCATCCCTCACTGGCAATAAATTACAAGGTTTCTTTTTGTTTTAATTTTATATATCTATTTATTTATTTACAAGGAGAGAGAGAGTGAATGGGTGCACCAAGACCTCCAACTGCTGCAAATGAACTCCAGATGCATGTACCACTCAGTGCACCTAGCTTTACATGGGCTCTGGAGATCCAAACCCCTGTGGTTAGGCTTTGTGGGCTGGACTCTCTGGAGATAGGACTACATCAATCTGGATTAGATTGGCTCGTATATATGTATGGCTGCTCTGCCAAGGTGGTCTTGTTTGAACAGATTTTGTAACACACCATGCTCCGCAAGCCGCAGAACTAGACGGCCCATACCTGGGATGCTGTCTTCTAATGCCTGCCACCTACACAGATGTCACCCCAACTGTGGGATTTCTCATTTCTGCTACCCATCGGCCACTGTCACTCATGTTTCAGGACCTCATCTCTCAGTCTTTGGGTCTGTTGTCATCGATTATAAGGTGCTCTGTGTGAGAGAAGTTCAGCACTTGGTCCGCCTTGGGTAGCAACTATACCATCTGGTCCTGTAATAGGTTAAGACTGATACCTGAGCTGTCAGTGGGCTTGGAGAGCCTTGGCAGGGCAGTACAGACAGATGAGAAGGCACCAAGATGTCTGTAAGAAACTCCTAGAACAGCTGGGCATGGTGATGCACGCCTTTAATCCCAGCACTCAGAAGGCAGAGGTAGGAGGATCACTGTGAGTTCAAGGCCAGTCTGAGACTGCAGAGTGAATTCCAGGTCAGCCTGAACTACAGTGAAACTCTACTTTGAGAAACCAAAGAGAAAGAAAGAAATAAAGAGAGAAAGAGAGAGAGAGAGAGAAAGAAAGGAGGGAGAGAGGGAGAGAAAAAAGGAAGGAAGGGAAGGGAAGGGAAGGGAAGGGAAGGGAAGGGAAGGGAAGGGAAGGGAAGGGAAGGGAAGGGAAAGGGAGGGGAGGGGAGGGGAGGGGAGGGGAAGGGAAGGGACAGAGAAGGGAAGGGAAGGGAAGGGAAGGGAAGGGAAGGGAAGGGAAGGGAAGGGAAGGGAAGGGAAGGGAAGGGAAGGGAGAGAAAAAGAGAAGTCCTAGAGCTCTACAAGGTGAGCTGGAGAGTCCATCCCACTTTGTGCCTCAGCCTTTCTCACCAGGCCTTTGCTCTGGGTGGCTGCAGTGGTCTCCGGATAGAGCTGCCTTGTGACATGGCAAACCAGTTTGAAGATGGCAAGATATTTGGCTTCAATAACATTGTGTTTCCTGCCATCAGTGAGAACAACAAGCTTTAATCAAGATTAAATCGGGGGCCGGGCGTGGTGGCACACGCCTCTAATCCCAGCACTCGGGAGGCAGAGGTAGGAGGATCGCTGTGAGTTCGAGGCCACCCTGAGACTACATAGTGAATTCCAGGTCAGCCTGGGCTAGACTGAGACCCCACCTCGAAAAACCAAAAACCCAAAAAAAAAAAAAAAGATTAAATCGGGAGCAGGGGGCTGGAGAGATGGCTCAGCAGCTAAGGCACTTACCTGCAGAGCCTAGCGACCTGAATTTTTGATTCCCCAGTACCCACATAAAGCAGATAAACAAAGTGGTGCATGTACCTGGAGTCTGTTTGCAATGACAAAGGCCCGGATGTGCCCATTCTCTCCGTTTGTCTCCCTTCTATTTCTCTCTCTGCTGCAAATAATGTTTTTTTTTTAAAGGGGATGGCTAGAGAGATGGTGTAGCAGTTAAGGCGCTTGCCTGTGAAGACTAAGGACCCAGGCTCGATTCCCCAGGACCCACATAAGCAAATGCACAAGGCAGCACATGCATCTGGAGGTTTTGTTTTTGTTTTTGTTTTGTTTTGTTTTGGTTTTTGTTTTGCAGTGGCTAGAGGCCCTGGTGTGCCCCATTCTCTCTGTTAGTCTCTCTTCTATCTCTCTCTGCTTACAAATAAATAAAATTATTTTAAAAGAATTAAACCAGGGCTGGGGACATAGCTCAGTGGCAGAGTATTTTCATATTTAAAGCTTGAGCTCCACCGCAATACTGCAAAAAAAAAAAAAAAAAAAAATTTAAATCAGGGCTGGAGAGATGGCTCACCGGTTAAGGCACTTGTTCGTAAAGCCTAACAGACCCGAGCTCGGTTCCCCAGTATCCACATGAAGCCAGATGCACAAAGTGGCGCATGCATCTGAAGTTCACTTGTGGTGGCTGGATACTCTGCTCTGCCCGTTCTCTGTTTCTCTCTGTGCCAAGCGAGCGGTTGGCGCTCACTTTTAATCACAGCGCTTGGGAGGCAGAGGCAGGAGGATCCATGTGAGTTCAAGGCCAACCTGAGACTACTACATAGTAAATTCCAGGTCAGCCTGGGCTAGAGCGAGAACCTACCTGGAAACACCAAATAAAAAAAAAAAAAACAATTAAATCAATATTAAATTAAATCAGTTCCTTTGTGGGTGGCAGACAGCAGAGTGTCACGAAGGCTCTGGGCACACTGGAAGGGTACAGGGTGGCAGACGCTGCTTGTCATCCCCAAGTGTGCAGGCCACCTCTCTCCAGAGGGCGGATCTCTGTGTCTAACCACACTTTTACCAAGTCCTGCTCCTCATACTGTCTGCCCCAGCTCAAGATGAGGAAGTCCCCCGGGGAAACTGACCACTGTGGGCGGCTGTGTGAGAAGTCCTCTTCCCACAGTGACACTCCCACCACATGCACCACTACAAGTTGCGTGCCCGGCCACTGTGGGCACCGTCACCCATAAACCCAAAGGTCAAGGTCCCTTTGCTCCCACCCCATCACTACCAAGAGGCATAGCACCCAGGTGCGGAGCCTCTCTTCCTAACTCTGCCCAAATTCACACATATAAGAACCATTTCTCACAAAGCTTAAATCCACATGTTGGGGCCCAGCACGGTAGAGCACACCTTTAATCCCAGAACTCAGGAGGCAAAGGTAGGAGGATCACTGTGAGCTCAAGGCTAGCCTGGGACTACAGAGTGAGTTCCCGGCCAACCTGGCTTAGAGTGAGACCCTACCTCGAAAAAGCAAACAAACAAACAAAAAGCTTGTGTTGCACATACATTCATATGTGCAGTGAACTAAACAGAATGTAGTCATTTCATTTCATTTTCTATTTCTTGCCCTCCCTCCACGGGACTGTTGGTAATCTTGGCCACACCCAGGAAAAAGTCATTCACATTTGAATATTTTCATGTTGCTATGACAAAATGACTGACAAAATCAATGGAAGGTAGGGAGAGAGGGAGGGAGGCAGGGAGAGAGGCGGGGAAAGCTTTATTTGAGCTCACAGTAGGAAAGGCTGCAGTTCCTCCATCATGGTGGGGAAGGCAGGGCAGCAGCTGGTCACATTGTACGCACAGTTAGGAAGCACAGAAAGCCAAATACTGCGCTCACCTCACGGCCTCTTGTCATATATATATATATTTTTTTAATTTATTTATTTGCAAGGAGGGGGGTCATGCCAGAGCCTCCAGCCACCGCAAACAAACTCCAGATGCATGCGCCACCTTGTGCATCTGGCTTATGTGGGTACTGGGGAATCAAACTTGGGTCCTTAGGCTTTACAGGCAAGCACCTTAACTGCTAAGCCATCCCTCTAGCCCTTTCTTTAAATATATATATATATATATATATATTTAAATTATATATATGTATATAATTTAATTTATTATATTATAATATATATTATAAAAATAAAAATATTATGAAATATTAATGTATATATATAAATATATATTAAATATATACATATTTAAAGAAAGGGAGATATATATGTCACTCTAGCCCAGGCTGACCTGGAATTCACTATGTAGTCTCCGGGTGGCCTTGAACTCACAGCACTCCTCCTACCTCTGCCTCCCAAGTGCTGGGATTAAAGGCGTGTGCCACCACACCTGGCTTTAAAATATATTTTATTTATTTATTCGGTGAAAGAAGCAGATAGAGAGAACAAGCACACCAGGGCCTTCAGCCACTGTAAATGAACTCCAGATGCATGCACCACTTTGTGCATCTGGCTTTACGTGAGTCCTGGGCAATTGAACCTGGGTCCTTCTGGGTCCTTTGGCTTGGCAGGCAAGCACTTCACCTCTGAGCCATCTCTCCAGGCCCCGCTTTTTTCTTTTCTTATTCAGTCTAGTACCAAAGCCCATGGGACGGTGCCACCCACATTGAAAGTAGCTCTTCCCTCCTCAGTTCTCTCTCTCTCTCTCTCTCTCTCGCTCTCTCTCTCTCGCTCTGAAAACACACCCAGTGATGTGTCTCCAAGGAAATTTCCAATCCCGCCCCCATGAGCGTTCACCATATTGTCCTGCTCATGCCCTATGCAGGCCCCTCATCCTCTGCAAGAATCACAGTCCCCAGTTTTGTCGCAGAAGCCCTGAGCCCCGAGCAGCGGGCATCGTGGAAGCATTGTGTCTCCGTGGACAGGCCCTGCCGCTGGCTGGCTGCGGACAGAGCTGGGCGATGCCATCCTGCTGGGGCCTCCTACACTGCGCAGCGCGTGCAGAGCCTTTCAAACGGGCCTGCGCTTTCTGAGTCAAAAGCATTTTTATGCTTCTGTGATCCTTACGTGGTGGCCGCACGATGGACATTTTAACCTCCTGTTTGAGAGAAACATTGTTTCCGACTTGGAATTCCAGTTAACAGCCAGCTTAGCTTCTTGGGGCACGGACTGACACCGTGCCCGAAGTGTGTCCACTGGCCGCCTGCATTGGACTGCCGCGTGCTCTGCACACCACAGGACCCCCGGGGGTGGGGGCACAGAATCCGTGCCCGGAGACTAAAGGACAGGGGGGGTGACAGGTGGGACACGGTGCGGGGGCGCAGGCCCCACGGCAGCATGCTGGAGCCAGCCTGCGGTGCCGCGGATGCCAGGACTGTCCTCCCAGACCTCAGGTCCCCGTCTCCACCCCCTGAGTGCACTAAGAAGAGGAAACGGCTTTGAACTGGGGTGAGAGCTTTCTTTCCTTGAAGGGAAGGGACTTGATAAAATCTGAACGCTAGCGCAGTTTGCAAAGCCCAGGTTGGTCTGACTCAAAGGCCTTGGACTCCATTCCTCTACCACGTGGCGCTTGGCTCGGGAAAGCGGGCAGGCTACGGGAACGAGGTGGCAGGCTTCAGGTTCTGGGTGAATCCAATGGGGTAGGGCCATCCGTGATTTCTATTTACAGCCTCTGTCTTCCGCAGGGGGCACAGGACGAAGCTGAGCCTGGGCTGCCACCTAGTGGCCATTCACTTTCTTTACAGAGACTTGGATTTTCGCGGGTCGTGTTGGCCCAAAGGCCATGAATATATCATGTTTGTCACCGTGGTGACTCGAAACACATGGAAACGGAAATGCAGTCTACAGAGAATTCAACGCTAAAGCAAACGGTGACCACAACCGCCAAAGCTCTGCGATTGCTGTGGAAGACGGGGGAAGACTGTAAAAGTCACAGGGTGAGTAGAGATATCCTGAAGCACAGCCTCTCCCCACCCACCCACAAATGACCGACAGAGGCCCTGATTATTCCACGGTGAACACCCTAACCCTACTAAGGAGGGCCCTCAGGGAAATGGCGACGGATGGATGGAGGGGGAAAAAAGGGATATTAAGCCTGTAACCTCAAAAAACAAATAAAAGAGGGGCTGGAGAGATGGCTTAGCTGTTAAGGCACTTGCCTGCAGAGCCAAAGGACCTCCGTTCGATTCCCCAGTACCCACGTAAACCAGATGCACAAGGTGGCGCATGCATCTGGAGTTCATTTGTAGTGGCTGGAGGCCCTGGCGTGCCCTCTCTCTCTCTCTCTCTCTCTCTCCCTCCCCCTCTCACTCTGCCTCTTTCCTTCTCTCAAATACATAAATTACTTTAAAAAACAAATAAAAGAAAATCATGTTTGCAAAATAGAAGCCGGGCGTGGTGGCACATGCCTTTAATTCTAGCACTTGGGAGGCAGAGGTAGGATGATCGCCATGAGTTCAAGGCCAGCCTGAGATTACATAGTGAATTCCAGGTCAGCCTGGGCTGGGCTAGAGCAAGACTCTACCTTAAAAAACAAAAACAAAATGCTCTCTAAACCCTCCTGTGTGACCATGTCATGCAGAAATATCTAAACAGGCATGGAATCCTGGCATATGCACTTGATATGAACTCTTTGATCTTAGCGGTGGAGAAGCATGATGCTGATTCCTTATAGGGTACCAGTGCTGGAGGAAGATCTGGATGCCCAAGTTGGCCCCTTTCTATTCATCTGTGTCATGAGGCACTGATCAACCATGTGACCAAGAAAGCAAGACTTATAGCCACCGAGTGGCTTAACCTCTCTGTGAAGGGTGCCCTCCCCAACAAGGAACTGCTGAGTGATCAATCATGCAAACAGATTTCTGGGAACCTATGCTTGATAAATGGCAATCAATAGAAACACACTAGCTATGAACATTTGACATGCCTTTTTGGCATGTGTGTAGCATATGTGTAGTGTGGCACGTGATGTATGCATGAGTGTATGTCTGTGTAGGCCAGGACAATGCCACTGCCCCTCTCTGTGTGACCCTCGGGGACCTGGAGTCTCTCACTCAACCTGGAGCGGCTGGGCTTCAGCCCCCTTCGAAGTTGGGATACAGTTGTGTACGGCCACACCTAGTTTACTTAACGCGTGCTGCGGAAGCAAACTCGGGAGGTCTTGGGTCCTCTCCCCTTCCCTGACATGCCTGTTGTTAAATACAAATTTAGTACAAACCGCTGAGAAAGAGGGGGCAGAAAGAATGTAAGCACCAAAGGAAGGGGAGGAGTGCTTACCCTCTTCCAGACACAAAGTTGCCTTGATATTCATAACTCTCACCTGCATAACAGAAGGGGGAAAATGATGACATCAAAACAGGCTAGTTGGAAAGCAAAAAGGATTCAATGGAAGGGGAATTTGAAAGGGGGGGGGAAGGCAGGGTGGTGGGAGACGATTATGATAATGGCTTATGGAACTTGTGAATAAAAAGGGTGCTGGGGGTTGACATCTAAGGTTGTATTCTGGCCTCTACATGCATACACACACATGCACTTGTACACATGAACATGTGCACCCACATGAACACACAAACACCAAAACTAGTTTACATTCGCTGAATAGTAATTCTTTTATTTCTGTTTTTTTTTTTTTTTTTTTTTTTTAATGAGAAAGACAGAATTAGCACGCCAGGGCCTCCAGCCACTGCAATCTAACTCCAGATGTGAATGCCACTTTGTGTGTATGTGTGACCTCGTGTCACTTTGTGCCTCTGGCTGATGTGGGACCTGGAGAGTCAAACATGGGTCCTTGGGCTTCACGGGTAAGCGCCTTAACTGCTAAGCCATCTCTCCAGCCCTTCTTTTATTTTTCAATTTGAGGGGAAGTGAGACAGAAAGAGGCAGACAGAGAGAGAATGAGTATGGGTCTTCCAGGGCCTCCCGCCACTGTGAATGAATTCCAGACACATGATCTACTTTGTGCATCTGGATGTATGTAGGGACTGGGGAATCAAACCTGGAATATTAGGCTTTGCATGGAAGTGACTTTAACTGCTGAGCCATCCCTCCAGACCCAAGTATTAATTCTTTAATAAAATAAATAATTTGTTAATGTTGTATGATATGTGTTTTGGAGATATTCTTAAAAATTAATTGAACAGACCGCAAATACAACTGGATACAACAGCAACAGCATTTTTACTGTCTTCATCCCAACCTGTCCCTTAAGGCCTACTGAAATAAACCAGAAAACAGATGTTATGCGTTTCTTTTTCTTTTTCTTTTTTTTTTAATGAGAGACATATAGAGAGTTGGCATGCCAGGGCCTCTAGCCACTGTAATCGAACTCCAGACACATGCACCACCTTGTGCACGTGTCACCTTGTGTGTCTGGCTTCTGTGGGATCTGGGGAGTCCAACCAACATGGGTACTTAGGTTTCGCAGGCAAATGCCTTAACCACTAAGCTGTCTCTCCAGACCCAGATGTCATAGGTCAAAAAAAAAAAAAAATCTTGTGATAGAAGTATTTCCTCTTACATGACAGAAATAAGACATGTATATAAACACACTTCCCAAATGCTCGGCATTGTAAACAAGCAAGCTGAAGGAACATCCTACATCTCCCCACTCCCCAACCCTGCCAAGCTTGGTACCAGAAGTAGATTGCTAAATCCCGTATGTAGGAAAGCGGAGAAATGGGAATCTAGAAGAAACTGCAACAATTTTATTGAAGATATGCAGTTAAGAAAGGAAACAGGTTTAAGGAAACCAAATTTGTAGATATCGCTCACTCTTTCTCTTATCTGTGTCATCAGCAAGTAAATGATGCCATTCAACAGTGAGTAATCACATATGTGACACTCAAATGTGTATCACAGACCCACTGTCCTAAGAAGTTTGATGAAAATACCGTATGTGGACTGGAGAGATGGCTTAGTGGTTAAGACACTTGCCTGCAAAGCTTAACAACCTGAGTTCGATTCCCCAGTGCCCATGTAAAGCCAGATGCACAAGGTGACACATGCATCTTGAGTCTGCTTGCAGCAGCTGGAGGCCCTGGCGTGCTCTTTCTGTCTCTCTTCTATCACAATCTGCTTGCAAATAAATACATCATTTCTTTAAATCCCTTATGTCCGGGGGGGGGGGATTGAGAAGATACATAACACCAAGACATATCTGACCTCTAAATGACTGAAAACACTAGTTAACTAATTACATCCTAAGTAGGAAATACATTTAAGCTGAGAACGGCAGCTGGACATGGGATCATGGCTGTGTCTGAACTGCTCTTTAAACTGAAAGCTGTAGGGAAGGACGGAAAATTTCCGAATTGCTTTTGTGAGTCCATCATAACTAGTATCTAAACCCAATCACTATAAAAACCACCTCACACATAGACTTAGTTAATACAACAAATTTTAATCTGTTGTGACGAGTGTTGGAGCTCGAGCTGGAGAAATAGCTTAGCAGTTAGGGCACTTGCCTGTGAAGCCTGAGGACCCAGGTTCAATTGCCTACTCCCCATATAAACCAGATGCACAAGGTGGCACATGAATCTGGAGTTCGTGGGCAGTGGCTAGAGGCCCTTCTGTGCCCATTATCTCTCGGTCTCTCTCAAACAAGTATTTTTTTTTCTTTAAAGTGTCAGAGCTCCCTACTCATCTGCATCTCCCCCCCGCATCACCTGACCAAAACTCAATAGATCTAGCCTACCTGGCTCCTTAGCACAAGCCCACACCTCCACTAGCTAAAATGTCTAGTTAAAAAAGAGCATTTTAGCTAGGCATGGTGGCGCATGCCTTTAATCCCAGCACTTAGGAGGCAGAGGTAGGATTGCCATCAGTTTGTAGCCGCCATGAGACTATATAATGAATTCCAGGTAAGCCTGGACAAGAGACACTACGTTGAAAAACCGACAGAGAGAATTAGTTTGGGTTGGAAAAATAGATGGCCCAGAGGTTAAAGGCACTTGCCTGCAAAGCCTGCCATCTGGGTTTCATTCCCCAGTACAAATGTAAAGCCAGGTGCACAGGGGATACATGTGTCTGGAGTTCATTTGCAGAGGCAGGAGCGTGCCCACCTCCCTAATAAATAAAAATATTTTAAAAGAATTTGAAGAGCTGGGCATGATGGCACATGCCTTTAATCCCAGCACTCAGGAGGCAGAGGTAGGAGGATCGCCGTGAGTTTGAGACCACCCTGAGACTACATAGTGAATTCCAAGTCAGCCTGAGCTACAGTGAGACCCTACCTTGAAAAACCAGAAAAAAAAAAAAAAAAAAAAAAGTTTGAGGGCTGGAGAGATGGCTCAGAAGTTAAGGCAATTGTTGGTAAAGCCTAACGACCAGAGTTCGATTCCCCAGTGCCCACGTACAGCCTGATGCACAAAGTGTCACATGAATCTGTAGGTCATTTGCAAGTGCCTGGCGTTTGTTTACAGCAGTAAGAGGCCCCGATGTGCTCATTCTCTTTCCTTCATGCCTTCTAGAGCAAGACCCTACACCTTGGTAGTGGTGGTGGGGGCGGGGAAGTTTGAGCAGAAGCATCCCGTGGAGGTGGATGACGTGCTCAGCTAGAACATTTCAGTGCCACAGGTGGGATACCTGCCAGCAGGTTGTTGGTCCGGTAGGCCCCTGATGACCCCCAAACAATATAGGCTCTTGGTTGCGTAGCAATGAAGACCTATTGTCAAGGGCTGGGATGTGGCTGGGTGATGGAGGACTTGTCTAGCATTTATGGAAGCCCTGAGATCAATTCCCAGTACAAGAAAAGAACATTGGTGATGTGGGGAGACAGCAAAGCCTATATACTCTGGCTGGAGAGTTTCTCTCTGTGCCTCTCAAATAAATAAATAAATTTTAATTATATATTTTTAACAGATTACACCCTTTTATTCCCTCTCCCCTGTTCCCGTTTCCCTGGGGCCCTCTTCTTGTGTGTTTATGAGGCCTCATTAGGAATTTTTTTTCAAGGTAGGGTTTCACTCTAGTTCAGGCTGACCTAGAATTTTCCACATAGTTGCAGGGTGGCATCGAACTCAAAAGTAATCCTCCTACCATTCCTCCCAAGTGCTGGGATTCAAAGTGTGCAACACCACACCCAGCTTGGGAAAAGTTTTGGTTTTTTCTTTTTTTAAAGAAGAGCAAAAGTAGGAGCTGGAGAGATGGCTCAGCTGTTTAGGCACTTGCCTACAAAGCCTAACAAACAACCCAGGTTCAATTCCCCAATGCCTACATAAGCCAGATGCACATTCACTGTGGCTGGAGGCCCTGACATGCCCATTTTCTCTCTCTCAGTGTCTCTCTGCTTGCAAATAAATAAAAAAGAGTAAGAGAGCCGGGTGTGGTGGCACATGCCTTTAATCCCAGCACTCGGGAGGTAGAGGCAGAGGCAGAGGCAGAGGCAGAAGGATCGCCATGAATTCAAGGCCACCCTGAGACTACAGGGTGAATTCCAGATCAGCCTGAGCTTGCGTGAGACCCTACCTTGGAAAACCAAAAAAAAAAAAAAAAAAAAAAAAAAAAAAAAAGTAAAATAGCATCCTTTATTTTAAGACCACTTATATCAAACACTTTACATGAGTTGCCCATAATCCTATGAGGTAGGCACTGTCTCAACAGTTTCAAGTGAAATAATTCATTCAGGAAAGCTCAACAGAAATACTTTTATTATTTTTGTTTGAAAAATTCAAAGTAATACAAAATAATTTTCATCACATTTCAAAGTTAAGCTAAAGTTAATGAACAATACCCAACAAGGACTGACAAGTGGCAATACAATTCTGTTTCATTATTAAATTTTCTAGGGGAAAGGCATGCTTTTCTTTCCTTTTTTATTTAACAGCACCTGTAAAAAGTGAGCATATTATTTTGAGCTCGTTGAGAGAGAGAGAGAAAGAGAAATAAACAGATGTATTGATGTATTCTTTTGGAATGTTAGATTACCAAAACATCAACTGCATCACACAGTAGTTATTGAAGGCATGGTCAGCTAAAGCAAGGGTAGAATTCTGGAACTGAAAGTATTCATAGCAGCAACTTTTGAAAGATGATTTTATTAAGTCATTGCACTTGGGTCACTTTATTGCTACAGCACAAGGCCATTAAATTACAACACTTCTCATTTCTCAATTTAACTGATTGTCTCATTCTGCTCATACATTTCAAGTTTAAATGCAAGCATAAAATGATTTTATCCAAAACATCTACAGAATCTTTTGAATCTTTTCTGTAATCACAATAAGAAACATAAAAGTGTTAGAGCAGGCCCGTGCTCGCTTCGCATCTTCAGTCTACGCATAAAGTCCTGCACACCTGCACAGCGAGAACAGCTTGTAAGAAGACAGGAAGTGGTCACAAACACAAAAATAATCACCTGGAAACCTAAGTCAGGAAATCGGTATTCTATATGAATGAACACCAAAATGATACAAACACTCACTAATAATTTGGCAATGAATGATTCCATGCTGTCACTTTTAGTCTTTCATTCTCATCAGTGGGAAAAGCTAATGAGTGACATCTAAGTCAGAGCTATGTTACTATGTATCATTTCATGACAGACCCTGTCGGAAATAGTTATTAACAGACGTTCCCCTATGAAGAGCAAACACTGGTGAATTTCTTTATTAAAGGAATTGTTTTCCCTTTAAGTAAGTGCAAGCTTGCTTGGTTTTTAGTATTTTGTCAAGGGCAGAAAAGCAGATACACAAGAAAGGGTCAGTCCGTGTCTTTTCTGATCTGCCTGAGGAGCGAGTAAGGCAAGGCTTGCTGTCCAGTACTCACTGCCATTCCTGATTCGTGCATACGGTGTGTGTGTGTGTTTTACTTTTTTCGGGGGCGGGGGGAAGTTACCAAGTGGCCTGGGCTATCTTCAAATTCATCATCTCCCTGCCTCAGCCTTCCTGTGCTGGGGTATACCACCACACAGAGCTCAAGACAGCCTTCAAGTGTAGGCTGAACCCTGCTGGAACTTTTCCCTACCCAGGTGCTGGGGTACAGAGGGAAAACTTCATAAATCTTCCAGTAGAAAGTTGGAGGGTTTCCAGAATGGAATGTTTTTAATTTTTATTTTTATCCAAACACTATCACTAAAAGATCTAATTTATTCAACAAGAAGGAAATAATCCGTTGACTCATCATCAAGTTTGTTCAGTAGTGGCCTCTGAAGAGCAGCTCAAAGACTGAATGGCTAAGTGGCAGGCATGGTAGCACATGCCCATAAGCCTGGCACTTGAGAAAGGAATTCAAGGAGTTACAGGTTATCTTCTGCTACACAGCAAGGTCCAGGCTAACCTGCTACACAAAAGTTATGATTTAAACATTAATTAATTGTTTACTGGCATCTCTGTTTTTTCTAATTTGGTTCTCTTATACTGAAAACAACATGACAAAAGTTCAGTTATGCAAGATGTCTCTAAGATTATATTCTACAAGAAACATATTGGATTGGTGGGTTAAAACAAAAAAAAATGGAAGCATAACTCATAAAATCTGACATTCTATTAAAGCTTAAGGCATAATTATTTTTACAAATAAAAAACTTTAACTTTAAAATAAACCCACCTGTGTTTTCAGGCATTATTATCCTACAGATACAACATTTTAAAATGTTCCAACTGTCCATGTGTCTACTAAGAAAGCACTAATGCATACATTCCAAAATGTATTATAACATGGCCAGTTATATTTGGTTTAAATAACCTTTACCTTATGGAATAGTAACACTCTTTCTAAACATTTTACATAAACAACAGACCAAAAAGACCATTATGTAGTTACTTTGGTCTCTTGGATAAATTATATACTGTAAAACCTGAGTATTTACACAGTGACTTGTCCAAGTACAGAACCACATTCTGGAGTCCTGAAAATATTTGGATTTTGTTTTCCTAATATGCCATTATTAAACATGAGAGAGGGAGGAGCATGAAGAACTAAATACAACATAATGAATGCGCAAGAAGGCTGGTGTTTATATAGTTCATGTGTGCTGTAGGTTTTAGGCACAAGTTAAGAATTAATCTGACAACTTTAGATTTCTTAGACCTCATGAATTTAAGACAAAGCTCATACTTTCTTAAATACTTAATTTAATACATTTTAGTTATATTCTTTGTACGAATCTTATAGTGCAAGCAACATAAAACACTCTAAAAGCTGAAGGTCGTTGTATGATTTCACTAGTTATTACTATATGCAAGGGTGAGTAATCTAGTCTGTCACTAAGAAACTCCTACTTCTTCACCCAAAATATAAACAGCACTGCAGATAAAACAGGCATAATAATATCATCCTGGGTAAGAAGCTGAAAGTAAAAATATACGTATATATACATGTATATGTATATATAAAGCTCATATCCCTTATGTATGATGGGGAAAATAGTGATTACAGACTATAAAGCTAATTTGTCCCTCTCAAAATCTTATCTTACAGATTATTTGTAAAGATACTTCCATATTTATAGTATAGACCTCTTTAAAAATAATACTACAAGTTTTAATAAAAAATTATTGTGAACTTTCTTTCCTTTTTATACAGATTCAGTAGTATTTTCAAGCAAACAACAACAAAAATGTTTGCAATCCCAGCACAGTAAGAAATAAGGCCTCTTTTTTTCATATTGGCAAAACAAACATACACACACACACATATATATATACACACACACACATATATATAATCAATCCATTTCCCTAACTTTTCAAGAAATATAGTTCATATACTCATATCTTTATCACAACGTCAGCATCTGTTATCTGAGTAACAAGTCAGTTGATATTCATAGTGTTGCTTCTAAATCCTGAATGTTAAGAGAACTATCCACACCACCTCAGGACAGGACAGCTTTTTTCAGTTTTTCTATTTCGACCTAAAATTTAAAACATAAATTTGGGAACGTAAATACCTTTAGTGAAGTTCAAGTTCGCCTATATATCTTTATCATACTTTTAGTCCTCTAAATTTTAATTCCCATTATCTAAAATCCATGTCCTGTTGATGCAATAAATATTATTTACCAAAAGGGTTAACAGCAGATGTAACTATGCAAGTTCAATGGCAAGTAACAAGAAAAAAGCAACTCCAAGGCCTTTTATCTAGAATATAAGAACTGTGAACATTTGAAGTAAGGACTGTCCTAAGGAAAAATCAGTCTTAAAAAAAAATAAATGAAGGCACCAAAATGCCTTGAAAGGAAAAAGAGAAAACAGAGAAAGAATATATAGTATCACGTGAGCAAGACCAACCGTCCCCAGGACACTAATGGTAAAGTTATAAGTGCCTACAGAAACTGAAGAAGAGACAGTACTTTGGTGTCAGCAAACATAACCCAAAATGCATAGGACTAAAGAATGAGTTGAGCTGGGCATGGTGGCCCACACCTTTAATCCCAGCACTGGGGAGGTAGGATTATCACTGGGAGTTCAAGGCCACCCTGAGACTATATAAATGAATTCCAGGTCATCCTGGGCTAGGTGAAACCCTACCTCAAAAAAAGTGAGCTGAGACTGTAGGTGGTGGTACATGCCTATAATCCCAGTGCTAGAGAGGCTATGGTAAAAGGATTAAAGTGGGTCTGAGACTAGCATGGGCTACACAGTGAGACTGTGTCTGAGAAGCTCTTTACACTGCCTAGAGTTGGTGCTTGGAAAATATTTACTGGGCTGGGAATGTGGCTCAGTAGTCAGGCACTTCCCTAATGCACAAGGCTCTGTGTTTACTAGCCAACACTGTAAGGAAGAAAAGCCAATTGTTTTAAGTGCATACATTGTGGCAGAGTCAACAAGACTTAGGAAACGGCTGCCATGCAGTAGAGTGCAGAGTACTGAACAGGATAGCATACACTGCAGGAGAGCAAGAGTTGGGAGGGAAAATGACCACTTCACCTTGTCTACAATCTAAATGCCATGAGAAATGAATTACCTGGGGTGGAGAGATGGCTCAGCAGGTAAGGCACTTGCCTGTAAAACCTAATGACCAGGGTTCAGTTCCCCAGCACCTACATAAAGCCAGATTCACAAAGTGGTGCATGCATCTGGAGTTCGTTTGCTGTGGCTACAGGCCCTGGTATGCCCATTCTCTCCCTCTCTCCCCCCTTCCCTTCCCCCTGCTTGCAAATAAATAAATAAGTAAATTTAAAGAAAAAGAAACAAATTACCTCCAGATTACTCCTGAGTGCCTTCTCTTCTTCCAAATCTTTGCGCAGTTTTTCCAATTCTTTCCTAAAAGTAAAGTTTAAAAAGATCCTCAAAACCATGGCAATGAGCATTCATCATCTGCTTCCTCCCTGTTGGTGTGAGGGCACATCCTGCCCTGGCCCTGCCTTCCATGTCATCATGGATTCTAACCTGCAACTGCAACTGAAATCAACCCTGCATCCTTTAAAAAAGCAAAGCATAACAAATATATCATTAAGACATTAACCGAATTGAAAACAACTCATGAGGAGAGAGATACGAGATACAATATGTGGTTTTAGGAGCATTTTTCCTGCTCAGCTATCATGTATTTTGCAGGCTGGTCACCCCAGAGATCAGGTAGACAAAGTGGCTATCAACAGGTCACAATACAAGGCAAATTACAATTTATTTGCTAATTAACTGGAACTTCAAGTTTCGTAAGTGCTATATTATATCCCTTCAGGAATTAATTTAATTTTCATTTTCAAAATTAACTTAATTTTTATTTTGCCAAATTTTCATTTTTTAATTTTTTTTTAAATATTTTAAACTTATTTTTCTTTTTTTGTTTGACAGATAGGGGAGCAGATAGAAGAGGGAGATAAAATGGGCACACCAGGGCCCCTAGCCACTGCAAACAAACTCCAGACACATGTGCCACTTTGTGAATCTGGCTTTATGTCGGTACTGGGAAATCAAACTCAGGTTCATAGGCTTTGCAGACAAGCGCCTTAACCACTGAGCCAAGTCCCCAGCCCTAATTTTTTATTTGAGAATGAGAATGAATGGGAATCCCAGGGCCTCTTGCCACTGCAAACAAACTTTAAGACTCATGTGTCAACTCATGTGTGTTGGCTTTATGTGGCCCCTGCCTACTTAGCGCTAGGATTAAAGACCCAGCTTACAAATAAGCAAACACACTCATGCATGCACACATGCGCACACACACACATTTATTTGGTTGTTCAAGATAGAGTCTCACTCTAGCCTAGGCTGAGCAGGAATTCACTATGTAGTCTCAGGGTGATCTTGAACTCATGATAATCCTCCTCCTGGGATTAAAGGTGTGTGCCGACATGTCCGGGTAAAATATTTTTATTTATTTGCAAGCAAAGGCAGATAAAGAGAAGAGAGAAAGACAAAGAGAATCAGCGTGCCAGGGCCTCTAGAGCTGCTGCAAACAAACTCCAGATGAATGTGTCACTTCGTGCATCTGGCTATACATGGGTCCTGGAGAAGGAAAAAGAGAAAACAGAGAAAGAATATATAGTATCACGTGAGCAAGACCAACCGTCCCCAGGACACTAATGGTAAAGTTATAAGTGCCTACAGAAACTGAAGAAGAGACAGTACTTTGGTGTCAGCAAACATAACCCAAAATGCATAGGACTAAAGAATGAGTTGAGCTGGGCATGGTGGCCCACACCTTTAATCCCAGCACTGGGGAGGTAGGATTATCACTGGGAGTTCAAGGCCACCCTGAGACTATATAAATGAATTCCAGGTCATCCTGGGCTAGGTGAAACCCTACCTCAAAAAAAGTGAGCTGAGACTGTAGGTGGTGGTACATGCCTATAATCCCAGTGCTAGAGAGGCTATGGTAAAAGGATTAAAGTGGGTCTGAGACTAGCATGGGCTACACAGTGAGACTGTGTCTGAGAAGCTCTTTACACTGCCTAGAGTTGGTGCTTGGAAAATATTTACTGGGCTGGGAATGTGGCTCAGTAGTCAGGCACTTCCCTAATGCACAAGGCTCTGTGTTTACTAGCCAACACTGTAAGGAAGAAAAGCCAATTGTTTTAAGTGCATACATTGTGGCAGAGTCAACAAGACTTAGGAAACGGCTGCCATGCAGTAGAGTGCAGAGTACTGAACAGGATAGCATACACTGCAGGAGAGCAAGAGTTGGGAGGGAAAATGACCACTTCACCTTGTCTACAATCTAAATGCCATGAGAAATGAATTACCTGGGGTGGAGAGATGGCTCAGCAGGTAAGGCACTTGCCTGTAAAACCTAATGACCAGGGTTCAGTTCCCCAGCACCTACATAAAGCCAGATTCACAAAGTGGTGCATGCATCTGGAGTTCGTTTGCTGTGGCTACAGGCCCTGGTATGCCCATTCTCTCCCTCTCTCCCCCCTTCCCTTCCCCCTGCTTGCAAATAAATAAATAAGTAAATTTAAAGAAAAAGAAACAAATTACCTCCAGATTACTCCTGAGTGCCTTCTCTTCTTCCAAATCTTTGCGCAGTTTTTCCAATTCTTTCCTAAAAGTAAAGTTTAAAAGATCCTCAAAACCATGGCAATGAGCATTCATCATCTGCTTCCTCCCTGTTGGTGTGAGGGCACATCCTGCCCTGGCCCTGCCTTCCATGTCATCATGGATTCTAACCTGCAACTGCAACTGAAATCAACCCTGCATCCTTTAAAAAAGCAAAGCATAACAAATATATCATTAAGACATTAACTGAATTGAAAACAACTCATGAGGAGAGAGATACGAGATACAATATGTGGTTTTAGGAGCATTTTTCCTGCTCAGCTATCATGTATTTTGCAGGCTGGTCACCCCAGAGATCAGGTAGACAAAGTGGCTATCAACAGGTCACAATACAAGGCAAATTACAATTTATTTGCTAATTAACTGGAACTTCAAGTTTCGTAAGTGCTATATTATATCCCTTCAGGAATTAATTTAATTTTCATTTTTCTAGAGAAATTCAAGATGTTGGAAATACCCTTTAGAAAGAATTCCAAAACATATCCAGGAACAGTTGAGTACACCTTTAATCCCAGCACTGGGGAGGTAGGATTATCACTGGGAGTTCAAGGCCACCCTGAGACTATATAAATGAATTCCAGGTCATCCTGGGCTAGGTTGAAAACCTACCTCAAAAAAAGTGAGCTGAGACTGTAGGTGGTGGTACATGCCTATAATCCCAGTGCTAGAGAGGCTATGGTAAAAGGATTAAGTGGGTCTGAGACTAGCATGGGCTACACAGTGAGACTGTGTCTGAGAAGCTCTTTACACTGCCTAGAGTTGGTGCTTGGAAAATATTTACTGGGCTGGGAATGTGGCTCAGTAGTCAGGCACTTCCCTAATGCACAAGGCTCTGTGTTTACTAGCCAACACTGTAAGGAAGAAAAGCCAATTGTTTTAAGTGCATACATTGTGGCAGAGTCAACAAGACTTAGGAAACGGCTGCCATGCAGTAGAGTGCAGAGTACTGAACAGGATAGCATACACTGCAGGAGAGCAAGAGTTGGGAGGGAAAATGACCACTTACCTTGTCTACAATCTAAATGCCATGAGAAATGAATTACCTGGGGTGGAGAGATGGCTCAGCAGGTAAGGCACTTGCCTGTAAAACCTAATGACCAGGGTTCAGTTCCCCAGCACCTACATAAAGCCAGATTCACAAAGTGGTGCATGCATCTGGAGTTCGTTTGCTGTGGCTACAGGCCCTGGTATGCCCATTCTCTCCCTCTCTCCCTCCCTCCCTATCAAATAAATAAATAAATAAATAAAATATTTTTAAAAGACACTGAATGAGGACTACTATAATGATATTTGTACATTATTTAGATTATATAACTAAGTATTCAAACATATTTTAAGTAGTTATTAAAGATATATATTTTGTGTCTGAGAGATATTTTGTGTTTTATAAACTCTAAATACCTCATGTTGTTAATATTGTTTTTCACAGGTGCCTAGGCCAATTATAAATGGATACAAAAATGGTTAAAATTAGGCTCGAACTAGCATAACCTCCATCCATGAGTCTGCGTCCTTCCTCAAGGCTTCCTCTTAGGGTGACTGTGAGGTCACCATGAGGACTCTTACCCACAGCTCAGTTACACTAGCTGGCTCTTTGAACTGTTTGACCTACGGGGATTTACAGGATTATGCTTAAAATCCAATAGATCTTAAAATAAATAAATAAATAAATAAATAAATAAATAAATAAATAAAATATTTTTAAAAGACACTGAATGAGGACTACTATAATGATATTTGTACATTATTTAGATTATATAACTAAGTATTCAAACATATTTTAAGTAGTTATTAAAGATATATATTTTGTGTCTGAGAGATATTTTGTGTTTTATAAACTCTAAATACCTCATGTTGTTAATATTGTTTTTCACAGGTGCCTAGGCCAATTATAAATGGATACAAAAATGGTTAAAATTAGGCTCGAACTAGCATAACCTCCATCCATGAGTCTGCGTCCTTCCTCAAGGCTTCCTCTTAGGGTGACTGTGAGGTCACCATGAGGACTCTTACCCACAGCTCAGTTACACTAGCTGGCTCTTTGAACTGTTTGACCTACGGGGATTTACAGGATTATGCTTAAAATCCAATAGATCTTAAAATAAATACTGACTACAGAAAAGATCTATAAACTAACAAAAGATGTGCAGGTGAGTTTTACCTCTTCCATTTAGGAACTGTGTAATCATTAACAGCTTTATCACTGCGCCTTTATTTCTTTATTAAAAGAGGGTGGCAGGCCTGGCATGGTGGCTCACGCCAGCACATGGGAGGCTAAGGCAGAAGGATCTGGAGTTCAAGGACAGCCAGAGTGATGTGAAACCAAAACACAGTTCTGAGGAGATGGGTCAACAATTAAAGGTGCTTGCCAGCAAAGCCTGCCAACCCAGGTTTGATTCCCTAGTACCCATGTAAAGCCAGATGTACAAAGTGGCACATGCAACAAGGAGTTCCTATGTAGTGGCAAAAGGCCCTACCTAGCATACTCATATTCCTTCCCTCTCTCTGCTGGCAAATCAATCAATATAACTATTTGTTTAAAAAAACAGGACTGGAGGGATGGCTTAGCAGTTAAGGTGCTTGCCTCAAAGTCTAAGGACCCAGGTTCGATTCCCCAGGACTCACATAAGCCAGATGCACAAGGTAGTACATGCACCTAGAGTCGGTTTGCAGTGGCTAGAGGCCCTGATGAGCCCATTCTCTCCCTGCCTCCCTCCCCTCCCCTCTCTCTTTCTCTCTCCCTCTCTCCCTCCCTCCCTATCAAATAAATAAATAAAAGAAAGAATACTGGAAGTCTTTAAAAAAAAGGCATTTGCCTGCAAAGCCAAAGGACCCAGGTCCAATTCCCCAGCACCCACATAAGCCAGATGCACAAAGTGGCACCCCATTCTCTACCCCCACCCGCCTCTTTCTCTCTGTCAAATAAATAAATAAATAATCTTAAAAAGACCAAAAGATAGAGGAAAACGTGGAAAATCAAACAAAGGAGAGGGGGAGGATCGTCAATCAGGGTTGTCCAGTTGTCCATGGCATTGAAACCTTTCAGAGATGTGGACATACACAGTGACAGAGGGCTGCCCACTATGCACAGGGTCCCGAGCGTGATCTTCAGTAGCACATGAAAAATAGTAAAAAACACAGCAACAAAAACGATTAAGTTTGAAGGTAAAAGTGTCCCGCACAGACTCATGTACTCAAATACTTTATCCACAGCTGATAGCTCTGTTCTGGAAGGTTCCAGAATCTTGCTGGAGTTAGTAGATCAATGGGGGTGGGCCTTGAGCTTTGCTGCAGAAATAGTGGTCAAACTCCTCCAAGAAGCAAGATTAAGAACATGGTAGATCTATATTGCACCTAAAATATAATGAAGTTTTTATAATATTTTCAAAAACCTATCTCCAATGTCCAATTAGAAGATGTCTGGTCTAAACATATAGATACATACGTATTTTTTTTCTAGAATTAAGCTACTAGACAAGTTTTCCAATTCAAGTTTTTACCTAAAGTGCTAATAAAAATTTCTTTGAGCCAGACATGGTGGTTCAAACCTTTAATCCCAGCAGTCAGAAGGCAAGGGTACTGTGAGTTTGAGGCCAGCTTAAGACTACAGAGTAATAAGTTCAAGGTCAGCCTGGGCTAGAGAGACTCTACTTCAGAATTCCCCTCCCCCCAAAAAGATTTCCCCCAAACAGGCATTCATACCAGATACTTGGCAGATCCCATCATTAGCTGATAAATCTGTAAAGAATTCTTCAAATGTTAGTGCTATTCACAGGGGGAAAAAATGGAGCTACTCACCCATGCTCCTTTTTCAGTGCATCTACAATACACAGCAACTCAATGATCTGGGCTCGAAGTTCATCCAGGGAATGTTTTTTCCCATCATCTGCCTCTACTTTCCCTTTGATTTCTAGTGGAGTTAGGAAAGCCATTGGACCAGCTCTAGAAGCACTCGAAGGAGTTGAAAAGGATGACTGGAAAACACAAGATTATTTTCCTCATTATATTCAATATTTAAATTCGGAAGGTTTCCCAGTGTTTTAGTTTAAGCTTTTTAGACAGGGTCATACTCGGCCCAGGTTTCTGATGCTCTCGTCCAGGGCATGCTACTGGGCACTAACACCCTTGGCTTCCTCATGTTTTTACTTTTGTTCTAAGACAAGGTCTTAGGTATTCCAGGTAGTTATGGAGCCAAGGGTGACCGTGAACTTCTGCTTCTTCTGTCTACATCTCCCAGTGCCTCCTAGAGCCAGGGTTACAAGTAGCACCACCACATCCAGTTTATGCAGCGCTGGGGATAAAACCAGGACTAGTGAGTGACAGAGCTCCCCAGCTCAGGTTTTTCTAGCAAGAACAAAATCAATTTAGCTAATGTTGTACATATTTAGCATTCATTGTATGAATACACCTAATATAAAATTTTATACATGTACCTAGATTTGATTCCTCAGTACCCACGTAAAGCCAGATGTACAAGGCAGTGCATGTGTCTGGAGGTAGAGATAGGAGGAATCGCTGTGAGTTAAAGGCCAACCTGAGACTACATAGTGAATTCCCAGTCAGCCTAGGCTAGAACAAGACCCTACCTGGAACCACGACCGACCCCCCCCCCCAAAAATTCTATAGCTGACTTCATCCAATGCATCACAGTCAAAAAGTGCAAGCTGAGCCGGGCGTGGTGGCGCACGCCTTTAGTCCCAGCACTTGGGAGGCAGAGGTAGGAGGATAGCTGTGAGTTCAAGGCCACCCTGAGACTACAGAGTTAATTCCAGGTCAGCCTGAGCTAGAGTGAGACCCTACCTCGAAAAAGCAAAAAAAAAAAAAAAAGGTGCAAGCACACCACCTCCCCTCCCCCCACAATACCCCACTGGGACTGACTGAGGTCTTCATGACAGCAAAATGCCAAACCCCATTGGGAAGGCACCCAAGGTCACGGGAGGAGGGGCAAGGGTTAGATAAGAAAAGAATATAATCTGCTATTAAATAAATTTGAGTGGGGGATCTCGAGGTAGGGTTTTACTCTAGCTCAGGCTGACCTGGAATTCAGTATGTAGTCTCAAGGTGGCCTAGAGCTCTCAGTGACCCTCCTACCTCTGCCTCCCAAGTACTGGGTTTAAAGGTGTGCACCACCACGCCCGGCTATAATTTTTTTTTAATGCAAGCATGCTTAAAATATATTAAACTGGGCTGGAGAGATGGCTTAGCGGTTAAGTGCTTGCCTATGAGGCCTAAGGACCCTGGTTTGAGGCTCGATTCCCCAGGACCCACGTTAGGCAAATACACAAGGGGGCGCACGCGTCTGGAGTTCGTTTGCAGTGGCTGGAGGCCCTGGCACACCCATTTTCCCGAACTCTCTCTTCCTCTTTCTCTCTCTGTCTGTCCCTCTCAAATAAATAAAAATAATAATAATAATTATATATATATGTGTGTGTGTGTGCATATATATATTTTTTTTACCTTAAAACTACTCATATAACAACAATTAAAGAATAAATGTGCAACCACTAGAGAGCTTGTGGAAAATGCCAGAAGCTGGCTGCATGTTTTAAAATAATGAAGAAAAATATCTGTATTGTGGTAGAATGTGAAATGAATCCCACAGACCCATGCGTTTGAACACTTGGTTGCCAAATGGTGGCGCTGTTTGGTCAAGCTGTGGAACTTGGGGAGGCAAGGTCTTCCTGGATGAAGTGATGTCACTGGGACTAACCATAGGCTTTCAACAAGGCCAGTTCCACTTCCTTCTGACCCTCTGCTTCCTGACTGCGGACGCAATGTGACCAGCCATTTCTAGCTCTTGCCACCATGCCTTCCCTGCTGTGATGGACCACCCTCTCAGAAGCCACCAGCCAAATGAACTCTTATTGCCTTAGCTTGCTTTTGCCAGGTGCTGTGGTCACCGCAGCTAGTCAAGGAACCTACACAATTTGTCTGGCGGACTACCAGTAAGCAAGACCCTATCAACATTAAAGTGTTATTTTGATTTTCCATGTTGCTTAGAATATCCAAAGAGCCTGACTTAGAATAAGCCAGGAGTGGTGGCACAAGCCTTTGATCCCACCACTTAGGAGGCAGGGGTAGGTGGGTTACTGTGAGCTCAAGGCTACCCTGGGACTCCAGAATGAGTGCCAGGTCAACCTTGGAATGAGACCCTACCTCAAAAACAAACCAACAACGTAAAACGTAAGTACAATTTAACACAGTAAGTATAATTCAGTAAATTTCATGAGAGAGGTATTAAGACGAGTCCATAAACTGGGAATCTTTTTAAGAGTTCCCTAAAATAAGTCATGTTAGTAAAATTCAATGGGCTACTGAGTGCCGAAAATTTGATTAAATGTATTTCATAAACTGGAAAAGTTGCAAATGTCCTGAAATGAAAATGAGTCGGGCTAGAGAGACAGCTTAGTGGTTAAGGCGCTTGACTGCAAAGCCTAAGGACCCAGGTTCAATTCCCCAGAACCCACCATGTAAGCCAGATGCACAAGGTGGCGCATGCATCTGGAGTTCATTTGCTGTGGCTAGAGGCCCTAGCACACCCATTCTCTCTTTCTCAAATAAATAAAAATATATTAAAAAATACTTTTACAAAAATGAGGAATAACTTAGGAGGAAACATGATCTTAGGAGGCAAAAGGAGCGTGGAGTAAACAAACCTCCCTCCCAAGTGCTGTCCCTTGTGGATGATTGGATTACAGAGATTTTTTTTGTGAGCTGAACATGGTGGTGCCTAGGAGACAGAGGGAGGAGGTTCAAGGCCAGATTGGTTGACATTGAGAGTTCTGGGTCAGCCATGGGACTGTTTACTCAATTTTTAGCACCAATTCCTTTATTTCTTGGCAGAAGAAAAATTTTTTTCCCTGAAGGGACACCTTAAATTCCACAATTCTTGTTTACAAAGACTTCTAGAAATCATACAAGTCTCAAACCACGAAGCATCTCACCTTTGGAGAGTAGCTTGGATCCTTTTTGAAGTCGGGTGGCTTTGGGCTGGCAGTATCTTCTTCTTTTGGTAACTTCAAGGTTTTTTCTGGGCTTTGAGTTGGCTGTATTTTTTTTTTAATGGAAAAGCAGAAAAGATCAAAAAATGAAACTATAGTAAGTACTTTCATGACACAGTGTAACTTTTCTACTTAGTTCTAGTTCCCGCTGTTCTCACTCTTCCACTGCAGCTTGACATACACACCAGCAACTAACCCTTCTGCAGCATCCTGGGGCAGAAGCAGCTTGCCTCAGAGCCCAACACACTTTTTCTACTTAGGAAAATTACAAGCACACAGTGCCAAAAGCTAACAGAGTAACACTGAAGGAGAACCATATTACAGGCAGCAATAACATAAAAAGGGATTCTTCCGACACCAGGATAAATAGTACAAAAACAATGGATTTGTCAGGAGAAAAGTTCTAACCACTGTTGTATTAAACAAGTCCTGTTCTCCTTTGGCTCTGCAGTTTTTGAAAATATCAACATTTGCCATTTACAGTCTTCCTAATTTTTGAACTTAGGTGTATATATAAATAAACCCTGTCATTCTCCAAGAGGTTTCTGTGTTTGCTAAGCATTCCATGTTGTCGTATCATAAGGGTAACTCACAGAATGTCCACCGTTGAAGCGGCCAGGCAATCTTCTTCCAGGCATCTTGGGTCTATTTGCAGTGAGATGTGACAAGTTTTCTGAGGAAGCTATGTCATCAAAATTTACAATATCTACAGAATAAAAATGAACATTATCTACTAAGAGTTAGCTGGTCCTTTCAAAGGACAAACATAACAGTAATTCAAAGACCTCACAAGATGACCTGTGCTTTATATATGCATTTGGAAAACATTTACCCTCTAAAAAGTAAACACCTTTCTACCTCATACAGTTTAGAGTATGAGTTTTAAAAAGAAATGAATTATGTTTCCAATAGTCAGACCACAACAAAAAGTTCTTATTGACAAAAATCGGTACCATAAATTGAAGTACAATCAAAGCTCATCATCTTGAGTCCTTGTTTATTTAAAAAAAAAACTTGTGCTGGAGAGATAGCTTAGCACTTAAGGGGCTTGCCTTTGAAGCCTAAGGACCCAGGTTTGGTTCTCCAGGTCCCATGTAAGCCAGATGCATGGTAGCACGTGTCTGGAGTTCGTATGCAGTGGCTAGAGGCCCTGGTGTGCCCATTCTCTCTCTCTTTAATAAACAAATAGATAAAATATTTTCAAAAAGAAACAATTCCATGTAAAGTAACATCCAAAAAATGACACATTAAAAAAAACTTGATCCATATAAATTCCTCATTATAAAATATTAAAATCTATTTGTAAAATTTGTACATTATAGATTAATACTCAAATCTGCCGGGCGTGGTGGCGCACGCCTTTAATCCCAGCACTCGGGAGGCAGAGGTAGGAGGATCACCGTGAGTTCGAGGCCACCCTGAGACTCCATAGTGAATTCCAGGTCAGCCTGGGCTAGAGTGAAACCCTACCTCGAAAAACCAAAAAAAAAAAAAAAAAAAAAAAAAAAACCTCAAATCTGAAGGAATCAGCTAACTGGGCATGCTGCTGCTTTCCATTTG
Source organism: Dipus sagitta (assembly GCA_036346955.1). Classification (NCBI taxonomy): domain Eukaryota; kingdom Metazoa; phylum Chordata; class Mammalia; order Rodentia; family Dipodidae; genus Dipus; species Dipus sagitta. The sequence continues at coordinate 122,402,236 of CM070779.1, read as the reverse complement.
CATTTCTTGACATAAAGCAAAGGTTTGATTTAACATACCTTCATATACAAGGATATAAATGGTGTGCTACAGTTAGGATTCAAACTTGACTGTGCCTCTGCTTAGCTATTACCATGTATTAAAGCACAAGCCAGGGCTGGAAAGATGGCTCAGTGGTTAAGGTGCTTGCCTTTAAAGCCTAAGGACCCAGGTTTGATTCCCCAGATCCCACATAAGCCAGATGCACAAGGTGGCACATGTATCTGAACTTTGTTTGCAGCAGCTAGAGGCCCTGATGCACCCATTCTCATATTCTCTCTCTCTCCTTCTCTCTCACAAATAAATAAAAATAAAATACCAAAAAATATATATATAAGTTAGTTATAAGTCTAAGGAAAATCTGATACCAGTGAGACAATCTACACAGCCATCATCAAAGGTAATTGAGCAACACTTTGTGTTCAAGGACAAACATGCCTCATGGTAGATGAGCCAGAGTGCCTTGCTGAAGTGGTCTCTGAAGCCCAGTATCAGTACGTTCAGTAAGAACCCTCCTGCAGACTACTGATATGCCACGGTCAGTACAGCCTCCTACAGCCCAAACTAGACTGCTAATATCTTCTACGTGGCAGCACAGGCCTTTAGCCCATCTGCTAGGACTGGACCAACCACTTCCAGTGCCATAAGCCATGAGGATTACACTACCTTCTGACATACATGTCCCGATGCAGGGATTCGTTATTTCTTCTTAAAAACCTAAAGGTATTCATATTATTACTACCCTCAAAGTTTATTCATCAAATTTTGCCTTCAAAGGGATTCATGCACTTTTACTTTAAGAGATAAAGAATACAAATGTGAAGAATGAATAAATAAATAAACAGTGGCTACACTGTAGAAATTTGTACTCTGTAACTGGAGGCACTAGCTGGCTACTTTCCTCAAATTATTTTGTGTGCTGTTTCCTGGACAATGTAACTAAGCAACTATGTCAGGACACTAATCAGATAATTATTTTTTCCCTAACTGTCAAAACAATAAAACATGAAAATAAGTGACTTTACTGGAAATGCATTGTATAATCTGAAAAGTTTAATTTCAATTTGAAGTTGTGTCAACTATTTATAAATATATAACAAAATGATTTGTATTAAAAATATATAGGTTAGCCAAGCGTGGTGGCGTATGCCTTTAATTCCAGCACTCGGGAGGCAGAGGTAGGAGGATCACTGTGAGTTCGAGGCCACCCTGAGAATACAGAGTAAATTCCAGGACAGCCTGGGCTAGAATGAGACCCTACCTCCAAAAACAAATCAAAACAAACAAACAAAAAAATACACACACACACACACGCGCGCGCGCACACACACACACACACACATATATAACATTTAACATATATGCATATGTTAAAATGATTAAATGTGAACTAACAACCTACAAAAAGAAACTTATGAAAAGTAAACTCAAATCATTTTGGCCTGTAGAGATTATTTTCAAATGCATATTTAAGCAGCTTTCAGAAGAGAAAGAAATGAGCAGAAACCATGAAGAAATTAAGAGAACTGAAACTGAAAAGGCAAGTAAAATATAGGTTTACAAAGTGCAGCACACTTGTGGAAAATGACTTTTACACATGCACTTTGGGGCTGTAACACCAAGACAATTTTACCATTCTAAAACTCTCTCAGGTTCTCCATTGAAGCCATTAGGTGAGTAAAATTAACAGTGCCCATTTTGGACTCATGATGCACCTCAACGCTTTTAAATTTACCTCAGAGTAATGAGCAATGGGCTTACACGAGAAATGTGGCACAGCAGACATGACAATCAACTCATGCAATCACATCTATCACTATCACTCTGCCCACAACTTTTAATGTCTGTGATGTGAGGAAGATAGGCAATTTTTAAAAATCCAATCAAATACCCAATTTTTGGAGAAAATCTCATTTTTAAAGTTGCCAATATTTAAGAAACCTTTCCTTAAAGAACACTTTAAACTATAATCCACAAAGTTTTTATAAATAAATTTGGTTTTATTTTAAAAATCAAAAACCAAAAAGGGTTAGAATACACAAGCAAACATATACACTTTCAGTAAAATTACAAAGAAAATAGTGTGCACCACCTGTTCATAATGAATATTCTACTTTGATTTCTTTTATAAATTGTTATCTTACCAAACGGAGAAGGGTAGGATAATTTCCTGACACGTAAGAAGGAAAACATGGCAAACAGGCTAGGAAACAAAATCTGGAAAGAAAAGTCAAGGATAGGAATGTCTAGAAAAAAAGACTAAACCAAAAAATTATTTCACAAAGCAGGAAAAGAAACAGTTGTAGAATGAATAAAAGTATTTCGAAGTTTAGCATATGGCTACTGTAGGTTATATAAACTTAATGTAAGATGTGTATTAGATTTTAGACTTAACTTTGTCTTTCAAAAGGAAAATTTAAGATTAGTATTAATTTCAGCCTTGTTTAATTATATCAAGACAGTTTCCAAAAGTATAGCTCAGTACTTTAAATGGTCACAGACAAAGCAGTATATGAACATCTCAAGTTACAGCTATAACTAAAATTAAACCATCTTTTAGTCAAGTTCTAATCTTTGGTGCACTGCAGTAATTTACAATAAAGAAGTGATTTTAAATCTTATGATATAAAATTAAAACTATGACAAATATTTTTAATATATATAAATGATTTGATTCCATACAGCTTTTAAAATATCTCATACATACATAAATAAATACTACTGCCTTCTGTGCAACTCTGCAATCCAATCAAGGACACTTATTAGAAATGCTGCTTTTATCCTTCCTAGCATCAGTACAAGCTCACGGTTTATAATGCACACTACTCAATAGTAGCCTTAATAGAAATGTCCCATGAGAAATCTTTCTGGAAGAAATTTATAAGTAAATATTGAAAAGCTAATTCAAAGAAAAATAAATCAGCTATAAAAGTGGAGAGAGAATATTTCCTTTTTAACAATGAATGCTTTCAGATCAAATACTATGGTTTATTTTCCTAAAAATATTCCTTTTATTCCATAAGAATTTATCAATTAAAAAAAACAATTAAGAGAAATAATATATTTAAAAATACCTCATCATCTGAACTTAATGGAAGACAATAGCCTTGCTAATAATCTTTTACCTAGGTTCTACAACTAATTTGAATATAATTTTGCTTCTCATAATAATTACTATTTTAAGGCTGTAGAGATGGCTTAGCAGTTAAGGAGCTTGCCTATAAAGCCTAACAGCCTGGGCTCGATTCCTCAGTACCCACATAAAGCCAGAAGCACAAGATAGCACATGTGTGTAGAGTCCATCTGCAGCAGCTAGAGGCCCTCATATGCCCATTCTCTTTCTCTCACGCCCACCCCTCAGCCTGTCATTTTCTCTGTCTGCCTCTTTCTCTGCTTGAAAATAAATAAATAATATTTTTAATTACTACATTAGAAATACTTGGGCCATGTTAATTTATAATTCATTGGTAGTAGCACTAAGATTTTCCTAAAAACTAAGTTTACATAATGTGTTTGAAAAAGAGAAATTAAAACATGGTGCCTAGCAGCTCTACAACTGGTAGTATAGCATATTACATATGGAAATTTGTCTTGGTTTCTTCTTTGTTTGTTTGCAAGAAACTATTTCATGACATCAGAAGAAAAAAGAAAATCCAAATTCAATATACTAGGAATGACTTTAAGTACAAAAATCAGACATCTACATTTATATAATTATTTTCCATATATGTGTGTTTTATATATATATACACATACACACACACACATATATATATATATATGTTTACATATAGCTCTATATAAACAGGAAAACTCTGTGTGAGAATAACGTCAGGAACACATATTCTTCATAGATTAAACCAGAAAGAAAATTAGATGGGTTGAATATTAATAATAGGACAAGGTCAGAAAAACAATTATAGTAACTTCCATGTTAGATACTCTAGTATTCTGGATGATAGAGTAGGAAAACTGAACTATTTAATACCAAGTTAAGCAAGAAATACATTTACAGAGTAAACCCACCTCTGACCAATTAGCCAATAAATGACAGTGCACAGATTTCAGCAACAAAGTCAGTATAGTTTCTACTATGACCATTTGACGCTGGATTACTTCAAAGGTAACAGAACTCTCCAAAGAAACTTTTATATGTTTGGCATTTTCTAAAACTTAATGGGCTAACTTTATACATCATTTAAAAAGAATATATACAACTTCAAACTAAGCAAAAAAATGTAAAGCCAGGTGTGGTGGCTCCTGTCTTTTGAGGTAGGAGGATCACTCAAGGCCAGCCTGGAGCTACAAAGTCCCAGGACAGCCTGAGCTAGAGTGAGACTCTGCCTTGAAAAACACCACCCTTCAAAAAAAGGGGGGGAGGCCTGGAGATATGGATAGGTGGTTAAGGCACTTGCCTGCACAAAGCCTAATGGCCTGGGTTCAAGTCCTCAGTACCCACGTAAATCTAGATGCACAAAGTGGTGCAAGCATCTAGAGATCATTTCCAATGGAAGGAAGCCCTGGCGTTCCCATTTTCTCTGTCTCTCTACTCTGTATCTCTCTCTGCTTGCAAATAAATAAATATTTTTTTTAAAAAAGTAAACTAGCCGGGTGTGGTGGCGCACGCCTTTAATCCCAGCACTCGGGAGGCAGAGCTACGAGGATCGCCATGAATTCGAGGACACCCTGAGACTACAGAGTGATTTCCAGGTCAGCCTGGGCTACAGTGAGACCCTACCTCGAAAAAGCAAAAAAAAAAAAGGAACTATGCATCAGCTTGTTGTCAAACTTCAGTCTATTTCAGCTAACACACATTTACATGACAAGTACATGTAACACCTGTGTGATCTGTTATTAAAGGTGTTATATCTACAGAAGAGGTGAAACACATTTACATGACATGTACATATAACACCTCTGTGATCTGTTATTAAAGGTGTTATATCTACAGAAGAGATGAAACACATTTACATGACAAGCACAAGTAACATATCTAGAATCTGTGTCTCACTAACACATACTTCAGGCTAATATCTCATAGAAGAGGTGGAACACATTTACATGACAAGTACATATAACACATCTGTGATCTATGTTATTGAAGGTGCTATATCTACAGAAGAGGTGGAACACATTTACATGACAAGCACAAGTAACACATCTAAAATCTGAAAGGCCAAACTTGACAGTGCTCAGATAGTAACATTTTTAGTGGCAACTCGATTCATAAATGAGAATTCCACACCTGACCCCAAAGTAAATGAGTTACAGTCAAAAAAAAAAAAAAAAAAAAAAAAAAGAGGTACACTAAAGCAGGGCATGGTGGTGCATTCCTTTAATCCCACCACTCAGGAGGCAGAGGTAGGAAGATCTCCATGAGTTCAAGGTCACCCTGAGACTACATAGTGAATTCCAGAAAAGTCTGAGCTAAAGTGAGACCCTACCTCAAAACAACAACAACAAAAAAAAGGGGGTACACTAAAAATCTTAGGAAATTACCTTAAGGACACACATGTGTATGCACATGCAATTAATTCTGTCTTTAGTCTTGGGTCCCATATCCAAGACATCTCGATGTGTCTATATAAATATTCAAAACTCAAAACAAAAAATCTGAAACCTGAAGCACTTCTGATTGCAAGCATTTTTGATAAGGGACATTCTAAGGGAAAAAAGGAGCCCAGGAGGGACTCCGCGGTGACACTGTGAGAATACCTGCTGGCAGCGGATACACCTTTCCTCTTAGAATACAGCACATATCTAACATACTGCTAAGAATATAACAAATACATGAGAAATACTTGCACTTAACTCCCCAAATTTTTCATTTCCAAACTAGTCAGGACAAAAGGGTGGTTCAGTAAAGTTAGTCACATTGAGTGGAAGAATAAAGGAATGATAGTTGCTTGGAAGTTAGCTATTTTCTGCCTTTCATAAGTTTTAGCACTTTCATTTTTATTGAATAGTGAATAAGGTCAGCAAAAAAGAGTTTATTTGAATGAATGTCTCTAAACTATAATCGACATCTCAATTCCCAGATATCAATAATGAACATCACATCATCCAGAATGGACAGAATACAAATATATGACAAAAGGACTTATAAAATATTCAAATCAAATGACTCAAAGAATTTAAGACAGTCTTTACATTGGTAAATGAAAAGAATAAAAACAAGATTATATGAAAAATTTGAAATGCAATCTTTTCAAAACCTTAGTAAAAAAGTTCAAGTGTGATTAGATTAGCCTCAAAGTTTAAATGCAAATGTAAAATGTCAACACTAAGCCGTGACGTGGAGGTGCACGCCTTTAATCCCAGAACTCGGGAGACAGAGGTAGGAGGATCGCCATGAGTTCAAGGCCACCCTGAGACTCCATAGTGAATTCCAGGTCAGCCTGGGCTAGAGTGAGATCCTACCTCGAAAAACTTAAAAAAAAAAAAAAGTCAACACTGGTTTACTACGTGTACTTTATATAAAAGGAATTTTGGAGGGCTGGAGAGAGGGTTCAGCAGTTAAGGCACTTGTTTGCAAAGCCTGACAGCCCAGGTTCGATTCACCAGTAACTATGTAAAGCCACATACACAGTGGCACATGAGTCTGGAGTTTGATTGCAGTGGTAGGAGGCCCTGGAACACCAATTTCTCTCTGCTTCTCTCCCTCTCTCTTTCCTTGCAAATAAAAATATATGGAATTTAGACTTCCCTTGGTTCATGTGGCTGTGCACAAGTGAGGTGTCTACAACTTGGTCTATTTAGATATAAAATAAGGGAAACAGTAACTGTTTCCTAAGACTGAAATGAAAGTGAGGTTAAGCCAGGCGTGGTGGCGCACGCCTTTAACCCCAGCACATGGGAGGCAGAGGTAGGAGGATTGCCATGAGTTCAAGGCCACCCTGAGATGACATAGTGAATTCCAGGTCAGCCTGAACTAGAGTGAGACCCTACCTCGCAAAACCAAAAAAAAAAAAAAAGTGAGGTTAGACCATATGTGAAAAAGTCCTTTGAAAAATGTAAATAAATGAAAATGCACAAACGTACAACACAAAAAGATAACTGTTACAACAAAGTAATGATTGGATAAAGCTTACAATAGGTTTAACTTTATCAAGAAAACTGTGATTCAAATTTTTCATTTTACAAATAAGAGGATATAAAACAAAGAAATATGGACAATATGATAAATGGGCTGAAAAGTCAAGTCCTAAATCTTAAGAAGCACTATTACCAAAAGCGAACCCTGTTGATGTATAGTCATAATAAATGTTTTCCTAGAGCTATAGAGATGGTTTAGTAGTTAAGGCACTTGCCTGCAAAGCTTAAGGAACAGACTCGATTCCCCCAGAACCCAAATAAGCCAGATGCACAAGGTGGCACATGTGTCTAGAGTTCATCTGCTGTGTCTAGAGGCCCTGCACATTCATATTTTCTCTCTCACCAACCCTCTCAAAAAAAAACAAACAAACAAATAAATAAATAATATTTAAAAATCTTTTTTTAAAATGGATGTTTTCCTGAGTGGATACAAAAGCACCTGCAGGTGAAGAAGAGCATTTTCAGGCCTGACTAGAGGTGGGGGCTGCTATAGCCATTTATGTCATCTTCCTAAAAACAGACGTGCTCCTGTCTGCTGACTGGGTGCTCCTCCTATCTGCTGACTGCTCCTCCATTATAGAGACATGCTCCTCCTGTCTGCTGACTGCTCCTCCATTATAAAGACGTGCTGCTCCTGTCTGCTGACTGCTCCTCCATTATAAAGACCTGCTCCTCCCGTCTGCTGCCTGCTCCTCCATTATAGAGACGTGCTCCTCCCGTCTGCTGACTGCTCCTCCATTATAGAGATGGGCTCCTCCTGTCTGCTGACTGCTCCTCCATTATAGAGATGTGCTCCTCCTGTCTGCTGATTGCTCCTCCATTATAGAGACGTGCTCCTCCTGTCTGCTGACTGCTCCTCCTGTCTGCTGACTGCTCCTCCATTATAAAGACCTGCTCCTCCTGTCTGCTGACTGCTCCTCCATTATAGAGACCTGCTCCTCCTGTCTGCTGACTGCTCCTCCATTATAGACGTGCTCCTCCTGTCTGATGACTGCTCCTCCATTATAGAGTTGTGCTCCTCCTCTCTGCTGACTGCTCCTCCATTATAGAGACCTGCTTCTCCTGTCTGCTGACTGCTCCTCCATTATAGAGACCTGCTCCTCCTGTCTGCTGACTGCTCCTCCATTATAAAGACCTGCTCCTCCTGTCTGATGACTGCTCCTCCATTATAGAGACGTGCTCCTCCTGTCTGCTGACTGCTCCTCCATTATAGAGACATGCTCCTCCTGTCTGTTGACTGCTCCTCCATTATAAAGACGTGCTGCTCCCGTCTGCTGACTGCTCCTCCATTATAAAGACCTGCTCCTCCCGTCTGCTGCCTGCTCCTCCATTATAGAGACGTGCTCCTCCTGTCTGCTGACTGCTCCTCCATTATAGAGACGTGCTCCTCCTGTCTGCTGACTGCTCCTCCATTATAAAGACCTGCTCCTCCTGTCTGCTGACTGCTCCTCCATTATAGAGACCTGCTCCTCCTGTCTGCTGACTGCTCCTCCATTATAAAGACGTGCTCCTCCTGTCTGCTGACTGCTCCTCCATTATAGAGACGTGCTCCTCCTGTCTGCTGACTGCTCCTCCATCATAGACGTGCTCCTCCTGTCTGCTGACTGCTCCTCCATTATAGAGACCTGCTCCTCCTGTCTGCTGACTGCTCCTCCATTATAAAGACCTGCTCCTCCTGTCTGCTGACTGCTCCTCCATTATAGAGACGTGCTCCTCCTGTCTGCTGACTGCTCCTCCATTATAAAGACCTGCTCCTCCTGTCTGCTGACTGCTCCTCCATTATAGAGACCTGCTCCTCCTGTCTGCTGACTGCTCCTCCATTATAAAGACGTGCTCCTCCTGTCTGCTGACTGCTCCTCCATTATAGAGACGTGCTCCTCCTGTCTGCTGACTGCTCCTCCATCATAGACGTGCTCCTCCTGTCTGCTGACTGCTCCTCCATTATAGAGACCTGCTCCTCCTGTCTGCTGACTGCTCCTCCATTATAAAGACCTGCTCCTCCTGTCTGCTGACTGCTCCTCCATTATAGAGACGTGCTCCTCCTGTCTGCTGACTGCTCCTCCATTATAAAGACCTGCTCCTCCTGTCTGCTGACTGCTCCTCCATTATAGAGACGTGCTCCTCCTGTCTGCTGACTGCTCCTCCATTATAAAGACCTGCTCCTCCTGTCTGCTGACTGCTCCTCCATTATAGAGACGTGCTCCTCCTGTCTGCTGACTGCTCCTCCATTACAGAGACCTGCTCCTCCTGTCTGCTGACTGCTCCTCCATTATAAAGACGTGCTCCTCCTGTCTGCTGACGGCTCCTCCATTATAGAGACGTGCTCCTCCTGTCTGCTGACTGGTCCTCCATTATAGAGACCTGCTCCTCCTGTCTGCTGACTGCTCCTCCATTATAAAGACGTACTCCTCCTGTCTGCTGACTGCTCCTCCATTATAAAGACGTACTCCTCCTGTCTGCTGACTGGGCGCCGCACTCCTCCCATCATACACGCATAAAATTCAGATCACATGGAACATCTTTAAACAATCACTTCAATCGTCTGACTTAAACTCCATGTCTGCCTTCTGAGCCATAGAAAACCTCTGACAGAGTTGGGGATGGTGGCCCATGCCTTTAATCCCACCACTGGGAGGCAGAGGTAGGAACTTGTGGTAACAAGTTCAAGGGCAGCCTAAGACTACATAGTGAATTCCAGGTCAGCCTGGACTAGAGTGAAACCTTACCTCCAAAACCAAAAGAAAACAAAACAAACAAAAAAAGAAAGACAAAGAAAAAGAAAACCTCTGAGCAAAAAGAATCATAAAGATATTTCCCACTTACTTTTTATAGTTTGCCTAGTAAATTTTAAATCAATTTCATCAAATTTACACTATCCATCATAGCATCTGGTTTTTACACTGACCATTTTGTAAAGCACAGTGTTTTCATGCTGCCTTACCTGTTTCTTTAGAGCTCCTGGACATGAATGAATCCAGGTCCACTGACTTTGGTCTAAGTGGCAGTTGTTCAGAATCTAGCTTTGGTTTTGATGTTGGTTCAATTTCAAATTTTGATGAAACTGTAGAAACTTCTCCATTAATTCTGAAATTAAATGAGAAAAACAAGCGTGCAAAAATCACTTTAATCCCAGCACTTGAGAGGATTTGAAACAATAGTATTCTATAAAACTATTTCTGTAAACATAAACCTCTAATCCTAAAAATTTATTATGGGACTAGAGACCTGCTCTATGGGAGGGATACATACTTGGTACTGAAAACCTAACCAAGTCTATGGTGGGGGAGGTCATGAGCATTAGGAATGTAATGCTTACTCTTATCTGGCTAAATGCATGTATTATGCTTACCAGTCTACCCTGTAAGTGCTTCTCTCTTAATGTTCATACCTATATATTATTAATGCTACTCTCACTTTTAGTTAAAGAAGCTTCTCTTTTCTGATGGCAATGACCACTGGGATGACCCAAAAGGCACTATAGTGCTGAGAAGACATGACGGATGAATGTTCAGAACTGAAACGTCCCTATCACACCTTCCAAGGCTCAGGGTCCATTGTGGAAGAGGTGGCAAAAAGAATGTAAGAGCTGAAGGAAGGGTAGGGCTGCTTACAATGCAACTGACCAGACAGAAATTGGCCTTGATATCCTTGACCTTGCAGTGTCTATAACTACCTTCAGAAGACCCTCAAAATAGGAGGAAAAGATGATGACATCAAAATAAAAGAGAGACTAATGGAGAAAGGGAGAGGATATGATGGAGTGTAGATTTTGTGAAGGGGAAAGTAGGGGAGGGGAGGGAATTATCATGGTTTATTGTAGGTATGGAAGCAGTCAATAAAAAGGAAAAAACTTATCATGATAAAACCAGAAATATAAAAACAGTTTAAGTGTATTGACTTATTCTGAATATAAAATTAATATTTAACATAATTATTACAGACTATACAGAAAATATGAGAAATAAGTACCTAAAAAAATATTTAGGAAACACAGAAAGGTAATAGAGCCATTCAGATCAAAGGTGGGTAAAACAACTAGCTAATTTACAATTTGGTAAACTTACTTAGCAACAGGAGGTGGAGGAGGAACTGGCTTTTCGGGTCGCTTTGGGAACACTGTCCCAGGAGCCCTCAATAAATTACTGGCTTTGGTGGGTGGTGCAGGCTTTTTGGGCGGGACCTGTGGAGCAGCTGGTTTAGAAGGCTTCTGTTCCAGCAGTGATTTTTCATCTGATGAATAAGAAATATTTAACAAGTTATTAGCAGTCAAAATTATTTACTCTTTACTTTTTTGTTTGCTTTTTGAGGTAAGGTCTTGCTTTAGCCCAGGCTGACCTGGAATTCACTATATAGAATTAGGGTGGCCTCGAACTCAGTGATCCTCCTACCTCTGCCTCTCAAATGCTGGGATTAAAGGTGTGTGCGACCACAACCAGCCAAAACTATTTGTATTTGTCTATTTTTTTAAAGTTATTGTCAGGCTGGAAAAATGTGAGGCACAGATTTGCTGTAGCTATGTATACATCAATTGTCTAAAAGTTACTCCTTAACATACTTAAGTAGCTACAACATATTTCAGTGGAACCAGAAATAGCCTCCTGTTTTCTATTTATTATCCTCTGCTATTAAGGGTGGTTACATAATTTATTAATTCAATGAAACAGAAAATTCCATGTGACAACATGAAAACCACGATTGTGCCATGTTAAGAAAAACAACTGCATAACCAACAGAGCATCAACCATGTTTGCCCGTAATGTAACTGCTTCCTGACCTCTGATGTACTAAAACCATTAATGTGGACACATGCGTGCATCTAATTCACACTCATAACAGTGAGAACTGTGATGAGACAGATTTCAAAACTAATGAACTCCCCAGCATAATGCTGAATGATTTTACTTAAGTTTTTTTTTTTTTTTTCGTTATTTTTTTTCAAGGTAGAGTCTCACTCTAGCCCAGGTTGACCTGGAATTCACTATGGAGTCTCAGGGTAGTCTCGAACTCATGTGATCCTCTTACCTCTGCCTCCCGAGTGTTGGGATTAAAGGCATGCACCACCCCACACCACCCCCCGTCATTTTTACTTAGTTTTTACAAATAAAGAATGCCTATCAAGCCGGGCATGGTGGCGCACGACTTTAATTCCAGCACTTGGGAGGCAGAGGTAGGAGAATCACTGTCGAGGCCACCCTGAGACTGACTCCACAGTGAATGCCAGGTCAACCTGAGCTAGTGAGACCCTACCTCAAAAAAAAAAAAAAAAAAAAACGAATGCCTATCAAAGGAACACAAATAATTCTGAGATTTCCTATCAGTGAGGAACTGGTGGCTATAAGACCAAAGCCAAGATCACAAAGCAAGGCAAAATTCCTTTGTCAAAATGAGAAGATTCGCCAGGCATGGTGGCACACGCCTTTAATACCAGCACATGGGAGGCAGAGGGAGGAGGATCACCATAGTTCAAGGCCACCCTGAGACTACAAAGTGAATTCCAGGTCAGCCTGGGCTAGAGTGAGACTCTACCTTGAAAAACTAAAATAAATAAATAAAAATAAAAATGACAAGATTCACTTTGTAACACTAACAGTTCAGAATTTTACCATCTCTGTTCTACCATTTATTTAATTCCCTTGGACCTTTGAAGATAGCAATATGTTAAAACACTGATCATGCTTTGCTACAAAAGCCTATTTTCCTACGGCCCCAAAATAATAATGCATCACATAATTAATTACACTGCCAGGAATAAAATCCCATCTACAAAGTTGTAACAGCTAGCCAAACTTGAATTTTGAGAAAAATTATTGAGAAATGTTCTATATAGTACCAGAAAAAGTCTAGTTAAATAGAAATCCATTAATAGAATATACTGTTTGACAGATTTATAAATAACTTGAAATCAGTTTCAAGTCTGTAGTGTTTCTAAAACAATACTTTTATTTAACATCCATGTTATTATGGTTTGACTAACAAATGACCCCCTCAGGCTTTATGTTAACTATTTGGTCTCTTGTTGGGGACACTGCTATGGAGAGGTTCAGGAAACTTCAGGGGGTGGGTCTACTAGACTAAGGGGGCATGGATATGCCTTTAAAGATTATACCTGGTCTCCAGTCCCTTCCACACTATCTGCCCTGAGGTCCACACATTACTATAAAGTCTTTCCTCACCAGACAAGTTATGACAAATACTTCATCTTGTTTTGAGTTATTAGTTATTTTCTCATAGCAAAAAAAAGTAATATACATGGAAAAACAAAGATAAATCCATTATTCCTGGGATGTCAGTGGCTACATGTACAACACAGAGGAGTATGTGAATATCCTGTAATGTGTTGTTTACAATATAACTAATATGAAAGCAATGCACATGAGTACTTGATATTAATATTTATTTTTATCAAGTTGACATCAACATAGCATAAAATTAATTATCTCAGCCGGGTGTGGTGGTGCACGCCTTTAATCCCAGCACTCGGGAGGCAGAGGTAGGAAAATTGCTGTGAATTCAAGGCTACCCTGAGACTACAGAGTGAATTCCAGGTCAGCCTGAGCTAGTGAGACCCTACCTCAAAAAAAAAAAAAGAAAAAAATTAATTATCTCAAAGTGAACAATGTTATGTAACCACTATCCCAACTTAGTTCTAAATACCTCTCATCCTTCCCAAAGAAACTTTTTTTAACAGGTTACTCCCTGTTCACCTCTACACTGAATCCCCAGCAACTAGCTACCTGCTTTCTAGTCTATGAATTTGCTATTTCTGGATGTTTCAGGTGTGTGGAATCAAAAAATACATGACTTTAGTGACTCACTTTTTATGATTTGTGTAACATTTTTAAGGATCGGCAGTATTTTGTACTTCTTGAAATGAATAATATTATATTATTTACAACATACTGTAGTTACTCACCCTTTAAAAGATATTTGGGCCGGGCATGGTGGCACACGCCTTCAATCCCAGCACTGGGGAGGCAGAGTTAAGAGGATCACCATCAGTTTGAGGCCACCCTGAGCCTACATAGTGAATTCCAGGTCAGCCTGGGCTGAGTGAGACCCTACCTCAACACCCACGTAAAGCCAGATGCACAAAATGTCACGTCTCTGGAGTTCGTTTGCAGTAACAAGAGGCCCTACCACACCCTTTCTAATATTATCTCTTCTTGCTCTCTCCTTGCAAATTGATCAATAAAAACATTTTAAAAATAAATAAAACATCCTAATGTAGATAATGCAGCGCAGCAGTTTGTTTCTTGGCTTTAGTTCTACAAGATGGTGGCCTAAGTTCTACAGGGAAGACAGATATTATACCCAAACGCTAAAACAAGCTCACCCAAAACCTATGCCTAAAAATACTGAGATCACAAAGGATGAATTTGAGACGAAGAAACACGATCTCTGGGTGTGGTGTGCATGGGTGTTATGTGTATGTGCAGGTGTGTATTGGTGGGCATGTGGAGGCCAGAGGTGGCTGGCAGGAATCATCCTCAAACACACTCCACTTTATTTAGTGGCAGAGCCTCTCGCTGAACTCAGAGCTAGCTCACGGATTCAGTGCGTCTACCTGCCAGCTTGCCCCGGGATTCTGAGTAAGCTGCTCATACATACCTGACAGCATGGCATTCAAATAGGTACCAGAGACACAAACTTAGGCCCTCATGCTGCAGGTCAAGTGCTCTACTGACTGAACTATCTTCCAGCCTAGATTAAGAAATATTTTCTTGCCAGGCATGGTGGCACACACTTTTTATCCCAGTACTCAAAAGGCAGAGGTAGAAGGATCAGTGTGAGTTTGAGGCCAGCCTAGAACTGCAGAGTGAGATCCAGGTCAGCCTGGGCTAGAGTTGAGAACCTCCCTACCTTGAAAAAAAGAGAAAAAAAAATGCAATCTTCAGTTACCGAAAGGCCTCAAATTCAGACTTTCATTTTACTCTAAAAATAAAAATCCTTTTAACAAAAAAAATCATTTTAACAATCAGTATATAATGAACTGTACATCCACATGCAAAAATATAAAACAAGAATCTAGACAAGGGCTGGAAAGAGGGTTCAGAGGTTAAAAGCACTTGCTTGCAAAACCTTATGGCTCAGGTTCGATTCCTCAATACCCATATAAAGCCAGAGGCACAAAGTGGTGCATGTGTCTGGAGTTCACTTGCAGTGGTAAGAGGCACTGGCACACCCATACTCACTCTCTTCCTCTGTGTCTCTGTCTCTATCTCTCAAATAAATTTAAAAAATATTTTTAGAAAGACATCTAGACAAAATAGAAAAAAATTCAAAATAGAAATAGACTTAAAATATAGAAGACAAAAAATATAAAATTCCTACAATAGGTCTAGCTGCATTGGGGTATGATATTGATTTTTAAATACTATACAAAAGTATACCCCATCAAATACTTTATTAGTAAATAAAAATTATTTATTTTTTTGAGAGAAAGCAACACAGAGAGAGCGGGGGAGGGGGTAATGAGCATGCCAGAGTCTTCAGCCACTGCAAACCAACTCCAAACATGTGTACCCCCTTGTGTGCATGTGTGACACTGCACACTTGTGTCACTGTGTGTCTGACTAAGTGGGACCTGGAGATTCAAACATGAGTTCTTAGACATCATAGGCAAGTGCCTTAACCACTAAGCCGTCTCTCCAGGCCAGTAAATAGAATTTTAATAGAACCTAAAACTTCTGCTCAGCAAAGAAAACAAGCCACAGACTGGGAAAGGAAATGCATGTGATAAAGTTCTGCTATCCAATATATACAAAGAACGCTAACACTTAAGAAAATGAACCACCTAATTTTAAAGAAAAAAGACCTAACCATGATCTTCAACAGAACTGCTAAAAACCAAAACCACAGAAAACACTAAATGGAGACAAGGATGGAAAACAACAGAAACTTTCACTACTAGTAGAAATGCAAACTGGTATAGCTATTTTGGGAGGTTGTATGGCAATTGCTTATAAAACTGCACATGCTCTTACCAGATGATCCAGCAATCTCAGTCCCTGGTATTTACTCAAATGAACTGAAAGTACAGCCACACAAAAATCTGCGCCCATGTTTTTAGCAGCTTTATACACAACTGCTAAAACTTGGAAATAGCCAATGAGCAGATACATTCTGGTACATACAGATAATAATAATAATAATAAAACAATACAACAGCACCTAAGGGCTGTAGGTAAAGGCCTATGGTGGAATACTTGCCTAGCATGTATAAGGAAGGCCCTAGCTTTGATTAACAGTGCTTCAAAAGTAAAAACAAAAAAAAAAGAGGGGGGTCCTGGAGAGATGGCTCAGTGGCTAAGGTGTTTGCCTGCAAAACCTAGTAAGTCCCAGTAAGACAGAGCAGGGATGCATAAAGTGGTACATTCATCTGGAATTCATTTACAGCAGCTAGTGCCTTTAATCCCAGCACTAGGGAAGACAGAGGTAGGAGAGGATCCCCGTGAGTTCAAAGCTAGCCTGAGACTACACAGTGAATTCCAGGTCAGGCTGGGCTATAGTGAGACCCTACCTTGAAAACCAAAACAACAAGCAGACAAACAAAAAGAAAGGAAAGAAAAACATAAAAAATAAATGAGCCGGGCATGGTGGCGCACGCCTTTAATCCCAGCACTCGGGAGGCAGAGGTAGGAGGATCGCTGTGAGTTCGAGGCCACCTTGAGACTACATAGTGAATTCCAGGTCAGCCTGGGCTAGAGTGAGACCCTACCTCGAAAAGCCAAAACAAACAAACAAACAAATAAATAAATGAGCTAATAAGACATGCAGAAATTTTATATGCATAGTAAGTGAAAGAAACTTACAGAAAATGCTATACAGCATATGATTCCAACTATACAACATACTGAAAACAGGAAAATTCTATAGACAGGAAAGAGAGTACTTGCCAGTGAATAGGAGAAAGGGCAAGATGGAGAAGAAAAGCAGAGGGGACTCTGAGGACAGTGAAACTTCTTTGGATACTACAATGACATTATGCATTTGTCCCCAAATGAATGCACAACACTAAGAGTGAACCCTTCCTAAAATGGTGAGATAATGAAATGTCAGTTACAATTTTAACTACCAATCATAACCCGTATACTAATCTGGTGTGGGATGCTGATAGTGGAGGAAATTGTGCTAGTTACCTAAAACTGCTCCTCACTCCCCCCAAAAAAGATACCTACCTAAGAATAATTTTCATTGTTTACATAACAGAACACATACAATGAGATTAAAGCATACACAGTGCATAAGCAGTTGAAGTAATCAAGTGTTATACTTTCTAAAGAACTCTTTAACTTTATTTTCACTAAAACACTATAAATAAATCTGTACTAAAGCTTAGATTTTTAAATATTATTTGAAATGACTATAATTAAATATTACATCTTATTAAAGGAATGACTTAACTTTTTTTCTTTTTGGCTTTTTGTTTTTTTCATTTTTGTTTTTTTCAAGGTAGGGTCTCACTCTAGCCCAGGCTGACATGGAATTCACAATGTAGTCTCAGGATGCCCTTGATCTCATGGCAATCCTTCTACCCCTGCCTCCCAAGTCCTGGGATTAAAGGCATGGGCCACCACACCCGGCCTCTTTTTGGATTTTTGAGGTAGGGTTTCACTCTAGTCCAAGACCTGGAATTCAATATGTAGTCTTAGGGTAGCCTCAAACTCATGGTGATACTCCTACCTCTGCCTCACAAGTGATGGAATTAAAAGCATGTGCCACCACGCCAGCTCAGAATGATTTAGTTTTTAATGACTGTCATCTGTTAGGCAAATTGTTTAATTTCCTGTTAACCTTGTTAAAATACTCCCTCCCAGAGAACTCCAAACACTGCAAACTAAGCATGAGCAAGTGCTGAGTCAGTGTAAATATAAGCAACTGTGGGCAGACATTTCTTTAAACAGAAAGAATGTGGTCAGGACAGGTGGGAGTGCAGATGGGGGGAAAAATTCAACCTCACCTTTTTCTTCAGGCTTTAGAGTAAAACTTTTCTTCTCTGAAGGAAGCAGGTCAGGTTTTGGAGCTGTGGAGAAAAGACCACCACTGAATATTCACTTTATTTATTTATGAGAGAGGGAGAGAATATGAATGAGAATGGGCACACAAGGCCTCTAGCCACTGCAAAGAAACTCCAGATGTGTGTGCCCATTTGTCATCCAGCTTTATGTGGTACTAGGGAATTGAACCAGGGTTGTTGGACTTTGCAGGCAAGCTCCTTAACCACTGAACTATCTCTATAACCCAGAATATTCACTTTTTTAAAAAATCTATTTATATATATTTTTAAATATTCACTTTTAAAAACAATTTTAGAGGCTCAGTATTGGAATTCGGATCCCAGCGCTGTGTCTGTAACCCCAGTGTGCCTAAGACAGCAGGTAGACACAGCTAGCCCACAGCAGCTTACAAAAAGAGCCTGCCTCCAGCAAGACAGAAGGTAAACACCTCTGACTGCTACACACACACCATTCATACACACAAAAAAACCGTTACAGCACAAAGACAATTATACTATACAGAGTAAATGGCAGGGCTGGGAGTTAGAATGAAAGGCTCCTGCTTCGAAACCCTGCCAGCCCAGATTTCATTCCCTGGTACCCACACCAAGTCCAAATGTACAAAGCAGCACCTGCATCTGGAGCTCATGTGCAGAGGCACGAGGCACTGACATGCTCATTCTGTCTCTCCTTCCTTGGAATAAAAATATATATATATAAAAAAAAAGTAAGCTGGGCGTGGTGACATACACCTTTAATCCCAGCACCTGGGTGACACAGATAGGAGGATCACGGTGAGTTCGAGGCCACCCTGAGACTACACAGCGAATTCCAGGTCAGCCTGGGCTAGAGATTCTACCGCGAAAAAACAAAAATAAATAAATAAATAAATAATAAACCATAAATTTTTTTAAAAAAAGTAAATGGGGCTGGAGATATAGATGATTCAGCACTTCAGGAGTTTGCCTGCAGAGTGTAAAGACCTGGGCTCAATAACTCAGTGGGGCGTGGTGGCTGCTACTTTAAATTTGTTTTAAGAAGCTAGGTGTTGTAGCACACGTCTTTAATCCCAGCACTCGGGAGGCAGAGGTAGGAGGATCGCTGTGAGTTTGAAGCCACCCTGAGACTACACAGTGAATTCCAGGTCAGCCTGGGCAAGAGTGAGACCCTACCTCAAAAAACAAAAAAAATAAATAAATAAAAATAGGACTACACAAAGCCAGATGCACGAAGTGGCACACTTATCTGAGTTTGTCTGCAGCATCTAGTAGCCCTGGCGCTCTTGCAGTCTTGCACGTGCGCTCTCTCTTTCTCCTTATAAATAACTATTTTTAAAAACGAACTTTTTTGTTTGTTTCTTTTGAGGCAGCATCTTGCTCTTACCCGGAACGACCTGGAATTCATTCTGTGTAACTGTAGAACTCATGGCAATTCTCCTACCTCTGCCTCCCCAGTACTAGAATTAAAGACGTGTGCTACCACACCCAGCTTTTTAAAACAATTTTAAAGTAAACAGCAACTGAAAAGAATCATAAGATACATCATTTCATAAAAACAACAGTCTATGGTCACTATAATCACTAGGCTCAGTTTTTAATCCTAGCCTTTCCAGCAACAGCATTGTGGTCTCATTTCCTTCTTGGTTAAACTGGGGTGTCAGAATTTATATCCTCTACCACACCACAGTTTTGGAGAACTTTCTGTATTGGTGGAATGTTTTGTGTTACCCGTATGTAACTAAAGAATATTTAAAATGGAACTCTGGACTGGGGACAGATGGCTCAGCATTTAAAGGTGCTTGCTTGCAGGATGGTTGGAATTAGATGTCACCCATAAATTCATGTGTTCTGCATACTAGGTCCCCAGATGGTGACTATTTGAGAATTGGAGCCCTGCTGGAGGAGGTGAGTTATTGGGGGCGAGGTTATGGAGGTTAAGCACAGCAGCAAAAGGCCCTGGTAGGCCCATTCCTTCTCTCTCAAATAAATAAAAATATTTCAAAATAAAATAAAATGTGAATTCTGTGACAAAGAAAACAAACATATTTATTACATAGGTTTTGCTGCCCACCTTTTTTTTTTTTTTTGGTTTCCGAGGTAGGGTGTCACTCTAGCCCAGGCTGACCTGGAATTCACTATGGAGTCTCAGGATGGCCTTGAACTCACGGTGATCCTCTACCTCTGCCTCCCGAGTGCTGGATTAAAGGCGTGCGCCGCCACGCCCGGCAGTGCTGCCCACCTTTTTTTTTTTTTTTTTTTGGTTTCCGAGGTAGGGTGTCACTCTAGCCCAGGCTGACCTGGAATTCACTATGGAGTCTCAGGATGGCCTTGAACTCACGGTGCATCCTCCTACCTCTGCCTCCCGAGTGCTGGATTAAAGGCGTGCGCCGCCACGCCCGGCAGTGCTGCCCACCTTTTTTTTTTTTTTTTTTTTTTTTTTTTTTTTTTTTTTTTTTGGTTTCCGAGGTAGGGTGTCACTCTAGCCCAGGCTGACCTGGAATTCACTATGGAGTCTCAGGATGGCCTTGAACTCACGGTGATCCTCCTACCTCTGCCTCCCGAGTGCTGGGATTAAAGGCGTGCGCCGCCACGCCCGGCAGTGCTGCCCACCTTTAATCCCAGCAATTAGAAGGCTAAGGCAGGAGGATCACTGTGAGTTTGAGTCCACCCTGAGACTACAGAATGAATTCCAGGCCAACTTGGGCTAGAGCAAGACCCTACCTCAACCCCCCCCCCAAAAAAAATAATAATAATAATAATGGGCTGGAGAGATGGCTCAGAGGTTAAAGGCGCTTGTCTACAAGGCCTGGTGGCCTGGGTTCAATTCCCAAGCCACCCACATAAAGCCAGATGCAAGAAGTGGCACAAGCGTCTGGTGTCCACTTGAAACAGCAAGAAGCCCAGTCGTGCCCATGCATGCACACACACATTAAACCTATTTTAGAATTAAAATACAAAACTTGGAAAGCTGAATGTGTTCTTTACATACCTGGACCCTTGGTTGGAGGAGGGGGTTTCTTTGGTTTCTGTTTTTAAAAAAGAAAAGAACAGTTAAAAATAGTTGTAGGAATCGAGAGAGGATAGAGAGGAGAACCTGTCTTCTGGACATGGTAAGACCAATGTGATCATAAACTCCCAATAGCTGTGGTTACCTACAAAAACCATGGACAATTTGGCCTTCCAATGTTCTGTCGGGTGAGGGGAGCAGTCCCGAGCCGGCCCTGCCCTGAGGCACTGCTGGCAGGGGCAGCTGTGGCAGGAGGAAGGGCGTGTTCTTCAACCGCGGAGCGGCTGCGAAGATGCCGGTCCCCTGCTGAGTATTTCCACCTTGCCCGTGCAAGCAATTCCATTTAAGCAGTGGGTCACAGCACACCACCCCCATGTCAAAGAAAAAGCAGAACTAGTTTGGAAGAAGAAGAGGTTCAGCAGGAGTAAGAGAGGGACAAAAGAAGGTAATGGCTGAGTACTCATTATATATGGTCAATAAAATAAAAATAAATCACAAAAAATAAGGGCAACAATAACTGGTCCTATCTATCCTTTTTAATTCGAAAGAATTATCACAAGAAAGGTTAGAAAAAAAGTCTTCCCCTCAATTTCTAACATTCCCTCAACTTTTAACACAACACATTTAACAATTTCAGACGGATTTTTAAGTATACAAACTGGGTTGCTCTAAATTAAAAATAACTGATAATACATTAAAATCAGGACAAATGTGTTCATTAAGAAAGTACAAAAAGGACATCAGGTTAATCCCAATACTATGGAGATCTCTGTGAGTCTGAGGCCAGCCTGGGTCTACAGAGTGAGTTCATGGTCAGGTGGGGCTAGAGTGAGAACCCCCACACACACACGGGAAGGTAAGGGGACTAAAGGCTGCATCATTACTGAATGCCATTAGACAGCCCATCCCTCCAAGAAGTAAGTGCCAATAATTTACTTAAAGGCTATAATGATGAGAACTCTGTAAAGCTTACAGTGAACACGCCAGTCTGTTTGGGGTGTTTATGACTGCTTTGTCCCTCCCCCATCACTCCCTTAAAACAGAAAAGCAAAGGATTACTGTGGAATGACGCAGTGTCACTTTGTGGGAACTAACAGAGAAACACGACATCACAAAAGAGACACTCAGCCTCGTACTACCTTAAAGGAAACCAAGGCTCTCAGCAACATTAAATAATTCCGTCTTATTTACCCAAGTTATCTACAGTTTGTTAAAGTGCTGAAGTTGATTTTCTGTATACAGTCAGTGCCAAAGGAGACAGAAACAAAGCATAAGCAAAAATATAGATTGTTTTACTGAAATTCAAATAGCTTTTCTCTAAATATACAATTTCATGAAACTGTAAAAATTATTCAAGAGCAATGTAAGAAACTCCACTTTTTCAAAACCATTGGCAAATATTAAAGAATCATCACCACTGACAAGCTAAATCTTACAGGGAAATCTTTATCCAGCTCACTTATCTGGATAGCAAAGTTGTCTGGAAACACTCCTTCTCTGCCATTCAGTTCACCCTTCCACCAGCCAGCTTCTCCAGTGTCCTAAAAGACAAACCAAAAAGTGAAAGTGACAGGAGCCCAAGTTGGCCTTAAACTCATGGTTCTCCTAACTCCAATTTCTATAAGTTGTGCCATAACACAATGCTTGGATCTTTAACTGAGGGAGAGTTCAGGCCAAGTAGGTAAATTATAAATGTTATTAGCTTTGTCAGGGGGAAAAAAAAACGCCAATACCATAAAATTATCCTAAAAAAGATTATTTCTCACATATTACTTTTAGCAGTAGTTACAAAACTGGGTCTAATTTGTTTAAAAAATTAATTTTAAAACTTAATTATAAAAAAAAACAGAAGAATACTTGGAAAAATGAAGGGATTCAATGGGGGATTTAGGAGAAAAGGAAGGGTGGTGGGAAGAGATTATCACCATAGTATATTATCTATATTTATGGAAGTCATCAATCAAAAGTTTAAAGCAAATTTTAATTATAAGGTTTATACATTCTTGGGAAAAGGTGAAAGAAAAGAGAAAGACAAGGTAAAGAGAATGACTTGCCAAATTAAACCTTTCTAATATTAACACCAATTACTTAACAGTTTTAGAATTAACAAACTCTAGGGCTAGAGGTATGGCTTAGTAGTTAAGGCGCATGCCTGCAAAGTCAATGGACCCAGGTTTGATTCCCTATGATCAACGTAATCCAGATGCACAAGGTAGTGCATGTGTCTGTAGTTTGTTTGCAGTAGCTGCAGGCCCTGGCATGCAAATTCTCTACCTGCCTCTCTCTCTCAAATAAATTTTAAAAAAGTTTTTTAAAGGACAAGAAATTAAAAAATTCTTCTGGTTCCTTCCTATGTGAAAGTCAGGTCTTATTGCTTCAAACTTCACAAATATTAAATTTTGGATATATTTATAAAATTCATGCTAATTGAGTGGATTTTAGCTGCTTTGTCACATGAGTATGTGTAGTCATGGACATATTATATTAATTTGAATCACTATGGTAACCATTTAGCTATCTATTTGTATGCTATAAAACAGTATATACTTAAGATATGCACAATTCTAGTTATTTTTAATATATCAGTTATAATGAATAGACAATAATAGCTTTTTTAAATTTTTATTTACACCAGGTGTGGTGGTGCATGTCTTTAACCCCAGCACTTAGGAGGTGAAGGCAGGGGGACCTTCATGAGTACAGGGCCACACTGAGACTACACACTACATAGTGAACTCCAGGTCAGCCTGGGAAAAAGCAAGACCCTACTTCAAGAAAAGAGAAAAGAGAAACGAGAAAGAAAAGAAGAGAGGGGAGGGGAGGGGAGGGGGGAGGGGGAAGGGGGAGGGGAGGGGAGGGGAGGGGAGGGGAGGGGAGGGGAGGGGAGGGGAGGGGAGGGGAGGGGAGGGGAGGGGAGGGGAGGGGAGGGGAGGGGAGGAGAGGAGAGGAGAGGAGAGGAGAGGAGAGGAGAGGAGAGGAGAGGAGAGGAGAGGAGAGGAGAGGAGAGGAGAGGAGAGGAGAGAGGAAAGAGAGCTGGGCGTGTGGCACATGCCTTTAATTCCAGCACTTGGGAGGCAGAGGTAAGAGGATTGATGTGAATTCAAGGCCACCCAGAGACTACATAGTAAATTCCAGGTCAGCCTGGGCTACAGTGAGACCCTACCTAGGAAAAACAAAGAAATAAGGGGAGGGGGTGGGACGGAACACAGGACAGGATGGGATGGGATGGGATGTTGTGTTTTTAAAAATTATTTTATGAGCCAGGTGTGGTGACACACGCCTTTAATCCCAGCACTTGGGAGACAGAGGTAGGAGGACTGATGTGAGTTCAGGCCACCCTAAGACAACATAGTGAATTTCAGATCAGCCTGGGCTACAATGAGGCCCTACCTTTATTTAAAAATAAAAAAATAAAAACTTTGTGAGCACTTATGTTCCAGGTTCTGAGAAACCAAAAGCAATGAACACCAAGTCCCCAGATCTTCTACAGCTTACATTCTAGAGACAACTAAGAATTCTGTTAGGGCTGGAGAGATGGCTTAGCAGTTAAGGTGCTTGCCTGGAAAGCCAAATGACCTCGGTTCAATTCCTCAGGACCCAGCTAAGCCAGATGGACAATGTGGCACATGTGCTTGGACTTTGTTTGGAATGGCTCGAGGCCCTGGCACACCCATTCATATCCCCCCTCCTTTCTCTCTGCCTCTTTCCCTCTCTCAAATAAATAAATAAAAATAAAATAAAAAATAAAAATCTGCTTGGCATGGTGGCACATGCCTTTCGTCCCAGCACTCAGGAGGCTAAGGTAGGAGGAATACTGCAAATTCAAGGCCAGCCTGGAGCTAGAGTGAGTTTCAAGTCAGCCTGGGCTAGAGTAAGACCCTACATGGAATGAAAGGCAAGGGGGGGAAGAAAGCTTTTTGACTTTTCACCTTTCCTGACCTTCTAGGTCCCTGCTCTGCCCGGGCTGAGATGGGGGAGGGGGGATCCCTATTCCCATGTGGGTTCTCTATTCCCTCCTGCTAGCTACATGGTGGGAGTTCTCTGTGCTTTCTCCTCTTTCCTTCTTTTAATCTAATAGTCTCTAAGTTAAAAAAAAACAAAAGAATCATAAAAAATATTTCTACAAATGAGTTAAATCATTCACTAAACTTGACCTTACCTTACTGATCAAATGGATTATCTCCCCCTCTTTAAAACTAAGTTCATCTTCATTGGTTCCTTCATAGGCAAATATTGTTCTACAATATTCCTTAGCTGAAATAATAGAAATAATGTGGCAAATTATTAATTCAGCAAATCATATTAAGAATCTATTTAGTATAAAGTTACATATCCAAGAAGCTATTTAAGGTAAACTGAGAAATTAACTTTAAAATTTGAAACTTAAGAGTCAGTATCATATATTAAGAAATAATTGTGTTAATCACTCATTCAGATATTTACTGAAGGTCCCTATATACCAGGTACAGCTCTACTTGTAGGAGGATAAATCAATGAATATGGCATGCAAAATTCCTTAACCTGAAGGTGGTAGAAAGAGACTATGTAATTGATGACTTTTTTAATTAAATAAAAAAAAATCCGGGCTGGAGGGATGGCTTAGCAGTTAAGGCATTTGCCCTGCAAAGCAAAAGGACCCAGGTTCGATTCCCTAGGACCCACATTAGCCAGATGCACAAGGCGGCGCACACGTCTGGAGTTCGTTTGCAGTGGCTGGAGGTCCTAGTGTGCCCATTCTCTCTCTCTCTCTCTCTGTCAAATAAATAAATACATAATAAAATATTTTTTTAATTTAAAAAGTTTCTTAAAAAATCCCTAACCTATACATTCACATCTAGTAGGATTCAATATTAAAATAACTACTACAGAGTAACCGACCCGTGTCAGAAGTTAGTAATATATTTGTATATTTCTACTATGGAGGTTTTATTACAAACCTTACCTTTACTTTTACCTTCATTGTCTATTTTTGTAATCTCTATATTCTGAGTTTTGGGTCCTAGTGACTGTGTTATTAAAGGCTAAAAGAGAAAAGGACAGTATCAGTTAGCTTAAGTTAAAACTAAAAATAACAGTGTAAACAAACTTTCTCTTCTGGTTGTCCAGCTTGCCTAAATGGTGTTTACAGCCAGATCAGTGTAACTGAAAACTCAGCAATGAAAAAATATTAATATCAAGTTCTTCAAATCACAGCTATTAATTTTTTAAAGTTTCTTAAAAATAACATGCTCTGATATTCATATTATGATTTAATACTAGAATATCTGGGGTGCTATTTTCTTTCTTTCTTGAGGCAGGATCTCTACCCTGGCTGAGGCTGACCTGCAACTCACTTTGTAGCTCAGGCTGGCCTTAAACTGATGGCAATCCTCCTAACTCAGCCTCCAAGTGCTGGGATTAAAGGCCGGTGTCACCATGCCTGGCTTTAATACTCGAAGTTCTAAAATAAGCTGGGAGTGGCGGTGCATGCCTTTAGTCCCAGCACTCAGGAGGCAGAAGTAGGAGGATCGCCGTGAGTTCAAGGCCACCCTGAGACTACAAAGTGAATTCCAGGTCAGGTTGGCATAGAGTGAAACCGTACCTCGAAAACTAGCAAATTTAAAATGAGATAAAGGGATTTCTATAAACTCTTCATGCTTCATTACTATCTAACTGTACAAGCGCTTTCTTAAATTCTCTACCCAGAACTAACAGTATACAGGACCTTAAGTTTCAATGACTAAAATCCTGAATACACTAACAACTAACCTGCCAGTACTTTTTATCTCCCAAAACACCCATTTTCCTTTCTCCAGTTAGCTCTGTCTTCCAATCAGGTGTCACCTAAAACTAAGTAAATGTGTTCCCCACTTTATATAACAGATAACTCCAAGACTACTCTAATATCTGGACATATTGATGGCAACTGAAAGATTACTAACTAATGTAATATCATTAATCACACTTTATTCAACACAATCATAACCTTTTAGAGCTGGAAGGGCCACTTCATCATGTATGCCAATGTCCCTCAAAAGACAAGAATTGCTTCTCCAACATTCCTAGCTGTTTTATGGCTCTACACCATTTTATCAAACTGAGTCCCAATCAATGAGGCCTTCTAAATCTTAGTGTCACAGAGACTCAGCACTATGGGAGGGCAGGGGTCAGGAAGATATACTCTTTCCTGAGTCCAAATTAAATGGGAATCTATTTTAACAAGGCGGGAAAGTAAGTAAACAAATAAATAAATTGAAATTTTCTCATATTTCTCATACAGATCACTAACCAAAATACAGTCTTATAGATGAAATGCAACTTAATTAACCAAACACTAAACTTCTAAGACTTAAACAAAGAGATACAATTAAGACCTATACTGTCAAGGAAAAGACCTCCTACATGAATGAAATTCCAAAATGCTGTCAATGAGAACAAAACCTTCCAAGAAAACATTTTCAAGACCAGCTTCCCCCCCCCCGCAAAAAAAATTAAAGGTTTATTTTACCAACTCTTATTAAATCATATAAATCATGGATTGTATGATAGTCCACTTGAAAATGCCAGTAAATAGCTAATAAAACTCCCCAAACATTCTAAAGTGACATTAGTAAATTTAACCGTTGTTGAGGATCCAGAGGAAAGTTAAGAAATACACAATTAATTTAATTTCTCATTCTGAATTTATTTAATAGCCCACGTTAATATGTTATTTATTTTCAGGAAGGAAGGGAAAGGGAGGGGAAGGGAGAAAGGGACAGGGGAAGAGGAGGAGGGGAAAGATGAGGGAAGAGGGGAAAAGGAAAAGGGAAAGGGAGAGAGAAAGAGAGGGGGAGGGGGAGAGAATGGGCACACCAGGGCCTCTGGACACAAATCAACTCCACATGCATGCACCACTTTGTGCATCTGGCTTTACACAGATGCTGGGGAATAGAACCCGGATCATTAAGCTTTTGCAGGCAAGAGCTTTAACTGCTAAGCCATCTCTCCAAAAGCACACTTCAGTTTTACATCAAATTTTTTTCTAAAAAATGAAACTTTATCTTAAAAAGGTAAAAAGAAAATTCTTCCCTTTTGTATTCAAGCTGTTGCAACTAAAAGACCTAAATTCCGCTGCAAAAAAATGTACAGTGAATTTACCAAGAAATAAGCATCATAATTTTGTTACAATTCAAACAGAAGCATTGATCATTACAAATCTGGAGAGAAAAGCTTCTCATTCATAAACAAATTGTTACATCTTTTGAAAAAGGCAATGCAGGGCTGGAGAAATGCCTTAGCAGTTGACACTTGCCTGCAAAGCCAAAGGATCTAGGTTCAATTCCCCAAGACCCACATAAACCAAATGGACAAGGTAGTGCAGAAAAGTATGCGTCTGGAGTTCATCTGCATCAGCTGGACATCATAGTGTGCCCATTCTCTCTCTCTCTCTCTCTCCCTCCCTCCCTCCCTCCCTCCCTCTCTCAAATAAATAATTTAAACAACAAAAAAAAAGGAAATGTAACAAAACTGCAAACTGACTTTTACAGTTTAAAACCATGATGGGAGGGGGAGTACCAGGAGGATCTTGAGTTCCAGCCTACATAAGGAAGCCTTGTCTCAAACACACACACACACACACACACACACACACACACACACAGCCACCTTTCCCCACCCAAAACAACATCCTGCTGCATGAGAGAATAAACAAAGTTAGTCTAAATAAATTCATCATTTACCACCTTTTCTGTTTTTTTCTCTTCTGTCTCACTGCTGGGCACTCTTGTCCTGAGTCTCACAGAACCCTCTTTAAAAATGTCTCCAAATCCTATTCCACGAACTTTCTTTGGCTGTGTAACTGATCCGGGTGTAGTTTCGCTCCCATTCCCCGGAGATGGTAAAGGAGAGGTAGGTCCAGTCAAAACAGTTTCTAAAATGACAGTATGTCAAGAATGACAATGACATCCAGAATCACAAAACGTTTACAGTCCTTCCTATATATAGTGTCTATATCCTATGCCAACTAATAAAAAAAAAAGAGAAGAACAAAAGAAATACAATAATTGATTGAGTATTCATGAATAATGTGTACTTTACACTGACGGTTATAATTGTGACTGTAAAAGACTAACTTTCCAAAGTATTTTAATGTGTAAAAGACAAAACATTTCGGGAAATCATGCCACAAAGTGGCCTTAACAAGACACTACAGTTTAGCTATCATTTACTTCTTAAATGTCTGGAGTTTGGTCTCCAGAGCAAATGGCATGGAAAGGTGATGAGACTAAGAAGTACAAGTCTATGAGAGCGTCTCTCAGTGGCCTGGACTGGCCCCAGGACCTGCCTCAGGGTTGGGATGACAATGTGACGGCTGGGGACCCAGGTCCTCAAGCTCTCCTAACTGAGCCATCTCCCTGCCCAAGAGAATCACTTCTGACCACTTCAAGATGACCATCTGCATCTAAATAGCGATTCTCACATACGTCTATATAAGCATGTGAAGAGATCTTATGAAAAAAAGGAGGGGTGGAAAATTGCAGTACATACTGTCACTAATTTTAGAGAGAAAAAGAAAAACTAAAAAGGAAGTTCCTATCTGACAAGAAAGTAAATTCTGAATACTGCTGAGAAGACTCATCAAAATGAAAACTTTTTATTTTTTTTTTTGAGGTAGAGTCTTGCTCTAGTCCAGGCTGACCTGGAATTCACTATATAATCTTAGGGTGGCCTCAAACTCACGGCAATCCTCCTACCTCTGCCTCCTAAATTCTGAGATTAGAGGCATGGGCCACCATACCCAGCAGACATGACTTAAGTCACAAAATACAAGATGAAACATTTAAAACTTAAAATAGGGACTGGAAAGATGGCTTAGCAGTTAAGGCACTTGCCTGCAAAGCCAAAGGACCTAGTTCGATTCCCCAGTACCCACGTAAGCCAGATACACAAGGTGGTGCATGCATCTGAAGTTTGTTTGCTGTGACTGGAGGCCCTGGGGCACCCATTCTCTCTCTATCTTTTCTTTCTCTCTCTCTCTAGCTTTCAAATAAATACATAATTTTTTTTAATTGACCCAGGCTAGAACTCACTCAGGAGGCAGAACTGGGAGGATTGCCATGAGTTCAAGGCCACCCTGGGACTACATAGTGAATTCCAGGTCAGCCTGGGTTACAGTGAGACCCTACCTTGAAAAACCAAAGACAACTCAAATCAACTGATAGCAAGATAGAATTCAGAGGAAAAACAAATTAAATTATGTGACTATGCTTTTTGATTATGTTTTGTGTTTTTTATTTATTTGAGAAAAAGTATGAGTATACCAGGGCCTTTTGCTACTGTACTACAATTGTGCATCTGCCTTACATGAATTGAACTGGGCCAGCAGGCTTTCCAAGCAAGTGCCTTTAACTGCTGAGCCACCTTCCCCTGTTTTTTGTTGTTCATTTTATGAGGCAGGGTCTCACTCTAGTCCAGTATGATCTGGAACTCAATGTGCAGCCCTAGGCTGGCCTTGAACTCACTCTGTATCCCAGGCTGGCCTCAGACTCACCGTTACCTTCCTATTTCAGTATCCCAAGTGCTAGGATTACAGGCATGTGCTACCACACAGGATATTTTGTTAGTTTTATTCTCATGATGATCTGACTTTTAGTGGATTGCCTGAAGCTGATCAAATACTCAAAAGTTTCAAATTATAAAATACACACTATGTCATACAGTTTATTTCAGTTATGGCTTACCTAAATCCTCTTGAGCGTCGTGAGTTTCACCATCATCTAGTATCTCTAATTCTTTCACAAAGTTGGAGGGAAACAGGCCCAGTTTATTATTCAGGGTTCCACTCCACCAGCCCTCTTCCACCTGAAAGAGTTCACAACTCAAAAATAATAAAAATTTTTAAGTGAAAACCTAAACCCTATGGAAAAATTAAGCTGTAAAAACTAATGAACAATTAATAATGCAAACATGCCCTTTAAAAAAAAGACAATAAAACAGCAGAAAATACTTTAACCATTTTACTTTCAACGAGAACGTATAAATGATCATAACCCATGAACCAAGTGTTTTTATGAAAGTTATCAGATAACAAAGTGTAACGTGTAACCAAGAAAAAGTACATAGCCCTTGATTGATTAGTGTCACTCATACATTACTAGACTGGTTTGTAATTTTAGCATATACTATTTAAGATAGTTAGACTTTCTAGCATTAGACAAAGTTTAGAATCTATAAAAACATAACTTACTAAGTAGTGCAAAAAATTACTAACCTCTTATTTATACAGTGATTCTCAACCAATATATGAAATATGTATAATTTTAAAAATCAGAATCTAATAAACATTTCACTCCAAATAGAAATATTCACATGAATCACTCTTTTAAAAAAATTTATACTCACTAATGACAGCATTACCAAATTTCCAATAAGTTTAATAAATTATTTAGTGTTGTAAAATACAGTTTCTGATAAGAATGCTAAAGGATTTTAATGAATAAAAGAAAAAACTTTTAAAGAGTAAACTGCTTAATGGCAGTTTAATTCATAGCAATACACACAATATCATGGATAGAAAGATCTGTTTGCTTAAGGCATTTTTAACGCTTTTCACCTTAAGGTAACTGCAAAACAAATTTTAATAAATTACTCATGTAACAGACACTATATACAAGCCATTGTGTCTACTACTTTGCCTTTTAGGAACCCCCACCTTTGAACAAAACAATCCAATGAAGAAAACAACAAGCAGACTGTTACAACAAGGTAACTATCTGTGCAACACTAGCACATGCTATAACCTAAGTCTGAACAAAACACTGAAAGAGCACGTAGGCATGAAAGAAGAAGAGTTCTCCCCTAAAAGGAAATTTTTTGTTGTTGCTGTTGCTTTGTTTTTATTTTTCAAGGTAGGGTCTCGTTCTAGCCCAGTCTGACCAGGAATTCACTCTGCAGTCTCAGGGTGGCTTTGAACTCACGGCAATCCTCCTACCTCTGCCTCCAGGCTCTAAAAGGAAATTATAAAGTAGCCCAATATTAAACAGGGTGTGGCGGCGCATACATAATAAATTCCAGGTCAGCATGAGCTAGAGTGAGACCCTACCACGAAAAACCGAAAAAAAATAACAATAATGATAATAATAAAATAGCCCAATATTAACACTTAAACAAGTGTTTCTTAGGTTAAAAAGCATGTGAAAAATATAGGGACATGAAAATGACTTGGTCACAAGCAGTGGAATAGCTCGAATCCTATCTCTGAGACCACAAAGCCAAGCAGCAATCAGCAAGAGCTCAGATATAATCTAGGCCAGCACGGTGGTTAGCACTCGTGAGCTCAATCAATTAGGAGGCCAAGACAGGAGGACTGTTGTGAGTTCCAGGATAGCCAGGGTTACCCACTGAGATGCTGAGACAGACAGACAAACAGAGGAGATCCAAAGATGAAGAATAATTCAAAGCGGAGGTTAAGTAGGACAAACTGGAACTGGCCATAGGCAGAGCAGCATCAGTAGACTGAAG
The DNA here is from genome assembly GCA_036346955.1 of Dipus sagitta. NCBI lineage: Eukaryota > Metazoa > Chordata > Mammalia > Rodentia > Dipodidae > Dipus > Dipus sagitta. The sequence goes on along the minus strand of CM070779.1, from coordinate 122,369,639 downwards.
TTGGAATTCCAACTACCAGCACCCAACAGCACTTACTTACAAAGCCTGCTGCCCTGGGTTCAAGTCCCCAGTATCCACGTAAAGCCAGATGCACAAAGTGGCATGAGCCCAAAGTGATGTACAGTGGCAGGAGGCCCTGGTGCCATTCTTTCAAATTTCTCCCCCCCCCCCAAATAAGTTTTTAAAAAAAAATTTATTCTTAGGAAAAAACGATATCAAAATAGAACAGGGACTATAGGAAAAGAAGAAGATGTTCAAAGGAGGGGAGATATGAGTGGGGGAATTATGATCAGGGTACACTTTGTATATGAATGAAGATTATCAAAACATTTTTAAAAAATAATTTCTTGGGATGAAGAAGAGCATAATGATAAGTAAACAAACTACTCACTCAGACCTACTGGCACAAGCCTACAATCCCAACACTCAGGAGGCTGAGGCAGGAAGTTCAAAGCCAGCCAGTGCTACCCAGTGAACTCCAGGCCATTATCTCCAAAAGCAAAGCAAACAAACAAAAGAACACTTATTTAAAAAATTGCACAACATTTAGAAACACACACACACATTAAAAAAAAAAAAACATGAATAAGCCAAAACAATTCTGAGCAACAAAAATAAGACTGACTATATCGCCATACCTGATTTTAAGCTGTATTACAGAGCCATAGTAACAAAAAACCCATGGTACTGGCACAAAAATGAATGCGTACATAAATGGAACAGAACAGAGGACCCACATATAAACCCAGGTGGCTACAACCATCTGATTTTTTACAAAAATGCCAAAAATATTCATTGAAGAAAAGACAGCCTCTTTAATAAATGGTGCTGGGAAAACTGGATATCTATATGCAGAAGGATGAAAATAGATCCTTCTCTCTTCCATGCACGAGAATCCAAATGAAACAGAGACCTTAATATCAGACCTGAAACTCTAAAACTGCTAAGGGAAAAGTAGGGGAAACACTTCAACATACTGCTATAGACAACAACTTTCTGAATATAACCCCAGTTGCTCAGAAAGTAAAACTACTAATCAACCACTGGTACCTCATGAAATTAAAAAGTTTTTGTACAGCAAAGGATACTATGAGTAGAGCAAAGAGATAACCTACAGAATGGGACAAAATTTTTGCCAGCTATACATCTGACAGAGGATTAATATCCAGGATCTACAAAGAACTCAAAAAGCTAAATAATAACAAATCAAACAACCCCAATAAAACATGGTCTATGGAATTGAATAAAGTTCTCACAAGAAGAAATACAGATATCCTAAAAACATGTTCAACATCCTTAGCCATCAGGGAAATGAAAATAAAACTACTTTGAGATTCCATTCCACTCCTGTCAGAATGGCTAACATCAAGAAAACAATTAACAATAAATGCTGGGGAGGATGTGGAAAAAGTGGTACCCTGTACATTGTTGGTGAGAATGTAAACTAGTAAATCCATTGTGGAAATCAGTGTGGAGGTTCCTGAGACAGCTAAAATTGAGTTTACCATACGACCCAGGGAAGCCACTCCTAGGCATATATCCTAAAGACTCATCGTACTACCTTAGAGATAACTGCACACCCATGATTACTGCCCCTCTATTCACAAAAGCTAGGAAACAGAATCAGCCTAGATATCCCTCAACTGCTGAGTGGATAAAGAAGATATGACACATTTATATAATGGAGTTCTACTCAGCAGTAAAGAAAAATGAAACTGGCAGGGAAGTGGATGAGTCTGGAAAGGATTATACTTAGTGAGGTAACCCAGGCCCAGAAAGCCAAGCGTCACATGTTCTCTCTCACGTGTGAGTTGGTAGCAAAGATCAGTAAGCTAGAAAGGGGCTATAAGGGAGGGAGGAGAGAGGACTTAATGAGAAGGTATTGTATATATGTAAGTAGATTACTAGGGATGCAATGGTCTAAGTGAGGTCAGGGGAAAGGATTGAGTAAAGGAAGTGTGGGAGGAGGGTTAACAAAATATAAGAGGGTATGAATAAGCCATATGGAAAACTACTTTTTTGGACAATGACACATCCATAAGCCATAGATTGTTAGTAGAAAAATTTCACTGCCAGGGACAGAATATCTTCCAGTGAGTTGTTGGCCAGTGTGGTCCCTGATGCCCCCAAAACATATAAGCCATTGCCAAGGCTCTTGGCTTCCCACCAGAACTAGATGCCAAGACCCTACTGCTGAAGACTCCACATGCTTTGGCTGCAGGTCACTGAGAATTCAAGCTGGAGCTGAGCTGAAAACCTCCTCTCCGTAGACCAGCTGCCAGAAAGCTGGAAAAAGCTATGATGCATGCAAACCTATGGCAGAGAGACGTCATAAACGGTGATATACAACTGCAAGCCTAAAGTTTGGTTAGCCAGGCCAAATGTGCCTACTGGTGCAATGGTGGTATGTCTGTTATGGGGGAAACCAACTGCTCCCTAATTGGACTGGAGCTCCATATGAGGAAATAGGTATCTAGTAAGTACTGAAAACCTAGTCAAAAGCCTATGGCTTGTGAGGTTTGCTGACTCGGTGCTGGCTGGAAAAAAACAAAAAACAAAAAAACAAAAAACGCCTATGGTAGGGAGGTCATAAGCCCTAGGGGAATAATGCCTATTGTTGTCTGGCAAAATTCATATGCTATGCTCACCAAACTGCCCGGTAAGCACTTTTCTTAATGTTCATACTCATATATTAATGCTGCTCTCACTTTGGGTTAGAGAAGCTTCTGTTTTCAGATGGCAGTGACCACTGGGATTACTCAAAAGGCACCATAGTACAAAGAAGTGACAGAGGAATGTTAAACTCTTAGCCATCGCTAGCACACCTTCCAAGGCTCAGGGTCCATTGCGGAAAAGGTTGCAGAAAGAACATAAAAGCCAAAGGATGAGTCGGACTGCTTTACAATGTAATCTTCCAGATACAAAAAGCCCTGGATATCTATGACTTCACCATGCCTGTTACCACCTACACAAGAACCTCATAATAGGAGGAAAAGATGATGGCATCAAAATAAAAGAGAGACTGATTGAGATAGAAGGGGATAAAATGGAGGTTGGATGTGGAACAGGTAAGGTGGGGGATGGGAGAGAATTATCATGGTTTATTTTCTATAATTATGAAAGCTGTCAATGAAAAAGAAGTTTTAAAAATAAACAAGAGCAAGCACTTGCCTAGCATACACCAAGCTCTAGGGCTTCATGAGATGGGAGTAGACTGGGGGGAGGGAGCTTCAGAGACACACACACACAAAATGGGACAGACAACAGGTGCACACTGTTAGGCATATATGAAATCAGGTGAAGATGGCTTTAGTAAGCTCTCTCTCTTACATGGCACAAATATGGCCTTGACACTATCCCCATCAAGAACTAGTAGTTGTACCTTTGCTCTTGAGAACTTCCTAACAAGGCTGCACTGTAAAAGGCATCAAATCCAGTCATCGGGTTTGATTTCCCAGTCCCACATAAAGCCAGATGTACAAAGTGGTGAAGCCATGCGGGATTTCTTTGTACCAACAAGAGGTCCTGGAACACGCATTTCCTCAGCCCCTTCCCCTCTCAAATAAATAAATAATATTTTTTAAATATATAGCTATACTTTGAAAATGTCATATTTAGCTTCTAGTAAAACTTTAATACTCTTTCAATGAGAGCAAAGTAGGTGTGAGAAGTTAAAAATAGTATATCTCTTCCTAAAATATAAAAATGTATGTAACAAGAAATACTGTTGCCTACTGTATAAATGCAACAATTCAAACAAAAGATTTATTATTAGAAAGACAACAGTCTGCTTTGCATTCCTTTATCATGCAAAAGGCAGCAGTTCTCTCACTGCTCTGAGCCTACAGTCACTTCAGAATCAAAAGGCTTTTCTGTATCCTTAGCTGTTTAGATTACTGATTTTAAGCTTCAAAATACTTTTTATTCCTCAAGAAAATGTGAAATTTAATACACAGCTAGTAGTGTACAGCAAAGATGAGTAGACAGATTTCATTGAAGAATGGTATCAATTTACACAAAAATTAATATTCTTCCCAAGCACTTTTCTAAAACTAGATCATGAATTAACTGATACTTTATGGGCTGGAGAGATGGCTCATTGGTTAAGGTGCTGGCTTGCAAAGTCAAAGGACCTGAGTTTGATTACTCAGTACCCATGTAATGCCAAATACAAGACGATGCATGAGTGTGAAGTTCATTTGCAGTGACTAGAAGGTCCTGGCATGCCCATTCTCCACCCCCCAATAAATAAATAATTTTTAAAGCTCCCCCATATAAATAAATTTTAAAGTTCCTCCCATTTAAATAAATAATTTTTAAAGACCCCCACATATAAATAAATAATTTTTTTCAGCTGCTACTTGGGCCAGGTGAGGTGGCACACACCTCTAATCCCAGCACTCAAGAAGCAGAGGTAGGAGGATCACTGTTGAATTCGAGGCCACCTTGAGACTACATAGTGAATTACAGGTCAGTCTGGGCTAGCGTGAGACTCTACCTTGGGGCTAAAAAAAAAAAAAAAAAAAAAAAAAAAAGTTGTTACTTTATTGCAAACATACTCTCCTTACCTCCTCATTAATATCAATGATGTCACCCGTCTTCAGCTCCAGCTCATCCTCATTTTGTGGAAGGTAGTCGAAAAGAACTTTACACTGTCGCCTTTTTGTCTCTAAAGGATATGATAAGAAAAAAATGACTAAGAAAGATCATTTTTTAAAATAGAACCTCTTCTAACATACCATGCTTGTAGTCATGGAAATAGATGAAAGTAACAAAACATGTCAGTGTTCTAGGCTGGAGAGATGGCTTAGCGGTTAACCACTTGCCTGTGAAGCCTAAAGACCCTGGTTCGAGGCTCGACTCCCCAGGATCCACGGAAGCCAGATGCACACGGGGGTGCATGCATCTGGAGTCCATTTGCAGTGGCTGGAGGCCCTGGCACGCACATATATATTCTCTCTCTCTCTCTCTCTCTCTCTCTCTCTCTGCCTCTTTCTCTTGTCTGTTGTTCTCAAATAAATAAAAGTAGACAAAATTTTTTAAAAATTATTTTAAAACATGTCAGTGTTCTAAACAATTAATTACAATCAGCACTGGAGCTTATTTTGGGGGCGGGACACATCTGCCACACAATAATGTATTTACCCTCAATAAATTCAACTTCAAATAAAATATATGACTTCTGGCAATGGAGTACATTTATATATCTGATTCCACCAATTACACAAAAGCAAATTATCTATATTATCTATTAACCAATGTTAATAAAAGACATTTGACATGAGAATGGTACAGTGCACAAGTTCTCCAGGCTAGTGATTTTTCGGACTGTTTGATCAAAATAAGTAACATTTATTTCCTTTAAACATTATTTATTTGAGGGATTGAGGGAAGGAGAAGAGAGAGATAAGGGGTATGCCAGGGCTTCTTGCCACTACAAATGACTTGCAGATGCATGTGACCTTTCATGCGTGGCTTTAGATGGGTACCTGGGGAACTGACTGGATCAGCAGGCTTTGCAAGCAACTGCCTTTAACCACTGAGCCATCTCCCTAGCCCTTAAGCTAAGGAATATTTCAAATGCATTATTTTCATGGATCTGTAGGAGAAGGTAAGATGGTTAAATAGCAGCACCCAGCAATCACCTGCTCCTCCATCAAATAAACAAGTACCCACAAAGCAACAGCAAACAGGTATACAGTGCTGGAATTCACTGTTCCCTACCTGCGGGGGCACTGGAGTTGTTCGGAGCGCTGCCACTGCAGCTCTGGCCCTATCCCCACACCCGGGGCAGAAGCCTGAGAAGATGGCCTGCCCAGAACCCTTGCCGCATGTGCTTTGCTCTCTCATGCTCACTCCTTGGCATTCAAAGCAAGGACTTTTGCCCCACTCCAGGGGCAGCCCACCTACAATATGCCTAGTGGACACTACAACTGGACATCTCAGGAGAAGAAAAGCTCCAGCCATGGCCCAACCCCAAAGTATGAACACCTGAGGAAGGGCATGTTCTGCAGACCCAATTCCTGGATTCCTGGGCTGGAGCAGGATGAGGAGGAATTGGAGGCCAGCCTAGGCTACAAAATGAGTTCCAACATGCTTGACCTTTAAAAAGTTAATCTTTCTTTTAAAAAGAGTGGGAAGGAGGATATTTTTGCTAAAACATTTTCTCCTTTGGCACTGCTGATGTGGAATGTTCATCTTGCTTCTATTTTAGTGCTCAGATGGAAATGTCTATGTCTAAGGGGACAACCTGCTCAAACAAAGACTACCGTGAAGTTGTCTGAAATGGGTAACAATTTCCACACATTTCCTATACTTTTTATTAATTATGTAGCTGAGGAAATGGCTCAAAACACTTGCTGCACACAATTAGGAAGCAGAGTTTGGATCCTCCTAGAACCCAAGCAAAAGCCAGGTGGATGTGGCAACCTACCTATGATCCCAGCACATGGGAGGCAGTGCAGACTACCTACTAGCTGAATCCGGGCTCAAGTGAGACCTTGCCTCAGTAATAAAGTTGGCAGCTATCAAGGAAGACTCCCAACATTGGCCTTCAGCCTTCACACATATGTACATACACATGCACATGCAACCATACATACATACATGTGAGCACACCACACACACAAAGAAAGAAAGAACTGGTTGTACATAAAATCAACTGCTATCAAGATGAAGCTAAAAACATTGGTTGTCAAATGGTGTTTTCTCTTTCAAAACAGATTTATCAAGGGTTGTACTAGAGCTTAGCTGTTTTGGCTCAACAATGAACAGATTCTGCTCTATTATATGTAAGGTAACTATTGCACTTCTGGCATCTCAAGTCCAATGCTTATAACAAAAGTAACTCTTAAGACATATTCCTGGTCTTCATCTGAGAGAAATAATTTCAAGCTCTGTGGTTCTGTTTCCAATGTTCCTTGGTAATTAATTAGTACCCACACAGGTATCTGGACTAATCAAACATAGGTGCTAATATACTGTCTTACTTGTCTTTTTGCACAATTTCTGGGTTAAATTAATTGGTTTAGATTTTATTGTTTTCAAGACTAATAATAGGTTCTGCCTGCATTTATAGCTATTAGATATTTAAAAGATAAGACGTGCCTACTTTCTATGCTTCAGATATGGCCTAGGCTGCCACAGGACACCTAACTTAAAAAAGGACGGACAAAATGACTTTAAGCTCTTGTGCCATTCTTTAACTAGATCTATTTTAGTAATCAAATGTGCTATTATATGTACATAATCTAGATTGGTATAACTTCCTTTCTAAGTGTATTAATAACCCATGTAGAATCCAAAGCCAATTGGAATCATCAGAGCTAAGAAGGCCAATATTTTGGCCCCTGCTCCCAGGTCATGAGGCCACTGGAGATGATGGGACACTTATGTATTAGCCCCCTGGTAAGTCACTTGTCTTCCTGATTAGGGATGATATGGGGACCAAGAAACAAAACTTCGGTGTACAGTCTGAAACAAGAGGGTCACAACTGAGGAGCAATCAGTCCTCCTGGCTTCCCAAAGAAGGGAAAACTACTTGGCCAGCACAGCCCTGACTCATCCTAACAGACAGACAACACCAGTATCAGAAAAGCTATAGGGCTATTCCTGGGTCCTTAAAGTCTCCTTTGGAGAACCATTAGTGACCTCCAAAATTAATCCTTGATTAGATTTTGGCTATCTGCTTGGTCTTAAACACTCGGAGAGAAATGTATAACCAAAGATAAAGGGATACCTCAAATATATGAATGGCCCACTAAGTAACACTGCAAGAGCTTTCCAAGAGGGGAAACAAACAAGGCCTTAAGACTTGTTGTCCCCATCAAGGTAGGGTCTCACTCTAGCCTAAGCTGACCTGGAATTCACTATGTAGTCTCAAGATAGCCTCGAACTCATGGTGATCCTACCTCTGCCTCCCGAGTGCTGGGATTAAAAGCATTTCCAGGAAATGCTCCTGTCCTGTCTTCCACCCATCTTGCCATCAGAGAGCTAGGATGACAGAATTAGCCATGGGCTCATGGCTTCAAGCTTTTGCATGGGGTCTGGGGATCTGAACTCAGGTACTCAGCCTAGAGCAATAAGTGCTTTATACACTGAGCCATCTCTCCAGCCTGGACTATCCTAACTGTTTTTTAAAATATATTCATTTATTTTGCAAGCAAAGAGAGAAAGGGGAAGGGATGGGAGCACCAGGGCCCCTAGCCCCTGTAAACGAATTCCAGATACATGCAGCACTTTGTGCATATGGCTTTACATGGGTACTAGGGAATTGAACAAAGGACATCAGGCCTTGTAAGCAAGCACATTTAACTGCTGAGCCATCTCTCCAGTCCCCTAAACTATCCTATTTGGATGTGAGTAAGCAGGAAAGGATGATTACATACTTTTCTTAATGTTTTTGGTCTGTGGATGTGGCTGAATCCCTCCAGCTGGAAGTCCGTAAGTGCTCATTCGCTGAACAAGACTTGCTACATTTCCATGCCTCTCCCGTTTGATGGGCAAATTGTCATCCTTGGATTCTGCCTCTCGCTTAATTTCCTATAAAAGGAAAAGTTAATTGTAAAAAATTAAGTTATATTTTATTTATGTTAGATTCTTAAATGTATTTTTGTTTTGGTTTGGTCTGTCTTTTGCAATTTTTTGAGACAAGGTTTGACTATGGAGCCAACCAAGTCTAGCCTAGAACTTGATGCAATCCTCCTACCTTAGCCTCCTCAGTGCTGTGAGATTACAGGTGAGAGCCATCACACACCATTTCTCAAGTGTAAAATGCTAAAACACAGCCAAGGCCATTACTAGATTATTAAGCTTTTGCTCTGATGTGCTCTGGTCTGAAGAATTCAAGTGGTTAGGGCCATCATGACTCAGTATAAGCTCACATCTCGGAACCAGCACTGAACACACTCACATACACAAAACTCTGATGCTACATCATACTTACACACCCAAAACTGATGTTCCTTTTTCCTCACAAACACATAAAAATCCTGAGAGTAACGTGGTGGGCACACTTTAATCCCAGGCTGAGACAGAAGGATCATAGTGAGTTCAGGTCAGCCTGGGTTAAAGTGAGGCCCTGCCCTCAATAAGGCAAAAAAAAAGACAGAGTCTTCCAGTCCAATTCAGATGGCAGCATAGGAACCACACCAAAGCAGCCTAGGAGAGGAAAAACAAAAAAAAAGAAAGAAAGAAAGAAAGGAAAAGAAAAGCCAAATGCACTCTTCTACTAAAAAGTGAAGATGTATAAGAAGTTATCAACCACAGCATTGAGGTGGGAGAGATCCAGAGTGTCTAGAAACCACAAAAGCAGGCAGAAATGGCTCCAGCAGCAGCACCAGGTTCCCATGGCCATAGCTGGCAGGCTTGGCCTAGTCAGCAGGAAAAGGCAAGTGAGGAGATTTTCCACTCACACCAGCCTCCTCGCAACTCAAGAAACGTGAAGGGAGGACAGCAGGGACAGGGAAGCAGCTGGTGAGAAAGAGGATCATGAGGACCAGTGGGAGAACTTCAGCCACCATCCACAGCCTCCCCTCCCCCACCACCAGCACAAGGGGCAGCAAGCACCAGACACCTGCTCACCTACACAGCACCCAGCCCAGGCTATCAGAGCAGTGATCCAGCCAGCCTTCCTGAGCCCACAGGGCAGCAAAAAGGGACCCAAGCAGGTGCACAGCATAGCTGAGACCAAAGACATCCCAAAAGGTAACTGGGATTACACCAGGTCAGTACCCACCAAATAAACCTGGTATATACAGGCTTGCATCGGAAGTGCTAATTGCACCTTCCATGTCAGGGTAAATTATGTGTTAAATCTGATGGATGGTCGGATTTGCCATTCTATATTCTGGGCTTGTTATTTGTTGCTTCCTGATTTTTAGTGCCTTTGTCTCCTCTTCTGTGGTTTGTTAGTTGAGAAAGGGTTTCACTTGGTCACAAACTGACCTTGGAACCCTCTACAGACCAGAAATCTCAGCCTCCCAGTTGACAGGATTAAGGGTGTGGGGCAACACACATCCTCAGGGACTTTGACTTTGTTAGAGGATCTGTTTGTTGTAATACCTACCTCTTGCATAAATACTGTGCTGGTTTTCACTGAATGTGTATATTGTTCAGTTAAATCTTAGAATTTGCCTGTATTTTGTTCTACCCAGCCTAGTAGAATACTCTCATAGCCGGCAAACCCAACACCTAGGGTCACTACTTTTGTGGTTACTCTGAGAGTCTTTTAAGAGCCACACCTAGCACCTTAAACTCCTACCCTGAAGATATATAACATCAGATTGATTGATACATCTAATAATACTGAAGATAATTAGAAAACCCAAGCATTACATTAAGGCAAGATGCAAAACTCTCTACATTATAAGAAACACAAAAAAACAAGACAATATAAATCCACCAAAAATTATAAATCTATCAGAAATGACCTCTAGTGAGACTGATTTAGAGGAAATGCCTGAGAAACATTTCAAAAGAATGATTATAAATATGCTCAAAGAAATCAAAGAGGAAATCAAAGGAATCAAAGAAGATACAGGAAACCAATTTAATGAAATGAGGTCAATACAAAACATGAATAAGGAAACAGAAATAATAAAGAAAAAACAGTCAGAAATACTAGCAATGAAAAATACAGTAAGTCAAATTAAAAGCTCTACAAAGTCTCACCAGTAGAATAGATGAAGGAGAGAACAGAATATCTAAACCAGAAGACCAGGTAGCAGATCAAATACAGTCTGACAAAGAGGAAGACAAGCTAATAGGAAGGTATGAATGGGAATTTCAAGATATTTGAGACAATATGAAAAGATCATACATAAGAATTCAGGGTAGGGGCTACAGAGATGGCTTAGCAGTTAAGCACTTGCCTGTGAAGCCTAAGGACCCCGGTTCGAGGCTTGATTCCCCAGGACCCACATTAGCCAGATGCACAAGGGGGCACATGCGTCTGGAGTTCGTTTGCAGTGGCTGGAGGCCCTGGCGTACCCATTCTCTCTCTCTCTCTCTCTCTCTCTCTCTCTCCCTTCCTCCCTCCCTCCCTCCTTCCCTCCCTCTCTCACTCTGTCTGTCACTCTCAAATAAATAAATAAATAAATAAATAAATAAATATAAACAAAAAAAAATTTTAATGAATTCAGGGTATAGTAGAAGAATTTCACTCCAGAGGCATAGTAGGCATTTTCAACAAAAATCACAGAAGAAAACTTCCCCCAAATTGGGAAAGAGATGCCAATGCAGATCCAGGAAGCCTTTAGAACACCACACAGACAAAACCTGGAAAGAACCTCTCCTCACCATACTATAATTAAACTACCAAACACAGAAACCAAAGAAACTAATTTGAAAGAAGTTAAAGAAAAATCGAGTCACATACAAAGGCAAACCCATCAGGATCACAGCAGATTACTCAACACAAACTTTAAAAGCCAGAAGGGCTTGGAATGATATATTCCAAGTTCTGAAAGATAATAAATGTCAACCAAGGTTACTTTATCCTGCAAAGCTATCCATTCAAATAGACAGAGAAATAAGAACATTCCACAACAAAAGCAGGCTAAAGGAATATTTGAAGACAAAATCAACTCTACAGAAAATACTTGAAAGGATCCTCCACACTAAAGAGAAAGAAAAGCACATATATAAAGGAACCTGGAAAAAAGACAAAAAATGAAAATAAAAATAAATTTTAAAAACCTCCCATGTGTTTGCAGGCTGTGGTGGGGCAACACCCAATTATTCCAGCACTCAGGAGGCAGAAGTAAGATCACTATGAGTTTGAGGCCAGCTGAGAACTACAAAGTTAGTTTCAAGTCTGTCTGGGTTACAGTGAGAACTGACTTTAAGCCTTGTGTGTGGGGGGGGGGGGGGGCAGGGGAGGAATCCTGAGAAACAAGAAAATAATTTCGCAACAATTCTGAGTCTGAGATAGGTATCTTTTTCTAAAAGTATCATATATTAAACACTTGTTTATGCTAGCCATGCAATCTCTTTCCAATAATCAATTATGTCATATGTAATGCAAATGCAGTCATGTACTTAAATAATTGAAAAAGGTATATTCTAATAAAACTTTACAACACCAGCCAGGGCATGGCAGCAATATGCCTATAATCACCATACTTGGGAGGTGGAGGTAGGAAGATCAGGAGTTCAAGGGCATCCTCAGCTACACAGCAAGTTCGTGGCCAACCTGAATGGTATGGAATTATCTCAAATCCCCACCACCCTATTAAACTGCAAAACTTCACGGACAGTAAATTTTAATTTTCACATAATTTCTACATGCCATGTAATAACTGTCCTGACTTGTTTCCAATCATTTATAAAATTCTGAGCTAGCAATCTTATGCCCTGAGACTTCCAAAAGATTCATGGTACATAGATTCTGTCCTGTGGGCTATAGTTTGATGGACCCTGCTCTAAGTCTTAGATTTAACAAAATATTTGAATTATCAATAAACATTTTGATATGACAGAGGTCATACACCTTAGGGGAGTAATGACTAGTGTTGTCTGGCTAAATGCATATATTAAGCCCATCAAACTGCCCTCTAAATATGGTTTTAAAATAATTTTTATTCATTTATTTGCAAGCAAAGAGAGAGAGAAGAGAGACAGAGAGAATGGGTGCACCAGGGCCTCTTGCCACTCCAAAGAACTCCAGATGCATGCTCCACTTTGTACATCTGCTTTATGTGGTTACTGGGGAATCAAACCTGGGTTGTTAAGACTTTGCAGCCAGGCGCCCTGTGGTACTTTGAATGGATGGGCCCAAGTAGATTCAAGCTTTTACTGAAGTTTAATTTAGATCTGCAGCCACCCAGCTGGAGAAGGTGTCACTGGGAGGAACTTAGGGTCCAGTACTAAGGTGTGGTGGCGGATTTGGAATTCCAGTCTGAAGAAATGCAAAGTGCCTGCATTTGCCTGAGTTCTGCCTGAGGTTCCTGAAGTGTGCTGTGTTGGTGTAGCTTGTTGCTCTCTCTGTTTGTACCTGTGAAGGCAGGCCAGCTTCTTCTGCCATTATGGAAACTCCCCTGAATCTGTGAGCTTCAATAAATAGCCCTTCCTCCATAACTGTGCCTGGTCTGGAAGTTCATCTCAGCAACCTGAGGCCCCAACCTCTGAGCCATCTCTAAGCACTTTCACTTTTTTTTTGTCTGTCTCACTCTAGCCCAGGCTGACCTGGTATTCACTATGTAGTCTCAGGATAAGCCTTGAACTCACAGCAATCCTCCTACCTCTGCCTCCTGAGTATTGGGATTAAAGGCGTGCGCCACCACACCCGGCTCTAAGCATTTTTAATGTTTATGTTCATGTCCATATACATATATATTTTTTTTTTTGAAGTAGGGTTTCACTCTAGCCTAGGCTGACCTACAATTCACTATGTAGTCTCAGGGTGGCCTCAAAATCATGGTGATCCTCCTACCTCCGCTTCCCAAATACTGGGATTAAAGGCATGTGCCACAACAGCCAGTCCATGTCATATATTAATGCTACTCTCACTTTTGGTTAGAGAAGCTTCTCTTTTCACATGGCAGTGACTGACTGGGATGACTCAAAAGTCCCCACAGTACTGAGAAGATGTGACAGAGGAGTGTTCAAAATGCTCTCATCCAGACACAAAATGGCCTTGATATTCAAGATCTCATAGTGCCTGGTACTACCTACACAAGACCTGCAAAATAGCAGGAAAAGCTGAATACATCAAAATAGAAGAGACTAATTTGGGGGGGGGAGATTCAATGATAGTGGATCTGGGTGGGGACAAAATGGGGGTGATGCATGGGAATTATATGGTTTATTGTCTTATGAAACTTATGATAGTTGTCAATAAAAAAAGGATTTTGGGGTTTTTTGTTTGGTTGGTTGGTTTTGCTAGGTAGGGTCTCACCCTAGCCCAGGCTGACCTGAAATTCACTATGCAGTCCCCTGGCCTCAAACTCACAACAATCCTCCTGCCTCTGCCTACCTAGTGCTAGGATTAAAGGCATGCGTCACTATGCCTGGCTCAATAAAAAGTTTTTTAAGGGTGAGAGAGATGGCTAGGATGGTTAAAGCACTTGCCTGCAACTCCTAAGGACCTGAGTTGGATTCCCCAGTACCCATGTAAAGCCAGATGCACAAAACAGCACATGCATCTGGACTGTGTGCAGTGGCTGTAGGCCCTCATGTGCCCATTCTAACTCTCTTCTATCTCTTTCTGCCTGTAAATAAATAAATAATTTTTAAATTTTATAGAAAAAGTGTCATTCTTTAGACAGCAATCACCTATGAATAAACTGAATTGCATTTTCCAAATGAAAGAAGCCTCCTGTCTCCATAAACCACCAAAAAAATTGAAAAGAAAAATGCATGTTACCTAGGAAGATGATATTCTCTACACAGATAAGGATGTACTCATGATTATAACCTGACAGGACTGGCTTATCTTTGGGCATCTTTCCAAAGAGGTTTAACTGAGGAGCATGGGCTAGAGTGAGACCTTACCTTGAAAAAAACAAAACAAAAATCTAGGAAAAAAGCCTGGTGTACTGGCACATGCCTTTAATCCCAGCACTCAGGAGGCAGAGGTAGGAGGATCACCATGAGTTTGAGGCCACCCTGAGACTACATAGTGAAATCCAGGTCAGCCTGAGCTAGAGTGAGACATTACCTCGAAAAAGAAAAATCGAAAAATACAATTAGAATGGATGTATCTATCTGTGAATTATATACAATAAATTGATTTTTGAACATTAAATGTAAATGTACATTTACATGCAAGTTTGGAAGTCTCCAGTCAAATCATCTAAACCACACACTACACTGTACACCATTCCTTAAACGAAGAAAGATCTAAGCCAGGCATAGTGGCGCACACCTATAATCCCAGCATTCAGAAGTCTGAAGTAGGTGGATCCCAGAGGGCTCAAAGCCAGCCTAGGCTACAGAATGAGTTCCAGTTCAGTCTGGACCAGAGACTCTGGGATAGATGGCTCAGCAGATAAGAGAGCTTGCTATGCAAGCACAAGGGCCTGATTTGTCCTGAGGTTATTGCTCAGCATCCATGTAAACAGCTGGCCACGGCCATGCACACTCATAAACCCAGTCCTGTAGGAAGCAGACACCAGAAGTGCTGGGGGCTCAGTTATCAGTCCATCTAACCGAAAACAGCAGCTCTGTGATCAAGGACAGACACTGTCTCAAGAAATGATGCAGATGAGCTGAGTATGGATATGAACAGAAGATATAGCAGTTACCTTTTCAATATTGGGGCAAAACACCCAACTAGAAAAGGGATTTACTTCAGCTTCCAGTTTTGTTTTTTGTTCTTTCCTGGTTTTTCAAGGTAGGATCTCCCTCTAGCCCAGGCTGACCTGGAATTCAATATGTAGTCTCAAGATGACACCACCGGAACTCACAACAATCCTCCTACCTCTGCCTCCCAAGTGCAGGGATTAAAGGCATGAGCCACCATGCCTGCTTTATTTTGTTTTATTTGTTTTGTTTTTATTTATTTGAGACTGAGAGAAAGAAATGGGGGGGGGGGAGGTAGAGAGAGAATGGGCGCACCAGGGGCCCCAGGCACTGCAAAAGAACTCTAGACACATGCACCACCTTATGCACCTGGCTTACATGGGTCCTGGGGAATTGAACCTAAGTCCTTCGGCTTTGCAGACAAGTGCCTTAACCGCTAAGCCTTCTCTCCAGCCCTGTGTTGTGTGTTGTGTTGTGTTGTGTTTTTAGGTAGGGTCTCACTCTAGTCCAGGCTGACCTGGAACTCACTCTATAGTCCCAGGCTGGTTTCAAACTCACAGTGATCATTCTACCTCTGCCTCCCCCACCCAGGAAAAGCTGCATTGGTGGGACAGTATGGCAAGAGGGAGTCTCTGGGGAATGGAGGCACCACATTGCCACAGCAATGTACTTAGTGCCTAGTACTGTCAAACTGAGCCAACTATAAAATCCCAAGGCCTACCTCCACTGACACCTTCCCTAGCTAGGGTCCACCTCCCAAAGACTCCACCAGCAGAGGATCAAATGAGGCTTAATCACAAACACAAGAGGTTCTAGGATACTTACACTCAAACCCCTAGAAATAAGAACGCCCAATGTTTTCCTTTAGCCTCTGCATGCATATGTACAGGGAGTGCACATCTGCACACACACACACACACACCCCCACATAATCTACACACAAAAAAGTCTAATAGCTGGGCATGGTGGCGCATACCTTTAATCTTAGCACTTGGGAGGCAGAGGTAGGAGGATCACCATAGTTTGAGGCCACCCTGATACTAAATAGTGAATTCCAAGACAGCCTGGGTTAAAGACCCTACCTCAAAAAAAAAAAAAAAAAAAAAAAAAAGGTTGGAGGGATGGCTTAGCAGTGAAGGCATTTGCTTGCAAAGCCAAAGGACCCAGGTTTGACTCCCCAGGACCCAGCTTAGCCAGATACACAAGGGGCACACACATCTGGAGTTTGTTTGCAGTGGCTGGAGGCCCTGATGTGCCCATTCTTTCTCTCTCAAATAAATAAATAAATAAATAAATAAATAAATAAATGGAAAAAAAGAGGGCTGGAGAGATGGCTTGGCGGTTAAGGTATTTGCCTACAAAGCCAAAGGGCCCTGATTTGATTACCCAGGACCCACGTAAGCCAGATGCACAAGGTGGTACATGTGTCTGGCAGTGGTTGGAGGCCCTGGTGCACCTATTCTCTCTGTCAGTTCATTTCTCTCTCTCTCTCTCTCTCTCTCTCTCTCTCTCAAATAAAATACATTAAAATTAAAAAGAGAGAGAGAGAGAGAAAGAAGAAAAAAGTATAATAAAAATAAAAGGGCTTTCAAGGGCTTTCTCTTCCCTCATGGCAGGGTCTCTCTATACTCCTTCCTCTTTCCCTCTCTTAATCTAATAACGTCTCTCTAAACCTTAAAAAATAAAATAAACATAAAAATAAGTAGGGTCTTACTGAAAAAGTGGAAGATGAGCTCTAAGGTTTGATAAACACCTATCATCATGCTCACACTCAGCGTCCTGACTTGGACTGCACATGGATATGACCAGTAGGCCTGGGCCTTCCCCAAAGGACAGAAAGTATCCCCTTGGGCTGTAAACGGAAATAAAGCCATTCCTTTGCTAAGCTGCTACTTGTCAGGATGTAGTTTCAGCAATGAGTGAAGAAACTAATACAGTTCTGAAAAAACACACCAATGAGATGGGAAAGATCAGGATTGGCCCAGACCTCAACAACAGAACAAACATACATACATAAAGTGGTATAGCAGATGTAAAATTATACACTTTGATGGAGGTTTAATCAAAAGCAACACAGTTAGTTGTTTATGGCTTTCCAACTTAAATCTCAATTCCTCTGTGAGTAAACACTGTCTTTATGCCTGGCTGATTTTCTACCTTTAATTTTGCTCTTGTTGATTTTGGGGACAGGATCTCTTGTAAGCCCAGGCTAGCCTAAGTAGATGAAGTTGGCCTTGAATTCCTGAGCCTCCAACTCCTAGGTACTAGGATTACAGCTGTGCATCATCATACCTGGCTTACTAACTTTAACTTTTAGCTGACATACAAATACATAAAATTTACACATACTGATGCAATAATATGTAATGTTTCAATGCATGTACACATTGTATTAACATTAATCAGGAATATATCTCTTTCCCAAAACATTTATCATTTTTTGTGGTGAAAATTTTCTAAATACTTTCTGCTAGCTTTTTGAAATCTTACAACAACACTTATAGTCCCACTATTATATAATTAATTGTACACCGGAACTTCCTGCTCTTATCTAACAGAAACCTGGAACCCAGCGATGGCCTTTTCCTCATCCCTTTCCTTCCTCCCTCCTATTCTTTGGTCCTCTGGCAGCTACTGTTCTACTGTCAACTTCATGAGGTTAACTCTCACAGACTCAACATAGGCTTATCTTTCTGGGCCTAGCTTATTTCATTCATCACACATATAGCACACACACACAAAAAAGGGAACAGATACAAAAAGACATTTCTCAAAAGAAGATATTCAAGTGGCCAACAAGGATTTTGCCAAAATGTTCCACACCACTAATTATCAGGAAAATGTATATGAAAACCAAACTAAGAACCAAATGACAGGAAGGCAGTATTGGTCTGGATGCTCAGAATTCCACAGTGCATGTGTACATTTTCTTTGTCCACACATCAGCTGACATCTCTTAGTGATTCTGAGTAGCACAGCAATGAACATGGAAGTACAGAGGTCTCTTTGAAACAGATATCATTTCCTTTGAGTATGTATGCACTAGTGGGATCAGACGGTGGTTTCAGTCTTTTGGCTATACCAGCATAGAATGGCTATACTAACTTCTATTTCTAAAAATAGTTTGTGTGGGTTCCCTTTTCTCAAAGCCTTTGCTAGCTCCTGTTATCTTTAATTTTTTTATACTGTCTATTTATTCTTTGATTCTTTATTTTATTTATTGATTTGAGAGAGAAAGGCAAAGAGAAGAAAAAGAAAGAGAGAGATAGGTGTGCTAGGGCCTCTAGCCTCTGCAAAGAAACTCCAGATGCATATGCCATCTTGTGCATGCAGCTTTATGTAGGTCCAGGGGAATCACACCTGGGTTCTTAGGCTTTTCAGGCAGGCACCTTAACCGCTAAGCCATCTAGCCAATTAATTAATTAAGTGAGAGAGAGGCAGACAGAGAGAAAGAACAGGCACACCAGGGCCTTCAGCCACTGTAACCCCTCCAGATGCATGTGTCCCCTTGTGTGTGGAGCACATCGGCCCTGGGCAATCAAACCTGGATCCTTAAACTTCCCAGGCAAGCACCTTAACCACTGAACCATCTCTCCAGTCCTGGCTTTGTTTTGTGGAAATAAGATCTCACTCTGCAGCCCAGGCTGGTCTTGAATTCACAGTGCTACTTCTGCTTGAACTTCCCAAATGCTGGGATTACAGGCATGGAACACTGCTATGACACTCCTAAGAATAATGCTCAGACTAAAAGCCAGGACCTAGCATGTGCTAGCCAAGCACTCTGCAAACCTCATGATGAAGCTTAAACATATCTGAAGGGACAAAGTCAATTATCATGTTAATTTATAGATTGATCACTGCTAGCTACTTATAGCTTTGTTGAGGCTGGATCTCACTCTAGCCCAGGCTGACCTAGAACTCACTCTGCAACCCAGGCTGGCCTCAAACTACAGTGCTCCTCAGACCTCAGTCTCATGAATGCTAGGGTTAGAGGTATAGGCCACTACATCCAGTTTAGTTATCTTTCTCTTAGTGGATGATCTCCTTTGAGGATTTATAGAAGAGTTACAAGTGTGTACATAGTTATTTCATAAATTCATTCGAGAGCTGGAGAGATGGTGTAGTGGTTGAGGCACTAGCTTGTGAAGCTTAAGGACCCAGGCTCGATTTCCTAGAACCCACATAAGCCATATGTACAAAGTGGCGCATGCATCTGGAGCTAGTTTCCAGTGGCTGGAGACCCTGGTGTGTCTACTCTATCTGCCTGCCTGCCTGTCTCTCTTTCTCTCTCTAATAAATAAACAGAATACCTTTTAAAGCATATAAATTCATTTAAGAAATTAACACTAATATATTACCACTAGCTAATAACCTACTGACTTTCTATGGACTACACTAATTTTTCTACTAATGCCCATTTTGGTTTTGGAGACAGAGTCCTGCTACATAGCCTGTACTGGCCTGAAGTCACAATATAGCCCGCCCAAACTGGCCTTGAACTCACAATCCTCCTGCTTCGGCCTCCTAAATGCTGGGATTACAGGGCTGTATCGTCATGCTGGGAACACTAATGTCTTTTACCTGTTCCAAGATCTGTCTGCAGCTTTTCTTGGGAAAATACCACAAAACGAATGGGGACATATGTTATCTCCAGAACATCAATGGTTACATTGCACCTTGATCACTTGTTGACAGCATCTGCAGGCTTCCCCTGGCCATGTTCCTGTTTCACTCCTTCCACATGTTCTTTAGTCCAGCTTACACCATGGCTATGATTTGGAAGGTAGTGGGAAAATGAGGGAAGGATTTACAAATATTTCATAAGCTTTATTCCTGTACTCAAGTTTTTGTAACCCATCCACTTATCTGAGTTTACTTTGTCAGTTGGCTGGTTTTTAATTTTTCCCCCAGGCAGGGTCTCACTGTAGCCCAGGCTGACATGGAACTCACTCAGTAGCCCCAAGTGGCTTCAAACTCCTAACAATCTTCCTATCTCAGATTCCCTAACTGGATTAATGCTGTGAGCAACCATACCTGACTAGGTGTGGTTATTAATGTTGGTATGAAATAAACCACTGATATTTATAACCCACTTCAGGTAATAACTAAATATGATTACTGAGTTGCTCAAACTGTTGCACCTCTAGACACTGAGAACTCAAACTAACTCCTACCTACAGTTGATCTTTGCTTCAGCAGCACATACACTAAAACCGGAAGGCAATGTGCAAATGCCTAAGTGCTCCTTGTTTCTTAAAAAACTGGCTCCCCTCCCCCCAAAAAACTGGCTCCTATGTCCCTTTCGTTTTGTTTTTGTTGTTGTTATTTGGTTGGGTTTTTTGTTTATTTGTTTGTTTGTTTATTGGAGGTATGGGCTCACTTCAGCCCAGGCTGGCTTGGAACTTACTTTGTAGTCCAACACTGTCCTCAAACTCACAGCAATCTTCCCACTTCTGTGCTACCACGCTGGGCTGTTTTGTACTTTGAGGCAGTTGCAGTCTCTGTGGCCCAGGATGGAGTTCAGTTCTCTCTTGCTCACTTTCCCAAGTGCTAGGATTACAGGTACATACCACCAAACCCTGAAGGTCATTTTGTTTTGTTTTGTTTGTTTGGTAAGCACTTTCTGTCTCTACAGATCCTGAATCTTACTACCCAAACACTACAATGAGTCATGCATCCAAAATCTTCTGCTTCTCTTTATTGAAGAGCAGTACCTAGAACCGAGATCTGAGCACTGGGTGTCCTCGCTACTTCTCGGCCTTCTTGGTGATGTATGTGAGTATGCCATAGCCTATGTATATATAGTACTATTCTTATATTGAAGTCTCGAATTTTTAAACCAAACATGAGTTTATAATGATGTTTGGGACTCCAGTACCCATGGTTAATTTTTTTTGTTTTGTTTTTGTTTTTGTCGAGGCAGGGTCTCACTGTAGCCCAGGCTGACCCAGAATTCACTATGTAGTCTCAGGGTGCCCTTGAACTCATGGCAATCCTTCTACCTCTACCTCCAAAGTGCTGGGATTAAAGGTGTGCGCCACCACACCTGGCTTATATACCTTTTTAGTAGAAAGTATTTCATTAAAAATAAAGCTGGAACTTAAATCCAGTTTTTGTGTTCATTTCTATGGCATCTACATGACTTAATTATATGTTCTTTTTAATTTTTTTGTTCATTTTTATTTATTTATTTGACAGTGACAGACAGAGAGAAAGGCAGAGAAAGAGAGAGAGAGAGAATGGGTGTGCCAGGGCCTCCAGCCACTGGAAACGAACTCCAGACGCATGCGTCCCCTTGTGCATCTGGCTAACGTGGGTCCTGGGGAATCGAGCCTCGAACCGGGGTCCTTAGGCTTCACAGGCAAGTGCTTAACCACTAAGCCATCTCTCCAGCCCAATTATATGTTTTTTTAATTCTACTTAAAAAAAAAAAAACAGAAGCAAGCTTCCCCATAAATTCAGCTACAACTTTTCTCAGCTGTTTCAAAAGATCAATATAGTTAGATTAAGTACCAGTTACTTTACCTTCTTTTTTTTTAATATTTTATTTTTATTTATTTGACAGGGAGAGAGAACGGGTGTGCCAGGGCCTCCAGCCATTGCAAACGAACTCCAGATGCATGCGCCCCCTTGTGCATCTGGCTTACATAGGTCCTGGGGAATCAAACCTGGGTCCTTTGGCTTTGCAGGCAAACACCTTAACTGCTAAGCCATCCCTCCAGCCCTGCTTTGCCTTCTTTGATAACAATTACTTACAAAACAAATACCAAGCATACACTCTGTGCAAGGGTTCTGCTAAAGACACAAACTCTAGCCTTCCCAAAATTCAGTCATTATTTGATGAGACTGGATATAAGAGAACTAATACACAGAAAGCAAGACCATCATAAACAGTATATAAATACACAGGTACTCTCTAGGATTTTTTCTTACAAGTTTTATAAAAAGTTTAAATGTCTTGAAGACTATTTCCTAAACTCAAAAAGGAATGTTTAGTGGTAACTAAGGAGTAATTACAGGCAAGGTGAACTGGTGGATAAAGTGCTTGCTGCTCAAGCCTGAGTACCTGAGTTCAATTCCCAGACCTCATGGAATCGCCAGAAGTGGTGGCAAGTTTCCCATTCTGATGATGAGCTGGGAGGCAGAGACAGAAGAACTCCCAGAAGCTAGGAGTCTCACAGCAAAGGCAACCAAAAACAGCAAAGACCTTGCCTCAAGGGAGTGGGAGACAAGGACAGATAGCAGAAAGCTGTCCTCTGACCTCCATATGTGCACAGTAACAAATACATGTACACACACACACACACACACGAGTAACTGTTACTTTGGTAGATAATCACCTTAATGCTACAATCACACAGTATGGTCTAACACATTCTGAGTAGGACTAGGAAAACAATAAAATACAATGGAAGACCTGTGTAGCTGTTTTCCAAAATATCACTTCAGAGTTGTATTAATTACAAAGTGCTGCCCAATTTCAAACTATTTTTTAAACATTTTATTTATTTAATTACTTACTTATCTGAGAGAGAGAGAGAGAGAGAGAGAGAGAGAAGAGGGCAAGTAGAGAGAGAGAATGGGCATACCAGGGCCTCTAGTCACTGGAAGCAAACTCTAGGCATATGCACCACCTTGTGCATCTGGCTTATGTGGGTTCTGGGGAATCAAACCTGAGTCCATAGGCTTCGCAGACAAGTGCCTTAACTGCTAAGCCATCTCTTCAGCCCATATTGTTTATTTAAAAAAAAAAAAAAAAGGAAGAAACCGGTTAATACACACACACACACACATATCTTCACAAATAAAAATATTTTTTAAAATATTAAATAGGGCTGGAGAGATGGCATAGTGGTTAAGACACTTAACCTTGCCTGCAAAGCCCAAGGATCCAGGTTTGATTCCCCAGTACCCACATAAGCCAGATGCACAAGGTGGCACATGCGTCTGGAGCTTAGCTGCAGTGGCTGGAGGCCCTGGCGTGCGCATTCTCTCTGCCTCTCTCTCAAATAAATAAGTAATAGAATAATAGATAAATAAGGTAAAATGTACAGATTTCTTAACATTTAACAAGTTAATTCTATAACACAACATCAAGAAATTAAGTTGAAACTATTTACCTTGACAAAATTATCAGGGAACATTCCTCTTCTCCCATTTAATTCTCCCTCCAGCCATCCTTCTTCCTGTAGCTTTTTCACGTTCCTGATGATTTCCCCCACGTGGATAGTTAGCTCATCGTCATGGACAGCATCATAGTCGTACTCCACAATATAGTCAACTGAATAGAGAAGAAATAAGTTCTAAAATCTAATTCACAAAATACTATGAACCACATTAATAAACTGTAAACTAGTGCTGGAGAGATGGCTTAGTGGTTAAGCGCTTGCCTGTGACGTCTAAGGACCCCAGTTCAAGGCTAGATTCCCCAGGACCCGCGTTAGCCAGATGCACAAGCGGGCGCACACGTCTGGAGTTCGTTTGCACTGGCCGGAGGCCCTGGCACGCCCATTCTCTCTCTCTCTATCTGCCGCTTTCTCTCTCTCTGCCCATCACTTTCAAATAAATAAATAAATAATTTTTAAAAACTGTAAACTATAAAATCTAAAGCTGGGCACAGTGGTGCACACCTTTAGTCCCAGCATTTGGGAGGCTAAAGTAAGAGGATCGCCTGAGTTAGGGTTAGACCCTACCTCAAAAAAAAAAAAAAAAAAAATCCGGAAGTGGTGGTGCACGCCTTTAATCCCAGCACTGGGGGCACGGAGGGGGGCAGTGGTAGAAAGATCGCCTAGACGAGACTGGGCCACCCTGAGACTACACAGAGAATTCCAGGTCAGCCTGGACTAGAGTAAGACCCTATCTTGAAAAAAACAAAACCTACAAAATCCAGGGAGCAACAGTCACTGCTACTACTACAAAGTTATCACCACAGCTTATCTGTAACAATGACTAAATATTTGGTCACATCAGCAAAATTTTTTTTTTTAATCAGCAAATTTCTTGATCACCCTAGCTCAGAACAGGTTTTACAGTGGGAGATGCAAAAAAACTACAATGCATAACTCATTATTACAGTCCAGTGCACCATCTCTGAGGCATACTGTGAGCTCCCACAAACACCCGCCTCTTTATTTCCATCCAAGACCCTCGAGAGGATGTGGCCAACGACTGACTCATAACCAGCAGAACCTAACAAAGATGACTGATGTGCAGAATCAAGTATGACTGTAATGACTATCTGGCTAGGTGAACTTCTTGCCTACTGGCTCTGAAGACACAAGCAGTTATACCTGTAAGCTGGTCTGGGGAGCGACGTAAGCAAGCACTGCAGGAAGGCTTGTGGCTTGAGCTCTTCAACCATCCAAAGGGGCCCGAGCAATGCCAACAGTCACATGAGCTTAGAGGCAGATCCTTCCCCAAGGGAGCCCCAGATAAGAAGCCAACCCACAATGCCAGACTTTAAAAACCACAGAACTGAGATAAAATATGTTTTTTTTGTTTGTTTGTTTTTGTTTTTTGAGATAGGGTCTCATTCTAGTTCAGGCTGATGTGGAACTCAGAATGTGGTCTCAGGGTGGCCTCGAACTCACGGCAATCCTCCTACCTCTGCCTCCTAAGTGCTGGGATTAAAGGCGTGTGCCACCATGCCCAGCGACATTTTTCAAAAGAAGTTATTTTTTTTGTATGACGTATGGCATACGCATGTATGTGCCCCAGGCACACACGTTAAGAGGCCAGAGGAGGACATTGGCTGTCCTCCTCTATTGCAACATCCTCTTCCACTGCTCATCACCCTAGTCCCGTGACACAGAGTCTCTCACTACCTAGAGCTCACACCATTTGTCAGTAACACCAAATGACCAGCAAGCCCCAGTAATCCTGTCTCTGCCTTCCTTAGCACTTAGGTTATAAGCATGTGCAGTCATGCCCAGCTTTTCACGTGGGTGCTGAGAATCAAACTCAGGTCCTCATGCTTGCAGAGCAAGCAAGCACTCATCCCTGAGCCAGCTCCCTAGCCCAATACATAGTTTTTAGTGACTGAATTTGTGGCAATATTACTGCAGAACAAAAGAAAATGAAGATGAATAGTATGTATTTTGCAATTCTTTAAGTACAGGATTTTAGATTACAAGATAAGTATGCACTGTTTAAGTTTCAATTTAAAAACATAGGGCTGGAGAGATGGTTTAGCAGTTAAGTGCTTGCCTGTGAAGCCTAAGGACCCCGGTTCAAGGCTCAATTCCCCAGGACCTACGTAAGCCAGGTAAGCCAGATGCACAACGGGGCGCACGCGTCTGGAGTTCATTTGCAGTGGCTGGAGGCCCTGGCGAGCCCATTCAATCTCTACCTATCTGCCTCTCTCTAGCGCTCTCAAATAAACAAACAAATAAATAAATAAATAAATAAAAACATAAAAACATTAACAGGCTTAGTATACATGATGGCAGACTAGGCATATCCCGATCCTCTATTATTCCTCACATAAGAACATACACACACTATCAACCAACTAAAAAGAAAACAAAAGAAAGTATCATGAACACTGTTAGTTAAATCAACAACTGTTCACCACATTGCCTGTCCCACTCTTGTCTTTCTCACAGAACCTCAATTTTGCTCAGATGTTCTGAAACCCTGTACTTTTACAAGTGAAGCTTTTATCAGCCCAAGAGGTTAAATGTTAATTAGCCTAGATCAGCATTTCCCAAACACTAAGTATAATCAAGTCATCTGGACAATTTTATTTAAATGCAGATTCTAACTACAGTCAAGATACCTACCACTGTTCATAAGAGGCAAAATCAAAGACAAGGCCCACTTGCCTTCAGTCATATAAGCAGTGAGTGGTTTTCAAGGAGGCACAGGATGGATGGGTTCTAAGCTTCCTTCTGAGGTTTTATGGACCATACAAAAAACACAGGGCTAGGAGTATAACTCAGTTGGAAAGAGTACCTAATTATTATGTAGAAGGTTCTAGTTCAATCCCTAACACACATGCATGCACGCGCGCACACGCGCACACACACACAGACAGACAGACACATGGGGGGGGGGGGCAGACATGCTGATGCACAGCTATAATCCCAATAGTCAGGCAGCTGAGGCAGGAGGTTCATGACTTTGTAGCCAGCCTGGCCTAAATGTAAGATCTTGTCTCAAATAAACACCAAGTGATGACCAAAAATGCTACTTGTGTGTATGCCTGCATGGATGTATATGGTGCGCTGAGTCTGAGTGAGGGCACGCTGGCACAGGTGGAGGTCAGAGGACAGCCTCGGGGTGTTGGTTCTCTCCTTCCAACTGGTTTGAGACAGGGTCTCTTTTTTAAGTCTCAGGGAAGGCTAGTCTAGCTGGCCCAGGAATTCGAGATTCTCTTGCTTCTGCCTTAGGTGTGCTGGACTACAGATGCTCATGCCACTTTGCATCTGGCTCTGCATGGGTACTGGGAAATCAATCTTGCCCAGAGCAAACACATGTAACCACTCAGCCAACTCCCCAGTCCAAATGCTACTGTGTAAGAGAAGGAAAACAGCATATATGACTAAGGCAGAAGACGGACATCTTAGCTGGACTCATTCAAATGTTAAACTAACCAACACCTATCTGTAGTATCTTTTGATTTGCTATGTGAAGTACTTTTTAATGTGAAATATTATCTCAGAATTTTTTGCTAACGTTGAATATTTATTTGAGAGTGCACATATGTGCACGTGCATACACGCGCACACGCATGCCAAGGCCTCTTGCCACTTCAAACACACTCCAGACACATATGTCACTTTTACATCTGGCTTTACATGAGTGCTGAGGAACTGAATCAGGGTCGGCGGGCTTTGCAAGCAAGCACCATCAACCACTGCGCCATCTGCTCGGGCCCCAGGATTTCTATTTATACGTGAATATATCCCACCGTGATAAGAAAGCCAGCAAGAAAACCGAGCACCTTTCTGAAGATGGACACATACTTAAGGCCAGAAAGAAGCTTGAACAACTGAAGGGAGACTTAACTGAGACAGCAAATCCTCCTGAATAACCCTCGAAAGACCACAAGCTCACTGAGATGGGTCCGTATAAAACGTAGAGATGAAAATAAGGGGGTTGGAGAGATGGCTCATGGGTTACAAGTGCTTGCTTACAAAGCTTGATAGCCTGGGTTTGATTCCCCAGTACCCAAGTAAAGCTAGATGCACAAAGTGGCCCATGCACCTGGAGTTTGTATGCAGTGGTAAGAGGCCCTGGCACACCCATACTCACTCTATGTCCGTCTCTTTTTCTGTCTCTCTCAAATAGATAAGTATAAATACTTCCTTAAAAAATAGAATAAAATTAAGTTCTACATAAAAGAGCTCATACCAATTTTCAGCCAAAATATTGGCAATAAAACAAAGGGGAGAAAAAGTAACATGTAGCCAGGAATTTTTCTCACCAAGGAAAAACCCTGGAGGACAAATCTACCAGAAGAGAAGGGGGAGGAAGGGAAGCTTGAGCTACAGTACTATGACAAACACTGGCATGGGGGTTTGATTCACGTGTCCCCCATAAACTTAGGTGTTCTGAATGCTAGGTTCCCAGCTGATGGAGATCTGGGAATTAATGGCTCCTGGAGGCGGTGTGTTGTTGGGAGTAGGCTTAGGGGTATTACAGTGTCTCCTTGCCACTGTTTGGCACACTCTCCTGTTCCTGTTATCCACCTTATATGGGCCAAGGGGTGATGTCCACCCTCTGCTCATGTAGTCATTTCCCCTGCCATCATGGAGCTTCCCCTTGACTCTACAAGCCAAAATAAACCCTTTTTCCCAAAAGCTGCTCTTGGTTGGGTGATTTCTGCCAGCAATGTGAACCTGACTGCAACAACTGGTTTCTCAAACAGTGACTACTGTGAAAGGTCCAGGTCACCACAGCAATAGCCAACTTCTGACTGCCTTAGTCCAAAATAAATCTCTAGGTTCTACCTATATAAATATTCCTCACTAAATATCTGAGTGTTTATTTGCTTTGTTTTATTTTGTGTTCGTCTTTTGAGATTGTGTCTCATGTAACTAAGGCTGGCCTCCAACTTGCTAGGGGCTGACCTTGAACTCATGGTATGCATACCTCTACCTCCTGAAAGCTGGGATTACAAGCATGTGCCACCACATGCTAGCTGCTGCAAAAGAACTTCAGATGCCTGTGCCATTTTGTACCTCCAGCTTTATGTGGATATTGGGGAATCGAACTCTGATTGTTAGGTTTTGCAGGTAATTGCCTTAATAGTTGAGCCA
Organism: Dipus sagitta; assembly: GCA_036346955.1. Lineage (NCBI taxonomy): Eukaryota > Metazoa > Chordata > Mammalia > Rodentia > Dipodidae > Dipus > Dipus sagitta. Next base: position 122,341,134 of record CM070779.1, on the reverse strand, counting down.
TGTCTCCACCCTTCTTTTTGTTTCTTAAAGTTTTTCTGTTCATTTTTTATTTATTTATTTGAGAGAGACAGACACAGACAGAAAGGCAGATAGAAAGAGAGAGAATGGGCGCGCCAGGGCCTCCAGCCACTGGAAACGAACTCCAGACGCATGCGCCCCCTTGTGCATCTGGCTAACGTGGGTCCTGGGGAATCGAGCCTTGAACCGGGGTCCTTAGGCTTCATAGGCAAGCGCTTAACCGCTAAGCCATCTCTCCAGCCCCCACTCTTTTTTTTTAATATTTTTAATATATTTCAGAGAGTGAGCATGGCACTCCAGGGCCTCTTGCATGTGCCACTTTGTCTATCTGGCTTTATGTGGGTGTTGGGGAACTGAACCCAGGCTAGTTTTGTAAGTAAATGCTTTAACCATTCAGCCATCTTATTTACCTCTTACCTTGTTTTTTCTTAAATATGCACAGACAATAGTTTATCATCATAAAAAAAACATGATAAGCTATAAACTACTCCTAGAATGGGGAGTCAAATCTAAGACAATACAGAGTACCTTGGCAAGGATGGAGAATAACAATTTGACACTGGATCAAGAAGTAAAGATGGCCTGGACCCAAGTGAAACCCTACCTGGGGGCGGGGGAGGTGTTAAGGATGGCAGGAGTGGCACGTGCCTTTAATCTCAGCACTTGAAAGGCCAAGGTAAAGGATTTCAATGAGTTCACGGTGAGCCTGCGACTGCATAGTGAACTCTAGGTCAGCCTGGGCCCAATACTCTGCCACTGAACTGTATGAAACTGAAGTATAAATTTACAGTTCTCGATACAGAATGACAAGCATAAATACTGATAGGTATGTGTGTGTAAACAGATATACACAAAGTTTCCTTACACACACACAGTCTATTATAATAGACCTGAAGTCAGTGGCAGGCACACGGATGGCAATGAGCAAACATAATGCTGAGATCTTAGGTCACTTTGGGGGCAGGCAGATGGCTAAGTGGATAAAGCACTTGTGACACAGGCATGAGGACCAGAGTTCAGATCCACAGCACCCACATAAATGCTGGATGGGTGTGGTGGTCCACCTGTAATTCCAGTGCTCTGAAGCAGAAACACAGGGCAAGCTGTCTAAACTAGCTGAGTCAGTGAGATGTGACCACATTAAATGCCAGATCTCGTCTGAATCAGCAAGCTCTGGGCTCAAGTGAGAGACCCTACTTCAGCAAATACAGTGAAAAACAATTGAAACAGGCACCCGGTATCAACCTCTGGCCTCAACAAGCATGTGAACACACATGCCCACACACATGCCCACCACACACATATGCCCCCCCCCAAAAAAAAAACCTCTTTAAAGAAATGCCACTTTCTACTACACAAATTAGAATTTTGGGGAAGTGATGCAGGAAAGGGACAAGATGAACCTGGACTATCTTGTACCCAAAGCAAGAAAGCTCTCTAAGAAATAACGTGCTGCCAAGCAGATACAGAACCGTGATATTACACAGGCACCTACTGAACAACTCTGAGCATCGCAACAGTGAAGTCAACAGAATGCACTTCACTGAATGGATAAAAACCCACAGGGAGCGGGGCACGGGGGCGCACACCTTTATCCCAGCACTCGGGGAGGCAGAGGTAGGAGGATCGCTGTGAGTTCGAGGCCACCCTGAGACTAAATAGTGAATTCCAGGTCAGTCTGGACTACAGTAAAACCCTACTTTGGGGGAGGGGGGAGACATGGTGGGCTGGAAAGATTGCTCAGTGGTTAACGGTACTTACTTGAATAAAAAGCCATGATTTACACAGATGATAGATGAATGTTAATTTCTTAAATCTTATACTTGTATTGAGGGAGTCCTAGTTTGTAAGGAATTCTCACAAAGTAAGATGTCAAGGAAAAACAGTTATCCTATACATCTAACATTTCCACAACTTATGTGATTACTTCAAAATTTAAAAAACTAAAAACTGCCTGGTGTGATGGAACATGCCTTGAATCCCAGCACTTGGAAAGCAGAGAGGTAGGAGGATCGCTGAGAGTTCAAGACCAACCAAGGCTAGAATGAGACACACCTGAAGACTCCACATGCTTTGGCTGCAGGTCACTGAGAATCAAGCTGCAGCTGAGCTGGAAGCTTCCTCCCTGTTGCTAGCTGTTAGGATGTTGGAGAAAACCTATGCAGGCTGTTGGGGGAGAAAAGCCATCAACAGTACTAACCCGCAGTGAATCCTGTAGGCTTTACATCTGGCCAGCCAAGCCTAATGGTGGCATGTCTGTTTTGGGAAAACCAATTGTTCTCTGACTGGATCTGAGACCTGCTCCGCAGGAGGGAATACATAACTGGTACTGAAAACCTAATCAAAAGGATATGGCTTGGGAGGTCATAAGCCCTAGGGGGGAAACTACTACGCTGTCTAGATAAATGCACATATTATGCCCACTAAAATGCCCTCTAAACACTTATGTTTATATCCACATTAATGCTACTCTCACTTCTGATTAGGGAAGCTTCTCTTTTCATGATGGCGACCACTGGGGTGACTCAAAACTGGCCAAAGTGCTGACAGTGTTCAGCACTGAGACATCTCTTTCACAAAGTTTGTTAATGAAAAGTATAAAAGGGAGCCAGGCGTGGTTGTGCATGCCTTTAATCCCAACATTTGGCAAGCAGAGGTAGGAGGATCGCAATGAGTCCAAGGCCACCCTGAGAGTACACAGTGAATTCCAAGTCAGCCTGAGCTAGAGTGAGACCCTACCTCAAAAAAACAAAACTAAACAAACAAATAAGTATAAAAGGGTAATCTAAAACCAGGCATGGTGACACACCTCTAATCCCAGCATTGGGAAGGCTGAGATAGAAGGATCACTGTCGAGTTTAAAGCCAGCCTGGGACTAGAGTGAGTTCCAGATCGGCCTCAAATGAGACTACCTTGAAAAAAAATAATAAATAAAAATAAAAATAAAAAAGGTAACATACAGATTCAATGTAATCTCTCTCTATCAGAATTCCAATAACCACTCTTCTTAGAAACAGGAAAAAAAAATCTTAAAATGTCTATTGCGGTTGGAGAGATGGCTCAGTGGGTAAAAGTACTTGCTTGCAAAGCCTGATGGCCCAGATTGGATTCCCCAGTTACCACGTAAAGCCAGATGCACAAAGTGGTGCATGTGTTTGATTGCTTTGCAGTGGCAGGAGGCACTGGCTTTGTGCCCATTCTCTAAGCAAATAAATGAATATGCCTATGGAAACACAAAAGACCCCCCAAATAGCTAAAACAATACTGAATTAAAAAAAAAAAAAAACACCAGTATTACAGAACCACAGTACCCAAAGTACCATGGTACTGCCATAAAAACAGACATGCAGATTGATGACAGAAGATCCAGATATAAACTCACGCATCTACAGCAACAAAAAAGGTCAAAAGTATTCACTGAAGAAAAGACAGACTCTAACATATGGAACTGGGGAAACTGCATATATAATGGAGACAAATGAAACTAGATCTTTCTCTCTTGCAATGCACAACCACCGACTCCACCTAAAGCCAGATACACAAAGTAGCACATGCATCTGGAGTTTGTTTGCAGTGGCAAGGGGCTACTCTTTCTCTCTTTCTCACTTTCTCTCTCTGTCTCTCTCATTCTCCTCCTCTCTTGACAAACAAAATAAATAACTATAGATAAATAAAAGTATTTGGGGGGAGGGCTAGAGAGATGGCTTAGTGGTTAAGGTGCTTGCCTGCGAAGTCCATGTTCTAGTCTCTAGATCCCATTGTAAGCCAGACACACAACGTGATGCAAGCACGCAAGGTCACACATGAGCACAAGATGGCACACACATTTAGAGTTCGACTGCAGTGGCTGGAGGCCCTAGTACGCCAATCCCCCCACCCCCAACTCATAAAAAAAATACAAAAAAGTATTTTTTCAGGGCTGGAGAGACGGCTTAGTGGTTAAGGCACTTGTCTACAAAGCCTAAGGACCCAGGTTCGATTCACAAGTACCCATATAAGCAAGATGATTGTCAGGTCTTAGGCAAGGCACACCTGCAGATGTCCTTCACTGTCTCCAGGGCTACTAGCAAGCACCCTACTGTGGCTCTGTCAAAGACACGGTAACCCTCACCTGTGAAGGAAACCACCCTACTGTGATTCTGTAGCTCTTATTTCCACAGAAGAGTTTAACAAGCTGTCCAGGTGACCAGACCCTCAGAGGCCACGGGTCAAGTAGGCCTAAGCCATGGATGTCCAGTCTTCCCCTACATGCCTCAGGCCCCCAGCAATCCTTGACTCAGACACAGTACAGTACCTGTCCCCCAGGCCCGCTCCCCAAGCCTTATCATTTTTTTCTCTTTGGATCATTCTCTCACCGGCTATTAAATAATTCTGTGGCCTCAAGAGTCTTCTCAAATCTGACCTTACGAAAATCTCTGCCAGCTATACATCTGGCAAGGAATATCTAGCATACACAAGAACTCAAAGCCAGACATCACAAAAACAAATAACCCAATCAAAAAAGGAGTTAGGCACATTTGTAATCCCCCACACTCAGGAGGCTAAGGTACAAGGATCCCTGTGAGTTCAAGTCCAACTTGGGCTACAGAGTTTATTCTAGGTCAGACTAGACTAGAGGGCCTAAAAACAAAGGCTAAACTGGGTGCAGTGGCATATGCCTTTAATCTCAGTACTCAGGAGGCAGAAGTAGGAGTTTGAGGACACCTGAGATGACATAGTAAATTCCAGGTAAGCCTGGGTGAAACCCTATCTTGAACAAACAAACAAACAAACAAAAAAAAAAAAAAAACAGACAAAAGATTGGAATTCATTTACAGTGGCAGGAAGCGTTGGGATGCCCATGCTTGCTCGTGTGTCCTCTTTCTCTCTCTCTCTCAAATAAATAAGTAAATAAATAATTTTTTGAGGCAAGCCCAACAAACTGGCCTTTTTATTAACGCTGAGAGAGAATTGGCACGCCAGGGCCTCTAGCCACTGCAAATGAACTCCAGACGCATGTGCCACTTTGTGCACATGTGTGACCTTGTGTACTTGCATCACTGTGCATCTGGCTTACATGGGATCTGAGAGTCAAACTGAGTCCTTAGGCTTTGCAGACAAACACCTTAACCACTGAGCCATCTCTCTAGCCTCTTTTTTTCTTTTTTAAAAACTTATTCATTTGTTGGTCTGGAGAGATGACTCAATGGTTAAAGCATTTGCCCACAAAGCCCAATGACCTGAGTTTGATTCCCCAGTAACCACGTAAAGCTAGATGCACAAAGTGGGGCATGCATCTGGAGTCTGTTTGCAGTGGCTAGAGGCCCTGGTGCACCCATTCTAGTTCATTTTCCTTTGCTCCCTCCCTCCCTCTCCTCTTCTTCTTCTTCCCCTCTCTCCCCCCTCTCCCTCTCTCCTTGCAAGTAAATAAAAAAGAAAGCAAACAAATACTGGCCAGGATGTGAGAAGAGAGAAGCCCCCATTCACTGTTGGTGTAAAGACTAATCTCTACTGTCAGCTGGACTGGGTTGTCAAGCAAGCAAGAGGCACCCCTCTGGGGTCAGGTCTGTGAGGGTATTCCCAGAAAGATAACTGAGGAAGATGTGCGCAGCAGTCGCCTTCCTGTGCTTGGGACACAATGTCCAACAAGAAGCAGCTCATGGAGGACAGAAGGGGTTTATTTCCGCTTACAGTTTTGAGGGGAATTTTCATCATGGCAGTGAAAGCATGACAAGCTTGAGGAAGAAGCCTGGGTCACAACTCCACATCAGCAGGAAGTATGTAGTCTCTTTACTGTGTGTGGAGCTAGACTATATCACCCCAAAGCCCTCCCCCCCCCCCAGTAAAATCTTCCTCCAGCAAGGCTCCACCTACCACAGGCCCCACAACCTTCCCAAATTACCACCAGCTGAGGACTAAGCAATCAAAACAGATGAGCCTCTGGGGAAACATTTCATTCAAATGGAGATAGATTCTGTCAGAAGGCCCAGTTACCCTGGAGGGCTGTATTGTCCATGGCCTTCTGAGAGAAAGACGCTCTCCCTGAGCTGACCTCAAGCTCTCCTCGCCCTGAGATTCTGTGAGGCATACCCCTCCTCTGATAAGAGATCCCAGGAGGCAGGAGGGAAAAGGAAAACAGGAATCCACACTCAGCTACAGCTCCTAGCCGCCACCATAGCTCAGGCACATGGGTAGATGCTAAAGAGACTTCCTTTGCCTTTCAAGAGTCCTGTGCACTTTCATGTACCGGGGGCTTTACGTGGTGAGGGATCAGCAAGTTGCAGGTATAGAGGCCTGGATTCATCACAGTAAAGACAGCTGCTCCGCCTCATCAGTTAGCAGGTGGACAGCGCTCCGAGACCTTGAGAACCCCCTCCAAGTCATCCTCTGTGCCCACTGCCCTGTTCTGACCACACCAGAGGCTGGTCAACCTACACACAGCTAAAGTTTAAGGAATGGACAGCACTGCTCTAGCTGCAAAGCTGGAGGCCAGCTGGTCTATGCACAGCGGAAGCCTGAGGAATTCCACATGGGACACTTTGGGTCTTGGTCATGAGACCACCCCATTCACCTAGGGCTGCGAGCAGTCCTGCTACTGGTATTATCAATAGGACTGGGGGCAGTGGCCTCACAGGGCTGGAATTTGCTAGAAAAATAGCCATAGCTATGTTTTATATAGTCACAGAGGGCATAATCACGAATATTATGTGCTTCTTATAGCCCTTTGCCTTTTCCCCATAGGTCAGGCTGGACACCCATGGGCCCCTACTTTAAGCCTGTTGTCAAGGTTCACTAATAAGTCAGATTGCTGAGTATGTCTCACCACCCAGATGGGTGTAGAAGATACAAATCTATTAACACTCCCTCTGTCAACAGAACATACTGTATGTAATGGCGGAGCATGACTGGAAGGGTCATCTGTTTTTCTAAGTCTGTGTTCTAGTAAGCCACGCGGTAATGAGACATGCCCATGCTGTTGTGCAAATGCCATCAAAAGCCATGAGAGAAGTAAGACTCCCTGCCCTACCAGAGCCAGCGGCACCTCGGCTCCTAACTAGATTTGTCTCCTGTTTGGAAGCTATAAAGCTTCTCCAGGGCTGCCCCAGGGTTAGTACCAATGATGGAGAGATGAGTGATGTCTCTTAAAGTCACCTATAAAAGACATCAAAGGAGGGACTGAGATGGAAATAGGGGTAAGGAAATTTAGAAGCCCCGACCCCAAAGTTATGTCCTGTACTGTAAAGACTTGTATTCCTGTACTGCTTAATCTTTTCTGCTGACACTGTAGTGTCTGTGCCGTGTCAAGGCCATGGCTTGTATTGCAGCTTCTGACCTGTACTGAAAGCCATCTTGTATTTCTTTTTATCTCCAGAACACAGCTGCAGGCACCTCTCTGCTAATTCAACTTTTGTTTTGTTTTGTTTTGTTTTTCAAGGTAGGGTCTCACCCTAGCCAAGGCTGATCTGAAATTCACTATATAGTCTCAAGGTAGCCTAGAACTTAGATCAATCCTCCTACCTCTGCCTCCTGAGTGCTGGGATTAAAAGGTGTGTGCCACCATACCCAGTTTAATTAACTTTTTTTGGGGGGAGGGGTGCTGGGGTTTTTTTTGTTTGATTTGGTTTGGTTTGGTTTTTCGAGGTAGTGTCTCACTCTAGTCCAGGCTGACTTGGAATTCACTATCACTATGTAGTCTCAGGGTGGCCTCGAACTCACAGTGATCCTCCTACCTCTGCCTTAAAGGCATGTGCCACCACACCGGGCTTAATTAACTATTTTTGACGTTTTCTGTAAAACTTGCCTATTTTAGACTCAAGGTCTCTGGTACTAGGCCAGGGGCTTTGAGCTCTGAGACTTAACTCCAAAGTAAGGTATATAAGCTCTGAACCACCAAAAACCAGGGTCCAGGCTTTAGAAGAGGTTCCCCTGGGCCCACACTGGCATAAAAGTAAACTGAATCTCCACTCAGTCTCTGGTACAGTTTCTGTGAGCCTCAGTTTCCCAGATCAGTCACCACACCTCACCTCCCCATAAAGTGGGTAACCCTTCTGGCAGCAGTCCACACATAAATAAAGAGGTTCCAGGAAGAAGAGGCCCCTTTTGCCTCCCTGCTGGCTGAGTGCACTCATTGTTGCTGCTGCCTTTCACTGACACTGGAACCTAGTGTCCCCCTTCCAACAGGGACTGAAAATCAGCAGCTCTCCAGGAGATCCCTCAGGGGCAGACTGAGACTGTGGAGGCACCTGGCCTTGTGGACTAAGAGACCACTGGGGTCTTAGCACCTCCAGCATTCAGACAGGACAACACTGCTGGCCTACCCAGTCCATACCATTTGAGCCAATCTTCATATCCACCTTGTAATATACGTTCATTCTACTGGTCTATCCCTCTAGAGAACCCCAATACAGAAAGAACATAAACTGATGCAGTCACTATGGAAATCAGCATGGAAATACTAAAAACACTAAAAATAGACCTACCATATGGCCTAGCTATACCACTCAAAGAACTTTATACCCTACATCAAAGATAAGATACTTTGATCATCCATGTTTATTGCCCTCCTCACAATAGCAAGAAAACAGAATCAGCTTAGATGTCCATCGATGGAGGAGTGTATAATGAAAATGTGATGCACATTAACACAATGAAGTTCTATTCAGACATAAAGAAAAATGAAGTTATCCACCCTGAGACTACACAGTGAATTCCAGGCCAGCCCCCTACCTGAAAAGAAAAAGAGAAGAGGAAAAGAGAAACGAGAAGCAGGAAAAGAGAAAGGAAAGGAAAATCAAGTTATGAAATTTGCAGAAATTAGATGGTACTCAAAAATATTATAATAAGTGAGGCAAACCAGACACAAAAAGGCAAATACCACATGTGGCCTCTCACATGTGGATCCAAGCTTAAAATCTTTGTGTGGGTGTGTTTACATGGGAGTGAGAGTACACAGACCACAAGAAATTGAAACGGGGGCCATGAGGGGTAAAAAAAAAAAAAAAAAAAAAAATCAAACTTCAAGGGAGAGTAGAGAAAAAGTAATAGAAGGTAACAAAAGTAATAGGAAAAGTCAAGGGGAACAAACACTGGGGGCAGGAGGGCTCTAGTAGGGAAGGGGAAGGTCAACCAAAATGAAGTTGTATCTAAAGGAGAAAGAAAGAAACATAGGGCAAAAACAGTACATAGAATAAACAAAAAGAATCACCCAGGGCTGAAGAAATGGCTTCATGGTTAAGGCGCTTTCCACTTGCCTGCAAAGTCAAAGGACCCCAATTTGATTCCCTACCACATAAGGCAGATGCACAAAGTGGCACATGCATCTGGAGTTCGTGCACAGTGGCTGAAGGCCCTGGCATGCATGCCCTTTCTTTCTCTCTCTCTCTCTCTCTCTCCCTCCCTCCCTCCCTCCCTCCCTCTGTGTGTGTGTGTCACTTTCTCTGCCTCTTTCTCCATCTCAAATAAATAAATATAAATACATATTTTTTTAAAAAAAAAAAAAGGAGGAAAGAAAGATGGGCTGGAGAGTTAAGGCACTTGCCTGCGAAGCCTAAGGACCCACGTTCCACGCTCCAGATTCCACCTAAGCCAGATGCACAGAGGTGAGGCAAGCGCGAGGTTGTACATGCCCACTAAGTGGCACAAGCTTCTGGAGTTCAGTTATAGTGGCTGAGGCCCTGGCACAACAATTCTCTCTCATTCTCTCTCTTGGTCTCTAAAATAATAATAATAATAAAAGAAACACTCCAATACTTAGCACATCAGACAAGACATTAAAACATCAGCATCCCATTCACAACAGTTAGCAAAAAGATTAAATACCTAGGAATAAATCAAACCAAAAGTTTGATCTCTACAATGAAAACTTTAAGACACTAAAAAAAAAAAAAAAAAATCAACAAAGCCATCACATGATGGGAAGACTTTATATACTCCTGGGCTGGCAAAATCAACACTGTGAAAATGGTTATACTACCAAAAATAATCTTTAGATTCAATTAAGTGCCCACTGAAATTCCAATGATGCTTCCAGATTAACCCAGGAATTTGTATGGAACCACGAAAGACTACGAATAGCCAAAACAATGCTAAGGTAAAAGAACTCAGCAGGAGGTATCATAATAGCTGATCTCAAATTATACCATGAGGCAACAGTATGTTACTGGCACCAAACCAGACATTCAGACCAATGTAACAGAATAGAAGATCCAGGAATAAAGCCACAATGCTTTGGCCACCTAATCTTTGACAAATAAGCCAAAAGTATTTCGTGGAAAAAAAGCTTATTCAAAAACAGTGCTGGCAAAACTGGATATGCATCTGATGAAGAATGAAATTAGATCCACACCTCCTTCCTTGTACAAATATCAAGTCAAGAGTCTGGGGAGATGGTTCTGTGGTTAAAGGCACTTGCTTGCAAAACCTGACAACCCACACTCAATTCCCCATACCAGAACAGACAGGTTACAGAATGGAAGAAAATCTTTGCCACCTATACTTCAGAGAGGGGACTAACAACCAGATTTTACAATGAAGTTCATGCACACATGTGCAACCGCATACTTACAAACATGCACGCACACATACACAAACCATACATGCACACAAATGTTTAAAACATACATATGAGGAACTGGGCATGGTGGCACACGCCTTTAATCCCAGCACTCCGGAGGCAGAGGTAGGAGGATTGCTGTGAGTTTGTGGTCAGCCTAAGATTACATAGTGAATTCCAGGTCAGCCTGGGCTAGAGTGAGACACTACCTCAAAAAACAAAAACAAACAAACAAAAGAAAACAACATTAAAAAATATATATATGAGATCTGATGTTGGCCAAGAGGTGATAGACACCGTCTATTCGTGGCATCATTTTCTCCTGCCATCATGGAGCTTCCCCTGGAGTCTGTAAGGCAAAATAAACTCTTTCCTCCCACAAGCTGCTCTTGGTCAGGTCTTTTCTGACAGCAACGCAGAGCTGACTGCAACATCACGTAATCCAGATGCACAAGGTGACGCATGCATCTGGAGTTTGTTTGTGACTGGAAGTCCTGACATGCCCATTCTCTCTCTAACCCCCCCCCCATCTATCTCTCTCTCAAATAGATAAATAAATATAAAATATTTTTTAAAAAACATACAAGGGCTGGAGAGATAGCTCAGCAGTTAAGATGATGTTTGCAAAGCCAAACAGACCTGCATTCAATTCCCCAGTACCCACATAAAGCCAGATGCACAAAGTGGCACATGCACCTGGAGTTAAGCTTGCAGTGACTGAAGGCCGTGGAGTGCCCATTCTCTCTGTCTCCTCTCCTTGCAAATAAATAAAAATATCTTTTAAATTGCATATGAGGGCTGGAGAGATTGCTTAGACGTTACAGCGCTTTCCTGCAAAGTCAGAGGACTCAGGCTCAATTCCCCAGAACCCACATAAGCCAGATACACAAGGTGGCACATGCATCTGGAGATTGTTTGCAGTGGCTGGAGGCCCTGGTGCACCCATTCATTCTTTCTCTCATCTCCTGCAAATAAATTTTTTTAAAAAAATTTAAAACTACATATGAAATGATTAAAATAACAGCACCAGTAACTGAATCGGAAAGTTAAGTGTCAAAGATGGGCTAGAGAGATGAGCCACAGGTTAAGGTACCTGCCTGCAAAGCCAAAGGACCCAGGTTTGATTCCCCAGTACCTATGTGAGCCAGATGCATGAGGTGGCGCATGCATTTGGTGTTCATGGCTGGAGACCATGGCATGACCATGTTCTCTCTCTATCCACTTCTCTCAAATAAACAATTAAAAAAACAATTTTTAATAAGTGTCTAAAGGTACTTGCATAGTGTGGGAGACTACCATCATTAATTAACATTAGATTTTGAGCTGCAGCGATGGTGCAGCACTTAAGGTGCTTGTCCATAAAGCCTAGCAACCAAATTTGATTCTCTAGAACCCACAGAAAGTCAGATGCACAAAGTGGAGCATGCTTCTGGAGTTCATCTGCAGTGCCTAGAGACCATGGCACACTGATTTTGTCTCTCTCAAATTAATGAACAATTTTTTAAAGAATTTTTAAAATTACTAGGAAAATTTTAAGACAAAATATTTTTAATTTTTATTTATTTATTTATTTGAGAGAGAGAATGGGTGTGCCAGAGCCTCTAGCCACTGTATGCACACCACCATGTACATCTGGCATACACAGGTTCTGGGAAATAGAACCTGGGTCCTTAGGCTTCACAGGCAAGCACCTTAACGGCTAGGCCATCTCTCCAGCATTAAAAGGAAAAAAAAAAAAAAATTAAGAGGCTGGAGAGACGCCTCAGCCGTTAAAGGCGCTTGCATGCAAATCCTAATGACAAGGCTCAACTCCCCAGTACCTACATAGACCGATATACAAAGTGGCACATGCACCTGAATGTATGCAGCATTCAGAGGCCCTGGCGCACCCATTCTCATTCTCTTCTTCCTCCCTCCCTCTCCTTCCTTCCCCTCTCTTTTTCTGCTTGCAAATAATGAAAAGAAATTTTTTTTTTTTAAATTTTGGGCCTAGAGAGATGGCTCAGCAGTATTTGCCTACAAAGCCTAAGTACACCCAGGTTCAATTCCCTAGTACTCACATAAAGCCAAATGTACAAGGAGGTGCATGTGTGTGGAGCTCGTTTGCAGAGGCTCGAGGTCCTGCTGCACACATTCTCTATCTGCATCTTTATCTGTTCTCTCTCTCTTTCTCTAACAATAAATAAAATATTTTTAATTTTTTTGTTTTGTTTTGTTTTTCAAGGTAGGGTCCCATTCTAGCGTAGGCTCATCTGAAATTCACTATGTAGTCTCAGAATGGCCTTGAACTCACAATAATCTTTCTATCTCTGCCTCCTGAGTCCTGGGATTAAAGGCATCCACAACCATGTCCTGATATTTTGTTTTGTTTTGTTTTTTTTAAATAATGTATATGAACATTATCTCCACTGTCTTTTTACTTTCTTGTTTATTTATTTATTTATTTGAGAGAGACAGACAGAGAGAGAAAGAGGGAGAGAGAGAATATGGGCGCGCCAGGGCCTCCAGCCACTGCAAACAACTCCAGACGCGTGTGCCCCCTTGTGCATCTGGCTAATGTGGGTCCTAGGGAATCGAGCCTCAAACCGGGATCCTTAGGCTTCACAAGCAAGCGCTTAACCACTAAGCATCTCTCCAGCCCTTGTTTTGGTTTTGTAAATTGTTTTATTTTTATTTACTTACTTGAGAGAAAAAGAGGGAAATAGAGAGAGAAAGAAAGAATGAGAATGGGCATGCCAGGGCCTCGAGCCATTGCAAACAAACTCGAGATGCATGCAACACCTCGTGCATCTGACTTACATGGGTTCTGGGAGATTGAACCTAGGTCCTTAGGCTTCTCAGGCAAGTGCCTTAACTGGTAAGCCATTTCTCCAGTCCCTTAAATGTTTTTTTTTTTTTTTAATTTGCAGTTGTAGCTCCAACATTTCAAAAAGTTTGAAAACTATCATTCTGCTCCTTGAAAGAAAAACAGAGCTAACCTAAAAATCAATGGTTTGTCTTGAACCCATCAGAGAACTGAGGATACAGGCAAAATACCACCGAGATACGAAGACTGATATAGCCAAGATCTACTTACCAAAGCAGAAGCTATTAGAGCTATGAAATGGTAGAAACGCTGGGTTCACTTGCCTGGGGCTACTAGGACAAATCATCAAGTAGGTGGCTCGCAATAGAAATGTATTCTCTTCCGGTCATAGTTGGAGGCCAGAGCAGGAAATCAGGGATCAGCAAGACCGATTCTTGCTGCAGATACTGAACAACTGTTCTGTGCCTCTGCTGTGACTTCTGGTGGCATTCCTTGGTTATAACTCCAACCTCTAACTCCCCTCTTCTGCACATGGCCTTCTGGTCATGTATCCTGAAGTTTCTATCTCCTTACTCAAACAAGGACAACATTCAGTAGATTTATGGTCCACCTTAAATCCAGGAGGCTTTCATCTGGAAATCTTTTGTTATAACTGAAAAGGCTCTATTCCCAAACAATGTCATATTTACAGGTATCAGGGGTGCAAACTTTGACGTATCTTTTTGTTTTTTGCTTATCTGTAAGCAGAGAGACAGAGAAAATGAGAGTGGCCATGCCAGGGTCTCTTGTTACTATAAACAAACTCCACATGCAAGTGCCACTTTGTGCATCTGGCTTTATGTGGGTACTAAGGAATCGAGCCTGGGTTGTCAGGCTTTGCAAGCAAGTGCCTTTAACCACTGAGCCATCTCTCCAGCTCTAGACATATTTTTTGAGGAAAACTGGACTCAGTACAAACATATGGTAATTTGATGGATTTCTGGAGGCAGAATATGAATAGCATGACGGGGAGATATTCCTGAGACCAGAAAGTCTCATAAGTGCTTGCCTGTGAAGCCACCATACTCCTTGTGGATTTTACCTACATGAATCCTACCAGATTCTCACAGTGAACAAGAGCCAAGAAAGATCCCCTTGTGATTCTAGCAAGGAAAGAAAAAGTAACCACTATGAATTCCATGCAGTATTCTCTGTAACAAAGGACTACTCTCTGGGGGAAACACAAGGCTTTATCCTACCAGGGATAAGCATTTCTCTGATTCCGGTACCCTCGGCTTCCTGTCCCACTTGAGAATGTAGAGGGTTAGGAAAGACAAGGGAAGGTCACAATCCCAAAACACAGAACAAGACACTGAGATTTATGGTGATAGGATATTTCTCCTCCCTACATAATTTTATCATCACCCCAATAGGACTGCAATGTATCACAGCTAAAAGAGCTGCAAAAAGCAGATACTATCTGAGGCCACAGCCCAAGGGAACATAACCACTCAAAGAAATTGCATTTAAGATTACAGAATACTCCCTTCCACCACTTTTTCCCACTACAGCAATGGGTTGCATATAGTTTAAAGAGTTAGATGAAAAAAATCTGAGGCTGGGCATGGTGGTACACACCTTCTATCTCAGCACTCAGGAGGCCCACGTAGGATTGCCATGAGTTTGAGGCCACCCTGGGACTACAGAGTAAATTCCAGGTCAGCCTGGGCTAGAGCAAGACCCTACCTCAGAATTAAAAAAAAAAAAAAAAAAAGCCACCAAATGTTCATCAGAAAGTTTTACAAAACTCAACAAAAATAAACAGATGGAAGGACTGAATGGATATATAGATAAATAGGATGATAATGAAAAACAAATTGGGGTGCTGGGGAAATGGCTTAGTGGTTAAGGTGCTTGCCTACAAAGCCAAATAACTATAGTTTGATTCCCCAGGACCCATGTAAACCAGATGCACAAGGTGGTGCAACCGTCTGGAGTTTGTTTGCAGTGGCAAGGCCCTGTCATGCCCATTCTCTGCCTCTCTCTCAATAAATAAATGAATATAAAATATTAAAAAATAAAGAAAAACATATTGGAAGCCAGGCATGGTGGCGCACGCCTTTAATCCCAACACTTGGGAGGCAGAGGTAGGAAGATGACCATGAGTTCAAGGCCACCCTAAGACTATAAAGTGAATTCCCGGTCTACCTGGGATACAGGGAGATGGGGGGCGGGGTGACTAGTGGAGACATAAAGGATCGATGTCTTAACAGAATTTGTTAAAGGTATCTTAAAAGAGAAGTTACTCCACACATAAAGCATGTGTAACACTGACCCACAGTTTCTAGGTGGTATTTACTACATTTCTTTTTGTTTTTATTGTGCACTCTGGTTGTCTATTTTGGAATGGGGTCTCAGGAGGTTAACTCAGGCTCATCTTCTGGGCTTTCTGAGTAGCTGAGTTTCACAGGTGTGAGCATCAGTGTGCCCAGCTAAGTATCTCTGTTTTTACATACTTTAGTAGCTGTGGTGTTTGAAAGTAAAACGGCCCCCGCCCCCAGGCCCTGCCTCAAGTGCTTATGATTAAGTTTCCTACTAAGTCCCCAGCTGATGGAGCCTTGCTGGAAGAGCTGTGACAACGGAAGGGCCTTTGGGGTGGAGTAGTCAGGGCAGTCGTCTGAGCCGGCTTGCTCTCGCCCCTGCTGCTGCTGTGTGAAGGAGTGAGTGGCCGCCTGCTTTCCTCCTCCTGATGAAGCTGCCCTCGAAACCGCAAGCCTGAAATAAATCTCTCCTTTCCTCACATCAGCTGCTTCCGGCCTGAGGTTTGGTCCAGCAATGGCAAGGTAACAGTAGCCATTTCAACCTTTTACTTGCTTAGTTTAACTCACTAGTCTCTTTTTCCTAAAAATGTTTTGAGCGCCAGGCATGGTGGCGCACTCCTTTAGTCCCAGCACCAGGGAGGCAGACGTAGTGAGGATCGCCGTGAGTTCGAGGCCACCATGAGACTACACAGTGAATTCCAGGTCAGCCTGAGCTAGAGTAAGACCCTACCTTGAAGAAAAAAAAAAAAAAAAAAAAGTTTTAAGAACTCATTAAGAAGGCATGCTTTAAAATCAGACCAATGAAAGTCTGACCCTCCTCCACATCCTGTCTGACCTTGGGTGAACAACTATCTGGAACAGTGACTCCTGTTTCTGAAGACTGGGAGCAATGTTCTTTACGGTGCACAATGTTCTTAAGGGGACTCAGTGGGCAGGGCAAAGCCTACTATAGGAAGCATTCTTAAATGTGAACATCAGCAATATCAGCTAAAGAGAAATTCTAAACCCAGCAATAAATGAAAATTTGCGAGACAAGTTCACTCAATTTCTAACTAATCTTTTTTGTGGTTGGTGGTGGATAGAAGTTCACTCAAATTCTAAGTAATCTTTTTTGTTGGTGGTATTTTGATTTTTGTTGGTGTTGTTTGTTTTTTGAAGTAGGTCTCACTCCAGCCCAGGCTGACCTGGAATTCACTATGTAGTCTCAGGGTGGCCTCGAACTCATGGCGATCCTCCTACCTCTGCCTCCCAAGTGCTGCGATTAAATGCATGTGCCACCCCACTGGGCCTTAAGAGACTTTTTTTTGTTTGTTTTTCAAGGTAGGGTCTGGTCTCACTGCAGCTCAGGCTGACCTGGAATTCACTCTGTATTCTTAAGATGGCCTCCAACTCACTGTGATCCTCCTACCTCTGCCTCCTGAGTGCTGGGAATAAAGGTGTGCGCCACCGCACCCAGTTATTTATAATTTTTGTCTTGCTTTTCCTCTTAGCATTATGGTAAGCATCGGCTACATAGTGTTACAGGTGAGAAGTAGGCCATGACTGGGCGCCATTCTCCGCCTAAGGAGGAAGGCAGTCAGAGGAGATGGAGGTTATGTTGGAGAACTTGGGCTCTGGGGCAGACAAGCCAGAAGTTCCCACAATCTACTGTGGGGTACTGGTGAAGACACTGACTCTCTGAGCATCCCATTTCCATCTGAGAAATGGAGACAGAAAGCTACTTCCCTAGGGTGTATGAAGATTGATGGAGCTAATTTACACAGAAAAGGGCCCACTGGTTTGGGAGGCAGAAAGGAGAGAAGTTGCTGTGAAGCCAGAAAGGAAATACAATTTCTAAGTAATC
This sequence comes from Dipus sagitta, assembly GCA_036346955.1. Classification (NCBI taxonomy): domain Eukaryota; kingdom Metazoa; phylum Chordata; class Mammalia; order Rodentia; family Dipodidae; genus Dipus; species Dipus sagitta. The sequence goes on along the minus strand of CM070779.1, from coordinate 122,323,636 downwards.
TTTAAAAATAGTTGCACAGGTGATAGTGCACACCAGCACTCAGACAGAATGATTGCCATGAGTTCAAGGCCAGCCTGGGGCTACAGAGCGAGTTCCAGGTCAGCCTAGAGGAAAAGTGAGACACTGTCTCAAACAAAACAAAAAATAAAAAATAAAGTTAAACAAACAGGGCTGGAGAAATGGCTCAGCAGTTATAGGAACTGATTCCCCAGTATCAACATAAAACCAGATGCATAAAATCAGCAAGACCCTACCTCAAAAAAAAAAGTTACATAAACAAATATAAAAGACCTGTAACAGCAGATAGAGGAATAAAACAATTTTGTAATTCTTACTCATCTGAAGAAAAATTATTAACATAAATATGACTGATTAAAAAGAATTATTAGGGGCCGGGGAGATGAGCTCATTTGGTAAAGTGTCTGCCTCATAAGAATGACAGCCTAAGTTCCGATCCAGGCCTTGCTGGCTAGCTCATCTGGCCAAGTCAGTGAGCTCCACATTCAGCGAGGGACTGTCTCACACAGTAAGGTGGAGAGCAGCTGAGGAAGATACCCAACGCAGACCACTGACACACACGCGCCACACACACACACACACACACACACACTCTTCAGGACACTCTCCCATCTATCACCAAAGCTTCTGGCTTTTTACATGGGTTCTATATGGTAATTCTAACTTCAGCTGGGTTTTGTGGAATGTAAGGAAAAATAAGAATTTGGAATCAAACTAATGAGATGAGTAAATCCCATATGCTTTCCAATATAAAAAAATATATTTTTTCTAACATGCCACCCCAATTAACAAGAGGAAGAGACAGAATTATGTCAGAATACATGGGCTATGAGAAGTTAAAAATAAAAATGCTGGCATGGTGGTGCATGCCTTTAATCCCAGCACTCAAGAGAGGATCACCATAGAGAATACAAAGTGAATTCCAAAGTTCCAAGTCAACCTGTGCTAGAGTGAGACCCTACATCAAAAAAATAAATTAATAAATAAAAATGAAGGAAGGCATTTCATGATTCATCTCTCATCACAGCTTTCTCCTAATCTGACCTGACATTAACACGCTTATTTTACTATTTTTTGTTGCTGGCTTTTTGTTTTGTTTTGTTTTCTGCTCTAGCCCAGGCTGACCTAGAATTCTCAAGGTGACTCAAATTCACATCAATCCTCTACCTCAGCCTCCCCTGGGATTAAAAGCTTGCACCACCAAGCCCAGCTTTGTTGCTTTTTTTTTTCAAGGTAGGGTCTCCATCTGTAGGCCCAGGCTGGCCTTTAGCTTTCTGGGATAGTCCCACCTCAGCCTCCCAGGGCCTGGAATTAAAGGCAAGTGCCACTACACCCTACACATAGTTTTATTTATTTATGAATTTATTTATTTATTTTAGTGCGTGGATCAAATTCACAGCCTTACTGATGCTAGTCAAAGGCTCTCCCACTGAGCGACATTCCCAGTGGCAACACCGTTCTTTTAATGTTGATGGGAACCAGTTGTTACAATAGTGATACTTCAAGTATTCTTCTATTGGAAATCATGGAGATTAACTACTGCAGCCTGCAGCCTTGGAATCCTGGAATATGTGGACACTGAACCATGTGAAAGAACCCATGCTTACACCTGGCGTGGTGGCACAGCACTAATGAAGTACTAAAAAGTATGAAAACAGACATGAGAATCAGCCCACCAATGCTTCAGCCTTTGCTCCCAATCAGAAAGGAATCAAGATGAAAAAGAACAGTCAGGCGTGGTAGCTCACCTGTAACCCCAGCACTCAGGAGGCTAAAGCAGGAATGTCAAGAGTTCAAGGCCAGCCTGAGCTACAGCATGAGGGAGGGAAGAAACAGACCCAGAAGCAGAGAAAAAGGCTGTCATGGCTTGGTGTGGTGACTCACATCAATAACCCTAGCACCAGGGAGGTTCAAGGCAAGAGGCTGTGGGGAGGGGAGGGACATGGAGAAGGGAGAAGGAGAGGGAAAGGAAGCGAGAAAGGAAAGGGAGAGGCAAAGCAGGCCCATCAAATCCCTAGAGCCCAATAAAAGAGAGGACAGTAGACTATGACTGGGGAATAGTCTTGAATATTTAGAGAGGCAGGAGCTGAGCACTGTGGCTCATGCTAATATCCCAGCACTCAGGAGGCTGAGGTAAGAGGATCACCATAAGGTTGAGGCCAGCATGGGTTACACAGTGAGTTCCAGGTCAGCCTGGGTTAAAGTAATACCCTACTTCAAAAGGGGGGGGGGCGCCGGGCGTGGTGGCGCAGGCCTTTAGTCCCAGCACTTGGGAGGCAGAGGTTGGAGGATCACTGTGAGTTCAAGGCCACCCTGAGACTACAGAGTGAATTCCAGGTCAGCCTGGGCTAGAGCGAGACCCTACCTCAAAAAAAAAGGGGGGGGGGCGGCGCTGAAGATATGGCGAGTGGTTAAGATACTTGCACGCAAAGCCTAACAAACTCGGTTTGATTCCCTAGTACCCACGTAAAGCCAAATACACAAAGTGGTACATGCATCTAGAGTTCACTTGCAGAGGCTGGAAGCAGTGACATGCCCATTCTCTGTCTCTTTTCTCTCTACCTCTCTCTCTCTCTGCTTTCAAATAAATAAATACTTAAAAAAAATAATAAAAGAAAGAAAAAAAGCCCACAGGGCATGGTGGCACATGCCTTTAGTCCCAGCAGTCAGGAGGCAGAGGTAGGAGGATTACCGTGAGTTTGAAGCCAGCCTGAAATGACATAGTGAATTTCAGGTCATCCTGGGCTAGAGCAAGACATTATCTCAGGGGGGCAGGAAGAAGTCCTAAAGTTATTCAGGATCACTTATACCATATTCATAGATTCAACTACTAATGTTGACTACTAATATAATCTCAAAACAGACAATACAGTTTAAAGTTCAGAACTTGACATCTTGTCAATATTACTGTCTGACTCCTCCTAAACAATTACAGTAATTAAACTTGTATTCCTGAGTACATGTAGTTATCTTCTATTTCTCTTTAAAAAGGCGGGGGGACTAGAGAGTTGGCTTAACAGTTATGGTGCTTGCCTGCGAGGGCTAAGGACCCAGGTTTGATTCCCCAGTACCCACATAAGCCAGAAAGATGCACCACCAGGTGGCGCATGCATCAATTTGCAGTGGCTGAAGGCCCAGGAGCAGCGCCCATTCTCTCTCAGCCTCTTTCTCACTTTCTCTCTCCAATAAATAAAACAAAATAAGTATTTTAAAAATGGACCTAGTCCGTTTTCATTTCCTTGAGGCTCGGTCTTTGAGACCTACCGCCAAAGCCTATTTCCTCTCTTTTCCCCTAGGGTGCCAATGTGAACTTCTACCTAGTGCCTGCTGCCAACCGTGACTCCCACACCAAGCTGACCTGCTCCACTTAGCTTTCCACACCCTGCAATTTGCCACAAGTAACCCTGGCGCTGGCATGCTGACTGCAGGCAAGTATAGATCGCCATCCGGTTTTCTCAACTCATGCCCCATCTCATCCGGGAAGACGTTACTACCTAGCTGCTGAGATTGACTCGGTGCTTAAATCCTACTCACACTGAATCTGTGCAATTGTTATCACTTCCAACAAGAACAATTTCACGATTACCCATTATTAGGGTTTACTAACCCTTTCTGTTCTGAAGGCAACTGTGACAACCTTCAGACTTTTCACCACTTGCCTCACAGCTTACGAACTTGCACCCCTGCTCCACACTCAAACGTCCAGAATCACTGCTGCCCTTGCTCAGTCTTCATTCCCTGACACAGTACCACTTCACATACATGAGAAAATTAAACAGTTTTATCATACTCAAAATAAATTTAATAGTAATGGATGAAATTTCATTTCAGAAGAGGAAACTAATCAAAGATTTGGATTCTATATATAAATAAAAGGGAGAGAGTTTTTAGTGACAATATGACATGAACCAAAAAGACTCCATGTTTTATAATTTTATTTCAAATGCTTTAAAAATTGGATCTCATTAGCCAAGCATGGTGGCACACACCTGTAATACGAGCCCAGAAGGTAATGGCATGAGGATTAGAAATTCAAGGTCATCCTGGGTTACAAAATCCAAATCTACCCTGAGCTACCTGAGAGAGACCCTGTCTCAAAAAGCTAAATAAACTTTTAAAAACAAAAATTGTATTTTAGTAAATGACTGTAACATCATTTTTTTTTCGAGGTACGGTCTCACTCTAGCCCAGGCTGACCTGGAATTCACTATATCAGCTCAAGGTGGCCTCAGATTTATGGTGATCCTCCTACCTCTGCCTCCCAAGTGCTGGGATTAAAGGCATACGACACCACGCCTGGCTTTGTAACATTATTTTGACTCTGCAAACCCCTCATTAACCTATATGACTCTGGGCTGGAAAGATGGCCCAGTGGTTATGGCACTTGCCTGTGAAGTCTAAGGACCCAGGTTCAATTCCCAAGTACACGTAAACCAGATGCACAAAGTGACTTATGAGTCTGGGGTTCAATTACAGTGGCTAGAGGCCCTGGTGCAGTTATTCTCTCTCCCTCTATCCCCCCCAAATAAATATATATATAAATAATTTTTTTTAGAGAGTCATAGAGCTGGGTGTGGTGGTGCACACCTTTACTCACAGCACTCAGGAGGCAGAGGTAAGAGGATCACCATGAGTTTGAGGCCACCCTGAGATGACATAGTGAATTCCAGGTAAGCCTGGGCTAGAGTGAGACCTCACCTCAAAAAAGAAAAGGGGGGAAGGGGGCTGTGGAAATGGCTTAGTGGTTAAGGAATTTGCCTGCAAAGGCAAAGGACCCAGGTTTGATTCCCCAGGACCCACACAAGCCAGATGTACAAGGGGGTGCATGCATCTGGAGTTTGTTTGCAATGGATGGAGGCCCTGGCACGCACACTCATTCTCTTTCTGTCTATCCACTTCTTTCTCTCTCTCTCTCTCAAATAAATAAGTATATAAATAAATAAAATATTTTTAAAAAAGAAAAAAGGAGTCATGGGGCTGGAGAGATGACTCAGCAGTTAAGATGCTTACCTGTAATGCCTAACAACCAAAGTTTGATTCCCTGGTACCCATGTAAAAAAAGAAAAGTAAAGAAGAAGCCGGGCATGGTGGTGCACGACTTTAATCCCAGCACTTGGGAGGCAGAGGTAGGAGGATCACTGTGAGTTCGAGGCCACCATGAGACTACATAGTTAATTCCAGGTCAGCCTGGGCCAGAGTGAGACCCTACCTCGAAAACCAAAAAAAAAAAAAGTCATATGGCTCAGCCTGGTGTACATGCCTTCAATCCCAGCATTCAGGAGGCAGAGGTAGGAGGATAACCATGAGTTTAAGGGCTGCCTAAGTTCCAGGTCAGTTTGGGCTGGAATGGAAAGCCTACCTCAAAAAAAACAAACATTTAAAAAAAAAATTCTGAGACTGAAAGGTGGGCCACTAGCAGGCAATTTCTATTTATGCGTACTCATCTACATGAATGACGTTTTATTTACTAAGTAAAATAAAGAAATTGGGACTGGGAAGATGCTCAGTGGTTACAAGTGCTTGCTGCCCAAGGCTAGCAAAACCCATGTAAAACCGTACCCAAGCAGTGCATGGGTCTGTAATCCCAATGCACCTAAGGCAATGGGAGACGGTCAGGAGATTCCCAAAGCTCGGAGACCAGCTAGTCTGGCATTCACAACAGCAACAAGAGCAATCCTGACCCAAACAGGGAGGAAAACAGGAACGAACAATGCAAGATGGTCCTCTAACCCGCATGGGCACCACGCACACCCCCCTACATAAATACCCCAACACACACACACAAAGAAATTGTTCACTACAGAGGTCCATGTACCATTTAAACCAACTGCAAATTTCCTATTGAAACAACTGCAGTCAGACATGGTACTACACGCCTGTAACCACAGCACTGAGAAGGTTGAGGCAGAAGGATCACTGGGAGTTCAAGACTCATCTAGAACTACATATCAGAACACTTTCTTAGCTGGGCATGGTGGTGCAGGCCTTTAATCCCAGCAGTAGAGAGGCAGAGGAAGGAAGATTGTTGTGAGTTCAAAGCTTGCCTGGGCTACAGTGGAATCCTACCTCAGCAAAAAAAAAAAAAGGTTAGCAGTTGAGGCACTTGCCTTCAAGGCCAAAGAACCCACATAAGCCACAGATGCACAAGGTGGCACATGCATCTGGAGTTTGTCTGCAGTGGCTAGAGGCCCTGCCACACCCATATTCTCCCTTCCCCACCCTCACTCTCAAATATTAAAAAAAAAAAAAAAAAAAAAAAAAAAACTCTTGAAGAAACAATACAGGGCTGGAGAGATGGCTTAGCATTTAAATATTTTGGGGGTTTTGGGGTTTGTTTTTTTTTTTTTTTTTTTTTGGTTTTTCAAGGTAGTCTCGCTCTAGCCCAGGCTGATATGGAATTCACTACAGTCTCAGAGTGGCCTCGAACTCACAGCGATCCTCCTGCCTCCCAAGATGTGCCCCCAGAGTCTCATTTAGCCCAAGCTAGCCTTAAACTGCTGTGTCAAAGCTCGCCTTGAATTTCTGATCCCTCTGTCTCAAGTGCTGTGATTACAAACCTGGGCTTCAGAGTCTTTCCTAACTCACTAGCTGCATCCTCTAATGTAGAACCATCACCTAGCAAGTCTTCATGCTGAAGGAGGATAGGAGAAAAGCCCCCATGACACCTCACCCTAACACAAGAACGGAACTTTTGGTAGAAATGGTACTCATGTGTCTGATCACAGCTGGTCCAGTCTAGTGTGCTACCTAGACAGAGGGCCCAAATGGGCTACCTCAGGTGGGCTGGCCCAGGCATCTGCCCTCCAAATCTACAAACCAATCAGGTCTTCCCCTTCAATACAAAGGCTGCTGTCTTCTTCCTGTTGCTGGCTCAGCTCAACTCAACTTTGCTTTTGGGCTCTGCTGGGCTCTGCCTGTCTCTCTTTGCTTAGGCCACCTGTGTATATGTGAACCTGGCTTCCCCCTCATCCAGCCTGGCTGGGTGGGGAGGGAGAAGAGCATAACAGAGTTTTTTTTGTTTTGTTTTTTTTTTTTTTTTTTTTGGTTTTTCGAGGTAGGGTTTCACTCTAGCCCAGGCTGACCTAGAATTCACTATGGAGTCTCAGGGTGGCCTCGAACTCACAGCAATCCTCCTACCTCTGCCTCCCGAGTGCTGGGATTAAAGGCGTGCGCCACCACACCCGGCTGAGTTTCTTGGTCTGGGAGAAATTTTCTACTTGCCTCTGCTTTATACTTTGGGGTAACTTCTCACTTTGATTACATGCATGATTTTCCTCTAGTCTCTGAATCTACCACATGTGTATGTCCCTTACACTCTAGATCTACCGCTTGGGTTCTCTAGCTCCAGGCCTGCTACCTGTGTGATTTCCTTAAACCTGGGATAACCATGAGTGTAACTACCTTCATTACTCATTTCTCCTCTGAATTCCTTAGTCTCTGCTTTGATATTTTCTCTCTGTTATCCTTCCCTAAGTCACCATTTGCTCTTTAACCTTCATCCCTGAGGAAAGCACATGGCACATGCCATGTGTGTTCCTTCAAAATCTCCCTACAGAAGCTCCTTAAAAACCTCAATTCTTCTCAAATGAACCTTATGAACTATACACTGTTCTCCGCCTAAGTGCATGTTTCCTACTTTCTATGTGTTGATGACTCTACTCTAGCCTCCCTAGACCCCAACCTCCCTTTAAATAAACCCCACAATTTGTGATTTCTCCCTAAATAAACTTAATTCATAATTTATTCTTCCTTAATCATTCTTTACCAATTCTTTATTAAAGGTAGGACAGAACCCAAACTTGGGGGTTCATAAATTTGGGGAAACTCCCTCCTGAACCCCCAAATCATGCATCAATATTGATTTGGTTTTTTAACTTTTTTGTTTTATTTTTCTAAGGTAGGATCTCACTTTAGCCCAGGCTAACCTGACCTGGAATTCACTACGTAGTCTCTGCCTCCCAAGTGCTGGGATTAAAGATAAGTACCACCACGCCCAGCATTTTTTTAAACTTTTTATTGACAACTTCCATATATATAACATACAAGATCATAATCTCCCCACATACTTCCTTTTCCCCATCCCAAATTCTACCTCCACCGAATCACTTCTTTTTTCATTTTTATTTTTTGGTTTTGTGTTTGTTTTTTTGTACAATTTGTTTTGAGGTAGGGTCTCATTCTAGCCCAGGAATTCACTATGTATTCTCAGGCTAGCCTGGAACTCAGCGATCCTACCTTGGTCTTCCGAGTGCTGGGATTAAATGTGTGTCACCATGTGCAGCTGAATCCCTTCTTTCCAATTATTCTCTTTTCTATTTTTGATGTCAACATTTTTTCCCCTTTTATTATGCAGGTTTTGTAAGGTCATGGATAAGGTCACCACTCTGTATCTGGTAGACAGTGTTGCAAAGTCCTCCTCACCTTCCATATTAATTTCAAAACAAAGAAATGTAAGCTTTATTTCCATTTTGTGACAAATTAGGTAAAATACCATGTAAATATTTTAGGCTTCATAGGAAATAAAGACAGGCTAGCCAGGTGTGTTGGTTCACTCCTATAATCTCTGCACCCAGGAGACTGAAGCAAAACGGATACTCAAGTTCAACCTGGGCTACAGTGAAGTTCAGGCCAGTCTGGACTTTCAAAGTTAGAAACTTGTGGCAAATAAATAATAAAGAAAAACAGCTGATTACAAAACCAAGCAAATGAGAAGGATACTAAAACAGAAGCTTTCTGTTTTTTAGTTTTTCTATTTTTAGAAGTAGGGTAATGCTCTAGCCCAGGCTGACCCAGAATTTACTATGTAGTCTCAGGGTGGCCTCAAACTCATGGGAATCTTCCTACCTCAGCCTCCCAAGTGCCACCAGGCGTGTGCCACCATACCTGGCTCAGAAGCTCTTCAAAAAAATACATTTTTTTAGTATAGACAGTGGAATTTTCTTTTATTTATTTGAGAGAAAATGAGCACGCCAGGGCCTCCAGCCACTGCAAAGGAACTCCAGATGTATGTGCCATTCTGTGCATCTGGCTTTACATGACCATTGGGGAAATCAAACCCGGGTCCTTTGGCTTCAGAGGCAAGCACCTTAGCCATCTCTCCAGCCCTCAGAAACCCTTTTAAATCAACTTGAGAGTTTTAATATTATATGACCCATGAATTTTAAGTATGTATTCATATGGAAATGGTACACAAATATTTTACAAAATATAATGATAAATACCCCAAGTAACAAAACACATCTTTCCTGCTCAAGGTGACTATAATCTAAACAATGAACCAAGATGCAACTCACCAGAACAAAACAAGTCAAACTCTGGCCAATGGAAATAGTAATAAGATTTATCAGTATTCACTGATTTGTCTCGAGAGAGGACCTCGTGTCAGAGGGCCTGATTTTCCCCCTATGCAAAAATGACAAATTTAAATATGACCTTCACAGTTCAAAAACCCAATGAGAAAAAGGAAGGTGAAAGTAGACACTCATCAATTACAAGCCCAGACAATAGCAAACAGGAAAAAAAAAAAAAATACCTTTGCACAAAGCAAAGGAATGGTTTCATCACTTGGATCAACAGTTTTATAAAAGATCGAACAGATTTTTTTAAAAAAATGTTTTATTTATTTGCAAGCAGAGAGGGAATGAGAGGGAGGGAGGGATGAATGGGCACACCAGGGCCTCCTGCCACTGTAAACAAACTCCAGATGCATGCACCAGTATGTGCATCTGGCTGTATGTGGTTACTGGGGAATCGAATCCAGGACATCAGGCTTTGCAAGCAAGCCTCTTTAATAGCTGAGCCGTCTCTCCTGCCCTTCAAACAGACTTAAGGCATTCCAGCAATTGAGAGTCACAAATGATGTCTCTAGATCGTCATAAGACGTGCAATTATGTTCTACATCCTTACTTAAGACAGGTAAGAACTGTATACTTAATTTTAGTATGCTTTTCTTCCCAATCAGTTAAACTAGCTTTATAATTTTATGCTTAGACTAAGCTCACAATTACCCTGTAAGCTCAGCTAATCAATTGGAAAGAATTCCTTTCCAAGTCTCAAACAGCAAAATGTTTCACTCTTGCTCAGCTGAAGATCACTCGTAGTACAAAAGGCTGGTGAAAGCAGGAGGGAAGACAACACAAAATTAGCAACTCCAAGGAAATGGAATAGTTAAGTGTCTATAAACAGGAGCTCAAAGCATCCCCCACAAAACCAAGTGTGGGCACAGGGTGCCACATCAGCAGAACTGTTTTTGTGGCGCTCCTAAGTCATTTGTTAGTTTCATGAATTATTAATTTCGATAATGGTCTGTTGATATGAAGGCAGTACCAACTCTTAACGGAAACATGTGATAATGTCCTCCGGATTTATCCCACAAAACCAAACTCGGCTTGGCTCTTAAAACTCTGCCTTATGGCGGCACAAATTTAATTTACAAAAAAAAAAAACTATTGTCTTTTTTTAAATTGCTTTTATTTTCTTTTAACCGATTGAAGGAGTCGGTGCCCAGCCCACGCTGAAGATTGTTATCAAAAGAATTGTTTCACCACTTAACAAACCCTCCTTTTCAAGCCAAGCCGTATGCATCAAACACATGCAGCTTTCTCTGAACTCACAACAAAACCTGAAAAACACACAGAAAACAACGTGGAGGCGGCCTTGGACTTTTTTTTTTTTTTTCCTCTCTGTCTGTCTGTCTGTCTGTCTCTCTAGTCCAGCAAGGGAAGTCTTAACTCCAAACAGGAAACTACCCCTGCAAGGGTAGCATGGTGACTCCTAAGCAAAACCCACAAGGGCAGCCCTGGGGAGCAGATCCGGGTTGAAAAGTGCCAAGCACACTTGCTTGGGAAGAACCCGTGCCCGGTGGCGTCCCCTTCGCAACTTTCCGCAGGAAGGACAAACCCCATCTCTCGACACACGGTGCACGGGCGGGCTCCACCGACCAGGGGCGGCGGGGAGGGACGCAGACATCTCGATCCTTCTGGTTCGTACACGTCCAACACACGCCAAGTCCAAGCGGCAAAAGCTCTGCTACTTGGTGGAGTTTTCGGTCGCACCCCTTCCCCGATCTCCCCCCCACCCCACGGCCGAGGGAGGCAGGGGCCCGAGCGGCGCGGGGCCGGGGTGCGGAGGGCGAAGGGCCCGCCGGAGGAGGGGAGGAGGGAGGCCCCCGGGGAAGGGGGTCGGGGAGGGTCTTACCCATGCTTGGGGGTCCGGCGGGGACAGCCCGGCGCCCGCCCTGGTGCTCCGGGGCTCGCTGGCTCGCGCAGGCGGCGGGAGGCGGGGTCCCCTCCTGCGCTCAGGCCGGCCGGCGAGGCGCCTCCATCTGCCGCCCGCTCAGCCAAGGGAGACTCGGGAGACCGCGGCGCCGCACGCACGCCCGCCCGCGCCACGGCCAGGCGACGGTCACTCGGTGGGCTCTCCCGCGCCCACGCCCTCCAAACCTGACCGCTTCCGGGTAAGGGGAGGGGGGGGTGGAACTCCACCGACCAGCCCGGCGCACGCCCCCTCCTAGCCCGACCGCGACACGCAAAGTTAGAAACCCCGAGAGAAACTGCGAAAAGTGCTGGGGGGCGGGGAAAAGCTGAGCCCGGCTCCGAGCAAGTCTCGCGAGAACTCCGTCGGGCTCCGCCCCCCCCCCTCCCTCCGCGCGTTCCCGCCTCCCCGGCCGCCCCGGCGGCTGCCAGGTGCGGTGACGTCACGGCGCGGGGGCGGGGCGCAGCCCGCCCTCGTCCAGGTGCAGCGACTGTGAAGTTCCCGCCCCGCCCAAGTCGGCCCGGAGACCCGGATGGACACCGGTGTCCGCAAGCAGTCTGTGGGCGAGCTGGAGGGAGAAAGAGGCGGCGGGAAGGAGAGAGATCGAGGGAGGCGGGCTGCGGTGGGGGTCCCTGCGGTGGACTGCCAACTTCCTTTAACCTCTGAGCCATCCTTACAGCCCTCTGCCAACTTCCTTGTGGGGCGGAAGCATCTGCTCTTATTTTATTTCCAAAAAAAAAAAAAAAAATGGGCCTGGAGAGATGCCTTAGCGGTTAAGGAACTACCCTGCGAAGCCTAACAACCCGGTTCGAATCCACAGTACGCACGTAAAGCCAGATGCACAAGCTGGCGCATGCATTTGGAGTTCCTTTGCAGTGGTTGGTGGCCCTGCACGCGCTCGCTCCGCTCGCTCGCTCTCTCGCTCTCTCTCTCTCTCTCTCTCTCCTTGCAAATAAATAAATATATTTTTAATTGATACTTTTAGGGCTGGAGAGATGGCTTAGCGGTTAAGGCGTTTGCCTGCAAAGCCAAAGGACCTCGGTTCAATTCCCCAGGACCCACGTAAGCCAGATGCACAAGTTGGCGCATGCATCTGGAGTTCATCCGCAATGGCTAGAGGCCCTGGCACACCCATCCCCACTCTCTTAAATAAGAGAATGAATGGGTTGGGGAGGGGCTTTTACCACTGCAAACAAACTACATATACGTGTGCCACTTTGTGGCTTTATGTGGGTACTTGGGGATCAAACCTGGAATGACAGGCTTTGCAAACAAGCACCTTCTTAACCTTTAACCTTAAAAAAAAAATTATTTTTGTTAGTTTTTTTCAAGATTAGGGTCTCGCTGTAGCCCAGCCTGACCTGGAGCTCCCTCTGTATTCCCAGGCTGGCCTCCAACTCATAGTGATCCTCCTGAGATTAAAGGTGTGCACGACCACACCCGGCTTTTTAAGAAATATTTTATTTACTTATTTCAGGCAGTGAAGGGGAAAGAATGGGCATGCTAGGACCTCCTGTCACTGCAGATGAACTCCCAGATAAGTGCACCACGTTTGGCTTTACTGGGGAATCAAACCTATGCCAATAAGGCTTTGCAAGCTAACTGCTGAACCATCTCTCCAGCCCAACATCTGCCCTTCTAAGGGGGTAAAATGGGCATGAAGCAAATTATATCACAGGAACATAGAATTCCATCAGATTTATTTTTCTCCTCTCTTGTTTGAGTAAAACCAACTCCTAGGCAAAGGCATGTGGAAGCCACATTTGTAAATGCCAACTACTGTGCCTAGGCTTTTTCTTTTCCTTTTTTTTATTTTTTTAATTAACAGTTACCATGATTGTAAACAATATCCCATGGTAATTCCCTCCCTCCCCCGACTTTCCCCTTTGAACCTCCACTCTCCATCATATCCCCTCCCCCTCTCAATCAGTCTCTCTTTTATTTTGATGTCATCATCTTTTTCTCCTGTTATGATGGTCTTGTATAGGTAGTGTCAGGCACTGTGAGGTCATGGATATTCAGGCCATTTTGCAGGAGCACATTGTAAGGAGTCCTACCCTTCCTTTGGCTCTTACATTCTTTCTGCCACCTCTTCCGCAATGGACCCTGAGCCTTGGAAGGTATGATAGAGATATTGCAGTGCTGAGCACTCCTCTGTCACTTCTTCTTAGCACCGTGATGCCTTCTGAGTCATCCCAAGGTCACTGCCATCTGAAAAGACAAAGTTCTCTAACGAAAAGTGAGAGTAGCACTAATATATGGGTATGAACATTAAGAGAAGTGCTTACTGATCAGTTTGATGAACATAGTATATACATTTAGCCAGACAACAGCAGATGTTACACCCCTAGGGCTCATGAGTACCCCTGTTGTAGGTTTTCAGTATCAGGGATGTATTCCCTCCCATGGAGCGGGCTTCCAGTCCAATTAGAGGGCAGTTGGTTTTCCCCATAACAGACCCTAGGGCTTTCTCAAGCAGTCATGTCTTTTAATCTTAAACTGCCTGGTTCTTGGGAACCAGGCCACCTGAGTCTCTGAAACTCAGCATGGCCCTTTGCTGTTTTTTTTTTTTTTTTTTTTTTTTTTTTTCTGAGTCCTTAGGTGAATGAACTTGGCAGGGACTTCCAAGTCTTAATTCTATGGATAAAGAATTCTTTACAGTTCAGAATATAATATCTAGGGCTGGAGAGATGGCTTAGCAGTTAAGCACTTGCCTGTGAAGCCTAAGGGCCCCGGTTCGAGGCTCGATTCCCCAGGACCCACGTTTGCCAGATGCACAAGGGGGCACATGCATCTGGAATTCGTTTGCAGTGGCTGGAGGCCCTGGTGTGCTCATTCTCTCTCTCTCTCTCTCTCTCTGTCTCTCTCTCTCCCTCTTTCTCTCTGTCTGTTGCTCTCAAATAAGTAATAATAAATAAAATTAAACAAAAAGTCTTTTAAAAACGAATATAACATCTAGCACAAAGTAGCAACTTTATAAATATCCATGCCCACCATCTCCTATAGGCCTGTTTGGGGCATCTTTTCTTTTTCCTTACTTCTAGAAAGGTTGACAAAGAATTTCAAAACAAGAGTTGTAAAGTTCCCTCTCCCCCCCAAAAAAGCCGGGCATGGTGGCACACGCCTTTCATCCCAGCCTTAGGGAGGCAGAGGCAGGAGGATCGCCATGAGTCCAAAGTCACCCTGAGACTAGAGTGAATTCCAGATCAGCTTGGGCCAGAGTGAGACCCTACCTCGAAAAAACAAAATGAGGCCTGGAGAGATGGCTTAGTGGTTAAGGTGTTTGCCTGCAAAGCCAAAGGATCCCAGTTTGACTCTCCAGGACCCACGTAAGCCAGATGCACAAGGGGGCGCATGCATCTGGAGTTCCTTTGCAGTGGCTGGAGGCCCTGGCACGCCCATTCTCTCTCTTTCTCTCTCTCCCTCTCTCTCTCTCTCAAATAAATAAATAAAATATATTTTTTAAAATGGTAAGGCTTACAATGCGGTAATACATTTACAGGCAGTTCTGTCCAAGAAGGGAAAAGGAAAAACTTTAATATGCAGTTGTGAACAAGATGATGGCCATGTGGTATTGAAATCACTGAGCATGTGCTTTTCTTAGTCAACAGATATTTATGGAATGTTCTACCAAAACAACTGGCAACAAAATAAACACACAGCCCTGATTCTCAATGACTTTGCCTTCTAACTAGAAAGCACACCAACTTAATCAACAGTATGAGGTAGAAAAAAAAAAAAATCAAATGCTCAGGAGCTTAAAAGAAAACAAATGATGAACAAGACAAGGTGGAGAGAAGTTATAAATTGCACTAAAGCTTAGAGGAAGAAAATAATTGAATGTGAAGGAATCCTAGAATGGTGTAGTACAAATGGATATGTAAATAGTATTCCCAAGCCTTTTAAGAAATAGAGGAAGGCTGGAGAGATGGTTCAGCAGCTAAGGTGCTTGCCTGCAAAGCTAATGACCCAGGTTCAATTCCCCAGTATCCACGTAAAGCATGTGAAAAATGGCACATGCATCTGGAGTATGTTTGCAATGGCTGGAGGCCCTGGCATGCCCATTATATCTTCTGCCTCTTCTCTCTTGCTCTGCTTGCAAATAATAAATAATAGGGCTGGAGATAGGGCTTAGCAGTTAAGATGCTTGCCTGCGAAGCCTATTGACCCAGGTTCGATTCCCCACTAGCCATGGAAGCCAGATGCATATGGTGGTGCATACATGTGGAGTTCATTTACAGTGGCTAGAGGCCTTGGTGTGTATGTGTGCTCTCTCTCTCTCTTCCTCTCTCTCTCTCTCTCTCTCTCGCTCGCTCGCTCTCTCATAAATAAAAATAAAATAAAATATTTAGAAAAATAAATAAATATTAAGAAAAAAAAAAGAACTGGGCTTGGTGGCGCACACCTTTAATCCCAGCACTTGGGAGGCAGAGGTAGAAGGATCACCATGAGTTCGAGACCACCCTGAAACTACATAGTAACTTCCAGGTCAGCCTGAGCTAGAGTGAAACCCTACCTTGAAAAACCAAACAAAAAAAAGAAAAGAAAAGAAAAAAGAAAGAAGTTGGGGTGACTCGGGATCTTCTAAAACATAGAAACATAGATGCTGTCATCCCAGCTACTCAGGCTGCTGAGCCTTGATAAGGAGTTGAATCTGGAGTTCCTGCCTAACCAGACCCTGTCTTTCTTTTAATATTTTATTTATTCATTTATTTATTAGAGAGAGGGAAGATAGAGAGTGAGTATACATGTGCCAGAGCTTCCTGCCTCTGTTCACCAATGCCATACACATTTGCCACCCTGTATGTCTAGCTTTACGTGTATACAGAGGAATTTAACCCAGGCTGCCAGGCTATGCAAGCCAGCACCTTTAACTGTGGGGCCATCTCTCCAGCCCCAGACCTTGTCTTTAAGGAAAAAAAAGGGGGGGGTCTAGAGATATGGCTTAGTGGTTAAGGCACTTGCCTGTGAAGGCAAAGGACCAAGGTTCAATTCCCTAGTCCCCACCTAAACCAGATGCACAAGGTGGTACATGCATCTGGAGTTCATTTGCAGTGGTCAGAGACCCTAGCATGCCCTGTTCTAGCTCTCTCTTTCTCTCTCTTCCACTCTCTCTCTCCTTGCAAGTAAATTTTAAAAAGAAGAAGGTGGAAAGCAGCTAAGGAAGACACCCAGAGTCAACCTCCGGACTGTACAAGCATGCACACGCATACAAACATGAGTGTACATCAACACATAAAATGTCCCTCCAGACACAAAACGGCCTGGACGTCCATGACCCCACAGTGCCTGACACTACCTACACAAGACCATCATAAGAGGAGGGAAAGATCATGACATCACAATAAAAGAGAGACTGATTGAGACGGGGAGGGGATATGATGGAGAGTGGAGTTTCAAAGGGGAAAGTGGGGGGAGGGAGGGAATTACCATGGGATGTTTTTTATAATCATGGAAGATGTTAATAAAAATTGAGAAAATAAATAAATAAATAAAATGTGGGTTTTTTTCCAGATTTCTTATTTTCTTTTTTATTTTATTTTTTAAAACAATATTTATTTATTTGCAAGCAGAGAGAGATCAAGAGAAGAGAAACAGAAAGAATGGGTACACACGCATGTGCCACTATGTGCATCTGGCTTTACATGGGTATGGGGGAATCGAACTCAGGTTGTTAGGCTTTGCAGGCAAGCACCTTAACCACTGAGCCATCTCTGTAGCCACCCCCCTTTTTGTAACCTTTTCTTTCTTTCTTTATTTATTTTATTTTCATTTATTTATTTATTTGACAGAGAAAGAGAGAGAGAGAGAGAGAATAGGTGCGCCTAGGCCTCCAGCCTCTGCAAACGAACTCCAGATCTGTGCGCCATATTGTGCCTCTGCCTAACAAGGGTCCTGGGGAATCGAACCAAGGTCCTTTGGCTTTGCAAGCAAACACCCTAACCGCTAAGCCATCCCTCCAGCCCCTTGTTGTAACTTTTTATTGACAGCCTGCTTCAGACATTTTTTAAAATGAAAGAGGCAAAGAAAAACTGAAAGAAACAAGTAAAACTGAAGTTACCACAATCCTAAAGTTAGCACTGTCTTCCAAAGACAAAGCCATAAAACCAAAAAGCTTTAAACTTTCAAAATTGTGTGTAAAAGTACTTTATAAACTTTAGAGTGCAGTGCAAATGTTAATGATGAAGTATTCCATGGAGTTCTTCTCATAGTAAAGTCTTGCCTCAGCCTTAATGTGTGATAACTATGGCTACGTGTTATCTACACCTGATTGGTTAGCACTGCTTTACTAAGCTCAATAATTATTGCTTTCCTCAGAAACAATTATTATTTTGGGGATAAATAAATAATAAATAAGTAGTAATAATAAATAATATAATATCATATTTCCCATATAGATTAAGTACAGCCTAAATTTCTTTAAACTGAAGGCAGATTGTCATTTACTTTTCCCTTTATTTTATTTATTTATTTTTTGGTTTTGGTTTTTTGTTTTTGGTTTTGTTGTTGTTTTAGTTGTTTTGAGGTAGGGTCTCACTATCTCAGGCTGACGTAGAATTCACTATGTAGTCTCAGAGTGGCCTTGAACTCATGGCAATCCTCCTACCTCTGCCTCCCAAGTGCTGGGATTAAAGGTGCACACCACCCGGCTTCCCTTTATTTATTTATTTTTTTTTTTTTTTGGTTGCTATCTTTATATTGAATTAGGTTTGTTTACATCCATCTGTCCTCAAGTTTACATTCCAGCACAAATGGATCAATACTACTCTAGTCAAGCCCTCTCTCTCTCTTTCTCTCTGTATCCCCAGTGAATATGTGAAATCTATCCAGAGTGTTTCAACCGTTGCACGGCTTACACAATTCACCAGCCTAAATCTATTCAGCCCCTAAAGTTTTCTTTAAAATTAATGGGGGAGCTGCTGGAGAGATTGCTTAGTGGTTAAGGCGTTTGCCTGCAAAGCCAAAGGATCCCGGTTCGACTCCCCAGGACCCACATAAGCCAGATGCACAAGGGGGCGCATGCGTCTGGAGATTGTTTGCAGTGGCTGGAGGCCTTGGCATGCCCATTCTCTCTCTCTCTCCCTCTTTCTCTCTCTCAAATAAATAAATAAAATATATTTTTAAAAATTAAGGAGGGGAAGCTGGGCATGGTGGTGCACACCTTTAATCCCAGTACTCGGAAGGCAGAGGTAGGAGAATCGCCATGAATACAAGGCCACCCTGAGACTGCATAGTGAATTCCAGGTCAGTATGGGATAGAGCAAGACTCTACGTTGAAAAAAAAAAAAATTAATGAGGGATTGGAGGGATTTCTCAGTGGTTAAGGCACTTGCCTGCAAAGCCTAATGACCTGGGTTTGATTCCCCAGCACCTAAAGCAAATACACAGAGTGGCACATGCATCTGGAGTTCATTTGCAGTAGCTGTAGGCCTGGCGTGCCCATTCTCTCTGTCTGTCTATCACTCTCTGCTTGCAAATAAATACATAATATATATATATATATATATATATATATATATATATATTATTTTTAAATAAATAATTACCTCAAAAAAAGGGTTATGAGAAGATAGCTACATTGAAAAATCACCACTTCTTTTCCAGTAAAAACCACTAGAAAACTATAAAAGCTATAGTAAAAGAAAGAAAATTAAATGCTAACTAAATTAAGTTCTCTTTAAAGAACTTCTTGAAAAATAAATAAATAAATAAAGTGCTTCTTGAGAGCAAATGTTCCAAGCAGCTCATTCTTTTTTTTTGTTTGTTTGTTTCTTTGTTCTTCTGGGTTTCAAAGTACTGGGTTTCCTGAGCAATGTTCTAATTGTTAATCTTGTTTGGGTTGGCTAATTTTTGGTACACTTAATCTTGTAAGACATGAATCTTTTTTTTAAAAAAAATCATTCTTTAGAAAACAATTACAGGAAATTATAATCTATCACAAAGCCTGTACTGTGAGGTCATTAGACCTGCCCTGCTCCCCACATCCCCACCCCCACCCCCACTTTCACCCCATCTGTCAGCTAGGATAGAGTCCATGAGCAGTTTGGGGAATTTGCCCAGACATATGAATACTCTAAACATTTTTCATTATTGCTTTTTCTGTTTTATTGGGGGGGGGGGCTTCTTTTGAAGTAGGGTCTCACTCTAGCCCAGACTGACCTGGAACTCACTCTGTCATCCCAGACTGGACTTGAACTTACAACTATCCTTTGACCTTAGCCTCCTGGGTGCTTGGACTAGAGGTGTGTCACCATACCTCGCTGCATTTTTCTTTTAAATTTTGTTTATTTGCAATGGGGGCAAGGAGAGAGAAAGCGTTGCCAGGGCTTCCAGCTACTGCAAACGAACTGCAGATACATGCAACGCTTTGTGCATCTGGCTTTACGTGGGTCCTAGGGAATCTAACCCAGGTCCTTATGCACTGGATACAAGTGCCCTAACTGCTGAGCCAGCTCTCCGGCCCTGCATAGATCTTTCCAGCATCCTGGCAACTGGTCTAAAAGGACAAGGCTTCCAGCTCAGCTCCAGCTTGAGGAAGAAAAGTCAAGCCATCAGGGAAACAGGCAGGTGTGGAGGTCAGAGGTTGACTGACTTCAAAATGTCTGTGCTCCATCTTCTTTGAGACAAGGTCTCTTGCTGCTGCAAATGACCTTCCACACTCAAAGGACTAGCTGGCCTGCATGCTTCGGATTCTCCTGGATCCGCCTCCTGTACATGTGGACCATTTTGCATCAGGCATTACGTGAGTGCTAGGGAATTGAACACAGGCCAGCAGGCTTTGCAAGCAAGTCCCTTTAACCGCTGAGTCATCTTCCCATGTCCTATCATTTTAATTTATTTTAGTGGAGGGGCATGTCTTTCATAGTATGCATATAAATTTCACCAGACAATTATTAGGTTGATCCTTCTCTTCCACGTTTTTTCTAATTTTTATTTATTTTCTTTATTACAGAGACAGAGAGATAGAGGCAGATAGAAAGAGAGAGAGTGGGCATGCCAGGGTCTCCAGCCACTGCAAATGAATTCCAGACACAAGTGTCACCTTGTTCACCTGGCTTTCGTGGCTACTAGGGAATCAAACCAGCCCTGTCTTCCACCTTTTGAGGCAAGCTCGCTCTCTCTCTCTCTCTCTCTCTCTCTCTGTCTCTCTCTCGCTCTCTCTCTGTCTCTCTCTCCCATTTGGTTTTTCAAGGGTTTTGCTCTAGCCCAGGTTGACCTGGAATTCAGGCTGGTCTCAAACTCATGGTGATCCTCTTAACCTCAGCCTTCCAAGAGCTGGGATTAAAGGCATGCACCACCATTCCTGCCTAGGTCTCTTGTTCAACATTCCATATGCAACCTTCTGGGATATTCTTCTGTCTCTTGCTATAGCTGTACTGGGATTACAGGGCCGGGGAGATGTCTCAAGGATAAAAGATAAAGTGGGGCTGGAGAGGTGGCTTAGCGGTTAAGGCATTTGTCTGCAAAGCCAAAGGATCCTGGTTCGACTCTCCAGGACCCACGTAAGCCAGATACACAAGGAGGCGCACGCATCTGGAGTTCGTTTGCAGTGGCTGGAGTCCCTGGCACCTCTTCTCTGTCTCTCTCTCTCTCTCTCTCTCTCTCTCTCTCAAACACCCTCCTCAAACAAGGGGGAGGGGGAGGACAGACACCCAAGGTTCTTCTCTCCGACCTCCACACACCCACACTCTTGCAAAAATAAATAAATAAATAATAGTCAGGCGTGGTGGCGCACGCTTTTAATCCCAGAATTTAGGAGGCAGAGGTAGGAGGACTGCCATGAATTCAAGACCACCCTGAGACTACATAGTGAATTTCCAGGTCAGCCTGGGCTAGAGTGAAACCCTACCTCGAAAAACCAAACTAACTAAATAAATAATAAAATATAAATCAAAGGGAACTCTAGGATTGTCATTATCTCTTGGCTACCACTTGGGCACTTCCGCATCAGAGACACTAAAAGACGCTCCTGAAAGTATTCTATTGCTATGCTTTGCCCAACGAGCCAGGACTTGTTTGTGAAGCAAGTGGAAACTTCCTCCTATCTCCCTCCTTTCTTAACTGCCCCAATGACAGGGAGGGTTGCATCCATCCCACACTGGCACTTTGAAACTGCCTGCTGTGCCTGTGTGTGTGTGTGTGTAGCTGGAATTGAATGACACTATTTTGATGTCCAGAATTAAGCGCTTGCCAATGCAAAAAAAAAAAAAAAAAAAAAAAAAAAAAGCTCATCAACTAAGACATTCCTCTCTGTTCATTCCCGAGATTCACATTCCATTCTGCGGGTTTCCGGGCCACATCTCACCACAGCCACACCGCATTCTATATGTGGCTCTTAAACAGGGTGGCTCAGCCTGGAGTGAGCCCACGCATGCTCAGCCAGCAGCTGCCTTTTCTCAGGCTGCTGGTCCACGGGAGGCTTCTTCAAGTGAGACGCTGACCTCCTTACCCTGGAGGCTTGGACCAATGCCTTCACTTGACTACCAGGGAAACTGAGTCATGCTAAGAGGCTCCCTGCAATTCTGCCTCCCTTCTCTACAGAATTGATTCTCTGACATACTCTATACTCTCTACTCCCCAAGTGATGTTCCTGGTTTGGACTGGTAATTTACTTGAACACATTTCTCCCTTATTATTTCCTAGGTTCTATCTTCATCCTTCTTTTTTCTTTTCTTCTTTCCCCACCCCACCCCATCCCACGTTTTCTATCTTTTATCATATCTCTCCGTAACGTGTTTTTTTTTTCTAAATTTTTTTTTTTTTTCCTGAGGTAGGGTCTCACTCTAGCCCAGGCTGACCTGGAATTCACTACGCAGTCTCAGGGTGGCCTTGAACTCATGGCAATCCTCCTACCTCTGCCTCCCCAGTGCTAGGATTAAAGATGTGTGCCACCATGCCGTGCATATATATATATATATATATATATATATATATATATATATGTATTTCCTCAGAGAGAAAGAGGCAGAGTGAGAGAGAGAATGGAGGCACCAGGGCCTCTAGCCACTGCAAACAAACTCTAGATGCTTGCACCACCTTGTGTAGCTGGCTTACGTGCGTACTGGGGAAACAAACCTGGGTGCCTAGGCTTTGCAGGAAAAATGCCTTAATGGCTAAGCCATCTCTCCTGCCCTCTCCTAACTCTTTAACACCGTCCTTAAATTGCCAATCCAGTTTGCCCAGTTAAGTAAACCCTATATAGTTAGCCCCTTTGATCTTCTCACCTTCCTTCCTTCCTTCCTTCCTTTCTTTATTGGTGCTTTTTTTTTTTTTTTGGTAGGATTTCACTCTAGCCCTAAGCTGACCTGGAACTCGCTATGTAGTCTCAGGCTGGCCTTGAACTCATGGTGCGCCTCCTACTTCTGCCTCCCAAGTGCTGGAATTAAAGCCTAAAGCCGTGCTCCACCATGCTGAACTTTCTCACATTTCTTTACTGTCAAATACATTTTCACATAGTACACTTGATCTTAGCAAAAAGGAGACCATTGTAAGGCAGCAAAGCTTTCTACGTTGCTAACATGTTCTTTAAAGCATTTCAGGGCTGAATATGAAGCTCGGTTAATAGAATGTTTACCTAGTGTGGACAAAGTCCTGGGTATGATGCCCAGTACCCTGCAAAGCCAAATGTGCTGGTACACACACGTGTAATTCTGACACTTGGAGGAGGCAGAAGGGTCAGAAGTCCCAGGTCATCCTTGACTGTGTAATGGGTTCAAGAAAGTCTGAGATACATGAGACCTTTTCTCAAAAACAAAAAGTGACTTAAACCCCACTTACCTTCTCTCTAAATACTCTCTCTCCTTTCCCTCTCTGAATCTAATAAAGTCTCTCTGGCCAGGCATGGTGGCGTACGCCTTCAATCCCAGCACTCAGGAGGCAGAGGTAGGAGGATCACAGTGAGTTGGAGGCCATCTAAGAATACAGAGTGAATTCCAGGCCAGCCTGAGCTACAGTGAGACCAGACCCTACCTCGAGAAAAAAAAGTCTCTTAAGGCCCAGTGGGATGGCACATGCGTTTAACCATGTCCTGCTCAGCCATCTAAGTTTTTAAAAAGAGTCAAAAACAGTAAGCTGGGGCTGGGCATGATGGCAGAGGTAGGAGGATCACCGTGAGTTCGAGGCCACCCTGAGACTACATAGTGAATTCCAGGTCAGCCTGAGCTAGAGTGAGAACCTATCTCAAAAAAACAAAAATACAAAACAAACAAAAAACCCAGCAAGCTGGGGCTGGTGACATGGTTCAGCAGTTTAAAGCACTTGTGCTTACAAAGCCTGACAAAGCTTTAGAGTACCCACAGAAAGCCAAGCGCACATGCATCTAGAGTTAGTTTGCAGTGATAGGAGGCCCATTCTCTTGTCCTCTTCCTCTCATAAAATAACTAATACAAAATAATGACTGCTGCTCTCATAACTCATAACCCCATGGCAAATATCAGAAACCCCATCGGACAGGGCCCTCAGTAGAATGGGGACAGGGTGGAGGTGGATGGGACCAACACATGATTTGTCCATACAACAAAGTTTCTAATTAATAAAAATTAAAATTAAGCCAGGCATGGTGGCACACACCTTTAATCTCAGCACTCAGGAGGCAGAGGTAGGAGTATCACCACGAGTTCGAGGTCCACCCGAGACTACATAGTGAATTCCGGGTCAGCCTGAGCTAGAGTGAAACCCTACCTTGAGAAACCATCAAACTGGATGAGTTCGAGGCCACCCTGAGACTACAGAGTGAGTTCAGCCTGGGCTAAAGCAAGACCCTTACCTCAAAAATAAAAAATAGGGCTGGAGAAATGGCTTAGCGGTTAAGGCACTTGCCTGTGAAACCTAAGGACCCAGGTTTGAGTCCGTGGTGCATGCTGCTGGAGTTTGTTTGCAGGGGCTAGAGGCCCTGGTGTACCTGTGCTCTCTCCCTCTCTCTCTCTCTCTCTCAAATAAATTTTTTAAAAATTAAAAATAAATAAATAAAAATAAAACAAAAAAGCCAGATGTGGTTGTGCATGCCTTTAATCCCAGCACTCAGGAGGCAGAGGTAGGAGGATCACCATGAGTTCGAGGCACCCCTGAGACTACTATAGTGAATTCCAGGTCAGCCTGTGCTAGAGTGAGACCCTACTTGAAAAACCAAAAAATAAATAAATAAGTAGAAAAGAAACAAACAAATAAAAAAAATAGTAAGCCCCAATAGGTCAAGGAAGGTTAATAAATGATTTTAAAAATGTTGTCTAGTATGTTCAAGGTATAACACATTAAAAAAAAAAAAGTCTGGTCAGGTGTGGTGGCCAATACCTTTAATCCCGCCACTCCAGAGGCACAGATAAGAGGATTGCTATAAATTCCAGGCCAGCCTAGGACTACAGAGTGAGTTCTAGGTCAGCCTGGGCTAGAGTGAGACCCTATCACAAAACAACAACAACAACAACAAAATGATAATAATTTTTTTTAGCAAAAAGTTTAACATGAAAATGTACATGACCTGACTTCACATCAACAGTACAACAGGCCCTTTGAAAAGGGGGCATGAATTTCTCTGAAAGCCATTGTTTAAACTCGTGCCAAGACTTCCAACATGATGATGCTATTTTCCTTGTATGACCACCATCCCCGAGTTATTTTGCTGCCCACTAGTTGCCATTTCTACACATTCATCGATCACAAGATTCATGAAGGGTTCAAATCCCCGCAGTATTCCTTGGACATGTCTGCCGCCATTTAATTTCAGTGATAACTTCTTGTCCACAAACTTCTTCAGCTCGGGAGGGTGGGCCTTGCTTATGGCGTCCAAAAAATGATAATTTTTTTTTTGAAAATACTTTGTTGCTTCGGCAGTACATATGCTAAAATTGGAACAATACAAGGAAGATTAGCATGGCTCTTGCGCAAGGATGATACGCACATTTGTGAAGCATTCCATATTTTTTAGGTGTAAATAAAATGTTAAAAAACTAAGCCAGGCATGGTGGCACACGCCTTTAATCCCAGCACTCAGGAGGCAGAGGTAGGAGGATCACCGTGAGTTCGAGGCCACCCTGAGACTACATTGTGAATTCCAGGTCAGCCTGGGCTAGACTGAGATCCTACCTCGAAAAACCAAAAATAATAACAATGATGACAACAACAAAGGGCTGAAGAGATGGCTTAGTGGTTAAGGCACTTGCCTGCAAAGCCAAAGGACCCAGGTTTGATTCCCCAGGACCCACGTAAGCCAGATGCACAAGGTGGCATATGCGGCTGAAGTTCACTTGCAGTGGCTAGAGACCCTACAGGCCCATTCTCTCTCTCTCTTTCTCTCTCTCTCTCTCTTCCTCTCTCTCTCTCTCGCTTCCTCTTTATCTCTCTCTGAGATAAATAAAATGCAACAAATTTTTTTTAAAATTGACAAAAATATCATCTTCAAAAGGCTGAAGAAGTATATTCAGAACAGATATATCCTATTTACGACAAGGTCTTAAATGTTCCTACTGGGTGGGAGGAGGTGGGGAAGTCAATGCCCTTAGTGTGAGGGAAGTGCCAGGGCAGGCTTGCCTCTGCAGTAAGCCCACACCTAAACAGCCCCTCTCTCTCTCAGTGGCGGGCCCCGCCCACCGGTCTCTGCACACTGACATGTGCTAGTGTTTACACTCACGTGTGTGTTCTCTTCCACCGCAGAACCACCACCACCCTGTTCTTTAAACCTCACCTCTCACCCCTAAAACTACACAGAGTATGAAGAAATCCATCCAGACTATTACACTACATGATTGTGCTAGAAATGTATCCAAGATTAGTGACCAGGTTAGGAAATTGGTCACTACCTGTGTGAGGGTGAATCTAAAATTGGGTGCAAAATTGATAACTTGGGGTCCAGAGATACACTGAATAATCCAGAATATCCAATTAAACTGTCGAATAATTTTTTTTGTTTTGTTTTGGTTTTGTTTTTCCAGGTAGGGTCTCACTGTGGCCCAGGCAGACCTGGAATTCACTATGTTATCTCAGGCTGGCCTCAAATTTACAGGGATCCTCCTACCTCAGTCTCCTGAATGCTGGGATTAAAGGTGTGCACCACCACACCTGGCAAATGAAATATTTTTTAAATATTTTTATTTATTCATTTTCAAGGAGAAAAACAGAGATAAAAATGGGCACAACAGGGCCTTCTTGCTGCTTGCAACCAAACTCTAGATACTTGAGCCACTCTCTGCATCTGGCTTTGTGTGGGTACTGGGGAATCAAACCCTGGCCATCAAGCCTTGCAAGTAAATACCCTTCACTACTCAGCCATCTCTCCAGCCCTCAAATGATTTTTTTTTTCTAGGTAGGCTCTCGCTCTAGCCCAGGCTGACCTGGAATTCACTATGTACTCTCAGGGTGGCCTTGAACTCATGGCTATTCTCCTACCTCTGCCTCCCATGTGCTGGGATTAAAAGCATATTCTACCATATCTGGCAACCTATCAAATGAAATATTTGCAGAATGAAAAGATATGATCTACACACATCAGTGTTCTGATAAAAAGATCAGCAGGTTTTTCTTCTTTTTCTTCTTCTTCTTCTTTTTTCTTTTTTCCTGTTTTGGTTTTTTGAGGTAGAGTCTTGCACTAGTCCAGGCTGACCTGAAATTCACTATGTAGTCTTAGAATGGCCACAGACTCATGGCAATCCTCCTACCTCTGCCTCCCTAGTGCTGGGATTAGAGGCGTGGGCCACCACACATGGCTCAACAATCAGCAGTTTTCCCTCAACCTGGGAAATGACACCACGCCAAAGAAGCTGTCCCACGGGATTTCCATGTCTAGCAGAAGGTCACACACCATACCTCCTCCCCAACATGGATGCTTCTGAAATCAAAATGAAAGGGAAAGGAATGTCATGGCAGACCTTTGGAAGAGACAGGAATTGAAAGTATGAGGGGACAGCTTCATTCTGAGGGGAAGAACCGGAAGAAAGAGGAACTCAAGCTTAAGCAAATTTAGTAAGAGAGGTTGAGAGATGCCAGCCATCTAGAGGCCTAAGAGACCATCACTCTTAGTTACTCTCCATTCATTCATTTTAGGGGAATTTTCTTTTCCTTTTCGAGGTGCTGGGGATCAAGTCCAGGATCTCATGCAAGCTAGGCTATAGCTCCAACCTTACAGTCCACATTTTTTTTGTTGTTGTTGTTTAATTTTTTTTTTTTGTTGTTGTTGTTGTTGTTTAATTTTTTCAGGCAGTATTTCAGTCTAGCCCAGGCTGACCGGGAGCTCACTCTGTAGTTCTGGGCTGGCCGTGAACTCACAGCGATCCTCCTACCTCTGCCTCCCGAGTGCTGGCTACATGGCTACAACCCACAGTTTTATGTTCTTCTCCCAGTAACGTACAAACCGCTTATTGAACAAAATTCAAAATCCACAGAAGTATGTAAAGCAAAGGGTTAATGTCCCCAAAAATCTCACTGCTCATAATGACCACTATTAAACCAAAAAAAAAAAAGGTGGGGGAGGGGAGAGCTGGAGGCAGAGGTAGGAGACTACATAGTGAGTTCCAGGTCAGCCTGGCCTAGGCCAAGACCCTAACTCAACCTCCCCCCGCCCCACCAAAAAAATAAAAAGAAGTTGGGTTGGAGAGATGGCTTAGCAGTTAAGGCACATGCGTGTGAAGCCTAAGAACCCAAATTCAATTCTCCAAGTCCCACATAAGCCAGATGCAGGTGGTGGCGCATGCATCTGGAGTTCGTTTGCAGTGGCTGGAGGCCCTGGTGTGCCCATTCTCACTCTCTCTCTCTCTCTCTCTTTCTCTCTCTGTCTCTAATAAATAAAAATAAAATCTTCTTAAAAAAGATAGTTATTAACAATTTGGTTCACATGAATTGGAATTTTCATGAGTGTTCTAACATGTAAATCATTTGTAATAATCATCTACACATTACTGTATCATCTGCTTTTTCTGCCTAACAGCAGACATGTATCGATGCCAGCTAACTCTACTTCCTTACCCAGTCATTCCTCTAAATTGTGCATTCCATTGCTTTCCTGAACTAAAAACAATTCGGTATCAATAGACATTCGAAATATTTCAGGGTTGTTTCACTTTTTTTTTTTAATATATCTCAAATGCTGCCTTGTTGGACAGTTCTGTATGCATGTTCTTTCCTCCTTCCTACACAGCTGACATTCCAGTTGGGTGGAGGGCTTAAAGACAAATGGTGTGTGTATGTGCATCTGTATGTGATTTGTGTGTGCTGACATGTGTGTGGGTAGGTATGCATGCACATGTGTGTGCAGGCACATGGAAGACAAAGGTTGATATTCAGTATCCTTCATCAGTCTCCTTTCGTTGAGAGGCAGGGTCTCAACGAACCCAGAGCTCCCCAGTTCAGCTAACATAGCTAGCCAGCTTGCCTGGGGTGGGGGTGGGGGGTGGATTTCTTGTCTCTATCTCTGAAGAACTGGGATTATAGGTGAGCCACAGCTTTTAGGGTCTCCCTCTAGCCCAGGCTGATTTGGAACTCACAATGTAGTCAGAGTGACCTTGAATTGGTGGTGATGCTCCTCCCTCTCCCTCTCCCTCAAGTGCTGGGATGAAAGGTATTCACCACCATGACCCACCAACATTTTAATGTGGATGCTGGGGATCCGAACTCAGGTCCTCATGCTTACACAGCAAGTGCTTCACCCACTGAGCCATCCTTCTAACCCCTGTGTATATATTCTTTCTCACACTCTTGAGGTTGTAAGATTTTTCATAAAAATATAATCACCATGTCAAAAGCCACCCACTTGCTGGCTTATTTATTTTAGTTTTTAAATATTTCTATTTATTTATTTGAGAAAATAAGGACACCCCAGGGCCTCCTGCCAAACAAACTCCTCACTAAGTAGTCTCAGGGTGGCCTTGAATTTAGAATGATCCTCCTACCTCTGCCTCCTGAGGGCCGGGATTAAAGGTGTATCTCACCACGCCTGGCCCACTGAACACTGTTACTTTTACATCTTGTAAATCAAGATTCAGTTTGTTGCAGTTGCCTTCTCATTGCTGGGGCAAAACACAGCACAGATGCAGTTTATGGAAGGAAGGGATTATTTTGATTTACGGTCTTGAGGGGAAGTTTTATCTTGGTGGGGAAAGGGTGGCAGAGCAGGTAACTAGGTGTCACATCTTGTCATATCAGCTGGAAAGAAGCAAGAGTGAACTGGCTATGCTCAATGGGGCTGGATTAATAAATCTCAAGGTCACTCCCTTACTGACACACCTCCTTCAGCAAGGCTCTACGACTTTCCCTAATTGTCACCAGCTGGGGACCAGGTACTCAAAACACATGAGCCTATGGGGGACATTTTACATTCAAACCAATACACATTTGTAAAGAATACAGACAACTCTAGGCTAAACAGAAAATAAGTTTTTAAAAAAAAAATATATATATATATATATATATATTATTTTATTTATTTATTTGAGAGACAAAGAGAGAACAAGCCATTGCAAATGAACTCCAGACACATGCACCACCTTGCGCATCTGGCTTACGTGGGTAATGAGGAATTGAACCTGGGTCTTTTGGCTTAGCAGGCAGGCACCCTAACCACTAGCTATCTCTGCAGGCCCGGAAAGAGAGTTTTTGTTGTTGTTTTTTTTACACTGTTCATGGAAGTACTGCAATACCAGGTCAAAGTATGGAGCAAGCTTCTATTCCAACTGTCCTAATTCCAAAAATCCATTTAATATATTGTCCTCGATAGAAGACATATCAGACATTAAACTGATAAGAACAGATACTTACTGCTGAAGACTCCACATGCTTGGGCTGCAAGGTCAGTGAGAAATCCTGCTGGAGCTGAGCTGGAAACCTCCTCTGTGTAGACCAGCTGACAGAAAGCTGGAAAAAGCCACGCTACATGTAGTTCAATGGGAGAGAGAGAAGTCATCAGTGGAGATAAACAACATGGACACTGCAAAGGGTTAAGTTTGGCCAGCCGGACCAAGTGAGCCAATGGGTGCAATAGTGGCATGTCTGTTATGGGGGAAACCAACCGCTCTCTAATTGTACTGGAGGCCCATTCCACAGGAGGGAATACATGCCTGATACTGAAAACCTATGACAAGGAGGTCGTGAACCCTAGGGGTGTAACATCTGCTGGTGTCTGGCTAAATGCATATATTATGCTCACCAAACTGCTTGGTAACCACTTCTCATAATGTTCATTCCCATTTTATTAATGTTACTCTCACTTTTGGTTAGAGAACCTTCTCTTTTCAGATGGCATCATGGTGCTGAGAAGTGACAGAGGAGTGCTCAGCATAGAAATATCTCTATCACACCTTCCAAGGCTCAGGGTCCATTGCAGAAGAGGTGGCAGAAAGAATGTAAAAGCAAAAGGAAAGATAGCACTCCTTACAACTCCTCCAGACACAAAAGGGCCTGGATATCCATGACCTTGCAGTGCCTGGCACTGCCTACACAAGATCCTTATAGGAGGAAAGGATGACATCAAAATAAAAGAGAGACTGATTGAGAGGGGGAGGGAATATGGGGAGGGAATATGATGGAGAGTGGAGTTATGAAAGGAAAAGTAATGGGGGGAGGGAATTATCATTTTTATTGTCTATAACTATGGAAGTTGTCAATAATAAAAAAATATTTTTTAAAGAATAGACACTACTTTATCTTAGCCAAAAGGCCAAGAAGCTACTTTTTTTTTTTCTTTCGAGGTAGGGTCTCGCTCTAGCTCAAGTTGACCTGGAACTCACTCTGTAGTCTCAGGCTGGCCTTAGACTCACAGCGATCCTCCTCCCTCAGCCTCTCGTGTGTGTGCTAGGAATAAAGGTGTGCACCACCATGCCCAGCAGAAAAGAGCTCATGTCAATGGCTTTGGAAGTGTCAGTTGACTCAGTAATGAACCTTAAGCTTCCAGGAAGTCTCTTGCATGCAAAACGAGGTTACCAGAAAGTGGACGCTTCTGCTATATTCCCTGGAACTGAGAACTTGTGAGTAGAGCTGCTGTTTGCAGAAGCCACACTGTTCCTGCCACTAGCAAACGGCTGTGTCTAGGGCTGGGGAGCTGGCTCAGCAGGAAGGAGCTCTTGCTGTGCAAGCATGAAGACCTGAGTCACAGCCCCAGCGTCCGTGTAAAGAGCCAGGTGTGGTCACACGTGCCTATAAACCCCGCGCTGACAGGGGCGGAGAGAAAGGAAGATTGCTGGGGCTTGCTGGTTAAACACTCTTACTGAAAAGTGACTCAAACTCTAAGTTTAGTGAGAGACCCCATCTCAAGTAGGTCACCTGATACCTCTGTACGTGTGCACACGGGGTACACATGTCTGCACATGTGCTACACTCACATTAAAAAATGTTTACAGGAACTTAAAGCAGGGGTAGTCATGAGCCCTAGGGGTGTAACATCTGCTGTTGTCTGGATAAATGTATATACTATGCTCATCAAACTGCCCAGTAAGCACTTCTCTTAATGTTCATACCCTTATCTTAATGCTACTCTCACTTTTGGTAGAGAATCTTCTCTTTTCAGATGGCAGTGACCTTGGGACGACTCAGAAGGTATCATGGTGATGGAAAGAAATGACTGCAGAGCTCAGTATTGCAATATCTCTATCACACCTTGGAAGGCTCAGGGTCTAATGTGGAAGAGGTGATGGAAAGAATGTAAGAGCCAAAGGAAGGGTAGGACTCCTTACAAAGTGCTCACCCCAGACACAAAATGGCCTGGATATCCATGGCCTCATAGCTCCTGACACTACCTACACAAGACCATCAACATAGGAGGAAAAGATCATGACATCCAAATAAAAGAGAGACTGATTGAGATGGGGAGGGGATATGATGGAGAATGGAGTTTCAAAGGGGAAAGTGGGGTGGGAGGGAGGGTATTACCATGGGATATTGTTTATAATCATGCAAGTTGTTAATAAAAATTTGGAAAAAAAAAAGAAAAAAAATGTTTGCAGGGCTGGAGGGATTGCTCAGTGCTTAAGGCACTTGTGTGCAAAGCTTAACAACCAGGATTCGATTCCCCAGCACCCACGTAGAGCCAGATATACAAAGTGGTGCATATGTCTGGAGTCAGGGTGGCCTCGAACTCACGGCGATCCTCCTACCTTTTGCCTCTGCTGGGATTAAAGGTGTTGCACCACCACGCCCAGCTGGCCCTTTTGTAACTGGTCAGAAATTGATCTGGAGAAGGAAGGGGTGGGTCACCTTGTGGAAACAAATCAGGTCTTCTGTGTAACACACACACACCCCTTGCCTACTGAAGTTAATCACTGACTGAGGACCAGAAAGATGACCGTCCCTGTTGCCAGCAATACCAGCAGGTACCTGTGGAAATCTGCATGTGTCCTGTGACTCCACCGAGCGCTCTCTTGGGTGTGGAGGAAGAAAAGTACTTCAAGCTGTGCTCTGACCCGTGACCGCAAACCTGACTCCAACAAAGGACGCAGTTGCAGACACTGTGTCAAGATGTAATCTCTTTGCCATGTAGTGCAGGAAACGGCAGGAGCCAAGAGAAGGGCCACCTGCCTGGGGCAGAAAGTCCAGGCCCTGAATGACTCAGGCTTCCCTAAGAGTGACTGCACAATGCAGGTGGCTGGTGATTTTCCGATCCCTGAAATGTATAGGATAAATGTCTTGTTTTTGTCAAGAAACCTCCTTTATTTATTAAAATATTTTTTTTTTATTTTGCCTGGTCTAGAGCTAGACCCTACCTCAGGGAAAAAAAAAGAATTTTTTTTGGCCAGGCATGGTGGCGCACGCCTTTAATCCCAACACTCGGGAGGCAGAGGTAGGAGGATGGCTGAGAGTTCGAGGCCACCCTGAGACTACATAGTGAAATCCAGGTCAGCCTGAGCTAGAGTGAGACCCTACCTCAGGGCTGGAGAGATGGCTTAGTGGTTAAGTGCTTGCCTGTGAAGCCTAAGGACACAGGTTCGAGGATCATTTCCCCAGGACCCACATTAGCCAGATGCACAAGGGGGCACACGCATCTGGAGTTCTTTTGCAGTGGCTGGAGGCCCTGGCATGCCCATTCTCTCTCTCTCTCTCTCTCTCTCTCTATCTGCCTCTTTCTCTCTCTGTCTGTCGCTCTCAAATAAATAAATAAAAATAAACAAATTAAAAAAAAAAGACCCTACCTCAGAAAACCAAAAAAAAAAAAAAAAAGAAAGAAAGAAAGAAAAGAATTTTATGCCACACTCGGGAGGCAGAGGTAGAAGGATCACTGTGAGTTTGCAGCAGCAAGAGGCCCTGGCACCTCCATTTTCTCTCCCCCGCCCCCTGTCTTTCTCTCTGTGTTTGCAAATAAATAAACATTTTTTTTTGTTGTTGTTGGTTTTTGTTTTTCCAAGGTAGGGTCTCACTTTAGGTCAGGCTGACCTATTCACTATGTAGTCTCAGGGTGGTCTCGAACTCACGGAGATCCTCCTACCTCTGCCTCCCCACTGCTGGGATTAAAGGCGTGCGCCACCACACCGGGCAACATTTTTTTTTAATGCGATTCTGATTGGCAGCTGAGATTCTGATGTTCCCCTAAGATTCTGAATGCTGTTCTTGGTCACAGCAAACCCCAGGACGTTTTCCATAGCTGGCAGGGAAATTCTGATTATCAGAGAACTTTTCTCAAGCAGGCGAAGTACATGGGAAAATTAAAAAGTACCCAACACAGGCCACATATTAGTATAGCCTGCCTGTTTGCCCTTTTATTTTATCTTATTATTTTATTTCATTTCATTTGATTTTTTTTATGAGAGAGAGAGAGAATTGGCATGCTAGGGCCTCCAGCCGCTTCAATCGAACTCCAGATGCCCGTGCGCCACCCTGTGCGCATGTGAGACCTTGCGTGTTTGTGTCACCTTGTGCGCCTGGCTTCCACCGGGCCTGGAGAGTCAAATATGGGTCCTTAGATTTTGCAGGCAAGCGCCTTAACCGCTAAGCCATCTCCCCAGTCCTCTTCCTTTCATATTAGTTCCTGTACCCTGCTGGGTATTAAATACCATGGTTAACAACAAAGGCTTGTGATTATCCCAAATCCACCTGTCTCCTACCTAAAAACCTGCCACCCACTGAGCATCCTTGGAGTGCTGTGAAGCCATGTAAGCTGTGGTTACCCGTAAACAGACAGCGGTGAGTAAGATGGGCATACAAACAGCAGGTGGGGGGAGAACCGGCAGAGGGCTGAGAACGCTGGCCGACGGGAGAGAGTTGTTTACAGCTCCTGTTGTTACCTTTGGGCTCAGACGAAGGCACTCTGTTCAGGAAGTGTTCCCCTCATTTTCTACGTTTGTAAATGAAGCAAGTACCCATGCGCATGAAAAGACGTTATGAGGGCTGGAGGGATGGCTTAGTGGTTAAGGCGTTTTGCCTGCAAGGCCAAAGGACCTAGGTTTGATTCCCCAGGACCCATGTTAGCCAGATGCACAAGGGGACACATGCATCTGGAGTTTGTCTGCAGTGGCTGGAGGCCCTGGTGCGCCCATTCTCTCTCTCTCTCTTTCTCTGTCAAATAAATAGATAAATAAAAATAAAATATTTTAAAAAAAGACATGAGTGCATTCAACATGCTGTAAATGGTCTCTTACTGTGGGGTCAGGGTGGACATGAACTAAAGGTCATTATTGAACATCTGATGTATAAAACCTTCATCAGAGCAGGGGGTGGTGGTGCACGCCTTTAATCCCAGAACTCAGGCGGCAGGGGTAAGGGGATCACCGTAAGTTCGAGGCCACTCTGAGACTACATAGTTAATTCCAGGTCAGCCTGGACCAGAGTGAGACCCTACCCCGAAAACAAACAAACAAACAACAGCAATTACAAAAAAAAAAAACCTTCATCAGTTTAATTTCTCCTCAACCTTCAGAAGTATGGGGGGGAGGTTGGAGATATGGCTCAGGGGTTAAAGGCACTTGTGTGCAAAGCCTGCCAGTCTGGGTTCAATTCCCCACTACCCACATAAAGCCATGAATCTGTGATTACTTTGCAATGGCAAGAGGCCCTGGGGCAGCCATTCTCTCTCTCTCATAAATAAAAAAAAAAAGTTAAAATGCTGGAAAGATGGTTCATCTGTTAAAGGCACTTGCTTGCAAAGCCTGACTGCCTGGTTTTGACTTGCTACTACTCATGTAAAGCCAGATGCACAAAGTGGCACATGCGTTTGGAGTTCATTTGCAGAGGCAAGAGGCCCTGGTTCACCTGCACTTTCTCCCTTCCTCTCTCAAGTAAATAAATATTAAAATTAAAAAATGAAGTTGGCCGGGCATGGCAGTGCACACTTTTAATCCCAGCACTTGGGAGGCAGAGGTAGGAGAATCACTGTGAGTTCTAGGCCAGCCTGAGAGTCCATAGTGAATTCCAGGTCAGCCTGAGCTAGAGTGAGATCCTAACTAGAGAAACTAGAAACAAAACAAAACAAAACAAAACAAGCAACTATTTCACTCTCAGACTGCTGTTACACAGTATGTTTGATTCCAGGTTTGTCTCTTTCTTTTTTCAAGCTGCCTTGAGTCAACAGGCATTTGTTTAAAAGATGCACATGGAGCCCCAGCATGGTGGCTCACGCCTTTAATCTCAGCACTTGGGAGGCAGAGGTAGGAGGAATAGCCGTGAGTTCGAGGCCAGCCTGAGACAACATAGTGAATTCCAGGTCAGCCTGGGCTAGAGGGAGATCCTACCTCAAAATAACAAAGAGAAAGAAAAAAAAAAAGATGCAAATGGTAGATTTGGAATTCTAGAGCATAGTTAGCAAACAGATCTGGTCTGTAGCCACCTATCTGCGCTCTCAACACAAACAACATCCTGCATCTAACGTCTGCGTCTCCAGACCTTTGCTCCTTTGTTGAGGCTGGAGGTCCTAGCACACCCATTTGTTCCTCTTTCTTCTTACATATAAAAATGTTTTAAAAAGCTAGGTGTGGTGGTGCACACCTTTAATCTCAGCACTTGGGAGGCAGAGGTAGGAGGATTGCTGTGAGTTCAAGGCCACCCTGAGACTGCATAATGAATTCCAGGTTAGCCTGGGCTAGAGTGAAACCCTACCTCAAAAAAACAAACAAACAAAAAAAAACAGTTTAAAAAATATTTTATTTATTTGAGAGAGAGAGGGAGCGAGAGTCAGACAGAAAGGGAGAGAAAGAGAGACTGGGTATGCCAGGGCCTCCAGCCACTACAAATGAACTCCCGACACATGTGCCACTTATGCATCTGGCTTTACAGGGGCACTGAGGAATCAAACTCGTGTCCTTAGACTTTGGAGGCAAGTGCCTTAACCATTGAGCAATCTTTCCAGTCCAATTAAAAGAAGAGAGGGAGAACAGGGTCTCTTGTTGCTGCAAACAAACAGTAGACACGTGGGCCACTTTGTGCACACACTCTTGCTGTCAGAGCCCAATGACCTGAGTTCCATTCCCCAGTGCCTACGTAAAGCCAGATGCACAAAGTGGCACATGCATCTGGAGTCTGTTTGCAGCAGCTAGAGGCCCTGGCATGCCCATTCTCTCTGTCTCTCTCTCTCTCTTTGCAAATAAATAAATAAAGTATATTTGAAAAAAGTTACAAAATTGAGTTTTTTGAGGCAGGATCTCACTCTAGCCCAGGCTAACCTGGAACTCACTCTGTAGTCCCAGGCTTGGCTCGAACTCACAGAAATCCTACTTCTGCCTCGCAAGTGCTGGGATTAAAGGCATGCACTACCACGCCTAGCTCTATTTATTATTTACCTTGCCAAAGGTTTAATTTATTTATTTTTATTTCTTTGAGAGAGAGAGGGAGAGAAATAGGAAGGTAGAGAGACAGGCAGAGAGAGAGAGAGAGAGAATGGATGAGCCAGAGCCTCCAGCTACTGCAAACAAACTCCAGATGCATGTGCTCCCTTGTGCATCTAGCTTATGTGGGTCCTGGGGAATCCAACCTGGGTCTTTTGGCTTTGCAGGCATGCGCCTTAACCACTAAGCCATCTCTCCAGCCCTTGCCAAAGATTTAAAAGAATTAATTTATACCCTACATTATATACTCATGCCCTGTGTGAAATGAAACCTCTCCCACTTTCGGGAACAAAGTCATTCATGTAAAGGCGACAGTGATTTGAAACCATCAGGAAGTTTAAATAAAGTGGCAAACCATAGTAAAACTCCCACTTCCCCAAATGGTAAGCATGAACTGTCTATTTGGGGAGAACCCATCTACGTTCCCATGAAACATGCTGTGAGCACTTTGAAAATGTGGAACCTGGGCTGGAGAGATGGCTTAGCATTAAGGTGTTTGCCTGCAAAGCCAAAGGACCCACCTTCTATTCTCCGGGACCCGTGTAAGACAGCTGCACAAGGCACAAGGTGGTGCATGTGTCTGGAGGTCACTTGCAGCGGCTGGGAGCCTTGGTTCACCCATTCTCTCTCTCTTTCTCAAATAAATAAATAAATAAAATAAGGGCTGGAGAGATGGCTTAGCGGTTAAGGCGCATGCCTGTGAAGTCTAAGGACCCAGGTTCGATTCCCCAGTACCCATGTAAGCCAGATACACATGGTGGTACATGCATCTAGTTTGTTTGCAGTGGCTAGAGGCCCTGGTGCACCCATTCCCTCTCTTTCTGTCTCAAGTAAATAAAAAATAAATAAAAATATATAAATAAAATATATATGTATATAAAACATTTTTTAAAATGTGTAAATGCAATTATACCTTACTGGCAAGAGAGTTCAAATATCAGATCTCGAGCATTTGAAGTTGGGCTGAGGTATATGTGGGCCACTCTAGATGGTAGATAGTGTGAGGAGCCCAGGTTGCTTCTGACCCATAAACAGGAGGACAGTGAAGGAGTTTCAGGCTTGGTGGTGCACATCTATCATGCCAAAATGTGGGGGGGGGGGGGGAGTCAGGAGTATCAAGAGTTCCAGACAAGCCAGGCATGGTGGCCAATGCCTTTAATCCCAGCACTCTGAAGGCAGAGGTATAAGGATCACTGATAGTTCAAGCCCAGCCTGGGACTACAGAGTGAGTTCCAGGTCAGCCTGGGCTAGAGAGAGAGACCTTACCTCGAAATATTAACAAACAAACAGACAGGTTGGAGAGGTGGCTTAGCTGTGGGTTCAATGCCCCATTGCCTACGTAAAACCAGAAGCACAGTGGTGCATGTGTCTGGAGTTTATTTACAACGACTGGGACACAGGTTCAATTCCCTAGGACTCACATAAGTGCACATGCATCTGGAGTTCATTTGCAGTGGCTAGAGGCACTGGCATGCCCATTCTCTATCTGTTTCTCTTCTCCCTCTTTCTCTCTCTCTGCTTGCAAATAAATAAAAATAAAATTTATTTTTAAAAACATATTTTTAAATGACTTCAAAGTTAAGGCACTTGCCTGCAAAGCCTACTGACCTGGCTTCAATTCCCCAGTACCCACATAAAGCCAGATGCACAAGGCGGCACATGCATCTGGAGTTCATTAGTAGTGGCTGGAGGCCCTGGTGTGACTATTCTCTTTCTCTCTCTCTCTCTCTCTCTCATAAATAAATAAATAAAAATTTAAAAACTGATAATAATAATAAATAAATAAAATAAAAATAAAGACTAGCAAATCCATGAATTAACCTAATGAAGACACTTCTTTGGCTAATCTTAAATTTGGAATTAACTAAAAATTTCAGATGTATTTTAAAACAACCTAGATTTAGATGAAAATGTCTATTTTATACTTGATTCTAAATTCAAATACTTGTTTATCTGTTAAATTTCCAGTAATATTGATATCTAAAATTTTACTTTTCAGCTTTGGTTTTATTTTACTTTATTTTATTTGATTTTTCGAGGTAGGATCTCACTGTAGACCAGGCTGGCTTGGAATTCACTATGTAGTCTCAGGTGGCCTCAAATTCACAGTGATCCTCCTACCTCTGCCTCCTGAGTGTGTGGTAGGGTCTCACTCTAGTCCAGGTTGACCTGGAATTCACTCAGTAGTCTCAGGATGGCCTTGAACTCATGGCAATCCTCCTACCTCTGCCTCCCAAGGGCTGGTATTAAAGGCGTGCGCCACCACACCAGGCTTTTTTGTTGTTGTTGTTGTTGTTGTTTTCAAGTTTTTAAAAAAGTTATTTATTAGAGACAGAGGGAGGGAGAGAGAGAGAGAGAGAGAATGGGTGCTCCAGGGCTTTAAGCCACTGCAAACAGACTCCAGATGCATGCACCACCTTGTGCATCTGGCTAATGTGAGACCTGAAGAATCAAATCTGGGTCCTTAGGCTTCAAAGGTAAGCGCCTAAACCACTAAGCCATCTCTTCAGCCCACACCTGGCTTTTCTGAATTTTTTTTTAAATTTTTTTTTGTTCATTTTTATTTATTTATTTGAGAGTGACAGAGAGAGAAAGAGGCAGATAGAGAGAGAGAGAGAATGGGCATGCCAGGGCTTCCAGCCACTGCAAACGAACTCCAGATGCATGCGCCCCTCTTGTGCATCTGGCTAACGTGGGTCCTGGAGAATCGAGCCTCGAACTGGGGTCCTCAGGCTTCACAGGCAAGCGCTTAACCGCTAAGCCATCTCTCCAGCCCCTGAATTTTTTTTCTGTCTTTTTGAGATAGAGTCTTAGTGTAGCCCAGGCTAACCTGGAACTCTATAGTCCCAGGCTTATCTCAAACTTACATCGATGCTCCCACCTCAGCCTCAAGTGCTGGGATTAAAGGTGTGCTCCATCATGTCCAACTGCAGCCTTGATTTTAATTTTTTTAAATATTGTTTTTATTTATTTGAAAGGAGCAAGAGAGAAGGAGAGAGAGACAGAGACAGAGAGAATGGGCTCACCAGGGTCTCTGGCTGTTGCAAATAAGCTTCACATGCATGCACCACCTTGTGTGTCTGGCTTTATGTGGGTACTGGGGAATCGAACCCGAGTTGTTAGGCTTTGCAGGCAAGTGCCTTAACTTCTGAGCCATCGCTCCAGCCCTGAATTTTTTTTGAAGTGTGGGGGCTTTGAGAATGTTATTCAATTGGTCAGTGCTTACCCAAAATTCAGGAAGTCCAGGGTTTGATCTCCAGCACCACATAGCATTTGGGTTAGTGGTGCACTCCTGTAAATTCAGTACTGGAGAGCTAAACACAGGAGTTTAGAAGTTCAAGGTCATCTTGAGTTTAGTGAACTGGAGACCAGCCTGGGCTACACAAGACCCACTATGGAAAGTAAAGTAATGAGGGAGGATAGTGAGAGGAGCAGTAAGTAATAACTGCTGACATCCTTCTCACTCTTAATTGCAAAATAAACCCCTCCCACAGTGGTAAGTTACGCAGATCAGCGGGTGTGTGTGTGTGTGTGTGTGCGTAAGGAAGATGATGACTTTTGCAATTAGCCTCTGCCAATCACAGCTGCGTGAGTAATTAAGCCTCAACATACTTTGCAACTAACGAATAGAAAGTATATTCTTTAAAAAAAAAAAAACAAATTATTTATTTATTTGAGAGAGCGAGAGAGAGAAAGAGGCAGAGAGAGGGAGAGAGAGAGGAAGAAAGAATGGGCGTGCCAGGGCTTCCAGCCACTGCAAAGGAACTCCAGACACATACACCCCCTTGTGCATCTGGCTTACGTGGGCCCTGGGGAATCGAACCAGGGTCCTTTGGCTTTGCAGGCAAATGCCTTAACCACTAAGCCATCTCTCCACCAGCCCCTAGAAGTATATTCTTTAGAAATCAAAGGGAAAAGAGAAGAGGGTAACTAATACACTTAAACAGCATTCTTTTGTCTTCGGTAAATAATACGTTACGGCTATGGAGATTGCTCAGCAGTTAAAGGTGCTTGCTTGTAAAGCCTACAGGCCCTGGTTCAAATCCTCAGTAGCTACATAAAGCTAGAGGCACAAATTGGTGCCACGCATCTGGAGTTCCTTTGCAGTGGCAGGAGGCCCTGGCTATTCATTCCCTCTCCCTCAAATAAATAAATAAATAAATAAAGTATTTTTAAAAATAAATGAGCCAGGGCTGGAGAGGTGGCTTAGTGGAGCCTAAGGACCCCGGTTTGAGGCTTGATTCCCCAGGACCCACATAAGCCAAATGCACAAGGTGGCACAAGCATCTTGTTTGTTTGCAGTGACTGGAGGCCCTGGCACACCCATTCTCTCTCTATCTGCCTCTTTCTCTCGCTGTCTGTCACTCTCAAATTAAAAAAAAAAAAAAAAAAAAAAAGAGCCAGTCATGGTGGCACACACCTTCAATCTCAGCACTCAGGAGGCAGAGGTAGGAGGATTGCCATGAGTTCAAGGCCAGCCTGAGACTACATAGTGAATTCCAGTTCAGCCTGGACTGAGCAAGACCCTAACTTGTAAAACCCAAAATAGAATGAAATAAAATAAATGATTAAATGTCATGTTATCCCACTAATAACTTTACTGACCAAAAAAAAAAAAAAAAAAAAAAAGGTTACCAAACCAACATTCCTGCTCCATTGTAAAACTATGCAACTTAAGTTTTTCTTGGCTGTCATGACCTGCACAAGATCTATACAGTATTGGGCCCATTAACAGGTCGTCACAGATGATGGAAAAGTGGGGGGAAAAAAAAGATAAAATCTAGAGAGCTTGTCGCTGGAGACCATAATCTTGGTCTCCATAGGACTCTGAAGAGGAGCGGAAAGATTGTAAGAGCCGGGCTGGGGAAATGGCTCAGTGGTTAAGGCATTTGCCTGCTAAGTCTAAGGACCCCGGTTGCATTCCCCGAGACCCACGTAAGCCAGATGTACAAGGCGGCACATGCATCTGGAGTTCATTTGCAGTGGGTGGAGGCCCTGGTGTGTCCATTCTCTCTCTCTATCTCTTCCTCCTCTCTCTCTCTCTCTGACTTTTTCTCTCTCCCAAATAAATAAATATTTTAAAAAGTACATTATATAGCTCCTAACAAATATTTGGTGGGCTGGAGAGATGGCTCAGTGGTTATGGAGCTTCCCTGGAAAGCCTAATGACCAGAGTTCGATTGCCCAGTTCCAGCATAAAACCAGAGGCGATTGGGAGTGGTGGCGCACGCCTTTAATCCCAGCACTCAAGAGGCAGAGGTAGGAGGATCGCTGTGAGTTCGAGGCCACCCTGAGAATACATAGTGAATTCCAGGTCAGCCTGAGCTAGAGTGGATCCTACCTAGAAAAAAATAAACAAAGAAAGAAAAAGGAAGGAAGGAAGGAAGGAAGGAAGGAAGGAAGGAAGGAAGAAGAAAGAAAGAAAGAAAGAAAGAAAGAAAGAAAGAAAGAAAGAAAGAAAGAAAGAAAGGTAAAACAGGGCCGGGGTGATGATGGCAGAGCAATTAAAGGCACTTGCTTGCAATGCCAGGCAGCCTTGGTTCAATTCCCCAGCACCTCTTAAAGCCAGGTGCGTAAAGGGATGCATGTGTCTGAAGTTCGTTTGCAGTGGCATGTAGCTCCGGCATGCTCATTCTCTCTCACTCACTCCCTCTCCCTCTCCTTGAAAATGAATAAAATATGTATTTTTAAAAAGGTAAAACAGCCAGGCATGGTGGCACACACCTTTAATCCCAGCATCCGAGGCAGAGGTAGGTGGATCACTGTGAGTTCAAGGCCAGCCTGGGACTATAGAGTCCTAGGTCAGCCTGGGCTGGAGTGAGACTCTACCTCAAAAAGACCCTCCCCAAAATTAAGGATGAAAAGTAAAATCTTAGATATCAATTTTAGTGGAAACTTAACATAGAGAAGTAGGCTGAGGTGTTTGTATTTAGGGTCAAATACAAAATAGACATTTGATCTAAATCTATGTTGCTTCAAAAAAATCTGAAGATTTTAGTTAAATCCAAACTTAATATTCATCAAAGTATAATATGACTGTCTCCTATTGGAGAAATAGAAGTATTTTATCAAGATCATAAAAAGAAATATTCCTGGTGTTCTCTGAATTGCTAGACGACATGGTATAATTTACTATCCAAAAATTCAAGAGAAACGTTGACAAAATAATATTCACAGGGCAACCATACACATGCTATGCCACAATATTTCCCCCTTTCATTAAAAAAGTTGGCCAGGTGTGGTGGCGCACACCTTTAATCCCAGCACTTAGGAGACAGAGGTAGGAGGATCTCCATGAGTTTACCACCCTGTCAGCCTGGGCTAGAGTGAAACCCTACCTCAGAGGGGAAAAAAAAAATTGGGCTGGAGACATGACTCAATGGTTAAGGCACTTGCCTGCTAATGTCCCAAGTACCCATGTAAAACCAGATGCACAAAGTGATCCATGCATATGGTGTTTGTTTATAGCAGCTAGAGGCACTGGCATGCCCATTCTCTCTCTCTCTCTCTCTCTCTCTCTCTCTCTCTCTCTCTCCTTGCAAAAAAATATTTAAAAATGTAAAAAAAAAAAAAAGATCAGGACTCCAGCCACTGCAATTTTGCCACTTTGTGTGTCTGGCTTTATGTGGGTACTGGGGATTCAAACCTGGGTCGTTAATGTTTGCAGGTAAGTGCCTTAACTGCTGAACCATCTCGCCAGACCTGTTCCCCTCCCCCACCCCTTTTTTTTCTAGGTAGGGACTTATTGTAGCCCAGGCTATCCTGGAATTCACTATGTAGTCTCAGGGTGGCCTTGAACTCATGACAATCCTCTTACCTCTGCCTCCTGAGTGCTGGGATTAAAGGCATGCGCCACCATGCCTGGCCCAGTTTTTTAAAAAACATTTTTATTTATTTGCAAGGAGAGAGAGAGAGAGAATGGGCATGCCAGGGCTTCTAACCACTGCAAACAAACTCCAGATTCATGTACCACTTTGTGCATCTGGCTTTATGTATTGGGGAATAAAACTCAGGTCTTTACGCTTTTGCAGGCAAGTGCCTTAATAGCTAAGCCATCTCTCCAACCAAATATTCTCCTTTATAGAAAGAATATATGGAGAGGCTGGAGAGATGGCTCTGTGCTTAAAGGTGCTTGATTGCAAAGCCTGAGGGCTGGGTTCGATCCCTAGTACCTATGTAAAGCCAGCAGCAC
The DNA here is from genome assembly GCA_036346955.1 of Dipus sagitta. Taxonomy (NCBI): domain Eukaryota; kingdom Metazoa; phylum Chordata; class Mammalia; order Rodentia; family Dipodidae; genus Dipus; species Dipus sagitta. The sequence continues at coordinate 122,279,449 of CM070779.1, read as the reverse complement.
CTTTGACCACTGAACCACCTCTCAGCCCTAAATTATATTTTATCAGTGCAACTTGTATCAGCCTTCATCCAGGAGGAACAGAAGGCTGGGGTTATATAGATCAATTAATACTTGCCTAGCATGCCTGAAGCTCTGAGTTTGGTCAACACCACGTAAAAACTAGGGGTGTTGGCTGGGTGTGGTGGCGCACACCTTTAATCAGAGCACTCAGGAGACAGAGGCAGGAGGATCACCATGAGTTCAAGGCTAGCCTGAGACTATAGAGTGAGTTCTAGGTCATCTTGGGCTAGAGTGAGACCTTACCTGGTGAGGGGAGGGGGAACAAAAATAAAACAACCCCCCCCCCCAAAAACTGGGTGTGGTAGTACACACTTGTAATTCCTGCATTTCCATGGAGGCAGGAGGAACAGAAGTTCAAGGTCATCTTCAGCTACACAGTGAGTTTGAAGTCAGCCTGGGCTACATGAGGCTTTATCTAAAATGTTAAAAGTTCTCCTGAGCGGTGGAGAAAGTTCAACCCACAGTAGTACTTGCCTCACAAACATGAAGATGTGACTTCTGTCCTTGGAATGAATGCATGTAAAAAAAAATCCAGGAATCCAACTGGTTCAGTAGTGGCATGTCTGCTATAGGGGAAATCAATCACTGTCTAATGGGACTGGAGGCCCACTCCATGGAAGGGAATACATGCCTGGTACTGAAAACCTAGACAAAAGCCTATGGTGGGAGAGGTCACGAGTCCTATGGGGAATAATATCTGCTGTTTTCTGGCAAAATGCATATATTATGTCCACTAAATTGTCCTGTAAACACTTTACTTAATGTTCATAACCATACATTAATAGTACTCTCACTTTTGGTTAGAGAAGCTTCTCCTTTCAAGTGGCGATGACCTCTGGGATGACTCAAAAGGCACCATGGTGCTGAGAAGAAGAGACAGAGGAGTGCTCAGCACTGAGACATCTCTATCACACACTCCAAGGCTCAGGGCCCATTGAAGAAGAGATGGCGGAGAGAATATAAGAGCCAAAGGAAGGGTAGGACTGCTTACAATGCAATTTTCCAGACACAAAATGGCCTGGATATTCATGACCTCGCAGTGCCTGGCACTACCTACACAAGACCATCATAATAGGAAGAAAAGATGCTGGCATCAAAATAAAAGAGAGATTAACTGAGAGAGGGAGGGAAGATGATGGACGGGTGGATTTGTGAGGGGAGAACTGGGGGTGGGGAGGGAATTAGCATTCTTTATTGTCTATAATTATGGAAATTGCCAATAAAAAGTTTTAAAAATCCAGGCAGGCTTGAGAGATAGCTTAATTAAGGTGCTTGCCTGCAAAGCCAAAGGACCCAGGTTCGATTCCCCAGGACCCATGTAAATCAGATGCACAAGGTGGAGCATGCGTCTGGAGTTCATTTGCAGTGGCTGGAGGCCCTGGTCTACCCATTCTCTTTCTCTCTCTCTCTCTCTCTCTCTCTCTCTCTCTCTCATAAATAAATAAACAAATAAATAATTCTTTTTAAATCCAGGCATGATGGCACATGCTTGTAATCCCAAAGCTAGAGAGGCTGAGACAGGTGACGTCCTGGAGCTTGTTGGCGAACTCGTCTAGCCTACTTCACGAGCTCCAGGCCAATGAGAGCCTCTGTCTCAAAGCATGTAGACTGAATCCCAATACCCAAGCTTGCCCCCTGACCTCCATATGTATACACATGCATGTGCACACACACCCACAGCGTGCACTTACACATGGGCAAAAAAAATAAAAAGACCAAGTCTGCTAGCTTTAGCCCTGACAAAGATCATTCCAATTTGGACATCAGAGTGTTCAAAAGCAAACCGTCTCAAGTGTGTATTTGCTCTCTAAGATCCTATCTGGTTACTGCATCACCATCCTGATAGTTACCTAGGCTTATCCCCAATGTCTTCTCTCATAGATAATTTAGTTTCCTGTGTCTGCATGATTTTGTTTTTGTCATGTGCGCTTCTCTCATCTAACCAAGAGTACTGTTTCTTGGATCAGAGAGACGATGCATTCATTCGGAATTTGTTTGCAGTGGCAAGAGGTCTTGGTGGGCCCATTCATTTTTTCCATCTCCTCTGTCTCTCTCTGCTTGAAAATTCATAAATAAAGATTACAAAAAAGGGGCTGGGGAGATGGCTTAGTAGTTAAAGGCTTTCTCTTGCAAAGCCTGCAGACCTGGATTTGATTCCCCAATACTCATGTAAAACCACATGCACAAAGTGGTGCATGTGACTAGCGTATGTTTGCCCCAGAAAGAGGCCCTGGAACACCCATGCCCTCTCTCTAAATTATTTTTAAAAATTAAAGAACTTTGGGGCTGGAGAGGTGGCTTAGCGGTTAAGCGCTTGCCTGTGAAGCCTAAGGACCCTGGTTTGAGGCTCAACTCCCCAGGACCCACGTTAGCCAGATGCACAAGGGGGCACATGCATCTGGAGTTCATTTGCAGTGGCTGATGGCCCTGGCGTGCCCATTCTCTCTCTCTCTCTCTTTCTCTCTGTCTGTCGCTCTCAAATAAATAAATAAAAACAAACAAAAAAATTTAAAAAAACATTAAAGAACTTTTATTTATTTATTTGAGAGAGAGAGAGAGAGAGAGAGAGAGAGAGAGAGAAAGAGGAAGACACAGAGAAAGTGAGTGTAGGCACACCAGAGTCCTCTACCACTGCAAATGAACTCTAGATGAACACGCCACCCTGTGCATCTGGCTTTACGTGGGTACTGCAGATTCAAACTCAGGCTGTCAGGCCTGGCTAGCAAGCATCTGTAACTGCTGAGCCATCTCTCCAGCCCCCAATAATTATTTTTTAAAAAGTGTAATTTACCGCTCAAAGGAAGTAAAATAAAGTAACAGATTTATTTGGAAAAAAAAAAACAATAAATGTCACTGAAAGGCTAGTATAATTAAAATTAATATTAGGCAAAATGTCATTTATGATTAAATGCTAGAGGTTCTGTTTTGATTTCAACCATATTTTAATGATATTCTTTTTTTCTTTGTTTTGTTTTTTGAGGTAGGGTCTCCCTCTGGCTCAGGCTGACCTGGAATTCACTATGTAGTCTCAGGGTGGCCTTGAACTCACAGCGATCCTCCTACCTCTGCCTACTGAGTGCTAGGACTAAAGGTATACACCACCATGCCCAGCTATGATATACGTATTTTAAATGAGATTCTAAATATTAAAATAGAAAGAATTTTCAAAACAAGCATGCTTGGTTTGAAGAAACAGTGACAACTATGTAGAGAATACTATGTCCCAATATTATTCTCTGTCTATCATCTCTATGTCTCATCTGTTTCTTTTAAAATGATTTTTATTTTTATTTATTTCTTTGGCAGAGAGAAAGAGGGAGAGAGAGAGAGAATGGGTGCGCCAGGGCCTCTAGCCACTGCAAATGAACTCCAGACACATGTGCCACCTTGTGCAGCTGGCTAATGTGGGTCCTGGAGAATTGAACCTGGGTCCTTTGGCTTTGCAGGCAAATGCCTTAAACACTAAGCCATCCCTTCACGCCTCATCTGTTTTTAATAATCGCTATGGCAATAGAACACAATTACATCGTTATCCACATTCTACAATGATAAATTGAGTTGTGGAGTGGTGAAATAACTTGTCCGTGTTTACGCTGTGGTCTGGCTGGTACAGCTGTCATTCTTCGCCCGGTATTTTACATTCACAATTGCTTTTTGACAATTAACTCTGTTGACTTCTTTATTTTTAAAAAAAATTTTTTTTGTATTTTTTATTTATTTACTTGAGAGTGACAGACAGCGAGAGAAAGAGGCAGAGGGAGAGAGAGAGAGAGAGAGAGAGAGAGAGAGAGAGAGAATGGGCATGCCAGGGCCTCCAGCCACTGCAAACGAACTCCAGACGCGTGCACTCCCTTGTGCATCTGGCTAACGTGGGTCCTGGGGAATTGAGCTTCACAGGCAAGCGCTTAACCGCTAAGCCATCTCCCCAGCCCTGACTTCTTTATTACCTGAGAGACACTCATGTGGAAAGAGCCTTATGTAAATATCTATGATTTGTTGCATGACCTCCATAGCAAATTTAAGAGGTATTTTCAGAGGGACTAAAGGCGTGCACCACCAAGCCTGGCTTTTTAAAAAAATTGTGTCATTTTTGTTCTTTTATTTTAAAAATATTATTTATTTAAAAAAAATTTTAGAGCTGGGCTTGGTGGCACATGCCGCAGAGGTAGGTAGGAGGATCATTGTGAGTTCGAGGCCACCCTGAGACTACATAGTGAATTCCAGGTCAACCTGGGCTAGAGTGAGACCCTACCTCAAAAACAATATAATTTTTTTAGATGTTTATAGGCCATCTGAATTTCTTCTTTTGAGAACTCTCTATTTAGTTCCATAGCCATTTTTTTAAATTGGGTTGTTTGATTTCTTATTATTTAGCTCTCTGAGTTCTTTGTATATCCTGGATATTAATCCTCTGGCAGATGGATAGCTGGCAAAGATTTTCTCCCATTCTGTAGGTTGCCTCTTTGCTCTAATCACAGTGTCCTTTGCTGGACAAAAGCTTTTTAATTTCATGAGGTCCCAGTGGTTGATTAGTGCTTTTGCTTCCTGAGCAACCAGGGTTATATTCAGAAAGTTCTTACCTATGCTAATATGTTGAAGGGTTTCCCCTACTTTTTCCTCTGGCAGTTTCAGGGCTTTGGGTCTGATATTAAGGTCATTGATCCATTTGGACTTAATTCTTGTGCATGGAGAGAGAGCAAGATATATTTTCATCTTTCTACATATAGATATCCAATTTACCAAGCACCATTTGTTGACCAGGCTGTCTTTTCTCCAGTACATAATGGCTATAGCAGCCTGGATTTACATCTGGGTCCTCTGTTCTGTTCCACTGATCTATGTGTCTGTCTTTGTGCCAGTACCATGCTGTTTTTGTTACTATGGCTTTGTAATATAGCTTAAAATCAGGTACAGTGATACCACCAGCCTTATATTTTTTTGTTCAAAATTGTTTTGGATATTTGAGAGGTTTTGTGCTTCCAAATTAAATTTCAGGATTGTTTTTTCTATTTCCTTGAAGAATGCCATTGGAATTTTGATGGGGATTGCATTAGATGTGTAGATTGATTTTGTAAGATTGACATTTTCACAATATTGGTTCTTCCAATCCAAGAACATGGAATGTCTTTCCATTTCCTAGTGTCTTCTGCAATTTCTCTCTTGAGTGTTGCTGTTGTTTTTTTTTTTTTTTTTTTTTTTTTTTTTTTTTTTTTTTGGTTTTTCGAGGTAGGGTCTCACTGTAGCCCAGGCTGACCTGGAATTCACTATGGAGTCTCAGGGTGGCCTCGAACTCACGGCAATCCTCCTACCTCTGCCTCCCGAGTGCTGGGATTAAAGGCGTGCGCCACCACGCCCGGCTGTCTCTTGAGTGTTTTAAAGTTTTCATTATAGAGATCCTTCACTTCCTTGGTTAGGTTTACTCCAAGGTACTTTACATTTTTTTTTTTTTTTTTTTGAGGCAATTGTGAATGGGACTGATTCCCTGATTTCATCCTTAGCATGTTAGTATATAGGAAGGCTACTGATTTCTATGTGTTTATTTTGTATCCTGCTACATTGTTAAAAGGGTTTATCAGCTCTAACAATTTGCTGGTAGAGTCTTTAGGGTCCTTTATGTATAGAATCATATCATCTGCAAATAATGACAATTTGATCTCTTCCTTTTCAATTTGTATCCAATTTATGTGTTTCTCTTGCCTTATTGCTATATATTGCTATAGCTAAGACTTCCAGTACGTTTTATTTTTTAAAATATTTTATTTTTATCTATTTATTTGAGAAAGAGAGGGAGAGAGAGAAAGAAGCAGAAAGAGAGGATGAGTGTACCAGGGCCTCTAGTCACTGCAAATGAACTCCAGACACATGCGCTACCTTGTGCATTTGGCTTGTATGGGTCCTGGGGAGTTGAACCTGGGTCCTTTGTCTTTGCAGGCAAGCTCCTTAACCGCTAAGCCATCTCTCCAGTCCTACATTTAAAAAAATGAGGACAGTGGAAACCCTTGTCTTGTTCCCGATTTTGGTGGAAAAGCTTCAAGTTTTCCCCCCTTTAGTACCATGTTGGCTGTAAGTTTGTCATAAACAGCCTTTATTATGTTGAGATACGTTCCTTCTATTCCCAGATTCTGTAGGACTTTTACCATGAAGGGATGTTGGATTTTGTCAAATACCTTTTCAACATCTATTGAGACGATAATGTGATTTTTGTCCTTCAGTCCATTTATATAGTGTATTACATTGATTGATGTGCATATGTTGAACCATCCCTGCATCTCTGGCATAAATCCTAGTTGGTCGGAATGAATGATTTTTTTAAATTAATATCTTTTTAATTTTTTTATTTAATTTTTTTTTTTGAAGTAGGGTCTCACTCTAGCCCATGCTGACCTGGAATTCACTATGCAGTCTCAGGGTGGCCTTGAACTCACAGTGACCCTCCTAACTCAGCCACCCGAGTGCTGGGATTAAAGGCGTGTGCCACCATGCCTGGCTTTATTTTATTTCAGAGAGAGAGAGAGAGAGAATGGGCATGCCAGGGACTTTAGCTGCCACAAACAAACTCCAGAAGCATGTGCCACCTTATGCATCTGGCTTATGTGGCTCCTGGGGAATCGAACCTGGGTCCTTAGGATTCCCAGGCAAGTGCCTTAACTGCTAAGCCATCTCTCCAGCCCTGGTTGTACTATTGATTGTATAATTTCATTGATTAGTTAGTTCCTTTTCCCCCGTTTCTTCTTTCCTCCCTCCCTCCCTCTCTTCCTTCCTTCCTTCCTTTCTGAGATCATGCCTGGCTGTTTTGTCCGGGCCACCTTTGAACTCCCAATCATCCTGCTCAGCTTCCCTAGTGGCTGGGATTTACAGACATGCCACTGTGCCTGGCCTCTTCCATTTTATCCTTCAAGAACCTCTTAGAACTGAGACTGGTTTATTAAACTGAAAAAAAAGAATAATAAAAATGTATGCCAAGCATATATATATATGTATCTATTATTTATTCACATTTTTGGTTTGTTTTTCGAGGTACGGTGTTGCTCTAGCCCGAGCTGACCTGGAATTCACAACGTAGTCTCAGGGTGGCCTCAAACTCAGGGCAATCCTTCTACCTTAAAGGTGTGCACCACCACACCTGGCTATTTACTTATTTTTTAAAATATTTTATTTATTTGAGAGAGTGAATGAGTGATACAGAGACAGAGTATAGACACGTGTGCAGCTGGCTTGATGATGCAAGTACTGGGGAGTCGAACCCAGGCCATCAGGCTTCGCAAGCAAGTGACTCTCTTTAACCACTGAACCATCATTCCAGCCCTATTCAGTTTTTGAAAAAATATTTATTTATTTGAGAGGGGAGGCAGAATGAGAAGGTGAATATGGGCACGGCAGGACCTCCTGCCACTGTAAAAAAATTCGACACATGTGCCACTTTGGGCATCTGGCTTTATGTGGCTTCTGGGAAATCAAACCCAGGCCATCAGGCTTTGCAAGCAAGTGCCTTTAACCTGTAGGCAACCTCTCTAACCCTCATTTAACATTTATAATATATAATAAAATAATATAATAATAAATAATATATAAGTATAATATATATAATATATAATATAATATATAATATAATATATAATATATATTATATATAATGTGTGTTTATTTGCATTATATATAATATATATAGTATATATATACTATATATACTATATATATTATATATAATATAATTATATATCATATATATTTATATAATATATTATATAATATAATATAAAAATTATATAATAATAAATAATATATAAATAAATATATATATTACTTATTTATTTGAGAGAGAGAAAGAGGCAGATATACATATAGAGAGAGAATGGGCAAGCCAGGACCTCTAGCCACTTCAAATGAACTTCAGATGCATGCACCACCTTGTGCGTCTGGCTTAGGTGGGTACTGGGGAATCAAATCTGGGTCCTTAGGCTTCGCAGGCAAGCGCCTTAACCACAAAGCCATCTCTCCACCCTCCCCCTTTTTTGTTGTTGTTTGTTTTTGAGGTAGGGTCTCACTCTAGCACAGGCTGACTTGTAACTCACTCTGTAGACCCAGGCTGGCCTGGAACTCACAGTGATCTTCCTACCTCTGCCTCCCAAGAGCTGAGATTAAAGTCATGTACCACCACACTGGCTGTATTCACATTAAAAAAAAAAAATTGTTTTCTTTTATTTTATTTGAATCAAGCCCAACAGACTGGCCTTCTTTTTTGTGTGAGAGAGCAAGTGAGAAAGAGAGAGAGGGACAGAGACAGAATTGGTGCTCCAGGGCCTCTAGCCCCTGCAATCAAACTCCAGACACATGCACCCCCTTGTGCGCATGTGTGACCTTGCGGACTTGCATCACTGTGCATCTGGCTTATGTGGGACCTGGAGAGTTGAACATGAGTCCTGAGGCTTTGCAGGCAAGTGCCTTAACCACTAAACCATCTCCTATTCACTTATTTTAAAAAAAATATTTATTTGAGAGAGAGACAGAAAGAATGGGCATGCAGAGCCTCTTGTCATTACAAACAAATTCCAGACATATGTGACCACTTTGTGTGCCTGAATTTTTTACATGGGTCTTGGAGAATCAAACCCAGGCTGGCAGGTTTTACAAGCCCCATTCACTTATTATTATTATTATTATTTGTTTTGTTTTGTTTTGTTTTTTGAAGTAGGGTGTCCCTCTAGCCCAGGCTGACCTAGATTTCACTATATAGTCTCAGGGTGGCCTCGAGCTCATGGCAATCCTCCTACCTCTGCCTCCTGAGTGCCAGGATTAACGGCCAGCACACACAGCTCATTCATTATTTTTGAGACAGGGTCTCATGTAGTCAAGGCTGGCCTTGAACTCACTATGATTGAGGATAACATTAAACTTCTAATCCTCCTGCTTCTACCTCTCAAATGCTGGGATTATAGGTGCATGCCACAGGGCGTGTGTGTGTGTGTGTGTGTGTGTGTGTGTGTGTTTAAAGGAAATAAACCCAATAGAGGAAGCAATTTTTTTAAAAAAAATTGTATTTATTTATTTGCAAAGAGAGATAGAGAGGAGAGAGACAGACAGAATGAGAATGGGTGTGCTAGGGCCTCCAGGCGCTGCAAATGAACTCCAGACATACGCGCCACTTTGTGCATCTGGCTTGATGTGGGTACTGGGGAATCAAATCTGGGTCATTAGGCTTTGCAGACAAGTGCCTTTGCCACTGAGTCGTCTCTCCAGCCCAGGAAGCAATTTCAGAATGAGAAAAATGCAAATACGTTACCTTGCCTATATTTTTAGTCATTTAGTTGTTTTTCCTCATCTATATTAAGAGTATAATACATTTTACTCCCCGAGCGCACTGTAATTTATGATACAGTCTATAAACAAAATGTTGGAGGGATGCCAGCACAAGCACAAAAAGGCGTGGGAACGTGTAGGGTGGGTTTATGCGCATGCGTCATGGAGTGCTGGCTGCCAGCACCAGCAGCCTGCGTTTAGACCCATACGAAGAAACCTATGTCCCTTCTGCAGTGACAGAAGCAGAGGCCTTGCTTTAAGGCTCCTGGTGGTTCGGGGATCTGAGCATTGTGTCTGATTCTCTCCTTCTGGGAAGCTGAGGCCCCTGGGGCCCAGCCCATGAAATGGTTGCTTTCTTCTAGATCATTTTCAGAAGTCAAGATAAACCGGGTGGGCGTGAACATATTTACATTCCAGGGGGGTGACTCAGAATCCTAAGGTTGGTACTTTGGCCACCCACAGCTTTCTGTCTTTCTTTCCCCGCCCCTCCCCCCATAGCTAAATATTTTAACTCTGATGCTATGATTAATTGATTAATTAGAAACCAGGCTGTGCCCACCAGCCATGGAGCTGGTAGTGGGCAGGGAAGAAGCTGGAATCAACCGCTTGCTCTTTGATAGGCCGGAGCACAATTCACAGACTACAAAGGGTAAAAGTAAGAGAGGCCGCCGTGGTGGCGCCCAGCACTGGGGAGGCAGAGGTAGGAGGATCGCGGAGAGTTTCGAGGTTACTCTGAGACTACATAGTGAATTCCAGGTCAGCCTGGGCTACAGTGAAACCCTACCTTGAAAAACCGAAAAGGAAAAAAAAAAAAAAAAAGAGCTAGAGGCAGGGGATGTTTGCATATTCTTAAATTGACATAATATTTGCCAAGATCAAAAGCGAAGATCCTGCAAAGCAGCTTTTCACAACGAAGCCTAATTCAGCCAACAAGATATAAAATCCTGACGACACGGCCAAGTAAGTAATAGATCTAAATAATGTATGGTGGCTTGTTCTTGCTTTTTTTTTTTTTTTTTTTTTTTTGGTTTGATTTCCTGCCTGATATCAATGTGCCATTAACACATGAGATAGGATCTCTACGGGAAGCTCATTAGTAAAATGATAATACTATCAAACCTAATTGCACAATCGCTTGGGTTATGTCTTCAGAAAAAAATGAGCAAAGAAAGGCAAAACTATGTAGTTCTAGGAAATAAAAAGAAATTAAATTTGTTTTGAAATAGCCTGCTCTCCTCCCCCTGCACCCCGCCCCTCTTTGTTTTCCCTCCTGTTGACTGAGGAGGGAGAGTCTGCTGGTGATTGAGATGCGATACGCTGGTTAATGGTTACCCAGGAGAAACCCGGTTTGCTGGGTTTATTCAGACCCCAAGCATTTCTCCACAGGAAGCAATAACCTCCAAAGCCAGGGAAGTGATAACTGAGGCGGTTTCCTCTTGTAAAAGGGGATGTAAGGTATAGTGTATAATTATATTAGTGCAAGAAAAAAAAAACACATAAAAAGTAAATTGCTTAGCTGGGCATGGTGGCACACACTTTTCATCCCAGCACTCAGGAGGCAGAGGTAGGAGGATTGCCGTAAATTTGAGGCCAGCCTTGGCACTACGGTGTGAGGTCCAGCACAGAGTGAGACCCTACCTCCAAAAAAAAAAAAAAAAATGCACACACACAAAAAGTAGATTGCTGGACAACTCCCTGTTGCTTTATATTCTTTTCAGGAAATCAGTCTCTCTCTCTCTTACACACACACACACACACACACACACACATGGCCTTTATGTGGCACTGACTTGGTACTCTCCATCTTGCCAGTCTAGTTCTCAGGTGCTATATACATGTGCTGCCAGGTCTGGCTTATTATTGTTAAAAAGATATGTGTGTGTGTGTGTGTGGTTTATCAAGGTAGGGTCTTGCTCTATCCCAGACTGACCTGGAATTCACTATATTCACTATGTAATCCCAGGCTGGCCTCAATCTCACAGTGATCCTCCTATCTCAGCCTCCCAAGTGCTGAGATTAAAGGAGTGTGCCACCGTGCCTGGCTTAAATATTTTACTTACTTATTTGCGAGCAGAGAGAGAGAGAGAGAATGGATGTGACACTTTGTGTATCTGGCTTGCTGTGGGCTCAAACCCTGGTCATTAGGCTTTGAAGACAAGAGCCTTAACCCTGAGCCATTTCTCCAGCCCTGACCCCCCCCACCCCCTTGTGGAATTTTTTTTTTTTTTTCAAAGTAAGGCTTTGCTCTAGTTCAGGCTGACCTGGAATTCACTATGTAGTCTCAGAGTGGCCTTGAACTCACTGTGATCCTCCTACCTCTGCTGGGATTAAAGGCGTGCGCCACCACCCCGGGCCCCTTCTAGAATTTTTAACGGTTTGGGTGTGGCTGCTGCTGCCGCTTTATCTGGGAACCTGTCTGAAAAATATAAATCAAAACAAACAAAAGTGACTTCAGGTTTGTTGCTCACTCGATTCCAGTGCAAGACTTTGATCTGTGCCCTTCCCACCCGCTCCACTGTTTACATGTCGGAACAGTATTTGCTTTTCAGCATAATACAGACATTTGAACTAATTTTGACAGTCATAAGTATTTGAGTTTGGAACGAAATTAGGCATGTTTTTGTCTGAAATGAGATAAAACAGGTAATTCATATACACGCTTATGTTTTAACTAAACTCAAACTGTTATTAAATCTGTTTTATTAAGGGAGTAGATATAATCTAATTGCGACTTCCTCATACCCTTTATGTCTTTAACTCCTTTAAAAAAATATTACTCATGGCCGGGCGTGATGGTGCACACCTTTAATCCCAGCACTCAGGAGGCAGAGGTAGGAGGATCCCTGTGAGTTCGAGGCCATCCTGAGACTACGTAGTGAATTCCAGGTCAGCCTGGGTTAGAGTGAGACCCTACCCCGAAAAAACAAAATAATAATAATAATAATAAACAAAATATTTTAAAAAATAGTTATTATTTGCAACAGAGAGAGAGAAGAGGAGACAGAGAGAATGGGAACATCAGGGCCTCTAGCCACTGCAAACGAACTCCAGAGGCATGCACCACTTTCTGTATTGCCTTACGTGAGTACTAGAGAATTGAGCCTGGGCCCTTAGGCCTCACAGGCAAGCTCCTTCACCACTAAACCATCCTTTCAGCCCAATAATAATAAACAAAATATTTTTAAAATTACAGAGCTCTGAAGAGATGGTTTAGAGGCTAAGGAGCTCGCTTACAAACTTTATGGCCCAGGTTTGAATTCCCAGTACCCACATAAAGTCAGATACAAAAAGTAGCACATGCATCTGGAGTTTGTTTGCAGTGGCAAGAAGCCCTGGCTTGCTAATTCTCTCACTCTCTTTCTCTCTCCTTGCTTGCATTTAATAATAAACAAACAAAAAAATTATAAAGCTGGGCATGGTGGAACACCTCGACACCCAACCACATCTCCTCATGTCATGATTAATTTCCAGGTAAATTTCTGACAAGGTCATAATTCTGCCTAACATGTATAACTATCCCATATACAACCAGAAACATACTATTATTTTCTCCTAGGTATATGGCAAAGTCCCTTGAGGAAATGATTTTGTTTCCTATAACTTAAATATGACCATATAAATTTAATACACTGAATTAATGATGTTATCTCAAGTGATACTCTGTCACAAGATAAAGAAATAGAGGACAACCTGGGCTAGAGCAAGATCCTACCTCAAAAAGCAAAACAAATAAATAAATAAAATAAAGGGGGAGGGGCTGGAGACATGGCTAAGGACCCATGTTCAATCTCTCTCCAGATCCCATGTAAGCCAGACACACAAAGGTGAGGCAAGTGCAAGGTCGCCCATGCCTACTAGGTGACACAAGCGTCTGGAGTTCAATTGCAGTGGCTGAGGTTCTGGTGTGCCAATTCTCTCTCTTTCTCTAAAAAAAAGAAAGAAATAGAGGAGCCAAGCATGATGGTGCACACCTTTAATTCTAGCACTCCAGATGCAGAGATAGGATCACTGTGAGTTTGAGGCCAGCCTGGGACTATAGAGTGAGTTCCAGGTCAGCCAGGGCTAAAGTGAGACCATATATCAAAAGGAAAAAGCCATCTCAGCCGGACGTGGTGGCGCACGCCTTTAATCTCAGCACTCGGGAGGCTGAGGTAGGAGGATCGCTGTGAGTTCGAGGCCACCGTGAGACTACATAGTGAATTCCAGGTCAGCCTGGACTAGAGTGAGACCCTACCTCGAAAAACTAAAAAAAAAAAAAAAAAAAAAAAAAAAGAGGGACAGAAAACAGTGTCTTTTTGGTGTGTGTGTGTGTGTGTGTATGTGCATGATGTGTGTACGTGCATGTTCATGTGTGTGTGGAGGGACGCACATGTGTCATGTTGAGTGTGTGTATGTCAGAGGACAACTGCGGTGTGTCTTCACTCCTTCCCCTGTGTTTGAGGCAGGGTGTCCCATTGCTCACAGCCACATTTACCAGGCTAGCTGCCCTTGAACTTTCAGGTGAGTCCCCTGTCTCTGCCTCTCTTTCCATTGTTGACATGCTGAGTTTGGCTTCCTAGCATCCATTAAAAAAAACAAAAAGATGGATGCTGCATCACTAGTATCTTCTAATTAATTAGTAAATAAATTTAAAAAAAAATTCTGAGCCGGATGTGGTGGCGCCGGCCTGTAATCCCAGTAAGCCCAGCATGTCATAAGTGCAGGCAGGAGAGTTAAGGCATTCACGGTCATTGCTGCTACATGGTAATTTCCAGGCCAGCTTGGGCTACATGAGACCTTGCTTCAGAAATGGGAAAAAAAAAAAAATCACGTATCGCTTTCCTGAGTAGGTAGATGCTGCGGAGCCTAGCGCAGCTCACAGAACGTGAAGCACGTATGAGACACCTTGTCACCCCTCCCTGTGCCTGCCTGCCTCGGAGCTGCCTGACTGCTTTTTTATTTTACATTGTACTTATTAGAGAGCGAGAATGGGGGAGCTAGGGCCTCTAGCCACTGCAAACGAACTCCAGACACATGCACCACTTTGTGCATCTGGCTTACATGTGTACTGGGCAATCAAACCTGGGTCCTTAGGCTTCCTAGGCAAACGCCTTACCTGCTAAGCCATCTCTCTAACCCCTGACTGCTTTTTTTTCCCCCTTGGTTTTTAAATGTTTCTTTGCAAGCAGAGAGAAACAGAGAGGGAATGGGCAGGCCAGGGCGTCAGGCCACTGCAAACAAACTCCAGATGCATGTGCCACTTTGTGCATCTGGCTTTATCTAGGTACTGGGGAATCAAACTCAGGTCATTAGGGTTTGCAGGCAAGTGCTTTAACTGCTGTGCCATCTCTCCAGCCTTCCCTCTCTCTCCCTCCCTCTCTCTCTCTTTCTTTGAGGTAGGATCTTGCTCTAACTCTGGCTGACCTGGAATTCGCTCTGTAGTCTCAGGCTGGCCTTGAACTCACAGTGATCCTCCTACCTCTGCCTCCCAAGTGCTGGGATCAAAGGCCTGTGTGTGCCACCACACCCAGCTGCATGCACCACTTTGTGCATCTGGCTTTACCTCAGTACTGAGGAATCATACCTGGGGCCATAGACTTTGCAAGCAAGCACCTTTAACCACTGAGCCATCCCTCCAGCACCTTCTTTCTTATAGGGTCTTGCTCTAGCCCAGGCTGACCTGGAATTCACTATGTACTCCCGGGGTAGCCTGGAATTCATGGCAATCCTCCTATCTTTGCCTCCTGTGTGGTGGAATTAAAGGCATGTAACATTGTGCCCGATTTTTTAAAAAGATGTATTTCTGTATGCATTTAGAAAGAAAGAGGCAGACAGAGAATGGGCACGCCGGGGCCTCTAGCCACTGCAAATGAACACCAGTCAAATGGGCTACCTTGTGCATCTGGTTTTACGTGGGTACTGAGGAGTTGAGCCTAGGTCCTTTGGCTTTTCCAGCAAGCCATCTCTAACTGCTAAGACATCTCTCCAGTCCCCCTTCTTTCTTTCTTCCCCCTCTTCTTTCTCTTTAAAAATATTTTTTATGCTGGGCGTGGTGGTGCACGCCTTTAATCCCAGAATTTGGGAGGCAGAGGTAGGAGGATTGGCATGAGTTTTGAGGCCACCCTGAGACTACATAGTGAATTCCAGATCAGCCTGGGCTATAGCAAGACCCTACCTCTAAAAACAAAAATAAATAAATACATTATTTATTTATGTATTTGAGAGAGTAGGGGGAGGAGGGACTGGTAGTGCCAAGGTCTCTTACCACTGAAAATGAACTCCAGATACATGTCTCACTTTGTGCATCTGGCATGGGTCCTGGGACCTGGGCCATCAGGTTTTACAAACAGGCACCTTTAACCACCAAGACATTAGCATTTCTTTTTTTCAGGGGGTTGGGGGAGAGGAATAGGGGCTAGGGTGGTGTCTAGCTCTAGCCCAGGCTGACCTGGAATTCACTGTGTAGTCTCAGGGTGGCCTTGAACTCAAGGCGATCCTCCTCTCCCTGCCTCCCTCGAGCTGGGATCAGCAGTGTGTGTCCCCACGCCCGGCTAGCGTTTGTTTGTTTAGAGGCTGGGTATCAGGCCAAAGCTGCTCTGAAACTGAGTAGCTGCTAATGACCTTGACCTCCTACTTTCGTCTCAGGACAGTTTTGCCTTTCAGTTCACCAGCCTGGCTGTATCCTTCCCTGTACTCTATAGCTATTTTGTCTTCCTCTATCTCCTCCTTGTCCCTTCTCAGAAGAGCTGATTGTCTTGGACCACTGTTGCCATCTTGTGGCCAAGATGTGAAACTGGAAAAATGCCTTGTTTCCCCTGGTGGAAGTGGAGAACAGCAAGAGACACTCAAGATCATTTGTTTCTTCCACACGTGGCAGATACTGTCATCTCTCTCACACACGCTTTCTCCTTTTCCTTGTCCTTAATTTGTGAGTTCTCTCACGCATTAAGGGAAGCCATTAGTTGCTCATTTCAGGAGTAACTAAACACACAGAAGCCAACGTTATAAATATTTATTTACTTACTTAATTTTTTTTTCAAGGCAGAGTTTCGCTCTAGCTCAGGCTGACCTTGAATTCACTATGTAGTCTCAGGGTAGCTTTGATCTCATGGCAATCCTCCTACTTCTGCCTCTCAAGTGCTGGAATTAAAGGTGTGGGCCACCATAACTGGATCAATATTTTATATTTATTTATTTATTTATTTATTTATTTATTTAAGAATGGCCATGCCAGGGCCTCTAGTCACTGCAAACAAACTCCAGATGCATGAGTCACCATGTGCATCTGGCTTATGTGGTTTCTGGGGAATTGAATTCTGGGTCCTTCAGCTTCACAGGCAAGTGCCTTAACCACTAAGCCATCTTTCCAGCCCAGCTTGCTTATTTTCACAGTATTCATTTATTTGAGAGAGATAGAGACAAACAGTGGGGAAGGAAGGCTGGAGAGATGGCTCAGCGGTTAAGCTGCTTGCCTGCAAATCCTACCGGCCCAGGTTCAATTCCCAGGACCCACGTAAGCCAGATGCACAAAGTGGCGCATGCATCTGGAGCTTGTTTGCAGTGGCTGGAGGCCTTGGCATGCCCACTCTCGTTCTGTGTCTTCCTCCTGGCAAATAAATAAGTAAGGAAGAAGGAAAGAAAGATGGAAAAAGAAAGAAGGGAACGAAGGAAGAGAGGAGAAAAGAAAGAAAACGAGGAAGGAGAAAATGGGAGTGCCAGGGCCTACTGCCACGGCAAATGGACTTCAGACTCATGTGCCACTTTGTGCCCCTGTCTTTACGTGGTACCCAGGACTTGAACCTTGAGCCATCAGGTTTTGTAAGTAAATGATTTTAACCACTGAACCATCTCTCCAGCCCCCCCCCACCCCTTTTTGGTAGATTCCTCTTAAAGCTCAGAGTTCAGAACTTTAAGGGACTTTAAAGCAGGATGTGTGGGTGTATCTTGGGGATCCCCTTCTCTGCCACTGATCCACATGTCTGTGTCTATTTTAACTCTTAGGGATTCATGCTGTACTCAGAGCTGAAGTGCTAACAGAAAGCTAGCTTTTTAAAAAAAATATTTTCATTTATTTATTTGAGAGAGTCAGACACACACACACACACACACACACACACACACACACACAGAGAGAGAGAGAGAGAGAGAGAGAGAATGGGCACACCAGGGCCTCCAGCCACTGCAAACAAACTCCAGATGCATGCGTCCCCTTGTGCATCTGGCTTACGTGGGTCCTGGGGAACTGAACCGGGATCCTTTGGCTTTGCAGGGCAAACGCCTTAACCGCTAAGCCATCCCTCCAGCCCTCTCTTGGTTTTTGAGGTAAGGTCTTGCTGTAGCCTAGGCTGACTCGGAACTCACTGTGTAGTCTCAGGTTGGCCTTGAACTTATGGCATTCTCCTATCTCTGCTTCCTCCCAAGTACTGGAACTTTGACGTGTACCACCACACCGTGCTACAAAGCTAGCACTTTAAAGTATGTCATTTGGGGGTGGAGAGATGGCTTAGTTGCAAAGGCACTGGCCAGCAAAGTCAAAGGACCTAGGTTTGATTTCCCCAGTACCTATGTAAAATGTGAAACCAGAGGCACAAGGTGGTGTACGCATCTGGAGTTTGTTTGCAGTGGCTGGACACACTCGCTTGCCTATTCTCTCTCTCTCCTTCCTTCTCTCTCTCTCAAATGAGTGAATAAATATAGTATTTTAAATTATTTATTTATTTATTTATTAGAGACAGGGAAGGAGGGAGGGAGGGAGGAGACAGAGGTAGAGAGAAAGGGCGCACCAGGGCTTCTAGCTACTGCAAATGAACTCCACCTTGTGCATCTGGCTTACCTGAGACCTGGAGAATTGAACTTGAGTCCTTAGCTTTGCAGGTAAGCACCTTAAACACTAAGTCATCTCTTCAGCCCAAATATTCTTTTTTTTTTTTTTTTTTTTTTTTCGAGGTAGGGTCTCACTCTAGCCCAGGCTGACCTGGAATTCACTATGGAGTCTTAGGGTAGCCTCGAACTCACGGCAATCCTCCTACCTCTGCCTCCCGAGTGCTAGGATTAAAGGCGTGTGCCACCATGCCCGGCAGCCCAAATATTCTTTTAAAGTATGCAGTTTGTAGTGGATGCATGACTAAGGAAACAAGTAAGTCTTCTAAGATCATTTTAAGATGGCTCTTCGTCCCTAGAATCTCTTAACTGATTTAAGTTGCTTAGTAAATCTGAACATTTCTTCAAAGGCTGCTGGTAAGGGAAGTTTCAACAGCTGGGATCTTAAATGGCTTTGGGATATTACAGAAACAAAATAAACTGAGAAGTAGCTACATTGTCCCAGGGGTTTTACAAAATTATAAAAGGAACTGGCTTTTGCTTAGTTACAGAATGCTGCTCTGTTAGTTACTTTTCTCTTTGCTGTGCAAAACTACCTGACAAAAGTAACTTAAAAAAAGTTTCTTTTAAAGAATATTTTTTAACTTAAAAAATGTATATACTTGAGAGAGAGAGAGAATGGGCACGCCAGGGCCTGTAGCCACTGCAAATGAACTTCAGATGCATGCGCCACTTGTGTGTCTGGCTTATGTGGGTCCTGGGGGAATCGAACCTGGGTCCTTTGGCTTTGCAGGCAAGCACCTTCACCGCTAAGCCATCCCTCTAGCACAAGAAAGGTTTCTTTTGTTGTTGTTTGTTTGTTTTTTGCCTCACAATTTCAGGGTACAGCCAGTCTACCATGGCAGGAAGGCATGGCGGCAGGAATGTGAGGTGGCTGGTCACATTGTATTATAGTCAGGAAACAGAGAGAGATGAAGGCGGCTGCTCAGCGTTCTTTCTCTTCTTCTTCTTTTTAATTTATTTATTTTTTCTTGGTTTTTTAAGGTAGGGTTTTGCTCTAGCCCAGGCCGACCTGGAATTCACTGTGTAGTCTCAGGGTGTCCTCAAACTTGTGGCAATCCTCCTACCTCTGCCTCTGAGTGCTGGGATTAAAGGCATGCACCACCATGCCTGGCGCTTTTTTTTTTTTTTTAATATATTTATTTGGGCTGAAGAGATTGCTCAGTGCTTAAGGTGCTTGCCTGCAAAGCCTAATGACTGGAGTTTGATTCCCCAGGACCCACATAAAGCCAGATGCACAAAGGGGCAGATGCATCTGCAGTCTGTTTGCAGTGGCTGGAGGCCCTGCATGCCCATTCTCTCTGTCTGTTTCTCTTAAAATATTTTTTAAAAACCTAAAAAATATTTTTATTTATTTAAGAGAAAGAGAAATACAATGAGGTAAGCAGAGAGAGAGAGAGAGAACATGGGGACTTCAGGGCCTCTTGCTACTGCATACAGCAAACTCCAGGCACATGCACCACTTTGTGCATCTAGCTTTATGTGGGTATTGGGTAAACCAACCGAGGCCATCATCAGGCCTTGCAAGCTAGTGGCTTAACTGCTGATCCATCTCTCCAGCCATATATATATGAAGTTTTGTTTTTTTTCTGAGGTAGGGTCTCACTCTAGCCCAGACTGACCTGGAACTCAGGCTGACCTTAAATTCATAGTGATCTTACCTCTGCCTCCCAAGTGCTGGCACTGAAGACGTGCATCACCACACTCGGCTCTATTTTGTTTTTGAGACCAGATCTCATGTAGTCCAGGTTAGTGTAGAATTCCTTCTGTAGCTGGGGATAACTGTGAACTTCTGATCTTCCTGCTTCCAACTCCTAAATGGTAAAACGACAGGAGTGCCCCTACCACACCTGTCTTATAAAATCTGTTCTTGTGCTGAGGACGTGGCTCGTCAGTTAAAGGCACTTGTTCAGTTCAGTGGGGTAGGGCACGGATTTAGTTCCAGCACTCAGGGGGCTAAGGTGGAAGGATTACCATGAGTTTCAGGCCAGTCTGGGCTAGAGTGAGAATCTTCCTTAAAACAAGCAAGCAAACAAACAAACACACAAACACACTTGCTTCCAAAGCCTGCCTGCCCAGGTTTATTTCCCCAACATTAATGCGCCTGGTCTGTTTGCAGCACCAAAAGACCCTGGTGCGTGAGTGGACACACAGACATATTTTTTAAAGGGTACTATTTTTTATTATATATATATACATATATATATATATATGTATATATATAAAATTTTATTTGATTATATTTTATATTTATTTAATTTATTATTATATTAACAAATATTATATTATTAATAAATTATATATAATTATATATTAATTATGATGGCATTATAATTATATATTAATTAAATTGTATATTAATAAATGTTATATTATTAATAAATGTTAATAAATAAACTTTATGAATTGATATTATTTAATGAATAAATAATACTATATACTATGTGTATTATTATATTTTATTATATATATATGTTTTTTATTGACAACTTCTATACTTACAGACAACAAACCATGGTATTTCCCTTCCTTCCCCTCCCCTCCCCCACACTTTCTCCTTCATAGCTGTGCTCTCTGTCATAGCCCCTCCCTCTGTCCATTAGTGTCTCTTTTAATTTGATGTCATCATCTTTTTCTCCTATTATGAGGGTCTTGTGTGGGTATTGCTAGGCCCTGTGAGGTCTTGGATATCGAGGCCAAATTTAAAGGGGTACTATTTAAAAATAAATGAAAATTAAAATATTCTTAGCCAGGTGTGGTGGCGCACACCTTTATTCCCAGCTCTCGGGAGGCAGCGGTAGGAGTATTGCTGTGAGTTCAAGGCTACCTTGAGACTACATAGTGAATTCCAGGTCAGCCAGGGCTACAGTGAGACCCTACCTTGAAAAACAATAACAAAAATAGTCTTGATAAAGCTGAGGAACACTTCTTAGGTGCCCACACACTTAATAATTAGCGCTTTTCCTTGTCTCCACACACAAATGACCAAGCAAGATGTTTAAATCATTTCAACCGAGGCATTGATAATTTATGTCAGATATCTTAAGGGCATTTGGGCTTTTTTTTTTTTTTCTTCTGCAGAGCTCTGGGATAGAATCACAATAGAAAATGCATTGTTAGATCTTGTTTTAGCCTGTTTCTTTCTTTTGTTTTTAACTTTTTTTTTGTTTTTCGAGGCAGAGTCTCACTGTAGCCCAGGCTGACCTGGAACTCACTACATAATTTCAGGATGGCCTCAAACTCACTGCAATCCTCCCACCTCTGCCTCCCAAGTGCTGGGATTAAAAGCGTGCACCATCACATCTGGCTATTGTTTTTAACTTTTTTTATTGACAACTTCCATAATTACAGACAATAAAGCATGATAATTCCCTCTCTTCCCTGACTTTCCCCGTCACAACTCTACTCTTCATCATATCCCTCCCTCTCTCCATGAGTCTCTCTTTTATTTTGATGTCATCATCTTTTCCTCCTAGTATGATGGTCTTGTGTAGGTAGTGCCAGGCACTGTGAGGTCATGGATATCCAAGCCATTTTGTGTCTCGAAGAATGCACTGTAAGAAGTCCTACCTTTCCTTTCACTCTTACATTCTTTCTGCCACCTCTTTCACAATGGACCCTGAACCTTACAAGGTATGATAGAGATGTCTCAGAGCTTAAGACTCCTCTGTCACTTCTCAGCACTGTGGTGCCTTTTGAGTGATCCCAGTGGTCACTGTCATCTGAAAAAGAAGCTTCTCTAACAAAAAGGGAGAATAGCACTAATAGATGGGTATGAATGTTTAAAAAAGTGCTTATAGGAAAGTTTGGTGAGCATAATATAGCCAGATAATGGCAGGCATTACTCCCCTAGGACTCATGACCCTCCTCACCATAGGCTTTTGGCTAGGTTTTCAGTATCAGTCATGTATTCCTTCCCATGGAGTGGGCCTCCAGTCCAATTAGAGAGTGGTTGGTTTCCTCCATAACAGACATGCCACTATTGCATCTGTTGGCTCATTTAGGCCTGGCTGGCTAAACTACAGGCTTGCAGCAGGTTATCACTGATAATGAATTCTCTCTCCCATAGGGCTGCATGCAGTGTGGTTTTTCCAGCTTCCTGTCATCTGATCTACAGGGAGGAGGCTTTCAGCTCAGCTCCAGCTTGATTTCTCAGTGGCTTTGCAGCCCAAGCATTCAGAGTTTTCAGCAATACGGTTTTACCTTCTAGGTCCAGTGGGAAACCAAGACCCTTGGCAACTTAGCCGGTTTCTTGCTATAACAGTACTGTGAAGAGTATAATTTATAATGAGCAGAAATGTATTGGCTTAAAGTTCTGAAGAGTGAGAAGGCCAAGGAGGGGCTGACATCTGACAAGGTCCTTCTTGCATCATTGGCCCACAGTGGAAATGTAGAGAGGGTAGGAGAGAGAGAAAGAAGCCCACCTCACCCGTTTATAAGGTATTCATTTCCATGACGATGAGCCCACCTCTCCAGTAATGGCATTAATCCACTCATGACAATAGAGTCCTCGTAACCTAAGCACTTCTTCAAGGTCCTGCCTCCAAACACCTTTGCACTGGGAATCAAGTATCTACCGTGAGAAGTTTGCAGAACGCAAAACACAGATTGGCTTGGGAGGCAGCGGCAGGAGGATCGCCTGAGTTGGAAACTACCCTGAGACTGCAGCGTGAATTTCAGGTCAGCCTGGGCTAGAGGGAAACCCTATCTTGAGAAAAAAAAAAAAATACATATTGAGGGGGTAGAGAGGTAGTTGAGCAGTTAAGGCACTTGCCTGCAAAGCCTAACAACCCTGGTTTAATTACCCAGTACCCACATAAAGCCAGATGCACAAAGTGGTGCATGCATCTGAAGTGAGTTTGCAATGGCTGGAGGCCCCGGTGCACCCATTCTGTGTATCTCTCTTCTATCCCTCTTTCTGCTTGCCAATAAATATATAAAAATTAAAAAGAAGCAGATTGCAGTTGGGGAGATGGCTCAGTTAGTAAAGTGCTTGCCACCCAAGCATGAGGACCTGAGTTCTAATCCCCAACGCATGCATGAAAGCCAGGCATGGTGGGGCTCAGTAAGCCAAGACAGATGAATCTGGCTAGCTAGTTGAGTCTGTGAGTTCTGTGAGTTCAATGAGTCCTTGCTTAAAAAAAGTAAGGAGCAGTGGGCTGTAGAGATAGTCAGTGGTTGAAGCTGGTTGCTTATAAAGTCTGCTGGCCCAGGTTCAGTTTCCCAGTATACACATAAAGCCAGATGTACAAAGTGTTGTATGTGTCTAGTGTTCATTTGCAATAGCAAGAGGTCCTGGTGTGCCCATACTTTCTTTCTCAAATAAATAAATAAATAAAATAGGGCTGGATGCTGGGCGTGGTGGCGCACACCTTTAATCCCAGCACTCGGGAGGCAGAGGTAGGAGGATCGCCATGAGTTCGAGGCCACCCTGAGACTCCATAGTGAGTTCCAGGTCAGCCTGATCTTCAGTGAAACCCTACCTCAAAAAAACAACAAATAAAATAAAATATTAGGCTTCGCATAGTGGTGCATGCCTTTAATCCCAGCATTTGGGAGGCAGAGGTAGGAGTGCCATGAGTTCAAGGCCATCCTGAGTTACATAGTGCATTCCAGGTCAGCCTGGGCTAGAGTGAGACTCTACCTCGAAAACCCAAAAATAAAATAAAATAAAATAAAAAATGATGATAATATAAAATATAAAAATGTAAGGTAAAGAGCAATTGAGGAAGCACCTAGCATTGATCTCTGTTTTATTTATTTATTTGCAAGGAGAGAGAGGGAGAAGGAAGAATGGGTACACCAGGTCCTCTAGCCATTGTAAACAAAATCCAGATCTATGCACCATTTTATGCATCTGGCTTTAGGTGGATATTGGGGAATTGAGCCCAGGTCATTAGGCATTTCAGGTAAGTGCCTTAACCACTGAACCACCTCCCCAACCCCAGCACTGACATCTAGACTCCACATGCATGTGCACGTATGTGTGCCCTCACACATATGGACACACATACAAACATACATACACATTACACACGCACAAATATGCCAACAAAGTGGGGAGGGGTGCTGGGAGATGGTTCAGTGATTAAAGGCAGAGGTAGGAGGATCGCCATGAGTTCAAAGCCACCCTGAGACTACATAGTGAATTCCAGGTCAGCCTAGACTACAACAACAACAAAAAATTAAACAAGAATAAGAAAAGGCAAAGCTGGGAGTGGTGGCACACTCCTTTAATCCCAGCACTCAGGAGGCAGAGGTAGGAGGATCGCCGTGAGTTTGAGGCCACCCTGAGACTACCAAGTGAATTCCAGGTCAGCCTGGGCTAGAGTGAGACCCTACCTTGAAAAACCAAAAAAAAAAAAAAAAAAAAAAAAAAAAAAAAAAAAAAAAGAAAAGAAAAGAAAAGGCATATCCTTATGACCTAGAGTAAATGGAGTAAACCTGATCTTTAGGAATAGAATTGAGCAGGTAACATCATTAATCAGTAATCAAAAGATTTGAGCATCTCTTAAAGCCTGGTATTTCTGGGCTGGAGAGATGGCTCCGTGGTTAAGGGTGCAAGCTTGCAAGGCGTGAAAGTCTGGGTTTGATTCTTCAGTACCCACTTAAAACCAGATGAACAAAGTGGCCTAACCATGCCAAATTTATTCCTCACAGCTCACTATGTAGTCTCAGGGTGGCCTCAAACTCATGATGATCCTCCTACCTCTGCCTTCCAAGTGCTGTGATTAAAGACGTGCTCCACCATGTCTAGCTCACAGGTTTTTTTTTTTTTTAATATTTATTTATTTGAGAGACAGAGAGAAAGGGTGTGCCAGGGCGTCCTGCCACTGCAAAGGAACTCCAGATACATGTGCCACTTTGTGCATCTGATTTTCTGTGAGTAGTGGGGAATCGAACCCAGGCCGTCAGGCTTTGTAGGTAAGCACTTCTAACCACAGAGCCATCTTGCCAGCCTCCTCCAAATTCTTTTTTTTTTTTTAATTTTTTTCCTTTTTTTGTTTATTTGAGAGATAAAGAGAAAAAGAGGCAGGAGAAAGAGAGAGAGAGAGAGAGAATGGTTGGGCCAGGGCCTCCAGCCACTGCAAACGAACTCCAGAACCATTCACCACCTTGCATGTCTGGCTTACGTGGGCAGTGGAACCTGGGTCCTTAGGTTTCTCAGGCAAGGGCCTTAATCACTAAGCTATTTTTGCAGCCATCTTTTTAAATATTTTATTGTTATTATTATTATTTTGGTTTTTCAAGGTAGGGTCTCACTAGCTCAGGCCGACCTGGAATTCACTATGTAGTCTCAGGGTGGCCTTGAACTCACAGCGGTCCTCCTACCTCTGCCTCCCGAGTGCTGGTATTTTATTTATTTATTTGCGAGCAGAGAGAGAAGACAGAGAGACAGTGCAAATGGGGGTGCCAGGGCCACTGCAAATGAACTCCAGAAGCACGCACCTCTTTGTGCATCTGGCTTTAAGTGGGTGCTGGGGAACTGAACCTGGGTTGTTAAGCTTTGCAGGCAAGCGCCTTAACCACTGAGCCATCTCTCCAGCCGCCCTCCCAGTTCTTGATTCAGGAAAGTTCCATATCCACGTGCCAACCTATTCCACCCTGGTGAGGTGCTGCTTCAGGCTCTGCACATGGCTGCCTCTGTAACGTACTTTCACACACGGAGAGATGCCATCTCTCTGTGTCTCTTTATAAAAACACTTGGGGCCGGAAAGATGGCTCAGTGGTTAAGGCATTTGCTTTCAAAGCCTGATGGCCTGAGTTCAGTTCCCTAGTACCTCACATAAAGTCAGATGCGCAAGCCGGGCGTGGTGGCGCACGCCTTTAATCCCAGCACTCGGGAGGCAGAGGTAGGAGGATCGCCATGAGTTCGAGGCCACCCTGAGACTCCATAGTGAATTCCAGGTCAGCCTGGGCTAGAGTGAGACCCTACCTCGAAAAACAAACAAACAAACAAACAAAAAAAAGTCAGATGCGCAAAGTAGTTCATGCACCCATTTTCATTCTGTCCCTCTCAAATAATTAAAAAATTAAAAAAATACGTATATGTAAGAACACTAATCCCTTCATGATCTATTTATCTTGCAGAGACCTCACTGGGGATCAGTGTTCGTACTGTGTATGTTGAGGGGCACACATTTTCAGACCGTGACACTATTGGGCATCTCACTCTGAATATCACTTACACTTAACAGCCCTATTACTTTCTTCTTTCCCTCCCTCTTAGAGTGCTTTAGAAGATTTTTGTTTTTTGTTTTTTGTTTTTCGAGGTAGGGTCTCACTCTAGCTCAGGCTGACCTAGAATTCATTACGTAGTCTCAGGGTGGCCTCGAACTCACGGCGATCCCCCTACCTCTGCCTCCCGAGTGCTGGGATTAAAGGTGTGCGCCACCACGCCCGGCAGAAGGTGTTATTTTAGCTGACAGAGCAGCCAGCCATCTAATCCTGACGCCTAGTTCTTTTTTTCTCTTTTTCTTTCTTTTTTCTTTTTCTTTTCTTTTTGTTCTTATTCTACATAGGGTCTCACTCCAGCCCAGGCTGACCTGGAACTCACTCTAGTCCTAGGCTGGCCTCAAACTCACAGCAATCCTCCCGTCTCTGCCTCACAAGTGCTGGGATTAAAGGTGTTGCACGATCATGCCCAGCAAATGAAATGTCTCCCTCCCTTCCTTCCTTCCTTTAATTCCAGCTCTTTAATCCCAGGCAGAAGTAGGAGGATTGCATGAGTTCAAGGTCACCCTGAGACTACAGAGTGAATTCCAGGTCAGACTTAGTGAAACTCTACCTTGAAAAACAAGCAAAAAAGAAGAAATAAGTAATGGGAGCAAGAGCCTACCTCAACACACACACACACACACACACAAGAAGAAGAAAAGAAAAAGAAAGAAACGATGGGAGAGGCTCTGAAGTGAGATGAACAGGACCTGGTGACTGCTCTGCAGAGGATTAAAGTTGTGTGGGTGACAGACCCACGCAATTCCAAAGCTGGAGGGAGTACAGAAGAGATTCTGATTGCTACATTGCCTTCCAGATTACTCAATAATTGTATAACTGGAGAAGTGTTTTTCCTTTTACACACCCACACTTCCCCCACCTTCAATTAATTCACTTTTTTTAAACAAATGGAACACTATTACTGATACTATGAGATCACAACCAATTTACATGTAGCTTAGAAGGAAAAGAAAATTATGCATTTGTCCAGGAGGGAAAATTTCTATTTGAAATCTTGGCATCATAAATGCTTTAGGCAACCAAAAACCATCATGCATGTAATAGTTAAAAATGGCAATTAAAATCCTTAAGCAAGGTTAGCAGAATGTGGAAAGAATTTGATTACACAGTCGTTTGACTCAAGCATCCCATTGACCAAAAACTGCTTTTAAAAGAGATTGCTAGCCGGGCGTGGTGGCGCACGCCTTTAATCCCAGCACTCAGGAGGCAGAGGTAGGAGGATCGCCGTGAGTTCGAGGCCACCCTGAGACTCCATAGTGAATTCCAGGTCAGCCTGGGCTAGAGTGAGACCCTACCTCAAAAAAAAAAAAAAAAAAAAAAAAAGATTGCTTATGGCAATGTTGTTAAAATTGAATTAGAAAGAGATGTGGGGGTACACTTCTGTTGCCCCAGTATTTGGGAGGTAGAAGCAGGAGGATCAAGAGTTCAACACTAGAGCCGGGCGTGGTGGCACATGCCTTTAATCCCAGCACTTGAGAGGCACAGGTAGGAGGATCGCTATGAGTTCGAGGCCACCCTGAGATGACATAGGGAATTCCAGGTTAGCCTGGGCTAGAGTGAGACCCTACCTCGAAAAAAAAAAAAAAAAAAAAAAAAAAGAGTTCAACACTGGCTGGTGTGGTGGTACACACCTTCATTCCCAGCACTCAGGAGGCAGAGGTAGGAGGATCACTGTGAGTTCTAGCCCCGCCTGGAACTACAGAGTAAGTTCCAGGCCAGCCTGGGCTGTAGTGAGACCCTACCTCAATCCCTCCTCTCCCCACAAAAAGAGTTTAACATTATCCTCAGTTACATACTGAGTTTGAGACCCACTATATGAGACTCTCTCAAAAAACCAAAACCAGACGAGCATGGTGGTGCACACTTATGATCACCGTGGGTTCAAGGCCACCCTGAGACTACATGGTGAATTTCAGGTTAGCTGGACTAGAGTGAAACCCTACCTTGAAAAACCAAAAAAAGAAAAGATGAAACAAAGCAAAACAAAAAACCAAACCAGCAATAGTGTATTAGTTACATTTCTTGTTGCTGGGACAAAATACCTGACAAGAGCAAATTAGGAAGGGAAGGTTTATTTTGGCTTACAGTTTGAGGTTTATTACATTATGACAGAGAAGGCATAACGACAAGACTGAGAAGCAACTGGTCACTTTGTCTGTAGTCAGGGACCAGATAATGATGAAGGCTGGTACTTGGTCTGTGTTGTAGACGGCTTCACGTTGCTGGGAGGAACGTCCAAAGCAGGCACCGTTTATGGTAGGGAGGGATTTATTTCAAGCTCACAGATCCAGCGGGCTGTTTCCACCAGCGGTGAAAGGGGCGGCTCCCGTGCATCCAAGCAGAGAGGCAAAATTGCAGCAAGCAAAACGCCAGCAGCAGCAAGCAGCGCTGGCGGGATGGCTTAACGGTTAGTGCGCTTGCCTGGGAAGCCTAAGGACTCATGTTTGACTCCCCAGGTTCAATGTAAGCCAGATGCACACAGTGATGCAAGCGCAAGATTATGCATATGCGCAAGGTGGATGGTGTGTCTGGAGTTCGACTGCAGTGCCTGGAAGCCCTGGAGAGCTAATTCTCTCTCTCTCCCTCTTCCCACTCTCCTCATTTAAAAAAAGAAAGAAAAGAAAACAGCAGTTGGGCATGGTGGCACATGCCTTTAATCCCAGTACCAGGGGGCCCTAGCTCAAAACAAACAAACAAACAAACAAAACAAAAAATACACCAAGCAGCAGGACCTAGGGGCAGAGCTCAGACCTCCCCATACCTTTTGGCTGGAATTCACTTCTTCCTCTGTAGTAGACAGCCTCATGTCGCTGGGATGAGCCTCTAGACCAGGCACGGGTTATGGGAGGAAGGGATTTATTGAAGCTTCAGATAGAGGGGAAGTTCCACAATGGCGGAAGAAGCTGGCCCGCTTCCACGGGTCCACGCAGAGAGAGAGAAGCCACCACTACCAGCATCAGCACATGCAAGCACACTTAGGAACTCCTGGCCAAGCTCAAGCACTTTGCATGTCTTTAGACTGAAATCTCCCCAAACACACCCTCAGACCAGACCCTAGGATCCGCCCACATTGACACCACAGCCAGGCAGCTGGAGATCTAAGTCACAAGCTTTAATAAACTCCTGAATGTATTGGGGGCCATCCATTCAAACTACCACAACCTGCAATACACCTTAGGGCTGGACGCTAGCATCCACCCCCAGTGACTCCTCCTCCAGCCAGGCAGCCACAGAGAAGCTTTAATAAAACCCCTGAGTCTCAGAAGTATCATAGTGCTGGAAAGAAGTGACTGGAGTACTGAGTAACATCTCCATCACACCTTCCAAGGCTCAGGGTCTAATGCGGAAGAGGTGGCGGAAAGAATGTAAGAGCCAAAGGAAGGGTAGGACTCCTTACAACGTCCTCCCTCCAGACATAAAATGGCCTGGATATCCATGACCTCATAGTGCCTGACACTACCTACACAAGACCATCATAAGAGGAGGAAAAGATCATGACATCAAAATGAAAGAGAGACTGATTGAGATGGGGAGGGGATATGATGGAGATGGAATTTCAAAGGGAAAGTGGGGGGAGGGAGGGTAGCACCATGGGATATTTTTTATAATCATGGAAAATGTTAATAAAAATTAAGGAAAAAATGTCATTTAGGGCTGGAGAGATGGCTTAGTGGTTAAGGCGTTTGCCTGCAAAGCCAAAGGATCCCGGTTCGATTTTCCAGAACCCATGTAAGTCAGATGCACAAGGGAGTGCATGCATCTGGAGCTCCTTTGCAGTGGCTGGAGGCCCTGGCTCGCCCATTCTCTCTCTCCCTCTCTCTCTCCTCTACCTCTTTCTGTCTCTCAAATAAATAAATAAATAATATTAAAAAAAAAAAAACCCTGAGTCTGCAGGGTGTGGTGACGCACACCTTTAATCCCAGCACTTGGGAGGCTGAGGTAGGAGGATCGCTGTGAATTCAAGGACACTCTGACACTACAGAGTGATTCCAAATCAGTCTGGGTGGTTAAGCGCTTGCCTGTGAAGCCTAAGGACCCTGGTTCGAGGTTCGATTCTCCAGGACCCACGTTAGCCAGATGCACAAGGGGGGCACAGTCGTCTGGAGTTCGTTTGCAGTGGCTAGAGGCCCTGGCGTGCCTATTCTCTTCCTCTCTCTCCCTCCCTTCCTCTCTTTTTCTCTCTGCCTCTTTCTCTCTCAATAAATAAATAATATTTTTTAAAAAGAGTGTACCAACATGCCTGGCATGAATTTTTGTTGTTGTTGTTGTTTTGTTTCTCAAGGTAGTGTCTCACTCTGGCCCAGGCTGACCTGGAATTAACTGTGTAGTCTCAGGGTGGCCTCGAACTCATGGACGATCCTCCTACCTCTGCCTCCCGAGTGCTGGGATTAAAGGTGTGTGCCGCCACGCCCGGCTTTGTTTTTTCAAATATGCTTAATGTACCATGATCATAACCCATCCTACCACTCTCCTTCAGCCTCTTCCTCCTTCTCCACTGAATCCCCTCATTTTTCAAGTTAGTCTCTGATCTCTTTTGATGTGACCTCCCATTATGCATGTCTGTGTAGGTAGTGTCAGCCATTGTGAGGTCACGAACGCCAAGGCCTCTTTGTATATGGAAGGCAGTATTACAAAGTACTCCTCCCCTTCCTTTGGCTCTTACATTCTTTCAGCCACCTCTTCTATAATGGTCCCTGAGCCTTGGAAGGTGTGATGGAGATGTTTCAGTGCTGGACTCTCCTCTGTCACTTCTCAGCCTGATGAGTTTTGAGTCTCACCAGTAGTCACCATATATCTGAAAAGAGAAGCTTCTCTAACTAAAAGTGTGAGTAGCATTAGTATATGGACATAAATATAAGTATTTAAAAGGCAGTTTGGTGCCAGGCGTGGTGGCGCACGCCTTTAATCCCAGCACTTGGGAGGCAGAGGTAGGAGGATCGCCATGAGTTTGAGGCCACCCTGAGACTGCATAGTTAATTCCAGGTCAGCCTGGGCCAGAGTGAGACCCTACCTCGAAAAAATAAAACAAAACAAACAAACAAAAAACAAAATAAAAGGCAGTTTGGTGGCATAAGATATCCATCCTGAGGCTGAAGAGATGGCTCAGCTGGTAAGGCACTTGTCTGCAATGACTAAGGACCCAGGTTCAATTCCCTAGGGCCCCCGTAAAGCCAGATGCACAAAGTGGTGCATGCGTATGGAGTTCCTTTGTGGTGGCTAGAGGCTCTAGCACACCCATTTATCTCTCTCTTTCTATCTGCCTCTTTCTCTCTCTATGTCAAATAAGCAAACAAAATATTAAAAAAGATATCTGTTCTGAATTTGTTTTGAACAGACGTGTTTAGGAATTATGGTAAGGTCAACCGTTTGTGGTACATTCAAAGTGCTGATGTCAGTCAAAGATAGGCTGGCTGAAGAAGTGAACTGTCACAGGCTTGGATAAAACAGTCCTTTTCACAGGATGTGTGTTGCACTGGGGAGACGAGAACCTAGAATTAAAAAGTTGAAAATATCCACATCCTCAAGTCAGCAAACCAACAAAGGCTCATTTATGGTAAACAGCTGGTGTCTTAAATACCTTGATTTCACTCACATACCACCTGTTTCCTGGAGCAAAGTGGGGCTTCTCATATCCTATTTTTAAAAATTTATTTTTATTTATTTACTTGAGAGAGAGAGGCAGATATAGAGAGAGATTCGGCATGCTGGGGCCTCCAGCCACTGCAAACAAACTCCAGATGCCTGGACCAGCTTGTGCGTCTGGCTACATGGGTCCTGGGGAATCAAAGCTGGGTCCTTTGGCTTTGCAGACAAGCACCTTAACTGCTAAGCCATCTCTCTAGCCCTCATATCCTTTTTTTTTTCTTTTTTTTTTGAGCCGAGGGTGACAGACTGGCTTTTTTTTTTTTTTTTTTAATGTGTGTGAGAGATGGAATTAGTGCACCAGGGCCTCCAGCCACTATAGTTGAACTCCAGACACATACACCACCTAGTGCACATGTGCGACCTTGAGCACTTGTGTCACCTTGCATCTGGTTTATGTGGGATCTGGAGAGTAGAACATGGGTCCTTAGGCTTCACAGGCAAGTGTCTTAACTGCTAAGCCATCTCTCCAGCCATCAAATCCTATTCTTAAGTTCAGATGGCCACTGATCTCGAGAGATTTCCTGTGTGTGAAAGTTACCCTACAGAGTGGTGGGGGAAGTTCAAATGTCATCCTCAGATACATAGTGAGGCCAGCCTGGGCAACTATACACATATGTACGCACACACACCTATATATACATACGTGTATACGTACATAGGCATGTCACTGTTACCGGTACCTGTATACATGTATACATACAGATACATTGTTACAAATTCTGATAGCAACTTTGTTAACATATCATACTATTCCTCAGTCAAGCTTGGGGCATAATTTTCCTTACTTTTGTTTTGGTTTCATTTTTTAAAATTTTAACTTTAATTTATTTATTTGAGAGAAAGAGGAAAAGGCAGAGAGAGAGAGAGAGAGAGAGAGAGAGAGAGGAGAGAGGGAGGAAGGGGGAGATTGAGCTCATCAGGGCCTCTAGCCACTGCAAACGAACCCCAGACATGTGCTACCTCGTGCATCTGGCTTACGTGGGTGCTGCGGAACCAAACAGGGTCCTTTGGCTTTTTGTAGGCAAGTGCCTTAATCACTAAGCCATATCTCCACCCCTGGTTTCCTTTTTTTTTTTTTTTTTTTTTTTTTTGAGAGGTAGGGTCTCATTCTAGCTCAGGGTGACCTGGAACTCACACTGTAGTTCCAGGCTGGCTTTGAGCTCACAGTGATGCTTCTACCTCTGCCTCCCTGGTATTGTTATTAAAGGTATACTCTGCCACACCTGGCTTTTTTTTTTTTTTTTTTTTTTTTTTGAGACAGGGTTTTACTGCATAGGCTAGGATGACCTTGAACTCATAATCCTCTCACTTCAGCCTTCTGGGATTTCAAGTGCATACCACCATGCCCAGATTCTCTGCCTCTTTGACTTTATAGTCCAGGAGGGAAAAAATCAATGCTTTTCTCCTTCAGTTATTTAGCAGAGTGACAAGAACACTGTTTTCTAAAGTAGAAAGGTCAAAAGTAGGGCTGGAGATATTGCTTAGTGGTTAAGGTACTTGCCTGCAAAGCCAAAGGACCAAGGTTCATTTCCCCAGGACCCACATAATCCAGATACACAAGGTGGCACATGCATCTGGAGTTCCTTTGCAGCAGCTGGAGGCCCTGAAGTGTCCATTCTCTCTTCCTCTATCTGAAATAATAACAAATATTATATATAAAAAAAGATACCTGACACAACGTACACAAGACCATAATAAGAGGAGGAAAAGATTATGACATCAAAATAAAAGAGAGACTGATTGAGAGGGGGAGGGGATATGATGGAGAATGGAATTTCAAAGGGAAAGTGGGGGGAGGGAGGGTAGCACCATGGGATATTTTTTATAATTATGGAAGATGTTAATAAAAATTGAGAAAAAACAAAACAAACAAACAAAAAACATAATAAAAATGAGTTACATACCTAAAAACAAAACAAAACAAAACAAAACAAACAAACAAACAAAAACAGAGAGAGAAAGAAAAGTCAAAAGTTGAACCTCATCTTAGAGATCCATAAAGCTCTTAAGGGCCAGACAGATGGCCCAGTGGTTAAGAAGCCTATGGGCCCAGGCTTCAGTTCCCCAGAACCCACTAAAAGCCAGATGCTCAAGGTGGCTCATGCGTCTGGAGTTCATTTGCAGTGGCTAGAGGCCCTGGCGTCCCCATTCTCTACCTGTCTCTTTCTCTCAAATAAATAAAATATTTATGGGCTGGAGAGATGGCTTAGCGGTTAAGGTGTTTGCCTGCAAAGCCAAAGGATCCCAGTTTAAATCCCCAGGACCCATGTAAGCCAGTTGCACAACGTGGCGCATGCATTTGGAGTTCCTTTGCAGTGGCTGGAGGCCCTGGCGTGCCCATTCTCTCCCACTCTGTCTCTCTGCTTCTTTCTCTTTCTCAAATAAATAAATAAAATATATAAAAAATTAAAATAAAATATTAAAACAAATTTTTTTAAAGCTTTTGATTTCCACCGCCCTCCAGACATCTGGAGTGCAATGGGATTTAAACGAGGCATGCTCACTGCAGAGGGAACAAATCGCTCGGCGCTTTGGAATTAAGTCATTCCAGTCTCGCGGCAAGAACCGGTGCCGCCTCCTCTCCCTGCTCACAGCGCTTCCTCCCTATAACTTGAGCTTTGTAGCTGGTCTTCTTTCTGTCCGCGGCTTCCCTGGCCAGTGTCATGATTCTGTTCAGTTGTCTAAACTGTTTTTTTGGTGCTCACCTTTGATCCCAGCCCTTGGGAGGCAGAGGTAGGAGAATCACCATGAGTTTGAGGCCAGCCTGGAGCTACAAAGTAAGTACCAAGTTAGCCTGGGCAGAGTGAGACCATACTTTGAAAAATCTGCCCCCCCCCCAAAGTATTTGTATTTATGTATTTATTTAAGAGAGAGAGAGAGAAACAGAGACAGGAAGAGTGAGTATGGGCTCACCAAGATGTTCTACCACTGCAAAGGAACTCCAGATACATGCTCCACTTTGTGCATCTGTCTTTATGTGGGTACTGGGGAATTGAACCTCGGGGTCATGAGACTGCAAGCAAGTGCCTTTAACTGCTGAGCCATCTCTCCAGCCCTTTTTAGAAAAAATTAAATTTTTTTTTTTAATTTGAGACAGAGATTGAGAGAGAGAGAGAGAGAGAGAGAGAATGGGTGCACCAGGGCCCCCAGCCACTGCAAAAGAACTCCAGACTCATGCACCACCTTGTGCATCTGGCTTATGTGGGACTTGGAGAATCAAACCTGGGTCCTTAGGCTTTACAGGCAAGTACCTTAAC
Source organism: Dipus sagitta (assembly GCA_036346955.1). Classification (NCBI taxonomy): domain Eukaryota; kingdom Metazoa; phylum Chordata; class Mammalia; order Rodentia; family Dipodidae; genus Dipus; species Dipus sagitta. The sequence continues at coordinate 122,244,092 of CM070779.1, read as the reverse complement.
TGCTAAGCTGTCTCTCCAGCTATTAAATATTTTATTTATTCATTTAAGAGAAAGAGGCAGATAGAGTGAGTTCATGCATGAAAGAGAGACAGAGATGGAGAGAATGGGCACACCAGGGCCTGTAGCCACTACAAACAAACTCCAGATGTATGTGCCACATTGTGCATCTGGCTTTATGTGCATACTAGGGATTTGAACCTGGGTCCTTAGGCTTTTCAGGAAAATGCCTGAACCACTGAGCCATCTCTCTAGCTCCCCTTGTTTGTATTTTAAATTTTTTATTTATTTATTTTACTTATGAGAGAGAGAGAGAGAATGGGTGCACCAGGGCCTTCAGCCATTGCAAATGAACTCCAGATGCATGTGCCTTCACGTGCATTTGGCTTATGTAGGTCCTGGAGAATCTAACCTGGGTCCTGTGGCTTTGAAGGCAAGTGCCTTAACCGCCAAGCCATCTCTTCAGCCCCCTTGTTTTTATTTTGTTTGCTTGTTTTGCGGTAGGGTCTCACTCTAGCCCAGGCTGACCTGGAATTCACTATGTAGTCTCAGGATGGCCTCGAAACCACCACAATCCTCCTACCTCTGCCTCCCAAGTGCTGGGATTGAAGGCATGCCCAGCTCCTTGTTTGTATTTTTGAGGAAGGCACTCTAGCCTAGGCTGACCTAGAGTGAGACCTCCAACTTACAGAGATCTTCCTACTTCAGGCTCTCAAGTGCTGGGACCACACCCTGCCCTTAATTTTTTTTTTTTTTTTTTGGCAATTTCATGCAGGGACATAATGTATTTTGATCATATTCATCCCTGCCATTGTAGGAGACTCAGGAGAAAGCTAGTTCTTACCTCTGCCTCCAGAGTGCTGGGATTAAAGGCATGTGTCACCACTCCCAGCAAAGCTAGCTTCATTTTAGGCAGTTTCAGTTAGGGACAGAAGTCCAAGGAGGGAACCAACAGATGCCACCCCACATGCCAACCCGTCTTGGCAGGAATGGAACTCAGGAATGGAACTCATGTCTGATCCAGGTTTATCTACAATTGCTACAGCGCCCCCTGCTGCCCACAGTCTAACATACAACCTGGATAGGCTTACAAACCAATGGAGTCTTCCCCTTGCATACCTGAATCTGACCTAAGAATCCATTTTTAATCTACTATAGTGGCTTGTCTGTGCTGTTTCCAGCTTGCTCCCTCCCCCCCCCCCGTCTCTCTCTCTCTCTCTCTGTCTCCTCTTTCTGGTCAAAGGGACACATGTGAGTCTGGCTCTGACCACCTCCCCTCCCAGCCTGGCTGGGTGGGGGAGAGCAGAATACTGTTTCCTGGCCTGGGTAGTTTTTCTGCTTTCCTCTGTTTATACTTTTAGGGTAACTGCTCACTTTAATTACACGTGTGATTTTCCTCTGACCTCTGAGTCTACCACATGTATAGTTCCTTTACACTTTAGATCTACCCCGTGGGTGCTTCCTCTAAACTCTGGGCCTGCTACCTGTGCAATTTCTCCAAACTCGGGGTAACCATGGGTGTGAATCTCTTTACTACTCATATTTCTCACCTGAACCCCTTGGTCTCTGCTTTGATATTTTTCTCTCTGCCATTCTTCCTTCAGCTACCACCATGTGCTCTCTGAGCGCTCTTCCACGGGGAAGATGGATGCCGGGGCAGAGGTGTGTGTTTCTTCTAAATCTCCCTACACAAGCTCCTGGGTTCCATCTTCCACATACTGGTGGCTCCACTTCAGTCTTTCCCTAGAAACCTCAATTTATCTGAAATGAATCTCACAGACTATGCTGTTTTCCACACGGGTGTGTGTTTCTTACCTTCCACGTGCTTGTGACTCTGCTCTAGCCTTCTCTTATTTATTTATTTTAAATTTGTTTTTATTTATTTATTTGAGAGAAGAAAGAGAGAGAGGCAGGAAAAGAGAGAGAGAGAATGGGCGCTCCAGGGCCTCCTGCCACTGCAAACCAACTCCAGGTGCATGCACCACCTTGTGCATCTGGCTAAGAGAGGTCCTGGGGAATTGAAACTGGGTCCTTTGGCTTCGCAGGCAAGCACCTTACCTGCTGAGCTATCTCTCCAGTCCACAGCCTTCTTCTTAAATCCTAATTTCCCTTAAATAGAGCCCACAACTTGTGATTTGTCCCTAAATAAGCTCAATAAATCATAATTTATTCTTCTGAGATTTTTTTTAAAATCAATTCTTTGTTTAACATAGGACAGGACCCAAAATTGAGGTACATAAATTTCAGGGACCCTCCTGAGCCCCCAAATCCTACCCACCAAGATCAGTTGCCTTCTGCTGTCCTCTTATTTCATGCACATGAAGCTATTTCCATTTCTCAGCTGTCAGCTTTTAGAGATTAGGAACTAAACTGGGTTTGGTGGTGACACACCTTTAATCTCAGCACTTGAAAGGCAGAGGTAGGAGGATCTCTGTGAGTTCAAGGTCAGCCTGGCCTACAAGGAGACCCTACCTCAAAAAAAAAAGAAAAAAAAAAAGAAAAGAAAAAAAAAAAGGCAGAAAGAGAGAAGGAAAACGGGAGATGATGAAGTGCTGCTCACGAAGAACTGAATATTTTGATATTATGTGTTGCACCATTAGCTATTCATTAGTGTGTCCTACTGATGTGGGAGGGAGCTCTGTGAGCTTAGAACTCCCACACCAGCAGCTCCCAAGTTTTGGGTTCTGTGGTAGCTTGAATGGATTCAGGACTTTATTAAAGCTTGTCATTAGATCTCCATCCTCCTTGCTGCCTGAGGTGTCGCCATGGGCAGATCCTAGGGTCCAGCCCTAAGGTATGTTTGGGCGGATCTGATTTCCAGCCTAAGGAGTGCAGAGTGTGGAGCTCTGCCGGGGGCTTCCGGAGTGTGCTTGTTTAGGGTGCTCCTGGAGGGATTCCTGTCTGCGCGGACCTGTGGAAGGCGGCCAGCTTCTGCCACCGTTGTGAAACTTCCTTCCCTTGGATCTGTAAGCCTGAAATAAACCCCTTCCTCCCATAAACCGCGTCTGCCCTGGAGGCTCATCCCAGCGATGTGAAGTTATGAAATTTGCAGGAAAATGGATGGATCTGGAAAGGATTATACTAAGCGAGGTAACCCAGGCCCAGAAAGCCAAGCATCACATATTCTCTCTCATATGTGGATCCTAGCTACAGATGACTGGACTTCTGTGTGAGTAGGAAGAAAACTCAGTAGCAAAGGCCAGTAAGCTAGAAAAGAGATATAAAGGGAAGAGAAAGGAAGGGAGGGGGGTGCTTAATAGGATGGAATTGTATATATGTAAGTAGAAGAATAGATTAATGGGGGTGAAAAAGCCCAAAGTGAGGTCAGGGGAAGAGATTGAGTAAAGAAAAGGTGGAGGGAGGGCTAATAAAATCTAAGAGGATATAAATAAATCATATAGAAACCTACTTTTTTGGCCAATGGAACACTCAGAAGCCATAGATTATTACTAGAAAATTTTCAGTGCCAGGGATGGGATATCTTCCAGTGAGTTGTTGGCCAGGGAGGTCACTCATACCCCCAAAACATTATAGGCCATTACCGAGGCCCTTGGTTTCCCATCAGGAATAGATGGTAAGACCCTGTTGCTGAAGACTCCACAGACTTCGGCTGCAAGACCACTGAGAAATCTTGCTGGAACTGAGCTGATAACCTCCTCCATGTAGACCAGCTGACAGAAAGCTGGAAGAAGCCATTCTGTATGCAGTTCAATGGGAGAAAGAGAAATCACCAGTGAAGATACTCAACAGTGGACACTGCAAGCCTTAGATTTAGCCAGCCAGGTCAAATGAGCCAACGGGTGCAATAGTGGCATGTCTGTCATGGTGGAAACCAACTGCCCTCTAATTGGACTGAAGGCCCACTCCATGGGAGGGAATACATCCCTGATATTGAAAACTTAAAACAGGGGTAGTTATGAGCCCTAGGGATGTAACATCTGCTGGTGTCTGGCTAAATGTATATCCTATGCTTATCAAACTGCCCAGTAAGCACTTCTCTTAATGTTCATACCCTTATATTAATGCTACTCTCACTTTTGGTAGAGAATCTTCTCTTTTCAGATGGTAGTGACCTTGGAATGACTCAGAAAGCATCATGGCGCTGGAAAGAAAATGACCGGAGTGCTCAGCACTGAAATATCTCTATCACACCTTTCAAGGCTCAGGGTCCATTGTGGAAGAGGTGGCAGAAAGAATGTAAGAGCCAAAGGAAGGGTAGGACTCCTTACAACATGCTCCCCCCAGACACAAAATGGCCTGGATATCCATGACCTCACAGTGCCTGACACTACCTACACAAGACCATCATAATAGGAGGAAAAGATCATGACATCAAAATAAAAGAGAGACTGATTGAGAGGGGGAGAGCAGAATACTGTTTCCTGGCCTGGGTAGTTTTTCTGCTTTCCTCTGTTTATACTTTTAGGGTAACTGCTCACTTTAATTACACGTGTGGTTTTCCTCTGATCTCTGAGTCTACCTCATGTATAGTTCCTTTACACTCTAGATCTACCATGTGCTAAGGTGGCCTCGAGCACCATACTGAGGGACCGAGTCTACCAAGGCAGTGGGCAGCAAGGCAAGCAGGCTGGCTTATGCTGCACACTCCTCATCACTTCATTGCAAAGTACAAAGACTTCCAAGTGCCCCAGGTTAGTTCTGTGTACGCGGGACCAAAAGTTCAAAGCAAGGGTTGCCAACTCACTTGAAGAAGGTTTGGGGAGGACTGACTTCCAGCTGAGCAGAAATTCAATTTTGGCCTCCACCCAGCTCAGAAATAAGGCCAATTGTTTAAAGCTGTGTCCCCAAGGAAAGCTCGAGTGTCGCTGCTGATTATCCTCAAACTGCCGCGGCAAGCCAGGGTACTGAGCATGCTTGCAGAGAGCCTTCCCCAAGAGCCTCTGTGGCACTTCTTGCTCCCAGCTTGGCTTAAAAATATATTTTTGAGCCGGGCGTGGTGGCGCACGCCTTTAATCCCAGCACTTGGGAGGCAGAGGTAGGAGGATTGCCGTGAGTTCGAGGCCACCCTGAGACTCCGTAGTGAATTTCAGGTCAGCCAGGGCTAGAGTGAGACCCTACTTCGAAGAACAAAACATATATATATATTTGGGGGATGGAGAGATGGCTTTGTGGTTAAGTGCTTGCCTGTGAAGCCTAAGGACCCCAGTTCAAGGTTCGATTACCTAGGATACACGTTAGCCAGATGCACAAGGGGACACATGCATCTGGAGTTTGTTTGCAGTGGCTGGAGGCCCTGGCATGCCCATTTTATCTCTATCTGCTACTTTCAAATAAATAAATAAAAATAAACAAAAAAATTTTTTAAAAAAATTGGGGGCTGGAGAGATGGCTTAGTGGTTAAGGCGCTTGCCTGTGAAACCTGAGGACCCAGGTTTAAGTCTTCATAGCCCACCTAAGCCAGATGCACATGGGGGAGCATATACCTGAGTTCGTTTGCAGTGGCTGGAAGCTCTGGCATACCCATTCTCTCTCTCTCCCTCAATAAATAAGTGAAAATAAAATTTTTAAAAATTAAAAAAAATATATTTTGGGCTGGAGAGATGGCTTAGCAGTTAAGGCACCTGCCAGCGAAGCCTAAGGACCCAGATTCTATTCCCCAGCACCCATGTAAGCCAGATGCACAAGGTGGTGCATGTGTCTGGAATTCATTTGCAGTGGCTAGAGGCCTTTCTCTCTCTCTCTCTCAAATAAGTAAATAAATAAATATTTTTTAAAAAAATATTTTATTTATTTGAGTGAGAGAGAAGAAAGAGGCAGATACAGAGAGAGAAAGGGGGAGGGGATGGGGCACACCAGAGCCTCCAGCCACTGCAAATGAACTCCAGACGAATGAGCAACCTTGTACATCTGGCTTACATGGGTGCTGGGTAATAAAACTTGGGTCCTTAGGCTTCCTAGGCAAGCACCTTAACCGCTAAGCCATCTCTCCAGTCCAAAATATTTCATTTATTTATGTATTTGAGAGAGAGAATGGGCATGCCAGGACCGCCAGCTACCGCTTTATGGGTATCAAACCTGGGGCCTTAGGCTTTGCAGGCAAGCGCCTTAACCACTGAGCAATCTCCCCAGTCCCCAGCTTGGCTTTTTTTTTTTTTTTTTTCGAGGTAGGGTCTCACTCTGGTCCAGGCTGACCTGGAATTAACTCTGTAGTCTCAGGGTGGCCTTGAACTCATGGCGATCTTCCTACCTCTGCCTCCCGAGTGCTGGGGTTAAAGGCGTGCGCCACCACGCCCGGCTCCCCACTTTGGCCTTTAGGAACACGGGGATTTACTCCATCGCACCACCCCACCAGTTTTCCCTAAGTCATTTGCAACCTCACTTCCCTGCAGCGACTGTCTTTTGTTTGCGTTTGTCTTGCTCGCCCCTCTTGGGGCCAAGAAGCCGTCATCATTCTTGTTTTTAAGCAGGCAGCCAATTATGGATTTTTTACAATTACAATTCAGAAACACGATGTTTCAAGACAGGCCTACTTTCATCCAGAGGTCCCGAGGGCTTAATCTAATTACCAACAAGGTACAATGCTCTCAGCCTTGCTGAGGGTTCCAACGAAACGCACTGCAATGACCAGAGTCATAAATAACAGACTGTTAGCTCTGGAGTGTTCAGAAACCCCAAAAGGGGATGAGGGTCTCAAAGGATTCTCCCGGCCACAGGGTGGGCTCACATCCCAGTCCAGTTGTGGCGAAGCCCTTAGGGTAGTCAAGGTGTGTCCAGCTAACACTCCAGTGAATAGAAACAGGCAAGGTCCAGCCTGATGCCAGAGAGGCCAAACAAGCACTTCTGGGAGTGGGGCAGAGCTGAGGGTACGCTGATTATAAAGTATATCAAGTAGAGTGGGGGAGGTGGAGAGTTGGCTTAGCAGTTAAGGCACTTGCCTACGAAGCCTAAGGACACAGGTTCGATTCCCCAGGACCCACTTAAGCCAGATGCACAAGGTAGCACATGTATCTGGAGTTTGTTTGCAATTGCTGGAGGCCCTGGCATACCCATTCTCTCTCTCTTTCTTTTTTGAGGCAAGCCCAACAGACTGACCTTTTTTGCTTTTTTTTTTTTTTTTTTTTTTTTTTTTTTGGTTTTTCGAGGGAGGGTCTCACTCCAGCCCAGGCTGACCTGGAATTCACTATGGCGTCTCAGGGTGGCCTCGAACTCATGGTGATCCTCCTACCTCTGCCTCCCGAGTGCTGGGATTAAAGGCGTGCGCCATCACTCCCCGCTCAGACTGACCGTTTTTTATAAGTGGGGGGAAGGAAGAGAATGGGCACGCCAGGGCCTCCAGCCACTGTAATCAAAGTCCAAATGCATGCACAGCCTTGTGAGCACGTGTGCCCTTGCGCATGCGTCACCTGATGTGCCTGGACTCCAGGGGATCTGGGGAACGTGGGTCCTTAGGCTTCCCAGGCAAGCGCCTTAACCGCTAAGCCATTTCTCCAGCCCCCACTCTCTCTCTCTCTCCAATAAATAAATAAATAAAATATTTTTTAAAAAATTAAAGTACAGAGGAGAAAACAGCAGGAATGGAGCACCCACGGTAGGGATCCCTGGATGGGAACCGAGGGTCCAATAATATCCATCCCTGAGCCTGGGGAGATGGCTCAGTGGATACAGTGCTTACTGCTTACCGCACAACTCTGAGTCCCTGAGTTCAGATCCCCACAATCTACCTAAAACACAGAAGTTACAAAAGAAAAAATTTAAAGCAACAACATCAAAGAAACATCCAAGCATGGTGGCTCACACCTTTAATCCCAGCACTCGGGAGGCAGAGGTAGGAGGGTCGCCGTGAGTTCGAGGCCACCCTGAGACTACATAGTGCATTCTAGGCCAGCCTGGGCTAAAGAGAGACCCTACCTTGAATAAAATAAAATAAAATAAAATAAAATAAAGTAAAGTAAAGTAAAGTAAAATAAAATAAAATAAAATAAAATAAAATAAAAACCAAGATTGGGCCCATGAACATCCTGTCACAGGCAGTGACAGGGACCGGCGAGGTCCCCTGAGAAGTTACTGGCAGTGACTGTTTGCTGGGTGAGCAGAAGACATTGTCTGCAGTGCTGTAGTCACTAGTAAATTGCGTGGAAACAGGACCCAGCCCAAGCTCATGCAGACAATCCTAACTAAACTGTGAGTCATACAAATACACCAGAGGGGGAAAAAAAAAAAAAAAAGACAGTGAAATGGAAGAGTTGTTTGGAGGAACAGGTTTAGTGGAAGGGAGATAGAGAAGGGGCATAAGAAAAGGCAATGGGAGGGGATTATGATCAAAATATCCATACACATCTATAAAAGTTATCAATAAGCCAGGCATGGAGGATCGCTGTGAGTTCGAGGCCACCCTGAGACTACATAGTGAATTTCAGGTCAGCTTGGGCTAGAGTGAAACCCTACCTCAAAAAAACATAAAAGCAGTGCCTGGGCTGGAGGGATGGTTTAGCAGTCAAGGCGCTTGCCTGCGAAGCCTAAGGACTAAGATTTAAGCCTAAGGACTCCAGAGCCTACAAGATGCACAAAGGTGCTGGGCGTGGTGGCACACACCTTTAATCCCAGCACTCAGGAGGCAGAGGTAGGAGGATCGCCGTGAGTTCGAGGTCACCCTGAGACTACATAGTGAATTCCAGGTCAGCCTGGGCTAGAGTGAGACCCTACCTCAGGGAAACCAAAAAAAAAAAAAAAAAAGATGCACAAAGGTGAGGAAAGCGCAAGGTCGCACATGCCCACTGGGTGGCGCATGCGTCTGGAGTTCATTTGCAGTGGCTGGAAGTCCCGGTGTGCCCGTTCTCTCTCTCTCTCTCTCTCTCTCTCTCATAAATAAATAGGCAGCGGCTTTGGCTAATTCTTTAGGGTGGTGAATGCAGGGCGGCAAATGGTCCTTCCTGACAAATACATCCCTGCAGTGTGCCAGCTGTCTTCTCCCTCCGTCCTACCTCATGGCTGCATATTAATACTGATAGCATTTTTTAAAATGTGACAGGGAGAGAGGGAGGGAGAAAGAGAGGGAGGGAGGGAGAGTGGGTGCGCCAGGACCTCCAGCCACTGCAAACGAACTCCAGACGCGTGCGCCCCCTTGTGCATCTGGCTAACATGGGTCCTGGGGAATCAAACCTGAGTCCTTTGGCTTTGCAGGCAAGTGTCTTAACCACTAAGCCATCCCTCCAGCCCCCTCTACTTAATTTTTGTTGATTCTCACTCATGGTTTCTCTCCCTCATCTCCCTGCCTGCCTCTTCTACCATTCTGACCCTTACATTTTTCTTTCCACTTTCATGTCACATGTAGTGTATTGCCCTTCCTTCCCCTTCTTTAAAACCTCTTTTTAAAATATTTATTTATTTAAGAGAGAAAGAGAGCGAGAGCGCGAGAGAGAGAGAGAGAGAGAGGAAGAGGCAGTAGAGGGAGTGAATAGGCACACCAGGCTCTCCAGCCACTGCAAATGAACTGCAGATGCAGGCGCCACCTTGGGCGTCTGGCTTACTGTTACTGAGAATTGAACCTGGGTCCTTAGGCTTCACAGGCAAGTGCCTTAACCACTAAGCCGTTTCTCCAGACCCCTAAAACCTGTTTTCTCCCCCTTCTCATGGGCCCTTTTCTAGTTTCATGACCTCTATTCACATTCCCATGTAAATACACATATGTAAAAATCAGGGGCTGGAGACATGGCCAAGTGGATTAAGTGCTTGCCACTCAAACATAGGTACCTGAGTTCAGATCCCCAGAACCCACAAAAAGCCAGACACTGGCGTGGTCATCTGTAGTGTCAGTATGCCTGTGGCAGACAGGTGACCTTAAAGTCTATCAGCCAGCTAGTCTGGTGAATGAAGTGGTGAGTGGGAGGAGTGATTCTGCCTCAAACAAAGCGGAGGACAAGGATCGATGCCTGAAGAGGTCCTTCACCTCTCCATGCGTACCATGGCGTGCACACGCCTGCACGCATGAACACGCACACGTGCCCACTTTTCTCTCTCACAAATGAATGTGTTAGGGCAAGATGGTCACTGTATTTTTCACTTATTGCGTGGCTACCAGAGGCGGTCAGTTCACCTCATTCTACCTTCTAGGTTGCACTTGGGAATTTTGTATGCAGAATTATTTTTTCAAGGTAGCATTTCACTCAAGCCCAGGCTAACCTGACACTCACTCTCTAGTCCCAGGCTAGCCTCCAACTTCCATTGATGCTCCCACCTCGGCCTCCCCAAGTGCTGGGATTAAAGGCATGTGCCACCCTTCCCAGCTGTATCTAGAACCTGTCGTTCAACTCAAGGATGGGGGTACAACCTCAGAAACACTGCACCAAAAGGCCAGAAGATTGTTTGGCCCCTGTGGCTTGAGTGAAGTAAACCCATAATTAACGTTGTTTTCCACTGTACAAGTTTTCTCAAGAGATTTCATTTTTCTTTTTAAAAAGCGAAGCAGGCATAATGGCTCATTCTCATAACCTTAGCAAGCAGGAGGCAGAGACAGGAGGATTGCAAGTTCAAGGCCAGCATGGTCTATATAGCAAGTGCTAGGTCATCAAGACCCATATGGTGAGCCTCTATCTTAAGAAACAGACAGAGAAAAGAGGGCTAGAGAGATGGCTTAGTGATTAAGGCGCTTGCCGGTGAAGTCTAAGGACCCAAGTTCGACTCCCCAGAAACTGTATAAGCCAGACGCACAAGGTGGCACACACGTCTGGAGTTCGATTGCAGTGGCTGGAGGCCCTGGCGCACCAATTCTCTCACACACACTCTTTCTCATTTAAAACAAAAAAAAAAAAAAGAGAGAGAAGAGGGCAGGAGAGATGGCTTAGCGGTTAAGTGCCTGCCTGCGAAGCCTAAGGACCCAGGGTCCACATAAGCCAGAGAGATGCACAAGGTGGAGCATGCATCTGGAGTACATTTGCAGTGACTGGAGGCCCTGGTGGGCCCATTCCCTCTCTGTCTGTCAGTCTCAAGTCAATAAATAAAAATAAACAAAAAATTAAAAAAATAAAAGCTGGGCCTGGTGGTGCATGTCTTTATTCCCAGCACTCGGGAGGCAGAGGTACGAGGATCGCCTTGAGTTCGAGGCTACCCCGAGAATACAGAGTGAATCCCAGGTCAGCCTAGACTAGAGTGAAACCCTACCTAGGAAAGACTTGGCTTGAAAAAATGTGGATTTGAGTTGATGCAAATGCCAGGTGTTCAGTTTCATCTGTACAATCCCATTATACCTAGGTTGTTACCAAAGCCTCTTTTTTTTTTTTTTTTTTTTAAGGTAGGGTCTCACTCTAGCCCAGGCTGACCAGGAACTCACTCTGTACTCCCAGACTGTTCTCAAACTCACTATCCTCCTACCTTTGCTGAGGACAAAGTCATGAGTCACCATGCCTGGTCCTAAGGCCTCTTAATAATCTAATTTATTATTAACCTTCTTATCTTCCCTTCCATTATTTGAGAAAGATTTCAGTCAAAGTAGTTTCTTTTACTTTCCTATTTCATTCCATAGTTTTTCAAGTTAGTTTTACATATGATTTATTTATATTGGCTATTGTGTTTCCCAAACATCATAAGGTCCATATTTTTACACTCACATCTTCTGGGACTCCATGAGGTCAATGGCTTTCACTGCATTCAATATTTATCTTGTGCATATCAATGAGCTTCTAGCAGACTTCCCACAGGGCTCTGGGAGTCAGTGCATTTTCTGTAATTGTATCTTGGAGTGATTCAGGACTTGAAAAATCACTGTAAAAATGGCAAGAGAGATATTCATGTACAATATGACTGAAACTAATTTAAAATGAGACATTGGGGCTTTAAAATATCATGTCCATCTGTAAAATTTCTGAATTTAAAACAATCTCAGCCAGGCATGGTAACACACACCTTTCGTCCCAGCATTCGGAAGGAAGAGGCAGGAGGAAGGCTGTAAGTTCAAGGTCAGCCTGGGACTACAGAGTGAGTTCCAGGTCAGCCTGAGACCCTACAAACAGACAAAAACTAACCCCCCCCACCCCGGCCCCAGTCTGCAGTGAGACAATAATTTCTTTTTCCAGATCAGATCTCTTAGTTTGCGTTCCTGGCAGATATGGTTGGAGTGATCTGCCTGTGAGGACTACATCTGAGATTGATTTCAGTTTCCTAATTCTTTTCTATTTTAAAATATTCATTTATTTGAGAGACAGAAAGAAAGAAGGAGGGAGAAAGAGAGAGGGAGAAAACGTGAAGCATGAGAAGGAGTATAGGCACACTAGGCCTCCTGCCACTGCAAACAAACTCCAGAAGCATGTGCTACTTTGCGTATCGGGTTTTATGTGGTTATTGAAGAATTCCAGCTCAGGCCGTCAGACTTCGCCAGCAAGTGCCTTTAACCACTGAACTGTCTCTCCAGCTCCCAACTATCTTGGTTTTTAAAAAAATTTATTTATTTATTTGAGAGAGAGAAAGAGAGAGAGAGAATGGGCATATCAGAGCCTCTAGCCACTGCAAAAAAACTCCAGACACATGCACCACCATGTGCATCTGGCTTACGTAGGGTTTGGGGAATGGAACCTGGGTCCCTAGGCTTTGCAGGCAAGCTCCTTAACCACTGAGCAGTCTCTCCAGCACCCATTCCCCTTTTATTTGTTTATTCGGGGTAGGGTCTCATGTTAGACTAGGCTGACCTGGAATTCATTATGTAGTCTCAGGGTGACCTTGAATTCATAGAGATCCTCCTATCTCTGCCTGCAAAGTGCTAGAATTAAAGATATGGGCCACCATGCCCAGCTCCAACTCCTTTCTTTAAAGTCTCATTTTAATGTTTCTTTGAAAATTTACTCTTCTTTATACCAGGACAAACCAAGTCAACTAAAAGTTTATACAGTGGGCTGGAGGGATGGCTTAGCGGTTATGGCATTTGCCTGCAAAGCCAAAGGACCCAGGTTCAATCCCCCAGGACCCATGTTAGCCAGATGCACAAGGGGCACACTCGTCTGGAGTTTGTTTGCAGTAGCTGGAGGCCCTGGCGCGCCCATTCTTTCACTCTCCCTCTTTCTCTGTCAAATAAATAAATAAATAAATAAACAATTTTTTTTTAAAGTTTGTACAAGTGGCCTTCCCAAAACTTTCAGTTCAAGGATTGTTCACACCGAAAAATAAAGCAGCATTTTACTAATCTGTTTGGACTGTGGTGGTTTGAATCAGACGTCCTCAATAAACTCATGTATTCTGAATGCTTGGTTCCCAACTAACAGCAATTTGGGGGGCAGGGTGTAGCCTTGCTGGAGAAGGTGTGCTGTTCGGGGGGGAGGTGCTTAGCCATTGTAGCAGACAGATTCAGATTCGCTGAGATAAACTTCCAGACCAGGCACAGTTATGGAGGAAGGGTTTTATTGAAGCTTACAGATCCAGGGGAAGTTCCATAATGGCAGAAGAAGCTGGCCTGCCTTCACAGGCCCAAGAAGAGAGAGAGAGAAGCCTAAAAGCCAAAAGCCACACAGCACAGCACACTTCAGGAGCTCCTGCTAGGCACACTTTGCTTATCTTTATTTATTTATTTATTAATTTTGGTTTTTCGATGTAGGGTCTCACTCTAGCCCAGGCTGACCTGGAATTCACTATGGAGTCTCAGGGTGGCCTCGAACTCATGGCGATCCTCCTACCTCTGCCTCCCGAGTGCTGGGATTAAAGGCGTGCGCCACCACGCCCAGCTAGACTTTGCTTATCTTTAGATTGAAATCTGAAACCCACCATCACACCTTAAGGTCCACCCAGTGACACTGCCTCCAGCCAGGTGGCTGCAGATGCAAACTACAAACAAATAAACAACTGAATATATTGGGGGCCATCTATTCTATTCAAACCACCACAGCCATGTTATAGCCAGCTCCCCCTTGCCAGAGATCAGATCACTCTCTTGCTGCTGTTGTCCACCTGCTGTGGCAAAGGTGATACCCAGCCTCTGCTCATGCCAGCTTCCCCTGCCATCATGGAGCTTCCCCTTGAGACTGCCAGCCAAAATAAAACCTTTCATCAGCTGCTTTTGTTTGTTTGTTTGTTTGTTTTGTTTTTGGTTTTCAAGGTAGGGTCTCGCTCTAGGCCAGGCTGACCTGGAATTCACTACATAGTCTCAGGATGGCCTTGAACTCACGGCGATCCTCCTACCTCTGCCTCCCAAGTACTGGGATTAAAGGCGTGCGCCACCACGCCCGGCTTGATCAGACCTTTTGTCCTAGCAACACAAAGGTAACTACAACAAAGATCAAATCTATATATACTGGCCTTCTTTAAAAAAAAAATTACAGGGCTGGAGAGATGGCTTAGCGGTTAAGCGCTTGCCTATGAAGCCTAAGGACCCCGGTTCAAGGCTCGACTCCCCAGGACCCACGTTAGCCAGATGCACAAGGGGGCGCACGCGTCTGGAGTTTGTTTGCAGTGACTGGAAGCCCTGGCATGCCCATTCTCTCTCTCTCTCTCCCTCTTTCTCTGTCTGTCACTCTCAAATAAATAATAATAAAAAGTTTTAAAAAAAAGGCTTGTCTAAAAAAATAAATAAAGAAAAATAAAAATAAATTACAGAAAATAAAAATATCTTAAACCAAAAAAATAATAATAATAAATAAATAAAAATATCTTAAACCAGGTGTGGTGGTGCATGCTTTTAATTCCAGCACTTGGGAAGCAGAAGTAGGAGGATCGCCATGAGTTCAAGGCCACTCTGAGATTACAGTGTGAATTCCAGGTCAGCCTGAACTAAAGTGAGACCCTATCTTGAAAAACAAACCAACACACCAAACAAACAAACAAAAAATCCATCTTGTTGGCATGCATACTTCATACTTTTTTCAAAGGGAATGAGTTTATTCTGGGGCCAAATATGAGTGGCATGGCCTGGGAACACAGATTCAGGTTACTCCAGATATGAGTATTTCTTTCTTTCTTTCTTTTTTTTTTTTTTTCCAAGGTAGGGTCTCACTCTAGTCCAGGCTGACCTTGAATTCACTATGTAGTCTTAGGGTGGCCTCGAACTCACAGCAATCCTCCTACCTGTGCCTCCCAAGTGCTGGGATTAAAGGCATGCGCCACCACGCCGGGCGAGTATTTCTTTTGTTGTTGAGGCTGAGTTTCAATCTAGCCTAGGCAGACCTGGAACTCAATCTGTAGTTCCAGGCTGGCCTTGAACTCATGTCATTTCTCCTACCTCTGCCTCCGGAGTGCTGGGATTAAATGTATGTATCATGGGGCTGGAGAGATGGCTTAGCGGTCAAGGCAAAGCCAAGGAGAAGCCAAAGGACCCAGGTTCAATTCCCCAGGACCCATGTAAGCCAGATGCACAAGGGGGCACACACATCTGGAGTTCATTTACAGTTGCTGCAGACTCTGTTGTGCCCATTCTCTCTCTCCCCCTCTCTCTCACTAATAAATAAATTAAAATAAGGTTTAAGAAAAAAATAAGTTTATAAAAAAAGTATGTGTCACCACACCAAGCTTGACTATTGCATAGTTTTAAAAAAATATTTTTTATTTATTTGCAAGCATGAAAAGATAGAAGAGAGATGGAGAGAATGGGCCCACCAGGGCCTCTAGCTTCTGCAAACAAACTCCATGCCTTTAATTCCAGCACTTGGGAGGTAGAAGTAGAAGGATCACTGTGAGTTCGAGGCCAGTCTGAGACTACAGAGTGAGTTTCAGGTCAGCCTGAGCTACAGTGAGAACCTATCTTCATTTGTTTTTGAGGCATTGTCTCACTCTAACCCAGGCTGACCTGGAACTCACTTTGTAGTCCCAGGATGACCTCAAGCTCATGGTGATCTTCCTACCTCAGCCTCCTGAGTGCTGGGACTAAAGGTGTGGGCAGTCACACCTGCCTTTTTATTATCTACATAGTATATACAATTCCTTCACTTCAAGTAGAAAACTGTACTTGTTTAACCACAAAGCTTACTTATGTTCTGGGGAAAACGACCCTTCCTTCTTTCCTTCCTTCCCTCCTTCCTTCCTTCTTTCCCCCTCCCTCCTTTTTTCTTCTTTAATTTGACAAATACTCATGTACTACTCCTTGTTTTCCAAACTCAGGTCTTTTTAATGATTACTTTAAATATTTTTATTTATTTAGCAGAGAGAGAGAAAGGAGAAAGAGAGAGAAGAGAGAGAACAGGTACACCACAGACTCTAGCCACCACAAATTAACTTCAGATGCGTGCGCCACTTTGAGCATCTGGCTTTATTTGGGTAGCGGGGAATCAAACGCGAGTGGTCAGGCCTTGCAGCTGAGCATCTTAATGGCTGAGCCATCTCTCCAGCCTTCAAACTTAGTTCCAAGCACTAGAAATACATTAGTGATCATGGCCAACCTAGATGGCTTGGCCGCATGGAGCTTTTGCCTCGGCACAGGGCAGGCGAACACAAATGGAGGTAATGAATAAGCAAATGAGTATGTTAAATGGTAATGAAACGATAAGCAAAACTAAGGTACAAGACAGAGCAGAGTAATAGGGTTTAAAGCGTTAGGGTGTGAGGGTATGCGTACTCGTGTGTGTGCACACGTGTGTGCATGTGTAGGAGTAGGCATTAAGGGTGTGAAGGAAACTAGAGAATGAGTCATGTGCCCAGCAGATGTGAGAGCCTCACAAACAGACAGGACAGCAAGCGCAAAATCTCCGGAGCCCGATGCGTCAGAGAAGAAAGGAATCATAATGTCTATCGTTTCGGGATCAGCAAGTTCTCTACTCCTGCCAACCCTTGAGAATATCAATGTAATCCAACACACAGATTCTGAACCTTTGTATCTACAAAAGGGTAGGATGTGCAGGATGCATTTAAGATGCATGCCTTGGGGCTGGAGAGATGGTTTAGCTGTTAAACACTTGCCTGTGAAGCCTAAGGACCCCGGTTCAAGGCTCGATTCCCCAGGACCCACGTTAGCCAGATGCACAAGGGGGCACACACATCTGGTGTTCGTTTGCAGTGGCTGGAGGTCCTGGCGTGCCCATTCTCTCTCTCTCTGCCTCTTTCTGTCTGTGTCTGTTGCACTCAAATAAATAAATAAAAATAAACAGAAAAAAATTTAAAAAAAAGATGCACGCCTTGAATCCCAATACGAGGGGGCGTGGTGGCACACACCTTTAATCCCAGCACTCCAGGAGGCAGAGGTAGGAGGATCACTGGGAGTTCAAGGCCAGCCTGAGACAACATAGTGAATTTCCAGGCCAGCCTGAGACTACATAGTGAATTCCAGGCCAGCCTGAGCTAGAGTGAAACCCTACCTCACAAAACCAAAAAACAAACAAACGGAACCGGGAAAATGGCTTAGCGGTTAAGGTATTTTCCTGCGAAGCCTAAGGACCCGTATTTGATTCCCCAGGACCCACGTAAGCCAGATGCACAAGGGGGCGCATGTGTCTGGAGTTTGTATGCAGTGGCTGGAGGCCCTGGCGTGCCCATTCTCTCTTTCTCTCTCATAAATAAATAAATAAAATATTAAAAAGAAACAAAAAGAGGTTCTTATCAGGTGGGAAAGGTCTCTTTTTGACTTTTCACCTTTCCTGAACTTCCAGGTCCCTACTCTGGTAAGCCCCCCTCATCTTCGCTCTGCTGAGCCAAAATGGGGGGACTCTTACACCCAAGTGTGCACTCTAACTCCTCTTGCTTCCCACATGGCAAGACCTTTTTGTACTTCTCTTTTCTTCTCTTAATCTAATAAAATCTCGTTAAGTCTTCCAAAACAAAACAACAACAACAACAAAAACCCAAGGGCTGGAGAGATGGCTTAGCAGTTAAGGCACTTGCCTATAAAGCCTAAGGACCCAGGTTTGACTCCCCAGTACCCACATAGCCAACTATATTTGGAGTTCATTTGCAGTGACTGGAGGCCCCAGCACACCCATTCTCTCCCTCCCCCCCTCAAATAAATAAATAATAACAACAACAAAGAATACCACTGGAGAGAGAGAGAAAATGAATGAGCATGAACATGCCAGGGCCTCCTGTCCCTATAAACAAACTCCAAATTCATGCATCACTCTGTGCATCTGGTTTTAAGTTGATACTGGCGAATTGAACCCAGGCCATTAGGGTTTGCAAGCAAGTACGTTTAACCACTGAGACATCTCTCCAGCCCCTGTCTTATTTACGTATTTATTAGAGAGAGAGAGAGCAAAAGAGAGAAACAGGCAGAGAGAGAAAGAGAGAGAGAAAATGGGTGCACCAGAACCTCTTGCCCCTGCAAATGAACTCCAGATGCATGCACCACCTTGTGTATTTGGTTTACGTGTGTTCTGGGGAATCAAACCTAGGACCTTAGGCTTTGAGAGTAAGAACCTTAATCACTAAGCCATCTCTCCAGCCCTTCTGTCTTTTTTGTTTGTTTGTTTGTTCATTTTTATTTATTTATTTGAGAGTGACAAAGGAAGAGGCAGATAGAGAGAAAGAGACAATGGGCGTGCCAGGGCTTCCAGCCACTGCAAACGAACTCCAGACGCATGTGCCCCCTTGTGCATCTGGCTAACGTGGGTCCTGGAGAATCGAGCCTTGAACCGGCGTCCTTAGGCTTCACAGGCAAGCGCTTAACCACTAATCCATCTCTCCAGTTCCCTTCTGTCTTTTTATTTATTTAATTTTTTTTTCAACGTAGGGTCTCACTCTAGCCCAGGCTGACCTGGAATTCATTATGTAGTCTCAGGGTGGCCTCGAACTCACATACCTTTTTGGGGATCACTGTTGGGTCCATCACACATGGTGAAGGGCAGACACCCCAGTGATCTCACACACGGGACTTGTACTAACACTCCAACATAGTGAGCTGCAACAGGACATGCGGTGTAGTTCTCCATGGAGGAGTCCTGGGAGTCTGAGGGGCTATCTTGACTGGGGGCATGGCTGGGATATTCCTTGCCTTGAAATGTGTGGGGCAGTCGCATATAATGAGGAATTGTCCTATGGTCTGGACAATTTGCCAAAGATGTCTTTAATTTGCGTATGACCCCAAGGCCCAAGGACACTCATGTAGGTAAAAAGCCTGTTTATAATTATCTCACCATAAAACATCTCCTGTTTGTCAACACACGGGAAGTATATGAATTTCATTTCAGGGTTCTGAAAGGGACATCACGAAATATTTACTTATTCATTTATTTATTTACTGTAGTGCTGGGGACTGACTCAAGGTTTTTCATGTCCTAGCCATGTACTGTACCACTGAGCTACATCTTTAGTCTTAAAAAATGTTTATTATTATTACTATTATTATTATATATATACATATATATTTTTTGATCTTTTGAGGTAAAGTCTCACTCTCTAGTCCAGGCTGACCAGGAATTCACTATGTAGTTTCAGGGTGGCCTCGAACTCATGGCGATCCTCCTGCCTCTGCCTCCTGAGTGCTGGGATTAAAGCCGTACACCACCATGCCTGGCCTCAAATCTCATTTTAAGTGACTTTTATTTTTATGTACAGTTTTGAAATTTTTATTTATTTGTTTTTTTTGCAAGAAGAGAGAGAGAGGCCGGTCGTGGTGGCGTACGCCTTTAATCCCAGCACTTGGGAGGCAGAGGTAGGAGGATTGCCATGAGTTTGAGGCCACCCTGAGACAACATAGTGAATTCCAGGTCAGCCTGAAATAGAGTGAGACCATACCTTGGAAAACCAAAAAAAAAAAAAAAAGAAGGAGAGAGAGAGAAAGAATGAGAGAATGGATACACCAGGGCCTCCAGCTGCTGCAAATAAACTCCAGATGCATGTGCTACCTTGTGCATCTGGTTTACATGGGTGCTGGGGAATGGAACCTGAGTCCTTAGGCTTTACAGACAAGCTCCCTAACCACTAAGCCATTGCTCCAGCCTTCATCCGGGTATTTGGAGATAAGAGCGTGAGGAAGATAACATCCTGCCCTTCCACACCAAGTGCTCCAGTGGTGCTCCTATAATTAACTGCCCTGGTGGCAGGCTGTCCCCGTGTTTGTAGCGCCTCTGCTCAAGTTGATGTCACAACAATACCTTTTGGGAGGGCTGGACAGGGAAAGGCAAGGGAGTGCAAACGGGAACGGAAACTCTCAGCTCCTGGGGCATTCATACCACCTGCTAAAACGCTCACAGAATCCAGCCTCGGCTTCCTTTCCTGTACCGCACTGTCTTCATTCTGGACACACACACACACACACACTTTTTTTTTTTTTTTTTTCGAGGTTTCACTCCAGCCCAGACTGACCTGAAATTCACTCTGTAGTCCCAGGCTGGCCTTGAGCTCACAGTGATCTTCCTACCTCGGCCTCCCGAGTGCTGGGATTAATTAAAGGTGTGCACCATCAAGCCCAGCCATACTATAATTATTTTAACCTCCTTTTACACCTCTCCTCCAAGACATTCTCACATGGGGCACTGCATCCAGTCTCTGACCAAAACATCCTTTACCTTTCTTTAAAAACAAACAAACATTTTTTCAAGGAAGGCTCTTACTCTTGCCCAGGCTGGTCTTGAACTCACAGTGATCGTCTTCCCTCCGTCTCCCGTGTGCTGGGATTCCAGGTGTGTGCACCATGCCTGGCTTCTTTATTGCTGCTTTGCCATTTGTCTACACATCTCTCGTCCCTCTGCTATGGAAGCCCCAGTTATAACTCTCCTTTGAGTTACTCATCACTTTGTACTCCCTGTGAAAACACAATACACCTGCTTATAAGCTTCTGTTGGTTCTTGTTAATCTGTCTTATGCTTCTGTTTTTTTATTAAATATTTATTTATGGGGCTGGAGAGATGGCTTAGTGGTTAAGCGCTTGCCTGTGAAGCCTAAGGACCCGGGTTTGAGGCTCGACTCCCCAGGACCCACGTTAGGCAGATGCACAAGGGGGCGCACGCATCTGGAATTCGTTTGCAGTGGCTGGAGGCCCTGGTGCGCCCATTCTCTCTCTCTCTCTCTCTGCCTCTTTCTCACTCTGTCTGTCACTCTCAAATAAATAAATAAAAATAACAAAAAGTTATTTATTTATGGGGCTTGAGAGATGGCTTAGTGGTTAAGCGCTTGCCTGTGAAGCCTAAGGACCCCAGTTCGAGGCTCAATTCACCAGGACCCACGTTAGCCAGATGCACAAGGGGGCGCATGCGTCTGGAGTTTGTTTGCAGTGGCTGGAGGACCTGGCTCGCCCATTCTCTCTCTATCTGTCTCTTTCTTTCTCTGTCTGATGCTCTCAAATAAATAAATAAACAAAAAGAAAAAAGAAAAAAACTTAGTCGGGCATGGTGGCACACGTCTTTAATCCCAGCACTTGGGAGGCAGAGGTAGGAGGATCATCGTGAGTTCGAGGCCACCCTGAATTCCAGGTCAGCCTAAAAAACAACAACAACAACAAAAACAGTGCTTGGTACATCACCGGGGCTCAAAAGCTGTGTGAGTGAACCACTGGATGAAAGAACAGATGCTGGTGGTGGTTAGGGGCCAAGGAGGTTTCTAGAAAGTGGTACAGGTAGCGTTTTGCATGTCTGCATCTTTTTTTCCTCCATTTCTTTCATTGCCAGGATGGTTCAGGCCCTCTCAGAGCATAAGAGAGGAAGTGCGTGAGGAAGCGAATCCCAGGCCAGAGGTGGTTTACAGCATCAGCCTCTTCCTTTACTTGGTCTGTCGCCCAAAAGTACTGGCATTTAAATTGTATTTAAACAACCTGGGAAGATAAGTTGGCCCTTCAGCTAGGAGGGAGGGTTGAAGCCAGAGGAAGTAGGTCTGGGTGGAGTTGCCATCTATTGTTTTTACTCTGTTTCCCCATCTCTTTCTGAGCTGGAGGGCACCACTTAATTACCTCACCAGGTAGGAAGTGAGAGGACCAAACAGTTTTGATCTGCAGCCAGGCTAAGTGACACGGTCTGTTCCCTCCGCCTGCCTGGGTCAGCTGAGCTCTGCCTCTCTACGCAGGCCCTCGGACCCTGACCCAGATGGACAGCACAGCCTTGTATTTATCATGCCAGTTACTTTCCTGGTCCAGCCTGTAGTAAGGAGATTCCACTTGAATCTGACGCCCACATTCAGACACAGCATGGCACGCAATAACCTCACGGTCTGAGACAAGCCCAGGATGACCTGGAATTCACTAGGCACTCTCAGGATGGCCTTGAACTCACCTGCCTCACAAGTGCTAGGATTAAAGGTTTGCACCACCACGCCCAGCTCAAACCTCTATTTTTTTAAAAAAAATTTTTTAAACATTGTATTAATTTGTGACTGAGTGGGGGAGCCATATAAAGAGAAAGAAAGCCGGGCGTGGTGGTGCACGCCTTTAACCCCGCCTTGTAGGCAATTTGGGGTCCGTGGCAAGCCCCCGGGCCCTGTGAGCCCCGGCACACCCTTTTCCCTCCTTAAAAAAAAAAATAAAAAAAATTAAAAAAAAAAAAAAAGAGAAAGAGTGGGTGGAAGGGGGTGGTTAAGGTTTAAACCCTTTCTAAACCAAAGGAAGGTTTTTATTCCCCAGGACCCATGTAAGCCAATGCACAATGGCCTTATCGGGGTTTTGCAAGTGGAAGCCTGGCAAAATTTTTTTTTCCTTTTTTCTTTAAAAAAAGAAAAAAAATTTTAAAAAAAAAAAAATTTTTTTATTCCCCCCCACTGCAAAGAAACCTTTAGGGGCCCCTTTTTGGAGGTATTTTTCCGGGGAAAACCCGGGCCCGGTTACTTAAAAAAAAAACCTGGGATTTTTGCCCCCAAAGAAACCCATTTTTTCCCCGGGGGGAATGGGACATCTTCTGTGTGAACTCACTCTTGGTTGTGGCAGAGGTTACTGAGAATCAAAAATGAACCAAGGATCCAGGCGTGGTGGCGCACGCCTTTAATCCCAGCCCTCAGGAGGCAGAGGTAGGAGGATGGCTGTGAGTTTGAGGATACCCTGAAACTATTGAGTGAATTCCAGGCCAGCCTGAGCTAGAGTGAGACCCTATATTTTTATTAGGCTTATGAAGCCTAAGGACCCATATTCAACTCTCCAGGTCCCACATAAGCCAGATGCACAAGGTGATGCAAGTTCACAAGGTTGCACACGCGCACAAGCTGGTACACGCATCTGGAGTTTGATTGCAGTGTCTGGAGGCCCTGGTATGCCAATTCTCTCTCTTTCTCCCTCCCTCTCTCTCTCTCTCTCTCTCTCTCTCTCTCTCTCTCTCTCTCTCGATCTTGCTGTCTTGCATTTAAAAAAAAAAAAAAAAAGGCCAATCTGTTGGGCTTGCCTCCAAAAAAGAGAAAAAAGAAAAAAGAAAGAAAGAAAGAAAGAGGAAGCAGGGCGTGGTAGTGCACATACTTAACCCCGGCACGGGAGGCAGAGGTAAGATTGATGTGAGTTCTAGTCCAGCCTAGGCTAGAGTAAGACCCTGCCTGAAAACAACAACAAGAAGTACAAGAAGCCGGAGTGTTGCTCAGTAGTTAAGGCGCTTGCCTGCAAAGCCAGGTTTGATTTCCCAGTACCCACATAAAACCAGATGCACAAAGTAGCACACGCTACTTTGCCCTGGTGTGCCCTTTCTCTTTTTTTCTCTCTTTCTCTGTTTGCAAATAAATAAATAAATAAATAAAAGTATTTAAAAAAAAAAGTGCTGGGTATGGTGGTGCACACCTTTAATCCTGGCACTCGTGAGGCGGAGGTAGGAGGATCACAGTGGGTTTGAGGCTACCCTGAGACTACATAGTGAATTCCAAAACAAAAAAGCTGGGTGTGGTGGCACAAACCTTTAATCCCAGCACTTGGGAAGCAGAAGTAGGATGATCGCTGTGAGTTTGAGGCCGCCCTGAGACTACATAGTGCATTCCAGGTCAGCCTGGGCTAGAGCCAGACCCTACCTCAAAAAACCAAAAAAGTGCAACAGGGGCTGGAGAGCTGGCCCAGTGGTTAAAGCTACTTCCTTGCAAACCTGATGACCCAGATTCAATTCTGTAATACCTATATAAAGCCAGATGCACAAAATGATGTGTACAACTTGAGTTTTTTTGCAGTGGCAAGAGGCCCTGGATCACCCATTCTCTCTTTTTCTCCCTTCGTTCTCCCAATCTCTGCTTGCAAATATTAAAATATATAAAAATAGAGGCTGGGTGCCAGGCGTGGTGGCGCACCCCTTTAATCCCAGCACTCGGGAGGCAGAGGTAGGAGGATTGCTGTGAGTTCGAGGCCACCCTGAGACTCCATAGTGAATTCCAGGTCAGCCTGGGCTAGAGTGAGACCCTACCTCGAAAAACCAAAAATAAAAATAAAAATAGAAAAATAGAGGCTGGGGACTTAGGCAGTGCATAAAGGGTAGGGCTTCTTACAATGTAATTGACCACACAGAAATTGGCCTTGATATCCATGACCTCACAGTGCCTCAACTATTTCACAAGACCCTCATAATAGGAGGAAAAGATGATGACATCAAAATAAAAGAGAGACTAATGGAGCGAGGGAGAGGGATATGATGAAGTACAGATCTGTGAAGTGGAAAGTGGGGGAAGGGAGGGAATTATTATGGTTTTTTTCTGTAAGTATGGAAGTTGTTAATAAAAAGGGGGGGAACCCCAAAACAACTTTAGCGGAGCATGGTGGCATCACGCCTTTAATCCCAGCACTGGGGAGGCAGACATAGGAGGATCACGGTTCAAGGCCACCCTGAGACTACATAGTGAATTCCAGGTCAGCCTGGGCTAGAGTGAGATCTTAACCTCGAAAAACCAAAAGAGAAGCAAACACGAAACTTTAAAAAGCTATTTGCGGGCTGGTGAGGATGGCTAGGAATTCAGCCTCTGCACTTGGAGCTGGGTAGCAGAGGAAGGGGTGGCACCGCTCTGCCTGTGGGGGCGCTGTGTTGTGGGGGGCCGCTGGGAGGGGGGGGGGGGGGGAGGAGAGAGGGCTCGCGCTCTAGGCAACACTCGCCACCGCGGCAGCTTCCTTCATGACCCTGAGACATGGATTGGGAAGGTACAAGAGTGACTCCGGTGACAGCCAAGTTTGTTCTCCTTGAGATGAAACAAGTCTCAGTAGCCTGGCAAAGTGGTGCACAACCTTTAATTCCAGCACTTGGGAGGCAGAGGTAGGAGGATTGCTGTGAGTTCGAGGCCACCCTGAGACTACATAGTGAATTCCAGGTCAGTCTGGGCTAGAATGAGGCCCTACCTCGAAAAACAAAAAGCAAAAAAAAAAAAAAAGAAAAAAAAATGGCTAGAATTATTTTTATAAAAAGTGGGCCTGGGCTAGAGAGATGTCTCAGCTGGTTGCACACGCGCACAAGCTGGTACACGCATCTGGAGTTTGATTGCAGTGTCTGGAGGCCCTGGTATGCCAATTCTCTCTCTTTCTCCCTCCCTCTCTCTCTCTCTCTCTCTCTCTCTCTCTCTCTCTCTCGATCTTGCTGTCTTGCATTTAAAAAAAAAAAAAAAAGGCCAATCTGTTGGGCTTGCCTCCAAAAAAGAGAAAAAAGAAAAAAGAAAGAAAGAAAGAAAGAGGAAGCAGGGCGTGGTAGTGCACATACTTAACCCCGGCACGGGAGGCAGAGGTAAGATTGATGTGAGTTCTAGTCCAGCCTAGGCTAGAGTAAGACCCTGCCTGAAAACAACAACAAGAAGTACAAGAAGCCGGAGTGTTGCTCAGTAGTTAAGGCGCTTGCCTGCAAAGCCAGGTTTGATTTCCCAGTACCCACATAAACCAGATGCACAAAGTAGCACACGCTACTTTGCCCTGGTGTGCCCTTTCTCTTTTTTTCTCTCTTTCTCTGTTTGCAAATAAATAAATAAATAAATAAAAGTATTAAAAAAAAAAGTGCTGGGTATGGTGGTGCACACCTTTAATCCTGGCACTCGTGAGGCGGAGGTAGGAGGATCACAGTGGGTTTGAGGCTACCCTGAGACTACATAGTGAATTCCAAAACAAAAAAGTTGGGTGTGGTGGCACAAACCTTTAATCCCAGCACTTGGGAAGCAGAAGTAGGATCGCTGTGAGTTTGAGGCCGCCCTGAGACTACATAGTGCATTCCAGGTCAGCCTGGGCTAGAGCCAGACCCTACCTCAAAAAACCAAAAAAGTGCAACAGGGGCTGGAGAGCTGGCCCAGTGGTTAAAGCTACTTCCTTGCAAACCTGATGACCCAGATTCAATTCTCTAATACCTATATAAAGCCAGATGCACAAAATGATGTGTACAACTTGAGTTTGTTTGCAGTGGCAAGAGGCCCTGGATCACCCATTCTCTCTTTTTCTCCCTTCGTTCTCCCAATCTCTGCTTGCAAATATTAAAATATATAAAAATAGAGGCTGGGTGCCAGGCGTGGTGGCGCACCCCTTTAATCCCAGCACTCGGGAGGCAGAGGTAGGAGGATTGCTGTGAGTTCGAGGCCACCCTGAGACTCCATAGTGAATTCCAGGTCAGCCTGGGCTAGAGTGAGACCCTACCTCGAAAAACCAAAAAATAAAAATAAAAATAGAAAAATAGAGGCTGGGGACTTAGCGCAGTGCATAAAGGGTAGGGCTTCTTACAATGTAATTGACCACACAGAAATTGGCCTTGATATCCATGACCTCACAGTGCCTCACACTATTTCACAAGACCCTCATAATAGGAGGAAAAGATGATGACATCAAAATAAAAGAGAGACTAATGGAGCGAGGGAGAGGATATGATGAAGTACAGATCTGTGAAGTGGAAAGTGGGGGAAGGGAGGGAATTATTATGGTTTCTTTTCTGTAAGTATGGAAGTTGTTAATAAAAAGGGGGGGAACCCCAAAACAACTTTAGCGGAGCATGGTGGCTCACGCCTTTAATCCCAGCACTGGGGAGGCAGACATAGGAGGATCACGGTTCAAGGCCACCCTGAGACTACTTAGCAAATTACAGGTCAGCCTGGGCTAGAGTGAGATCTTAACCTCGAAAACCAAAAGAGAAGCAAACACGAAACTTTAAAAAGCTATTTGAGGGCTGGAGAGATGGCTAGGAATTCAGCCTCTGCAACTTGGAGCTGGGTAGCTGAGGAAGGGGTGGCACCGCTCTGCCTGTGGGGGCGCTGTGTTGTGGGGGGCCGCTGGGAGGAGAGGGGCTCGCGCTCTAGGCAACACTCGCCACCGCGGCAGCTTCCTTCATGACCCTGAGACATGGATTGGGAAGGTACAAGAGTGACTCCGGTGACAGAAAGTTTGTTCTCCTTGAGATGAAACTAGTCTAAGTAGCCTGGCAAAGTGGTGCACACCTTTAATTCCAGCACTTGGGAGGCGAAGGTGGGAGGATTGCCGTGAGTTCGAGGCCACCCTGAGACTACATAGTGAATTCCAGGTCAGTCTGGGCTAGAATGAGGCCCTACCTCGAAAAACAAAAAGCAAAAAAAAAAAAAAACAAAAAAAAAAATGGCTAGAATTATTTTTATAAAAAGTGGGCCTGGGCTAGAGAGATGTCTCAGCTGTTAAAGGCATTTGCTTGCAGAGGCTGATGGAAAAAAATACTAAATTGACACCATGATAGGCTTCAACAAAACACATCCCAGGCTAGACCTAAAATTAAAACAAAGGACCATTAATCAGTGACTGTCCTGGCCGGCAAAAAAGCCAAGTCACTTCCTGAAAATTCAATAATATATAAATATAATAGACTAATCAAATGCAATCCTTATTCAAATTAGCCAGTCAAACTGTAGAACTAATTGCCCATCAGAACCTTCCTTAGTTATGCTTAAAAGAGCCTGTGAGCTCCTCTCGGGGTCGCCATTTTTATATGAATGGTCGACCCCTGCATGCTGGCTGACTGCAAAATAAACGCTTTTTGCTTTTACATACTATTTGAGTCTGGGGTCTTTCTTCAGCGAATCTCAGACCCTTAGAATGGCCCTGGGTTCAATTCTCTAATACCCATGTAAAACCAGATGCACAAAATGGCCCCTGTATCTGGAGGTCATTTGCAGTGGCTAGAGGCCCTGGCACATCTATTTTTTTTTTTTTTTCTCTCTGTCTCTCTCTGTATCTGTCTGCTTAAAAATAAGTAAAATTTAAAAAGTGGTCCTGATTTACAATTATAATAATTATTGATTTGTTTAAAATGTCTGGTAGCTCAGTCAGGGTTAGGACCAACTGGGAGGGCAGAGTTGAAGAAGAGAATATTTGAACAAGGCAAGCTGTCAAGGTTCGTATGAAATATACATGAAAAATGAAAGCGAAACATCTTGGACAGAAATCTGTGCCTTCGGGCTGTGGAAGGAGGGAAGGGAAGGCTACTGAGGTACTCTTCCTTCCTCCTTGTTTGCAATTGACCCACAAAAGCAAGAAAAGAAAATGAGGGTTTTCCTCATAAACCAATGTGTTGAACTATGCTTTCTTCTAGTTAACTGAAGCCTGAGATGTCCTTGGTTTATGGTCATCAGAGGCCTCATTCATTATCATTCTCCACAGGCATGGGATAGAGACCATCAGGGTACAAAGTTACATTCAATTTATTTATTTGCAGGCAGCGAGAGAGAGAGAGAGAGAGAGATTGAGAAAGGGCCCACCAGGGCCTCCAGCCACTGCAAATGAACTCCAGATGCATTCACCACTTTGTGCATCTGGCTTTATGTGGGTACTGGGGAATCAAACCTGGGTCATTAGGCTCTACAGACAAGTGCCTTAATCGCTGAGCCATTTCTCTAGCCCACATTCAGTTTCTCAGCTGCATGAGTTCAGGCATGGCTTTAATCCCACTCCTGCACTTTTCTTCATAAAGTGGAGAAAGCCGGGCATGGTGGCACATGCCTTTAATCCTAGCACTCGGGGGCCGAGGTAGGAGGATCACCATGAGTTCAAGGCCACCCTGAAACTGCATAGTGAACTCCAGATTAGCCTAGTCTAGAGCAAGACCCTACCTTGAAAAACTAAAAAAAAAAGTTAAGCAGTTAAGGCACTTGCCTACCGACCTGGGATTCGATTCCCTAGTACCCCTGTAAAGCCAGATGCACAAAGAGGTGCATGCTTCTGGAATCCATTTGCAGCTTCTAGAGGCCCTGGCCTGCCCATTCTGTCTGTCTCTCTTCTCTCTCTGCTTGCAAATAAATAAATAAATAAATTAGACTAGGCCCTCAATCAAGTTTACACATTACTACCTCTTGGTGTTCCTTGACTGCTCTTGTCCCTGACCATCTGTCCTCTCTTGGAAGTTCCCCAGCATCTGGAGATATTGCTCAGTGACTACTGACCTCATTGTAATCTCATTTCATGGTCTAAGCTAAGTCTTTTCTGTTGTTGTTGTTAGAACAACTCAGCAAAATAAAATTCCTGCTGGGCATGGTGGCGCATGCCTTTAATCCCAGCACTAGGGAGGCAGAGGTAGGAGGATCGCCGTGAGTTCGAGGCCACCCTGAGACTCCATAGTGAATCCCAGGTCAGCTCTGGGCTAGAGTGAGACCCTACCTCGAAAAAACAAAACAAAACAAAAAATAAATAAAAATAAATAAATAAATAAAATTCTGGTTTATTGTTTGACATTGTTTCACACATACATCAAACAGGGCAAATGAATACTAAGTAAACAAATAAACAAAGAGCAACTTCATAGACAGCTTCTACCTCACGTAGGCCACAGGAAGCCTTTCCTAACACGCCTCTCTTCCCCTCCGTGCTGATCCCTCCCAGCTGTCTCTTCCTGGGCGCTCTGTCTAGGGCAGCTGGGAGCATCGGAGTAGTGTCAGATCCGCCTGGACCTGTGTAGCTAGAGAAGCTCTGAGTCCTCCAGATTTTTCTGAGGGGAGCATCAGAGTCATAAGCAAGCATCATGTCTTTGACAGTGGAGAATCCTGCTCTACTGAGAAGGCCTCTGTGTCTATGTTGCTTCATAACATCAATACTTCCCACTTTCATTTTTTTTTTAATTTTTAAATTTTTTTGTTTGTTTGTTTTGAGGTAGGATGTCACTCTAGCCCAGGCTGACCTGGAATTCACTATGTAGTCTCAGGGTGGCCTTGAACTCACAGCGATCCTCCTACCTCTGCCTCCCAAGTGCTGGGATTAAAGGCGTGCGCCACCACGCCCAGATCAGGGTAGTCCTGAACTCAGGGCCATCCTGACTAGATCTGACTCCTGAGTGCTGGCATTAAAGGTAATTGCCACCGCGCCAAGCTCCCACTTTTTAAAATTTTTAAATGGTTATTTGCAAGCAGTGAGAGAGAGAAAGAGAGAGAGAGAATGAGAGAGAGAGGATGAAAATGGGCACAATGGGGCCTCTTGCTACTGCAAATTCTCGACACATATACCACTTTGTACATCTAGTTTTTCGTGGGTACTGGGGATTCAAACTTGGGCAGTCAGGCTTGCAAACAAGCGCCTTAACCACTAAGCCATCTCTCCAGCCCAATACCTCACACTTTTAACTATCATATTTAAATCTATGAGGTACTTATGTAACAGTTTATTCTCCACTTAGCAAATGAGGAAGCAAGGCACAGAGATTCTGAATAGCTCTCAAGGTCTGTCTGTATCTATTGCCTAATCCTTCACTGCTGGGGCTGGGGAGATGGCTTAGTGGTTAAAGCACTTGCCTGTAAAGCCTGAGGACCCAGGTTTGATTCCCCAGTACCCACGAAAGCCAGATGCACGAAGAGATGCATGCATCTGGAATGCACTTGCAGTGGCTAGAGGCCCTGGTATGCCCATTCTCTCTATCTGCCTTTCTCTCTCTCTCATAAATAAATTAATTTTAAAAATGATCCACTAGTGTTCACTGACAACAAAATAAATGAATGAAAAGTATAATCATCGAAAAATCATCCTGATTTAGCATCCTTGCACTCATAGTCAGAATTAATGTTCTTCCCCCCCCAAATATTTTATTTATATATTTGAAAGCAGAAAGAGGTAGAAGAGAGACAGAGAATGGGTGCGCCAGAGCCTCCAGCTGCTGCAGAAGAACTCTAGATGCATGTGCCACTTTGTGCATCTGGCTTTATGTGGGTATTTGGGGTATTAAATCTAGGTTGTTAGGCTTTGCAGGCAAGCATCTTAACCACTAAGCTATTTCTCCAACCCCCTGATGTTCTTTTTCTCCTTGACATAGCTTTTTTGTTTTGTTTTGTTTTGTTTTTGTTTTACAAGGTAGGGTTTCACTCTAGCCCAGTCTGACCTGGAAGTGATCCTCCTACCTCAGCCTCTGGAGTGCTGGGATTAAAGGCGTGCGCCACCACGCCAGGCTTTGACATAAACTCTTAATTTCACACAGGCCCTTAAAAAATACCATATCACAGGCTGCAATTAAGGCGCTTGCCTAAAAAAGCCAAAGGACCCAGGTTAGGTTCCATGAAAGCCAGATGCACATGGTGGCGCATACATCTGGAGTTTGTTTGCAGTGGCTACAGGCCCAGACCCACTTCAAGATTGCTGGCATTATAAGCATGAGCCATCATGCCCGGCTAAGCCAGGGCTTGGGGAGTGATTCTAGCAGCTTCCTAGTAGTTCTGCTGTGTAGTAAGTGCTGGGAAGAATGGCTACAGAGGGGCTGGAGAGTTGGCTTAGCGGTTAAGGTGCTTGCCTGCAAAGCCAAAGGACCTCGGTTCAGTTCCCCAGCACCCACATAAGCCAGATGCACAAGGTGGCACATGCATCTGGAGTTTGTTTGCAGTGGCTAGAAGCCCTGGCACACCTATTCTCTCTCTCTCACTCTGCCTCTTACCCTCTCTCAAGTAAATAAAAAAAAAAAAAAAAAAAAAAAAGAATGGCTACCGAGGGTGCAACCTGGGGGATGGGTAGCAAGTTGCTGCCACTTGGGAATTGTCTACAAGCAGGATTTCTCAGCTTTGATATCAACTCAGAGGTCGGCTAATTCTTATAGGATGTTTATAGACATCCTAGACTTTTTTCCCCCCTCTGATGCCTCAACAGCTTCACATCTTCTTCTTAAACTGTAACAAGTAAAATCATCTGTAGACATTGGCAAATGGCTTCTGGGGGAGGGCATTGCCCTGGGGTGAGAACTGTTAATCTGAAGAGGCTATAAGGAATGCTAACAAAACTTAACAAAATTAATTCAATGAGGGCTGGAGAGATGGCTTAGCGATTAAGACATTTGCCTGTGAAGCCTCAGGACCCAGGTTCTACTCTCCAGATCCCGCGGTTAGACTCGCAAAGGTGAAGCAAGTGAAAGGTGGAACATGCCCACTAGGTAGCGCAAGCGTCTGGAGTTCGATTTCAGTGGCTGAGGCCCTGGCACACCAATTCTCTATCTTTCCTCTCTCTCTGTCTCTCTCTAATAATAAAAAAAATTTTTTTAAAGAAATATCAGATTATCACCAAGGTTTTTTTTTTTATCATTTTTATTTATTTATTTGAGAGTGACAGAGACAGAAAGAGGCAGAGAGAGACAGAGAGAGAGAATGGGCACGCCAGGGCCTCCAGCCACCGCAAACGAACTCCAGACGTGTGCGCCCCCTTGTGCATCTGGCTAGCGTGGGTCCTGCAGAATCGAGCCTCGAACCGGGGTCCTTAGGCTTCACAGGCAAGCGCTTAACCGCGAAGCCATATCTCCAGCCCTAAAAAAAAATTTTTTTTTAATTAATACAATGAGAGCCGGGTGGGGTGGCACATGCCTTTAACCCTAGCACTTGGGAGGCAGAAGTAGGAGGATCGCTGTGAGTTCCAGGCCAGCCTGGGTAGCTCAAAAAGTAGAATAAAATAAAATAAGGAATAAAGATCTTCTAGCAGCTATGTGAAGAAGTAGCAGGGAAATGTGGCGGGATTTCTTTCGTGTTTATTTATTTATGTTCATAATGATAGAGACACCTGGGCATCCTAGGTTTGGTGAAAAGCAGAAAAGAGAGATTTTGGGGGGCACAAGGGGGAAAGGAGATACAATGTGAGAGGAAGCAGGAAAACAAAGTCAAGATGGGAGGACGGACTTGACCTGGAGGAGAGAGAGTGCTTGACCCATGGCCTCTCGCCCGTGAGAACTGGCGACACAAAGGCCAATCTCGGCCTCACTAGATATGAAATGACTTACTCTGGTGGGTTCAAATGCAAGCCCCAAACCTGAGTCTGTGTCTGCTTTACTTAAAGAATTGAAATAAGGGCTGGAGAGATGGCTTAGTGGTTAAGCATTTGCCTGCAAACCCTAAGGACCCAGATTCAATTCCCCAGTGGCCACATAAGCCAGATGTAGAAGGTGAAGTTTATTTGCAGTGCCTGTAGGCCTGGCATACCCATTCTATATCTGCTTCTTTATTTCTCTCTCTCTCTCTCCTTCTTTCAAATAAAATGTATTTAAAAAGAAGAAGAAGAAGAAGAAGAAGAAGGAGGAGGAGGAGGAGGAGGAGGAGGAGGAGGAGGAGGAGGAGGAGGAGGAGGAGGCCGGGTATGGTGGCGCACGCCTTTAATCCCAGCACTCAGGAGGCAGAGGTAGGAGGATCACCGTGAGTTCGAGGCCACCCTGAGACTACACAGGAATTCCAGGTCAGCCTGGGCTAGAGTGAGACCCTACCTAGTAAAACAAAACAAAACAAAACAAAACAAAACAAAACAAAACAAAACAAAACAAAACACCAAGATAACTAGTTTCTGATGTTGGCTCCTCACATTAACTAGCGGTATGAATTCCAACAGATCCCCTCCTCTTCTCTAAGTCTACATGGCATTTTAAGATTCCTCATGGAGAAGAATCACCATGAGTTCCAGGCTTCCCTAAGACTTGAGTCCAGGTCAACCTAGGCTAGAGCAAGACCTTGCCTCAAAGAAAAAAGAAACAAACAAACAAATGCAAATGTCTTGAGATACATTAGAAGTTAGCAAAATAAAGAAATGGCATTTAAAAAAATATATTATGATACAGTTGGTGTCATGAAAAGTATAAAAACCAAGAGACCACCAAGCGTGGTGGCGCACGCCTTTAATCCCAGCACTCGGGAGGCAGAGGTAGGAGGATGGCCATGAGTTCGATGCCACCCTGAGACTACATAGTGAATTCCCGGTCAGCCTGGACCAGAGTGAGACCCTACCTCGAAACAGCAACAACAACAACAACAAAAGGTTAGAGGTGGAGCTCCTAAGCACATGTGTGATGGACGGTTGTGGGTGTGGGCGAGCATACTTTTGCAGAGTGCTACACCAAGTTCACGGGCTTCCTTCCGAAAAGGAGATAATTTAGTTACCCTCCTTGACCAGGGGAATGAAACAAAAGGGGCCACACCTTCTGATATGACTGGCCACCTATTTTTTAAATCATCCCTTTCTTATCATCCGAGAAAGAAAGAAGCCTCTGGAACAATGCGTGCTTTGCCAGTCTATCCCTATTTGATCTTATCCGAGGGTGCTGGCTTTGTAGCAGTCACCATGGAGACTTGATCTTGCAATCTGTGGCTGAATAGCTGATAGTCCTTCTTAGACCAAAGAACAGCAGGTTCCTAAATGAGTTCTTCTAAGGAAACAGCGCTGTGGACAAATTGTTTAATCCAAGTCCAGGACATAATACCGAAGCCCAAACCTGTTGTTGTTTGTGTAACACACTCAGAATGTTTGAATTAAGATTTGGAAAAGGAAAAAGTACATCAGATGTGAGAAGCAGTCCATTGCTTGTCAACCTTTCCAAGCTGTTTCTTAACAACTATTTACTGAGCAAGGATATTACCTCAGATTTTGACTGTGGAGCTCTGAAGATGATTACAACATGGGTTTTACCCTCAAGGACCCCAAAGTCAGAGGGTATATGAGGATAATATAATGCCACTGAGGCTATTACTCAGCCACCTGGAGAAAAAAAAAAAAAAAACAATTGGCCAACAAGGATAAGGACAGAGAATAGAAGAGAGTAGGGAGGTTTTTAAAGGCTTACTTCATAGGAATTCACGAGGAAAAGAAGCAAAATGGATATAACTCCTCACAGATTTGGAGGGCTGGAGAGATGGCTCAGCAGTTAAGGTCCTTACCTGGAAAGCCTAATGACCTGAGTTCGATTCCCCAGTACCCACGGATGCACAAAGTGGCACATGCATCGGGAGTTCGTTTGTAGTAGCAAGAGGCCCTCGCGCGCCCATTCTCTCTTTGCCGGGTATGGTGGCACAAGCCTTTAATCCCAGCATTCGGGAGGCTGAGGTAGGAGGATTACTGTGAGTTTGAAGCCAGCCTGAGACTACATAGTGAATTTCAGGTCAGCCTGGGGTAGAGTGAGGCCATACCTCAAAAAACAAAACCAGCCGGGGTGTGGTGGCACATGCCTTTAATCCCAGCACTCTGGAGGCAGAGGTAGGAGGATCACCATGAATTCGAGGCCACCCTGAGACTGCATAGTGAATTCCAGGTCAGCCTGGGCTAGAGTGAATGCCTACCTCGAAAACCAAAATTAAAATAAAATAAATGCCAAGAAAAGAAAGACTTGGGCATGTGACATGGACTAAGCAGTTAAACAGTTAATTAAACACAATGATCTAATGAGACTAATGTTGATTGTGAGGTAGTTTATAGGGGTTGATAGGCAATAGGCTGGAAAAACTGAACTGGACATAGGATATAAGGGTCCTTAGTGTCCAGGTTGTGCTTATTCAATCAATTCTGTAATGAAGGGACAGCTTGAATCATAATTAGTGATCAGACTATGAATGGTTTTTATTAGGACTTTGAACTTTTAAACTGTTATTGTTTTTTGAAATATGTTTATTATTTGTTTGCAAGCAGAGGGAAAGAGGGGGAGAAAATATGGGCACACCACTTGCGGGGCCTCTTGTCAGTCCAAACAAACTCCAGACACACTCACCACTATGTGTGCTGTTTGGGTACTAGAGAGTCAAACCGAGGCTGTAAGGCCTTGCAAGCAAGAGCCTTAAACCACTAAGCAATTTCTCCAGCTTTTATTACTTTGCTTTCGGTGTGTTGTGTGTGTGTGTGTGGTATGTGTGGTGTGGTGTGTATATGTACGGTGTGTGCATGTGTGTGCAGTTACGTGTGCTCTGTGCATGCATGTGAAGACCACAGTTCTGAGAATACCAGTGTCTTCCCCTTTCACTCTTCTGCATTGTTTCCTCACTGAACAGGAAACTACATTTTTTGTTTGTTTGTTTGTTCTATTGTTTTTTCAAGGTAGCATCTCACTCTAGCTCAGGCTAACCTGGAATTCAGTGTATAGTCGCAGGCTGGCCTTGAACTCATGGTGATCCTCCTACCTCAGCCTCCTGAGTGCTGGGATTAAAGGCGTGTGCCACCACGCCTGGCAAGACAGGGTCTCTTGCTGCAAAGCAACGCCAATCTAGCTGGCTTGTGAGTTTCCTGTTCTCCTGGTTCTGCCTCCCATTGCTGTGGGCCACTGGGATCTTGGATGCACACACTAATTTGCACTGAATTTACAGGGGTGCTGGAGAGGACTGAATTTGAGTCATCAGGCTTGCCCATCAAGCACCTTTAACCACTGGGCCATCTCCCCAGCCCGCAAAACCTATCTCTTCTTTCTTTGGAATTTAGGAAGATAATTCCTTACATATCCTTGAACTTTTGTTCTTTACCAGAAAAGAAATGTGTCTAAATGACCAGATTGAATATGTGGTAGTGAGTAGATCGATAATTAAAGCATGTTTACAAAGCGAAGTGAGGGGCTGGGGAGGTAGCTCACCAGTTAAGGGCACTTGTTTGT
The DNA here is from genome assembly GCA_036346955.1 of Dipus sagitta. NCBI lineage: Eukaryota > Metazoa > Chordata > Mammalia > Rodentia > Dipodidae > Dipus > Dipus sagitta. Next base: position 122,207,604 of record CM070779.1, on the reverse strand, counting down.
AAACCCTCCTAACCCAGGTCCAATTCTCCAGCACCCACGTAAACCTAGATGTTAAAAAAAAAGTAAAAGGCAGCTGGCATTCCTTGGCAAAAGATCCTGAAACATTCACATACACACACGTAAGAAACAAAGTGAAACAAAAGGCCTTTATACTTTAATATGTAATTCAGAAATAATGCTTTATACTACCCCTAGATCCAAAATGGTCCAAGATTCAAATCACTGATATAAAAGAACATTTTCTTAAAAAAATATTTTTTAAAGAACACTCTTATTTATTTGAGAGAGAGACAGAGAGAGAGGCAGATACAGAGAGAATGGGCATGCCAGGACCTCTAGCCACTGCAAAGGAACTCCAGATGCATGAACTTCTTTGTGCATCTGGCTTGATGTGGGTACCAGGGAATAGAACCCAGATCATTAGGCATCGCAGGCAAGTGCCTTAACCACTGAGCCATCTCTCCAGCCCCAAATAAAAATGTTTGGGGCTGGAGAGAGGGCTTAGAGGTTAAGCGCTTGCCTGTGAAGCCTAAGGACCCCGGTTTGAGGCTCGATTCCCCAGGACCCATGTTAGCCAGATGCACAAGGGGGCGCACGCATCTGGAGTTCGTTTGCAGTGGTTGGAGGCCCTGGGGCGCCCATTCTTTCTCTCTATCTCCCTCTTTCTTTCTCTGTCTGTCGTTCTCAAATAAATAAATAAAAATAAACAAAAAAAGTGTTTGGGGGAGGAGGCTGGAGAGATAGCTTAGTGGTTAAGGCACTTGCCTGGAAGGCCAAAGGACCCCTGTTTGACTCCCCAGGACCCGAATAAGCCAGATGCACAGAGTGGCGCATGTGTCTGGACTTTGTTTGCAGTGGCTGGAGGCCCTGGCATGCCTGTTGCTTCTCTCTTTCTCCTTGCAAAAACATAAGCAAAAGTATTTTTAAAAATATTTTTGTTTATTTATTTGACACAGACAGAGTGTGTGTGTACAGGTGCACCAGGGCCTCTTGACACATCAAATGAACTCCAGATGCATGCACCACTTTGTGCATCTGGTGTTACCTGGGTACTGAGGAACTGAACCTGGGCTGTTAACTGCAGATCCAGCACCATAAAAGAACATTTTCTTGCTGGGTGTGGTGGCGCATTCCTTTAATCCCAGCACTCAGAGACAGAGGTAGGAGGATCACTGAGTTCAAGGTCACCCTGAGACCTAGTGAATTCCAGCCTGGGCTAGAGTAAGACCCTACCTTGAAAAACAAAACACAAGAAGAAAAAGAGCATTTTCTTTTTTGTCCTTTTTTCCTTTTCTTTTCTCTCTCTCTCTCTCTCTCTCTCTTTCTTTCTTTCTTTTCATAGTAGGGTCTCAAACTAGACCAGGCTGACCTGGAATTCACTATGTAGTCTCAGGCTGGCCTTGAATGCACAGCGATCCTTCTACCCCTACCCCTACCTCTGAGTGCTGGGATGGATTAAAGGTGTGGCCACCAGTTTCTTAATTAGCAGTAAACAGGATTCCAAGGCTTAAGGGTTGTCAGTTTTAATCCCGGTGTTTGTGGGACCTGAATTGGGAGGATCATGCCTTGGAGGCCAGCTTCAGTTTCAAATCCAAACATCATATCTTCTTCCCCAAATTCTGTATCTGGTGGTGCTATATTCTTGGAACCACTTTGAATTTGGCCAGAGATTTTATATTGCAACTTTTCCTTCCAATATTTATGGACAATTGTGTTCTTTACTGGCAGATGTTTGAAAGAAAAAATTGGAATTAATCCTCGTATTAATTTTTAAATAGTTTTTAGCTTCTTCCAAAAGTGTGCAAAGAATAAAAGAGCCAAGGGACACTGGGGCGTGGTGGGGCACACCTTTCCACTTTTTTGTGTGTGTGTCAATTTTTTCTTAAGATTTATTATTATTTTTTATTGGAGATAGAGAGAGGGAGCGAGAGATAGTGAGTGAGAATGGGCATGCCAGGGCTTCTAGCCACTGCAAACGAACTACAGACGCGTGCACTACCATGTGAACTGGCTTACGTGGGACTTGGAGAATCGAGCCTGGGTCTTTAGGCTTCACAGGCATGCGCCTTAACCACTAAGCCATCTCTCTAGCTCTCCCCTTTTTTCCACTTTTTTTTTAAAAAAAAGTTTGGTTTTTTTGAGGTAGGGTTTCACTCTAGTCCAGGCTGACCTGGAATTTACTATGTACTCTCAGGGTGGCCTCGAACTCATGGTGATTCTCCTACCTCTGCCTCCCAAGTGCTGGGATTAAATGTGTGCACGAATTTTGTTGTTGTTGTTTGTTTTCTCAAGGTAGGGTCTAGCTTTAGCGCAGGCTGACTTGAAGTTCATTATGTAGTCTCAGGGTGGCCTCAAACTCCTGGCAACCCTCCTACCTAGGTCTTACAAGTGCTGGGATTAAAGGCGTGTGCCACTCCATTCCCGGCCCTAGGTGCACACCTTTCTATTTATAGTTATTTATATTTATTAGTTTTTCAAGGTAGGGTCTCACTCTAGCCCAGACTGACCTGGAATTCACTAGGTAGTCTCAGAGTGGCCTCGAACTCATGGCGATCCTCCTACCTCTGCCTCCCCAGTGCTGGGATTAAAGGCGTGCGCCACCACGCCTGGCTTCTTTCTTTTTTCTCTCTCTCTCAAAAAATAAATAAATATGGATGACTCAAAAGTCACCATGCCCAGGCATAGTGGTGCTAGCCTTTAATCCTAGCATTTGGGAGGCAGAGGTAGGAGGATCGCCGTGAGTTCGAGGCCACTCTGAGACTCCATAGTGAATTCCAGGTCAGCCTGGGCTAGAGCAGAGCAAGACCCTACCTCAAAAAACCAAAAAAAAAAAAAAAAAAAAAAAAAGAAAGAAAGAAAGAAAGGGAGAGAGAGAATGGGCATGTCAGGGCCTCTAGCCCCTGCAAATGAACTCCAGACTGGTGTGCCACCTCGTGCATCTGGCCATCTGGCTTTATGTGGGTACTGGGGGAATCAAACCTGGGTCCTTTGGTTTTGCAAGCAAGAACCTTAACCACTAAGCAATCAGCTCCAGCAACCCCCCTTTTTTTTAATTATTATTTTTTATTTGCAAGCAGGGAGAGATAAGAGAGAAGAGAGATAGAGAATGGGCATGCCAGGCCTCTAGCCATTGCAAACGAACTCCGGACGCATGTGCTCCTTGTGCATCTGGGTGACGTGGGTCCTGAGGAATCAAACTTTGGTCCTTTGGCTTCGTAGGCAAACACCTTAATGGTCTCCAGCCCTTTTTTGTTTTTATTTATTTATTTATTTTTCGAGGTAGGGTCTCATTCTAGCTCAGGCTGACCTGGAATTCACTATGTAGTCTCAGGGTGGCCTCGAACTCACAGCAATCCTATCTCTGCCTCCTGGGGACTGGAATTAAAGGAGTGCACCACCTTGCCAGGTTGAAGCAGATAATTAAAGGTAGAACAAAACAAACTGTGAATGCAGTGGATACAAAGTTGGGCTACAATAAGTCCGGAATCAAGAATCATAAAATTCACAATTAATGTGAATTTCTTGGTGTGGTATGAACAAACTTCCATTCACCCCAGATAGGGTACCTACTACAGACCAAGGAACGATTCCATTGAGTCTAGCTTGGTGAACCAATGAGTTTAGATGTGACTTATAGCAGCACGGGTAACTCAAAGGACGCTGTAACCCCCAAATGGCCACCTCAGCATGGGCAATGTCTTCCAGAAGCTGCCTCCCTAGACCTCCCTGGTCAATTTGCAGGTGGCTCCAGTCTCCTCACCCCAGCAACTGTCAACCTTGGGGAGGGTTAAGGATGAATTCTGTAACTTTCTGGGCTTCCTGAGCATTGTGAATTTTCCTTCCCGCCCAGGAGGGAATGTTTCAATTCAGAGGAAATGGGCTACATCACAGGGGCTGGGAGCAAGCGGCGATTTCATCACAGAGCGCCATGTAGCATGTATGAGCTGTCGGTGTGTAAGTGGCAGAAATAGTGACCACGATCAGGAAGCTGTGAAACAGAAAAAGGGAAACTTATGTAGAAGAGTGCGGGAGATGCCACCTGTCAAAGGGAATGTTTGTCCTTACTGCTGAGGCCGAGTGTCTTCCATCTACACACACCCGGCCATGGCACCCAACCCAAAACTTCTTAACAGTTTTCAGAGGGGAGAGGGAGATGGGTGTTTCTTTTCTTTGCTTTCCTTCCTCCCTCCTGCTTTTCTTTCTTTCTTTCTCTCTTTCATTCTTTCTTTTCTTTGGCTGTTTTGTTTGTTTATTTTTCAATGTAGGGTCTCACTCTAGCTCAGGCTGATCTGGAATTCACTATGTAGTCTCAAAGTGGCCTCGAACTCAAAACCCTCCTTCTCCCTCTGCCTCCTGAGTGCTGGTATTAAAGGTGTGCACCACCACGCCTGGCTCTCTCCCTTTCTTTCCTCCCTCCCTCCCTCTTTCTCTCTCTTCCTTCCCTCCCTCTTTTCTTCTTTCCTTCCTTCCTTCCTTCTTTCTTTTTTCTTTCTTTCTTTCTCTCTCTCTCTCTCTCTCTCTCTCCCTTTCTTTCTTTCTTTCTTGTTAGGGTCTCACTGGACCTCACCTTGGAACTATCCAAGGTGGTCTCAAACTCACAGTGATCCTCCTACCTCTGCCTTCCAAGTGCTGGGATTAAAGGTGTGTGCCACCATTCTTGGCTATGAATGTTTCTTGTCTCTATGATAATCTACTTCAATACTTTGGATTCTATAATTAAGAAAATGTATCTGGCCAGGTGTGGTGGCACACACCTTTAATCCCAGCACTTGGGAGGTGGAGGTGGGAGGATCCCTGTGAATTCAAGGCCACCCTGAGACTACAGAGTGAATTGCAAAACCCTACCTCAAAAAACAAAACAAAATAAACAAACAAAAACAGTAAATTTATCTGTCCACAAATTTCAGAGTTTGAAGAGCTCTTGAAGATGGCTCCATAGCCACTCTAGGTTTGGAATTCTTCATTTGGATTTCCTTAAGGGCAGTAATTAGCCTAAGGGTCTCAAACTTGACTAAATATTAAAGTTCTCAGGGAAACTTCTTAAAAATCCCATGCCCAGGCCAGGCCTCATCCTGCTTGATTTTAAATCAAAATCCCTGGAGAAGGAGCCAGGAATCAATATATGTACTGTAATGTCTCCAGGAGATCAGTGAACTTTGAGAGGCATGCCCTTGATGTAAATGATTAAATGTTCTGTAGCTGTTGGCTGATTTTTCTGTTTGTCTTTGTTGTCGAGACAGGGATTAAAGAAATACTTTATTAGGCTGGAGAGCTGGCTTAGCGGTTAAGGCATTTGCCTGCAAAGCAAAAGGATCCCGGTTCGATTCTCTAGGACCCACATAAGCCAGATGCACAAGGGGGCGCATGCATTTGGAGTTCGTTTGCAGTTGGCTGGAGGCCCTGGAGTGCCCATTTTCTCTCTCTCCCTCTCTCCACCTGTTTCTCTCAAATAAATAAATAAATAAACATTAAAAAATACTTTATTATTTATTTGCAAGTAAAGAGCGACAGAGAATGAGAATTGGTGTGCCAGGGCCTCTTGTTCCTGCAAACTCCAGATGCATGCACCACTTGTGCCCATGGCTTTATGTGGGTACTGAGGAATTGAACCCAGGCCGTGAGACTTTCAACAGTAAGTGCCTTTAGCTGCCCAGCCTTCTCTCCAGCCCAAGACAGATTTTTTCTGTGAAAACAAACTGGCTTCGCTTGGAACACTACAGCTCTGGCTAACCTCAAAGTACAGAAGTCTTGTCCCAGCCTCTGGCATGCTGGGATTAAGCGCACCATTACACAGTTCGTTGGCTTCTTGCTAGTTAGTTTGTACGTGAGACAGAGTTTCTATGTGTAGCTCAGGCTGGCCTCCAACTCTCAAGCTTCCTGCCTTAACCTTCCCAGTGTTAAATTGTGGGCTTTTTTTTTTTTTTTGGTTTTCCCAGGTAGGGTCTCACTCTAGTCCAGGCTGATCTGGAATTCACTATGGAGTCTCAGGATGGCCTCGAACTCATGGCGATCCTCCTACCTCTGCCTCCCGAGTGCTGGGATTAAAGGCGTGCGCCACCACGCCCGGCTCAGTGCTTTTTTTGGTTTTTCGAGGTGGAGTTTCACTCCAGCCCAGGCTTACCTGAAGTCACTATGGAGTCTCAGGGCGGCCTCAAACTCACCGAGATCCTCTTACCTCTGCCTCCTGAGTGCTGGGATTAAAGGCGTGCGCCACCCAGCTCAATTGACTGTTTTTTGATCTATTTATTAGAAACTATAGAAAGGTTTGTTGTTGTTGTTATTATTGGGGTTTTTCTGTAGGTAGGGTCTCACTCTAGCCGGGGCTGACCTGGAACTCTGTAGTTCCAGCCTGGCCTTGAACTCAGCAAATCTCAAAAAGTGCTGTGTGCTGGGATTAAAGGCATGTGCCACCACACATGGCTCTGAAAGGTTTTGCTTTGGTCATAATTTACTTGAAATGTTCGTTCAAAATAATAAAACAGGGCTGCACATATGGCCCAGCAGTTAAGGCGCTTGCCCGCATGAACCTGACTACTGGGGTTCAGTTCCCCAGTACCCATGTTGTAAGTCAGATGCACAAAGTGGCACATGCATTTGTAGTGGTTACAGGCCCTGGCGTGTCCTTACTCCTCTCTCTCTCTCTCTCTGCTTGCAAATAAAAATAAACTGTTAAAAAAAAAAGAGGAGGAAGAAGAAGAGGGCTGGAGAGCTGGCTTAGCGGTTAAGCGCTTGCCTGTGAAGCCTAAGGACCCCGGTTTGAGGCTCGACTCCCCAGGACCCACGTTAGCCAGATGCACAAAGGGGCGCACGCGTCTGGAGTTCGTTTGCAGTGGCTGGAAGCCCTGGCGTGCCCATTCTCTCTCCCTCTCTCTATCTGCCTCTTTTTCTCTGTCTGTCACTCTCAAATAAATAAGTTAAAAAAAAAAAAGAAGAGAAGACAAACAAAACCAAATACATAAAGTGGCGTTCGTTTGCAAGTGGCTGGAGGCTTTGGCGCTCCTATTCTGACTGTTTCTCTTCTATATATCTCTGATTGCAAATAAATAAAAATATTTTTTTAAAAATGTTTAAAAAAAAAAAAGAAAGAAAACAAGACAAGTTAGGTCAGGAGTGTCAGGACTCCCTAGTGTCTCCTCAGCTCAGCAAGCGGATGCAAATCCTTCAGTGAACGCCAAGGGGCACCCTCGGCCTCCGCCGCCGTGCCCTGGAACGCTCGGCGCTCTCCAAGTGCACAAAGAGCCCGGCCTTCTCCGGGGTGACATCACAAAGGGCCGGTTCCCCGCCCCTTCGGCGCCACCACGTGTGTCCCCGGGCTCAGCGGCCACCTTAACTCAGTCCCTCGCCGGCCGGTGTAGGCAGTGGAGGAGGAGGAGGAAGAGGAGGGTGTTCGGTGGTGGCTGGAGGCTTCGCTATGGGCAGTCGTTCCTTCGCTCTCCCCGGGCCCGCCGTGCTGCCCGCGTCTCCGCTGTGGGTGGAGAGCATCCGGAGGCGCCGAGTGCCTGCGCGACTGCTGCTGCTGCTGCTGCTGCTGCTTCTGCGCCCGGCCCGGGCGTCCGCGCCCCTGGGCAGGTGCTGAGCATCTCGGACCGACCTTCCCCGGGCCGCTTCCCGCATCCTGCCGAGGCTGCCTGCCGCAGTGTGCTCACATGGGCTGCTGGAGGTAGATGGGCTCCCCGCCCGGGAGGCGGCGGTTGCATGCGGCGCTGGCCACAAGCAGTCGCCCGTTCCAAAGCTGCCTCGGGGCCGCGCGCCCCGGGCGCCCCTGCTTGTCCCCGGCTCGGCCATGGGGACCTCCGCCTGCAGCCGCCCCGCTCTCGCCTCCCGCAGCCGCCGACACCGTCGCCGACACCGAGTCCCAGGCGCGATGATCGCGGGCTCCTTCCTCTTGGTGAGCGCTCGCGGGGGACCGAGGGTGGCGTCTGCGGGGCGGCTCCTCCCGGGCTGGGAGCGCGGGGATCGGCCGGCTGCCTGGGAAGGATTTGCCAGGGAAGGCATCCTACTAGGTCATTGGGGTGGGGGGAGGGTGTGGGGTGAGGGAGTCGGCTACGGCAGGGGGATGGAGCCGAATGGTTTGCCTTGCTGGGTGGCTGCGCCGAGGATGGCGCTAGAGGTGGCCGCCGGGTGCCTGGCGCATTTCAAGGTTTCCTCTTCGCTCCCCCCCCTCCACATCCCCACCCTTCGGCCTACCTCGAGCCCCCGTATCTACCCTCACCCCCCATTACGGACCCCTGGCATGGTGTAGGGCGGGAGCTGCCTGGCCCGGCGCGGGGAGATCGCCGCTTTGTTGAGACTGCGGGGCGGCGTACCGAGCTTACCGCAGCGGGGACCGAGCCGCGCCGGTGCGCGCAGGGGCGCCCGCCACCCCTGCCTGCTTCCGCGCCCCGCATTCCCGAGCAGGGCGCCAGCCGCCCCCTCCTCCGTCGCCCCTTCCCTCTCTCCTCCCTCTTGGCTCGGGTGGATCTCGATTTCTGCACGCCAGAAAAAAAAAAAAAAAAAAAAGAACCCCTTAGACCCACTCTCCAGGCGCCTCCAAAGCTGCGGCTCTGAGCCAGCCTGTGCGCTGGCTTCCAGTAGTGGAGGGGGATGGGGAAAGAGCTAAAAAAAAAAAAAAAGATTATTTTCTTCAGCTTCCCTTATTTCTCATTTACCTGTGTTTAGGCAGGTGACCCTGCGGAATGATGTGGGCTCCTTTAGCACCCAAATCTGGGGCGTGCCCTATGCGTAGGAGTTCTCCATCACTTAACCTAGTCAAAACCTGACATCATCCTTGACCCCCAAACTTACCCTTAACTTCCCCTCATTTCCAGGATTGGGGCCAGGGGGAATCAGGTGAAAGAAAATTTAAAATCAAACCCTTGAGCCATCATAAAACTTCCCATGTCTTTTATCTCTGCTGCAGGATGGGGATTGTTAGTTAAAAATCAAACAAAACAAAAACAAAAAAGAGCCTGTTTTTCGTGGCAGGGAAGTGTAATGGAAGGTTTATTCCCCCCAAAAGGTTGGCCAGCCAAGACCTCCTTAGATCTCAAGGCATTGCAGTTGCTAAGGCCTGGGAATTCATCCTACAGACACTCTGGTTCCTTGTGTGTCTTTTAAGGGGGAAGAGAGACTAAAGAAAAGTTAGTTGCTGTTAGTATTTTTAATGAGACAGAACTCAGTCTCCCTTCAGACTCTTTTCTGTCCATTTCTAATAATGGCAAAGTCCAAGTTTGTATCTTTGAAGCAAGTGTGGTGGATGGCAAGCCGTCAGCGTGTCTCCTGGGGGGAGGGCAGTGAACCACGGTCTTGGTGTGGACAGAGACCCACATAATATTCCTTGCAGAATACAATCATATGTTATTGCTTAAAAAAATTTTTTTTGTTCATTTTTATTTATTTATTTGAGAGCGACAGACAGAGAGAGAAAGGGGCAGAGAGAGAGGGAGAATGGGCGCACCAGGGCCTCCAGCCACTGCAAACGAACTCCAGACGCCAGCGCCCCCTTGTGCATCTGGCTAACGTGGGTCCTGGGGAATCAAACCTGGGTCCTGCTTTGCATGCACGTGCCTTAACCGCTAAACCCTCTCTCCAACCACTCACCCCTCTTTTTGAGGTAGGGTCTGGCTCTAGCCCAGACCTGGAATTCACTATGTAGTCTCAGGGTGGCCTTGAACTCACGGCAATTCTCCTACCTCTGCCTCCCGAGTGTGAGTGCTGGGATTGTCTGGCTGTGTTATTTCTTAAGTCATGTAATATTTCTTCTTCTTTTTTTTTTAACCTTTTAGTATGGGATATGAGAGAGGTTTTTGTTTGTTTGCTTTTTCTTTACATACTTATTTGCGAGGGGAGAGTGGGAGAGAATGGGCATGGCAGAATTTTTTGCTGTTGCAAATGAACTCCAGATGCATGTGGTACTTTGTGCATTGGGCTTTACATGGTACTGGGGAGTTCGGCCCAGGCTGGCAGGATTTCAAAACAAACACTTGTAACCTTTGAGCTATCTCCGTAGTCCCCATCCCCCACCTTTGAATTTTTTTTTTCTTTTTCTTTTTTTAGTTTTTTCGAGGTAGGGTTTCACTCTAGCTCAGGCTGACCTGGAATTCACTATGTAGTCTCAGGGTGGCCTCGAACTCTTGGTGTTCCTCCTGTCTCTGCTTCCTGAGTGCTGGGATTAAAGGCGTGGGCCACCACACCCGGCCAAGCCCATTTCTTGTTTTTTTTTTTTTTTTTTTTTTTTTGCTGTTGTTTTGTTTTGTTTTACCAGGTAGGGTCTCACTCTAACCTAGGCTGTCCTAGAATTCACTGTGTAGTCTCAGGGTGGCCTTCAACGCATGACGATCCTCCTACCTCTCGAGTGCCCATTAATTAAACCTTCAAACTCGGCTTACTCAAGAATGTTGTGCCAAGCTTGCAACAGAAGTCCTGAGAGTGTAAGTTTGGCTGTTACCAAAAAAAAAAAAAAAAGTTTATAATGAAATTTAGAGGTGATCTCAAGATAATAAACAGTACAGGATTTTTTTTTTTTTTTTGTTAACTGTAATCAAAAGGCTTTAGTTAAATATATGGAGTGGGGGGGGTTGGTGGGAAGATCGCTCAGTTGTTAAATGTGCTTGCTTTGCAAAAGCCTGTCAGATGGGGTTCAATTTCCAAGCCGCCCACATAAGATGGACGCAAAAAATGGTGCAAGTATCTGGTACTTGGTTACAGAGACAAGAGGCCCTGGCACGCCCATACGGACATGGCAGAAGGACATGCACTAAGAGAGTGCACGAGGGACTACTGTGTGATGAACTCAGTGTGCCCCAGACATCATTTTATTTTGTTATTTTGTTTTATTATTTTTATTTTTTTTGGTTTTTTGCAGTAGGGTCTCGCTGTAGCCCAGGCTGACCTGGAATTCACTGTGTGGTCTCAGGGTGGCCTCGAATTCATGGAGATCCTCCTACCTCAGCCTCCCTAGTGCTGGGATTAAAGGCATGTGCTACCATGCCCGGCTGCATCTCCATTGTAGAAAGATTTATTTAATTTAATTTATTTATTTGAGAGTGACAGACAGAGAAAGAGGCAGAGAGAGAGAGAGAGGGAGGGGGAGGGAGAGAGAGAGAATGGGCACACCAGTCTCTCTAGCCACTGCAAATGAACTCCAGATACATGTGCCACCTTGTGCCTCTGGCTAACATGGATCCTGGGGAATCGAGCCTCTAACCGGGGTCCTTAGGCTTCACAGGCAAGTGATTAATCACTAAGTCATCTCTCCAGCCCTGCATCTCCATTTTATAGACAAGAGAGTACAGTCTCCAAGAACTTCACTGGGCTGTTCTAGGTCACAGAGCCCATGCAGGGTCTGGCCTAGAAGTTCTCTTCTGTCCACTCTCCCTCTCCCCTGTGCCACACGGCCTCTTTCACAACTTGAAGTTGCTTGATAATACAGTACAATGGCAGCACAGTAGAGCCAGTGGGGGAAAGATGTGTTGCAGAACCTAAATGAACATTACACAACGGCCTCGAGAGAAATTCTTCTGGGGCTGGAGAGATGACTCAGTGGTTCAGGCGTTTGCCTGCAAAGCCTAATGACCCGGGTTTGACTCCCCAGTACCTACATAAAGCCAGATGTACAAAGTGGCACATGCATCTGGAGTTCATTTGCAGCTGCTAGAGGCTCTGGTGGGCCCATTCTCCCTCTCTCTCTCTCTCTCTCTGCTTGCAAATAAATAAAAATATTAAAAAGAAGAAGAAATTGCTCTTGTAGTCTGCCCTTTGTGTTCCAGGCCAAAGTGCTGGAGACAGGGTAAATGAGACATTTATTTAGGTTTGCACCAGTTGAAGGAATACTCTGTAAGAGCTTACTCAGTGTGACATTGTCTAATCAGACATGCCGCTTGCCCCCAGGGGCTCCCTTTGGTTGTACAATCTGGCGAGAAAGGGGATGTCCTTGATAAACTGCATTGTATGCTAAGCTTTGGATGTAACCTGAGGACCACAGTTCTGTCGCTGGCACCTGCAGAAAAAGCTGTGAGTGGCCACACGTGTCTGTAACCGCAGTCCTTGTGGTGGCAGAGACGGGAGACTCGCTGGGGTGTACTGGTTAGCCAGTTTGCCAGATGTCATCTTCAGGTTCCGTGACACTGCTCGAGAAAATAAGACCAAAGAGCAATAGAGAAGCACCCCCTTTGGGATATGTGCTTCTGTATACACACACACACACACACACACACACACACACACACACACAACATACAGATACTATCCCTTGCACACAAGAATTCCAGACAGATGACCATTTGCTCTATCTAGTAGCCCGTTGAACAAGTCATTGCATTTTCTTCTTCTTTTATTTAATGTTTCATTTATTTATTTGGGAGAGAGAATGGGTACACCAGGGCCTCCAGCCACTGCAAACGAACTCCAGACGTGTGACCCGCCTTCCACATCTGGCTTCTGTGGGTCCTGGGAAGTCAAACCTGGGTCCTTAGTCTTCGCATGCAAGTGTCCTAACCACTAAGCAATCTCTCCGGCCCTATTTTCTTTTCTTTTTGCCTGAAGAGTACCAAGTTTATTTAGTATGTGTCACCACCAACTGAGTCTGGACCTCTAGCTGAGTGCTACCTTCACAATCTCACCTATCAAAAAGTTAGGGACCTCATTTATTGGCTATTTGGCTAGGCAGGTGTGGGGTGGGGGGTTGAAGTCCGGAAGACTAGGTGGCAAGTTCAAGAAGAACTTTAAACTAGAGCTGACACTACGTGCAAAAATATTCTCCTTTGTATATAACACATTAAATATATATTAAAATATTTTTTATTTACTTGCAAATGGAGGGAGAGAGAGAGACAGGGAAGGGGCCCGTCAAAGGCCTCTGGCTGCCGCAAACAAACTCTAGATGCAGGAGCCACTTGGTGCATCTGGTTTCGCTTGGGCACTGGGGAATTGAACCTCGGCTGTCAGGTTTTCCAAGCAAGTGCCCTAACTGCCGATGCCATCTCTCCAGCCCCCTTTTTTTCTATTTTAACTACCAGAAAGGATCCTAACCCTTCTATAATCTAACACCCTGTCTTGCTTTGCTGAAGGGAAAGAACGGACCACAGTGAGGACATGATTGTTTTTTTTGTTTTTCATGGGAATGAACCTACATTTGTGCGTTCTTTGGATTTTTGAGGTAGGATCTCGGTGTAGCCCAGGCTGACCTGGACTCACTCTAGTCCCATGCTAACACCACCACGCCCGGCTGTTTGTGCACTGTTGCAGTGCGTCCTAGGCTCAGAAACCCAGTAAAGACCTGGGGTTTGGATCATGCCACAAAGGAACAGTCCTGTGGTCGAGAAAATGCATGTGGCCGTCAGTAGAGCTGCCTGTCTCCGTTCAGGTGGAGTCAGTAGATGAATGCATTTGACACAAGAAACAATGTGATGTTCAACATCTTTATAACATGAATCAGTCAAGGGTGGTGGTGGTGCGTGCCTTTAATTCCAGCATTTGGGAGGCAGAGGTAGAAGGATTCCTGTGAGTTTGAGGTCAGCCTGGGACTACAGAGCGAGTTCCAGGTCAGCCTGGGCTGGAGTGAGACCCTACTTTGAAACAAAAAAAAAATACAGAACTCGGAATTTTAGCTGTTAGATTGAAAGAGGAAGCAAACACTTCTAATCTGGAATAACATGATCAGTTTCAGCAGAGAAAATGATTTAGGAGGAAGTCAGGCATGGAGGGAGACCAGGCAATCCAGAGCTTGTTCTAAAGTGAAAGATTCCTGGTTTACCCCACGAGTCATGGCTACAATGACTAACTATGGGGTGGATCAAGCCTTCTCATTTGAGTTGAATGCCGATTGTTCGAATCTACCTCAGATCCAGTCCAAATCAAAATCAGTAAACAAAGCCTGCAGTGTAAATTAAGCTACAGAAGCAAACCAAATCTGTAATAAAAATATTCCCTGAAGTAAGGTACATGAAAAGGTCCTGAGCCGGGAGTGGTGGCAGATGTAGGAGGATCGCCGTGAGTTCAAGGCCAGCCTGGGAACCACAGAGTGAGATCCAGGTCAGCCTGCGTTAGAGTGAAACACTTGTCATGCTCAAAACACCAAAAAAACAAAAATATCCTCAGACTAAATAGGCATAGGTCTGCCAACTATCTACACTTCAAGCTAAACCGGACAGTCTTTCACGTTAGAGGAAGCACAGTTAACGCCCTATTTCTGGGGGCAGTTGGCCGATAGTCGCTTTCCCATTGGACAGGAGTAAGTCGCTATGGGTTTCCAAGCTGGCTCGGGCAAGTGGTTGTGGCCTGTGCTGGAAGTTGCAATGGGGAGTTATCACACCTTGACTTTGTACTTGGCTCTATCTTGAGTGTGAGAGGTGAAGCTTCTTTGGAGGTTCCAAAAGCAAGTTGCAAATTGCCTTTGTGTTTCTTCAGCTAGTCTTTTATAAAACATGTGAACACGGGTTGGAGAGATGGCTTACTAGTTAAGGTATTTGCCCACAAAGCCTAACAGCCTGGATTTGATTCCCCAGCAACCCCCCCCCCCCCATGTAAAGCCAAATGCACAAAGCGGCACATGCATCTGGAGTTTGAAGCAGCTGGAGGCCCTAGCACACCCTATCTTTTATCTATCTTTTTCTATCTTTCTTCTATCTTTTCTCTCTCTCTGCTTGCAAATAACTAAATAAAAATATTTATTTTTAAAAAAAAAAAAGCATTGCCAGGCGTGGTGGCGCACACCTTTAATCCCAGCACCTAGGAGGCAGAGGTAGGAGGATCGCTGTGAGTTCGAGGTCATCCTGAAACTCCATAGTGAATTCCAGGTCAGCCTGGGCTAGAGCGAGACCCTACCTTGAAGAAAAAAAACAAAAAAACATGTGAACTAAAGTTGACTTAAATAGTTTTTTAATTTTTTTTTTCTTTCGGTGACGGGAAATGGGGAGATGTATCATCAGACCACTCAGGGACCAGTATGAATTGAGTGACTTCCTTGCATAAACAGCCCTGCCTATTTTTTTTTTTTTTTCCAGTAAGTGCTCCTACTCGGCTGGCCCTCTTCCCTATGCAGGCCTGGCAAACTGCAGCGGTGCCAGGTCACCAGTCACTTCTTGGCACACCCAGGTGCCTTCTCTGTGACAAGAGGAGCTCAGATTATCTCTGAGCCGTGGGCCTGGGTCCAGCGACCATTTGGAGCGGATTCTGTCTGGACCATGAGTCGCAGATAAATCTTTTGGGGCGGAATGTCAATTGAAGCCGTAACCGGGAGTCAGCCGGGTCCCAGAGTTGGATCTCCATGGAGCATATGAGCAGTGTGGCTTTGTTGCAACGGCAGCTGCTAAGCAAGCTTCTGCTCCTTAGAAATAGGGGCGAGATCATGAATAAATACTGGCCCTTTCCCAGTGTTTGTATTTGTCAAATACCTGAAAATCAACAGGAATCTTAAATTGGCTTGTATGCTGCCACCTGGTTGGGTGGAGGTTAGTAACCTGGCAGACGCCGGCTGTGTGGGGCAGGGGCTCTCCGTGGAGAATTGCTGCTGCCCCGAAGCTGTGGATTGAAGGCACTAGTGAGCTCACCGTCCCTGGGGTGTGATGTGTGTTGGTGTGGGGCCACTGTGCTGGCTTTGGCAGTGATCTATCAGTAGTGTCGGGGACATCGTATTCTTAGGGCTATCAGGTAAGCTGGGGGTAGAATAGGGCCTGGATGCATCTCCAGGGTGCTATGCATGCTGTCTGCCTTCATCTTTGTTTTGTTTGTTTGTTTTTGATTTTTTTTTATTGTTGACAACTTCCATAATCGTAAACAATATCCCATAGTAATTCCCTCCCTCGCCCCACTTTCCCCTTTGAAATTCCATTCTCCATCATGTCCCTTCCCCCTCTCAATCAGTGTATACCTTCATCTTTAAAAAAAATTTATTAGAGCCAGGCGTGGTGGCACAACCTTTAATCCCAGCACTTGGGGGGCAGAGGTAGGAGGATCACCATGAGTTCAAGGCCACCCTGAGACTACGTAGTTAATTCCAGGTAAGCCTGAGCCAGAGTGAGACCCTGCCTTGAAAAACAAAACAAAACAAAACAAAACAAAAAAAGTTTATTTATTTATTTTGAGAAAGAGAGAGAATTGGGCAGATGGAGACAGAATGGGCGCCTCTTGCCACTGCAAACAAAACTCCAGACGCATGTGCTAACTTGTGCAGCTGGCTTTACATGGGTCCTGGGAATCGAACCCAAGTCCTTAGGCTTCACAGGCAAAAGCTTTAATCACTAAGCCATCTCTCCAGCCCCACCTTCATCTTCTTTTAAGCATATTTGAAGGGGCACCCAGGACTGCTGTAAACTAAAACGGAATAGAAGGTGAGGGACATGGTCAGTTAAGCTATGGCAAGGCTAATTGTGTAATATAAAAATGTAAATTTTTATTTATTTATTTATTCTTTTTTTTTTTTTTTTTTTTTGAGGTACGGTCTTATTCTAGCCCAGGCTGACCTGGAATTCACTCTGTAGTCTCAGGGTGGCCTTGAACTCACAGTGATCCTTCTACCTCTGCCTCCCGAAGTGCTGGAATTAAAGGCGTGTGCCACCATGCCCGGCTAAATTTATTCCATTTCATTTAGTTGCAAGTAGAGAGAGAAGGGGTAGAAAATAAGCACACCAGAGCCTCCTACCACCTGCAGACATACTCCGGATGCCTGGGCCACTTTGTGCATGTGGCTTGATGTGGGTACTGGGGAATTGAACCCAGGCCTTCAGGCTTTGCAAGCAAGTGCCTTCCTGAACCATTGAGCTGTCTCTCCAGCCCTAAATTGTCTTCATATTTCTATCATTTTCCTTTGTTCCTGTGCGATGAGAACCACGAGGTTCCATGGCTCGGCACCATTGGCAAATGTGTCTTGGGAGAAGAAACATGATCTTAATGGATTGAGAGGAGAACATGGAGTCCCCGAGGCCTGGAATCAGCTGAGAGCAGCTTGGGTTCAGTAGCGTTTCTACACTGGTGGGCCAGAGCTCATAGCTCACTGTCAGTCACTAGTACCGACATCACTAGCCCTCACTTGCGGAGCCCTTAACCACTGCTGCAGTATTGAACACCTTCTTTGGACCATCTCGGTAAACCTTGAGGTCGCAGCCTTGACCCCATTCTACAGATGAGGGAATGAAGGTGGACAGACGGAGTTAACAATCCTGTCATTGACAAGCGCTAGAGAGATGAATCAGATCTAGGTCAAGGTACCTTCATCCACCCAGCTCTCTCTGCCAAGTTGTGGGTAGGGGACGGCGCGGTTGACTCGGTTGACTTGGACTCGCCAGAATTTCGTTTCCTGTAAAGGGAATGATTTTACTGAGGAGTTGCACATTTTGCCTCTTTCATTCTGGAAGTTTCATGACGGTGCTTGGAAGTTTAGCCAAAGCTCCAAGTTAGAGAAACTGTGTGTGTAGGTGTGTGTGTGTGTGTGTTTTGAAAGGAGAGGGCGTGTCGACACCAGCCAGCATTTTCCTATGGGGTGACTCTGACGGGCCACGGTGCCTTAGTTAAGATGGAAAGATACTCCTGCAAGTTGAAATGTTATAAATAGGGAATGGGGTGCTTGGATTTCCCACAGCTTGGGTCATTTTGAAAAATATTTGTTTAGTGAGTAACTGTGACAGGGCTCTGCTTAGCAATGTAATTTCAACTCACCTTTAAGCCTTTTTTTTTTTTTTTCCTTCTTTTTTGTTTTTTTTGAGGTAGGTCTCACTCTAGCCCAGGCTGACCTGGAATTCACTATGTAGTCCCAGGGTGGCCTCGAACTCATGGCGATTCTCCTACCTCTGCTTCCCAAGTGCTGGGATTAAAGGCGTGCGCCATCATGCCCGGCTAAGACTTTTTTCTTCGCTGCTAGCCTAATTATTTGAATAGAGTAGGTACACGGGCTTGGACCAGCTTCTTTTCATCTCATTTCTCTTGGGAACTGGTTTATTTAATGCCATGATTTGGGTGGTCCATACATATTGTGTTTGTGTGTCACAATTACAGCATTTTTTTTTTTTTTTTTTGGGAGGTGGAGTCTCACTCTAGCCAAGGCTGACCTGGAACTCACTCTGTAGTCCCAGACTGGCCTCGAACTCACAGTGGTCCTCCTACCTCTGTCTCCCAAGGGCTGGTATTAAAGACATGCCCGGCAAATGGGTAACATGTTTAATTTTTTTTTTTTTTTGTTTATTTGCAAAGAGGAGAGAGAGAGAATATGCGTATGACAGGGCCTCTAGCCGCTGCAAATGAGCTCTAGGTGCATGTGCCACCCTTGTGCATATGGCCCTAGGTCAGAGGAGACGAATGAACAGTTGTATGGCTTTTGTGGCCAATTGCCAGAAAGCGTTCAGGGAGACAGTTAATTTAGCCTGTCACTGGCCACCTATAAATGTGCTTCCTACTCCGTGAACCTGCCTGTATTGGAGTTTATCACTTTAATTTACTGATGCTCCTTTAACTTAGGTATGTAAGGAGCTTTGGTTGTCTACACTTGCATTGCAGTGGTTGCTAGGGGTGCTGTCAAATTACTGTATGATGATTGCCTTCCAAAAAACATAGTTCATTTTTATTTTAGTTTTTGGCTTTTTGAGGTAGCGTCTCACTCTGGCCCAGGCTGACCTGGAATTCACTATGTAGTTTCAGTGTGGCCTGGAACTCACTCAATCCTCCTACCTCTGCCTCTCGAGAGCTGGGATTAAAGGTGTGCGCCACCACACCTGGCTTTTTTTTTTTTTTAAACTGTCTTTATTAATAGACAACTTCCATGATTATAGACAATAAACCATGATAATTCCCTCCCCTCCGCCATTTTTCCTTTACAAATCCACTCTCTACCATATCCGCCCCCCCTCAATCAGTCTTTTATTTGGATGTCACCATCATTTCCTCCTATTATGAGGGTTTTGTGTAGGTAGTACTGGGCACTGCTCGGCCGTTTTGTGTCTGGAAGAATGCCATTGTAAGGAGTCCTACCCTTCCTTTGGCTCTTTCATTCTTTTTGCCACGTCTTCCACAATGGACCCTGAGCCTTGGAAGGTGTGATAGAGATGCTTCAGTGCTGAGTACTCCTCTGTTACTTCTTAGCACTGTGCTGCATTTTGGTTCATCCCAGAGGTCACCTCCATCTGAAAAGAGAAGCTTCTCTAACCCAAAGTGAGAGTGGTATTAATGTATGGGTATGAACGTTAAGAAAAGTGCTTACAGGGAAGTTTGGTGAGCATAATATATACATTTAGCCGGATAAGAGCAGGCTTTACACTCCTAAGGTTTCAGTGGCAGGCATGTATTCCCTCCCATAGAGTGGGTCTCCGGTCCAATTAGAGAGCCCATAACAGACATGCCACTATTGTACCTGTTGGCTCCTTTGGCCTGGCTGGTCAAACTTAAGGCTTGCAGTGTCCACTGTTGTTTGTCACCACTGGTGACTTCTCTCTCCCATAGGGCTGCATGCAGCGTAGCTTTTTCCAGCTTTCTGTCAGCTGGTCTACAGGGAGGAGGTTTTCAGCCCAGCTCCAGCTTGATTTCTCAGCGGCCTTGCAGCCCAAGTATGTGGAGTCTTCAGCAATAGGGTCTTACCATCTATTCCTGGTGGGAAACCAAGAGCCTTGACAATGACCTGTAATGTTTTGGGGGCATCAGGGACCTCCCTGGCCAACAACTCACTGGAAGGTATCCCATCCCTGGCACTGAAATTTTTCTAGTAACAGTCTATGACTTCTGGGTGCTCCATTATCCAAAAAAGTAGGTTTCCATATGGTTTATTCATAACATCTTGAATTTTGATTAATTCTTCCCCCCACTTAATTTTTTAAAAATTTATTTGAGAGAAAGAGGCAGAGAGGGGGACAGAGGGAGAGAATATGGGCACACTAGAGCCTACAATTCCAGATGCCTTATGTGGGTCCTGGGGAATTGAACCTGAGTCCTTTGGCTTTGCAGGCAAGCTCCTTAACCACTATGCCATCTCCCCAGCACCATACATGTGCAACTTTGTGCATCTGGCTTTGTGTGGGTATTGGGAAAGTGAACCTGGATAAACAGGCTTTGCAAGCAAGTGCCTTTAAATGCTGAGACATCTTCAGCATGGATTACCCTTTAATTAATTAATCATGTCTCTCAGCTAGTGAATAGAAGTCATCCTACCCTCATTCATTAATTTGTATGCCTTTTTGGTTATAAGCTTTTATTAGCTGTGTATGGCATATTTTTGCATTTTATTAATATTACTATAATAAAACATGAAAGGTGAAAGCCTATATTTGTGTTATTAGTCTTTTTTATTGGTCTGAGAGTATTATCTTTTATTTTTTATTTTATTCACTTGAGAGAGAAAGAAGCAGAGAGAGAGAAATGGGCGTGCCAGGGCCTTCAGCCACTGCAAACAAATTCCAGCTGCATGTGCCATCTTGTGCATCTGACTTTATGTGCATAGTAGGGATTCGAATCTGGATCCTTAGGCTTTGCAGGCATGCACCTTAACCGCTGAGCCATCTCTCCAGCCCCAACTTTGAATTTTGTAATTTGACCTTTTTATGTGTTGGGTTTGTTGACATTTCTTGTCATTATTTGTGGTGAGACTAACCTCATTGTATCCTGTTTTTTTTTTTTTTCCAAGGTAGGGTCTGGCTTTGGCTTAGGCTGACCTGGAATTCACTTTGTAGTCTGAGGGTGGCCTTGAACTCATGGTGATCCTCCTACCTCGGCCTCCCGAGTGCTGGGATTAAAGGCGTGCTAAGCACCGCGCCCGGCTCTTCCCTCATTGTATTATTGTATTCTAATAGCAGGATGTTCATATATGCTGTCCATAAAGGATTTTATGGTAAATTGACTGGGTGAGGAACTCCTGGGCATATATGATTCCCAATTTTGGTTGCTCTTCTGCAGTCAGTTTCAGGTTCATAGCAATGACGCCCTTCAAAGAGAAGGCAGAATAAGGAGCAGACCTGCACGCCAGGTGCCAAGGATTAGGAGTACTTCTAGCCTTGTGTGGTTTCTGTCATAACTACTAATTCCCTCTCTCTCTCTCTCTCTCTCTCTCTATCTCTCTATCTCTGTGCGTGTATGTGTGTGTGTGAGAGAGAGAATAGCAAAATAGCATCCTCAGATACTTGATTACAAAGGCTGCCAACCCAGGTTCCATTTCCCCAGTACTCAGCATGAATCTGGAGTTTGTTTGCAGTGGCAGGAGATCCTGGCACAGACCATTCTCTCTCTCTCTCTTTAGGTTTTTCAAGGTAGGTCTCACTCTAGCCCAGGCTGACTTGGAATTCACTGTGTAGTCTCGGGCTGGCCTCGAACTCATGGCAATCCTACCTCTGCCTCCCAAGTGCTGGGATTAAAGGTGTGTGCAACCATGCCTGGCTAAATAAATCAAATATTAAAAAAAAATAGCATTCCACCTGGTGTGGTAGCTCACGCCTTTAATCCCAGCACTTGGGAGGCAGAGGTAGAAGGATTGCTGTGAGTTTGAGGCCACCCTGAGACTACTGCGCAGTGAACTTCAGGTCAGCCTGAGCTAGAGTGAAACCCTACCTCGGAAAATGTCCCACAAGACTGATGCTCCCTCTCCTTCCAACGTCAAAAGTAGGACCCAGGCTGTGACTTGTGCTTTAAAAAAAAAAAAAAAAATATATATATATATATATATGTATATATATATATAGATAGATATAGATATATAGATATATAGATATAGATATATTTAATAGAGAGAGAGGATTGGCACACCAGGGCCTCAGCCACTGCAATCTTAACTCCAGAAGCTTGTGTCACCTGGTGGGCATGTGTGACCTCGCGCTTGCATCAACTTTGTGCGACTGGCATGCATGGGATCTGGAGAGTTAAACATGGATCCTTAGGCTTTGCAGCCAAGCACCTTAACCTCTAAGCCGTCTCTCCAGCCCGACTTGTGCTTCTTATTGACTGGCAGTTGCCATGATCCCCCCCTCCCCGCTTGGGTTCAGTTAATTTGCTAGTGTGGCTCACATACCTGGCTTCTTTATCACTCTTACTATTATTTTTATCATCAGTTTGTGTGTGTGTGTGTTCATGTGTGAGCGCAAGTGTGCACATGGAGGTCAGAGGACAACTTTTGGGTCAGTCTTCTCCTGTCCACCTCGTTTGAGGCAGGGTTTCTTGCTCAGATTCTCATTCTGCTACTCTTTGCTGGGCTTGTCTTGAGCTTCGGGGAAACTTCTGGTCTGTCAGCAGCAGCATGCTGGGATTACTGAAGCCCATCACCACTTCCAGCTTTTCCTGAGGGGCCTGGAGATCAAACTCAGGTACTTACTGCAGCTTGAGTGGCGAGGGTTTTACCCATCTCCCCAGCCCTAATAAAGGACTGTCGCCAAAGGCTACGGGTGAAGACGTGTGTAAGGCAGGCGTGTAGGAAGGGATGTGGAGCTGTCGTGCCTGCTCTGGGTGGGCTACCCTCCTAGAACTTAGCTGTTCAGCTAGCTGTAAGCTCGCTGAACCTTGTCCTCTTGGAGTTTTATGGAGGTGTCATTATGCAGGCATGATTGGTCACATCATTAGCCACTGGTGATCAACTTAACCTTCAGCCCCTCAGAGGTTGGGGGCTGGGGTGCGGCGGGACTGGAAATAGCATTTCTATAATCATACCTTAGATCTTCTGCTGGCCATTCTGCATCAAGCTATTTTGGGGTTTTCTAGTCCCTTGTAATCCCCCTTACATACAAAGGACACTGATATCACTTTGGTGGTTCCAAGGACTTAGGAGCTGTATGCCCGGAACTAGGACCAGAGACCAAATATTTATTTTTCATTACAGCACAGTATCACACCCAGCTAGTACCTGGCATAGTCAGGTCTGCTCGGCACAATGCGTTTCCCTTATACTTCTGCGATTTCTGTGCTGGCCGTGTGTGTCTGTGTGTGTCTGTGTGTGTGTGTGTGTGTCTTAGTGGGTTGCAGTAACATTACTCCATCTTTTACTGTATACGATGCCAAAATTCATTTATTCCTTCATGACCAAATAAGTGGGCAGTCTGTTCTTGGCATCTCCAAGTAGGTGGAGGTTGTAGAAATAGCCACTGAGATGGAGGGAATGTGGTTCTGGAGTCCAGTGACTGGAGTGCTGAGACACGTTCTCCTGCATTGCAGGTTCCAGAGAAAATAGCATCTGGGTGAAGTCTTGTCTGTTATTTTCCTCTCTCACTGTCCTCTGAGCTTGCATCCTTCTGGTCCTACAGTCAGCACATTCTAGCCTTGGCATTCTCGGTAGTCACCAGCTCTAAAAACAGTGTCTTTTTCTGCTTTGGCAAAAGGATGCTTTTTTTCTTTCTTTTTTTTTTTTTTAATCAGAGAGGACAGTAGGAAATTTGAGAGCAGATCAAGTTTATATAACATAACTGGAAATGATGTGCCTGGGATTTGTGGAAGCTTGCTTTATCCTTGAACTGTTCCTTTCTAGGTATCCTCCAATCTCTTCAAATCTGGAGAGTTCTAAGCAGCCAGTATATTGATACTCTAAATTTAACATGACACTCAAAATAAAACGGTCAGCAATTGTGAGGGTCTTTCAGTTCGGTCTGGCTTTTTAAAAATAATTACATACTTTTTTATTTTATGAAAGAGAGAGAGAGAGAGAGAGAGAGAGAGAGAGAATGGGCACACCAAGTCCTCTAGCCATAGCAAATGAACTTCAGATGCATGTGCCACCTGTGCATCTTGTTTTACATGGGTACTGGGGAGTCGAACTTGGGTCCTTAGGCTTTGCTACCCGGTCAAGTGCCTCAACCACTAAGCCTTCTCTCCAGCCCTGTCTGGCTATTTTTTAAAATATTTATATATTAATTTTCAAGGGGGAGAGAGAGAGAATGAGAATGGGCACGCCAGAGTCTATAGCCACTGCAGATGAAGTCCAGATGCATGTATCACCTTACGCATCTGGCTTTACGTGGGTACTGGGGAATTGAACCTGGGTCTTTAGGCTTTGCAGGCAAGCACCTTAACTGCTAAGCCATCTCTCCAGCCCCTCTGTCTGGCTTTTACCTTTTTGTATATGTTAGCTTGTTTATATAATCATCCTCCCAGGACAATCATGGTTTAGAATTGTCACAGTAACTGAATTTCCTCATCTAAAAAACAGCTCTATATTGCACTGGAAATAATACTGTAGCAGGCTCCCAGGCAATTTCCCTACTGGTCTATTATGAATAGTAAAAGTTTATCACCTCCTTGAGTATGCTAATTTCCCATTGGTACAGCCTTAGAACTTGATAGGCAGCAGTCTGTTGTAATCTTAAGTGGCAAGTAGTTTCTGGTTTTTGTTTGTTTGAAGGATGAGGTCATTGGATGATAATTGTTAAAGAATAAATAGGCATAGTCATTCTGACGTCTGTTCACACATCTGGGTGTTTCTTGTCTTCAGACAGGCCCATCTCTGTGCAGGTGTGAGGCAGGTCACCAGGCTGAGCGGTGAGACCCTGGAAGGCTTTATTACATGTCATTCAAATGAATGAGTCCTTGCCTCTTGAAATTTTCTGGGTTCTGCTTTTTTTTTTTTTTTTTTTTTTTTGTAATAAGGTAGGGTCTCACACTATTCCAGGCTGACCTGAATTCACTCTGTATTCTCAGGCTGGCCTCGAACTCATGGCTATACTCCTACCTCTGCCTCCCCAGTGCTGGGATTAAAGGTGTGTGCCACCACGCCCAGCTGGTTCTGCTTTTTTTTTTTTTAACCTTTTAAACATTCAATAAATATTTATTTGTTTTTATTGTTTATTTATTTGAGAGAGAGAGGAAGAGGGAGATAGAGAATAGGCACGCCAGGGTTTCTAGCCACTGCAGAGGAACTCCAGACACATGCATCACCTTGTGCATCTGGCTTACGTGGGTACTGGGGAATTGAACCTGGGTCCTTAGGCTTTGCAGGCAACTGCCTTAAACCCTAAGCCATCTCTCCAGCCCTCAATGAATATATAGAGTGCTTCTCCCTATCTCATGTGCAGTTAGGATGGCATGCTGATGTTTGCCTTATTTATTTGTTATTGTTGGTGAAATGAATTAGTTTCCAGATAAAAGAAAATTTCCTACTATCTGACAGTTTAAAGTTAGAAGGAATCTTGGCAACTTTGGAGAATTATCTTGTTATATTGCTTCAGTAATTCTTGTTTTGATTTTTTTAAGGTAGGGTGTCACTCTAGACCAGGCTGACCTGGAACTCACTCTGTAATCTCCGCCTGGCCTTGAACTCACAGTAATCCTCCTACCTCTGCCTCTTATGTGTGCTCAGATTAAAGTTGTGTGTCTCCACACCCGGCTTGCTTAAATACTTTTAAGCACCAAGTTAGTGGATTTCTTTCTTTATTTTAATTAATTTATTTATTTAACAGAGAGGAGAGAGAGAGAGAGAGAGGAAGGGAGAGAGGGAGAGAGAGAGAATGGGCATGATAGGGCCTCCACCCATTGCAAATGAACTGCATCTGGCTAATGTGGGTCCTAGGGAATCGAACCTGGGTCCTTTAGCTTTGCAGGCAGATGCCTTAACTGCTAAGCCATCTTCCAGTCATTTTTTTTTTTAAATATTTTGATTTGTAAAACATTTTTCAGTCTTTTTTAATGAGAAAAATGTCTTTGCTTATCAACATATTTATTAGCTTTTCATCTTAAGTACCATGTCAAAGATAACTCTTGCAAGACAATTCTTCTATTTTTTCTTTTCTTTTTATTTATTTATAAGCATAGAGAGAGATAGAAAGAAAAGAGATAGGTAGTGAATGGGTGTGCCAAGGCCTCCAGCCACTGCAAATGAACTCCAGAAGCATATGCCACCTTGTGCATCAAGCTGACATGAGTCGCGGGGAAATCGAACATGAGTCCTTTGATTTGCAGGCAAGCTCCTTACCTGCTAAGCCATTGCTCCAGCCCTAGCTAGATACTTTTTAAAAATATATATTTTATTTAAATACCAATATACATATAAAAGAAGCAGAGAAAGGAGAGAAAGAGAAAGGGCCAGGGCCTCACGCCACTGCAAACTCCAGATGCATGCACCACTCTCTACGTCTGGCTTTACAGGTCCTGGTGAATTGAACGTGGTCCGTCAGACCTTACAAGCAAGTGCCCTTAACTGCCGAGCCATTTTTCCATCCCTTTGGCTAGATCATTGAATAGATCATATTGAATCAACATTATAGTTCCACTATGGGGACTTTTGGGGTTTCTCACACTTGCTTTTTTTATGAGCTCATTTCCAGCTACTTCCTCCATCACCACCCTTTAATTTGCCATTTCTAATTATTTATGATCTGCAGATTCACTCCTTTAATCCACAAGCATTTGTCAGGCAGACCATGAACTGGGTCCTTCAGGATTCGGGTTGAATCAGTCGGTCACATGGACCCTCATCCTCACGGGGGGGAGGGGTGGCGGGGAGGCTGTGTGGTGAGGTGTGTGGCTGTTGAGAGCTCAAGCTTCCCTGCATTGCAGGTTCAGTCCTCGAGGGAAAGAAGAGACAGATGGGGGGTGTAAAGACTGCTCTCAGTGTAGGAGGGCAGGAATAGCACTCCAGAGGAAGTCTCTTCTCTGAATGATTTTGCATTTCACTGAACGTCGGTGGGAAATGGCAGAGGTTTAAGCTGGCTATGACAATGTCTGCTTGGATGTGTGAGTTAGAGTGGGTGTCGAGAAAGTTCCGGAACTCAGCACTTGTACTGCTAGGCCCTTGGAGGAGGTCTGAGGGCTCCCACGAGCCTCTGGTCAGTTCGTCGGTCTGTCTGTCTGTCTATCAATCATCTATATTGTTTTTTTAAAAAATTATTTATTTATTTATTTATTTATTTATTTATGAGAGAGAATGGACATACCAAGGCCTCTAGCCGCAGCCAGCGAACTGCAGATGCATGTGCCACCTTGTGTATCTAGCTCATGTGGGTCTTGGGGAATTGAACCTGGGTCCATTGGTGTTGCAGGCAAGTGCCTTAACTGCTAAGCTATGGCTCCAGCCTCCCCTCCCCTGCTTTTTTTTTTTTTTTTTTTTAATTCCTGAGGTAAGGTCACACTCTAGCTCAGGCTGATCTGGAAGTTGCTATGTAGTCTCAGGGTGGCCTTGAACTCATAGCAATCCTCTTACCTTTGCCTCCTGAGTTCTGGGATTAAAGGCGTGCACCACCACACCTGACTGGGTCTCTATGTTTTTGATATTCCTTTTGACTACTTAGGGCAGGTATTGGAAGACTTTTGTTTTGGAAAGGGCCAGAATGACTTAGCCATTCGCATTTTGGGGCAGAATGAGCTACCCAGCTCTTCCCCTGTAGCCTGAAAGCGGCTCTAAGCACTGCCTACACACGTCTGGGTTCCGGTAAGTGTGTTTGTTAGAACAGGCGGTGTGTTGGGTTTCCTTTGGTGGCCCCTGGCCTGGAGGATGCTTTGCTTATTATTTCCGTCATCTTTATTATTAGGTGGTTGAGCAAGTGAGGAAATCTCATCTCTCTGCTTATCCCTGGCCTTGAGCAGCTCAGATTCCTTTAAGTGACGATGAGTATATATACACTTAGGAGGCCACCAACCAACACGACCAGACAGTATGTAATTACACATCAATACGTTGAACAGAAACAGGAAACGAGATGACCTGTTTGCTCATCTGCTCGGAATCTAGGTGTCCAGGGATAGTTTTAAAGGCTTCACTAAGAAGGTGGAATTTGGCATAACCACAACACATCGAGTTGAATACAGCCTTGTCCGACCTGGCAAGTTTATAAGTGACTAAGACAAGGTGCAGTTAACTTTAAGACAGAAGTTGGGGTCTGGAGAGATGGCTCAGCAGTTAAGGCATTTGGCTGCAAAGCCTAATGGGCTTGGTCTGCTTTCCCAGTGCCCATGTAGAGCCAGATGCACAAAGAGGCGCCGTGTATCTGGAGTTGTTTACAGTGGTTCGAAGTCTTGGTGCTCCCATTCTGTCTGTCTGTCTCTCTCCTCTCCATCGCTCTCCGCTTGCAAATAAATAGATTTTAAAAAGAGAGCATGCCTTTAATCCCAGCACTCGGGAGGCAGAGGTAGGAGGATGGCTGTGAGTTCAAGGCCACCCTGAGACTACACAGAGAAAGATAAAAAAGAAAGAAGAAGACAGAAGTTAGACAAGAATGTCTGATTCTCAAAATCATTGCCAGATTCTTCATCTGACTCTGGATTTGGTCCACCCATGAGTGGTATGCAGTAGATTCATATTGCCACGGAAGAGAGAAGGAGTGAGTTTCGTGTTGGGGTTTGTATTGAGACTTCTTTTGATCAGGAAGAAAGCAGTTCTCAAAAAGGCCAAGAGCAGTATGGCTGTGTCTGCTATTTGGAATGGGAAGGAAAGAAAAGCGAAGCTGGCTGGGTCAGGGATGTGAGGGGGAAGAAGAGAGTATGGCAGGCAGAAAACTATACATTGACATATACACAAGAGGGTGGTCTACATGGCTGCAAGAGGCACAATCTCTATCTAAATTAAACTATATTGATTCTGATGACGAGAACCTCGCAGGATGATGTCATTTTCATGTTCCTTTTTCTTTTTTTAATTTATCTTGAGAGAGAGAATGGGTGCACCAGGGCCTTAGCCACTTGAGTGAACTCCAGACACGTGCGTCCCCTTGTGTGCATGTGCGACATTGCATGCTAATGTCACTGTGTGTCTGATTACGTGGGACCTGGAGATTCGACATGAGTTCTTAGGCTTTGCAGGCAAGCGCCTTAACCGCTAAGCCATCTGTCCAGCTCTCATGTTGTCATATAGAAAGATATCAGTGCGGTATGAGAAGTTGAGTGAGGGCTGAAGAGATGGCTTAGCGGTTAGGCGCTTGCCTGCAAAGCCAAAGGACCCAGGTTCGATTCCCCAGGACCCACGTAAGCCAGATGCACAAGGTGGCTCATGCTTCTGGAGTTTGTTTGCAGCAGCTGGAGGCCTTGGCGCACCTGTTCTCTCTCTCTCTCTCTCTCTCTTTCCCTCCATCTCTCTCTCTCTCTCTCTCTCTTTTAAATCAATAATAAATAAATTTTGTTTTAAAAAAAGAAGTTGAATGAGGCCAGGCGTGGTGGCACACGCCTTTAACCCCAGCCCTCAAGAGGCAGAGGTGGGAGGATCACTGTGAGTTCAAGGCCACACTGAGATTACATAGTGAATTCCAGGTGGCCTAAGATAGAGGGACACCCTACCTCAAAAACAAAAAAACAAAAAACAAAACAAGAAAAGAAGAAAAAAAACTGAATGAAAGTAAGTCACACCAGCGTGTCTGGCCATTCCCCTTGACATACATAAAACAAAACCGAAGGCAATAGGAAATAGCAGGCTCAAAGTATATGTGTATGTATTCTGTGCAGATGCTCAGAAAAGAAGTCTGCAAAGATATGCACCAGAGTCAACAAGGAGTCTCTCTGGGGATGAGTGTGTACAGGCTCAACCTTTTTACTCTGTACTTCTCAGATATTGGGATTATTAGACGAGTGTTCATTTCTTGTTATAAAAGTGCCCATGAAGAACAATATTGAGTCAGGCGTGGCGGTGCACGCTGTTTATCCCAGCACTCAGAAGGCAGAGTTAGGAAGATTCCTGTGAGCTCAAGGCCAGCTTGAGACTACATAGTAAATTCTAGGTCAGCCTGGGCTAGAGTGAGACCCTACCTCAATTAAAAAGAAGAAGAAGAAGAAGAAAGAAAAGAATACTGAGGCCATGGAAAGTGTTGCATTAGGAGGGGCGGCTGTAGCAGAAGGGAGGAGATGTTGCTAAAATGAGTCTCAGGTTCAGAGATTAGAGACAGGGGTCGTGGCTTAGTATAGGACGTCTAAAACTCAGCTTGGACACCAGAAACACTTGGCATTCTGACCTGACTGTAGATTCCCAGTCATCTAGGGGATAAGACTGGGAACAGGAAGATTGAGAAACAAAACTGAGCTGGGGAGATGAGGTGGCTCAGAGGTTAAAGGCACTTGCTTGCAAAGCCCACTGGCCCTGGGTTTGATTGCCCAGCACCCATGCAAAAGCTGGATGCACAGAGTGACACGTGCATCTGGAGTTCGTTTGTGGTGGCGAGAGGCCGTGGTGCGCCCCCAGACACATGCGCCACTTTGTGCATCTGGCTTTTCGTGTGTTCTGGGGAACGAAGCCCAGGGCTGCCAGGCTTGGCAAACAAGTGTCTTAACCACTGAGCCACCTCCCCGAGGCTCACCTGGCCCCATCTGTAGTAGCAGTGATGATGATGGGGGTATTGGGATTGCTTGGGTCCCCACTTCTGGTCTGTGCCTAATACCTCTTGTTTTTTTTTTTTTTTTTTTTTTTTTGCCTTCCCTCCCCCTTGGATTTCTTTCAGCTTGGATTTCTGAGCACCACCACGGCTCTGCCAGAACAGAGGGCTCCAAGTCTCACTGGCACGTACCGCCACGTTGACCGTGTGACTGGCCAGGTGCTGACCTGCGACAAGTGTCCAGCGGGAACTTACGTCTCTGAGCATTGTACCAACACTAGCCTGCGCGTTTGTAGCAGCTGCCCTGCAGGGACCTTCACCCGGCATGAGAATGGCATCGAGAAATGCCATGACTGTAGTCAGCCATGCCCATGGCCGATGGTTGAGAGATTACCTTGTGCTGCCTTGACTGACCGAGAATGCATTTGCCCACCCGGCATGTTCCAGTCTAATGGAACCTGCGCCCCCCACACCGTGTGTCCGGTGGGTTGGGGCGTACGGAAGAAAGGGACGGAGAATGAAGACGTGCGGTGTAAGCAGTGCGCTCGCGGGACCTTCTCTGACGTGCCTTCTAGCGTGATGAAATGTAAAACATTCACGGACTGTCTGAGTCAGAACCTGGTGGTGATCAAGCCTGGGACCAAGGAGGCGGACAACGTCTGCGGCCCCCGCCTGTCCTTCTCCACCACGACCCTGCCTTCCCCCGACACAGCCATCTTTTCTCGCCCTGAGCACATGGAATCCCATGCAATCCCTTCCTCCACTTACGTTCCCAAAGGTAATCTCAGAATGATTGGTGTGAGGAAGGCTTTGAGCCCAGGGGAAGTATTTAAAAAGAGTGGGCGTGTAACCAAAAGATGTCACTCACCCCTTCAAGAAGGAGCCTTCATTTTGTGGCTAATTAAGTTTGGCTTCTTTGGGCTTATTAGAAACATTTAAATTCAGGAGGTTTCTATTAGGAGACATAAACTATGTAAAAACTAGGTTACATCAAACTGGAAAATAAGAACCGAGAGAAATAAGGACAGAGGGTGACCTTATGTAGGCCACTTAACCTCTTCAGATCTTGGTTTCAAACTTGCCAAGTGCGTAATTTCAGTGTTTAGGGGTCCTTGAAGATTCAAAGCTTTTCCAACATGGAGTCAGTCCTGGGTAGACAAGGTGAGAAGGAAAGAGAAGAGACGTGGAGAGTATACCATTCATTCTATCTACAAGTGGAGAATAGTGGGTCCAAGGTGGGCAAGAATGTAAAGTCCAAAGCAAACAAATTTGCACTGAGTGAAGTGAGCGAGTACTCACCTGTTTCTCCAGTGCTCTTACTCGGTGCCTTTTGTCAGGTATCCCCGTCTGCCATTTGGCGCTCAGGTCCAGCTTAACACCTAGCCTTTATTTTCAAATCATTTTCCATTGTGTCTAATTCCCCTAAGTTGACAACCAGCTTAAGTTGTACATACCGTCCTCTGGGGGGCTCTCTGGCCATCCTCGCTCTCAATGGAATGTTTGCTCACACCCACCATTTTGAAATGAAGAAATGGGTGCTAAGAGCCCTCCGGTAATCACAGGAGATTTCCCCAGAGGCTAAGACCAGCCAGGTTCTGTCCCAGGACTCAAAACATTTCTCTGTCACCTTTCTTAATAAAGACCACTTGTGGAAACTTCTCTGGAAGAAGTCCACTACGCTGCCCTCCCCAGTCATGCTTTATCTAATGATAACAACTGCCAAGAGAGTCCTGTCGTGTGTTATTTACTGACCTGTTCCACTCAGCCTTTTATTTGTCCTAGGCATTGAATTTCAACCCTTTACTCTTTTTTTTTTTTGTCTGAGATAGGGTCTCATCTTAGCCCAGGCTGACCTGGGCTCACCTGACTCACTCTGTAGTCCCAGGCTGGCCTCAAACTCAGAGATCCTCCTACCTCTGCCTCCTGAGAGCTGAGATTGAAGGTGCGCTCCACCACGCCCGGCTCCAGCCCATTACTCTTAGCCATCATTGCATCACGAAGTAGTCTAAAGGTTGAGAGGAGGGCTGTGGACAAAGGAATTTAACTGGAAGTCGTTCTTTGCATAATCAAAACAATTAAGAATGACTAAGCGTGTTGACTACACACCTTGTCCACTTAGTGCTTGACGTATAGGAGTGGCTTGACACTCAAGCGTTGGATCCCCAAGGATGCCCACAGGGGTCCGTTAGTTATTCCTCTCATTGCTGTGAGCAAGGACCCTGGCGGGAAGCCATTTAAGAGAGGAAGGATTTCTTTGAGCTTACGGTTTCAGGAGCTACAGTCCGTCCGTATGGCAGGGAGGGCGTGTCAGCAGGAGGAGGAGGTGACAGGTTACCTTGTGCCACAGACAGGAAGTAGAGAGAGATGAATGCTGATGCTTGGCTTCCCTTTCTCATTATAAAGTCAGAGCCCAGGGACTTTATACACTACTGCCCGCTGTAGGGTGGATCTTCCTACCTCAGTTCACCTAATCTAGAAAAGTCCCACACAGAAGTTTATTTCCACTGGGATCCCAAATCCCACCAAGTTGACAAGATCGAACATCATAGGAGGTGCGAGAAAATGAGTGTAGCTATTCAGATTTGTTGCCTGCTATATAAAGATGCTGCTAAGGCCTTTATGACAATGGGCAGTACAATCTTAAAGCCCCAATAGTCATCTCTGCTTTGACTATCTGGCCTCGTTTGGAGATGATCAGAAAGAGCAGAACATATACAGATTCCCAGATATGGAAAAGCTCTTCCCCCCTCCTTACTCTTTTTTTCTAGGCATGAACTCAACAGAATCCAACTCTTCTGCTTCTGTTAGACCAAAGGTACAAAGTGGCACCCAGGAAGGGACAGTCCCTGACAACACAAGCTCAGCAAGGGGGGACAACCCAAGCGTGAACAAGACCCTCCCAAGCCTCCAGGTAGTCACCCATCAGCAAGGCCCCCACCACAGACACATCCTGAAGCTGCTGCCACCCATGGAGGCCACAGGGGGCGAGAAGTCCAGCACAGCTATCAAGAGCCCCAAGAGGGGCCATCCCAGACAGAGCCTGCACAAGCATTTCGACATCAACGAGCACCTGCCCTGGATGATCGTGCTGTTCTGCTGCTGGTGCTGGTGGTCATTGTGGTGTGCAGCATCCGCAAAAGCTCCAGGACTCTGAAGAAAGGGCCCCGGCAGGATCCCAGCGCCATCGTGGAAAAGGCGGGACTGAAGAAAACCGTGACTCCCACCCAGAGCAGGGAGAAGTGGGTCTACTACTGCAACGGTCACGGTGAGCTCTGCTCTTTTCCTCTTGCTCCGCCACCTCGCAGCCTCTCCCCTGTCCCTGTTTTGTTCTTCTTTTGAAATATTTTATTTATTTATTTATTTATTTGAGAGAGAGAGAGAGAGGAAGAGGCAGAAAGTGGGCACATTTCTGATTTTCCAGCCCCTGTAAATAAACTACAGACACATGTACCATCTTGTACATCTGGCTTACGTGGGTACTGGCGAATTGAACCTGGGTCCTTACGCTTCACAGACAAGTGCCTTAATCACTAAGCTATCTGTACAGCCCCATCCATATTTTCTTTCTTCTTTTTTCCTTTTTTTTTTTTTGGAGGTAGAGTCTCGCCCCAGTCCAGGCTGACCTGGAATTCACTATGTAGTTTCAGGGTGATACCGAACTCTTGGCGATCCTCCTACCTCTGCCTCCCGAGTGCTGGAATTAAAGGCGTGCGCCACCCTGCCTCGCCCTGTCCCTATTTTCTAAAGAAATGGGAAATGCATTGTTCATATACTCTATTTGTGTGTGTCTGTGTGTGTGTGTGTGTGTGTGTAGATTATATGGTATGTGTGTGCAAATGTACACACTTTACGTATACATGCATAGAGGCCAGAGAGGATGTCATTAAGTGTTCTCCTATTGCCACTTTATTTCCTTTACTATTTACTTATTTCGTTTTTAGCAGAGATGGGGAGAGAGAATGGATGTGCCAGGGCCTGTAGCCACTGCATATGAACACCAGATGCATGCGCCGCTTTGTGTATCTGGCTTTACGTGGGTACTGGGGGATTGAACTTGTGCTGGTGGGCTTTGCAAGCAAATGCCTTAATTGCTGCATCATCCCCCCAGCTCCTTTACTTCCTTGAAAAAGGGTCTTTCATTGAACCTGGGGTTCATGCTGTTTTCTGGGGGGCTGTGTAGCCTGGGCGACTAGGTAGCCCCAGTGATCCTCCTGTCTGTACCCTCGTCAGCACTGGGGTTGCAGTCATTCGTGGCCACGCTGTTCTCTTTACGTGGGCACTAGGGGTTGAACTCTGGTCCACATGCTTACTCAGCAAGTGCTCTTACCTTCCAGTCTATCTCCTCAGCCCTGGAGTCTTGATGATTCAGCATGTTATAGAAAATGATTTGGGACCTCTATTAGAATTAATGCATTCAGAGAGAATAACCTCCCTGCCCTCTTCTCTCTCTGGGACCTTTTAAGACCAGAGAATGTTGCAGAATCAGAGACCTCCGAGGGAACTTGTGAATCTTGTCATTAAGTGAGGACATTGAATTCAGAGAGATGTGACCCAAACGAGGCCAGTTATTTGTCCAGAACAGATAGGGCTAGACTTCACAGTTGTTGACTGTTGGGATTTTTCTGTTTCTATTCCACAGGACTACTGAAAATAAATAAATAAATAAATGAATACATAAATACAGAGGCACACCCTAACATTAAGATCTCATCAGGAGAGTAGGAAGGGCTTTGAGTTGATAAATACCCATCTTCTGAAGTGGGGCCCTACACTCTCAGTGTGTATTGATAGAGGCTGGGGTATTTTCATCTCTTTTCTGGTGTTTCGAGGCAAGGTCTTGTTCTAGCCAAGGCTGACCTGGAATTCACTACGTCATTTCAGTGTGGCCTCAAACTCATGTTGATCCTACCGAATGCTGGGATTAAAGTTGTGCGCCACCATGCTTGGCTTTTCCTTTTATGAGAGCAAAAAAAAAAAAGCTTTCAAAATGTATTTGTCCCAGAGCTGAGTTTGATTTGAAAGCCACAGTTTTCCAGTCCTGGTAGTAACTTCCTTCCTTTTAAATCCCAAGTGATGTTCCAAACCTGCTTTGGAAATTCCATCCACGTTGTTCTTTTCCCCTTAGAGATAGTGTGTACTTACCTTTCTAACGAATGGTTTGTCCTTTTATATTGAGGCTTCAGAATGTTTATGCCAATTTTGCCTGTAAATTCTATTTTGGGTATTCTATTATAAAAGTATAAACAGAAATATTGATATATATTTGATCCAAACCAGGCTAGTTGACTGTCCAGAACAGATGAGGCTAGAATTCACATCTGTTGACTTTTGGAGCTTACACACACACACACACACACACACACACACACACACACACACACACAAGAGCCCAGGTTAGCCATGAATTCATGATCCGCCTGACTCAGCCTTCAGAGTGCTGGAATTACATATGTAGACTCTTCTGTCCGGCTAAGGTCTTAACCTTCAATCTCAGCATTTTGCAGAGTAGGACATTGGAAACAGCCAGAGGGCTACGTATGGGGAAATAACTATGTAAGTTATAACCCGTTCATATAATGGAATATTAAATTGACATTGAAAAATTTGTTTTTTTTTTACCCATATCAGAAAAAAAGTTTATATTAGGTTAAAGGAAAAAGACAAACTGGGCGTGGTGGCGCACGCCTTTAATCCCAGCAGAGGCAGAGGTAGGAGGATCACTGTGAGTTTGAGGCCACTTTGAGACTACAAAGTGAATTCCAGTTCAGCCTGAGATAGAGTGAGACCCTACCTCCAAAAAAAAACCAAAAAAAAAAAAAAAAAAAACCAAGCTACATAGCTCATGTAACATCATCTCGGTTCTTTTAAACCTTAGGATGGAAACTGAAATATGCCAAAGTGACAATCTTTTACCCAGTATGTTGGGATTTTGTCACCCTGCCCCCCCCACTACACTTTATTTTTCTTTCTTTTTTTCCTGAGGAGGTGTGTTGCTCTAGCCCAGGCTGACCCTGACATTCACTCTGTACTTCAGGCTGACCTTGAACTCACAGCCATTCTCCTACCTCTGCGTCCTGAGTGCGGGGATTAAAGGTGTGCACTACAATGCCTGGCTTTCCCCTCTCCTTTATTAGTATCCTGCACTTTCTCTAAGTTTTTATTTTTTTTTTTTTTTTTTTTTTTATTTTTTAGCATCTCACCTAGACTGACCTGGAATTTATTCTATAATCCAGACAATGATCCTCCTACCTCTGCTCTTGGAGTGCTGGAATCAAAGTCGTGTACCCCCTCCAATCCCCTACCTCCCCCAAAGAGTACTTGATTTTTCTTTGAGCATAGGATCTAGTCTTGTATCAAAAATTGTATTAAATATTGACTATAAGTAGCCAGTGAGATTACATATCTGCTCCAGATATCTTTCATTATTAGAAAACGATGTGAACTTTCTAATAGATGATGTACATTTTGAACTGTCCTCTCCTGACTCATCAAGAAGTCTCCCCATTCCTCTAGTAATTGCTATTACAGATTAGTTTACAGTCAGCTGTGTTTATAAACTCTTGTTGCATTGTACTTTAAAAACTCTTGAGGACACAGCAAGTTCTAGAAATAAAGGCTGGTCCAGGAGTAGACAGCAATTTAATACTATGACTTTAAACCTTTATTTATTTTATTATTTTTTTTTTTTTGGTTTTGATTTTTGAGATAGGGTCTTGGTCTAGTCCACTAGTCCAGGCTGACCTGAAATTCACTGTGTAGTCTCTGGCCAGCCTTGAATTCATGACGATCCTCATACCTTTGCCCCCCAAGTGCTGGGATGAAAGACGTGCGCCACCACGCCCGGCGGACCTTAAACTTTTTCATGGCTATTGTTACCTTGTAAAATACTATGCCTGTGTCCTACAACAATATCTTACTTTGTAAAAAGAATAAAAGTGCCAAATCAAACAAAATCCAAGTGCACCCTTGTGTGCAGAACAGAATTCAGCAGTATGCTTTAAACAGTGGTCTCATTCAGGTGTAACCAGCTCTTCCAATAGTCCAGCCCCTGGCTCAGGTTTTTACATTGGGATGTTTATGTTTAAGGTGTTTCTCTCAGGAAGGTCTTTTCCTTTCCAATTTGTTGATCTTACAGGTACAGCCCTGTAAAATCCTGTCACAAAGAGAGGCTCTGTTTAGCAAAAGCCATCCTGGGTGCTTTGAGTTCTCTAGAACAATGCCTTGTTGGTCTGTTAGCACAGTGTTCTGGCCAGCAGATTCTCCTGATAGTGAGATCTCTTCCCGCTTCCTGTCCACTTCGCGCTGGAGGATGGGGGCGGGATGAAATTGCCCACGGCTGAGGGGTCTTCTCTCAGGGGTCCCCTGAAACCGCACTGACCCCTCCCACTGTAAGCAGGCCATGCCTGGCTCCTGCTGGCCACGTGGACCCTCGGCTCGTGGAAGCTATGCCACGGCTCCCGTCTTTTTCCACCAACAAAAATCTCTCCCGTGATTCATTTCCACATGTCCCTTCTGTCTGCCATTGGTGTACAGTTTTTTTATTTTGTTTTTCGAGGTAGGGTCTCACTCTAGCTCAGGCTGACCTGGAATTCACTATGTACTCTCAGGGTGGCCTCGAACTCACGGCGATCTTCCTGCCTCTGCCTTCCAAGTGTTGGGATTAAAGGCGTGCACCACCACGCCTGGCTTTGATGTGCAGTTTAAAAATATTTAATTTATTTATTTGCAGAGAGAGAGAGAGAGAATGAGTGCACCAGGGCTTCTAGCCATTGCAAATGAACTCCAAACGCATGTGCCACCTTGTGCATCTGGCTTACATGAGTACTGAGGAGTCGAACCCTGGTCCTCAGGCTTTGCAGGCAAGCATCTCAACCACTAAGCCATCTTTCCAGCCCTTTCTAGAAATTTTAAGAAGTTTGCAAACCAGGTGTGGGGATGTCAGTGTTCTGGAAGTACTTGGGGAGCCGCTCTGAAATGTGTGAGGAAGGGGACAAAGCTCGGCGGTGTCTGTCTCAGATCCTGTTTCCTTTTGCTTTCATATTTTAGGCGGTGAAGAAAAATGGGAAGAACAGGGTGAGAGGAGAAAGGAACTAGATTTGTCTGGTTTGAAGTGGGACTAGGATCTTCGGTGTTGTGCTTCAGGGAGCTAGTCACCATGTGATGACATTGACTGTTTCCATGAAGTCACTTGGGGCCCATAGTGATAGTGTCACCCTTAAGTGACCACACGTGAGGGAAACTGGGGGCTCTTTCTCAAGTGCCCTGTTGTTCCACAGTGACACAGAGCAGAGGTGTCATTCTCTAGAATTAAAAGTCTAAGGTGCTACTTTCTAAAATTTTTTAAAACATATTTTATTTATTTGAGAGAAAGAGGCAGAGAGACAGAGAATGGGCGTGCCAGGGCCTCCAGCCACTGCAGATGAACTCCAGACACATGTGCCCCCCCTTCTGCATCTGGCTTACGTGGGTCCTGGAGAATCCAACTGGCATCTTTTGGCTTTGTAGGCAAATGCCTTAACCACTAAACCATCTCTCCAGCCCTGAATTTTTTTGTTTGTTTGTTTGTTTCAAGGTAGGGTTTCACTCTAGCTCAGGCTGACCTGGAATTCACTCTGTAGTACTAGAGTGGCCTTGAACTCACAGCTATTTCTCTACCTCTTTGCCTCCTGAGTGCTGGGATTAAAGGCGTGTGTCACCACGCCCAGCTATATTTCCCAGTTTTCTTTTAGCTCTTACCACTGGCCATTGTAAATGTCATGTTTTGTCTCCTCATGTATCCTGTGAGTGTCCTGAGAACAGACATTAGGTTTCTCCCTGTGTCTCCTTTGCTTGGCTCAGGGCTCAGATGGGATGTTCTGTTGCTGAGCTGACT
Source organism: Dipus sagitta (assembly GCA_036346955.1). Lineage (NCBI taxonomy): Eukaryota > Metazoa > Chordata > Mammalia > Rodentia > Dipodidae > Dipus > Dipus sagitta. The sequence continues at coordinate 122,168,583 of CM070779.1, read as the reverse complement.
CACGGCTGCCGTGAGCTGTGTTATTTAAGCTAAAATTAACTAGAATGAAAATCTGAGCTCTTCAGTTATACTAATCACATCTTGAGTACCCAGTGGGCATTCATGGCTAGAAGTGGCCATATTGGATGGGACAATCAAAAGCATTTTCATCATCAAGAAAGTTTTGGAAAGCGGGGGTCTACCTAACACTCATGAACTACTTACTATACTTACACTTCAAGACTGGACAGTTGGATTGTTTGAAAGCCTTTTTCTTTAAAAAATTTTTTTTTCTAGCCGGAAGTGGTGGTGCACGCCTTTAATCCCAGCACTCGGGAGGCAGAGGTAGGAGGATCGACATGAGTTCGAGGCCACCCTGAGATTACATAGTGAATCCAGGTCAGCCTGGGCTAGAGTGAGACTCTACCTCAAAAAAAAATTTTTTTTTCTGGTTTATTTTTATTTATTAGCGACGAGGGGGTGGGGATGGGCATGCCAGGGCCTCTAGCCAGTGCAAACGAACTCCAGATGCATGTGCCACCATGTGCATCTCGCTTATGTGGGACCTGGAGAATCGAACCCGGCATCTTAGACTTCGCAGGCAAACGCCTTAACTGCTAAACCATCTCTCTAGCCCTCTTTTTCTTTTTAAGTTTACGTACTTATTTGCAAGCACAGAGGGATAGAGAGAAGAGAGACAGAGAGAATGGGTGCGCCAAGGCCTCCAGCCACTGCTAATGAAGTCCAGATGCATGTACCACTTTGTGCGTCTGGCTTTACATGGGTCCTGGGCAATCAAACCCAGGTCACTAGGCTTCATAGGCAAGCACCTTAACTGCTGAGCCATCTCTCCAACCTCTCCCTATTTTTTTTCCTGTTAGCTCATAATGATGTTGATGCTAGGGATATAAACATTAGGTGGTAGAGGAGTACTGATTGTAGATACCGAGGAGGGTTTTTTCAGAACCAAGGGAAGTGTCCATAACTGGCATGCTTCAAAAATGGGCCGGGAAAAGATGGTTGATAGTCTCCACTTGCTTTCTTAATGTTTATTTACTTATTTATTTGAAACACAGAGGGAAAGAGGCAGAGAGAGGGAGACCTCCAGCCACAGCAAACAAACTCCAGACACATGCGCCATCTTGTGCGTCTGGTTTTATGTGGGTACTGGGGAATCAAACCCGTGTCCTTATCTGCTAAGCCATCTCTCCAGCTTTGGAGCCCTTCCTGAATGGAATAGTTAGTGCTCACTTTTGACCTTCAGATATATCTGTTTCCCAGTCGGCTATAAGGATACATAACCAAGGGTGAACCACTCTAGTATTTATCATGTGTGAGAGTTGAGAAAAAATGGTTGCCCTTGTGTCTTCAAAATTGTTCCCAAATTCCTCCTGATGTATCCCATCTTTTACCCAGAGGGCTCAGTGTTCCATGGGGACTCATCTCACGGGAACGCTTGCCATGGGTATGGTGGTATAACTCGTCTCTGCCAAACCAGATCCATGGAAAAGGAGAGAGATATGATGGTGTAGGTTCAACCTTGCCTGTCTTTGTTCAGGGCAGCTGGCGTACTCTGAGGGGAGAACGGATACAAGAAAAGTCATGGACGGTGTATAAAGCTTAAAGTGCTGTGCAGGGGACTGAGTCACATCGCTATTCACAATGCTCCTTGCAAGCTGAGGGGGGAGGAGAGATGCTGAGTGTGTGCGCAGGAAAAGACCAGCTGCAGTTTGCTTAAGAAATATGAGATAGCCGGGCGTGGTGGCACACACCTTTAATCTCAGCACCCGGGAGGCAGAGGTAGGAGGATCCCCATGAATTCAAGGGCAACCTGAGATTCCATAGTGAATTCCAGTCCAGCTAATACCTCAAAACAAACAAACAAACCAAAGCCAGGTATGGTGGTGCACACCTTTAAACCCAGCTCTTAGGAGGCAGGGGTAGGAGGAACACCTTGAATTCAAAGGTCACCCTGAGACTATGTCGTGAATTCCAGCCTGGGCTAGAGTGAGATCCTACCTCGGAAAACCAAAACAGGTTGACTCGAAACATTGGTTCAGGGTCTGGAGAGATATCTCGGTGGTTAAATGCACTTCCTTGTAAAGCTTGACGGCGTGTGTTCGATTCCCTAGAACGCACATAAAGCCAGATGCACAAAGTGGTGCAGGTATCAAGTTCCCATATTCTCTATCGCTCTCTTCCTGTCTCACTCAAATAAATAAACTACAGTATTGAAGCATTTTCTCAGTCCTCCACAAACATGTCTCCTGGTTTGAGTGGAGACTTCAGTATCCTGCCACCACTCTGTTGTAAGGCGCACTGAGACCCTCTCGTACTAGTGTACACACAGCCCTTCTTGAACATTTAAGTTGGGAGTAAAGCCATCCTTGTGTCTCTGCCTCGCCTCACACTGCCTCCATCCTACAGCGTGACCCCTCGTCAAGTATTTCCCGTGAAATAGCAGTGTGACAGTAGCCGTACCCAGTTAAGGCAAGGGTAGTCCTTCCTCTGCCTCCCAAGTGATGAGATTGAAGGCGTGTGCCACCAATGCTCAGCTTTTGAGTTGACCTTTTAAAGTTTATCACCAGACATTATAGTAATCCAACATGCAGCTTAACTGCAGAGGAATTAGGAATATTAATAATAATATTAAGTATGCTTAGGCTTAGGCTAGCCTGAGAACGCTTTGAATTTCATGTACCCTAACCATATAGCCCATTAGTGTGAATGTGGTAATGGGGTCCAGTATTGGTGTTCTTCTGGGGGAGGGTTTTTGTTTTTGTTTTTGTTTTTTTTGATTTTCTGACGTAGGGAGGGTCTCACTCTAGCTCAGCCTGACCTAGAATTCACTATATAGTCTCAGCGTGGCCTCGAACTCATGGCGATCCTCCTATCTCTGCCTCCCGAGTGCTGGAATTCAAGGCGTGAGCCACCAGGCCTGGCTGACTAGGGAGGGTTTTTGAGGTAGGGTTTCGCTCTAGCCCAGGCTGACCTGGGCTTCACTATTTTGTCTCAGGGTGGCCTTGAACTCACAGCGATCCTTTTGCATCTGCCTCCCAGAGTGCTGGGATTAAAGTAGTTGAGCCATCACACTGGCCATGGGGGTTCTTGACTTATAGGTGAGCACATCTTTGTAACTCCCTGCAACTAGGAGTTTTAAGTTCTGCAAGAAACTCCAAACCAGGTGAGCCTTAAATGAAAAGCTGGACTTACAGAAATATTATTTCGCTTGCTGGCCGGTTCTAGGCTGAACACCCCAGGGGCGCAGACAAAGCTCTTGCCCTCAGGGATATTTAGCCATGACAACCATGGAACTTCAGGGAAAATGCTGCCGGCGATGTTAGGTGAGAGAGAGATTATTCTCTGTCGTAGTTACACGTTTTCTCTGTTCCGCTTGCTGCTGTGTTCCATCTCGTTTGGGAATTGTTGTCTCTGTTGTTTTCCGGAAGAGAAACTGCTCGGTTCTGAATTAGTTGCTAGGATGACATATGCGAAGCAGTCATTTCCACATTCATTGTGCTCTCTGATTCTGAAGCGAGAGCGAGGGAATTTGGGATACATGTGTGACCAGCTCCAACTTTAGGCAATCTTTTTTATAAGTTTATTTTTATTTATTTATTAGAGAGAAAAATAGGTGTACCAGGCCCTTTAGCCACTGCAGACAAGCTGCAGATGTATGAGCCACCCTGTGCATCTGGCTTACTTGGGTAAGTGGGGAGTCGAACCCAGGCCGAAAGGCCTTGCAAGCAAGTGCCTTGAACCGCTAAGCCATCCCCAGTCCACAAACTTGTACTTTGTGTGTGTGTGTATGTGTTTGAACACCAAATATACTATATATATAGTATATAGTATATATATACATATATATATATATATATATATATATACTACTATGTAATACCTTCCCACCATCCTCTCTTTTTCTCACTATTGAATTCCCCCTCCACTGAATCCCTGCTTTACAACCAATCTCTCTTCTAGTTTTTATTTATTTATTTGAGAGAGAGAGAGAATGGGTGCACCAGGGCCTCTAGGCACTACAAACAAACTCCAGACACACATGCCACCTTGTACATTTGGCTTACGTGGGTCCTGGGGAATCGATCCTGAGTCCTTCAGCTTTGCACGCAAGTACCTTAATGGCTAAACCATCTCTCCAGGTCTTCTCTCTTCTACTCTCTTCTATTTTGATGCCATCATTTTCTTCTCTCTTTTATTATGCAGGTCTTGTGTAGGCAGCGTCAGCCACTGTGAGGTCATGAGTACCACCATTTTGAAGTTTTTGTGTGGTGATTATTATTTCTGGGAATCAAGCTCCTGGCATTGCCCGTGGAGACGTGTTCTCAATCACCGAGCAGCCCCAGCCCTCACGGTTGGTACGCTCAACCATGTTTGATTAAGGAAAGTATTTTCCTTAAGAAAGCCCAACGTGGGCTGGAGAGATGGCTCAGCAGTTAAGGGTGTGTGCCTGCAAAACCTAACAGCCTAGGTTTGGTTCCCCAGTGCCCACGTAAAGCCAAATGCTCAAAGAGTGGGCACATGCATCGGGAGTTCAGTTACAGCGACTGCAGGGCATGGCATGTCCTCTGTCTCTCTCCTCTCTCTCTCTCTCTCTCTCTGTCTCTCTCTCTCTACTTGCAAATAAATTTGAAAAAAAGAAAAGAAAGAAAGAAATCCCGCCTTGTTCTAAAATAAGACACCTGGAGATTGTCATCCACAGTGAGTTGTCCTATGTAGAACTCACTCTGATTTCCTACTTTTTACACATTCATTGTTTGGGATGGGAAAATTAAAAAAAAAGTCTGAAAACCCAATCCTCGATGGTTGAAAGGACTGTGAGGCTGTTTTTAAGAATTTTAAGAATTCAGAGCTGCTTGCACGGTTCGAGGTGACTGTGTCCCGCCGATCCGCACCGAGCCCACTGTGCTCGATGCGGTCTCAGTGTCAGACAGCCGCCGGGCGGACAGCTGCGGCCCCTGTAGCGAGTCCGGCCCGCCCTCCCTTGCTACAGACTCCTTGACCCAAAATCCCAGACAGGCACCCTGTCGTTCAGCACCCCCGTTTCCTAAGGGAAGTGGACCTGAAGTGTAAATACCCAGAGGCCCAGCTGAAGGGAGCAGGTCATTCCATGTGAGAGGCTGCTGTGTCCTGGTGTGCCAGTCCAGGTCTGCCAGGCTGCCACAGTCTGTCTGAGTAAGAGCTGAGTCGGTCTCCACTTCAGACGCTGGGCCCACCGCTGCCTTTGCCATGTTCAATTCCAGTAACTCATTTTCAGCAGACGGTACCTATCTCTTGAACCTATTCTTTTTTTTTCCCCCCCTGTCTTTCCTTTTTCTCCACTCAAAGGCCTTGTCCATGTCAGGCGAGCACTGTACCAAGGGGCTTAAGCCCCTTCTGTTCTATTGAACTTGTTAGGCTATAAGAGGATTGGAAAACTCACAGCACTACTGTAGGAGCATGATTTTTTAAAAAAATATTTCATTACTTATTTAGTTGAGAGATAGAGAAATAGGCAGGGAGAGAGGGAGAGAATGGGTGTACCAGGGCCTCCAGCCACTGTAAAACGAACTCCAGATGCATGCACCCCCTTGTGAATCTGGCTAATGTGGGTCCTGGGGAATCGAACCTGGGTCCTTTGGCTTTGCAGGCAAGTGCCTTACTGTTAAGCCGTTCTCCAGCCCTCTTTTTTTTTTTTAATTAGATTTTATTTATTTGTTTTCAGACAGGAAGAGAGAGAGAGAGAGAGAGAGAAAATGGGCACATCAGGGCCCTCTAGCCGCATGCATCTGGTGGGTATTGGGGAATCAAGCCTGGGTCGTCAGGCTTTACAGGCTAGTGCCTTAACTGCTGACCAATCTCTGTAGCCTGAACATGGCTTCTTACAGCTTCAGTCTCGAGCACCATAGTGTGCCTGGAAGTGACCAGAAGCATGGCTTCTTCCCTAGGGAGGATTCTCCTTGGGGAGTCAGAGGGTTTCTGTGCTCAACAGGCCACCTAGCTATGACATCTTCCTCTAGGCGTTAGGAGAACGGAATTTGCTTTTATAATATATATGTCTTTTCGATGGCTTAGCCAACAGCCTTCAAATTGAAGTTGTTTGAGATCATGAAAAACAAATCATCATTTCTCCCACGCAAGACTCAAATACAAGTAGAAGAAAAAAATGTGAAAATTGTGTGTCCTTAGATCAGCCTGGCAACAAGGCATTACATAAACAGATTCTGCAGGGGAAGGAGGATTTCTGGGATCGTGTTGATCAACACTGCAGTGAGAATGTAAAATTCAATTTGTTACGTTTGTAGGTAATACATCAGTGTCCTTTTTTTTTTTTTTTTTTTAATATTTATTTGTTTGCAAGGAGAGAGAGAGAGAATGGGTGTGCCAGGGCCTTTAGCCACTGCAAATGAACTCCAGATGAATATGCCACTTTGAGCATCTGGCTTTACGTGGGTACTGGGGAGTTATATTTACTATATCATTGTAAGTTGGGCGTGAAGGCATACACATTTAATCCCAGTACATGGGGAGGCAGAGGTGGGAGGATCGCTGTGAGTTCAAGGCTGGCCTGGGCTACTGTGGTCAGCCTAGGCTAGACTGAGCCTCTACACAAAATTACATAAAAATGCAAAATGATATGTACAAAATTGTATACCATCCAGTCTGAGACCCAACAGACTATGAGACCTGCCCATCATTCATGTATTGCTAAGAGGAAAGCAAACCTCTCAACATGACAGTCAAGCTGTGGAAAGGCATTGGTTATAACACGCATTCAGTTTCTCAGCTTGGTGGAGTGTGGCAGTATTTTGGCACACTGGGCTTCATCCATGAAGTCTCAGGGCACATTTCCAGCTCATTTGGCCTGTGTTTGGCCTTTGGCAGCATTTGGCACTGTGTCCCTTTTCCTTGATGTACTTTCTTCCCTTGGACTCCAGGACACCACAAACTCTTGGATCTCCCGTGTCCCTGTCTCTTTTGGCTGGCTCTTCCTCCTCACCCTGACCTCTGAATAGCGGAGGTCCTAGGCTTCAGGCTTGCGTCTCTCCGTCTCTTAGAGATGCATATCTTTATTTATTTTTTTTCTTTTCAAAAATTGTTTTTTATTAACAACTTCCATGATTATAAAAAAAATCCCATGGTAATAATACCTTCCCTTCCCCCACTTTCCCCTTTGAAACTCCATTCTCCCCATCTCAGTCAGTCTCTCTTTTATTTATTTTTAAAAATTTTTTTGTTCATTTTTTATTTATTTGAGAGCGACAGACAGAGGGAAAAAGAGGCAGATAGAGTGAGAGAATGGGTGCGCCAGGGCCTCCAGCCACTGCAAATGAACTCCAGACGCATGCGCCCCCTTGTGCATCTGGCTAACGTGGATCCTGGGGAATCGAGCCTCGAACCAGGGTCCTTAGGCTTCACAGGCAAGCGCTTAACCGCAAGCCATCTCTCCAGCCCTCTCTTTTATTTTGATGTCATGATCTTTTCCTCCTCTTATGATGGTCTTGTGTAGGTAGTGTCATGGATATCCAGGGCCTCCAGTCACTGCAAACGAACTCCAGATGCGTGCGCCCTCTTGTGCATCTGGCTAACGTGGGTGCTGGGGAATCGAGCCTCGAACCGGGGTCCTTAGGCTTCACAGGCAAGCGCTTAACTGCTAAGCCATCTCTCCAGCCCTGTACCTCATTTTTAAAAATTTTTATTTATTTTTATTTTTATTTACTTGAGAGAGAAAAAGAGGCAGAGAGAGACAGTGAGGGAGAGAGAATGGGCTCACCAGGGCCTCCAGCCACTGAAACGAACTCCAGATACATGTGCCACTTTGTGCATCTGGTTTACATGGGTCCTGGGGAATCGAACCTGGGTCCTTTTGCTTTGCAGGCAAGTGCCTTAACCACTAAGCCATCTCTCTAGCCCTTGTGCCACTTTTTAGGTCTGGCTTATGTGAGTGACTTGAGAACTGAACCCCAACTCTCAGGCTTTGAACTGCCTTTAGCCCCCGAGCTGTCTTTAATGGCCCCCTCAGTTTATTCTTGACACAGTAGCCCCCCTCAGCATATTCATTGTAGCTACAATCGTACTGTTGAATTATTAAGTGTCTGGCACAAAATGAGAACTTGATAAATTTTTGTTGAATGAATTAGTAAGTATTTGGGAGAGCTTTAAGCACAGAAAAAAAAAAAAAACAGAAACAAACAAGCAAAAACATTGTGCAAAGATTTCTTGAAGTTAACAGACTGAACATTTTCAATGGCAAGCTGTCAAAACAGTAGACAGTTTTCTAAATGGGAGAAAATGATACCCTTGATATTAAAGAGAAACTAATAATCTTTTATTTTAAGCCAGGCGTGGTTGAGCACGCCTTTAATCCCAGCACTCGGGAGGCAGAGGTAGGAGGATTGCTGTGAGTTCAAGGCCACCCTGAGAATACAGTAGTGCATTCCAGGTCAGCCTGAGCTAGAGTTGAGACCCTACTTCAGTGGATGGCAAAAGAGATAGCACATGGTGGAGAGGAGGAGGGTCAGGTGAGAAGACAGAGATGTCAGAAATGCTGCTATCTCCCAGGTGTGTTGACGCACGCCTTTAATCCCAGCTCTCGGCTGGCTGATGTAGGAAGATCGTTGCTGTGAGCTGGAGACCAGTCTGAGACTCCATAGTGAATTCCAGGTCAGCCTAGACTAGAGCAAAACCCTACCTTAAAAAAATAAATAAATAAAATAGAAAAGAAATGTTATTTTATCTATCCCTCCACCCATTCAAAGGTTGGTTGTGTTCCCAACATGACCTAGAATTCACTTTGTAGTCTCTGGGGGCCTTGAACTCATGATGATCGTCCTACCTCTGCCTCCCAGAGTGCTGGGATTAAAGGTGTGCTCCACCGCGCCCAGCTCTAAGCAATTTATTAAACTAAGAATATAGAAATTCCAGTCATTCCCAGAGCTCCAGAACCTGATACCATAGCGAGAAGCAATGTGGGAGTCCCCACCCCCATCTTCCAGCCCTTCAGTGGGTTGAGGGTCTTGTTAGTTTTCAAACTAAGAGAAAGGTTACTAGCCTTTTCTTCCGCTAAACAATGTGTGTCTCCAGTGTTAATGGATTTGGAGCAGTGGTGGTCAGAGGCAAGCCAGGGAAGTGGTTTTCATGTCATTCCTCCCTCCTTCCTTTTCTTTTCCTTCTTCCTTTTCTTCCTTTCCTTCTTTGCTTCCTTCCTTCCTTCCTTCTTTCTCTCTCTCTCTCTTTCTCACTTTTTATCTCTCTCTCTCTCTCTCTCTCTCTCTCTGTCTTTTTGTGATAGGATCTCACTCTAGCCCAGGATGACCTGGAACTCACTCTCTAGTCCCAGGCTGGCCTTGAACTCATGGTGATCCTTTGGCTCCCAAGTGCTGGAATTAAAGGCACATGCGCCATCATATTTCTTTTAATAAAATACGAAATATTTCTGCCATTTGGCAGTCTAGCTGTGGTCTCTTTAAATCACTGTAGCCCATGAGCCATAGTCATCCTGCTGCCTGTTTCTGTAAGTCAGCATACTGCTTCCTCATTTGTAGTCCGTGGCTGTCTTCCTGCGACCAGAGCGTTGAGTCACAAGAGAGACTGCAGTGTTCTCCAAGACTCAAATATTTACTATTGCCAGTGCAGGAAGCTTGCTCGCGTCCCTTCTGTAAGTCGGCATAGTACTTGTATATAACCTACACACATCCTCCTTAAATCCCCTGTAGATTATTTATAATACTTATACAACGTTAATACTTTGTAAATAGTTGTATACTGTATTGTCCACGGAGTAGTCGTAAAAAATATCTGTAGCCGGGTGTGGTGGCGCACTCAGGAGGCAGACGTAGAAGGATTGCCAAGAGGTCAAGGCCACTCTGAGACCACTCTGGGGTAGAGTGAGACCCTACCTCTAAAAACCAAATAATAATAATAATAATAATAATAATCTGGACATGTTTACCACAGAAGCAAGGTCTTTTTATATTGGGGCTGGAGAGATGGCTCAGGAGTTAAGGCACTTGCATGCAGAGCCTAACCACCCGAGTTCATTTCCCCAGTGCCCATGTAAAGCCAGATGCAGGAAGTGGCGCACACATCTGGAGTTCATTTGCAGGGGCTAGAGGTCCTGGCGTAGCCATTCTCTCTCAAATAAAATAAAATAAAATAAAAAACATTTTATTTGAGAGAAACATAGAAGGAGAAAGAGAGAGAGAAAGACAGGATTGATGGGTATGTTAGGGCCTCCTGCTGCTACAAACGAACCCCAGATGTGTGCACCATTTTGTGCATCTGGCTTTACATGGGAACTGGGGAATCTAACCGAGGCTGTCAGGCTTTGCAAGCAAGCGCCTTGAACCTCTGAGCCATCACTCCGGCTCTCCCTACCTTTTTTTTTTTTTTTAAGGAAGGGTCTCACTCTAGCCCAGGCTGACCTGGAATTCACTATGTAGTCTCAGGGTGGCCTTGAACTCACGGAGATCCTCCTGCTTCTGTCTCCCGAGTGCTGTGATTAAAAGCATGCACCACCACATCTGGTTCTCCCCCCCCACTTTTTTAAATTAGAGAGAGAGAATTGGTGCACCAGGGCCTCCAGACGCGTGTCGCCATCTTGTACGCATGTGCTGCCTTATGTACTTGCTTCGCCTTGTGCGTCTGGCTTACGTAGGACCTGGAGAGTCAAACATGAGTCCTTAGACTTCACAGGTAAGTTCCTTAACTGCTAAGCCATCTCTCCAGTTCCCAGCCCTTTAAAAAAAAAAAAGTCACGGGGACTGGAATGATGGCTCCACAGGTAAGGCACTTGTTTGCAAAGCCTAACAACCCAGGTTTGGCTCCCCAATGCTCATGTAAAGCCAGATGCACAAAGTGGTGCATGCATCTGGAGTTCATTTGCAGTGGTTAGAGGCCCTGGGGTGCCCCATTCTCTCTTTCGTTCTCTCTGCTTGCAAATAAATAGATAATTGAAAAATATTCAGGGGCATATGTGGTGGTAGAGATAGGAGAATCAGGAGTTCAAGAACAGTAGGGGCTACTTTGTCTTCAATCCCTTCCCCCCCAAAAAGCAAGCAAGCAGGCCAACAAAATAAAAACACGAAATCAATTTACTTTTGCTCTGCATTTGAAGACCTTCAGTGCATCTTCCCATGTAACCCCCAGAGGTAACTGTTCATATTTGCCCTACTGCTTTTCTCCTTAACTGAATTCTCTTTTCTTAAATATATTTTATTTATTTATTTGAGAGAAAGAGACAAAGAGAAAGGGAGAGAATAGGCACGCTAGGGCCTTCCAGCGACTGCAAACAAACTCCAGATGCATGCACTCCCTTGTGCATCTGGCTTACGTGGGTCCTGGAGAATCGAGCCGGGATCCTTTGGCTTTGCAGGCAAACGCCTTAACCGCTAAGCCATCCCTCTGGCCCCTGTTTCTCTTTTAAAAGAAACACTTTCAAAATCTACAGATTTTGTGTTTCCTTGGTGCTGCTTCATTTTCTCGGTGGTGCACAGCTCTCCCTTCCCATGTCTTCAGGTTATCAGTGTGCTAATGCAACGGATCTGACACACAGGTCTTCCCGTCCCTTGTGGTGGTGATGGCGGGTTGGGGATCCGGGACTGGTTCCCGCCTGCTCCTCCCCGGAGTTGTGTGAGCATGTGCGGAAAGGCTCCTCAGAGCTGCTGTCTGACTGGGGAGGGCTCGGGTGAGGGGCTGACAACCAGGTGGTCTCTGGCGTTGCCTTCAGGCTTTCAAAAGGGGAACATGTAACTGCCCAAGAGGGCCACATGGAACTTGATTGGAGACTGACAAAACCGAGCTTCCTGTCCATTTGAGTTGCAAGGACATCTCACTGTACCCGTTCTGCGATGCTTTTCTCCCCCACCCCCTTTCTCTTTTATTTTGTGGCAGAAAAAAAAAAAAAAGAAAGAAAGAGAAGAAAAAAAGAAAAACAGTATATCTACTGAGTTTTGGAAGAAGGAGCTGTTGTTAAGCCTTTTCAAAACTAAAGTGTGTGCGTTTGCATCGGAAATGCATTGAGCAATGCGCTTTGGTGCCCTGTGTATGTGGAGCATTTATAACGATGGGGGTAATTCTCAAAATAAATTAACTCCATGGGAAATGTTAATCAGCTCATCCCCAGGGACCTGCGTGAGTGTCCCCATTGTAAGATGAGGAAATGGACATGACAGTTAGTGGTTTGCCCAAAGCCACCCTGTCACGGGCATCCTGACGATGTGTAAGCAGTGGTTCTACTTATAAGAAAAAGTGCCCGTGTTTTCATGTAAGACACTGTGGGCCTTAGTCAAATTGACCTAAATTTAAGATTCAGAGACTAACAAGCCTTCTGGTGTTTGGACCAGTCTACCGCATTAACCACAAGAGCTGGCTTATTACTTAAAAGTTACCTGTGGGGTTTTAAATAGACCTTGGGGTTTTCTTCTTTTCTTTTATTTTTTTGTGGAGTATATTCGCTTGGAGTCAAAGACTGTGTCTGACTCAATATTGCTATAAAACTGAAAAGCAGCTGGTTCAAGTGTATCACACACTGCCAGGGAGAAACATCAGGAGAAGCACAGTCATGTCTCAATTGGTGGCATTCTATATATTTTCTGGTTTTGGGTTTTATTTCTTTTTTTTTTTTTTTTGGTTTTTTGGGGTAGGGTCTCACTCTAGCCCAGGCTGACCTGGAATTAACTATGTAGTCTCAGGGTGGCCTCGAACTCACAGCGATCCTCCTACCTCTGCCTCCCGAGTGCTGGGATTAAAGGCGTGCGCCACCACGCCCAGCTTGGGTTTTATTTCTTGTGGAATTATGGTTTTGCGGTTCAGGAGAAAGGAGCCTATTATTGGAGCTTAAAGTTGTTTTTTTAAATTTTTTTTTTACATATTTTATTTATTTATTTGAAAGAGAGAGACAGACAGACAGTCAGAGGAAGAGGCATATAGAGAGAATGGGCGCACCAGGGCCTCCAGCCACTGCAAATGAACTCAGACGCTCGTGCCACCGTGTGCATCTGGCTTACATGGGCACTGGGGAATCAAACATGGGTCCTTAGGCTTCGCAGGCAAGCATCTTAACCACTGAGCCATCTCTCCAACCCCAAGCTTAGGGTTTTTAAAAACTATTTTTATTTATTTGAGAGGGAGGGAGGGAGAGAGACTACATACACCAGCTCTTATGCTGCTGCAAATGAAGTCCAGATGTATACGCTACTTTTGCATCTGGCTACACGTGGGTACGGGGGAATTCAACTCAGGCCATCACGCTAACATCATTGTGCCCCAGACGTCAGCATCCCTCCAACCACTGTGCTCACACTGTACGTGAAACCTCGTGCTAGTTACTCAATAGCTGTCTGGGTTATCAGATTGGGAATCATAGTATCACAGTGCCTGTATTCAACTAACCTGTACTTCACTGAATGATGGTCCCCAAGAGCCAGTGTAGTAAAGCTGGCCATTCAGGTACATCACAGAGAAACTATGACCTGGACAAAGAAAACTCGTGTGTTTGAGGTTGCTAAGACCCTCTGGCCTCTGTCTGCTGAGTTCTGGGATTATAGGCATATACCAGCACATCCCAGTGAGTGAGATGTTCTTATGGAATGACTCTTTTGGACTGGGGTGGTTGGGTATTGGCCATCTGGAATAGGAAGAATAGTTCTATCTGTGATAACTGTGAAGATGAAAAGAAATGTAGGCTGGCTCTGTCTTTGCACCTGCAACTGTATAATTAGTATACAGATGCCCAGTGAAGTTGGAAAAGGCCTCGAATTACTGTATTAGGTACCACGTGTGGTTTTAATTTTTTTTTAAATTATTTATTTATGAGAGAGAGACAGATAGAGAATTGGTGCGCTTGGGTCACTGCGAGCATTAATAATTCCAGGCACACGCACCACCTTATGCATCTGGCCTCCATGGGTTCCGCAAAATCAAACGTGGGTCCTTTTCCTTTGCAGGCAAGTGCCTCACCGCTAAGCCATCTCTCCAGCCTGCCATGTGTGTTTTTGTTTTTATTTATTTATTTATTTATTTTGCTATTTTTATTTATTTATTTGAGAGCAACAGACAGAGAGAAAGAGGCAGATAGAGAGAGAGAATGGGCGCGCCAGGGCCTCCAGCCACTTCAAACAAACTCCAGACGCGTGCGCCCCCTTGTGCATCTGGCTAATGTGGGTCCTGGGGAGTCGAGCCTTGAACCTGGGTCCTTAGGCTTCACAGGCAAGTGCTCAACCGCTAAGCCATCTCTCCAGCCCCCACCATGTGTGTTTTTAAGGATTCACTGGCGGTGGATGAGGGGAGACTAGTGGATATTGTGTTATTGGGGATTGGGGGGTGGCAGATATCTTACAGAATAACCAGCCTTGGTCATTTGCTCAAAGTCATTTTCTCCCCCTTGGAAGGTAGTGTGTATTAATATATTTGATAGCAGTTGCTGATTTTTTTTTTCCCTCTCAACAGTACAATTGAAATGTTACTGCTTTATAAAGATGTTCAGTGAGGTAGTGTCTAGAAGAGTCCAGCCATTGACACGACGCTGTCATTTTGGATGTTGTCTTTGTTTTAATTATGCCTGTCAACTTAGAACACTGGTAACAGAAAATTGCTTGTTAGGCGTAGAATCTGAGCCAAGAAGATACATGTCATTTTCTTCTTTCCTTTTCTTTTTCCCTACTTCTTCTTTGAGGCAAGGTCTCATTCTAGCCCAAGCTGGCTCAAACTCACCGCAGTCCTCCTACCCCAAGCCTCCTGCATGCACCCAGTTTTGTTTTGTTTTGTTTTGTTGTTCTGTTCTTTTCTCGGTAGGTATCCTAGGCTGACTTCAAACCGCTGTCTTTGCCTGCTGAGTGCTGACATTACAAGCACACACTATCACGTCCCACCAGGTTACCTGTGCTTAAGGAATGATTGTGTTGGCCTGGAGCAGTTCGGTGTGCGGTTAGTTGAAATAAAGGACATGATTCTGAGCCTGCGCTTTGCCTAGCCAGGGCCACGAGAAGCCCACTGCAGTCTTAATTTGTGGTTCTATTCTTCCTCCCTCCCTTTGCTTTCTTCCTTCAGCCAGGGTCTCGGGAAGCTCAGCTTGACCTTCACCTTGCTGTGTGGCTGAGGGTGACGTTGAACTTCTGATCCTCCTGCTTCTGTCTCCTTTCCTTCTGGGTCCTGGGATTACAGGCACGTACTACCATGTCGGGTAGCGTTTGTTCTGAATGTCTTGGAGCCACCTGCTCTTTTAGCTTGAAGTCATTTGGTTACAGTTGTGTTTGGTAGTAAAACAAAGGAATCGCTCTGTCTCGTGTGATTAGTTAAGTTGGCTTTCCAAATATCCTTCGAGGGTCGTTTATTATGCTTCCAAGATCAGCCCTTTTCTTCTCATTCCACTCTGGGGAAAGGCAAGTCTGGTGTTGTTAACTTATTTGTACTCGTCTATTTTTCTGTGGTGATTATGGTGTGTGGATCCAGGATTTTATGCATAATGGCAAGTCCTTTACCACAGAGCCATGTCCGTGCCCCCGGAAGGAGAGGTTATGTGAAGGAAACTGTGGTGTTTGAATGTGATAGTTTTAATGTATGGCCCCATAGACTCAGTTATTATTATTATTATTTTTAATGGGTTTTCAAGGTGGGGTCTCATCTAGTCCAGGCAGACTTAGAATTCACTCTGTAGTCTCAGGGGGTGGCTTTGAACTCTTGATGATCCTCCTACCTCAGCCTCCTTAGTGCTCGGATTAAAGGCTTGAGCCACCATGCCTAGCCTCAGTTATTTTTTTTTTAACTTTAAAAATTGACAACTACTATAATTATAGATAATAAGCCGTGATAATTCCCTTCCTATCCCCATTTTCCCCCTCACAAATCCACCTTTCATCATTTCCCCTACCCCTGTCAATTAGTCTTTCATGTTATCATCTTTTCCTCCTATTATGAAGGTCTTATGTAGGTAGCACTAGGCATTGCGAGGTCATGGATATCCAGGCCATTTTGTGTTTGGAAGAGTGCATTGTAAGCAGTCCTACCCTTCCTTTGGCTCTTACATTCTTTCTGCCACTTGTCCCACAATGGACCCTGAGCCTTGGAAGGTGTGATAGAGATGTCTCGGTACTGAACACTCCACTGTGATTTCTTCTCAGTACTATGGTGACTTTTGAGACTCAGTTTTTTAAATATTTTATTTATTTATTAGAGAGAGAGAGAGAGAGAGAGAATGGATGCACCTGCACCAGCAACTAAAAGCAAACTCCAGATGCATGTGCCACCTTGTGCATCTGGCTTACATGGCTCCCGGGAGTCGAACCTAAGTCCTTTGTCTTTGTAGGCAAGCGCCTTAACCACTAAGCCATCTTTCCAGCCTGAGACTCAGTTATTTTTGATGAAACTTTCTACTTGAGCCCCTAGCAGGCAGATCTCAGCTCCAAGGGGCTGTGTCACTAGGGGTGGAACCTGGAGTCCAGCTTTAAGGTGCGTGTGGGGGGCAGACCTGAGTCCAGCCCTACTAGGTGTGTTCAGAGCAGTTCGAGTTCTGGCCGTTCTTGCTGGCTGTTTGGCAGTCTCTCTCTCTCGAATCTATGAAAGCTTCTTCCATCATTGTTGGTGATCCCCTGGGATTTGTAAGCCTGAAGTAAACCCCTCCCCCCCATAAGCTGTGTCTGCTTGGATGTTTGTCCCAGAGACATGGAGCTGAATGCAACAGTGTCGTAGTGTCCTCAGGGTGGGCTGTGTGCAGATCCATTTCTCTTGTCATAGAACAGTCGGAAGGCTTCCTCCTAAGGCTCATGGAGCAGTTACAGTCTCCTGGCTGGGACAGAATACTCAACCAGAGCAGCTCATGGGAGAGAGAAGAGGTTATTTCTTTATTTACTTACTTATTTTTGATTTAAGTGAGCAAGGGTCTGTAGCCCCGGCTGACCTGGAATTAATTCACTGTGTAGTCTCAGTCTGGCCTTGGACTCGTGGAGATCCTCCTACCTTATTTGAGAGAGAGAAAGGCAGATAGAGAAAGAGAGAGAGAATGGCCACCCCAGGGCCTCTAGCTGCTGCAAACAAATTCCAAATGCATGTGCCACCTTATGCATCTGGCTTATGTGGGTCCTGGGGAATCGAACCTGGGTCCTTTGGCTTTGCAGGTAAGCACCTTAACCACTAAGCCATCTCTTCAGAACCTCTCTCTCTCTCTCTCTCTCTCTTTTTTTTTTTCTTGAGAAGAGTTTATTTCTGCTTACAGTTTTGAGGGGAATTTTAATCTTGGCAGAGAAAGTATGGCAAACCTGAGCAGGAAGCCTGGGTCCCATCTCCACGTCAGTGGAAGGACCTAGACTCTTGACTGGACTTGGAGCTGGACTCCATCACCTCAGAGTCCTCCTCAGTGACACATCTCCTCCTGCACGGCTCCACCTCCCAGTGGGCCTCACAAACAACCACCAGCTGGGGACCAAGTATTCAAAACACATGAGCCTATGGGGACATTTCATTCAAACCACCATGACAGACCTGTATTTATGTTTAATTTTATTTCCTCTGGTGCAGGTATTGACATCCTGAAGCTGGTGGCAGCTCAAGTGGGAAGCCAGTGGAAGGATATCTACCAGTTCCTCTGCAACGCCAGCGAAAGGGAGGTGGCTGCCTTCTCCAATGGATACACAGCAGACCACGAGCGGGCCTACGCAGGCCCTGCAGCACTGGACCATCCGGGGCCCGGAGGCCAGCCTGGCTCAGTTAATCAGCGCCCTACGCCAGCACCGTCGCAACGATGTCGTGGAGAAGATCCGTGGGCTGATGGAAGATACCACCCAGGTAACACCACCCGGGCTGCATGTCTTTACTGCCAATGAACCTCTTGTTGCCTCCTTCAATTTTGAGAAAGGAAAGAGAGAAAGAGGAAGATATATAGAGAGAATGGGTACACCAGGGCCTCTAGCCACTGCAAACGATGGACTCCAAACCCAAGTACCACCCACTATGTACATCTGGCTTTACCTGGGTATTGAGGAATTGAACCTGGGTCCTTAGGCTTTGTAGGCAAGTCACTAAGCCATCTCTCCAGCTCTGAATCAAAAAAAATAAAAAAATGAAAAAATAAAGATGAGGGCCAGAGCAAAAGCTTAGAGGTTAAGGCGCTTGCCTGCAAAAGCTAAGGACCCATGTTTGGCTCCCTAGGTTCTACATAAACCAGACACTCAAGGTGACCCAAGCACAAGGTGGTGCAGGCGTGTGGCTGGAGGCTGTGATGTGCTAATTCTGTCATTCTCTGTCTCTATCTACATATATTTATTTTTGGTTTTTTGAGGTAGGGTCTCGCTGTAGCCCAGGCTGACCAGGAATTCACTATGTAGTCTCAGGGTGGCCTTAAACTCACAGAGATCCTCCTACCTCTGCCTCCTGAGTGCTGGATTTAAAGGTGTGTGCCACCACACCCAGCTTTTTCTTTTTTCTCTCTCTCTCTCTTTCTCTCTCTCTCTCTCTTATTCTGTCTGTTTCTCTCTCATAAATATTTAAAAAGAAAAATTTATCTGTGTGTGTGAGGAAGAGTGGGAGTGCCAAGGCCGCCTACCAGTACAAATGAACGGCACATGCGCGGGGCTACTTTGTGTATATCTGGATTTATTTGGGTACTGGGGAATTAAACTCTGGTAGTCAGCCTTTGTAAGTAAGTGCTTTTAACTGCTCCGGACAGTATTTTAAAATCAGTATCAATGTTTTTTAAAACAAATCAATATTTTTAAATGCCCTCCAAATAACTCTAGAATGCAAAGCTGAGAATGTTGGTCTTTGGGGTAAGTTCTAGAATCTGGCTGTGCAACCAGATATATTCTTTCTTACTTGATTGACAACCTCATTTTGTATTGCACACTTCATTGTTTTGGAGTTATTTTTTAGATTTTCCTTTGATATTTTACTTTTTTTTTTTTTTGAGGTAGGATCTTGCCTCTATCCGAGGCTGACCTGGAATTCACTATGTAGTCTCTGGGTGGCCTTGAACTCACAGCGATCCTCTGCCTCTGCTGTACTAAAGATGTGCGCCACCATACCTGGCCAGTATCTTACTTTATTTAGGCCCCCATTTCTTTTTCTTCTCTTGTCTTCTCTCTCTCCTCTTTTTTTTTTTTTTTATTATAGACAGCTTCCATAATTATAGACAATAAACCATGATACTTCTCTCCCCTCTCACTTTCCCCTTCATCTCTTTTTAAAAATTATTTAATTATTTATTAGAGAGAGAGAATGGGCATTCCATAGCCTTTAGCTGCTGCAAATGAACTCCAGACACATGCACCACCTTGTGCATCTGGCTTACATGGGTCCTGGGGAATCAATCCTGGGTCCTTTGGCTCGACAGGCAAGCACCTTAATCACTAAGGCATTTCTCTAGCCTTTTTTTTTTTCTCAAGGTAAGATCTTACTCTAGCCCAGGCAGACCTAGAATTCAATATGTAGTCCTCCTACCTCAGCCTCCTAGAAAGTGCTGCGATTAAAGGTGTGGACCACCGCACCCGGCTCCTTTTTTCTTTTTACTTGTGAGAGAGAACGGGTGTGCCAAGGCCGGTTGATTCTGCAAAGAAAACCAGATGCATGTGCCACTTTCTGTATAATACACATTTGAATAAATCCAAAAAAGGAATCCCCTTCCCTACCCTTATCCAGTTTTTATTTTTAAAGATTTATTTTCATTTATTTCTTAGAGACACAGAGAGAGAGAATGGGCGCACCAGGGACTGTAGTCACTGCAGACTGAACTCCAGACGCATGCACCACCATGCACATCTGGCTTATGTGGAACCTGGAGACTCGAACCTGGGTCCTTAGGCTTCACAGGCCTGCACTTTAACTGCCACATATATAGATAGATAGATAGATAGATAGATAGATAGATAGATAGATAGAATGACAGAATTAGCACACCACAGTCTCCAGCCTTTTTTATTTTTATTTTATTTATTTATTCATTTTTGTGAGATGTGGCTTAGTTAGAAGGGCTCACCGTGTCTCACTCTCACCTCCTGAAGACACAGGTGGTACTAACAGCGGTTGGTAACAAGCCTTTCCTCTTCCCTGGTTGTTCATCCTTGTACATCGGGGGACTGAAGCAGTCCCAGGAGGGTGATTTGATTGTGTCAGTGAGTGCTAATCTTGGAACCAAACAACACTGAGTTTGAATCCTGGCTCTAGTACTTACTAGCTGGGTGGTCCTTGGCCATTTCTGTGGACCTATTTCATGAGATTTATGAATGCTATAACTCTCGTCTGTAAAATACCTGAGATACTGAAGTAGAATGGAAATAAAAATCGTTACCTAACTCTTTCTAAAACATTTTTTTTTTTAAATTTGCAAACAGAAGAGAGACAGACAGAGTGAGTGGGTGCACCAGGGCTTCCAGCTGCTGCAAATAGACCACACATGCATATGCCACTTTGTGCATCTGGCCTTATGGGTGGGCACTGGGGAATTGAAGTCGGGTTGTTAGGCTTTGCAGGCAAGTGCTGTTTCTTTGAAAGGCATGAACTGAGCATAGAACTTGGTATTGGCTGATGATGTATTCAATAGACTTTGACTAAAATTTTAGGACATTCTGCCTAACACTAAACTTGATAGGGGCTGGAGAGATGGCTCAGTGGTTAAGGCGCTTGCCTGCAAAGTCTAGGGCCGCAGGTTCCGTTCTCCTGTACCCATGGTAAAGCCAGTTGCACAAGGTGGCACAAGTGCCTATAGTGCATGTGCACTGGCTAGAGGCCCGGGTGCACTCATGCTCTTTCTCAAATAATAAATATATAATTAAAAATTACAAGTGAATCAAAATGAATGAGACCACTGCACCTTCCCAAATGCCAGTTGTATGAATACTTCTTTCCTCCTGTCTCCTCTCCATGCAGAAAGATTCTAACCATCCCCATGTTTTGCCGTTTGTATTTTGAGAGACAGCCGTGGCGTGCACGCTTTCTGTTTGGTTCTCTTGTAACCTGGGCATTATGACCGAGGCTGAGACGGCAATGCTAATTTCTTGTTCCATGGCTTAATCATGCGCGTCTTTGTCCAACAACGTTCTGGGCCCAGCTCTTAACTCTAGTTGTAATAGCCAGCAAGCCTGGAGTTCTGGCTTCTAGTTCTTAATAACTGCATGGTATGGAACGGCTTGGGCCATTGTCTATCTCTGAGAATTATCGAGACCGGCAAGTGAGTCAGGAGGCAGGGTCCATAATGGAGACTTAACCTTCCTGTCTTCTGATGGATTTGGACTCCTTGTGTATTGTGGTAACTGCTCTGCTAGGGATTTGGAACTTTGCCCCAGGAGTTAATGGGCTCTTAATGTGTAAAAATGACTCATTTATTATTATTTTATTTATTTATTTATCTATCTATTTATTTATTTATTAGAGACAGAGAGTGACACAGAGAGAGAATGGGAGTGCCAGGGCCTGTGGCCACTGCAAATGAACTCCAGATGCATGTACCACCGTGTGCAGCTGGCTTTCCTGGGACCTGGAGAACCGAACCTGGGTCCTTACGCTTCACAGGCAAAGCATCTTAACCACTAAGCCATCTCTCCAGCCATGACTCATTTTAAAAATATTTTTTTACTGACAACTTCCATAATTGTAAACAATATCCCATGGTAATTCCCTCTCTCCCCCCACTTTCTCCCTTGAAACTCCACTCTCCATCATGTCCCCTCCCCCTCTCAATCAGTCTCTCTTTTATTTTGATGTTATGATCTTTTCTTCCTATTATGACGGTCTTGTGTAGGTAGTGTCAGGCACTGTGAGGTCGTGGATATCCAGACCATTTTGTGTCTGGAGGAGCACGTTGTAAGGAGTCCTACCCTTCTTTTGGCTCTTACATTCTTTTCTGCCACCTCTTCCGCAATGGATCCTGAGCCATGGAAGGTGTGATAGAGATAGTGCTGAGCACTCCTCTGTCACTTCTTCTCAGCACCATGGTGCCTTCTGAGTCATCCCAAGGTCACTGCCATCTGAAAAGAGAAGCTTCTCTAACCAAAAGTGAGAGTAGCATTAATATATGGGTATGAACGTTAAGAGAAATACTCACTGGGCAGTTTGGTGAGCATAGTATATACTTTTAGCCAGACAGCAGCAGACGTTACACTCCTAGGGCTCGTGACTACCCCTGTTGTAGGTTTTCAGTATCAGGGATATATTCCCTCCCATGGAGCAGGCCTCCAGTCAAATTAGAGGGTGGTTTGTTTCCCCCATAACAGACGTGCACTATTGCACCTGTTGGCTCATTTGGCCTGGCTGGCCAAATGTAAGGCTTGCAGTGTCCGCTGTAGCATGACTCATTTTTTTAAATGGTTAGTATTTCTTCCTGATTTGAGCCCTAGGGCACCTATATTGTGCTCTGTTCAAAGTGCTGGCCCTGCTATAGCTTTTAGCTCAGCTGGTCCTGTGGTGGTCTGTGAGCCAGTTTCAGTTAAGCCCGGCCAGAGGCTGCCTTTTCACTTGAGGAGTGAGGACATTCAGCAAGCAGTCACCATCTAAACTGAACCCAGCCTCCCAGAACCGTATCTTTTCTTCCAGGGCATAAGTGTTTAGGAGAAGACCTATCAAAACAATGATATGACAGTTGGAAGTTAGTGAAATTTTGACAATACTGTGTTTAAGGAAACAGAAAGCCCGGTACATTCCGAATTCTATGTTGTCTCTTTTTATGCCCTTCTTAACGTGTGTGTGTCTTTATTTAAAGAATGTCTTGTTACAGTGAACATATATTTATGATCGTGTTTTCAACCTAACCTGGCTGTTTTAGTTCATTAGAAGATTTCAGGCTATTTACATTTTAATGCAGTTGCTGAAATATTTGGGTTTTAATCAGCCATATTCATCTTTTTCTTTCATTTTAAAAATTTTTATTTATTTATTTTCAAGGAGAGAGGGAGGGGGGCGACGAAGAAGAGGGGAGGCAGGGCCTCTTGCCAGTTCAAATGAACTCCAGACATATACACTACTTTATGCATCTGGCTTTATGTTGGTACTGGGGAATCAAACCTTGGTTGGCAAGCAAGCACCTTTAACTGCTGAGCCATCTCCCCAGACCCTTCATCTTCCTTTTCTTTCTTCTTTTCCTTTCATTTTGGTGGATGGGGGGCTGTAGGGGGTTGAGGTAGGGTCTCACTCTAGCCCAGGCTGACCTGGAATTCACTATGTTGTCTCAGAGGTGCCCTCTGACTCACAACGGATCCTCCTACCTCTGCCTCCCGAGTGCTGGGATTAAAGGCGTGTGCCGCCACGCCCAGCTCCTTTTCCTTTTTTTTTCTTTTTTAAAATATATATATTTTATTTATTTATTTGAGAGAGAGAGAGAATGGGCTCACCAGGGCCTCCAGACGCCTGCACCTTCTTGTGCATCTGGCTTACATGGGTCCTGTGGAATCGAACTGGGGTCCTTCGGCTTTGCAGGCAACACCTTAACCGCTAAGCCATCTTCTCCAGCCCTCCTTTTTCTTTTTTAAGTTTCCTGAGAAAATGTTCTCATGTAGCCTTGGCTAGCTGCAAATTCACTATGTAGCTGAGGAAGACCTTGAATTTCTCAAGTGCTAGGATGTTAAACCTATTCCCTTATTGTTTTCTGTTTGTCCTGTCCCCTCCCGCCCCTCATTTCTTTAGGATTTTTGTCTCCTTTTGGATTAATCATGCATTTTTCTTTTATTCCATGTTTTCTCCTTTATATATTTTTCTACCCCTTAATGAATACCCTAACAACATGCAATTTGGTGGATGTCATCCATCCATTCAGCCAAACAACAGAATTAGCTCCCCCTCCCAGCCCCAGGATTTATGACCTCCCCAGCTGTGGGCTTGTGACTAGGTTTTCTCTACCAGGCATGAATTTCCACCCGTGGAGCATCAAATCCAATCAGAAAGCATTGGTTTCCCCTTTAACAGACATGCCGCTGTTATTCCTGTTGGCACAATGCCTGGCTGGCCAGCCGTGTAGCACACAGGGTCCTCTTCTGGCTTAGGCCATTGATGACGTTTGTCCCCCAGCAGGCTGCATAGCAGCACTTCCTCTAACCCTATGACACACAGCAGGGAGGAGGTCTCCAGCTCAGCTCCACCTTGATTTCTCACTGACCTGCAGCCAAAGCATGTGAAATCTTCAGCCGCAGGGCCTTACCACCTAGTTCTGATGGGAAACCGAGAGCCTCGGCAATAGCTTGTTCTGCACTGGGTTGCCTGTTACTTCTTTCAGTCCTTTAGTCTTGGGTTTAAGTTTTCTGTGCTGAGTAGCAAGGGAGATGATTCGGTTTTATTTTTAAATCTGCATTATGTAACGTGCTGTGTGGACAGGATTGTGCCAGGCACTCTGGGCGGTGCGGATGGAGAAGTCAGTGCAGTCCAGGGGGACTTTACAGCTGGAGGGAGAAACGCAGACAGACCTCTACGCAACCTAGCGGGCTGAGTCCAAGAGATCAGGCGGAGGAATGTGCTGGCTCTCCAAAGAACCAGCCATGAATCAGGCATGAATCTGAGCAGGACTGTGGAGATAATGTGCCAGGTTAAATTCTTGTCCTGGGGGTACAGTCACATAGGGCACCCCTGGGTAAATCACTGTGTCTCTCTGCCTCATGACTAAATTGGACTAACATGAGTGCATGGGGTGCTTTGGGAATGAAGGTAGTGTGATTCTCAGCAGGCAACCACAGATGTTTATTAATGTGTTTTAATGATTTTCCCCGCCCTAGAGGCAAGAGGCATAGAAGAATGTTCCTAACTAGCTCCAGGTCGCGGGAATAATGGACCTTTTACGTCCTGAATGTGGAGGGCCACGTAGTGTAGGGTGGGGAGGATTCTGATTACAAGATGGCTGCAAGTAGATTGTTGGTTGAGAAGAGCTTTGCTGTCTGGGTTGAGTGCCCAAGAACTCTGGAAACCCCGGCTGACTGTAAATATTTATTTCTTCCTGCCTGAGCGAGTGTTCCTAGGCTGGCTGGAATGTTCTCCCTGGTGAGGAAACAAAGGTGTGTGTGAAGATGGTGTTCTGTCAAGAAAAGCAAAGCATTGGCCAGCCAAATTTCTAGGTTTTCTTTCAGTTTAGTTCTTCGTGTTTTTTGCCCTTTTATTTTAGGGACTTTGTGGATGTGAATAAGCCTAATCAATGCTTTTTTTTTTTTTTTTTCCCCTGTCCTTTTTTGGAGAAAAAGAGAGAAAAAATGGTGACATCAGAGCCTCTAGCCACTGCAAATGAACTCCAGATGCATGTGCCCCTTGTGCATCTGGCTTATGTGGGTCCTGGGGAATCGAACCTGGATCC
This sequence comes from Dipus sagitta, assembly GCA_036346955.1. Taxonomy (NCBI): domain Eukaryota; kingdom Metazoa; phylum Chordata; class Mammalia; order Rodentia; family Dipodidae; genus Dipus; species Dipus sagitta. The sequence goes on along the minus strand of CM070779.1, from coordinate 122,143,358 downwards.
TTTGGCTTTGCAGGCAAACGCTTTAACCACTAAACCATCTCTCTAGCCATTTTTTTTTTCTTTTTGGTTTTTCGAGGTAGAATCTTGCTCTAGCCCAAGCTGGCCTGGCATTCACTATGTAGTCTCAGGGGGGCCTCGAAATCACACCGATCCTCCTACCTCTGCCTCCTAAATGCTGGGATTAAAAGCGGGCACCCACACGCCCAGCTTTTCTTTTCTTTACAACTTCCCAGTCTTTCCCTTCCTGCCTTCAGTCCTTGTCTGGGATGCGATGGGATGGCGAGGCAGAGGTGGGACTCAGTTCCTTCTCCTTAGAAACCCCTGAACTAGCTGTGTCCACTTGAATGCGAACACTCAGGCCTGTCCTCCGAGCCTGGGGAGTGGTTATCATGTAAAGCCCGATATGCAAAATAGCACTCCTATAGCAATAGGAAGTCCTGGCATACCCATTCTGTCTCTCTTCCAAAGAAATAACTTTTTTATTTATTTTTAAAAATACTTTATTTATATATTTTCTTGAGAGAGCAAGAGAGAAAGAGGCAGATAGAGAATGGGTGCCCCAGGGCCTCCAGCCACTGCAAACGAACTCCAGACACATGTGCCACCTTGTGCATCTGGTTTACGTGGGTACTAGGGAATATTCGCAGGCAAGCACCTTAACCGCTAAGCCATCTCTCCAGCCCCAAATAAATAAATACATTTTTAAAAAGAAACAGAAAAAGAAAAGGAGACTAAAACAGAATTTTTGTACACTTAAAAATGATTAAGGGGCTGGAGAGATGGCTTAGCAGTTAAGGAGTTTGTCTGCAAAGCCTAAGGACCCGTCCGTGTTGTTGGGGAAGGCACAAGCTGGTCCTGTTCAGTTCCGTTCACAGTGAGGAAGCATGGACGATGCTGCTCAGCCTGCTCTCTCTCTCCCTGCACAGTCGGGGGCCCCAGTCCCTGGAATGGTGCTGCCCACAGTTAAATTACCCAGTCAAGATGATCCCTCACAGACCTGACTAGAGGTTTGTTTCCATGGTGATTCTAGATCCTGCTAAGTTGACAACCAGACAACAACAACCATTGCAGACTGAGAGCCAATTTTATTGTTGAATGATTCTTTGTCCTTAGGGAATTTTGTCAAAGACTTTTTCTTTGGTTTTTTGAGGTAGGGTCTCACTCTGGCCCAGCCTGACCTGGAATTCTGCTATGTAGTCTCAGGGTGGCCTCGAACTCACGGCGATCCTCCTAGCTCTGCCTTCCGAGTGCTGGGATTAAAGGCGTGTGCCACCACGCCCGGCAAAGACGTTGTTTCTTAAATGTTTTATTTATTTATTTGTGCACAGGGAGAGACTGTGAGAGAGAGAGAAGAGAGAGAGAGAGAACATGGGTGCGTCAGGGCCTCTAGCTACTGTAAAGGGACTCCAGACGCGTGCACTACTTTGTGCATCTGGCTTTATGTGAGTACTGGCTGTTGGGCTTTGCAGGCAAGTGCTTTAAATGCTAAGCCGTCTCTGCAGCCCCTTAGGGAAAAATCTTTAAATATTTATTTGTTTGTTTGTTTGTTTATTTAAGAGAGACAGAAAGAGGCAGAGATAATGGCACACCAAACTCCAGACGCATGCGCCACCTTGTGCACCTGCCGTTATATGGTTACTGGGGAGTGGAACCTGGGTCCTTAGGCTTCCTGATGAGCCATCTCTCCAGCTCCTTAGGGAATATATATATAGGTTTTTCGAGGTAGGGTCTCACTCTAGCTCAGGCTGACCTGCAATGCACTCTGTAGTCTCAGGGTGGCCTCGAACTCACGGGCGATCCTCCTATCTCTGCCTCCCGAGTGCTGGGATTAAAGGCGTTGCGCCACCACACCCGGCTCCTTAGGGAATTTTTGTTCATTCTTTCCAGAGTCACGTGGGAGGCCTGCTACATCTCAAGAACAGAGCTCATCCCTCCCTCTCCCTTTCTCCCCCTTCTTCCTCTTGCTCACGCGTGCACTAGGCCCGGTGGCTTTGTCCTGTATCATCAACTAGGAGGATCCGGGGAGGCAGTGGGCCTTCTGCTTTGTGGAGAACAGTGCTGCTCGGCTGCAGAGGGAAGCGCAGTTCCGACTTTCTCTGTGCCCTGCAGGATGCAGCTGTCCTTATCTGTGGGGGCCACCTTCGGCCAGCTATTTTCAGAAATGTAGCGCAGCGAGTTGAGGCAAAAGCCAGCTGTATGTTTCGCTGTTGGCTCCTTGGCCGTAGAAGTGAGTTTTCGTTTTTGGTTTTCTAGTAGTGGTCTGTCTCCTAGAAGAAAACAGGAGCGACTCTTGGGGCAGAAAGACCTGGGACCTGCGATGTAAGCCAAACGTGTGTGTGTGTGTGTGTGTGTGTGTGTGTGTGTGTGTGTGTATCCGGCCCCTGCTCTTTGCTGTGTCACTGTGGCACAGAGGGTCATTTGAGGACATGCTGCTTAATCGCAGGGTGTGACTGTGGGCTCTGGGGAACATCCAGGGTGGTGAGCAAAGAACACTACAGAGCCATTGCTGACACATGCACACAGGCTCAGGTACATTTCCTGGTGTTGGCCATTGTGCACAAATGGAGCCATGTCTGAATAACCTTTAGATTTTTAATTTTATTTATTTATTTGCAAGCAGAGAGAGAAGAGAGACAGACAGAATGAGCATGCCAAGGCCTCTAGCCACTGCAAACGAATTCCAGACACATGTGCCACCTTGTGCACCTGGCTTTACGTGGGCACCGGGGAACCTAACACCGGTCCTTAGAATTTGCAGGTTAGCCCCTTACTGGCTAAGCCATCTTTCCAGCCCAGCCTTTAGATTTTTAATGACATTTCGGGTCATTCCACTTACTATCACACATTCCAAAATTTCAGATGGCCATGGTGACTCAACACTCTGGGATGAGACAGGTGTATTGCTGAGAGTTTGAGACCAGTCTGGGCTACATAGCGAGTACTGATCCAACCAGGTCCACGTAGTGATACCCTGCCTCAAAAAAAAACAACCAAATATCAACAGGAAAATCCATAAAGTTACATACAGTGAGTCAACCACATGCTGTGGAGTTCCACCCGAGAGCGGGGCACTAGGCCAAGAAGAGAGGTATCCCACTGTCTTTCAGGAGTCCCTTCCTGGGGTAAAGACATGTGTGAATAATTACGGCTCCTCGGGATGAGCAGATGTTCCAGGAGGAATGTGCTGGAGGAATGCTAAGATAGCATCAGGAGGAATGATTGCTCAGGGCATCAACAGTGTGGAGGAAACTAGAACTGATACCTACTTGAGCTATTTTAGAAAAAGACCCAAGTTTCCTTCAAGATTGTACTTTGGCCTTCTGCCCTGAGACTTTCATGTCTGCTTTCTGTGAGCAGCCCCACCTGCTGTTTTTGTTTGTTTTGTTTTGTTTTTCAAGGTAGGGTCTCGCTCTAGTCCAGGCTGGCCTCGAACTCACAGCGATCTCCTACCTCACCCTCTCGGGCGCTGGCATTAAAGGTGTGTGTCACCATGCCCAGCTTCCATCTACTTCTTGGTTTTTCAAGGTAGGGTCTCACACTAGCCCTGGCATTCACTATGTAGTCTCAGGGTGTCCTTGAGCTCATGGTGATCCTCCTACCTCTGCCTCCTGTGTGCTGGGATTAAAGGCGTATGCCACCACGCCCGGCTCCACGTACTTCTCAAAAAATGTATTTATTAGAGAGACAGGGAACAAAGAGAAGGGGCACGCCAGCTCCTCTAGTCACTGCAAATGAACTACAGATGCATGTGCCACCTTGTGCATCTGGCTTCACGTGGGTCCTGGGCCATCCCTCCAGCCCTATTTTTTCATGTTAAAGGCTTCTCAAACCTTTGACTTCACAATGATGCTTTCTCTACATCCTTGCTTAGCTCTGCTCAGTTGCAATTTTTTTAGAAACTTCGAACTCGTCTCTAGTATAAAAGTTGTAAGAACTTGTTTTTGTAGCCACTGCAAACGAACTCCAGATAGATATACGTACCTGTGCATACATCTTTGTGTATCTGGCTTTATGTGGGTACTGGGGAATTGAACCTAGGCTTTCAGATGCTGCCAGCCAGTGCCGTTAGCTGTTGGGCATCTCTCCAGCCCTTGTTTTTTTTTTTAACGGGGTCTCACTCTAACTCAGGCTGGCCTCAAACTCAGTGGTTGTCCTTCTAGTCTCCTGAGTGCCAGGATTAAAGGGGTATGTTTACATGCCTGGCTGTGACATTTATTTTTTGAATTTATTTATTTATTTATGCGTGTGTGTGCATGTCGGGGTTCCTTGTTACTGCGAATGAATGCATGTCCAGTTTTACAAAAGTAGCTTGGGACTTGAACACTGGCAATCAGGCTTTACAAGCGAGTGCCATTAACCACTGAATCATCTCTCCAGCCTGATGACTTTTAACATACGCAGATTTCTAACCTCTAGGTCAAGAAGGTATTTTCTATTTATAATTTTTTTGGTTTTTTTTTTTTTTGGTTTTTGGTTTTTTTGAGGTAGGGTCTTACTCTAGCCCAGGCTGACCTGGAATTCACTATATAGTCTCAGGGTGGCCTCGAACTTACGGCGATCCTCCTACCTCTGCCTCCCAAGTGCTGGGACTAGAGGAGTGCGCCACCATGCCCGGCAAGAAGGTATTCTATTTTTGTATCACGTGTCCGTTATTGGTGGGTGTTTAAATGCATCCCGCCCTTCTGGAAGGTATGTGGCAGTACTTACTAAAGCGTATGCTCACTGACTGATGATGCTTCGCACACTGCCACACGCAGAGTTCATTGTAGTGTCACTTGTGGGGGATCGCAAAGAGCAGAGCCACGTGGGCCCTTTCACTCAAGAGCGTTAGCTACGTGAGCCGCGGAACCTACGCAGTAGAGCGAGACGCATTATCAGAGCGAGTGAATCAACTTCATCTGCCGACCTCACAGATTGTTTTGTGGGTGGAGAGTGTATGTTTCTACTGTACGTATAGACTCTCCCCGGAAGAGTGTATAGGATACTTGTCCTCGTAGTTATGACCGGGAAAAGGGACGTGAGTGGTTGAGACCCCAAATTAGAGAAGTTCCTTTAGGACTGAAACCATGTGTATTGTGATTGTAGCAGCATAAACTCAGCGAGTTCATTAAAACAATCGTAATTTAGTATTTGTTAAGTTCAAAAACCTGACTAACAAAGATGCACTTGAACTTTCATGTCTGAAGGTGTTACTTTTTAAGAAATTGCTTTTTTTTTTAAGTCATAAATTATTAAGTTTATTTAGCGCGAAGTCACAAACTGTGGGGTTTATTTAAGAGGAAAATCACAAATTGTGGGATTTAGAAAAAACACATTCTCATATGGAAACATTGTATAGTTCACTTAAGAGAAGTTGAGGCTTTTGGGGGGAAACTGGAGTAGAGCCGCAAGCATGTGGAAGCCAGAACTTAGATGTGTAGGGAGAGAGACTCCGAAAGAGCACACATGCCATCAGTCACGTGCCAGGAAGTTGATTTCTATGCTTTTGAAATTTTATTTATGTATGCATTTATTTATTTGTGAGTGGTGTGTGTGTAGGTATGTTTGTATGTGTGTACACGCATGTCTGTGTGTGCCCATGTCTGTTGCTATGCACATGGAAGCCAGAAGTTGATTTCTACCTTTTTTTTCTTTATTCTTTTGTTTGTTTGTTTGTTTTCAAGGTAGGGTCTCTCTCTAGCCCAGGGTGACCTGGAATTCACTACTATGTAGTCTCATGGTGGCCTTGAACTCACAGCATGTACCACCACACCTGGCTCTGCCTTATTTTATTTTATTTTACTTTGTTTTTGAGAGAAGGTCTCATTGAACCTGGAGCTAGGCGAGCTAGCAAGTTCCATCTCTGGCTTTTACACGGGCATTGGGGATCCAAGCTCAGTTCTCCAGCTTTATGTGACAGGCACCTTACCCGTTGAGCTATCTCCTCCAGCCCCAGGCAAGCTTTAAAAATATTTGTACACCTTGTTTGAATTGTCCTAGGATCAGTGAAGGAGGCCTTTAACTGCTGCCCGGCACACATCTCCTCGTGTTCTGATGGTGCCAAGGCTCGGCAGTGTATTCTAAGACGAGTGGGTGGGTTCCCGCTCAGAACCAAGACATCCCCCTCACTTGCTAGTCTTACTTCCTCTTGTTGAGAACGCTATCCCCGTGAGTCAGCTCAGGGCACGGCGCAGCGTTGCGGTCGATGTCAGCAGCCTGGACAGCTTGCAGACACACGCCCCGGCAGCTGGGCACAGCTCACCCTCCGTTCTCCTTCCTTCTGGAGCCAGCTGGTTCTTATCAGCCTTGGCAGCTCCGGCGGCTCCTTGTAGCTTGGCCCCTGCACACTCATTCAGGGCAAAAAATGGATCCTCCACATTTGGAGTTAAATATCCACTTCGGGTCCTAGTTTGAAATGAACTCTTAGACGGGCACAGAATTCATTTCATGTATTTATTATTTATTTCAGAAAGAGGGAGGGAGAGAACGGGTGCACCAGGGCCTCTAGCCACTGCAAACAAACTCCTGGTGAACGCGCCACCTTGTGCATCTAGCGTTATGTGGGTATTGGCTTTGGAGGCAAGTGTCTTAATGCTGAACCAATTCTCCAGCCCCATCACCCACTGTGCAGTTTTTTTTTTTATGTATATTTTTCTACCTAGTTCAGAGTTGAACTGGTTTTTTTTTTTTAATGAGAAAGAGAGAGAGAATTGGTATACCACAGGGCCTCCAGCCATTGCAGTCGAACTCCAGACACAATGTGTCACCTTGTGCATCTGGCTTATGTGGGATCCGGGGAGTCAAACATGGGTCCTTAGGCTTCTCAGGCAAGCACCTTAACTGCTAAGCCATCTCTCCAACCCCCTACACCATTTTAAGACTGCATTTGGAACAAAACCCTCTGATGACCCTAGACTTAAACCAATGTAGGGTGCGTGGAGGTGTCTTTTTAAATCATGCCCCTGTGCTTTCTGGCATTAGGTTAATGCTAAATTCTCTGGTGGTGGGAGAGTTCATGTTGGAGGAGACTTTTATTTTGTATGGGTTCTGGCCGAGCGTTCACTCCTCTGTGGTCTGCTTGGGGGTTCCCACGTCGCTGAGCAGAGCATCTCGGCTTGTGTTCTTTCTGCTTCCATCCCATGGCCTCCCGTGACCCCAGAGACAGCTAGACAAGGGAGCGCCCTCTGCTAATTGGCAATTTGAACTGAAGCCTTAGCACTGTCCCTCCTTATGCAATGAGTGTACCTTCTTGCATAGCTTCTGAAGTCTGCGTAGGCTGGGAGGGCAAGGAAGAAGGGAAGTAGAAAGAAAAGGCGTTGGATTAACATTTCAAGAAAGTCGGGGGAATTTTTGTCTTATAGTTTTTTTCACTCTTAACCCTTAAAAATTTTTTTTTTCCATTTTAAAAAGTTGTTGCTGCTGTTGTGTGTGTGTGATGCATGTGTATGAGCTGCAAATGAATGCCTGTCCAGCTTTACATGGGCTGCTGGGGAACTGAACCCAGGCCAGCAGGATTTACAAGCAAGCGCCTTCAACCACGGAGCTATTTTCCCAACCCTTCATGAGTTTTTTTTTTTTTTAACATTTTATTCATTTATTTATTTGCAAGCAGAGGGAGATAGAAAAGAGACAGACAGGGAGAATGGGTGCACCAGGGCCTCCAGCTGCTCCAAACAAACTCCAGATGCATGTGTCACTTTGTGCATTTGGCTTTACGTGGGTACTGGAGACTTGAACTCCACTCATTAGGCTTTGCAGGCAAGCACCTTAACCACTAAGCCATCTCTCCAGCCCTAAACTTTTTTGTTGTTGTTTTTCGAGGTAGGGTTTAGCCCAGACTGTCCTAGAATTCACTATGTAGTCTCAGGCTGTCCTCGAACTCACGATGATCCTCTTCCCTCTTCCTCCCTAGTTAATGCTGGGATCAAAGGCGTGAGCCACCATGCCTGGCTGTTTGAGTTATTTTTTAGAGGAAGAAATTATTTTACACAAGTATTCTTTAGCCTCTGAACTTAGCAATGGGATAGATTCGGATTTATTTATTCATTCGCGTGTGTGTGATCAGGTTGATAACCCTTCCAGTCTGAGTTCTCATTGACATCTGAAATCGTGGAACATGTGGATTTGGGTACTCACTGGGCATTTGTGATCTTGGTTCCTGTTCAGATACCAAGAAGTATTTGTGAGAAAAAGGATAGAGTTTTTTTTTTTGTTTTGTTTTTTGTTTTTTGCTTTTTTTTTTTTTTTTTTCCTGAGCCCAAGCTGAGGTTCCTATGTAAACCTGTAGATGTCTGAAATCTAGTTTGATCTTCATTATACGAGCAGCTGGGACAACAGGGGAAACAAGCCTGAGATACTATCTTAATCCCTACATAGTTGTAATTTTATATGTATTTGTGGTTGTGATTCCTTTGAGATAAACCTTTAGTGGAAATTCAGTTTGTTTGTTTTCTTAACTGGTTGGTCACTGGTCTGCTGGGATCTGAAATATTTTCAAATAGATGACAAAATGATTGATCTCAGTCGAAGTGTCCGGTATTTACAGAATTCCTCGTTACTTAATAATCTCTGGGCAGTCGTCCGGCTGGTGTGAGGCCACTATTGAGTTCAGAGGCCTCACAGCCCTAGTGCTGTCCCCTTCACTCCTACCTGAAGGACCAGCTCGAGTTCTTGTGACCATGCAGTTGCTTGTCCATCAGTTTCCAGAGCTCAGCTGCTCTCAACGCCGTGGAGTCCAGTTTACCCTTTTGAGATAAGGTCTCTCCTTGGCCTGGAGCTCAGCAAGTAGGCTAGACAAGTTGGCTAGCAAGCCCCAGGGACCTTTGTCTCCCTTGCCTCTCAGTGCTGGGATCACAGGCATGCAACCTCACGTAGCATTTTTACATTGGTTCTGTGGATCAAACTCAGGTCCTTGTGCTTTCAAAGCAAGCACCTGACTGAGCTATCTCCCCAGCCTGCAAATGACTCATTTCTTTCTTTTTTTTTTTTTTTATTGACAACTTCTATAATTATAAACACTATCCCATGGTAATTCCCTCCCTCCCCCCACTTTCCCCTTTGAAACTCCACTCTCCATCATATCCCCTCCCCCTCTCAATCAGTCTCTCGTTTATTTTGATGTCATCATCTTTTCCTCCTCTTATGATGGTCTTGTGTAGGTAGTGTCAGGCACTGTGGGGTCATGGATATCCAGGACATTTTGTGTCTGGGGGGAGCACATTGTACCCTTCCTTTGGCTCTTACATTCTTTCTGCCACCTCTTCCGCAACGGACCCTAAGCCTTGGAAGGTGTGATAGAGATATTGCAGTGCCGAGCACTCCTCTGTCACTTCTTCTCAGCACTGTGGTGCCTTCTGATGACTCATTTCTTAAAGTCCTTTCTTGTTTACTGGATCTGGGTGACAAGCTGGTCAACTCACATAGAATAGCTATTGGTTTCAGTTGATTTTCACAAACGTAGGAGAACATTTCCTTCTGCCTAAGTATTAGATAAAAGTCGGGCTGTGAAGTTGGCTCAGCTGTTGGTAAGGGAACCATTATCTCCCTTCGCCTAGCACTTTGGAGTAATAAACATCTGGAACTTGTACGATAGATCAAAGCCCTTGTCCATCTAGTTAGGTTGGCAGGGCGGCTTTTGCGTGTCTGAAGCTTTCATCCAGAGTCCAGCAGGCAGCTCTGGCACCGTCCTTGGGGGAAGGGCATGGTGGCATCCAGCTGGGTAGTGCCAGGAGTCAAGGGATTTAATTGCACCATGTTTGTAAGCTAGCAAGGAACATACATGCTATGTAAGTAATGCTTCACTTCAGTGGGCCACGGCCGCCTTGATGTTAACTCATCTTATAAAAACAGATTGTGCAGCCTCAGGGAGATTGTGGTTCGCTGGTAATTGAAACTAACTTGGTTAGGCTGGAGAGATCGCTCAGCTGTTAAGGCTCTTACCTGTAAAGCCTAAAGACCTGACTTTGACGCCCCAGTACCCACGGAAAGCCAGATGCACAAAGCGGGTGCAGTTGGAGTTCCTTTGGAGTGGCTATAGGCCCTGATGTGCCCATTCTGTCTGTCTGTCTCTCTCTCTCTCTGTTTGCACATAAATGAATAATTTTTTTTTTTTTTTAAGAAAGCAACTAACTCAGTCAGGTAACTTGGGAAGGAGAAAAGGATTTGAGTGTGGGGAGGGTGAGGTTTAAAGAGAGTGAAAGTGCAGTAGTAAGGTGAGAGTAAATAAGACATTATTTGAATGAAGGCAACTTAGTCCTAATGACCTTGGGTAACCTTCTCTTAGTTTGCAAATAAGGAAGCTGGTCTGGTGAGGGAAGTGGGTTTTTTGAAGACCACACAGGTAGTTAATGATATGTTTCCTTTCTTCCTTTGCAGTGATTGGGGGTGGGGTACTTTTTCCATGACTTTGATTTTTGGGGGGATTTAACTATAAGGAGCAAGTGGCACACGCCTTTAATCCCAGCCATGAGTTCGAATCCACCCTGAGAATACAGAGTGAATTCCAGGTCAGCCTGGGCTAGAGTGAGACCCTACCTCAACCCCCCTCCCCCCAAAAAAGAAATACATGGTGCAAAAGTTGCCTACAGAGGGGCTGGAGGGATGGCTTAGCAGTTAAGGCGTTTGCCTGCAAAGCCAAAGGAGTTCGATTCCCCAGGACCCACGTTAGCCAGATGCACAGGGGGCACACGCGTCTGGAGTTTGTTTGCAGGGGCTGGAGGCCCTAGCATGCCCGTTCTCTCTCTCTCTCTCCTGCTCTTTCTCTGTCAAATAAATAAATAAATACAGATAGAGATAGTGGCCTCTAGCTACTGCAAACAAACTCCAGATGCATGTGCTCCCTTGTCCTTCTGGCTTATGTGGGTCCTGGGGAGTTGAACCTGAGTCCTTTGGCTTTGCAGGCAAATGCCTTAATGACTTAAACCATCTCTCCATCCCAGAAAATAAAATTATTATTTTTTAAAAAACTGACTACGGAGGCTGGAGCTGGGACCCACTTACCTGCCAGCTTATGGGGAGGAGAAGAGCAGACAACCTCAGCTCTTCTTCACGTGACAGCCATGATAAAGTGAGGGAGGGTTTCCCTTTTCATCCAGGGCGCCCATCCTCACCAGCCAGGGCCACACTACACCCTTCCCAGTGCGACAACCCAACAGAGGCCAGTCAACAAGGAAATGATTTCCAGTTTAAATAATAGAGGGGGAAGAATGTCTGGGAGCCTTCCGTTTCCGGTTGTGGTGTGGATGAGGACCCAGAGTGTGTGCCCTTCAGCCTTAGGACCCTGGTTGCAGGTGGGAGGGTTGACAAGGGCTCTGTGGAAGGAGAAAGAGAGATGACAGGCATGGCTTATTTCAGTCCAGCTCCGACGCTGTCTAAACACTGCTGTGACCCTCTAAGCCCAGAATTACTCATACACCCCAAATTTCAAGCAGTACTTTTTTTTCTGATCCACGGAGAGTAAATGTTCTTTAAAAAAAAAAAAAACAACTAATAATTTATTTATTTACTTATTTATTTATTTGAGAGAGAGAATGGGCACACCAGAGCCTCCAGCCACTGCAGATGAACTACAGATGCATGTGGCACCTTGTGCATCTGGGTTACGTGGGTACTGGGGAATTGAACCTGGGTCTTTAGGCTTTGCAGGCAAGTGCCTTAACTCTCTTAGCTTCTCTCTCTAAGCTATCTCTCCAGCCCTGGAGTCAGTGTTCTTCATCCTGGGTGTTCATGGTACTCTGAAAGGACTCTAGAACATTGACAGAGCCATAGCGGTGGCTCGGCTGATAAAGGGAGCCCTTTATTAAGTCCCTTCCCCTACATTTCAGAGCAGTAAGCATCTAGAAGTCGTCAGGGTACCTGCATGGAGAGTGATCAAAAGGTCATTGGCGGGCTTGGAGAGATGGCTCAGTGGTTAAGGCGCTTGCGGGCAAAGCCTAATGACCCAGATTTGATTTCCCCAGTGCCCACGTAAAGGCAGATACACAAAATGGCACATGCATCTGGAGTTTGCAGCTGCTGGAGGAGGCCTTGGTGTGCGCATTCTCTTGGTCTGTCTTCTATCTCTTTCTGCTCGCAAATAACTCACTAAATAAATACATTTAAAAAAAAAACACAGTAGGGCATACTTGATCCCAGCACTCAGGAGGCAGAGTTCAAGGCCACCCTGAGACTACATATGAATTCCAGGTCAGCCTGGGCTAGAGCAAGACCCTACCTTGGAAAACCAAAAAAAAGAAAAGAAAAGAAAAAAGCACACATTGCTTTTCTATTATAAAATGAATTTTTCCCTCATAGGGAATTTGGAGAGCTCAGAGATACTTACAACCTGAATTAAGACTATTATTTTGATAAATCTGTGTTAACCTGAGTGTGGTGGCACATACTCTGTAATCCCAGCACTCAGAAGGTCAAGATCATCCTCTGCCATTTAGGGAGTTTGGGGCTTAGCCTAGGCTGGAGACCCTGTGTCAAAAAACAAATCAAAGCTGGGCGTGGCGGCGCACGCCTTTAATCCCAGCACTCGGGAGGCAGAGGTAAGAGAATCACTGTGAGTTCGAGGCCACCCTGAGACTACATAGTTAATTCCAGGTCAGCCTGAGTCAGAGTGAGACCCTACCTTGAAAAACAAAAAAGAAAAAACAACAACAACAAAAAAAATCAAGAATAAAAATAATAGATAGGAAACTTTATCTCACACACAAAAAAAGATAATTGTCTTTTTAATATCTGTATATTGCTATCAATGCTCAACATTATTATAACTTAATATCACATACTCTTATGCTCTGATCCAGTTTTCTGATACACTCATGCCTCCGAGCAAGGAGTGTTTTTTTTTTTTTTTTTTTTGCAGTTTACAAAGTAGTTAAAATATTTATGTGGAAGCCGGGCGTGGTGGCACACACCTTTAATAATCCCAGCACTCCAGAGGCAGATATAGGAGGATCACCATTAGTTCAAGGTCACCCTGAGACTACCAAGTGAATTCCATCCAGATCAGCCTGGACTAGAGAGAGACCCTACCTTGAAAAACCAAAAAAAAGAAATTATGTGGATATTGGGCAGTTGATCAGGCTTTGCAAGCAAGTGCTGAGCAATATCTCTTGCTCAGCAGGTTTTCTTAAAAAAAAAAAAATATATTTTTATTTATTTATTTGACAGAGAAAGAGGGAGGGGGAGGGAGAGAGAGAATGGGTGTGCCAGGGCCTCCAGCCACTGCAAATGAACTCCAGACACGAGCACCCCCTTGTGCATCTGGCTAATGTGGGTCCTGGGGAATCGAACCTGGGTCCTTTGGCTTTGCAGGCATGCGCCTTAACGGCTAAGCCATCTCACCAGCCCTCGGCAGTTTTTTTTTTTTTTTAATGGGAAAATATAAGTAACTTTTAGACAGATTTGGAAGGCAATCAGCCACAGTTGCACAAAGAATAAGGTTCTGGGCTGCAGAGGTGGCTCAGCAGGTTAAGGTGCTTTCCTGAAAAGTCTAACGACCCTGGTTTGATTCCCCGGGACCCACATAAAAACCAGGTGCACAAAGTAGTGCTGCATCTGGAGTTTGTTTACAGTGGCTAGATGCTCTGGCGTGGCCCGTTCTCTCTCTCTCTCTCTCTGTCCCCTTGCAAACAAATATATAATATATATATATATTTTTTGGTTTTTCAAGGTAGGCTCTCACTCTAGCCCAGGCTTACCTGGAATTCACTATGGAGTCTCAGGGTGGCCTTGAACTCACGGAAATCCTCCTACCTCTACCTCCCCAGTGCTGGGATTAAAGGCATGTGCCCCACGCTCAGGCTAAAATTTTTTTTTTTTTTTAAAGAGTGAGGTTTATCTACTTAGTAACTGGGTGGATTTCTAGAAAGGTGATTGTCAAGTGGTCTCTGGATTGTTAGCTGTGCTTGGTATGCCATTCATCGGGGCGTTTTCACACTCACCTGACTCTAGTTAATTACAGCAGAACATCAGCTCAGTACCTTGTCCAAATTAGGTTGGCAGTCACGTTCTTAATTTTTACTGATAGAACCTCCTGGCCAAATTGATGGGGAAATTAAAAGATTTGAAAGTTCAAATGTGTTCAGGAAATAGGTAGGAGGGTTGAACTTCTCTGTTGGTGTGTGTTTGTGGGTGGAAAGTTCTTTTTATAGCGATAACAGTGCATTGTAGTGATGGGCCATGTCTTCCAGTGCAGTGTCTCTGAGAACTAGGATGTTGACAAGGGCTCTTTGCCTGTTGAGGAGATTTTAAAAAAATATATATATATATGGAAGGAGGGACTGGGGAGATGGCTCAGCGAATGCTTGCTGTGTAAGAATGACATCCTGGGTTCAGATCCCCGGCACCCACCTAGAAAGCCAGGCATGCTGTTGCCCCTGTAATCCCAGCACTGGGGGATCCCTCTCTGAGACTTACTGGCTAGTCAGTGAGCACCGGGTCCAGTGAGAGGCTCTGTCTCAAAAATAAGATGGAGAAGGCTGGAGAGACGGCTCAGCGGTTAACGGTGCTGTTTGCAAAACCCGTTGACCTGGGTTTTATTCCCCAGGACCCATGTAAAGCCAGATGCCCAAAGAGGCAAGAGGCCCTGGCGTGTGCTCACTTGCCCACTTGTGCTCTCTCTCTAATAAATAAATAATAAAAATATAAGGTGGAGAGTGATTAAGGAAGACACCCTAAGTTTACCCCGCAGCCCCCAAATGCGCGTGCGCCCACACACAAAGAAGCACGTTGGCGTGAGTTGTCACATGCGTTTCCAGGGAAGTGGAGCCTACGCCTATTGAATTCAGACTTTAAAAGTCCACACCTAACTTGCATCTGGGGACCAGAAGCTGCGTGTGCGGTAACAGTGCCGAAATGTACACTGGAAGTGCACTGGCATGTGTGTGAATGAGATTCCCAGGAACGGCTGGGGAATATATTAGGTGTGTGCTGTAATCCATGGCCTTGGCAATCTGCAGTCAGTCGCAAGAGCTTCTCAGGTATTAAAGGTTACAAACGAGACAGGTGTGTTTACCTTGTGCCTTATCTAACCCGCTCCCGGATGATGTTTGGAGATAAGAGTGCGGTGTTTTGTCGGCTGAAGAGCTCGAAAGCAATTTGTCTGAAGTATAGGAGTGGATGTGGGGGTTCTCGGCTTGGTAGTCACAGCTCTTGGGACAGTACCCGTCACCCGTTCAGTCCTCCCGTGTGTGATGGCCTCTTGCTTTCTACATCTCCATCCAGGCCAGGATAGCCAATTAAAAAAAAAAAAAAAAGTCAGTGAGCTAGGAGATGCCCCAAGGACCTGCTTAAGTTACTGTTTTCTTTTTTTAAAAAAAAAAAATTACTATTTTTTAAATTTTGCCTACTGTGATGGCGCACACCTTTAATGCCCGCGCTCAGGAGGCAGAGGTAGGAGGATTGCTGTGTGTTCAAGGCCACCCTGAGACTACATAGTGAATTCTACATCAGCTTGGGCTCGAGTGAAACCCTACCTCAGAGAAAAAAAAAATTTGTGTGTGTACATATATATTAACATATATAATTTATTTGCAAGGAGAGAGAAAGAGAAAGAATATAGGCACACCAGGACCTCTTGCTCCTGCTGACAAACTTCAGACACACGTGGCGTCTTGTGCCTCTAGCTTTACATAAGTACTAGGGAATTGAACCCAGGCCATCACTGGCCTTCTCAAGGGAGCTGTGTCCTCCGGGCCTTGGTCATTTCTAAGATGGACCTATGCCCTGTTGCTTTCCCCCATAACCACTGCGCCACCCCCCCCTCCCATGTCTGTGGTCAGACCTCCGGGCCACCGTAGAAGTGTCCTCTCACATCTTCCCATTAATTACCTCCGTGACAAGCATTCCTCGCAGAGCGGGCGGGCAGGTGTGTGCAGCAGCCCGAGTGTCCAGGAGAAGACTAGCTCTGTGGTGTCGGCGACCTCCCTGGGGCTGGGTGGGTTCCTGCCCGGTTGCCCTCCCTCTTCTCCCAGCTTTCTTTCCTGTGGTGGGACAGTCTCCTTTGAACTCTGTCACCTCCCTGCTGGACCTTACTGAAGGAGTGAGTCACTCATCTCCAGGCCTTCAATTCCACCTGTGTGGGAGGGTGTCTTCCTTCGAACTGTAGTAACGAAAGACCACAAACTGGTTGGCCTAAACCATGGAAATTTACTTTCTCGCCATTCTAGAGCCGGGGAGTCTGGGGACAACGTTGGTGTCTCCTGGGGTCTCGCTCCTTGGCTGGTAGGTCGTGGTTTTAGAGTCCTCCCTCTGTGTGCCCCACTCTTTTTATTAAGGATACCAGCAATACTGGATTAGGGCCCGCCCTAATGGCCTCATTTTTTCCTAGCTTCTTTAAAGACCCTATCTTTAAATAGTCAGTTTGGAGTGCTGGAGGGTTGGGATCACTGTGAGTTCGAGGCCAGCCTGAGCAAGAGAGTGAGACCCTACCTTGGTGGGGCGGGGAGACAACCCCAAAAAGAGTATGTTGTATCTAGCAAGAATACAAGTATAACTAAGAAATACATAAAAATAAGGAATTTTAATGAAGTCTTAATGGAAGGCTGGAGAGATGGCTCAGTGATTAAGGCACTTGCCTGCAACGCCTAAGGACCAGGGTTCAATTCCCCAGTACCCACATAAATAAAGCCAGATGCACAGTGACACATATGCATTTGGAGTTCGTTTGTAGCAGTTGGAGGCCCTGGAATACCCATTCTGTCTCTTCTCGTTATTTCTGCTTGCAAGTAAATAAATAAAAATATCTTAGGGTCATAGGCATGGCTCAGTGATTAAGGCCTATCTATCTCCCTCTCTCTCTCTACCTACCTACCTACCTATATCTGCCTCTGTCTCTCAAATAAATGAATTTTTTTTCAAGGTAGGATCTCACTGTAGCCCAGGCTGACCTGGAATTCACTTTGTCGTCTCAGGGAGGCCTTGAACTCATGGCCATTCTCCTACCTCTGCCTCCCGAGTGCTGGGATTAAAGGCATGCGCCACCATGCCCGGCCAAACAAATGAATATTTTTAAAAGTTTAAAAGTATAAGCCAGGTAGATATGGTATTAATGGAACAAAAAAAAAAAGTGTCTCAGGGTTTAAATTCATTATATTCCTATATTATTTTTGATGAATACAATGTGTTTTTTTTTTTCCTTCCCACAGTTGGAAACCGACAAGTTGGCTCTCCCCATGAGCCCTAGTCCACTTAGCCCGAGCCCCATCCCTAGTCCCAACGTGAAACTTGAGAATTCCACTCTCCTGACTGTGGAGCCTTCCCCGCTGGACAAGAACAAGGGCTTCTTCGTGGACGAGTCGGAGCCCCTTCTGCGCTGCGACTCGACGTCCAGTGGCTCCTCGGCGCTGAGCAGAACCGGCTCCTTTATTACCAAAGGTACTGGCCTCAGACCGGGGTACCCCCCCCCCCTTGCGGCTCCCGCAGTCCAGTTGTAGCTGAGCCATTTGAATGACCCATCCAGAAAGACTTGTCCTAGACTCTACCACGAAACTGGCCTCTGGGAAACCCGTGTCGTGGGTTAATGTGGCATATACCCAGAGAATCTTTATAGCCTCAATTACCTGGAGAGACCCGGCTTTGAAACACACCTGTCACCCTTTGTCCTCATCATGCTATCAGATGTGTGTTTCAGGGATGTCTGATAAAATGTAGTCTGGCAGGTTTGGGGACATTATTTACAATTGCTCAATCTAAGGATTTAAAATATAATTTAGCTTGAGAGTAACAGCTACCATCCTACTGACTAAAATTGACCCTAACATTCACCCTAAGCTACATTGCAAATAATGGATTTTTGCTTGGTTTTGGTTTTTACAAGGTAGGGTCTCACTATAGCCCAGGCTGACCTGGAATTCACTATGTCGTCTCAGGGTGGCCTCGAATTCACAGCAGTCCATCTCCCTTCTGCCTTAAGTGCTGGGATTAAAGACAAGTGCCATGCCGACCCAATTAGTCACTTTTGACTGTGGGTTTTTTTGTTGTTGTTGTTTGTTTTTTTCTGAGGTAGGGTCTCACGCTAGCTTAGGCTGACCTGGAATTTACTGTGTAGTCTCAGGTTGGCCTTGAACTCACGGTGATCCTCCTAACCTCTGCCTCCCAGTGGTGGGATTAAAGGTGTGTGCCACCACGCCTGGCTTAATCTATCTCTGTTTTGCTTTCTGGAGTTTTGTTTGTTTGTTTTTGTTGAAAGACAAGGTCTGGCTGGTCTGGAACTTTGTGTAGCCTCGGCTGACCTCTGACCTTTGAACTCTGGATCTTCCTGCGTCCATCATCCCCCAAGTGCTAGAATTGTAGGCTTGCACCCCCCCCCCAGGCCCAGCTCCTTCATGCGGATCCTGTTTATTACCTTGTATGCAATGCAATGTATTAAAAAAGTGCCAGAACATCACAGGAACTTGGACTTTGGAGGGAGACTAGGCTGGGAGAGCAGATAACCCTTCCCCCGCCAGTACAATCCCTTTCACCCGTCTCCTTCCTTTCTTCCCTCTCTTCCCTGCAGAAAAGAAGGACACGGTGTTGCGGCAGGTCCGCCTGGACCCCTGTGACTTGCAGCCCATCTTTGATGACATGCTGCACGTTCTCAATCCCGAGGAGCTCCGGGCCATTGAAGAGATTCCCCAGGCTGAGGACAAGCTGGACCGGCTCTTTGAGATTATTGGAGTGAAGAGCCAGGAAGCCAGCCAGACCCTCCTGGACTCGGTGTATAGCCATCTTCCCGACCTCTTGTAGGGCACGGGGACACTGCATCATTCTGGAAATGAACTTAGTGGCAGGGTGTGTGGGTTTTTTTTTTTTTTTAATTTTTTTCAGACTTTTTGTTTTTAGGTGTGTGTGTATGTATGTGTTTAACAGAGTATATGCCTTGTGGGTTTTCTCTCTTTTTTTCCTTTCTTCTTGTCCTTCGGGAAAGCTAATATATACACCTTTCCAGGGTATAACTTGTTGCAAAATACCCACCACTGAAGTTTTTTAAGTTCCATGTTTTCTCTCCATTTTTGCCTTCTTACATATTTTCAGAACTGTTCTGTGCACTTTAACTTACTGTAAATGCAGTGTGGCTTTTCCTACGCACTGGATTTCGAGACTTAACTTCTTAGAAGTGTCATGGCATCTTGTGAATTCTAGAAGCAGGCATAAAAGTCTTTCAACAGCTACGCCTACCTTTTTTTTTGTTTGTTTCATTAAAAGAACAACTGTGATTACTATTTGTATTATTATTTGGCCTTTACAAGTGTTCTTAAGGATTAAGACATCTAAGACCCTATTGAGTGACTGTAACACAATTGGACTTCTGAGTTATCTTTGGAATGTCTTGTACAGATCCTATCCATGGCTGAAACCTGACCGCACTATTACCGGGCGTGTGGTCTTCACCTGGACACTGTAGAGTGCTTGATGGCTTGTGCTTCTCTTAATGCTAATCTGCTCTGGGCTGGAGAAACGAAGTCCTCAAGCCATCAGGACTTGCTACTTCAGCGTGGCTTGACAACTAGGCCACCAAAGAACTTGAACCTCATCTGTTAGGGACTGAGCTATTCCAGAACACTCCGCTGCACTTTGGAACTTCAACACTGAGTGCCTGTGGCACCTTTTCCATAGAGAATTTGCCCGGCTTTGCTTTCAATGACGTCTTTGTTTTGATATACACATAGTCTGTAGGTCCAGTCTGCCCTCCAAGCCTTGCTGGGGTTTCCTCCGTCATTCAATCACTTTAATTAAAAAAAAAAAAATGGCTGCAGTTGTAAGAACTCTTGTCTGATATATTTGTAACTATGCTCCCATTTATACACCTGCCCTCCAGTGCAAAGGTGGTGTGGACTCCCTTTGTGTGAGTGGGGCTGGTGGGTAGTGATGAGGAACTGATATCAGAGAAATGCCTTCAAGTGTACTAATTTATTAATAAATATTAGGTGTTTGTTACTCGCTGTTTGCGTGTATTTAATCCCTTAACTTTCTTGCCTTGTGTGCGCTCAAATTGTAACCCCATAGTCTCTTAGAAAAGTGTGCCTTGTCCAAAATCCTCAGCCCGCCCAATTTGGAAATCCTGCACATTAGAAAAGCTTCTGTCGGGGCTGGAGAGATGGCTCCGTGGTTAAAAGTACTTGCTTACAAAGCCTGAAGACCTGGGTTCAATTCCCCAGGAGCCACGTAAAGCCAGATGCACAAAGTGGCACATGTATCTGGAGTGGTTTTGTTTTGTTTTTTTGCAGTAGCAAGAAGCCCTGGCATACTCATATTCTCTCTCTCTCTCTTTCTTTCTTTCTTTCTTTCTTTCTTTCTTTCTTTCTTTCCCTCTCTCTCTCTCTCTCTCTCTCTCTCTCTCCCCCCTTGCAAATAAGTTTTGTTGTTGTTGTTGTTGTTTGTTTTTGTTTTTCAAGGTAGGGTCTCACTCTATCCCAGGCCGACCTGGAATTCACTATGTAGTCTCTGGCTGGCCTCAAATTCACAGTGATCTGCCTACCTCTGTCTCCCAAGTGCTGGGATTAAAGGCAATAATTTTTTTTTTTTTTAAGTTTCTGTCTATAAAGGTTCACAGCAAAGGACTCTGGTGAAAATTTTCAAGCATTTCGTAGTCTTTTGAATTAAACGTTAGGCTCTTGTTGCCTCCAAGTAATTTGTCACTCATGGGAATGTCTGTACATCACAGGCTGCTAGGTGAAGGCTTGTTGTCAGAGGGCTTTCATGCCACTGAGGCAGGGTGAGGTCTTACAGTGATGGGATGTGCCACGTCGCAAGTCCCTCTGAGCTTGGGGACCCTGGTGCAAGAGAATTTCAGTGACCAGACTTTAGCAGTTTTAAGTTCCTCTTTCAGTGAGAAACTGGAAGTGGCTGCCCTGCCCGGTCTACAACATTGAACAGTTGCGACACTGAACGGTTCCTCAGGTCCCACACTCGTCCCTGTGACCTGGGCTTCAGCGAATCGTCCCGGCACGTGGACTCACTGGCTCTCACACCGGGTTTCTCTTCCTTTTGCTGATGTCTGATAGGAACACTGTGTCATGAAAGAAGAGGAAAAACATCAAGCTAGAACAGACCAGTGGTGATAGAGGAGACAGATTTGGTTTTATAGAGGATTTTAGGACCGCCTGATGTTTTATATGGGAGAGGAAAACATAATGAATGAGTGAATGAATAAATGAGTATCGTGGTTGTTTATTAGTAAGTTGGGGTTGCTTTTGTTAATAGCCCAAGTTAATGGTTTTATTGTTTTGTTTTTACTTATTTATTTATTTGAGACAGAAAGAGCCTGGTGTAATGGAACACAGCTTTAATTCCAGCACTCGGGAGGCAGAGGTAGGAGGACTGCTGTGAGTTTGAGGCTTGCCTGAGACTATATAGTGAATTCCAGGTCAGCCTGGGCTAGAGACCCTACCTCGAAAAAAAGGAAAAAAGAAAAAAGAAAAGAATGGCAGAATGGGTGCACCAGGGACTCTTGCTACTGCCTACAAAATCCAGACGTATTCACCACTTTGTGCATCTGGCTTTATGTGTGGCCAATAGGCATTTCAAGAAAGCCCGTTTAACTGCTGAGTCATCTCTCCAGCCTGACAATTTCATATTTTAAAAAATGCTTTTTTTAAAAAAGAATATCTTTTGTTATAAAAGGACGAGAAAGGGCATGCTAGGACCTTGTACTGCTGCAGACAAGGACCAGACACAGTCACCATTCTGTGAATTTACATGGGCACCAGGGGAATTGAACTTGAGCTGGTAGGCTTTTTTAAAGCAAGCACCCTTAACCACTGAGCCATCTCCCCAGCCCTAAAAGTGCTTTTTTGTTACTGATTCCTTGATAGCCATCCTATAAAACATTCTATTATTGTGCCCTCTTTACAGAGGACCATAATAGGCATATAATGCTAGGTATAGTCGTCGACTTTTTATTACTGCAACATAATGAGCAAAAAGGTCACTTGACAGGAGGAAGATATATTTTGGTTTTCAAGACTTTAGTCCATAGGCAGCTGTGGTAAGGCAGAAATGTGGTAAGACATGGAAAAGAAAAGTCTCTCACCTTGTGGTGACCAAGAAGCACATGGAGACACAGGAAGGGTCTTGGAATAGGATAGATCCTTCAAAGTCACACCCCCTAGTGACCTATTTCTTCTAGTTAGGCTCTACTACCTAATGGCCCATTCCGCTATGAAATGGATTGATCCACTGGTGAAGTTAGAGCCCTCACGGACAAGTCCGATAGCACCACCATGCCAGGCCTGGGGAGGTAGGGGTAAGAGGATCACTATGAATTCAGGGCCACCCTGAGGCTACATAGTGAATTCCAGGTCAGCCTGGGCTAAAGTGAGACTGACCCTACTTTGGGGGGAAAAAAAAAAAAAAAACAAGACAAAACCCACCAGCTAAGGACAAAACCTTCCACAGGTGAGCCTGTGTGGTGGAGGGGAGGACACATCATATCTAAGGCATAACACTAAGAAACTTGCTTATGGCTTCATAACCAAGTTAACAAAGAGCAGACTTGAATCTAGATTGTGGGGGGGGGAGTTGATCTTAATCCAAGACAGTTCTTGGTAAGACTAGCAGCCAGCCAGATACCCTTTTTCGGCTGAAACAGGCCAAGATCCCAGTGATGAAATTTATCTGGGTCACAAGTAAAGCCTTGCAGTTGGTGAACCTGCGGTGTTCAACATACTGTGCAAGGAAGAGTGAGGTGGTGTGTGATGTTCTGAAGAAAAAGAACGAACATACATGTTTGTGGCTAATTAGAAAGCTTAGTACTGTGCAAACATGATGCACATCTTTTCTAGAAAGAAAACGGTCTCAGGCTGGAGAGATGTCTCAGTGGTTAAGGCGCTTGCCTGCAAAACCTAACGACCCTGGTTCGATTCCCTAGTACCCACGTACAGCCAGATGCACAAAGTGGCACACGCATCTGGAGTTCATTTGCAGTGGCTGGAAGCCCTGGGGGCACCCATTCTCTCTGTCTCTCTTATCTCTATCTCTCTCTGCTTGCAAATAAATGAATGAAATATTAAAAAAAAAAAAAAAAAAAGAAGAAGAAGAAGAAAGAAAAGAAAACAAGCTGGGCCTGGTGGAGCATGCCTTTAATCCCAGCACTCGGGAGGCAGAGGTAGGAGGATCACAGTAAGTTCAAGGCCACCCTGAGACTACATAGTGAATTGCAGGTCAGCCTGGGCTAGAGTGAGGCCCTACCTCAAAAGAAAAAGGAAAAAGAAAGAAGAAAGGAAGGAAGGGAGAAAAAAAGAAAGGGGGGGAGGGAGGAAGGAAGAAAGAAAAGCAGTCCCTCCTTTACATTATTTAAGTACACAGAGCCAGGTGTGCTAACACACACCTGTGATCCCAGCACTCAGGCGCTTCACGGGTTCTGTTTACTGTTACGTGTCCCAGAGCGCTCTCTCCTCCCTGTCACCTGGTCAGGCTATCGCTGGGACTCTGGGACCGCTGCCTGGTGTGGTGAGTGAGGATACCTTTGGGCTAAGAGGGCGGGCCCTCTCCCTCACCCCCAGGCCCAGCCTCCACCTCTGCACACCACCCAAGGCCGCTTCCCTCACCCAGCAGGTTCCTCCCCCCTCCCCGACACACACACACTTTGCTCTTCTACTCCTGGTGCACGCAGCTCCCATTTTCTCCTTCCTCTCCATCCTTCTTTCTCTCTCACTTCCTCTCTCTGCCCCTCTCTGTCTTCCCCCATTACAATAACGTCAAGGCACTGTCCATCCTGGTCCTCCATGGTGACCCCACCCCCACAAAATCCTAACAAGTTCAAAGCTGCCCTGGCATACTGAGAGATACGGTCTCAAAAAAAAAAAAAAAAAAAAAAAAAAAAAAAAACATGAAAGGAGAGATGGCTTAGCGGTTAAGGCACTTGCCTGCAAAGCCAAAGGACCAAGGTTCGATTCCCCAGGACCCACATAAGCCAGATGCACAAGGTGGCACATACATCTGGAGTTCGTTTGCAGTGGCTGGAGGCCCCGGCGTGCCCATTCTCTCTCTCTCTCTCTCTCTCTCTCTCTGCCTCTTTCTGTCTCTAAAATAAATAAATAAAATATATATTTTAAAAAAGTCATGAAAGAGCCGGGCATGGTGGCACATGCCTTTAATCCCAGCACTCGAGAGGCAGAGGTAGGAGGATTGCCATGAGTTCGAGGCCACCCTGAGAATACAGAGTGAATTCCAGGTCAGCCTGGGCTTAGAGTGAGACCCTACCTTGGAAAAACAAAACAAACAAACAAAAAAAAAACATGAAAGAGGTTGGAGAGATAGCTTAGTAGTTAAGTCACTTACCTGTGAAGCCTACGGACCTAGGTTCATTTCTCCAGGTCCCACATAAGCCAGATGCACAAGGTGGCGCATGCGTCTGGAGTTCGTTTGCAGTGGCTAGAAGTCCTGATACACGTCCATTTTCTCTCTCACTCTCTTTTTCTCTCCTCTCTGTCTCAAGTAAATAAAATTAGAGCCGGGCGTGGTGGCGCACGCCTTTAATCCCAGCACCTGGGAGGCAGGGGTAGGAGGATCGCTGGGAGTTCAAGGCCACCCTGAGACTACATAGTGAGTTCCAGGTCAGCCTGGCCTAGAGCGAAACTCTACCTCGAAAAACCAAAACTTAAAAAAAAAAAAAAAAATCTATGAAAGAGTCTGGGGATGTAGCTCAGTAGGTGGGGTGTTTGCCTGGCACACAGGAACCCTGGGTTGGATCCTCAGCGTGGTATAAACCTGGTGCACTGCCACAAGGCCTGGAGTACTCTGGGAGGGGGACACAGGAGGATCGGAAGTTCAGTGTCATCCTTGACTACGGAGGGAGTTTGAGGCTGGCCTGTGCTAGAGACCTTGTCAGCCTCCCCTTCCCCAGTCACCTAAGCTCTGACTGGATGCAATGCTAGTGCTGTCTTCCCTGGCTTGGGCTGCCTTCCTGGAAGGACTGTGGCTCATCTGGAACACTGATAGTTTGAGAGGCAGAGTGGACTGGGGAGGAGGGGGATAGCTGGAAGAGTAAGAAATAAAAGTCGGAACAACTTGGGAGACCTGCTGCAGATCTCACAGGCAGGGGAAAGACTAGCTTCAGTAATTTGAAGGGCTAAGGAAGAGACAATTTATTTTTCTTTAGAGAATGCCGCAGTTTCCTCTAGGCTAAATTCAATTAGCTCAGGCTGCTTTTCAAGGAGAGAATGCTCCCTACTGTAAGAAGCTGGACAGGCATCAGCGGCTTTCAAGATTTCATGTAAATAAGAGTCACCCAGCAGCGAACAGCCTGTTTTCTAAAAGGACACGATTCCCACCATCTGATGCATGAAGGTTGTGGTGAAACCCAAATGAGCCTCCCACGCAAGGGTGTATTTTTTTTTGGAGGGGGCTGGGGGAGCGGAGTACACACTTAGAAGACTGTCTTTAGTTAATTTTCATCCTTGCCAAAGGGCGAGGGCCTCACAGTGCCCACACCCTGGGGAAACTTATTAGGAATGCATCATTAGAGGCCACTTTGCTGTAGGGCTCTAACTTCAGTGTGCAAATAGAACACCTGGAGGTCGTGTTAAAATGCTGACTCCTTCTTTTCAAATGTCATATGGGGGAGGGGCGGGAGACCTGTGATTCTCTTGGGCTCCTGAGTAATATGGGTCCTGTTACTCTCGCAGGAAGCTGGGTAGTCATAATGCCTGGTTTTCACCAAAACAATGGTCTTAATATGGAGGTACCGTCTAAGGGTGTGGAGTTTATTTTCTCTGCAAAATTAAGAGGCTGAACTGATGGTTCAGTGGTTAAGCTTCTTGCCTGCAAAGCCTAAGGACCTAGGTTCGATTCCCCAGTACCCACATTAGCCAGATGCACAAAAGCGTGCATCTGTGGCTAGAGGTCCTGGTGTGCACCCACTCTAATTCTCTCTCTCTCTCCTTGCAAATAAATAAATAGAAATTAAATTAAGAATTTAAAAGGCAGGAAAGGGACTGGGGAGATGGCTTAGCAGTTTAAGGGGCTGACTTGCTTGCAGAGCGTGGCAGCCCTGTTTGATTCCCCAGTTTCCATGTAAAACCAGATGCACAAAGTGGTGCGTGCATCTGGAGTTTGTCTACTGCTGCAAGAGACCCTGTCGCACCCATTATCATTTTCTTTCATTCTCTCCACTTGCAAATAAGTAAATACATTAATAAAAAGTGTAAAAGGCAGAAAAGGTATTTAAAAGAATGAAGTTTATTTCAAAGTAAGAGGAAAAGAAAGCACAGAACAGACTCCTTAGGGAGGAGGGGATTCCCGAGCTGCAAAATCCAGAGTTCCAGTTGGAACTGGACTTTAAATGAATGGAGGAAGCCCACCTATCCAGAGTCCATGATTGGTCAGGAAAATCCAACCGTCCAGAGTCCGTGATTGGTCAGCTTAAATGAAGACAAAAGCTCAGGTTGGTCCATGATACACCCAGTAGTGCCCAGGTCTCAGAAAGCCCACTAAGCCAGCCCACCGGCAGGAAAATTCACTTAGATCAACAAGGAAGTGGGGTCATCCTTTTCACCATCTTAAATTAGAATATAGCCACTTTCCAGGGGCCATTTTTATCTCTCTGTCTGCCTAGCCAAGGAAACTGCCCATTTCCTATAGTGTTTCAATGAGAAACCAATATTGCACCAATTTCACGTGAGGAAAGAAAACAAATTTTGATGACCTAAAGAAATTTCCAGCTAGGTGTGGTGGCGCATGCCTTTAATCCCAGCACTCGGGAGGCAGAGGTAGGAGGATTGCCCAGAGTTCAAAGCCACCCTGAGACTACATAGTGAATTCCAGGTCAGCCTGAGCTAGAGTAGACCCTACCTTGAAAAGCCAAAAGAAAAGGAAAGGAGAGAGAAGGGAAGAGAAGTGAAGAGAAGAGAAGAGAAGAGAAGAGAAGAGAAGAGAAGAGAAGAGAAGAGAAGAGAAGAGAAGAGAAATTTCCAAGCTGGGCATGGAATCCCAGCACTTGGGAGGCAGAGGTAGGAGGATTGTGAGTTTGAGGCAAGCCTATAGCTGTGGGTGGCTCTTCATCCTGGCTGACATTTGGAAAAGCAAGGGTGCTCTGAGACATCAATCGCCTATGGTAGAACCATTAGGGATGGTGAGGTGTTGCAGTTACTTTCTAGTTGCTGGGACAAACCTCTGATCAGGAGCACCTTAGAGGAGGAAAGGGACTATTTCAGATTTACAGATTCGGGGGAAATTCCTTCAGGGTGGAAGCTGGCTCACTTCCATAGATTCATAGCAGAGAGATACCACCAAATAGCCAGCAGACAGGAACAGCCAGAGATCAAACTGCTCTTTACACAGCTTAGGGCTGGAGTAAAAGATCTGCCCCCAGAAACATGCCTATTTAGCAAAGCTCAATCTTAACACGTAAGTCTCTGGAGGAAATACATTTGCAGTCAAACCACCATATTCGGGCTGGAGAGATGGCTTAGGGGTTAAGGTGCTTGCCTGAAAAGCCAATAGACTCAGGTTCAGTTTCTCAGTACATGCATAAAGCCAGATGCACAAGATGGCACATGTGTCTGGAGCTCATTTGCAGTGGCTGGAGGCCCTGGAATGCCCATTCTCTCCCTGTCTGCCCCCCCCCCTCCCCTGACCGCACTTAGACCATCCCACTCCCAGTATTCTGTCTCTCTACTTACATATTTATATATCTACTATACCCTTTCTTCTTGTTAAGCACTCCCCCTTTCTCACAGAAGCCCCGTTCTAGCTTCCTGACTTTTACTCTCACTCATTTACAAATGGAAACATTTGAAACTATGACCTATATATGAGCGAGAACATGGGGTATTTGACTTTCTGGACACTTTAAAAAAATATTTTTATTTGCCTTGGCTAGAGTGAGACCTTACCTAGAAAACAAAACAAAGCCAAGCAAAAACATACACGTATGCACACAAAATTCAAAATGCTTAAAAGCAAATTATGACAAGAACACGTCCTTTTTATTAAAAAAATTTAGCAGGGCGTGGTGGCGCAGACCTTTAATCCCAGCACTGAGGAGGCAGAGGTAGGAGGATCGCCATGAGTTCGAGGCCACCCTGAGGCTTGGGGGGTTTCCCGGTCATTTGGGCAAGGGGCCTAACTCAAACCCAAGGAAAAAAAAATTTGGGGGGTGTTTTATTTCGGGATTTGGGGGCAAACCCTGCAAACCCCTTGAAAAAGGACTATTTAAATTTCCCAGACCCAAATTTCCCTTAAAGGGTGGGCTGGCTATTTGTTCATGGCAGAGAGCCCCTGGGGGAACCAAAAATTCCTCTCTTTCCGTTTATTTTTTTTTTTTTTTTTTTTTTTTTTTTTTTTTTTTTTCCCCCCCCCCCCCCCCCCCCCCCCCCCCCCCCCCCCATTTTTTTCCAAATTTTTTTACCTTTTGGGAAGTGGGCCCCAAAAACCAAAGGCCCAAACAAAAAATGGGTTTAAAAACTGTTCTTTGCAAAAAAGGGCCTTTTTTAAAAAATTTTACACGTTCCCCCGGGAAATCCCCCACAGGAACAAGGGGGAAGCCCTTGCCCCCCTGAGTCCTTTAATTTCAATTGGGGAATCCCCTCTCCCCAGGAAAGGTCACACAGAACATAGTGAAGCCTCTTGACAACCTGAGTCCTGAATTTCAAATGTATTCATTCACACTAGTCTTGCCATGTATATAAAAGATACCTCGAAGGAGGGGAACGGGCTAACAAGGAGCTAGTACAATGCAAAGGACATTTCCTTGTCACAGTTTGCTCACTCTTTTTTTGTTTGTTTCTTTTGTTTTGTTTTTCGTTTTTTTTTGAGGTAGGGTCTTGCCCTAGCCCAGGCTGACCTGGAATTCACTATGCAATCTCATTCTGGCCTTGAACTCACAGTGATCCTCCTACCTCTGCCTTCCAAGTTCTAGGATTAAAAGTGTGTACCACTACACCTGGCAACCTGCTCTTTTGGAAAAAAAAAAAATGTATTATTTATTTATGAGGAAGAGGGAGAAAGAGAAGGTGTTAGTTTCACATTGTTGGTAGAAAACACCCAACTAAGGGCAGCTTGTGGGAGGAAAGGGTTTATTTTGGCTTACAGACTCGAGGGGAAGCTCCATGATGGCAGGGGAAATGATGGCATGAGCAGAGGGTGGACATCACCTCCTGGCCAACATCAGGTGGAAAACAACAGCAGGAGAGCATGCCAAATACTGGCAAGGGGAAGCTGGCTATATTACCCATAAGTCCACTCCCAATAATACAGCACCTCTAGGAGGCACCAGTTCCCAAAATGCCACCAGCTGGGGATCTAGCATTCAGAGCACCCGAGTTTATGGGGAACACCTGAATCAAACCACCACAGACGGAGAGTGTTCCAGGGCCTTTTGCCTCAGCAAAGGAACTCCAGATGCACGTGCCATTTTGTGCATCTGGCTTTACGTGCGTACTGGGGAAATCGAAATCCACCTTGGGTTGGCAGGCTTTGCAAGGAAGTGCCTGTCATTGCTGACCTAGCTCCCCAGTCCACAATTTGCTCTCTTAAGCCTTTTGAATTTGCTTCTTTCTATTATTGAACTTACAAAAAGTATAAATAAATATTTAAAACATTTTTTGTGGGACTCAGGAAATGTAAACACATGCAGCCAGAGTAAAAAAATTATATGAAGCACTCGCCAGGCATGGGGGCACACACGTTTAATCCCAGCACTGAGGAGGCAGAGGTAGGCAGATCACTGTGAGTTGGAGGGCAGCTTGGGGCTACAGAATGAGTACCAGGTCTGCCTGGGCTGGATAAAAAAAGAAAAAAAATTATAAGAACCAGCTTTAAAATGCCAGCCATAGCTTTATGGGAAAAATTTAGGAAACTTGCTCTGCTCTTTACAAATGACCATGTCCCTGACCTTGTCCAGAAGATGATAGAAACTTTCCTTTTCCTTTTCCTTTTCCTTTTCTTTTCTTTTCCTTTCTTTTCTTTTCTTTTCTTTTCCTTTCTTTTCTTTCTTTCTTTCTTTCTTTCTTTCTTTCTTTCTTTCTTTCTTTCTTTCTTTCTTTTTTTTTTTGAGGTAGGGTCTCACTCTAGCCTAGGCTGACCTGTAATTCACTATGTAGTCCTAGGGTGGCCTCGACCTCACAGTAAGACTCCTACCTTAGCCTTCCATGTGCTGGGATTAAAGGTGTGTGCCATCATACCCAGTGCCCTAGATCCCTTGTCTTGACTGCCCCCCAAACAAACCTAAAAGTAATACAAATGCCAAATATAAAGGATTTAAAGTTAATTTAGAAATAAATGTAGTAGCTATTTCCTGGTCCAAGCACCTTTTCATATTTCTTTTTTTATTTTTCTTTATTTATTAGAGATAAACAGAGGGAGAGAGAGTGAGAATGAGAATGGGCACACCAAGACCCCTAGCCACTGCAAATGAACTCCAGATGCATGTGCCACCATGTGTATCTGGCTTATGTGGGACCTGGAGAATTGAACCTGGGTCCTTGGGCTTCCTAGGCAAGTGACTTAACTGCTAAGCCATCTCTCTAGCCCTCATATTTCTTAACACAGGCCTCTTTCTTAGCTAATGTCCTCACGAGGAAGAAATATAACATAAAGGGTTTCTCAGAAGCCCTGCCTCTCTCCAGAGGAGATGCTTCTGTCTCTCCTTGCATTGTCTGATTAGTATTCACCCACACCTTTGTCCACAAGAATATGTCCAACAGGAAATCTCACAGGGAAGGAAGAAGAGGCAGAAAAGCCACTGGAAGAGCCTGTGCCATGACACTTGTTTCCATAAGTGTACGGCAGCTAATTTCACATTATGTTTTGGTTCCTTTTGTTTAAATATAGTGTCCCCACCCACAGAGACATTCACTGCATTCTTCTAGTCATCCATCCATGAACATCTAAACACCCGCCAGGCACGCTGCTAGGGGCTAGAAATACAAAGCATTAGATACAATGATGAGACTACTAAGGGCTACAGGTTAGGTAGTCACAGGCTGAGTGTCAGTGCGAAATTCCCATAGTGGGGCTGGAGAGATGGCTCAGCGGTTAAGGTGCTTGCCCGCAAAGTCTAACAACCCAAGTTTGATCTCTCAGGACCCACGTAAGCCAGATGCGCAAGGTGGTGCATGCATCTGGAGTTTGTTTGCAGTGGCTGGAGGCCCTAGCATGCCCATTCTCTGTACCCCCTTTCTCTCATAAATAAATAAAAATTAAAAAAAAAAAGTCGGGCTGGAGATATGGCTTAGCGGATAAGGCACTTGCCTGCAAAGCCAAAGGACCTCAGTTCGATTCCCCAGGAGCCAAGTAAGCCAGATAGATGCACAAGGTGGCGCATGTGTCCGGAGTTTGTTTGCAGTCACTGGAGGCCATTCTCTCTCTCAAACAAATAAATAAAAGTAAAATATTTAAAAAATAAAGTGGCTGGGCATGGTGGCACATGCCTTTAATCCCAGCACTCAGGAGGTAGAGGTAGGAGAATTGCCATGAGTTCGAGGCCACCCTGAGAATATATAGAGAATTCCAGGTCAGTCTGGGCTAGAGTGAGACCCTACCTCGAAACACCAAAATTTTTTTTAAAAATTAAATAAAGTGAAGGATTTAAGCCTCTAAATATCCCCTTCCTCTCTAAGATCAGACCTAACCCCAGCTGAGCTGTCAGATGAGACCGAGAGTTGGCTGGCCATCAGTTGAGCAAGACAGATATTTTCAGAGCCTATGACACCATGGTCCACAAAGGAGGAAAACAGGTATGTGAACCCCTGAATCAAATTGGGGAGAACGAGTAGAAATTAAATGCCTTTTCAATAAAGAGGAACAGGCACTGCCCTGTTCTGGAACAAGATTCTCAGTGATTCCTGAATGTCAGCCTCATATAACTAGGTGAGGGTGAGTATACGGAGTGAGAGCGGCCTCGGGAGACTGGTCACGTGTGCCCTACAGGTGTTGACAAGATCCACCATTTGTAATGTCCTTGGCACAATAAAACCAAACATCAGCCCCTCCCAAAAAATATAATTTTTAAACATTTTTATGTTTGTTATTTATTTATTTGGGAGAGGGAGGGAGGGAGAGAGAGAGAGAATGACACACCAGGGCCTTTAACCACTGCAAACAAAGTGCAGATGCATGTGCCACCTTGTTCATCTGGCTTTATGTGGATTCTGAGCTGTCAGGCTTTGCAGACAAGCATCTTTATTTTATTTTTGTTTTGGTTTTTGGTTTTTCGAGGTAGGGTCTCTCTCTAGCCCAGGCTGACCTGGAATTCACTATGGAGTCTCAGGGTGGCCTCGAACTCACCGCGATCCTCCTACCTCTGCCTCCCAAGTGCTGGGATTAAAGGCATCTTTTATTTTTATTTATTTATTTTAGAGAAAGAGGGAGAGAGAAAGATAGAGAAACGGGTGCACCAGGGCCTCCAGCCACTGCAAACAAACTCCAGACATATGCATGCACCACCTTGTGTAGCTGGCTTACATGGGTCCTGGGGAATCGAACCTGGGTCCTTTGGCTTTGCAGGCACACACCGTAACGGCTAAGCCATCTCTCTAGCCCCTTTATTTATTATTTAATTAATTTTTAAAAATACTTTAAAACATTATTTATTTATTTATTTATTTGACAGAGAGAGACAGAAAGAGAGAGAACGAGAGAGAGAGAGAGAGAGAGAGAGGGAGAGAATGGGTGTGCCAGGGCCTCCAGCCACTGCAAACAAACTCCAGACACATGTGCCCCCCCCTTATGCATCTGGCTAACGTGGGTCCTGGGGAATTGAACCTGGGTCCTTTGGCTTTGCAGGCAAGTGCCTTCACAGCTAAGCCATCCCTCCAGCCCAGTTTCTTTTATCTTTATTTATTTATTTATTTATTTATTTATTTATTTATTTGAGAGAGAAAGATGCGGAGGGAGAGAGGAAGAGAGAGAAATGGCAGACAAGCATCTTAATCACCGAGACTTCTCTCCAGCCTGAGGATGAGACTATAAACCCCATCAAGTGTGAAACCAGAACCGACATGGTCAGATACCTCCCTCTACCACCCAAATTGATTAGTAAGCTGTCAACTGAACTTTAGTTAATTTTTAGTTGGGGGGGGGTTGGCACTATAAAATTCAGAGTTCTAATATCTGTGTCCCAAAGACTACAGCATGATGTAACTGGAAGGTACATTAGAGGTCACTGACTCACAGTTCTCACTCCAGAGCTCTCTAGTGCATACTCGACAGTAAGCTCAAGTTATCAACCGTGGAACTAAGAACATTACCCATAATGAGCTCTAAAACCAGCCAAGTACAACAAGCCCAGAGCAAAGTGCAGCATTTTCAATGGCTAAAGCAGTGGAGGCAGCGGTCAGAAGTAAATAGATCCTTGCCCATTTTCTACACAACCCCAGATCAGTAGGCAACTGGTCAACCCTGGATTCCGTTTTGAATTCTATGGATTTAGTTCCAAAATTCTTGGCTATGTGGTTCAACAATCTTTGCTGTAGAAAACGAACAACTCTAAATATATTTCCACAGGTGCTCAGTGGGGGCAGAAAACCTAATAAAAACAAAAAACTGTGCTGGAGAGATGGCTCAGTGGTTAAGGTGCTTGCCTACAAAGCCTAACCACCTGGGTTCGATTCCCCAGTACCCACATAAAGTCCAATGCAGAAAGTGATGCATGCATCTGGAGTTTGTGTACAGTGGTTAGAGGTCCTGGTCTACCCATTCTCTCTCTCTGCTTGCAAATTAAAAAAAATAAAAGACCACCACAGTAAAGTTAATTATATGCATCACTTCCTATCTCTTTATTTATTTATTTGAAAGTCAGAACGAGGCGCGGGGGGGGGGGGGAGAAAAAGAGGGAGGGAGAGAGAGAGAGAATGGGCGTGCCAGGGCCTCAGCCACTGCAAATAAACACCAGATGCTTGTGCCACCTTGTGCATCTGGCATACATGGGTCCTGGGGAATCGAACCGAGGTCCTTTGGCTTTGCAGGCAAGCACCTTAACCGCCGAACCATCTCTCCACCCCTCCTATCTCTTAATGGTTCTGCTTTGTTTTGTTTACCAATGAAACAAATATGTAAAAACCATAAAGTCTGGTCTAGTTTCTGTTTTGAAAACATTTTTCTGGAAAAATAAATGTATTCAAACTAAATAAGCACACATGCCACCAATACTATTCCTAGGTGCCATATATGTTCTCAAAGACAAATCTTTGGGGGTGGTAACCGTCTTTAGTTAACTACCAAAGACATAATGCTAGCTTTGGGAGGGTGTAGTCCCACGGAAGATGAGATCCAAGACTAATACACATTGCTGAAGCAAGTGTTTAGGTAGCACTTCCTTTTCCTCCCTCTTTTTTCCCATCTTTCTTTCCCTGACTCCCTTCCTTCCTTCCTTCCTTCCTTCCTTCCTTCCTTCCTTCCTTTCTTTCTTTCTTTCTTTTTTTGGTTTTATGAGGTAGGGTCTCACTCTAGTCCAGGCTTATCTGGAGTTGACTATGTAGTCTCAGGGTGGCCTTGAACTCACAGCAATCCTCCTACCTCTACCTCCCAAGTGCTCGGATTAAAGGCTCGGCCTTGACTTTCCTTCTTTCTTTCTCTTTTTAACTTCTTTCCTCCCTCCCTTCTTCCTTCCTTCTTTCCTTCCTTCCTTCCTCCCTCCCTCCCTTTCTCCCTTCCTCCCTCCCTCCCTTTCTCCCTTCCTTTCTTCCTTCCTTCCTTCCTTCCTTCCTTCCTTCCTTCCTTCCTTCCTTCCTTTTTCTTCCTCTTCCTTGCAGTGTGACACTCTAGTCAAGGTTGGTCTGGAGCTCACTCCGTCACCCAGGCTGGCCTCAAACTCAGGGTGATCCTCCCTCCTACTTCAGCAGTCGGGAGATTGCTGGGATTAAAGACATGAGCTACCACACCTGGCTCTCATAGCTGTTTCAAAGCTGGTTTTTATTGGTTTTATTTATTTTTATTTTTTTAATCATATGAGGGCTCCCTCTTCGTCCTACTAACCCTACTCCATCCAGCACCCTCAACTTCAATCAGAATTGAGGTCCAAGGTCTACATTTTTCAGCCTTCACTGTTTGCCCCCTACCCACTCAACCAGCCATATGGTATATTTTGAAGTTCTGCACATAAGCCCGGATTTCTTCCACAGCTCCTTGCCAAAATTGTTTCCTTCTGCCTTGAATGCCCTCCTTCTGTCAGCTGCTTCCCTCTCCTTCCTTTCTTGCCAATTCTACAAGAGGCATCACACCACCTCCTCTGAGATGCCATCCTGCCGCCTCTTAGTCCTCACCAGTTTGCTGGGCATGCCCATCTCCCTTTGGCTGCATCTGTAGCTTGGCAGGAGCTGTGTGCAGTGGGTGTTCATGGGATAAGGAAACAAAAGTTAGGGGCTGGAGAAATGACTTAGTGGTTAAGGCACTTCCATGCGAAGCCTCAGGACCCAGGTTCAATTCCCTTGTACCCATGTAAGCCATATGTCCATGGTGGGGCATGCACCTGGAGTTCATTTGCAGTGACTGGAGGCCCTGGCCTGCCCATATTCTCTCTCTCTTAAAGAAATTCAAAAAGTAAATAGGGTGTGATGGCACATGCCTTTAATTTCAGCACTTGGGAGGCAGAGGTAGGAGGATCACTGTGAGTTTGAGGCCAGCTTGAATAGTGAATTCCAGGTCAGCCTGGGCTAGAGTGAGACCCTACCTTGAAAAAAAAAATTAAAAAAGTAAAACAAAATATATTAAAAGAAAAAGGAAGTCAGGAAGTAGTTATTAACAAAAAAAATAGGAGACTTGGGGCTGGAGAGATGGCTTAGCAGTTAAGGTGCCTGTCTGCAAAGCCAAATGACCCAGGTTCGATTCCCTAGGACCCATGTCTGGAGTTCATTTGCAGTGGCTGGAGGCCCTGGCGCACCCATTCTCTCTCTCTTCCTCTCTCTCAAATAAATATATAAATAAATAAATAAATAAATAAATAATTTTTTAAATAGGAGATTGGTTTGGGAGAAGGCAGGACACTAAGTAGGAAAGGTGGGAGGAGGGTTAGGCATCTGGAACCCTAGAATGCAATATTAAGTGCTGTAAGTGAAAAATGGGAGTCTTGTTAATGATGTGTTTCCAGTTCCATTGTAGTTCCGAAGTCAAACTCAAGGGAAACCATTAAGGATACAAGGCAACATATACCATAATAAAGATAAAGAATAAACTTGGTGAGCCGGGCGTGGTGGCGCACGCCTTTAATCCCAGCACTTGAGAGGCAGAGGTAGGAGAATTGCCATGAGTTCCAGGCCAGCTGGAGGCTACATAGTGAATTCCAGGTCAGCCTGGGCTAGAGTGAGACCTTACCTCGAAAAACCAAAAACCAATAAATAAATAAACTTGGCCAATATAAAGTTTAGAAGCATTTAAATGAGGTGGAATTAATTATTTTCTTTCTTCTTCTGCTTCTTCTTCTTCTTCTTTTTTTTTTTGTTTTTTTTGCTTTTTTTGTTTTTTCGAGGTAGGGTCTTACTCTAGCCCTAGCTGACCTAGAGTTCACTATGTAGTCTCAGGGTGGCCTTGAACTCATGGCGATCCCCCTACCTCTGCCTACCAAGTGCTGGGATTAAAAGCGTGCACCACCACGTCTGGCAAATTATTTTCTATCTATCCCAGGAAATGTGTATCTTGTTCTTTTAGGCCCCATTTCCCTCTAGATTAAAGAAATTATTTATTATTTTGTAAACACAGAGAGAAAGACAGAAAGGGAGAGAGAGAACTCTAGATGCATGTGCCACTTTGTGCATCTGATTTTATGTGGGGAATTGAACCTGGGCCATCAGGCTTCATAAGCATGTGCCTTAACTGCTGAGCCATCTCTCCCCTCCTTCATCCTCTTTAAAGAAAAAGTGAAATTCATGTAAATTTATGT
Organism: Dipus sagitta; assembly: GCA_036346955.1. NCBI lineage: Eukaryota > Metazoa > Chordata > Mammalia > Rodentia > Dipodidae > Dipus > Dipus sagitta. The sequence goes on along the minus strand of CM070779.1, from coordinate 122,106,592 downwards.
GAATTTATGTAAATTTATGTAAATTTTAAAATGTGTGTATATGTATGTATGGGTAAATGCATGCCACGGCACATCTGTGGAGGTCAGGGAACTCTATTCGACAGGAAATGTCTCTTGCTTAGCCACTGTGAGTGCCGGGCTCGCTAGCTGGTCCTTCAAGGTTCCCCTGCCTCTGCCTCCTATTGCCGTAGGTGCATTGGGATTACAAACACATATGCCATTGTGCCAGGCTTCACGTGGGCTCTGGGGATCTGAACTCTGGTGGTCAGCCTTGCACAGTAAACACTTCTTTCTTTCTTTCTTTCTTTCTTTCTTTTCTTTTTTTTTTTTGCTTTTCAAGGTAGGGTTTCACTCTAGCCCAGGCTGACCTGAAATTCACTCTGTAGTCTCAGGGTGGCCTCGAACTCACTCACGGCAATCCTCCTGCCTCTGCCTCCTGAGTGCTGGGATTAAGGGCGTGCGCCACCACGCCCAGCTCACAGTAAGCCCTTTTAACGACAGAGTCATCAACCCATTCCCTCTCTTTTTCCTTTCCTTTGAAAAAAATCATTTATTTATTTATAATTTGAATGTGTGCGCATGTGTGCCACTGCAAACAAATGCCAGTACATGTGTCACTTTATTTTATTTTTTTATTAATTTGAAAGAGAGAGAGGGGGGGGAATGGGTATGCCAGGGCCTCTAGCCACTGCAAATGAAATTCAGACACATGTGCCTCCCTGTGCATCTGGCTTTACGTGGGTACTGGGGAATCAAACCTGGGTCCTTTGGCTTAACTGCTAAGAGCCTTAACTGCTAAGCCATCTCTCCAGCCCACTTTTTGTGTTCTGACTTTACCTGAGTACTATAGAATTGAACTCAGGGTAGCAGGCTTTGAAAGCAAGCACCTTGAGCCACTGAGCCATCTCCCAACTTCCTTTTTCCTTTCATTCCTCCCCACTCCAGGTAGGGTCTCACTCTAGTCCAGGTTGACTTTCAACTACTCTGTAGTCCCAGGATGGCTGTGAACTCACGATTCTTCCACCTCTACCCCCAGGGGAGTGCTGGGATTGAAGTGTGAGCCTCCACACCTGGCCCAACTTTCCTTTGGTTTTGAAGTCTCCTCATTTTGTAAGGATGCAGGGCCTTGAGTTTGTTTCACAGTGATTTGGGCTTGGCAGGGGGAGGGGAAGTGAGTGAGATTAACACGGAACAAACCAAGGTACGCATTGATTCTTGTTGACGAGGTGACAGGGTCCATGGGGCTTGTGAAATTCTGCTACTTTTGTGTGTGCTTGAAATTAGTCCTAATAATAAAAACTCCAAAATAACTTCTTGCCAGGAACTACGAGTTCTTCTCCAGTGGAGGTCATTAAAGATTAACTGAATGTTTGTACATGCCTTCAACAGAGCTAATGCATGCGTGCAATGCGTGAGACACAGATATCTGTGGTGATAACTACAATCCTCCCCGTGCTCCTCACTTCCTCTTTAGTCCTGGCTTTCCTGAGCTGTGACATTGTTTATTATTGTTGACTTATTTGGGGAGGGGGACGTCGGTGGCCCTACCAACCAAGAAAATGGTTGTAGCCGTTTCCTTCTCATCTGGAGGACAAAACACAATAACCAAAGCAGCTGGTGGGAAGAACGAGTTTATTTCAGCTTACAGTTTCTAGAAATTTCATCCTGGTTGGGAAAACATGGCGGCTTGACAACGGAGCATCCCACCTTGTCCCAGGCTGTGAGGCAGCAGCAAGAGTGAATTAAACTGAACACGCAGCGCGGCTCCACCACTAGCCCTCCAATAAGGCTCCACCTCCAGATTGAGGTTTAATCACACCCAAGTGAGGCTACGTATGGGGCACATTTCATATCCAAACCACCACAGGGGAACCATCGGGTACCATCGAGGGCCTTTTATGTTAATGACTCAACAAATCTGAGAAATACTATCATGGCCATGGTATACATCCCCTTTCTTGTTTTCAGAGATTATCACTATTTTTTTTAAAAATTAATTAACTTGTGGTTTTTCAAGGGAGGGTTTCACTCTAGCTCAGGCTAACCTGGAATTCAGTTTGTAGGCAGTCTCAGGGTGACCTCGAACTCACAGTGACTCCGCCTCCCAAGTGCTGGGATTAAAGGTGTGCGCCACCATGCTTGGCTTGATTATCCCTGTTTTTTTTTCCCCTTAATTTTGTTTATCTTCATTGATTTATTTATTTGAGAGCAAGAGAGAGACAGACAGAGAGAGAGAGGGAGAGAATGGGTGCACCAGGGCCTCCAGCCACTGCAAACGAACTCCAGATGAATGTGTCACCTTGTGCATCTGGCTAACGTGGGTCCTGGGGAATTGAGTCTCAAACTGGGGTCCTTAGGCTTCACAGGCAAGTGCTTAACCGCTAAGCCATCTCTCCAGCCCAATTATCCCTGCTTTAATAGAGACCATTGGCGTATCTATCCCCTAGCATTGTTGGTAGATGACATGAGTTAGCCTAGAAAATTACCCAGAATTTCACCTAGCATGTGGCTAGCATGCAGCAATTGTGTTTTGCTGTAAGGAGTATTATTATTTATTTTAAAATATTTTCAGTTATTATTTACTGGCAAGGAGAGAGAGAGACAATGGGCACTCCAAGACCCTGTCACTGCAAACTCCTGATGTATGCATCATTTTGCACCTGGTTTACGTGGATACTGGGGAATTGAACCCTGGCCAGCAGGCTTAGCAAGTGCCTTTTCTTTTTTTCGTTTTTTCAAGGCAGGGTATCGCTGTAGCCCAGGCTGACCTGGAATTCACTATGTAGTCTCTGGGTGGCCTCAAGATCACGGGGATCCTCCTACCTCTGCCTCTTGAGAGCTGGGATTAAAGTCGTGGGCCATCACGCCCAGCCACAAGTGCCTTTAACTGCTGGGACAACTCTCCAGCCCGGGATCATTATTCACAGTAGTGTAGTGCTGGTGTTGGCCAATAGCTGTTGGATGGTCAGAATGACATTTTGAGACATAAGAGAACGATATGGCTTGATAAAGAGCCGAGCCTTGTTGCTTAGGCGGCTTGTTCTCCAGACAGAAAGAACCCGTGATTTTCCGAGTATTGCAGGAGAGGGAATGGTCACAGAGCTTGGAATGAGCCCAGGGCGTGCAGAGAACAGTGAGGTGCAGTTCTGGGTAAGTCCAGCAGGGGGCGTAGAGGAGGGAGGGATGGGGGATGGGGAGTGAGGCAGGGCTGGACTGTGGGGGCCTGCATTTGTAGGGGGACGGCAAAGTTTAGGCTTGAAGGAGGAGGCAGTGTGGAGCCAGGCAGTGAGCTGGTCCAGGGAGGGGTGAGATGAAAGCATATTTCAGTAGGATTAGGTTGGCACGAGGTGCAGGTGTCTGGCTCTTGGGCAGGTTCAAACCAGAGGCGGACAGTAAGTCCTCAAGGAGTCATAGATTCCATCTAGCCTCAAGTTCTAAACTTTAGGGTTAAAAAAAAAATTTTTTTTTTAAATTGTATCTACAATGAAATCTTTGCCTAGAGCATTTTTTTTTATTAACAACTTCCATGATTATAAAAAATATGGTAATACCCTCCCTCCCCCCACTTACCCCTTTGAAAAGATCATGACATCAAAAGTAAAAGAGAGACTGATTGAGGTGGGGATGGGGTATGATGGAGAATGGAGTTTCGAAAAAAATTTTTTTCTTTTATATTTATTTGAGAGAGAGAGAGAGAGAGAGAGTCAGATAGCGAGTGAGTGAGAGAGAGAGAGAGAGAGAGAGAGAGAGAGAGAATGGACATGCGGCTTCTAGCCACTGCAAACGAACTCCAGACGCACGAACCACCTTGTGTATCTGGCTTACCTGGGTACTGGGGAATTGAACCTGGGTCCTTAGGCATTGCAGGCAAGTGCTTCAACCACTAAGCCATCTTGCCGGGCCTAAACTTCAGTTTTTATCAGCCTGCTCGGGAAGGCTGGAGATGTCTAGGGGACCTAATATCTCATCTCTGGATCTTATACCAACCCCAGCTTTGCTTGAGCACCGTGTGCTCAGCCGACATTTCCAGGTCATGTTAGACCCAGCACCACTGGGCTTTCAGAGGTACCTTCCAGAACCTGCCTGGTCTGGCTGTCCTCCGCTACCACAGGGAGAAAATACGCTTCTCAGTTTTGCCAGCAGCTCTGGCAGTCACACGTCCGTAGCTGACCCGCCTTCTCCTTGGCGCACCTCATAACAGCTCTGTTCTTTTGTGCAGCCTTTTCCCCAACCTGTTCATACGTAACCCTCCCCCCCCCCACCGCCACCCTCGCCTCTAAGAAAAAGTCTTTGCCAGGAGAAGGAGCAAAGTTTGGAAAGACATCATGTGCTGCCAAACCCAGGAAGGCAAGTTAATAAGAGGGTGAGCCTCCTTCCCCCACTCTCTTTCATCCGTGGAATTTTATAGATAACTAAGAAAGCTCCCGGAGGGCATTTGCGCCCCACCCCCAGGTAGGCCAGGAGCTGGGCCTGAGCTGTAGTTCTTGCTCAGGCATATCATGGTCTGAACTTTGCATCCCCTTCCAGTTACACAATGAACTCGTTCTCCAAGTGTGTCCAAATCCCAGCCTTCCAGAAGTCCCTGAGAACCTTCCCGGTGTCAGGGTGCTGGCCCCGGGTGAATCTTGTGTTTCACCAGGGCTGTGGAGGCTCAGAGAGGGAAGATGAAGGAAATCACCACTCCTCTCTCAGTAGTCACACACACACACGCACATGGGGGCACATGTGCTCACACACACACACACACACACGCACGCACATGGACACACTGTACACACACATGCATGCACGCATTGTATACACACTCATACACATACATTGTATGCACACACACATGTGCACACACACATTGTACACACACCCACACACACACATTGTACACACACATATTGTATACGCACATGCATGCACGCATTGTACACACACACGCACACATTGTGTACACACACGCACACACACATTGTACACACATACACACACATTGGCGTGCACTTTGACTCTGACTCTGTCTCTTTCTCCAGAGGGGACGGTTTCACATCTTCCCCAAGTTTAGTGAGTCTATCATGTGTCCCTTGTGTTTAAGATCCACGCATGCCTGCTAAGGACCTTGGCTGAGACAGAGCTAGAGGAAAACCGCAGGTATATCTAGCATGCCCCTGTGACGCTAAGGTCAACCTGCTCCTGGTGCTTACGTTCTGCGTCATCTTCTTGATTCTCAAGACCCCTTTCTCAGTTCTTCTAGCCGCACAGTAGGAAAAGTGTGTAGCTGATGGGCAGGGTGGATCCGTGCAGCTTGAGGCCCAGCTGTGGGCCCAGGTCAGCCCAGGCCAGGGGTTTTTAGCTTGAAGAACGATTTCATTCTGCTTAAGAAAAGTCAGATAAGCAGGGCGTGGTGGTGCACACCTTTAGTTCCAGCACTTGGGAGGCAGAGGTAGGAGGATCACTGTGAGTTCGAGGCCACCCTGAAACGACATAGTGAATTCCAGGTCAGCCTGGGCTAGAGAGGGATCTTATCTCAAACACACACACACACACACACACACACGACAGAAAAGTCAGGTAATCTCAAAAGCCAATGGTGGTCTGGAGAAATTGCTTAGCAGTTAAGGTACTTGCCTGCAAAGCCAAAGGACCCAGGTTCAATTTCCCAGGACCCATGTAAGCCAGATGCACAAGGTGTCATATGTGTGTGGAGTAAGTTTGCAGTGACTGACAGCCTTAGTGCGCCTATTCTCTTTTTCTCTGTCTCTTTCTCTCAAATAAGTAAAATAATTTATTTTTATTTATTTATTTTTTTTGGTTTTTCGAGGTAGGGTCTCACTCTATCTCAGGCTGACCTGGAGTTCACTATGTCTCTGGTGGCCTGGAACTCACGGTGATCCTCCTACCTCTGCCTCCTGAATACTGGGATTAAGGTGTGCGCCACCACGCCCAGCTAAAAATAAAACATTTTTAAAAAGCCAGTGGCTGGGGAGGTTACAGGCCCTAGAGGAGAAGCTACTACTGTTGTTCAGCTCAATGGATATGGTGTGCCTATCAAGCTGCCTTCAGAACATTTATGTGTATGATCTTAAACTAGTGCTGCCCTCACCTTTGGTCAGAGACGCTCTCTTCTTGCAGATGGTGGTGACTACAGGGAGACTCAAAACTCATCAAAAACATTGAGATAAGTGACAGTTGACTGTGCAGGACTAAATGAGACATCTCTGTTACACCCTTCATGGCTGGAAAGAATGTAAAAGGCAGAAGGTGGGGAACACCGTCTTGTTCCGTGCTTTGGAACACCGTCTTGTTCCGTGCGTGACTTCGCAGTGGCTGTGGTTATGTGCATAAGACCTGCATGGTATTGGGTCCGTCAACATATGGTCACATGTGGCAGAGGAGGACAAAAAAGAAAAGAAATGACATCAAAATAGAAGAGACATTAGTTGGAAAGAAGAGGGGCTTCCTGGAGGGAGAAGGGGGGCAAAGAAGGACAGTGGGAGGGGACCATGACCCAGGCACATTGTATGTAGGTATAGAGTTTAATTTACTTATATTTATTTATTTGAGAGAGAAAGCAGGAGAGAGAGAGTGAGAGAGAATGGGCGCACCAGGACCTCCAGCCACGGCAAAGAAACTCCAGATGCGTGCGCCCCCTTGTGCACCTGGTTTACGTGGGTCCTGGGGAATCGGACCTGGGTCCTTTGGCTTTGCTGGCAAATGCCTTAACCACTAAGCCATCTCTCCAGCCCAACCCTACCTTGAAAGACCAAAAGAGGAGAGAGTACAGAACTTTTGCGCAGCAGAAGGGAGGAGTGGGGTAAAGTCCCTCTACAGACCAGTAGCCTTTCCTGGGTTCTGGATGGGGGCTGAGGTAAGCAGCCACAAGTCCAGGTTCAGGTTGACTCCTTCCAGGAACCTTAACTCTGGGCAAGGAGAGCTCCTTCTTGGTTTAAATATTTATCAGCTGTGATAGTTTTCTGTGGAGTCTTCAGGGTCTCTTATATAAACAGAATCATATCATCTGCAAACAAAGATAATTTGACTTCTTCCTTTCCTATTTGTATACTTTTTTTTTTTTTTTTGAGGTGGAGTCTTTCTATAGTCTGAAATTCACTATGTAGTCTCAGCTTGGCCTTGAACTCATGGCGATCCTCCTACCTCTGCATCCTCAGTGCTGAGATTAAAGGTGTGCATCGCCACACCTGGCTGTATCCTTTTAATTTGTGTCTCTTGTCTTGTTGTTATAGCCAACACTTCTGGTACTGTATTAAATAAAAGTCAAGAAAGTGGATAAACTTGTCTTGAATGCTGTGAGTTTTTCACCATGCAGTATAATGCTGGCTGTAGGTTTGTCATAGATGGTCTTTATTATGTTCCTTCCGTTCCCAGTTTCTTTAGAACTTTTTGTTTTGTTTTGTTTTTTGAGGCAGGTCTCATTGTAGCTCAGGCTGAACTGAAATTCACTATGTAGTCTCAGGGTGGCCTCAAACTCGCGGAGATCCTCCTACCTCTGCCTCCCGAGTGCTGGGATTAAAGGTGTGTGCCATCACACCGGGCTTCTTTAGAAAAGAGATGTTGAATTTTGTCAAATATCTTTTTGTACTTAAGTCCATTTATAAAGTGTATTACATTTATTGATTTGTATCTATCAAACAGTCCCTGCATCTCTGGAATAAAACAATTTGATCAGGTGGATGATCTTTTTGATGTATTCCTATATTCTGTTTGCACATATTTTTGTTGAGAATTTTTGTATTTATGTTCATGAGGGAGATTGGTCTGTAATTTTTTTTAAAAACAATATTTCTTCTTTTTATTTATTTGAGAGAGAGAGAGAGAGAGAGAGAGAGAGAGAGATAATGGGTGCTCCAGGGCCTCCTGCTGCTGCAAACAAACTCCAGACTCATGGCCACATTGTACATCTGGCTTTAAGTGGGTACTGGGAAATTAAATTCAGACCATCAGGCTCAGAAAGCAAGCATCTTTAACTGCTGAGCTATCTCTCCAGCTTTGATTCTTGGAATTTTTTTTTTTTTTTTTTTTTTTTTTGAGGCAAGCCCAATAGACTGGCCTTTTTTTTTTTTTTTTTTTTTAATGCAAGAGAGCGAGATCGAGAGAGAGAGAGAACTGGTGTGCCCGAGCCTCCAGCTACTGTAATCAAACTCCAGACGCGTGTGCCACCTTGTGCGCGTGTGCAGGTTTGCGTGCTTTTTGTCACCTTGTATCTGGCTTCCGTGGGACCTCAAGAGTCTAACATGGGTTCTTGGGCTTCGCAGGCAAGCATCTTAACCACTAAGCCCTCTCTCCAGCCCATGATTCTAAGACTTTTTTAAAAGAAATATTTTAATAGCTTTAATCTATTTTTTCTTTTGTTTTTCGAGGTAAGGTCTCACTCTAGCCCGGGCTGACCTAGAATTCACTATGTAGTCTCAGGGTGCCCTCAAACTCACGGTGATCCTCCTACCTCTGTCTCCCAAGTGCTGGGATTAAAGGTGTGTGCCACAACACCCGGCTCTTAATCTATTTTTAAAATATTTAATTAATTAATTTATTTATTTCAGAGAGAGAAAGAGATGGAGACAGATAGATAGATAGGTAGATAGATAGATAGATGATAGAAATATATATATACAGAGAGAGAGAGAGAGAGAGAGAGAGAGAGAGACAGAGAGAGAGAAAATTGGTATGTCAGGGTCTCTGGCCACTGCAAATGAACTCCAGATGTATGCACAACCTTGTGCATCTGGCTTATGTGGGTCCTGGGGAATTGAACCCAGGTCATTAGGCTTTGCAGGCAAGTGCCTTAACCACTAAGCCAACTCTCCAGCCCAATGTAAATAAAATTTTATTTTTTTATTTGAGAGAGAGAGAGCAGATAGAGAGAGAGAGAGAGAGAGAGAGAATGGGCACACCAGGGCCTCTAGCCACTGCAAATAAGCTCCAGATACATGTGCCACCTTGGGCATGTGGCTTATGTGGGTCCTGGGGAATCAAAGCGGGGTCCTTAGGCTTTGCAGGCAAGCACCTTAAACACTAAGCCATCACTACAGCCACTTGATTCTAGGAATTTTTTTTTTTTATTGTCTTCTTGGTTCTTCAATGACATGTTCAACATTCAGTAGCTGTATTGTTTAATTTCCCTGAGTTTGTGTGTGTTTCATAGTCTCTCTTGGTGTTGGTTAGTGGATTTATTTCATTGTAATTAGATAGGATATAAGGAACCATTTCCATTTTCTTATATTTATTAAGATTTGCTTTTTGCCCTAATATAATAAATGGTCCATTTTAGAGAAAGATCTATGTGGTACTGAAAAGTTCCATGTCCTGCAGCGTTGGGATGGAACATTCTGTAGACCTTGGACTTTTGAGTCTCCTGCCTAGACATCCAGAGTGCTGTGATTACAGGCATAGTTCCCCATGTATGGTTTAAATAGAACTTTATACTTAACCCCACTCCATCAGGTGGGCTAGGACTGCGCTGGTCAGCCCTGGGTTTGGAGCTTGGCTAGAGGAGGAGTGACAGGCTCCAAATTCTGTTTTAGAAGAACCACGAAATTCACTTCAGAGGAATTCTAAAATAGCTTAGAACTGGAGCTTATCAAGTGAACTAAACAAAGCTTCGTCTGTCCAAGTATAAATTGTTTTTTTTTAAAGTATTTGTAAGACTTTCAATCCACAGCATAAGTAATTCACCTATCTTTTACCTGTCCCCATCACCAACTTCAAATCAGCCACCTCAGGCATTTAGAATTTATTTATTTATTATTTATTTTTTTATTTTTTATTTTTTGGTTTTTTGAAGTAGGGTATCACTCTAGCCCAGGCTGACCTGAAATTCACTATGGAGTCTCAGGTGTCCTCGAACTCACGGCGATCCTCCTACCTCTGCCTCCCGAGTGCTGGGATTAAAGGTGTGCGCCACCACGCCCGGCTTAGGCATTTAGAATTTAAACTTACAATTTAGGGGCTCGGGAGATGGCTCATCAGCTAAGGAGCTTACTTGCAAAGCCTGATTATTTGAGTTCGATTCCCCAGCACCCACATAAAGCCAGATGCACAAAGTGGCACATGCGTCTGAAGTTTGCAGTGATGGGGAGATTCTTGAGTACCCACTCATTCTCTCTCTGTCTTTCTTTCTCTTTCTCTCCTTGCAAATAAATATTAGAATTAAAAAATATTATAATTTATTACTTTGGCTTCCGTCCTTATAAGTACGAAAGTTCAATGTCACTTTTCTGGTTTGGGTTGGTTTAACAGTGCCCTAGGTTGTTCTCTGGAAAGAGAGATATGTGAATAGTTAACTCAACTTCATTAATCAGTTGGTACTTCAGTACTCTGAGTTCCAAAGCTGAGTTATTTCACTCATAAATGTGGCTAATTTAATTTATTTATTTGCAAAGAGACAGAGAGAGAGGGAAGGAGAGGGAAAGAAAGAGAGAGTATGGGCATGCCAGAGCCTCTTGCTGCTACAAACTCTAAGCGCATACACCGCTTTGTGCATCTGGCTTTACATGGGCACTGGTGAATCAAATCCAGGCCATCACGCTTCTCAGGCAAGCACCATAACCGCTGAGCGATCTCTCCAGCCCAGAAATGTGGTTTATAGAGTATTCATTCATGCATGTTTAATGAAGCAATCTGATGACAACTGATAGAATTTAGAACATGTGAAGAGCAAAGATATTTCGAGTCATTAAAGATGATTTTAGCAAACTTAAGATCTTCCACTCCCATTCTAGATGTGTACATGCGTGAGTACTTGCACGTGTGTGAGCACACATGTGCGTGTAGGTCTTGGTGCACAGATACGGTACATGTGCAGATGCCTATGGCGGTTAGAGGTAGATAGACGTTGGGCATCTTCCTCAATTGCTCCTTGCTTTGTGCTTTGAGTCCGTGTCTCCGAGAAACGCAGAGCTCACTGATGGGTGGGGCTAGTGTCGCTAGCCAGAAATCCCTAGGGCTTCTCCTGTCTCTGCCTTCCTGTTGGTAGGATTGTATGTGCACGCCTCCCTGCCTGGCATTTGTGTAAGTGCTAGAGCTCTGAACTCGGGGCCTCGTGCTTGTCTAGCAAGTGCTCTCCCCAATTAGCCATCTCCCAGCCTCTATTATCGATCCTATTCAAAGATATTGTTGTAGTCAGGAGTGGTGGTGCATGCCTTTAATCCCAACACTTGGGAGGCAGAGGTAGGAGGATCACCAGTGAGTTTGAGGCCATCCTGAGACTACATAGTGAATTCCAGTTCAGCCTGGGCTAGAACAAGACCCTACCCCCATAAAACAACAACAACAACAACAACAACAACAACAACAAAGCAAAATAAACAAACAAAAAAGTCATTGATGGGCTGGAGAATTGGCTCAGCGGTTAAGATGCTTGCCTACAAAGCCTGACAACTGGAGTTCGATTCCCCAGTGTGTACATAAAGCCAGATGCACAGAATGGCACATGTGGATCTGGAGTTCGTCTGCAGTGGCTGGGGGCCCTGCCGCACCCATCTCTCTGCTTGCAAATAAATAAATACATAAAAAGTCACTGTTGGTGCTGGGGAGATCGCCCAGCAGTTAAAAGCGTTTAGTTGCAAAGTGTGCCTGCCTGCCAAGCCGCCCATGTAAAGCCAGGTACAGAGTGGCACGTGTGTCTCACTTTCGTTTGCAGTGGCAAAAGGCCATTCTGTGTCTCTACACACAAAACACACACACACACACACACACAGAAAGGCAAATAATAATGATAGAAAATGGGCCAGGTGTGGTGGTGCGCACCTTTAATCCCACCACTCGGGAGGTGGAGGTAGGAGGATCACCAGTGAGTTTGTGGCCACCCTGAGACGACATAATAATTCCAGGTCAACTAAAAAAAAAGAAGATGGAAGATAGTGCAATATTAAGTTGATGATAGTATAAATCTGAACACGATAATGACTATACAGCTTAAAAGAAAGTCATCGTCTTCAAGGGGGGAGATTATATCATACTTATCATGTGCTTATGTCAAGGTAAGACGGACAACAGTCAGTTGAGTTCAGTTCAGATGGCAATAGTGCTCAGTGCACTGAGCTGGGGACATGAAGGTTCAAAGATGACTAGTACATACATGGTTCATCATCCAACTCCGTTGTCATGGAGACAGGTGTGCACAACTAAATAGACTGCAAGAGATCAAGTAACAAGTCACGCAAAGGAAATGTCACGTGATCAGTGAGATGGGAGCAGTTTGCTAACTCAGCAAAGATTGACGTGGCAAGCTCTGAGCCATCCACTCTCACCACAGCAATGAAAGCTCAGGACAGGAGGGCCACGGGATTGGGTCTTGAAGAATGAATAGTTTCAATAAGAAGAGAAATTGGGCCGGGAGTAGCGACGCACTGCCTTTAATCCCAGCACTGGGGAGGCAGAGGTAGGAGGATTGCTAGGAGTTCCCGGTCAGCCAGGGACTACAGAGTGAATTTCAGGTCAGCCTGGGCTGGAGTGAGTCCCTACCTGGGAAAAGAGAGGGAGAGAGAGAGAGGAGAAGAGAAATTGGGGGTAAAAATACATGCAATGCTGGGGAAGAAGTAAGCGAGGAGGGAATTGGTCAGGATTTTGAGCAAACCACATAAAGAAATGGTACTTCAAGTTTTCATAGAGTTTTGCCAACAATTATAGTCTTCACTGAGTCTAGGTCCTTTCTTTCTTCGGTTTTGCTTGTTTTTTTTCTTTGAGACAGGGTCTCATGTAGCTTTGGCTGGCCTCAAACTTGCTATGTAATGAAAGATGACTCTAAATTTCTGACCCTTCTGCCTCTTGTTCCAAAGTTCTGGGATTACAGGCATATACCACCATTACCAATATATGTTGCCCTGGGGCTAGGCAATCATTCTACTGCCGGCTACAGCCCCAGCTTTGGTCCATTCTTCTACTTTTTTTTTTTTTTTTTAAGGTAGGATATTGCTCTAGCCCAGGCTGACCTGGAATTCACTATGTAGTCTCAGGGTGGCCTTGAACTCACAGTGATCTTCCTTCTTGAGCCACTATGCCTGGCAGGTCCATTCTGTTTTCTCTCCACTGTGATCTAGTCTTGGTCCACATCACTTGCCCAGTAGACATTGTCATAGGAGATTTCTCCACTGCTTGACTTTTTTGTAACATTGACATTCAGGTCCATTTTTTTAAAAATTTTTTGTTATTTTTATTTATTTGAGAGCAAAAGAGAGAAAGAGAGAGAGAGAGAGAATGGGTGTGCCAGGGCTTCCAGCCACTGCAAACGAACTCCAGACGCATTCGCCCCCTTGTGCATCTGGCTAACGTGGGTCCTGGGGAATCAAGCCTCGAACCGGGATCCTCAGGCTTCACAGGCAAGCGCTTAACTGCTAAGCCATCTCTCCAGCCCCAGGTCCATTCTTAATCTTAGATAGTCTCTTCCCTCATTTCTGCAATACCCTGTTCTTCCTTTTTATTTTTACTCTAATATCTCTTTCTTTCTTCTTCCTTTTTCCTTTCTTCTTTCTTCTTTTCTTTTTAAGGTAGAGTCTCACTCTAGTCCAGGCTGCCCTGGAATTCACTATGTAGTCTCAGCCTGGCCTTGAACTCATAGTGATCCTCCTACCTCTTCCTCCTGAGTGCTGGGATTAAAGGCTTGCACCACCACACCAGGCTTGATCTCTCTCTCTCTCTCTTTTTAAGAGAGTGAGAGCGAGCGAGAGAGAGACAGATAGACAAACAGAGAGAAAAGAGAGAGAGAGAGAATTGGTGCGCCAGGGCCTCAGCCACTGAATTTGAACTCCAGACACTTGTGCCACCTAGTGGGCATATGCTACCTTGTACTTGCCTCACCTTTGTGCATCTGGCTAAGGTGGGATCTGGAGAGTCAAACATGGGTCCTTAGACTTTGCAGGCAAGCACCTTAACTGCGAAGCCATCTCTCCAGCCCCCCTCCCCCTCTTTTTTTAAGGTAGGGTCTCACTGTAGCCTAGGCTGACCTGGAACTCACTTTGCAGCTCTAAACTGTCCTCAAATTGTCACGATCCTCCTACCTCTACCTCCCAAGTGCTGGGATAATAGGAGTGTGACACCATGCCTGTTTTTTTTTTTTTTTCCTCTGATCTCTATTCAGTTACCATTCTTTCTGGTCCCAAATCTTTATGAATGTAGTTTTCTTTGTCTTCAAAGCACATCCTTTCCCACACTATGCCCGAGGACTTATTAGTTAACCTTCAGGTCTCAGCTCAAGTATTACTGCCCCTCTGGCAGATTTCTCTGTCTACTTTACTCCCTAAGCTTTGTCTCTATCTGGTTAGGAGCATGCCGATCAATGCTAAAGGACTCAGCTGTCGTCCTAGATTAGTAATCACCACACTTCATTTCCTTTGCTTCTATAAGCTGATTCTAAACAGAGAATTCATGTTCACTGTCATACTCCCAGCACTTATCACAGTGTTGGGCCAATGTCAAGTACTTAATAAATATTGAATGAACAAACGAATAACTCACCCAAGCAGCATCAAGAAACCTGGGTTTCAGCCGGGCTTGGTAGCACATGCCTTTAATCTCAGCACTCGGGAGGCAGAGGTAGGTGGATCGCCGTGAGTTTGAGGTCACCCTGAGACTCCACAGTGAATTCCAGGTCAGCCTGGGCTAGAGTGAGACTCTATCTCAAAAAACCAAAAGAAAGAGAGAGAGACAGAGAGAGAGAGAGAGAAATGAAACCTGGGTTTGTTAAGTGGGTGTGGTGGTTTGAATTAGGGGTCCTCCGTAAACTCATGTGTTCTGAATTCCTGGTCCCCAGCTGGTGGCAATTTGGGAGGTACGCCTTACTAGAGGAGATATGTTTTGAGGGGATAGTTTGAGCAGTGTTATAGAGCCCTCGTTAGAGTTTGGCTCATCCTCCCGCCGTGGTGCTCCACCAGCCGCGGCAGAGGTGACACCCAGCCTGCACCCACGCCACGCTGCTCCCTGCCATTATGAAGCTTCCCTACAGTCGTAGCCCAGATAAAGCTTTCTTGCCATCTGCTGTCTTTGCTCGGGCGCTTTGTCCCAGCAAAGAGAAGGCGACGGCGACAATAGGGTTTGGATTGAAGGAGATGCGAGAATCTTGGCTTTCTAGTGTTTGAAATGTTCCAGGGCCATGGAATAGATAAAGTTGACAGTAGGGGTCTTAGTTCAGTAATATATATATTTCAGTAATATATTTTTTTAGTTATATTTATATATACCAGTTTTTTGTTCATATATATTTATATATATATGATATTTTAGTAACACACACACACACACACACACACACACACACACACAAATCTTCTGCCTCGAGTTCCCAAGTTCAAGCATGTACCACCACAATCAATATATGTTGGTCAAAGGTGATATATATATATATATAATTTTTTATGTTTGGAGAGGGGCAGGCTGACCTCCAACTCCCTATGCATGAACTTGACCTTCTGATCCTTCTGCTCTACTTCCTGAGTGCCGGGCTTACAGGCTGAGTCACCACACCTGGTTTATAATCTGCTTTGTTTACTGGTGCGATGTGACCCTTTGGATCATGTGGTTGAGGATTGATGAGGGAAGGCCACAGAGCAACTGTAAGAACAGAAAGGTAAGGGCTGGAGAGATGGCTTAGCGGTTAAGGCGCTTGTCTGCAAAGCCAAAGGACCCAAGTTCAATTCCTCAGGACCCACATAAACCAGATCCACAAGGTGGCACACACATCTGGAGTTTGTTTGCAGCAGCTGGAGGCCCTGGCGTGCCCATCCTCTCTCTTTCTTTCTCTCTCTTTTAAATAAATAAGTAAAAAAATATTTTTTTAAAAAAGAACAGAAAGATGAATGGATTGGAAAACCATGGCAACCAAAGGGATGCTAGAAAGGACCCAAGAGGTTTAGGGGAGAGAGATAAAGAATTCTGTGATATAGTTAGAGCCGGCAGGATATCAGCCCATAGCTCAGGACCTAGTCTGAGCAGGAAGTGTAGATCTGAGACAACTGGGCAGAGGGAATGGTTGAAGGCATGAGGATCATCAGGGAAAGTAGACAAAGGGAGAAAGCTGAGGGCTGTGCAGGACCGTGAAAAAAAAAAAAAAATCCAGCATTTAGATGGAAAAACACACAACTCAAAGAATAAATAAGTGAGTTTTCAAAAAGGAAAAATTGCCGGGTGTGGTGGCTCACGCCTTTAATCCCAGCACTTGGGAGGCAGAGGTAGGAGGATCCCCGTGAGTTCCGGTGGTGTCACCCTGAGACTCCATAGTGAGTTCCAGGTCAGCCTGGGCCAGATGGAGACCCTGCCTTGAAAAATCAAAAGATCCCAAAGAGAAAAATTTATCACACACTCAGATATTGTGTTTAGAGTGTTCGGGATGTGGAAAGGTAACTTGCAAGTTGGTGGAGAACAGAGGTAAAAACAGAGGAAGCATGTTGCGAGGCCATGGACTTCCGGGGAAGAGATTGCCGAGTTTAGGGGTGGGAGGGAATGCAAGGATGATCCGAAAATAACAGACGGTGGAGGGTGATTAGAATGTGTTCCTTCTTCATTCGAAGAAAGTGGAGAGCCCCGCATGGTGGTGCACGCCTTTAATCCCAGCACCGGGGAGGCAGAGGTAGGAGGATCACTGTGAAGTCGAGGCCAGCCTGAGAGTCCATAGCGAATTCCAGGCCAGCCTGGGCTAGACTGAGATCCTACTTCAAAACAAACAAACAAAAGAGAAAAAAATATATATAGAGAGAGAACTAAGGAAGGAAACAAGCTTTTCCTGAGAGTTAAAAGCTCAATGAAGGAGAAAAGCAACCTTTCAGGAGTCAAGAGCGTAGAAGTGGACCAAAGGGTGAAAGTAAGTATTCAAGGGCAAAACTCCGAAGTGTGGACATTTATTGTCTATGGAATGAGCATTTTCAGCTACTGGTGAGAAGGCTTAGGCAGTCTATAAATTTTCTTGACGTCAGATCAGCCTGACACGATAGCTCATTTCATCAGTGAATTGCAGGCCTATTAACTCTGCCGTGGTTTATTGTGCTTCTTAGATATAATGATTAACTGACCATTGGCAACCCTGTGCTGATATGTTAGCATTGAAAGCCGCTCTCCTAGTATATTCTTTTTTATTTTATCTTATTTGAGAGAGAGAGAGCATGGGCACACCAGGGCACCTAGCCACTGCAAAGGAACTCCAGATACATTTGCCACCTTGTGCATCTGGCTTTATGTGGGTCCTGGGCAATTGAACCTGGGTTCTTAGGCTTCACAGGCAAAGCCATCTCTCCAAGTGTATTCATTTCACAGACACATCTTTGTATGCTCATTCTAAACATTAAAAAGAAAAGTATTAGTTTTTACTCTTTTTTTTCCCCACATTACTAATTAAATGGATAGTTGTTAAAATACAAAAGGTAGAGGACAGGTTTTAGTAACTGATGACTTGATCCAAACCTTATATGCATCATTTACTAGCTACCCTTGGGGAACTTAATCTCCCTGTGTCTCAGTGTTCCCTTAGGTAAAATGAGGACATTGTTGGATGGTTCAGCCCATTAAGATCCTCTTCTTCCCTTGGACTTCTTTTTCTTTTTTTAACTTTATTTATTTGAGAGAGGGAGATTGAAAGAGAGAGAATGAGTGCACCAGGACCTCTGGCCACTGTGAACGAACATCAGAAACATGCGCCACCTCATACATCTTGTTTTACATGGGCACTGGAGAATCAAACCTGGGTCCTTGGGCTTCATAAGCAAGTGCCTTAACTTCTGAGCCATCTCTCCAGCTCCTCCCCCCCCCCTTTTTTTATTAAGTAGATAGTTTGTATGAACACATTAGTATATATTGGTACCATTATCTCCCTCCTCCCGGTGCCCATTCTGCTGAGAGCCCTCCTCAGTGAGACCGCTGGTATTTCCCCATGGGATTGGAGGTTATGAGCTGTGAGGGGAGCAGTCAGTCAACATGGTGGTGGGGGGGCAATGTCTCCGGATAGTCCCTCCCACCCTGTGGCGCCTACAATCTTTCTGTCCCCTCTTCTGTAATATTCCTCCCTCAGACATCTTGTAAACTCCCTTGTACAATTTGCCACGTCACAGGCTGCTTTCCCCCTTTTCATTCAGAGACGCTTACTGAGCAGTGACCGCATGTCACCAACCTGAGGAATACTGTGCAAAGGACCCGCAGAGGCCAAGGCTGGGACAGATGGTTTAACAGTCACCTTTGGAAAGCAGCTGTGATCATAAGAAAGTCCGGTGAGAAGCTGTGACTCCTGGAATTTAGTCTCAGAGAGGTGTGAGCCGAGTGTGCACAGGGGGCAGGCCACTGGCCAAGGCACTGAGGGTGAGCGCCCAGGGCACACTAACCCTGACACGTTGCCAGTGCTGAGCAAGGGGCCGAGAGATCAGGGGTAAGTTTGCATTAGGAGTGGTCTCACGTGCCAGTTTATTTACTTATTTGAGAGAGAGAGAGAGAGAGAATGGGCACACCAGAGCCTCTGGCCACTGTAGGTGAACTCCAGACGCATGCACCACCATGTGCATCTGTCTTACGTGGGTACTGGGGAATTGAACTTGGGTCCTTAGGCTTCACAGGCAAGTGCCTTAACCACTAAGCCCTCTCTCCAGTCCCATTACGTGCCAATTTGAAAGGCTAGTTATACAGATAGCATAGGGCTAGGACACAGACACTAGAGATACATTTTATAGGCTTCAAAGCCTCCCGCTGATTCTGATCTGGTATTCTTAGTGGAGATAATCTAGTCGTGCCATATTCACCTTGCACAGCAGTGCTTGAAACAATGCCTAGCCTGTGGTGACAGCCGTGAGATGATCGTTATTGGCTATGGAAGGGTCTGGAAGGATTCGCGGAGGCAGTGACGTGTTCAGATTTGTATCTAAGGCAGTAGACTTTAAGAGGCCTCTGAAGGATGCATCGGACGACAATGAAAACGAGAGTAAAAAAATGGTAGAAGGAGAGTAAAAATTGATAGAAGGAGCAGGGCATGGTGACACACGCCTTCCGTCCCAGCACTTGGGAGACAGAGGTAGGAGGATCGCTGTGAGTTTGAGGCCAGCCTGAGACTACAGCGTGAATTCCAGGTCAGCCTGGGCTAGGGCGAGACCTTACTTCACGAAAAAAAAAAGAAGGATTCCACCATGGGTAGTGGAGGGGCTCATGAGGCCTCACTCCTCCCTAAGGAGTAATGACAGTTAATAGTTGCTATGGAAGGGCGAGGCATTGTTCTTTTCATTGTAACCACTGGTAAGTTGCCCATGCTCTGATAAATAACCCCTCCATATACACACTCATGCAAGCACCCCAATTAAACTCAGGGGAACATGCCCGCACACACACACACACACACACACACACACACACACACACGTGCGTGAGCCAAAGTAGAAGTAGACTAGTTTGAAACAAGAAGCTGGTTCAGTGGGAGAGGGAGGAAGACAAAAGAAGGTAATCGGGGGTGTGAGTATGATCGAGATACATCCCACACATGCATACCAGTGTCAATAAATACAAAGAGGACTCGGGAGATGGCTCGGTGGTTAAAGGCTCTTGCTTGTAAAGCCTGACAGGCCCAGTTCAGTCCCTCAGGACCCACGTAAAGCCAGATGCACAGTGGCGCATGCACCTGCAGTTCATTTGCCGTGGCAGGAGGCCTTGGTGTGCCCATTCTCTCTCCTTCTCTATCAGCCTATCCTCTCTCTCTCTCTCTGTCTCTCTGTCTCTCCTGCTCTCAAATAAAAGAAAAAAAAAATAACTCCCCCCCCCAAAATGCATTACAGAGCTATACTTTCAACATAGAGCCTTTGAGACGGTTTTATCTTTGCACTGTCTCATTTCTTGCAATCTGGGACCATGGTCCTGTTTAAATTCCTGTGTTTACCCAAATTCATTCATTGAAAAAAAAAAAAAAATCATTGATAAGAGAGCAGCCAGGAGACTGGACCAGGATTAGGAGCCCAAGAGGAGGACTAAGGGGCCTGAGAGTGATGAGTCAGAAAACAAGAAGACATGCCCCTTTCTGGAGATAAGATTCAAGGTGACCGGCCAGCCTTTCAGTCGTTATTTCCTCCTTGGCTAAACGTGCAGGAACAACGAGATTCCAGTCCACGAGTCCACATTCCAAATCTCACAGTGGCAGCTTGGCTGCTAAGGGCGAAGCTAAGAGCAGGCCTGGTATGAATGGGCTGGACCTGGACGGTCGCTGTCCTGTCCAGGTATGTGTGAGGCGCTTTCCAAGCTGTGACTGGGCCCTTCCGAGGGAAGGAGCCGCTCAGCAGCCGTCCATCCTGGCTTTTCAGCACCTCCGAGCCTGCTGACGTGAACTTGGGGAGACAACAGAGGCCCACTTCCAGCTTGTGCTTGCTCGAGTTCCCGGCTTTAAACAAGGGGTGAAATGCTTTTGGAATCTGCAGACTGTCTGTTTACTAAGAGGAAATCTCGTGCGGGGCGAATCAAAGGGGAAGTTTCTCAGGGGATTTCAGAGCTTGAGCGTAAACAGCGGAGGCGCCGGCCGCTGCTCTGAAGTTGTCTTTGACTCCCGCTTGCATGTGGCCCGACTAGTAAACAGCAGCTACGCTTCCTACGTATCTCTGGAGTACAAAAGGGTCTTCAGTGCCTGAGCTCTAGAGAGGAGTGACCGTGGTGTAGCCGCTTTCCAGCATGGGTGAGCTGGATTTTGACTGGGAGAGACTTGATCCATTTCCCTTTTACATTGCATCAGAATAATAACACCTTGAAAAGCCAAACCACCCTAGTCAACATTTCTACTTTATTCATTTATTTATTTTGTGTGTGTGTGTGTGGGGGGGGTTCAAAGTAGGGTCTCAATCTAGCCCAGGCTGAACTGGAATTCACTATGCAGTCTTGGGCTGGCCTTGAACTCATGGTGATCTTCCTATCTCGGCCTCCTGAGTGCTGGGATTAAAGACATGCGCCACCATACTCAGCCCTAGTCAACAATTCTTAATTTATAAACGAGACTCAATTTAAGGCTCAGCTGACCCTTATTGGACATCTATGACACATGACTGTACATGTCATCACATTTAATTAGATTAATCTTCACAAGAAATTGTGAAGGAGGCATTACTAGTCTGGGTCTATAAATGAAGAAACTGAGATTCAAGGTCACTTAGCTAATACGTTATTGTTATGACCAGTTACCCAAGCCAGGGATATGTCCTTTCTTCACAGCACTGTCCTTGGCTCACTGTTTGGCTGCCTGGCTGGCTATCTTTCTCTCTCTTTCTTTCTTTTTTTTTTCTTTTTGAGACTGGGTTTCAGTCTAGCCCATGCTGACCTGTAATTCACTCTGTAGTCTCAGGCTGATCTCGAATTCATGGTGATCCTCCTACCTCAGTGCTAGGATTGAAGGCGTGTGTCACCATGCCTGGTATTTAAAAAAAAATTATTTTATTTTATTTATTTGAGAGAGAGAGAGAGAGAGAGAGAGAAAGGAAGAGAGTGTGTGAGAGAGAATGGGTGTACCAGGGCCTTCAGCCACTGTAAATGAATTCCAGATGCATGTGCCCCCTTGTGCAGCTGGCTTATGTGGGTCCTGGGGAATCGAATCTGGGTCCTTTGGCTTTACAGGCAAACACCTTAACCACTAAGCCATCTCTCTAGCCTTCTTTCTTTCTTTTCTTTTTACCTTCCTTTCTTTTTTTGTAAATGTTTTATTTATTTGAAAGAGAGAAAGAGAAAGAGGCAGATACAGAGAGAGAGAGAGAGAGAGAAAGAGAGAGAGAGTGAGAAAGAGAGAGAGTGAGAATGGATGCTCCAGGGCCTTCAGCCACTGCAGACAAACTCCAGATGCATGCACCACCTTGTGCATCTGGCTTTACATGGGATCTGGGGAATCAAACCTGGTTCCTCAGGCTTCGCAGGCAAGTGCCTTAATCACTAAGCCATCCCTCCAGCCCCCGTCTTTCTTCTCTTTTCTTTAGTATTTTATTTTTATTTATTTACTTGAGGGAGAGGAAGAGGGGGAGAGAGAAAGTGCATGCCAGAACCCCCAGCTGCTGTAAATGAACTCCAGATGCATTTGCCACATTGCGCATCCAGCCCATCCTGGGGAATTGAACCTGGGTCTTTTGGCTTTGTGGGCAGGGAAGCACATTAGCCACTAAGCTACCTCTCCAGTACCTGGCTGGCTTTCTAAGATGTTAGTTCTATGCCCCTGTGCCTATCTTCCCCCAGAACCCTGATTATTGCTATGATTCTCCATTCGGCCCTTTCTGTTCCTAATTACTTTCCTCCCCTTCCTTTGTTCTGTCTTGGAGGCTTGGTTCTATAGCTAGAAATTATCTGTACTTTTCTCTGTGTGTCTGTGTTGGAGTTACTTTTTTTTTTTTTTTCCAAGGTAGGGTCTCGCTTTAGCTCTGGCTGACCTGGAATTCACTCTGTAGTCTCAGGGTGCCCTCAAACTCTCAACAATCCTCCTACATCTGCTTTCCAAGTGCTGGGATTAAAGGCGTGCACCACTACATCCGGCCACAGTTACTTTTTTTCAATGTGGATTTTAAAAAAATTATTTATTTCCAAGGAGAGAGAGAGAATGTGCACAAGAGACACATGCACCACTTTGTGCATCTGGCTTTACATGGGTACTGGGGAATCAAACCTGGGTTGTCAGGCTTTGTAGGCAAGCACCTTAACTGCTGAGCCATCTTTCCAGCTCTTCAGTTACCTTTGCATTGACGGGACAAATGGCTGACCAGAAGCAGCTTATAGAAGGAAAGGGTTTAATTCAGGCTTACACATTCCAGGGGAAGCAAAATCAGGGGAGAAGAGGCTGGCCCACTTCATCATATATCTACAGCAGAGAGACAACAGCAGGCACCGGTAAGCATGAACAGCTCAGAAAACACCTAGAAGGGGGCTGGAGAGATGGCTTAGTGTTTAAGGCACTTGCCTGCAAAGCCTAAGGACCCAGGTTCAATTCTCCAGGTCCCACGTAAGCCAGATGCACATGGTGGTTAATGCATCTGGAGTTCATTTGCATTGGCTAGAGGCCCTGGTGTGCCCATCCTCACTCACTCTCTCTCTAACAAACAAACAAATAAAGAATAACAATAATAATAATAAAGAAAACACCTAGTAGGGCTGGACTCAAGGTTAACCTCCAGTGAGACCTCCTCTAGCAGGGCTTCACGTGCTGAAGACTAAGGAGGAAGCTTAATCAAAAATACGAGCTCCAGCTGGGCGTGGTGGCGCACGCCTTTAATCCCAGCACTCGGGAGGCAGAGGTAGGAGGATCGCCTTGAGTTCGAGGCCACCCTGAGACTACATAGTGAATTCCAGGTCAGCCTGGGCTAGAGTGAGACCCTACCTCGAAAAACCAAAACCAAAAAGAAAAAAAACAAAAAAAACAAAACACGAGCTCCAGGGCTGGAGAGATGGCTTAACGGTTAAGGCACATGCCTGCAAAGCCTAAGGACCCCGGTTCGCTTCTCCAGGTCCCACGTTAGCCAGATGCACAAGGGGCGCATGCATCTGGAGTTCATTTGCAGTGGCTAGAGGCCCTGGCGTGCCCATTCTCTCTCTCTCTCTCTCTCTCCCTCTCTCTGTCTCTACTTAATAAATTAATTAAAGGTAAGATCTTAAAAAAAAATACGAGCTCCAGCCGGGCGTGGTGGCACACGCCTCTAGTCCCAGCACTGGGGAGGCAGAGGTAGGAGTATCAAAGAGAGTTCAAGGCCACCATGAGACTACATATTGAATTCTAGGTCAACCTGGACCAGAGTGAGACCCTACCTCAAAAAAAAAAAAAATACAAGCTTCAAATGCATGCACCACATTGTACATCTGGTTTTATATGGTTACCGGAGAACTGAACCCAGGTCCTCAGGCTTATGCAAGCAAGTGCCTTTAACTGCTGAGCCATATTTCCAACCCTTTGAACTTTTTTGTGGTTGTTATTATTGTTTCGTTTTCATTTTAGTTTTTTGAGATAGTGTCTCATTCTAGCCCAGGCTGACCTGGAATTCACTGTGTAGTCTCGGGCCTTAAACTCATGTGATCCTTCTCCCTCTGCCTTTCGAGTGCTGGGATTAAAAGTGTGCACTGCCACACCTGGTTGAACATTTTTGTAGTAGTATTTGGGGGAAAAAAAAGAAAGTAGGGTAGGGCATAGTGGCACACGCCTTTAATCCCAGCACTTGGGAGGCAGAGGGAGGAGGATCACTATGAGTTCCAGGCCAGCCTGAGACTACATAGTGAATTACATAGTGAATTTCAGGTCAGCCTGAGCTAGAGTGAGAATGAGACCTTACCTTGAAAAACCAACCAACCAACCAACCAAACAAACAAACAAACAAACAAAAAAAAAAAAAAAGAAAGAAAGAAAATAGGAGGGAGGGCACTGGGAAGATTGCTCAGTGGTTAAAGGTGCTTGCTTGCAAATCCTGTCAGCTCAGGATTCAATTCCCAAGCCACTATGTAAGTTTGACACAAAAAGGTATACAAGAATGTAAGAGCCAAAGGAAGGGTAGGACTCCTTACAACGTGCTCCTCTAGACACAAAATGGCCTGGATATCCATGACCCCACAGTGCCTGACACTACCTACCCAAGATCGTCACAATAGGAGGAAAAGATGATGACATCAAAATAAAAGACTGATTGAGAGGGGGAGGGGATGTGATGGAGAGTGGAGTTTTAAAGGGGAAGGTGGGAGAGAGAGGAAATTACCACGGGATATTGTTTGCAATCATGGAAATTGTCAATAAAAAATACAGAAAAAGGTGTGCAAGCGTCTCACGTCTCACATTTGTTTACAGGGGCAAGAGGTCCTGAAGCGCCCACCTCCCCCAGTGACCCACATTCAAATAAAGTCGGAGGTTCCTCAGGAAAGGCAATAGGCATGCTTGGGGAGCAGTCTCCAGGGCACTGAATTAGAGTTCGTGGTACTCAGTGTCCATCTATTAAGGAAGCATCCCTTGGTTCTTTATTAGAGCCCATAAGAAACTTGCAATACTGTGCCTACATAATGCTGAAGTACATGAAAAAAAAAACAAGGCTTTTTTTTGGTGGATCCTGACCTTTTAAAAACCCTTTTCATATTTTATTTATTTATTTGCGACAGAGAGCGAGAGAGCGAGTGAATGCACCAGGGTCTCTAGCCACTGCATACGAACTCCAGATACATGTACCACCTTCTGCATCTGGCTTATATGGGTACTGGGGAATTGAACTTGGGTCTTAGGTTCCATAGGCAAAAGCCTTAATCACTAAGTCATTGCTCCAGCCTTTTTTTTTTTTAAATTCAATTTTTAGTTAGCATACAATGGGTTTAATTATAACATTTTCTTTTTTTTTTTATTACAGATATACTTAGTATGAAAAACAAGGTTTTGCCGGGCATGGTGGCACACACCTTTAATCCCAGCACTTGGGAAGCAGAGGTAGGAGGATTGCCTTGAGTTCAATGCCATCCTGAGACTACATAGTGAAATCCAGGTCAGCCTGGACTAGAGCAAAACCCTACCTTGAAAAAACAAAAACTAAAACAAAACAAAACAAAACAAAAAATACAACAGGGTTTTGAGTAATGAAAAGAAGAGCATGAAGAAAGGGAGGTGGAAGCAGGCATCTCCGGGCACGCGAGGAATAACCAAGCTGGTTGAATCTCAGGCATTTAGGGTTGTGGAGGAAACTCAAGACCCTGACTTCTGGTCATTGGACCGTGTACGAAACCATGTGGTTGGAGCTGGTCTGACCAAAATTTAATTTTGGATATGTACTTGGAAAGATATTCATGAGTTTTTTTTAAATATATATATATTTTTGCTTCTGGAAAGTTGTAATAAGAAAGGATTTGGGGGGTTGGAGAGATGGCTTAGCAGTTAAGGCATTTGCTTGTGAAGCCTAAGAGCCCTGGTTTGATTCCCCAGTACCCACGTAAGCCAGATGCACAAGATGGCACATACATCTGGAGTGTGTTTGCAGTGGCTGGAGGCACTGGCATGCCTGTTCTTTCTCTCTTTCTCTGCCTCTTTATAGCTCTCTCTAACACACAAATAAATTAAAATATAAAAAAAATTTAAAAAGGGGCTGGAGAGATGGCTTAGTGGTTAAGCGCTTGCCTGTGAAGCCTAAGTTTGAGGTTCAATTCCCCAGGACCCATGTTAGCCAGATGCACAAGGTGACACATTAATCTGGAGTTCGTTTGCAGTGGCTGGAAGCCCTGGAGCGTCCATTCTCTCTCTCTCTGCCTCTTTCTCTATCTCTCTCTGTCACTCTCAAATAAATAAATAAAAATGAACAAAAACATATTTAAAAAAATTAAAAAAACAAAGGATTTGGAGAATACATATATTTTATATTTTATTTTATTTTATTTTATTTTATTTTTGTTTTTTGAGGTAGTGTCTCACTGTAGCCCACACTGACCTGGAAGTCACTATGTTGTATCGGGCTGGCCTCAAACTCACAGCTATCCTCCTACCTCAGCCTCCGAAATGCTGGGGGTTCAAGGCGTGCACCACCACACCCAGCTCGTTTCTTTGTTTTACAAGTTAGAATGATTCTAGGGCTGGATTTGGCTCATTGGGAGAGTACTCGATGAGCTTTCGCAGTCCCTAGGTTGGATCCTTAGCACTGCAAAGAAGGAAAGAAGAAATGGAAGAAAGGAAGGAATTTAGTTATCAGCTAAGGGCAGATCTTAGGTTTATATATATGTAAATAATTAGAAACAGGCCCTGGTGACCTAAGGCACTATTAATGTCTTCCCTTGCACGGGCTGCCAATGGTATGCAGAAAGCCTTTGGAAAGACAGCGTACTTTGGATGCAAGTACCACGTTGACACCATTAGCCATTCATAGCAGTCATTAGGCTTGTTTATTTGACTTTTTCTTTTGTTAGCACACATGGAAACACCCTCCAGGGCTTTTCAAAAGTAGATATATTAAATATCAACACTGAAAACAGGTTCAACCAGGAAACAATGAACCTTAAGCACACAAAACAACTACAGAATGGACGGAGTAGGGGAGACAGGAATGTGGACCTTGAAGGAGTCCTGGCTGGGGAGCACGTACTGCACCAAGGCCATGGCCATGGTCAATCAGCCACACAGGGAAGACAGCAAACCACCCCCACTTAAAAATAGTTTATTGGAGCCGGGTGTGGTGGCACACGCCTTTAATCCCAGCACTCGGGAGGCAGAGGTAGGAGGATCACTGTGAGTTCGAGGCCACCCTGAGACTACATAGTGAATTCCAGGTCAGCCTGGGCTAGAGTGAGACCTTACCTTGAAAAACAAACAAACAAACAAACAAACAAACAAACAAACAGTTTATTGGGCTGGAGAGATGGCTTAGTGGTTAAGGCGTTTGCCTGCAAAGCCAAAGAACCCAGGTTCGATTCCCCAGGACCCATGTTAGCCAGAATGCACAAGGTGGCGCATGTTCCTGGAGATTATTTGAGTGGCTGGATGCCCATTTTCTCTCTCTCTCTCTCTATCTCTCTCTGCCTCTTCTTTCTTTCTTTCTCAAATAAATAAAAAATAGCTTTTAAAATATTTTATTTATTTGTTTATTTGAGAGAGAAAGAGAGCAGTAGATAGAATGGGTGCACCAGGGCCTCTAGTTGTTCCAAACAATCTGCAGATGCATGTGCCACCCTATGCATCTGGCTGACGTGGGTGCTGAGGAATCAAACCCAGTTCGTTCGGCTTCACAGGCAAGTGCCTTAACCGCTGAGCCATCTCTCTAGCCGTGACCTGACCCTCACTTGTGTGTGTTATGGTATTATGACACCTGTGTGCATGTGTGTGCCAGATGTGCGTGCCCATGTGTGGAAGCCAGAGGAGGATGTCAGTGCCCTCCTCTGACCTTCTTCCGCCTTATTTCCCTGAGACAGAGTCTCTCATTGATCCTGAAGCTCTCTGTAAACTGGCTGACCAGTGAGCGCCTGTGATCCTCCCGTCTTTGTCCACCCCGTCTCCGCTGAGGCACTGGTGTCACAGATATGTGCAACTGGTTTTTATTTTTATTTATTTATTGGGGTTTGTTTTTTTTTGACGTAGAATCTCACTGTAGCCCAGGCTGACCTGGAATTCACTATGTAGTCTCAGGGTGGCCTCCAACTCACAGTGGTCCTCCTGCCTCACGGTGATACCCCCTACCAAGTGCTGGGATTAAAGCGTGCACCACCACACCCGGCAATGTGCAACTATTTTTATGTGGGTGCTGGGGATGGAACTCAGGTCCTTTGAGTTTATGCAGCAAGCACTCTTACACGCTAAGCCATCGGGCAGGTTGTGGGTGGCAAGACCACATGGTATCTCTCTCTCCTGTGTGTGTTCAGGGCTCCCCTAGCCTGTCTCTCTGTGGTACAGGAGCTGCTGTCTGGGGGGATGAATTACAAAGATTTCCTCCCTCTTATGACACACGCTCTTTTTTCTGGGTACCTTCATCATGTGAACACACTGTCCTTGACCCAGTGGCTCTGCAGAGCCTCAAAACTACCTTCTACAGGTGTGTCCCCTATTCACCAAGGAGAAAAGTAAGTCTTAAGTCTTAGAAACCTAAGCCATCTTTTTCTTAAAACTTTTTATCGACAACTTCCAAAACTCTAGACAATATAGCACGATCATGGGCTGGAGAGATGGCTTAGCTGTTAAGCGCTTGCCTGTGAAGCCTGAGGACCCTGGTTCGAGGCTTGATTCCCCAGGACCCACATTAGCCAGATGCACAAGGGGGCGCAAGCGTCTGGAGTTCGTTTGCAGTGGCTGGAGGCCCTGGCGTGCCCATTCTCTCTCTGTCTATATCTGCCTCTCTCTCTCTCTCGCTCTCTGTCCGTCGCTTTCAAATAAATAAATTTAAAAAAATATTTAAAAAATATAGCACGATCATAATTCCCTCTCACCACTTCCCTTTTCTCCTCCCAAATTCCCCCTCCACTGACTCCCTTCTTCTTTTTCCAACTAGTTTCTCTGTTATTTTGATGCCGTAGTTTCTTTCTTCCTATTGTGCAGGTCTTGTGTAGGTAGCATCAGCCACTGGTAGGTCATGAACATCAAGGCTGCTGTGTGCCCACATGACATCATTGTAAGCGTTCCTCTGCATTCCTCTTTATTCGTTTTCTCCTCTTACATTCTTTCCACCACCTCTTCAGAATGGTCCTTGAGCCTCGGAGGGTGTGATGGAGATGTCTTACTTAATGCCAAACCCTCCAATGTCACTTCTCAGCACTATGATGAGTTTTGAGTCACCCCGGTGGTCACTGCCATCTGAAAAGAGAAGCTTCTCTACTCTCAGTAACATTACTATATGGGCATAAACACAGGTATTTAGAGGGCAGTTTGGTAGGAATAACATATCTTTTTGTTGTTGTTGTTGTTTTTCGAGGTAGGGTTTCATTTAGCCCAGGCTGACCTGGAATTCACTACGTAGTCTCAGGGTGGCCTCGAACTCACAGCGATCCTCCCACCTCTGCCTCCTGAGTGCTGGGATTAAAGGTGCGCGCCACCATGCCCGGCTGATATATCTTTTGACTAGGTTTTCAGTACCAGGCAGGAATCTCCTCCCATGGAGTGGGCCTCACATCCAATCAGAGAATGGTTGGTTTCTCTATCAAAGACATACCACCATTATACCAGTTGATACATTTTGCCTGGCCAGCCAGCCATCAAGCTTGCAGGGTCCATTGATACCTAGATACCTAGTCACCTATGACAGGCAAAATTCTAGGCTAAGGCATGGTCTCCACAGATGCCTAGACGTTTCTCCACTGGTTTTAGAGCTGATGGGGCATGCTCTACGCTGCCTGAGTACTGTCAAAGCGAGTGCCCCAGGGACCCCAAGGAGAAGTGATTGATCGGGCTCTCTCTCTCTCATAAATAAATAAATAATTTTTTTTTTTTTTAAAGAAGTGACCAGTCACCTTCTCTGGTCTGGTACAGCCCCAGAAGGTTGTACTGAGAAGATGAGAGTTGAGTTGTGGGAAGAATGGGTGGATGGGCGGGGCTTACACATGTAGAGAGGACTGGTGTGGGCAAGGTGTAGAGGGAGATTCCTCTCCCACCACAGACACTCATGGGTACCTGAGCTCCACTGAGAACAGGCCTCTCCGGGGTGCCGTCCTCACTGCACACCTACAACAGGGGCATTAGCAGAAGACAGCCCATGCCTCACATGCATGCGCTGTGGTCTGCTTTCTGAAGGCTGGGAGTCAGTCGTAGTAGAACATGCAAGTATATATATATATATATATATAAATACACACACACACACACACACACACACACACACACACACACAGTTTTTCAAGGTAGGGTCTTGCTTTTGCCCAGGCAGACCTGGAATTCACTATGTAGTCTCAGGGTGGCCTCAAACTCACAGCGATGCTCCTATCTCTGCCTCCCAAGTGCTGGGATTAAAGGAGTACGCCACCATGTCCAGCTCTTTTTTCAAGATTTTTTTTTTTCATTTCAATTTTTTTTATTATTAACAACTTCCATGATTATAAAAAAAATCCATGGTAATACCCTCCCTGTCCCCACTTTCCCCTTTGAAACTCCATTCTCCATCATATCCCCTCCCCATCTCAATCAGTCTCTTTTATTTTGATGTCATGGTCTTTTCCTCCTATTATGATGGTCTTGTGTAGGTAGTGTCAGGCACTGTGAGGTCATGGATATCCAGGCCATTTTGTGTCTGGGAGGAGCACGTTGTAAGGAGTCCTACCCTTCCTTTGGCTCTTACATTCTTTCCGCCACCTCTTCCGCCATAGACCCTGAACCTTGGAAGGTGTGATAGAGATATTACAGTACTGAGCACTCCACTCACTTCTTTCCAGCACCATGATGCCTTCTGAGTCATCCCAAGGACACTGCCATCTGAAAAGAGAAGATTGCCTGCCAAAAGTGAGAGTAGCATTAATATAAGGGTATGAACATTAAGAGAAGTGCTTAGTGGGCAGTTTGATAAGCATAGTATATACATTTAGCCAGACAGCAGCAGATGTTACACCCCTAGGGCTCATGACTACCCCTGTTTTGAAAAACTTTTTCAAGTTTCATTAAACTCAGAACAAGTTACAGGCAAATTTTAATTAAGTCTTATGAAAACTCTTCAACGTATTGTAGCCATTTTGAGGGACTGTAATGACACTATTTGTCCTTAAGGCTCCTAATATGACAACAGTATTGCCAACTGTTTCTAAATTTCTGCAGAAACACATTCAGATAAGCTGAGTAATTGGCTTCAGGCCGAGAATTTAATGATGGGAATATCTTGACATATTGTCATAAAGCATTAGAGCAAAACCAGTTTACATTGGATCTGTTCTCTTGTGTAATTCCCTCCAAAGTTTAAAGAGCAAATATTTATGATTTCACGTAGTGTCTGAGAGTCAGGAATTCAGGGGTCACTTAGCTACTTAGCTGGTCTAGCCCAGATCCTCTTATAAGGTGGCAAGTAAGATATTCTAGTAGACCATGGTATCTGCAGGGTTTTTTTTGTTTGTTTGTTTTTTGAGATAGGGTCTCACTCTAGCCCAGGCCGACCTGGAATTCACTATGTAATCTCAGAGTGGCCTTGAACTCATGGCGATCCTCCTACTTCTGCCTCGCCAGTGCTGGGATTAAAGGCATGTGCCACCACGCCCGGCTGTCTGCAGTTTTTTTTTTTTTTTTTTTTTTTTTCTGTTTTGAGAAAGAATGGGCACGCCAGGGTCTCCAGCCACTGCAAACAAACTCCAGAAACATGCACCACCTTGTGCATCTTCTTTAAGTGGGTCCTGGGGAATCAAACCTGGGTCCTTAGGCTTCACAGGCAAGTGCCCTAACCTCTAAACCATGTCTCCAGCCCACTGTCTGCAGTTTAATGGGGGTGGAGAATCTACTGCTAAGTCACTCATGTGGCAGTGGTGGCCTGGGTTCCTTGAATCATGAGTCTGCACAGGAAAGCGTCCTCATGACACAGCAAGTAGTATTCAGCCATTCCCTGCACAAAGATCACTTAAGAAAGCGCAGACAGGAAACTGGGTATCTCTTGTGTCTTTGTCTCTGACAAATCTTCACTCTGCTGTGTTTTATTGGTTACTCTGGCCGTCATGGTCCTATGTGGGAGAGAATTACGCAAGGAAACGAATACTGGATGGATTCCACTGCCAAGGCTACCTTTGAGTTAATTTCTCAGTGCCAAGTTCTGCTACATTCCTTTGAGAGGAGCGGGGGTTGGGGGCGGGGATGGTGGCCCCAAGCTCCAGGGATGGCTCCTGGATCTTAGGTGCAGTACAAGCCAACAGAGAAAAAGATTGGGGGAAAGGAACGCAAGAGGCTCACTGGGCCGCAGGGGTCTTGTTTGAAGATGGAAGACACACCTGGTCCGTGATGAGGATGATGTGTTCCCATCGTCCCCATTCTGGAGAATGGCTCAGCAAGGTGGGTTGTAAAACGAAGGGGCTGGGCAGTGAGTGACTGCTTTCTCACTCTCCCAGGCCATGCGTTTTTGTGCATTCGACTCTGATGTTCATGTCGCTCTCACAGAGTGGACATTAATTAGCTCCTTGTTTTGTAAATGGGGAAACTGAAGCCCAAGGGGAAGCATTCATCGAATGTGGTAGGGGCTGGAGAGATGGCTCCGTGGTTAAAGGCTTTTGCTTGCAAAGCCCGACAGCCTGGGTTCGATTCCCCAAGGATACTCACATAGAACCAGACGGCACAAAGTGGTGCGTGCGTCTGTCTGGAGTTTGTTTGCGGTGGCAAGAGGCTCTGGTGTATCCATACTCGACTCTCCTTCTTTCTTTCTTTCTCTCTCTCTCTCTTCTGCTTGCAAATAAATAAATAAATAATATTTAAAAGAAAAGAAAAGGCAGTGGTCTGAAGGTATGTCCCCCATAGACTCAGGCATTTTTGATTCAGACTAAACTTCCTACCTTAGCACCCTGCAGGCAGTTCCCTGCTGTGGGAGGCATGTCACTGGGGTCAGATCTTAAGCCCAGCCCTAAGGTGTACAGAGAACAGTTTTACACTCTGGCTGTTTGGGCTTGTGGGTGTTGGTTTTTCTCTCTCTGCTGTGGATGCATGCTGGGGTGAGCCGGCTTCTCCCGCCATGATGGAACCCCTCCCCTGGAATCTGCATGAAATGAACCAAAGGCAATAAAACAAGCCAGCGATGACGTCAGGCAGCTGTCACTCCAAAACCTCGCTCGCTCCTTTCTCTCCATCAAGAGCCACGCACAAGACATAACCTGGTTCCTCTGTCAAGAAGCCCTTGGGAGGCAGAGGTAGGAGGCTCGATGTGAATTCGAGGCCAGCCTGAGACTACATAGTGAATTCCAGGTCAGCCTGAGCTAGAGTGAGACCCTACCTCGCAGTAGGGGGGAGCGGGGAAGGAAGGGAAACCAGAAACAGAGCCCGCTGCCCTGACTCTCCATTTGCTCCCAGTGTCTCCAGTAACATATCACTGCTCTTTCTGCCTGACCTTAGCTCTGTCCTCAGTCTCACAAATGTAGTGACAACAGTATGAAAACAGTTTTCGGCCTTCCTTCCTCCCTCCCTTCCTCCCTCCTCTCTCTCTCTCTCTCTCTCAATCTCTTTTCTTTCTGTTTTTTGAGGTAGGGTCTTGCTATGGCCCAGGCTGACCTGGAATTTACTATGTATTCTCAGGCTCACAGTGATTGAACCCACTCTCGAACTCTCAACGATCCTTCTACCTCGACCTCCCGAGTGCTGGGATTAAAGGCATGCGCCACCGCGCCCGGCTGAAAAGAGCTTTTTATTCTCAGGAAGCAGCTACGGAAATGATCTCACATTGGGAGTGGAGAGGCAAAAAACCATCTGCTGAGGATTTTCTGCTGCGATAGATGTGTCAGGTGGTAGTTTTTCTTCTGGGATAGATCATGTGTCCGTCAGGTAGTTTGGCTCAGGGGAAACCATGAGGGCCTAACCCTGAAATCAGACTGGCAGATGCCCAGCAGAGATGGGAGGAAGGTTCCATGGGACATAGAGGGTAGACGGGTGTGGCGACTCCTGACTGCTGGCCAGCGCATGGACACAGATTGCATTCCCAGACCTCATAGCTATCCTGCTAAGCCAGGCCTAAGCCTCACTTCCTACCAGCAAGAACATCTACCATAAAACTCCAGGGATGGACAGAGGGAAGATCACTGTGATAGTGATTTTAAAAAAAGAAAATTTGTTTTAAATTTCATTTGTTTGTAAGCATTGAGCGATAGAGAGAAGAGGTACAGACAGAGAGAATGGGCATTCCTGGGCCTCCGGCCACGGCAAACCAACTTCAGAAGCATGTGTCACTTTGTGCACGGGGTTACTGGGGAATTGAACCCCCATCGTCGTTAGACTTTAAAGGCAAACGTTTTAACCACTGAACCATCCTTCTAGCCCGTGATGGTCATTTATATGGGTTAACTTGATTGGGCCACGGAATGCCTAGATACTTGATGAAACACTGCGGATCTGTGTGTGGGGGTGTTTCTAGCGGTGAGTTACACTTGAATAGGTAGAGCGAGAGAAGCAGACTGCTCTCCCCTGGTGGGTGGGCCTCCTGCAGTTCACTGGAAGCCTGGATAAGGCGAAGGGGTGGGGGAGGGGGAATTCCTCCCGCCTGCCTGCCTCTGAGCTGCGGAATGAGTCCTTTGAGCCTTTGAAGTAAGATTTGGACTGGAACTTAAAGGCTTCTCTCATTCTTGGGCTGGAATTTAGAATCAGCTGTTCAGGGCTTACAGCTTGGGCAGCTGATCATGGGACTTCTCAGCCACCCTCACCACGTGTGCCAGTCACTTACAGGAAATGCTGGGGCTGCGGAGGTGGCTCAGCGCATAAAATGCTTGCCACGCAAGTGTGAGGGCCAGAGTTCAGGTCCTCAGAACCCGTGTCAGTGCCAGGCGGGCACATATGATAAATGACTATGGATCCATAAATGTCAGATTGATAGATGGTAGGTTGATGATAGACATACAATAGACAGATGATAAACACGTAGATATATACAGATAGAACATGCATAGAATTTCTTTTCATGTATATGTGCGTGGGGTGTGTGTACACGTGTGTATGCATGTTCTCAGTGCTTGGGAGGCAGACGGGATCCTCAGCCGGCTGGCTGGATGGACAAGCCAAGGTAGTGAGCTCTGGGTTCAAATGAGGCTGTGCCCCAGTTCATAAAGCCATCAAGAAAGACACCCAAGCCAGGTGTGGTGGCGCATACCTTTAATCGCAGCACTCGGGAGGCAGAGATAGAAGGATTGCTGTGAGTTTGAGTCCAGCCTGAGACTACGTAGTGAATTCCAGTCAGCTTGGTCTAGAGTGAGACTCTACCTTGAAAACACTTAAAAAAAAAAAAAAAGATGAAAAAAAGAAAGAAAGACACCCAATGTTCATCTCTGGCAACTACATGTATACATGTGCACAAATGTGTGCCCAGATACATGTAAACAAGCATACACACATGTAGACACCACATACATATACATGAAAAGAAATTCTATGTATCAAAAAGCCAGGCATAGATGCACAAGGTGGCACGCGCATCTGGAATTCGTTTGTAGTGGCTGGGAGACCCTGACTTGCTCATTCTCTCTCTGTCTTGCTCTCTCTCTCTGCTTCTCTCTCTCAAATAAATAAATAAATAAATAAAAATAAAAGTATCTTAAAAAGCCAGGCATTAGCTCAGTAGAACTGTTTTTCCACAAACAATCAGGACCCCTCCTAGGAGGAAAAGATGGTTGGTTATATCGAGATAAAAGAGAAGGACTGGAGAAATGGCTTAGTGGTTAAGGCATTTGCCTGCAAAGGCTAACAACCTGAGTTCAATTCCCCAGTACCCACATAAAGCCAGATGTGCAAAGTGGTACATGCATCTGGAGTTTGTTTGTAGTGAGTGGAGGCCCTGAAGTGCACATTCTCTCTCTTTCTGTCTGTCTTCTATCTCTCTCTGCTTGCAAATAAATAAATAAATAAATAAATAAATAAAAGTATTTAAAAACTAAAAGAGAGACTAATTGAGAGAGGAATGGGATATGATAGAGACTGGATTTGAGAGGGGAGAATGGGAGCGGAGGGAGGGAATTATCATGGTTTTATTGTCTATACTTAGGGAAGCTGTGGATAAAAAGTTTTTTAAAAGGGCTGGAGAAATGGCTTAATGGTTAACATGCTGTGAAGCCTAAGGACCCAGGTTCAACTCCCCAGAACCTATGTAAGCCAGATGCATATGGTGGCACATGCAACTAGAGTTTGTTGCAGTGACTAGAGGCCCTGGTGTACCCATTCTCTCTCTCTTTCTCTATCTCTCTCTGTGTCACATAAATAAATAAACATATTCTTTTAAGTTTTTTTTTTTTTTTTTAAGAAAGTTGTAGACGGGGACAAACTTGGAAAAGACCAGGTAGGAGGAAGGAGCCACTCATAAGCTCACCAAGTAGTTTAATTTAAAAAAATTTTTTTTAAAAATACTTTAATTTATTTACTTGAGAGAGAGAGAAATAGTCAGGTAGAGACATACAGAGAGAGAGAATGGGTGCACTAGGGCAGGCCTCCAGCCTTTGCAAATGAACTTCAGATGCATGCACCCCTTGTGCATTTGGCTTACGTGGGTCCTGGGGGAATAGAACCTGGGTCCTTCGGCTTTCAAGCAGGCAAGTGCCTTAACCACTAAGCAATCTCTCAGCCCCATTTTTTAAAAAAAAAATTTAAATGAGTGACAGAGAGAAAGAGAATGGGTGTACCAGAGTCCACACTTATTTTCATCTCTGCTGTTGCAAACTTGACATTGAACAGGGGTGCTAATTTCTATGGTACACTGGCTCACACAAATGACATAATCTGTCTTAAATGAGCAGGTAAAGTTGTGTCCCTTCAAGAAATAGTAGTGACTGGGGTGGGAAGTGACTAAAGGTTTGTATGGTGTCCCATAAACTCCCTCAAAAAGCCCCACAGGGGCGGGAGGCCAAGGTAGGAGGATAGCCTGAGACTGCATAGTGGATTCCGGTCACCCTGGGCTACAGTGAGACACTACCTGGGAAAAAAAACAAAACAAAACAAAACAAAAAAACCCCATACCTCAATATTAACCTTTGGAGGCAGAGACTGTGATTTCTGTTTTAAACAAGTATATGAAGAAAAGATGGAAAGCGTTGATTACGAAAAGTTCAAGAAATTTCCCAGTGAAAAAGCACCATCTCTTTCCAGGCCCTTAGGCCAAGTTTCACTGTTCTTTCGTAAGACAAACCTTTGTCCCTGGATCTGACTAAGAAGTTAAGCAATGTGAATAGTCTAGCCAGGGCTTTGTCCCCTGCAGAGAGAGTAAGATCTCAAGATAAAAGACGGTGTGTCAAGTGCATTTTCGGGGGAGAGGCCATCAGGGCAGAGCTGAGAATAGGGGTAAGGCTGCTCTTGGGGCTGTCGGGTTGGGCTTGGTCAAACCATGCTGCCACATATCAGATGGAGGGCTGCTTTGAGCTTCCCTGGGCGAGGAGCTCGAGATAGTAATCAGTATTTTAAACAGATTACAAGTGCATGTAACCCTCTCCTGTCTCTCTACAAAGTGGGGCACTCTCCAAAGGATGAAACTTCCCAGTGTTCCCGTTCAGTTCTTCACAGGGTGGGTACAAGCCATTAGCTGGCAAAGAACCCCTTCCTGTTGTCTTTTTTGTTGTTATTGTTTTGTTTTTTGGAATTTTTTATTTTATGAGAGAGAAAGAGGGAGAGAGAAGAAGAAGGAGGAGGAGGAGATGATAAGGGCCTCCAGCCACTGCAATGGAACTCCAGCTGCATGCACCACCCTTGCATCTGGCTTACATCTGTCCTGAGGAATTGAACCTGGGTCCTTTGGTTTTGCAGTCAAGCACCTTAACCGCTAAGCCATCTCTCCAGCCAGGATAACATGTTTTAAAATGGTTGGCAAAATCAAACTAATCAGCAGAGCTGATGGAACAGTCTACAGCCTGAGTCTCTGAGGGTTTTTCAAACACAAAGGAAGAATCCAGACCTTCTAGCCATCGCCAGCCACATCAGGGTGGGTAACAAGGACCCCTGATGTTGAGTGCTAGCCAGGAACATGGGCAGGCCAGGGAGAGGATTGCTAGGTGAGCAGGGATGGGTAGAGTGGAACTTCAAACCGCAATAGTATTTCTTTGTAATTGACTTAAGGACAATTTTATTCTCTATCCTTATTAGTAAGTAAAAAATGGTGTTAATTAAATTTGATAATGTACTAAATAAGATAATGTGCCTAAAGCTGGGTGTGGTGGTGCATGCCTTTAATCCCAGCACTTGGGAGGCTGAGGTAGGAGGATCGCTGGGAGTTCAAGGCTACCCTGAGACTACATAGTGAATTCCACGTCAGCCTGGGTTACAGTGAGACCCTACCTCTAAAAAACCAAACCAAAACAAAAGATAATGTGCCTAATATTCATGAAGACCAGGACACAATTTAAAGTGGTCTGGAGTAACTGAGTAGTCTTCAGGAACAAGGGGATGTTCCCCAGAGCGTGAGTTCTTCCTTTCCTTTCCTTCAAGGAAATGGATCATTGTTTAGGGAAGAAGGGAGATAGGAACTTATCACAGAGAGACTTCAGAGACAGCTATACCTTTATTCAAATATGATCTGGGCCAATGGCATTGGTCAGGAATGCTTTGGGCTGTAAGTAACAGGAACCCCAAATAGCAGTTGTTCTAATCACCATTAAACATTTAGTTACGTCATCTAAAAAGAAGCCCAAAAAGGAAGTGGTTCCAAAGTACATGAAATACCTCAATGATGTAAGAATACAAGCTTGATATCTTTACAGATTTTTTTTAAAAAGTCTTTTTATAAATTTAATTATTTATTTGCATGGAGAGAGAGAGAGAGAGAAAGAGAGAGTATGGGTGCGCCAGGGCCTTCAGCGACTGCAAACAAACTCCAGACACATTTGCCACCTTGTGCATCTGGCTTACATGGGTCCTGGGGAACTGAATCCAGGTCATTAGGCTTGGCAGGCAAATACCTTAACCACTGAGCCATCTCTCCAGTCTTCTTTTTTTTTGTGTGTGTCTGTGTGTTTTTGTTTTTTGAGGTAAGGTCTCACTCTAACCCAGGCTGACTTGGAATTCACTATGTGAATTTAGCCTCAAATTTACAGAAATGCTCCTACCTCTGCCTTCAAGTGCTGGGATTACTGGCATGTGCCACCACACCCAACCTACGGTTTTTTTTTTTTTTTTTTTTTTTTTTAAATCTCTGTTGCAGTCAGGTTCACATTGCTGGTAGAAATCACCCAACCAAGAGCAGATTGTGGGAAAAAGAGGTTTATTTTGGATTTCAGGCTCAAGGGGACGCTCCACGATGGCAGGGGAAAATGATGGCATGAGCAGAGGGTGGACATCACCCTCTGGCCCACATAAGATGGACAACAAGAACAGGAGAGTGTGCCAAACACTGGCAAGGGGAAGCTGGCTATAACACCCATAAGCCCGCCCCCAACAATGCACCGCCTCCAGGAGCCGTTAATTCCCAAATCTCCACCAGCTGGGAACCTAGCGTTCAGAACACCTCAGTTTATGGGGTGGGGGACACCTGAGTCAAACCACTACAGTCTCCTTTTAGACCCAAGATGGCATCAATAACTTTAGGCAAAGATTCTCATATACCAGCTTCTCAGAGCAGGAGGGAGGAAGGGGAGACAGGGTGGCACTGCAGATGATTTTCTCCTCACACCCTTTCTCAGGCAAGAACCGTTTTCCTAGAAGTCTCCAGTAGCCACCTCCTTTCTCCTCAATGCGTAGATCCCAGGTGAGCTTAGCTGAGGACCGCGCATGAGTTGCCATGGTTGGTGACACTACTTTATTCACTGCTGCCTTCTGGTCAACTCAGTGGGGATCATTCAAGTCAAGCAAAAAGAAAACGTATTCATATTTCTGTATTTACCTCTTTTGTTGAGACAGGGCTCACAGTCTAACCCAGGATCCTATAGCCTAGTCTGGCCTTGAGTTCACAGCGATTCTTCTGCCTCAGCCTCCCAAATTCTGGAATTATAGGCATTGAGCCACCATTTCTGACTCTCTGTTTCATGTTTTCTTTCTCTTTTATATTTTTATTTTCTTTTATTTTTAATTAATTTATTTGGGAGAAAGGCAGATAGATAGATAGAGATAGATAGATAGATAGATAGATAGATAGATAGATAGATAGATAAAGAATGGGCACGCCAGGGCCTCTAGCCACTGCAAATGAACTCCAGATGCATGCGCCACCTTGGGCATCTAGCTTACATGGGTCCTGGGGAATTGAACCTGGGTCTTTTGGCTTTGCAGGCAAGCACCTTAACCACTAAGCCATCTTTCCATCCCTCTTTATTTAAAAAAATTATTTATTTGTTTATTTATTTATTTATTTGGGAGAGAGAGAGATGAAGAGAATGGGTGTGTACCATAGGCCTCCAGTCCCTGGATATGAACTCCAGAAGCAGTCCACCACCTTATGCATCTGGATTACATGGGTCCTGGGGAATTGAACCTGAGTCCTTAGGTTTTGTTTATTTTTTATTTTTTTGGTTTTTCAAGGTAGGGTCTCACTCTAGCTCAGGCTGACCTGGAATTCACTATGTAGTCTCAGGGTGGCCTGGAATTCATGGCCATCCTCCTACCTCTGGCTCCCAAGTGCTGGGATTAAAGGCATGCACCACCATGCCCAGCTATTATTTTGGTTTTTTGAAGTAGGGTCTTGCTGTAGCCCAGGCTGAGCTTAAATTCATTATGTAGTCTCAGGCTGGCCTCAAACTCATAGTGATCCTCCTACCTCTGCCTCTCAAGTGCTAGGATTAAAGGTGTGTGCCATCATGCCTGGTTTATGTTATTTTTAATTCTCGACCTAGCAAGCTTTTTACTGTAATATGAGAAACTACCTGATTTAAACCAAAAGCTTTCCTTCTCATATATATTTGAAAGGAGAGAGGGAGAGAGAAAGAGAAGGAGGGGAGAATGAGTATGCCAGGGCCTCCTGCCACTGCAAACAAACTCTAGATGCATGTGTCACATTGTGCATTGGGCTTTACATGGGTACTGGGGAGTTGAACCCAGGCCATCTGGTTTTGTAAATTAAGAGCCTTCAACCTCTGAGCCATCTCTTCAGCCATCCTTCTGATTTTTTACTACATAGTTTATTTTCTCCCTCCTTTTACCCCTTATAATAAAATATAAAGATCCAGGCGTGGTGGTAGTGTGATGGCACATGCCTTTAATCCCAGCACTCGGGAAGCCGAGGCAGGAGGATCGCCATGAGTTCAAGGCCACCCAGAAACTACATAGTGAGTTTCAGGTCAGCCTGAGCTA
Source organism: Dipus sagitta (assembly GCA_036346955.1). Lineage (NCBI taxonomy): Eukaryota > Metazoa > Chordata > Mammalia > Rodentia > Dipodidae > Dipus > Dipus sagitta. Next base: position 122,065,356 of record CM070779.1, on the reverse strand, counting down.
GAGCAAGATTACCTTGAAAAACTAAAAATAAACAAATAAAAAGAAAGAAAGAAAGAAAGAAGGAAGGCATGTTTGCACACAAAAGACTTTCCATCCAGCTGACAGTTCTATGACCTCGCACAGGCTATTCACCTCTGTGGTCTGACTTTTTCTACGTGTAAAATGAGCTTGTTAAATGAGACGGGTCCTCTAGGGTCACTTTCAGTTCTGAAATTGGATGGTTCTTTGGCCTATATGGACTAGTGTGTGACCTGTCTCCAACCTCTGGTGTCAGATTCTGGCCTCCCACTCTTCTTACCCATCATTTGTTCTGTCCTCTCTTTGACCTGTCCATGCCGTAGTCCCTGAATGAGCTAGCCACGTCTCTAGGCACTTCTGTGAGATGCCCCACACTTCTTACTCCATAAACAATATAGCCAGGCTTCCCAAGACACCACCCTCCCAGACCTTGGAAGATGTCTTCTTGTTTCACTGACTTTTGGCTTTGGAGATAACAAAAGACTGTGCTCAGTGGCCCACGACCTCGAGCAGGGACCTTTAACAATTGAGCTTTCTCTCCAGCCCATTGGCTCGCAGCATCAGAATGCTGACTACTTCATGTGAATCCCAACTTTTCTCTCCAGGTCTTTCCTGTCTTAGAGGGAGTATAGGAATGGTGGTGAGCCCCAGAGCGAATGTGGGGTACTCTAACCCCCCAAAATTAAGACCTCGTGCATGCTTGCTGATGACCCATGAGGGAAGTTTCTAGCAGTTTTCTGGAAGCTATAGACAAGGGATGAGTCCTAAACTCGAGCAGAATCTGTCTTTGGTGAGTGGGACGGCTATATAAAGTGGGGGAGACTAACTTCTGTGCAGTTTGACAAGCGGAAGACCAAGACCAGCAAGAGCTATGTGAAGAATTTATTTTATTTTATTTTTATGTTTTTTAGAGGTAGGGTCTCACTCTAGCCCAGGCTGACCTGGAATTCACTATGTAGTTTCAGGGTGGCCTCGATCTCATGGCGATCCTCCTACCTCTGCCTCCCGAGTGCTGGGATTAAATATGTGCACAATTTTTTTGTTGTTGTTGTTTGTTTTTTTCAGGGTAGGGTCTAGTATTAGCCCAGGCTGACTATGAGAAGAGAGGGCTGGAGAGATGACTTAGTGGTTAAGGCGCTTGCCTGCGAAGCCTAAGGACCCAGGTTCAATTCCCTAAGACCCATGTAAGCCAGATGCACAAGGTTGCTCATTGTGTTTGGAGTTCGTTTGCAGTGGCTGGAGATCCTGGCATCCTTTCTCCCTCTCTGTCTCAAATAGAAATAAATAAAATATTTTAAAAATGGGAAGATGAGCTGGGTGTGGTGGGAGGCAAAGGTAGGAGGATCTCCATGAGTTTGAGGCCAGCCTGAGACTACACAGTGAATTCCAATTGCCTGGGTTACAGCAAGACCCTACCTCGAGAGAGAGAGAGAGAGAGAGAGAGAGAGAGAGAGAGAGAAAATATCTTGGTTAGGGTTGGAGAGATGTCTCAGTGGTTTAATGCACTTGCCTACAAAGCCTAAGGACTTGGGTTTGATTCCCTAGAACCCATGTAAAGCCAGACACACAGTTGCACATGTATATGGAGTTTGTTTGCACCAGCTGGTGGCCCTCTATCTCTCTTTCAAATAAATAAAAATAAAATACTAAAAAAAGATGGCCCAATTGGGATCAAAGGCATGTGACACCATGCCTAGCCCCTAATCATCTTTTGACCTGGGTGTACAGAATTTTCTGAAGAAGTCTGGAGACTCTGGGAGATGTGTTTTATTCTTTTTTCGAGGTAGGGTCTCACTCTGGCCTAGGCTGACCTGGAATTCACTCTGTAGTCTCAGGGTGACCTTGAACTCATGGCAATCCTCCTACCTCTGCCTCCCAAATGCTGGGATTAAAGGTGTGCGCCACCACACCCAGCTTATTACCTGGCCTGTTAGTAAGCTTATTGGAAAATATAAAAATCTTCCATAGCTCTGCAAAACAGACTTCCAGCTTATGGCAACAAATGATACTGGGGACCAATGCCTGGTTCACTTGTTTTGTCCAGCGCCCCCACTCTGACCTAATTTATAACCCCCTGTAGCTCTTGTCTGCATACTTTCCCATGTGAAGTCATTTGTCTTTCTTAACAGTCAACCCAGTTTATTCCACGAGAATGCTCCCCCAAGCTCTGCTGGTAATCGGTTCCAGTGCTAAATTGCTGTTGTAATCACAAAGATCCGAAAATAGCTTACATTTTCTCCTGCAGCTGCAGTCACCTCTCACTGGGCCCGATTCCTCTGCACGTCTTGGTCTTGCCGTCGCCTTTGAGCTGCAGTCGCCCATACAACGCGGCTCTGCCCGCTTTTCCAGATTCATTCTAGGTCCCTGCACTGCCTCCACCCAAACACCTTACTCCCAGGGCTCCATCCCTCTTCCTGGAACTACGCCTCTGCATTCCTGAGGGGCCCTTGTTTCTGCCATGTGTTCAGCACTCCTCTTATTCTCCCAAGATTTGGTCAAATTGTATGCACACCATGGGGTGGGGGAGAGAATGGGCACACCAGGGCCTCCAGACGTGTGCTACCTTGTGCATTGGCTTTACGTGGGTACTGGGGAATTGAACTCAGGTCCTTAGGCTTTGCAGGCAAGAGCCTTAACTGCTGAGCAATCTCTCCACCCCTGATTTTAGTATTTAGGTAATTCAAAACTCCAAAACACTCCCTTTTCTCTGTCTCTCTCTCTCTCTGATTTTAGTATTTAGGTACTTATTTAATGTCTGGCTTCCTTTCAGTACTATAAGTTCTATGAGGGCAAGATGACTCCTTCCCTGTGCATTGCTGCACTGCCTGCCTCTTGTGCAATGTCTGGCACACAACAGGTAATTTCTTTGTTCTTTTAGAGGTAGGGTCTCACTCCAGCCCAGGCTGACCTGGAATTCACTATGTAGTCTCAGGCTGGCCTCAAACTCACAGTGATCCTCCTACCTCTGCCTCCTGAGTGCTGGGATTAAAGGCATGTGCCACCATGCCTGGCCACCATAGGTATTTTCTATATATTTGGTTTTTCAAAAAAATATTTTTAGGAATGGAGAGATGGCTTAGTGGTTAAGGTGCTTGTCTGCGAAGTCTAAGGACCAATGTTCAACTCTCCAGATCCCATGTACGCCAGATGTACAGAGGTGAGGCAAGTGCAAGGTCGCACATGCCCACTAGGTGGTAAAAACATTTGGAGTTCAACTACAGTGGCTGAGGCCCTGGTGCCAATTTTCTCTTTCTCTCTGTCTCTCTCTCTCTGTCTCACTCTCTCTAAAACTTAAAAAAATATTTTTTTCTTTATTTATTTGTCAGGAGAGAAAGGAAGAGATAGATAGATAGATAGATAGATAGAGAGAGAGAGAGAGAGAGAGAGCAAGTGAGTGAGCATGAGTGTGCCAGGGCCTTTCGCTGCTGCAAACTTCAGACGAATGCACCACTTTATGCATCTGGCTTCTGTGTGAGTCCTTGGGGAACAGAACCCAGGTGAGCAGGCTTTGTAAGCAAGCGCCTTTAACAGTTGAGCCATCTCTCCATTCCAGTTACTATGTATCTGAATGAATCTCTAGCTGGAGTTGAAGATGATGATAGCTTTTCATATATATTATCTGTAATCCTAAAGACACTTCTTCCTCCTCCCTTTTCTCTCTCTCTCTTTGTTTCTTTCTTCCTTTCTTTCTCTTTCTCTTTCTTTCTTCTTGTGTTTTCCTGATCTGGCATAAATACCTAAAGAATATGTTTCCTGGGTCATATGCTAATCATATGCTTGGTTTCTTTTAAAGAAATTGCCACTCTGTGTTTAGTGGCTATAGCCCTTTATGTTCTCACTAGTGATGTTTGAGTCTCTCTATATCCTATCCTTTCCAGCATTTGATGTCTCTCTTTTTTTTAAATTTATATATTTTTGGGCTGGAGAGATGGCTTAGCGGTTAAGCGCTTGCCTGTGAAGCCTAAGGACCCCGGTTCGAGGCTCAATTCCCTAGGACCCACGTTAGCCAGATGCACAAGGGGGCGCACGCATCTGGAGTTCGTTTACAGAGGCTGGAGGCTCTGGCGTGCCCATTCTCTCTCTCTCTCCCTCCTTCTCTCTGTCGCTCTCAAATAAATAAATAAACAAAAAAAATTTAAAAAAATTTATATATTTTTTATTTATTTGAGAGATAGAAAGAGACTGAGAGAGAGAGAGAGAATAGGGTACGCCAGGGCCTTCAGCCACTGCAAACAAACTCCAGACGCGTGCGCCCCCTTGTGCCTCTGGCTTATGTGGGACCTGGAGAATCGAACCTGGGTCCTTAGGCTTCTCAGGCAAATGCCTTAACCACCAAGCCATCCCTCCAGCCCCTGATGTCCCTTTTTAAAAAAGTAATTTTTCTCCTCCAAGGAGATGGCAGTAGACACCTAGAAGACTCAAAACTCATCAAAGCAGAAAAATCAGAGGCTCAACACTAAAGGAGACTTCTAACACGCCCGCCATGGCTGGGGGACCTTTGTAGACAAGGGGGACAGAAAGGATGTAAGAGCCAGAGGGTGGGAAGGCAAACTCGGAGGCATTGTCTCCTCTGCGGAAACTAGCTGGGGAAGGTGGCACACGCCTTTAATCCCAGCACTTGGGAGACAGAGGTAGGAGGATTACTGTGAGTTTGAGTCCAGACTGGGGACTGCATAGTCAGTTCTAGATCAGCCTGGGCTAGAGTGAAACCCTACCTTGAAAAGAAACAAACAATCAAGAAAAGGAACATGACTGGTGAATTCATAATTAAAATAATGGAAACAGTACATTTTAGCCATTCTTTTTTTTTTTAAATTATTTATTTTTATTTATTTGAGAGTGACAGAGAGAGAAAGAGGCAGATAGAGATAGATCGAGAACGGGCGTGCCAGGGCCTCCAGCCACTGCAAACGAACTCCAGATGTGTGCGCCCCCTTGTGCATCTGGCCAACGTGGGTCCTGGGGAGTCGAGCCTCGAACCGGGATTCTTCGGCTTCACAGGCAAGCGCTTAACCGCTAAGCCATCTCTCCAGCCCCATTTTAGCCATTCTGATTGTAGTGTAGTAATAGTGTAGTTTCATTTTGTGTTTCTATAATGGTTAATAATACTGAACATCTTCTCATAGACCTTATCATTCAGCCTTTTCTAATTTTCTATTGTAATTTTGTTTTTCCAGGTAGGGTCTTGCTCTAGCCCAGGCTGACCTGGAACTCTGGAATTCACTCTGTATTCTCAGGGTGGCCTCGAACTCACAGCAATCCTCCTACCTCTGCCTCCAGAGTGCTGGGGCTAAAGGCGTGCGCCACCACACCCGGCTCTATTATAATTTTTGAAAATCTGTGTGTGGGGCCATGTATGTGCTACTTGCATGTGTAGAGGTCAGAGGACAACTTCTGTGTTGGTCAGGTGTCAATTCTGGCCTTCAACTTTATTTTAGACAGGGTCTCTTGCTTCCACTCTATACCAGGCTAGCTGTCTCACAAGTTCCTGGGGGCTCTCCTGTCTGGCGCCCATCCCCCAGGAGCACTGGGATTACAGATGTGCACTACTATGCCTGGCTTTAAGTGTGTCCCAGGGGTTCACACACAGGTTCCTGGCCCTTGTACAGCAAGCACTTTTTCCATGGACCCACCTTCCCACCTCTTGAGATAGATATATATCTTATGTGTTTTTTTTTTTTCAAGGTAGGGTCTCACTCTGGTCCAGGCTGACCTGGAATTAACTATGTAGTCTCAGGGTGGCCCTGAACTCATGGCAATCCTCCTACCTTTGCCTCCTGAGTGCTGGGATTAAAGGCGTGTGCCACCATGCCCGGCTGTCTCTCTCTATATATATTTTAAGGTAGAGTCTAACTCTAGCCCAGGTTGATCCAGAATTCACTACGTAGTCTCAGGGTGGCCTCAAACTCATGGCAATCCCCCTACCTCTGCTTCCCAAGTGCTGGGATTAAAGGCATGTGCCACCATGTCCGGCTTTGATTTCTTGTTTTTAAAATCCTTTTATTAATTTATTTGCAAGCAGAGAAAAAGAGAGAGAGAGAGAATGGGCATGCCAGGGCTTCCAGCTGCTGCAAACAAAGTCCAGATGCATGCACCACTTTGTGCATCTGGTTTCTTTCTGATTTTTTTTGAGGGAAGGCTGAGGTAGGTTTGTTCTGCAGGCGACTGGAATTGTACTCTGTACAAGAAGAAACTCACCTGGACACTTCTGCTTTCTGGTTTCAACTTGGTTGATTATTTAATTTTACTCTTGAATTTAGAGATACTGACTGGTATTATTACGCAACTTCTAACTTTTCTTTTCATGTTTTGAAGAACATGCTGAGTTAAAGTGCTTGCCTGCAAAGCCAAAGGACCCAGGTTTGATTCCCCAGGACCCACGTTAGCCAGATGCACAAGGTTGCTCATTGTGTTTGGAGTTCGTTTGCAGTGGCTGGAAGCCCTGGCATGCTCATTCTCTCTCTCCCACTCAAATAAGTAAGTAAGTAAGTAAGTAAGTAAGTAAGTAAGTAAGTAAGTAAGTAAGTAAGTAAGTAAGTAAATAAATAAATAAATAAATTTAAAACAGTAAAAAACAGGGCTGGAGAGATGACTTAGTGGTTAAAGTGCTTGCCTGCAAAGCCAAAGGACCCAGGTTTGATTCCCCAGGACCCACGTTAGCCAGATGCACAAGGTTGCTCATTGTGTTTGGAGTTCGTTTGCAGTGGCTGGAAGCCCTGGCATGCTCATTCTCTCTCTCCCTCTCAATAAGTAAGTAAGTAAGTAAGTAAGTAAGTAAGTAAGTAAGTAAGTAAGTAAGTAAGTAAGTAAGTAAGTAAGTAAGTAATGCTCCAGAGGTGAACTGGAAGGCATCCGGATAGAAAAGAAGAGGCCAGGAGCTGTGATGTTTCAGGTGTTTGAGAAATAATGAGGGAAAGTGACTCTAAGGATAGTGAAAGAGTATGGCTGTTGCTAAACACAACTGACAGTTCCGAGCTAGATAATGAAAGGCTACAAGGGATGGAATTGGCAATTAAAGGCTAAGAGGGGTTCCTTTGGTAGCTTGTTAAGTGGCTGTGGTCTCCTGCAGCCTGAGGGCTGAGAAACTGTGGCCCCTGACAATAAGAAGAGAACTCCACCTGAGACCTCCTCAGATTTGGCTGGTCTTCAACTTTGGTTAGGAAGGAACGGGACATTGGCATGTGAGATAAGACTGGATTATGGCAACAATTAAAAACAAAAAAGGGCTGGAGGCATGGCTTAGCGATTAAGGCATTTGCCTGCAAAGCCAAAGGACCCAGGTTTGATTCCCCAGGACCCACGTTAGCCAGATGCACAAGGAGGCGCATGTGTCTGGAGTTCGTTTGCAGTGGCCTGGAAGCCCTGGTGTGCCCATTCTCTCTCTCTGTCTGTCTCTTTCTCTGTCAAATAAATAAAATCAAATATTAAAAAAAAGAACTTGGGCTGGAGAGATTCCACAGTGGTTAAGGCACTTGCTTGCAAAGCCTAAAGATCAGGGTTTGATTCCCCAGTACTCATGTAAAGCAAGATGCACAATGTGGCACATGCATCTGGAGTTCTTTTGCAGTGGCCAGAGGCCCTAGCATGCCCCCCCCCCCCACTCTGCTTGCAAATAAATAAATTTAAAACAGTAAAAACAGGGCTGGAGAGATGGTCTAGCTGGTTAAGGTACTTGCCTACAAAGCTTAAAAACTCATGGGGTGCACGCCTTTAATCCCAGCACTCGGGAAGAAGAGGTAGGAGGATTGCCATAAGTTTGAGGCCACCCTGAGACTACATAGTGAATTCCAGGTCAGCCTGAACTAGAGCGAGACCCTGCCTTGGGACCCCTCACCCCACAAAAAAAACAACAACAACAAAAAACCTCATGTTTGACTCTGCCAGGTCCCACATAAGACATATGTACAAGGTGATGCATGTGTCTGGAGTTCATTTACAGTGGCTGGAGGCCCTGGCATGCCTATTCTCTCTCTCTCTGCTTCTTTCTCTCTCTATCTGCCTCTCTCTCATAAATAAACAAGTATTACAAATACAACTGCAATTTGGAATTTAAAAAAAAACAGGGCTGGAAAGATTGCTTAGTGGTTAAAGTGCTTGCCTGCAAAGCCAAAGGACCTCAGTTTGATGCCCCAGGACCCACGTAAACGAGATCCACAAGGTGGCACAAGCCTCTGGAGTTCATTTGCAGTGGCTGGAAGCCCTGGCATGCTCATTCTCTCTCTCCCTCTCAAATAAGTAAAGTAAGTAAGTAAGTAAGTAAATAAATAAATAAATAAATTTAAATTGGAAAAAAAAAAGACAACTATCTGGGCGTGGTGGTGCACACATTTAATCCCAGCGCTCAAGAGGCAGAGGTAGGAGGATGGCTGTGAGTTCGGGGCCACCCTGAGACTACATAGTAAATTCCAGGTCAGCCTGGACTAGAGTGAGACCCTACCTTGAAAAACAAAACAAAACTAAACTGAAACTAAAGAACAAAACAAAGCACCTTGAATTCTAAGATTTCTCTATATGCCCTGAGCTTCCAGATGAGGTTGACTCCTTCCTGTTAAGTGAAGGCGCTCATCTTACGTACAAAGACCATGCAGCGTTCTCAGCCCTGCAGAGTGACATACGTCTCTCTCACAATCTCCCCCCCGACCCCCCACGTCTCCTGGTCACCAGGCTGAAAAGTGAGTTTAGATCATAACATAACGCGGGAGAAGCCTGAGCTGGGTCAGATAAGGCAAAAGGCTGTAGATGGGAAAAAAAAAAGCGGCAGGATCCGGCCAGTCCGTGCTTGCAAAAGCCAGGAGGCTATAAATGAGTCTGGATTTTGCAATCCCTCCCTCCAGGATGGCAGAGTACAAAGTTGGATAATGGGGGATTTTTTTCATTTGGGAAGAATTCCCCTTTGGATACAGGAGTTCACAGCCTGGCAAGGGCACTACAGATGGCATGAATATGCTACTAGAGGGCTTGCATGCTCCAGTAGACAGCTTCACGTTGCTGGGATGAATATCCAACCAGACAGTGTTCATGGGGGGCAGGGGTCTGCTTCAAGCTCGCAGATCCAAGGGGAGCTCCATCAGCAGTGGGACAAATGGCTTCCAGGCATCCAGGCAGAGAGCCAAGCCCATCCCCAGCCAGCCAACGCCAAAAAGGCAGCAAGCAGGACCCCCACCCAGTGCTCAGACCACTCTGCATACCCTTGGGCTGGAAATCAGATCTGCCCCAAACACACCTTTGGGCTGGGCTACAAGATCTGCCCCAGCGACACCTCCACCAGGCAGGCATCTGGAGAATCAAGTTACAAGCTTTTTTTTTTTTTAATTTTTTAAAAATTTTATTGACCTATTTTGCAGAGAGAAAGTGGGAGAGAGAGAAAGAGGGAGGGAGAGAGAGAGAGAGAATGGGCACACCAGGGCCTTCAGCCACTACAAAAGAACTCCAGATGCATGTGCCATCTTGTCCATCTGGCTAATGTGGGTCCTGGGGAATAGAACCTGGGTCCTTTGGCTTTGCAAGCAAATGCCTTAACTGTTAAGCCATCCCTCCAGCCCCAAGTTACAAGCTTTAATAAAACACCTGAGTCATCCGGGGCATGATGGTGCATGCCTTTAATCCCAGCACTTGGGAGGCGGAGGTAGTAGGGTCACTGTGTGAGATCGAGGCCAGCCTGAGACTACACAGTGAATTCCAGCTCAGCCTGGGTTACAGTGAAAAAAAAAAAAAAAGAAAGAAACACCTGCCTCTATGAGGCACATACATTAAACTCCCCTACATACTGACTGAGGCATGGGGGAAGCCCTGCGCTAACAGAAGTCGAAATGTGCCATTGGCATGGTTATGAAGGCCTTCTAGACATGAAAAGAGTGATAGGAGGGATGGCTTAGCGGTTAAGGCATTTGCCTGCAAAGCCAAAGGACCCAGGCTGGATTCTCCAGGACCCACGTTAGCCAGATGCACAAGATGGCACATGCATCTGGAGTTCGTTTATAGTGGCTAGAGGCCCTGGTGCGCCCATCTTCTCTCTTTCTTTTCCTGTCAAATAAATAAATAAAAATAAAATATTAAAAAAAAAAAAGACTGATAGATTGCATGGTGCCAGCAAACCTGTTCCATGGAGACCCCAAATGACACGCTGTTGACCAAAGCTTTAATGGATATTCTCTTCACAGGGGTACCTGTGCTATGAAGTACAATGGTAACTGACTGCTGAAACCCAGGGCTGATCAGAAGAGCTGGGCTCTCTCATAACGAGGATAGGAAGATCCCAACACAATGGCTATAGGCAGGTACCATTCACTTAACACCCGAAAGTCAGGCGATACAATTAATAAAGAGCAATCAAAGCTCAGTCAGCAGAGGTCAGGAATGTTTAGACTTGTGTGTGACTTGGAATAAAAATTGGTAGCACAGGCCAGTAAGCTAGAAAGGGGATATAAGGAAGGGAGGAGAGGGGAGGACTTAAGGGGATGGGATGGTATATATGTAGGTAGAAGAACAGATTACTGGGGGCGGAAAGACCTAAGTGAGGTCAGGGGAAGAGATTGAGTAAAGGAAAGGTGGGGGAAGGGTTAATCAAAATCTAAGAGGGTATAATAAGTCATATGGAAACCTACATTTTAGACAATGGCACACCCAGAAGCCATAGATTGTTACTAGAAAATTTTCAGTGTCAGGGATGGGATACCTTCCAATGAGTTGTTGGCCAGGGAGGTTCCTGATGCCCCCCAAAACATTACAGGCCATTGCTGAGGCTCTTGGTTTCCCACCAGGAATAAATGGTAAGACCCTATTACTGAAGACACCACATACTTGGACTGCAGGGTCACTGAGAAATCCTGCTGGAGCTGAGCTGAAAACTTCCTCTGTGTAGGCCAGCTGACAGAAAGCTGGAAAAAACTATGTTGCATGCAGTTCAATGGGAGAGAGTGAATTTACCAGTGGAGATAAACAACAGTAAACCACAGTGGACACTACAAGCCTTAAATTTGGCCAGCCAGGCCAAATGAGCCAACAGGCGCAATAGTGGCATGTCTGTTATGGGGGAAACCAACTGCTCTCTAATTGGACTGGAGGCCCACTCCATGGGAGGGAATACACCCCTGATACTGAAAACCTACAACAGGGGTAGTCATGAGCCCTAGGGGTGTAACACCTGCTGGTGTCTGGCTAAATGTATGTACTATGCTCACCAAACTGCCTGGCAAGCACTTCTCTTAATGTTCATACCCTTATATTAATGCTACTCTCACTTTTGGTTAGAGAAGCTTCTCTTTTCAGATGGCAGTGACCTTGGGATGACTCAGAAGGCACCATAGTGCTGAGAAGAAGTGACAGAGGAGTGCTCAGCCCTGAAATATCTCTATCACACCTTCCAAAGCTCAGGGTCTATTGAGGAAGAGGTGGCAGAAAGAATGTAAGAGCCAAAGGAAGGCTACAACTGCTTATAATGCATTCTTCCAGACACAGAATAGCCTGGATATCCATGACCTTGCAGTGTCTGGCACTGCCTGCACAAGATTATCTTAACAGGAGGAAAAGATATCAAAAATAACAGACTGATTGAGAGAGGGAGGGGATATGATGGAGGTGGGAAGGGCAATGTGCGGGGGCGGGGAGGGAATTATCATGGTGGTCTATAATTATGGAAGTTGTTAATAAAAAAAATAAAATTTAAAAAATCAATTCAAGCACTCAGGAGGCAGAAGTATGAGGATCAATGATGTGAGTTCAAGTCCAGGCTTGGACTAGAGTGTGGTCCAGGTCAGCCCTGTGCTAGGATGAGACCCTCTCTGGAGAGGTTGGGGGAGGGGAAGGAAGGTCAAAGACAGAGGGACGTCCAGGAGACCTGATTTCCAGAGGCTGCTGGTGATTGCTAACATAGCCTCACATCATTAGAAAAGAAGTAGATGGGCAGAATCAGTGTAAGGAAAAACAAAGAGTGCATGAAAGAAATGCTAAAGGCGGGGCTGGAGAGATGGCTCAGTGGTTAAGGTGCTTGCTTGCAAAGCCTAACTGCCCAGGGTTCAAATCTCCAGTAATCACATAAAGCCAGATGCTCAAATTGGCACATGCATTTGGAGTTCAGTTACAGTGACAAAAGTCCCTGGTGTGCCCATCTCTTAGTCTTTGTGTGTGTGTGTCTGCCTGTCTCTCCCTCTCACCTTGTAAATAAATAATAAATAAAATATTTTTTAAAAGAAAAAGAAATGCTAAAGGTAGTTGCCTCAACAAAAGGTCATGAGCAATGACGGAGGTTCAGACTTGAGAGTGTTCAAACTCAGAGTGCAATGAGGTGTGGCCAGGTTACTGTGGGAGTGCCTGTTAGAATGAAGCCGGGTGGGGTGGCGCACACCTTTAATCCCAGCACTTGGGAGGCAGAGGTAGGAGGATTGCTGTGAGTTCAAGGCTAGCCTGCTACATAGTGAATTCTAGAGTGAGATCCTACCTTGTAAAACAAAACAACCCCCCCAAAACTCAACAAAACAAAGCAACAACAACAACAAAAAACCCCCAAACTACAATAAGTTAACAGATAATGAGATTCCTCTGCTACTTACATAATCTACAAACATCAAGTCAGCTCACGATGTGATGTGGAATCACTCCATTCAAACACGTTAGGTCTGACATTGATGCTCAGATTCAAAGCATCCACATGGACCCTCTGTTAGAGCAAAAACATATGACACCTGCTGACCAACTGAAGCTTGGGCTAGTTTCTAGAAGGCAGTGGGTCCGCTGGGTCCACAGGCTCAGTCAGGTGACCTTCTCCAGTCCCAGAATGTAAAATGAGAGAAGATACATCAGTCATTCAGCTGAACACAGGTTTCTTGGCTAGTGGGGAAGAGCTACTGAAGTGGGAGAGGCTGACTGGAAGATTCTGGAACTATGACTGGACTCCTCTATCAAGACAAGAAGGAAAGGGGCTGGAGAGATGGCTCAGCAGATAAGACACTTGCCTGCAACGCCTAACAACCCAGGTTCAATTCCCTAGTACCCATGTAAAAGCCAGATGCACAAAGTGGCATCTGTGCATTTGGAGATCATTTGCAATGGCCCTGACATTCTCATTCTCTCTGTCTCTCTCAGTCTATCTCTCTTTGGTTGCAAATACATAAAAATTTATTTTAGCAGGGCGTGGTGGCATACACCTTTAATCCCAGCACCCAGGAAGAGGAGGTAAGAAGATTGCCAAGAGTTCGAGGCCACCCTGAGTCTACATAGGGAATTCCAGGTCAACCTGGGCTAGAGTGAAACCCTACCTTGAGAAACAAACAAACAAACAAACAAACAACAAAAATTTTTTTTAAAAAGGCCTGGACAGATGGCTTAGTAGTTAAGCGCTTGCCTGCAAAGTCTAAAGACTCAGGTTCAATTCCCCAGAACCCACATAACTGAGATGCACATGGTGGTGCATGCATCTGGAACTCATTTGTGGTGGCTAGAGGCCCTGGCACTCCCATTCTCTCTCTCTTCCATTCTCTCTCTTTTTCTCTCTCTCCCCTTCTCTCTTTCTCAAATAAATAAATAAAAATATATTTAAAAATATTTTTAAAATTTTCAATCAAAAAAATTCTTAAGAGTTTAAGACCATTAGTTTTTTAAATCTTTTTTCCTTTCCTTTCTTTTCTTTTCTTTTTTTATTTAAAAAAAAATTTTTTTTTTGTTGTTGTTTATTTATTTGAGAGCGACAGAGAGAAGGAGGCAGAGAGAGAGAGAGAGAGAATGGGCGCGCCAGAGCTTCCAGCCTCTGCAAACGAACTCCAGATGCGTGCGCCCCCTTGTGCATCTGGCTAACGTGGGTCCTGGGGAATTGAGCCTCGAACCGGGGTCCTTAGGCTTCACAGGCAAGCGCTTTAACCGCTAAGCCGTCTCTCCAGCCCCTTCTTTTCTTTTCTTTTCTTTTCTTTTCCTCTCCTTTCTTCCCTCCCTCCCTTTCTTTCTTTCTTTCTTTCTTTCTTTCTTTCTTTCTTTCTTTCTTTCTTTCTTTCTTTCAGAAAGCAGCAAAAACCAGGGAGAACCAAACTCCGTCAACAGGACAAGAAAAGACAGCTGACTCCCTGTCATGAGGTGAGCCGCCTGTAGCTCATCAGCCAGGGTCCAGGGGAACCACAAGGGGAATAGAAGGGGAAGCATGAGGGTTGCTCTTACAGCTAGCCTAACAACCTGCACCCGGGTGCAGGTGGCAGACGCTGAGGACGCTCAGAATGTGTCAAAGCAGAAATCCAGAAGTTGCTGAGAGCTCAACACTAGAGTAGAATTATAACAACCTCCCCACACCCTACCCCCCCAAAAAGCTCAGGGCACATTGCAGAAGGGGCACAGAATGATTGTAAGAGCCACAGGGTAGGAAGGAGTATCGAGAGGTCTTGTCCCCTCCACAATGACTGACTGCTGCATTCATAACCCATAACCCCATGGTGACTAGCAGTAAGCCCACCAAGGAGGGCCCTCAGTGTGATAGGGGCTGGGAGGTAGGGAATGGAGCCAAAACATGATTTGTCCATACAACAAAGCTTCTAATTAATAAAAATAAAAATAACAGCACTTGGGAGGCTAAGGTAGGAGGACTGCTGTGAGTTTAAGGCCAACCTGAGACTACAGAGAGTGTGTTACAGAAAAAAAATAAATTAAATTAAAAAATTTTTAAAAAGAGTTCAAGGCCATCCATGGCTTCACATGAGTCACGGACTAGCCTGGGCTACATGAGGCCCTCTATCAAAACAAACAAAAAACCCCGAAATGGAAAATGTTTTCAGGTTGTTGGAGAAGTCAAAATTTAAGTGTCTAGCATAGTGTGTTTTGTATCACTGGGACTTGGAAATGTTAGTTTCTTACTTTCCATACCTCTTTTAAAAAAATAGTCCTATTTATTTATTTGAGAGAGAAACAGAGAGGGAATGAGAATGGGCACAACAGAGCCTGTAGCCACTGCAAACAAACTCTAGACGCATGAGTCACCTTGCGCACCTTGCACATAGGTCCTGGGGAATCAAAGCTGGGTCCTTTTGGTTTTGCAGGCAAGCACTTAACCACTAAGCCATCTCTCCAGGCCTTCTTTTTAAAAAATATTTGCTTTATTTATTTACTTATTTGAGAGAGAGAGAGAGAGAGAGAGAGAGAGAGAGACAGAAAGAGAAGGGTCTGCTAGGGCCTCTAGCCACTGCAAATGAACTGCAGATGCATGTGTTGCCTTATGTGGGTACTGGGGAATTGAACCTGTGTCCTTAGGCTTCGCAGGCAAATGCTTTAACCGCTAAGCCATCTCTTCAGGCCTACTGCTTTCCTTGTGGATGCTCTTAAGAATGAATGAGTCAACTATGTTGACGGTAGGATGATACCTGCCCTGAGAGCAATGTAAAGTCCTGCAACTACCACTGCCGCCATCCCCCATTGGTTTCCTCCCCACTCCCTGTCCTGTGTTTCCCCGGGGGAAAATTCCAGGGAGACAGTCTTGAAATCCAAAGGATTCAGAAATTTGTTAAGCTTTGTGAGTTCATCCCCCCAAATTTCCTTAGAGCAGAGAGGAAGGGAGGAAAGCGGAAGGAGGTAGGAGAGGCGTTTGCCCACCTTTCATGCGGTTCAAAACCTCAGCCACTGCCTCGAGGGCTGGCGGTTGGCTGGGACAATTAGAGCCAAGGCCTCCGAGGAGACACTGGGAGACCGTCGGGATCTCCGCTGGGCATGTCGCGCGTGGGCAGATCGTGTCTGCAGCTGTGCTGTGGGAGCTTCTCTGGGAAGAGACTGGATGCTCCAGGACTGGCAGGGAAACGGCCCTTAAAAGCTATGGGCCCGAAGGGTTTGGGTGTAACAAGGTATCGTCTCAGTTTCTTTGGGTGTAAGAAGTGAGCGAGTGAGAGAGTCTGCTGGCGAGAATGCAGGAAGGGGGCTAGAGAGATGGCTCAGCAGTTAAAGAACATTTCTTGCAAAGCCTGATGGCCCAGGTTCGATGCCCCAGCACCCAGGAAAGCCAGATACTTAACGTGGCGCATGTGTCTGCAGTTAGTTTGCAGTGGCAGGAGGTCCTAACATGCCCATTCACCCTCTCTCTCTCTTTCTGCTTGTGAATATAAGTAAATAATTAAAAAAAAAAAAGTCTCCAGCCCAGTGTATTGGCATATGTCTTTAATCCCAGCATTCAACAGGCTGAGGTAGCAGGATCGCTGTGAGTTCCAGGCCAGCCTGAGACTACATAGTGAATTCCAGGTCAGCCTGGGCTAGAGTGAAACCCCGTCTCAAAAAACAAACAAACAAGGCTAGAGGGATGGCTTAGCAGTTAAGGAGTTTGCCTGCAAAGCCAAATTACCCAGGTTTGATATCCCAGGACCTATGTTAGCCAGATACACAAGGGGGGCACACGCATCTGGAGTTCGTTTGCAGTAGCTGGAGGCCCTTGTGCGCCCATTCTCTCACACTCTCTCTCTCTTTCCCTGTGAAATAAATAAATAAATAACAGCTGGGTGTGGTGGCGCACGCCTTTAATCTCAGCACTCGGGAGGCAGAGGCAGGAGGATTGCCATGAGTTCGAGGCCAGCCTCAGACTACATAGTAAATTCCCGGTCAGCCTGGGCTAGATCAAGACCCTACCTTGAAAAAAACAAAAACAAACAAACAAAAAGTGGTTCTGGTGTGGACTTATTTAAAAAAAATAAACAAACAAAAAAAATAGGGGCTGGAGAGATGACAAAGTGGTTAAAGGAATTTGCTTGCAAACCTGACGGCCCATGTTCAATTCCCCAGTACCCATGTAAAGGCAGCTGCACAAAATGGCACATGCATCTGGAGTTTGTTTGCAGGGTGGGAGGCCCTGGTGAGCCCATTCATTCTCTCTCTCACTCTCTCTCTCTCTCTGCTTGCAAATAATCAATAAAAAATATTTTAAAACATAATGTAGGAAGGGATGGGGTCGGGGGAGGGGGGCCAATGGTAGCAAACCTCAGGTACTGAGACAGAACCGGCCCCGTCAGTAGTGAGGAGGAGACCAGAAACCTGGCCGCCATTGTCTCTTTCTCCTCTCAAGGAGTTTTGTACTTCGCTTGCTGATTTTGAGATGTAGATGCTAAAGTATCTACAATTCAAATTCCTTTAATCATATTTTATCATCATCATCATCATCATTTTTATTATTTTGTTTGTTTTTTCGAGATAGGGTCTCACTCTAGCCCAGGCTGAACTGGAATTCACTATGTAGTCTCAGGCTGGCCTCAAACTCACGGTGATCCTCCTACCTTTGCCTCCCGAGAGCTAGGATTAAAGATGTGCACCACCACGCCATGGTATTATTATTATTATTATTTTGCGGCAGAGTCTCACTCTAGCCCAGGTTGACCTGGAACTCACTCTGTATTCTCATGCTGGTTTCGAACTCACAGTGACCCTCCTACCTTGTGCTGAGACTAAAGGTATGTTCCACCCCTGAATCATATTCTAGTTGTATAAACATGATAAGGAAAGCAAGGTGAGGGTCCTAGCCAAAACGCGTCATAAGGCAGTGGAACCCTCATGTTATGGCCGAGTTCTCACAGCAATGAAAATTGAAAAGACACTAGTTAAGGACACTAGCTCTCAGGGAAACTACAACTTTAAGTTTACTGCAAACATGGGTAACGTTATGTGGTTGAAAGTCGACAGAACTGGAAAGAGAATTCATGATGCTCAGCTTTCTCCTTTTATCAGGGTAGGTCATTGTTACGAGTTTCCATTTTCCCGTTGGAAAGGATGATTTCCTGTTGTTAACCATACCGTGTATGGCTGTCCTAGGGACTGAATGAGATGGTTTGTATGATGCAAGTCAGGATTCTTGGCTGCAGGTAAATAGAATTTAGGTTGGACTACTGTAGGTTGAATTTATTGGAGAATGGATAATTTAAAGGACTTAAAAACATTTTATTGGGCTGGAGAGATGGCTTAGTGGTTAAGCGCTTGCCTGTGAAGCCTAAGGACTCGGGTTTGAGGCTCAAGTCTCCAGGACCCACGTTAGCCAGATGCACAAAGGGGCGCACGTGTCTGGAGTTTCTTTGCAGTGGCTGGAAGCCCTGGCGCACCCATTCTGTCTGTCTGTCTGTCTCTCTCTCTCTCTATCTATCTCTATCTCTATCTGCCTCTTTCTGTCTCTGTCACTCTCAAATAAATAAATAAAAATGAACAAAAAAAATTTAAAAAACCATTTTATTAAGGATTTTAACACACAAACATACTGTAATTTGATTATATTCCTATGTGATAGCCCTCCATTCCATTGCGGACCTCTTCTTTCCAAGTAGTCCTCTTGAGGGCCTCACTCTAGCCCAGGCTGACCTGGAATTTACTATGTAGTCTCAGGCTAGCCTCGAACTCGCAGTGATCCTCCTACTTCTGCCTCCTGAGTGCTGGGACTAAAGGCTCTCAGTTTGCTTTTCTTTTATCTTTCTTTAAAAAAAAATTTTAAATATATTTTTGTTTGAGAGAGAGAGAGAGACATAGAGAAAGAGGCAGACAGAAAGAGACTGAATATGGTTGGACCAGGGTCTCCTGCCACTGCAAACTATTCTAGACTCATGTGCCACTTTGTATATCTGGCTTTATGTGGGTACTGGGGAATTGAACCCAGGCTGGCAGGCTTTGTAAGCAAGCACCTTTAACCACTAAATTCCAGCCCCTCAGCTTTAAAAAAACTATTTTATGTTTATTTATTTATTTGAGAGAGAGAGAGAGAGAGAGAGAGAGAGAGAGAGAGAGAGAGGCAGATAAGGGGAGAATGAGTGTGTCAGGGCCTCCAGCTGCCACAAACGAACTCTAGACACATGCACCGCCTTGTGCATCTGGCTTACGTGGGTCCTGGGGAATCGAACCTAGATCCTTTGGTTTTGCAAGCAAACACCTTAACTGCTATCAGCTTGCTTTTTGAAAAGCATCAGTCTAAGTCCTCACTTTCAATCTTTATGTAATCGTTGCAGTATAGCTCACAAGTGCTACATTGTCACACAAGCCTTTTTACAGAAAAGCACTCATTTAGAATCCAGGCCATTCCTCTGTGACCAGCACCCTTGGAAAAAAGAAAGAAAAAAAAAAGAAGAAGAAAGAAAAAGCCTCAGATCCAAAGACAGTAACCACACACATAAGTACACCAAGAAAAACAAAACAACTATTCAAAAAATAAGTAAATAACACAAAACAACTATTCATGAAGAAAAGAAAAAGAAACTCCTAACTCCCACCTGTGGTATATGCTTAGTGAAAAATAGAAGTATTTTTTTTTCTACTCAATCTTTCTTTCATGACCATACAAAGAAAGAGGGACTGGGGTTTTGCAAGCAGTCACACCCTCCTTGCAGAGGGCCGAGGACACAAGCATGAAATTTCCTGGGTGTAACTTCGTGATGTTTCCCCTTTTCTCCATCATTGGGGAACTGACGTGATTGATGGCTCTGGGTTCCTGCTTAACCTACTTTCCCTCTCTACCAACTCCCTGAACTCCCCAGGGCCCTGTTGGAAAACCCCAAGGTCAGCTTTGGGATTTCCATCCAAGGTCAAGCTTCCGTGGTTGGTGTTGCCATGTTCCTTTAGAGCTGGGCTCTGTCTGGCAGCAAGTGGACATTTGACACCTGTCTAGGGCAAATGACAAGGAGGCAGCGTGACTTCACATTGCAGTTCCCACAGGCCTGGCTCTCAGGGCACAGACAAAGTAGGTCACTGGACCTAAGATGAATGCTCTGCAGAAATGAGTTTGTTTGGGGCCCTGGCAGGTGAGCGTGACAGCTGAAGTGGAGGCAGAGGCTGGGCAGAGGAAGCTCTACTTGGCTTGTGAGACAAAAGGGCAGTGTCCCATGCTTAGACCCCTAGCCAAGCCTTAGGCTCATCCAGATAAGCTGACTGGAAATCTCGCGGTCTGCTCATGCACACATCCACGTCCAGTCTCTTTTCTATGGTCTCTGCTGTTCACCCCAGGGAAAGACAACTACTCCCAAGCTTCTTTAAATTGGCTTTTCTGGGGCTGGAGAGATGGCTCAGCAGTTAAAGCACTTGTCTGTGAAGCCTAAGGTCCTGGGGGTTCGATTCCCCAGTACCCATGTAAAGCCAGATGCACAAAGTGGCACATCTGGAGTTCGTCTGCAGTAACTGGAGACCCTGGCATGCCCATTCTCCCTCTCTCTCTCTCTGCAAATAAATAAACAGTGCTGGAGAGATGGCTTAGTGGTTAAGGCACTTGCCAGCAAAGCCAAAGGACCTGGGTTCAATTCCCCTGGACCCACATTAAGCTGGATGCACAAGGTGGCACAGGCATCTGGAGTTTGTTTCAGGGGCTAGAGGTCCTGGCGCACCCATTCTCTCTCTATCTGCCTCTTTCTCTCTCTGTCTCTCAAACAAACAAATAAAATATTAATAAATAAATAAATAGGTTTTCTGATTCTAATTGAGTTCCAAAAGGCACCAGTCATGACTCATTCTGTTTCCCTAGGGAAAACTTGGCCCTGTGTGTGTGTGGGGGGGGGGGACATGGGGGAGGGGTCTTAATGGCTTCTCTTTAAGAAGGATGGTGGGAACCCTCTCTAGAGCTCCGAAGCCCCGCCCCAGTTCTTGCACATTTTTATTTTTTACAAGTACAAAGGAACAGGAAGTCTCTTTGCATGCCTCTTGGGCTCTGTTCTCCCAGGCAGTGGAAAAAGTACAGGCTACGGCCCCTGGGCTCTTGGGGCAAGGTTCTGTGGGGTTCTGTTCACACCAGAGTAGAAACATCTGTGCTGGGAACAGCAGCTGTCCTGCAGCCAATGGGAGGTCCTTCCTCAGACCGTGTCTGAGGTGCCTTTTATGTTTAAAGGAGAAAGGATGCTAGGGAAAATATGAAGTAGTGGTTTAGAGCCCCTGCACCGTATGTTCAGATAGTCTGCGTATTGAATAGCAGGGCTATGGCACTCGTTCCCAAATGCTGGAAAGTTGTGGGGAGGGAGGGTTGAGAATTTTATTTATTTGTGAGCAGAGAGAGAGGGAGAGGGAAAAGAGAGGCAGCACAGAGAATGGGCACGCCAGGGCTTCTAGCCACTGCCAGTGAACTCGAGGTGCACGGGCCACTTCGTGAGTCTGGCTTTACATGGACACTGGGGAATCAAACTCTGGTTGTTGGGCTTTGCTGGCAAGTGCCTTAGCCTCTGAGCCATCTCTCCAGCCCTGAATTTCTTGTTTTCATTCTTCAAAAACATTTTTATTTATTTATTTTATGAGAAAGAGAGAATGGGTACATTAAGACCTCTTGCCTTGATAGGGAGTCAGGTAGCTTTGTTTAGGCAGCTTAGCAAAAAGGCTTACAAGAAAGAAATCTTATGTCACCCCGACATTGCCCTGTGGCAGCAGAGGAACTGAAATTTAACATCTACTTATCTCACCCCATCACATCTCTTCCCCACTTCTCTCTCTCTCTCTCTCTCTCTCTCTCTCTCTCTCTCTCTCTCCTGACTCCAAATAAATAGATGTACTGGGCCCATGCTGTAAACTCTTTTCTGGCTCCTTGGCTGTTGATCTCTCAACATGTGAGTCTCAGGAGTCCCAATACCAGTAAGACCCTGTCCTTCCCACTCTGACAGCCAGAGTGGAAAGGGATATTCTGTTTTTACTACTTTTGGGCCTTTTGATTTTTTTTGTTTTTCGAGGTAGAGTCTCAATCTGGCCCAGACTGACCTGGAATTCACTATGTAGTCTCAGGGTGGCCTCAAACTCATGGCAATCCTCCTATCTCTGCCTCCTGAGTGCTGGGATTAAAGGCATGCGCCACCATGCCTGGCTGGCCTTTTAATTTTTTTTGTTCATTTTTATTTATTTATTTGAGAGCGACAGAGATAGAGATAGAGAGAGAGAGAGAGAGAGAGAGAGAGAGAGAGAGAGAGAGAATGGGTGCACCAGGCCCTCCAGCCACTGCAAACAAACTCCAGACGCGTGCGCCCCCTTGTGCATTTGGCTAATGTGGGTCCTTGGGGAATCGAGCCTTGAACTGGGGTCTTTAGGTTTCACAGGCAAGCGCTTAACCGCTAAGCCATCTCTCCAGCCCGCCTTTTAAATTTTTAAAGCACAAGCCTTTTTTCAGAAACATCTCCTCTCACGTTTTTCCCAGGCCCATGCTCAACTCTCACTGTGTTCTCAGACCACATGGGTGTATCTGTTTCCCCCTTCCTGGGCCTGCAGACTTTCTCCCTGTTCCCCTGACTTCCTTGAATAGATATAATAGTTGACAAACTCTCTTTCTCAGTTTGTTTATCCCAATTCTTTGTTAAAATACAAATACAGGGGGCTGGAGAAATGGTTTAGTGGTTAAGGTACTTGCCTGCAAAGCCAAAGGACCCAGGTTCTATTCCCTAGGACCCACATAAGCACAAGGGGGCACACACATCTGGAGTTTGTTTGCAGTGGCTACAGGCCCTGGCATGCTTATTCTGTCTCTCTCTCTCTGTGCCTATTTCTTTCTCTATCTCTTTCTATCTCAAATTAAAAAAAAAAAAATACAGGCTGGGGAGATGGCTTAATGGTTAAGGTGCTTGCATGTGGTCTGCAGCCACTGCAATGAAACTCCAGACGCATGTGCCCTTGTGAGCATGTGCAACTTTGTGCTTGCTTCATCTTGTGTCTGTCTTACATGGGACCTGGAGAGTTGAACATGGGTGCTTAGGCTTCGCAGGCAAGCTCCTTAACCACTAAGTCATCTCTCCAGCCCAGTAACAGTTTATTTACTTATTTATTTTTGTGAGAGATGAGAGAGAGAGAGAGAGGCAGATAGAGAGAATGGGTGCATCAGGCCTCTAGCCACTGCAACTAAACTCCATACGCATATGCCACTTTGTGCATCTGGCTTGATGTGGATACTGGGGAACTGTGGATACCAGGTCCTTAGGCTTTGCAGGCAAGTGCCTTAACTGCTGAGCCATCCCTCCAGCCCAACAGTAACAGTTTTGACCCACAGTAAGGAGACAGTAACTAATAACAGACCCTAAGCACAGTGCTGGGCAAATGGCAGGTTTTCACAGACTACAGACCTCTCTTCCCACTCACTCCACTCACTGCCTTGTCATTTCAACACCAGTTCAGGGCGAGGGAGATGGCTCCGTCAGCAGCAGCGCTTTCCATGCAAGCAGGAAGGGCCTCCGTTTAAATTCCCAACATCCGTGTAAAAACCAGGTCTCGGGCTGGAGAGATGGCTCAGCTGTTAACGCACTTCCCTGCATCACCTAACGACCCGGGTTCAATTCCCCAGTGCCCACATAGAGCCATATGCACGGCGGCACATATGTCTAGAGTTCATTTGCAGCAGCTTAGAGGCCTTGATGTGCCTATTCTCTCTTTTTTTTCTCTCTGCTTGCGAATAAATTTAAAAAATATGTAAATATCAAAGAAAACCAGGCTGGAGAGATGGCTTAGTTGTCAAGGCAATTGCCTGCAAAGGCCTAACTACCCAGGCTCAGTTTCTCAGTACCCATGTAAAGTCTGGTTCACAATGTGGCACATGCATCAGCTGTAGGCCCTGGTGCGCCCATTCTGTCTCTCTTCTCTCTATCTCTCTCTGCTTGCAAATAAAGAAATAAAAAGTAAATATTTATATAAATCTGGATGTGGTGGCGTACACCTGTAATCTCAGTACCAGGGAGGTGGAAGCAGCAGGGTCCCCAGGGCTGGCTGGCTAGCCAGGTGAGCTCAGTCACTGACTTCCATGTTCACTGAGTGGTCCTGGTACACCCACTCTCTCTCTCTCAAATTAATAAATAAAATTAAAAAATCTCTCTATTTATTTGAGAGAGAGAGAGAGAGAGAGAGAGAGAGAGAGAGAATGAGAATGCATGCACCAGGGCCTCTAGCTACTGCAAACAAACTCCACCTTGTGCATTTGGCTTACATGGGTTCTGGGGAATCGAACCTGGGTCCTTTCTTAGGTTTCACAGGCAAGCACCTTAACCGCCAAGCAATTTCTCCAGCCCTCCCCTTGTTTCCTGTGGTGAATCTGGCAATGTCTCTCAAAGACTCTGCTCTGTCAGTGTGGGTCCTGGGAGAGGGGGAAACAGGGAGCCCGCCATGAACATGAGCCTTGGTGGAGCCTCAGCTCCCTGAGGCACTGCTTATTTTCATGTCTAAAAGACCTGTTGTAAAGAGAAACGGTAATCAAGATGGGCTTTGAATCTAGATTTTTTTTAGACTTTAAAAATTATTTATTTGAGCCTGGCGTGGTGGCTCACGCCTTTAATCCCAGAACTCGGGGCAGAGGTAGGAGGATTGCTATGAGTTCGAGGCCACCCTGAGACTCCATAGTGAATTCCAGGTCAGCCTGGGCTAGAGTGAGACCCTACCTCAAAAAACCAAAAAACAAAAAAATTATTTATTTGCAAGCAGAGAGAGAGAGAGAGAGAGAGAGAGAGAGAGAGAGAGAGAGAAAATGGGTGCACCAGGGCCTCTAACCACTGCAAGCAAACGCCAGATGCATGCGCCATTTTGTGCATCTGACTTTATTTGGGCACTGGAGAATCGAACACCAGTCATTAGGCTTTGAAGGTAAGTGCCTTAACCACTGAGCCATCTTTCTAGCTCTTGAATCTAGACATTTTTACTCCAAAGCCCATCATAGCTTAACTACCAACTTAATTATTAAGGCAAAATACTAGCTGGGTATGGCAGCAGAGGTCTGTAATCCCAGCAATTGGGAGGGTTAGGAGTTCAAAGTCAGCCTTGGCTACATAGTGAGTTCAAGGCTAGATTGGACTACTACATGAGACCCTTTCTCAAAATGAAAATAATAAATTGGGCATAGTGGCGCATACCTTTTAATCTCAGCACTCAGGAAAGGAGAGAGAGGTAGGAGTACCACTGTGAGTTCGAGGCTAGCCTTGGGACTACAAAGTGAATTCCAGGTCAGAGTGAGACCCTACTGCAAAAAAAAAAAAAAAAAAAATAGTAAAACTAAAATCCAGAACTCAAAACAAAAACAAAAATCCAGACAGACTAATCATCTTTGGATTTAAAAGTAAGACATTTGAAGTAGTCATATATTCTGAGGCTACATAGGGTATCATTCCGTTGCATCTTGCGACATGATATGCAAATGAATTTGAAGATATAGACAAGAAGATAATTTTCTTAAGTTAATGAAGTTAATCTCAGCAGATACAGATATGGAGATATAATATGGACCAACAGTTACAGAATCAGTTCAAAAGACTGGGCTGGGGAGATGGTTCAGTGGTTAAGGGCGCTTGCTTGCAAAGCCTGATGGCCCAGGTTCAATTCCCCAGTACCCACTTTAAGATGGATGTATGAAGTGCAGTATGCATCCCGAGTTGGTTTGCAATGGCAGAAGGCCCTGGCACACCCATTTTCTACCCCTACAGCCTTGTCTCTCTCAAATAAATAAATATATACATTTTAAAAAAGACTTAAAGATCTATCCAATCGCTTCTCAGACTCCCACACCTGCTGGCCACCTGCTGAAAATGTCAGGCCTACATTGCTTTATAAATGAATGATTTCAAACTTTTTAGTTTGGGGGCAACAGAGAATTTCAATGCTACTTAACCGCTCTAGAGAACTGTGAAAGATCCAAAGCCTTCAAATTATTTTTAGGAAGCTAAAGAAACATTGTACCCAAATCTTATAAAGATAGCATTGAAAAAGAAAGCTAGCATCTTCCTGCACTTTAGAATAGGAATGACAGGGACTGGAGAGATGGCTCAGCTGCTAAGGTGATTGCCTAATGACCCGGGTTCAATTCCCCAGTACTCATGTAAAGCTAGACGTGCAAAGTGGTGCATGCATCTGGAGTTCATCTGCAGTGTCTGGAGGCCCTGGCATGCCCATTCTCTCTTCTCTCTATCTCTCTCTGCTTGCAAATAAATAAAATAAATTTTAAAAAAGAATAGGAATGACAGATCTTAAATTATTAAAAATAGCATGACTCGGGGCTGGAATATGGCTCAGTGGATAAAGCACTCAAGCATCAGTCCCTGAGTCCTATCCTCCCAGGAGCCCAAGCAAAATGTCAAAAGCCACGGTGGGCTACTGTCATCCCAGCATGCTAAAGGCAAGGTGGGCGGCGGAGACGGGAGAATTCTCCAGATGCTCCAGATGAATACAGCAGAAAGAACAGCAGAGCAGGAGCAAGAGAAACCGCGCCTCAAATGAGGTGGGAAGGTGAAGGCTTGCCCAAAAGTTGCTCTCTGACCTCCACGCACACACCATGACGCATATGCCTCTGCACTGCCACGTGTATATGACACACACACACACACACACACACAATAAAACAATTCAGCAAATCGTTAAAAATTACCAAGCAAGCCGGGCGTGGCGGCACACGCCTTTAATCCCAGCACTCGAGAGGCAGAGGTAGGTGGATCGTCATGAATTCGAGGCCAACCTGAGACTACAAAGTGAATTCCAGGTCAGCCTGAGCTAGAGTGAGACCCCACCTCGAAAAAACAAAAACAGAACAAAACACAACAAAAATTACCAAGCAAACCCCAGCAAATAAGATGTCTTAAACTCCAAGTCAGGGTGAAGCCCAGGGTGAAAACACAAGAAACTGCAATACAAGATTCCGCTATCAGCACTATTTCGAAACATTATTTTCCAAGCACAGTCTTAGATAAAAATATGGCTTACAGATATACAGATTATGGAAAATGCAAAATTTCCCAAAGAATAAAGAGAAGTTATGGCATCTGGGCTGGAGAGATGGCTTAGCAGTTAAGGTATTTGCCTGTGAAGCCTAAGGGCCCAGGTTCGATTCCCCAGGACCCACATAAGCCAGATGCACATGGTGGCGCATGTGTCTGGAGTTCGTTTGCAGTGGCTGGAGGCCCTGGTGCGCCCATTCTCTCTCTCATATAAGTGAATAAATAAATATATTAAAAAAGAGAAGTTATAGCCTCTGAAGAAGTGGAAAAACATTCTATTGAAACCAACAAAGATAAGAAAGAACTGTTCAAAATTTCAAATATGAAAGGAGGAACGTGAGGGGGATTGGAAGATAAAGTTGGAGAAATATCCTTGAAGATATAACACACCATAAAAAGAAAAGATAAGAAACTTGGAGGAAAATCAAGCTAGCAGATAATAATCCCCAAAATAGAAATTTAAAAATAAAACTGAGGGGAGAAAAGAATGCAAAAGCTACAAATAAACATCTCACAGCAGAAGAATTTGAGTCTCCTGATAGAATGACCCCACAGAGGTACCAAGTGCAACAACACAGGAATGGCCTATCTCCATGTGCTTTAAAAAATTTTTACTTTAAATTCTTTTTTTTGGAGATAGTCTCACTCTAGGCCCAGGCTGACCTGGGACTTACTCTGTAATCCCAGTCTGACCTCAAACTCACAGCAATCCTCCTACCTCTGCCTCCTGAGTGCTGGGATTAAAGGCATGAGCCACCACAGCCAGCTTAATTTTTGCATTAAAAATAAATTATGGGGCTGGAGAGAGAGCTTAGCAGTTAAGGTCCTTGCCTGCAAAGCCAAAGGACCCAAGTTCGATTCCCCAGGACCCATGTAAATCAGATGCACAAAGTGGCACATGCATCTCGAGTTCCTTTGCAGTGGCTGGAGGCCCTGGAGTGCCCATTCTCTCTCTCCTTCTGCCCCATTTCTCTCCCTGTCTCTCAAGTAAATAAATAAATAACAATTATGTATATGTATGTACATGCGTGTATGCATGCACATGCATGTACAAGGGTCTCTTGCCAGCTTGCCCTTCCAGCTTTACATTGGAACTAGGAAATTGAACCTGGGCTAGCAGGCTTTGTAAGCATGCACCTTTAACCACTTGACCATCTCCTTAAACCCCTCAATGTACTGTTTATGAAAATTTCATAAACTAAAAATAAATAGAAAACACTAAAACCTTTCAGGAGGGAGGGAGAGAGAGAGAGAAAGAGACTACTACTAGAAATACTGGGGGAGGGGGGAGAGCTATTTGTCTCGTTAATATAAAATAGGGGGAGAGACAATAAAGAAACATAGTTAGGGCTGAAGAGATGGCTTAGTGGTTAAGGTGTTTGCCTGCAAAGCCAAAGGACCCAGGTTCAATTCCCCAAGATCCACAAGCCAGATGCACAAGGGGCACATGTGTCTGAAGTTCGTTTGCAGTGGCTACAGGCCCTGGCGTGCCCATTCTTCCTCTGTCTCTTTTCTCTCATCTCGCTCTCTGCTTGCAAATAAAAAAAAAATTTGAAAAAAATAAGAAACATAGTTACAATCTTAAGGAAGTCATCTGGAGAGGGGCATGAGGGCATGAGGCCATGAGGGCAGGGTTTGCTGAAGTCTATACCTAGGCAAATTAACCAGTCAGGGGAAAGTAGACGAACAAATAAATATTTGTTATTTTGTTTTGCAGTCCTGGGCATGAAAGCCAGGGCCTCGTGCATGTTAGGCAACTGCTCCCCTGCTGAGCCACGTCCCAAGCTGAGGGTGTGTTCTCATAGGTCCTTCTTATAAGACACTGTAGGATGTGCCTTTCAGAACAAAGGGTTAAACGAAGAGTGGAAACTATAGGGCTAGAAATTCAGAGATGAGCCAGGCATCATGATGCACGCCTTTAATCTCAGCACTTGGGTGGCAGAGGAAAAGGATCGCTGTGAGTTCGAGGCCAGCCTGGGCCTACAGAGTACATTCCAGATCAGCCTGGGTTAGAGTGAGATCCTACCTCAAAAAACTAAAAAGAAAGCGATACAGAGATAAAAGGGAAGGTCCTAGGACCACAGTTATGCAAATAATTCTGAGTGAAAGAGGAGATGGGATTTCTTTAGGACAAAATAAGTGAACTAGCTGGGTGTGGCGTGGTGGCGGGCCTTTATTCCCAGCACTCTGGAGTCAGAGGTAGGAGGATCGCCATGAGTTCCAGGCCACCCTGAGAATATAGAATGAATTCCAGGTCAGTCTGGGCTAGAGTGAGATCTACCTCAAAAAACCAAAAATAAAATAATAATAATGATAATAATAATAATAAATTAATTAAATAAATGAACTTTCTGAGGAAAGTGGTCATATGGAAACAGGCCTCTGAGGCGTTTCACAATTCTTCTGGAGGGCTTGCTAGGCACTGTCGGGATCTGGGGATGTGGCTCAGGTGACTCAGTGCAGGTGTGCTTGCCTGGTGTGTGCAAGCTCTGACTTTGATCATCACAATAAAACAGCATTAATAGTAGTGATAGTCATGACCAGTAGTGATTTATCTACTGAAATGTGCCAGTTAACTAGCTAAGTCTTGCTCTATGTTACTTCTTATTATTTTAAGCCCTGAATTAGTTAACAGTAATTATTATAGTTTCCTATTGCTTAAGGACATTTTTGAAATGAGCAAATCCTCATATTATATGAAGTGAATATGGTAAGAATTTTTAAAAATATATTTTACTTGTTTATTTGAGAGAGAGAGAGAGAGAGAGAGAGAGAGAGAGAGAGAGAGAGAGAATGGGTGTATCCGGGCCTCCAGCCATTGCAAACGAACTCCAGATGCATGCGCCCCCTTGTGCATCTGGCTTACATGGGTCCTGGAGAGTCGAACTGGGATCCTTTGGCTTTGCAGGCAAAGGCCTTAACTGCTAAGCCATCTCTCCAGCCCCTAAAATTTTTTTTTATCGACAATCTCCCTAATTATAGACAATAAACCATGATAATTCCCTCCCTCTCACTTTCCCCTTCACAAATCCACTCTCCATCATATCCCTTTCCCCTATCAATTCACCTTTTTTTTGATGTCATCATCTTTTCTTCCTATTATGAGGGTCTTGTGAAGGTAGTGCTAGGCATTGTGAGGTCATGGATCTCGAGGCCAATTTCTGTCTGGATGATTGCAGTGTAGAGTCCTACGCTTTCTTTGGCTCTTACATTCTTTCCACCACCTCTTCTGCAATGGACCCTGAGTCTTGGAGGGTGTGATAAACATATCTCAGTGCTGAATACGCCTCTGTCACTTCTTCTCAGCACTATAGTGCCTTTTGGGTCATCCCCAGTGGTCACTGCCATCTGAAAAGAGAAGCTTGTCTAACCAAAAGTGAGAGTAGCATTAATATACAGGTATGGACATTAAGAAAAGTGCTGACAGGGCAGTTTGGTGAGAATAATATATGCATTTAACCAGACAAGAGCCAGGCGTTACATTCCTAGGGCTCATGACCTCCCCTGCCATAGGCTTCTGATTAGGTTTTCAGTTCCAGGCATGTACTCCCTCCCATGGAGCAGGCCTCCCATCCAGTTAGAGAGCAGTTGATTTCCCCCATAACAGACATGCTGGTATTGCACCTGTTTGGTCATTTGGCCTGGATGGCCAAACTTAGGTCTTGCAGTGTCTACTATTTTCACCACTGATGACTTCTGTCTCCCATAGGACTGCATGCAGAGAGCTTTTCCCAGCTTTCTGTCAGCAGGTCTACAGGGAGGTTTTCAGTTTAGCATGTGGAGTCTTCAGCAATAGGGTCTTACCATCTATTTCTGATGGGAAACAAGAGCCTTGGCAATGGCCTATAATGTTTTGGGGGCATCAGTACCTCCCTGCCTAACAACTTACTGGAAGGAATCCCATCCCTAATATGCCAAGAATTTCACTTAAGTTTTCAATTAATGTCCTAACCAGTAGTTAATGAGTAAACCAGTAAGATGGTAAAAGGAAAAGCTATGGTACAAACATATAAATAGACAAAAACTAACAGTATTCTAATAATTGCCAAATTGGCCTTCCCATTATGAGTAAATGAATCTGCATAATTTACTTATGTCTTTTTTGTTTGTTTGTTTGTTTTTGAGAAAGTGTTTCACTCTAGCCCAGATTGATCTGGAAGTTACTATGTAGTCTCAGGGTGGCCTCGAACTCTTGGCAATCCTCCTATCTCTGCCTCCCGAGTGCTGGGATTAAAGGCGTGTGCCACCACGCCTGCCTGTCTTGCATCTTTACCAACGAGATTCACTTGTATTGGTCTCGGTTTTCTAC
This sequence comes from Dipus sagitta, assembly GCA_036346955.1. Lineage (NCBI taxonomy): Eukaryota > Metazoa > Chordata > Mammalia > Rodentia > Dipodidae > Dipus > Dipus sagitta. The sequence continues at coordinate 122,034,420 of CM070779.1, read as the reverse complement.
ATCTTGTGAAATTGTCTAATGTCCTCGGCAGTAACAGTTAAAAGCCCAGATCTTACAGGATTGAGTAACTCTGAAAAGTTCACTACATAATATAAATTCCATTGAAAGAATATCTCGTAATCTTTTTGCCCATTTCAGATTTTTCTCACTCTTGCCTGACATGCAATTGAAATCTTAAATTCTCTTTGTACTTACCAGTGTGACGGGAAGCCAAGTGTAGTGTCACACACCTGTAACCCCAGCACTCGGAAGGTGGAGGTCAGAGACTCTGGAGTTTAATGGCAGCCTCGACTTCCTAGCAACTTGTCTCAAAAGTAACAAACAACAAAAGTATAATGGTGAAGCCCAGTAAAGAATATACCTGTTAAGACCGGTGTGGTGGCGCACGCCTTTAATCCCAGCACTCGGGAGGCAGAGATAAGAGGATCTCTGAGAGTTCGAGGCCACCCTGAGACTATGTAGTGAATTCCAGGTTGGCCTGAGCTAGAGTGAGGCCCTACCTCAGAAAAGAAACAAACAAACAACAATAACAACAAAAATTGTTAAGTAGCTGTCTGGACTTGTGCTAGTAAATCTTAGGGCCTTTACCCAAACTTCAGTCAGAGTATAAGATGGGCAAATTTGGGCTGCAGAGATGACTCAGCTAGCAAAGTTACTTGCTTGCAAAGCCTGCCAGCCTGGGTTCAATTCCTCAGTACCTCCATAAAGATGGACAGACACAAAGTGGAGCGAGCATCTGGCATTGCTTGTACACACACACACACACACACACACACACACACACAAGTAAAAAATAATTTTTCTTTTTCTTTTTTAAATATTTTATTTTTATTTACTTGAGAAAGAGAGGGAGAGAGAGAGAGGCAGCCACTGTAAATGAACTCCAGGACACATGCACCACGTTGTGCATCTGGCTTACATGGGTCCTAGGGAGTTGAACCTGGGTCCTTTGGCTTTGCAGGCAAGTGCCTTAACCGCTAAGCCACCTCTCTAGCCCTGCTTTTCTTTTTTTGGAGGTAGGGTCTCACACTAGCTCAGGCTGACCTGGAACTGATTCTGTAGTCTCAGTTGGCCTCAAACTCACAGTGATCCTCCTACCTCTGCCTCCTGAGTGCTGGGATTAAAGGTGTGCCTGAGATAAATTTTTAAAAATATATTCTTATTTGTTTATTTGAGAAAAAGGGAGAGAGAGAGAGAGAGAGAGAGAGAGAGAGAGAGAGTATGGGTACACCAGGGTCTCTAGTCACTGCAAACCAAGCCAGGCGTGGTGGCGTATGCTTTTAATCCCAGCACTTGGGAGGCAGAGGTTGGAGGATCACCATAAGTTTGAGGCCTCCCTGGGACTACATAGTGAATTCCTGGTCAGCCTGGGCTAGAGTGAGACCCTACCTAAAAACATTGAAAAAAAAAAAAAAAAAAAAAAAAGCCTGCCTCCAGTTGGCTGGCTGGAGGAGGTATCACTGGGGACACATCCTGAAGCCCAGCCAGAAGGTGTCACTGAGGGCAGATTGCTAGCCTAAAGGTGTGCAAAGAGGGTTTTGAGCTCTGCCTGGACCCTTGCTGCTTTTGGTGCATGCTGGTTGGTGGTGATTTCTCTCTGCTTGGATCTGTGAAAGGAGGGCCAGTCTCTTCCGCAGCTATGGAACGCCCCTGGATCTGTAAGCCTGAAATAAATCCCGTCCCTCCCATAAACTGTCTGCTTAGAGATTCATCCCAGTGACACGGAGCTGACTCCAACACCCAGCTAGCAAACTATAATTGAATAACAGCATTGCCACGTGTTTTAACTTCAGCAGGAGAGAATGTCCTCCATTCGGGGGCACGTAATGCACTTGTTTCTTTATTACCCCCAATAGTGACTTTTCGTAAGGAACTGAACTTCTGTATGTCAATCTGCAGATGGCCTTTTATACATCTGCTATTTCTTTCTTCCAGAGACCATGTGTGGAACTGAAGTCCAGATTCACATCGCTGGGATGAACTTCCAAAGCAGATCCAGGGGAATTTCCATAATGGTGGAAAAAGAGAAAACCTACCACTAAAAGCAAGAGCAAAAACTGGCAGCCAAACAGCAGGGAATCTGTGTACCTTTGGTTGAAATTCTAGACCCACCCCCAAATACACCTGAGGGCTGGACCCTAGAATCCACCCACAGTGACGCCTCCTCCAGCCAGGGGGCTCGAGATCTAAGTTACAAGTTCAAGAAACGCTTGAGTCTATTGGGGGGCATCCATTCAAACCACCACACGCTCACTGCCATGGTCTCACTCTGTGGTATAGGTATTATTTTTTTTTTCTTCCCAGTTTTACTGATTTATTTATTTTTGTTTTTTTGAGGTATGGTCTCTCATTCTAGTCCAGGCTGACCTGAAACTCACTATGCTTCACAGGTATTCTCCAATCTCCCTCTATTCATCACTGAAATGGAAACAACTTTTCACAATTCCCACAAAAGGGGCCGCTTTTGGTAAGTAAAATATTTCCAACACATGAATACATCGTCAAGGTTTGTTTATTTATTTATTTTTGGTTTTTCAAGGTAGGGTCTCGCTCCAACCCAGACTGACCTAGAATTCACTATGTAGTCTCAGGGTGGCTTTGAACTCATGGCAATCCTCCTACTTCTGTCTCCCTAGTGCTGGGATTAAAGGTGTGTGCCACCATGCCCAGCAGGATCCACATTCTTTATATGAGTGTATGAAAATGTTGCAATGAAGCCCATGATTTTACACAGTTAATGTGCCTTAATAACAACAGGAATAAAATTATGAAGTACCCAAAGTATACTTACAATGAAAAGATGCCTCTCTCTCTCTCTCTGCTTGCAAATAGATAAATATTAGAAAAGATGTGTTTTCTCTAGGAATTGGCAGTGACCCATCTTGTTGATATCAATTGCAACTTTCTTTCTTTCTTTTTTTTTTTTTTTTTTTTTTTGGTTTTTCTAGGTAGGGTCTCACTCTAGCCCAGGCTGACCTGGAATTCATTATGTAGTCTGAGGGTGGCCTCGAACTCATGGTAATCCTCCTACCTCTGTCTCCCGAGTGCTGGGATTAAAGGCATGTGCCACCAAGCCCAGTTTCTTTTTTTTTTTTTATTATTATATATTTTTTATTTATTTGCAAGCAGAGAGAGAAAGAGAGAGAGATTGAGAGAAAGAGAAAATGAGCATGCTAGGGCTTCCAGCTGCTGCAAATGAACTCCAGAGGCATGTACCACTTTGTGCATCTGTCTTTACGTGAGTACTGGGGAATCAAACCCAGGTCGTTAGGCTTTGCAGGAAAGTACCTTAAACACTCAGCCATCTCTCCAGCCTTCATGTTTTTTCCTGTTTGCACATAATAAGATTGCCACAAAGATTGCGACCACACATACTACATTGCTCTGCTGCTCTGCATTGCTGTAAAATGGGGTTCTGTGGAGCTGCCCTTGAGTGAAGGTCATACTTCCATCAGACTCATTGCTGTGTATCTTACGGTAGGAATTCCAACTCCCTCATTTCACAAACGAGGGCCCCAACTGTACTGAGTCCAGCACAATAAGGCAGAACACTCCTTTCCAGAATATTCCCAGTAGAGCAGACCCATAGCCAGCCCTGTCCTTCCTCTTCAGGCCTGCAATGATGACCTGTCACCCTCAGACTCGCCCCGGATATTGTCCCACACCAGAGTCTCTTGGGGTAACTCCATCAAGCCCAGGTCAGCCGCTGTAATTGAGACGCTCCACTTCATTAACTTTAATTACATTCCCATCATTTCTAATAAACTTCTTTCCAAAATACCACTTACAAGACTGGTCGCTTCCTGTCAGTGTGTGTGTGTGTGTGTGTGTGTGTGTGTGTGTGCGTGTGTGTGTGTTTGTGTTTTGCTCTATTTAGTTCCATGAATTAGATTTACTCATAGACGTCATTGCCCAACTTCATGTCTAAATGATTTAAGCCAAAGCTTTTCAATCTGACGTCATGATGGGCTGAAAACCCGAGTCCTGTGTCTCCCATGAAAAGCATCAGGAATACCTGTGCAAATAGATTTTTCTGGCTTCAGCGGGACAGGAAAGTTAGTGACTGACCACATGGCATCTTCTTTGGGGCCACCTTCTCCACCAACAGCTCAGTGACTTGTACGTTTCAGTCTCAAACAATTCACAGAGAAATACTATTTTGTCTTTTAAAAGCCAGGCAATAGCCGGGAGGAGTGGTGTACAGACTTTAATCCCAGCACTCGGGAGGATCGCTGTGAGTTCGAGGTCAGCCTGAGACTACATAGTGAATTCCCCCATACCTCAAAATAAAATAAAATAAAATAAAATAAAATAAAATAAAAAAGACAGAAAAGCCAGGTGATGATGTTGGGATAATGTGGCAGTGAAGTGACATCTAGATTCTCTGACTCCAATAAAAAGGAAGGAAGCCATTAGTTTCTCATCTATCCTAAGGGGGGGGGGGATACATCTTTAAGAAATTATGGGAAAGAATAGTTTCATTTAGAAAGCATTCAAGCTTTTCTCTGACATGTCATGCTTAATATCAATTATCCAATTTTCTTTGTGCTACCCTTAGAAATCTTTCTGAGAAGCTAACTTTAATCTTCTGCTTTGTTTCAAAGCCTGTATTAGATTAACCTCTTTCTATTTTTTTTTCTTCATTTGGGAATGACTAATTAGGCAGCAAAAATTAAATTTAAAAATTCAACTTGTCTGTATAGATTTTTCTCAAGACCCCCAGGCCCTGTGGGCAACATTAATGGACTCTTTTCTAAGCCTTCACTTCATGCTGGCTTGTGGCCCCCCCAGAGAGATGAAGGAAGCATGTTTTGGGCCACATCAACTGGGACACTATCGTGGGTGTTGTAAGTCTATTCTTTTGCCCCCCTCAGGGTGAGATTTTAGTGTCCTTGAAGTCCAGGGTCTTGGAAAGAGCCAAGAAATTTTCATAGCCTGGAGGACAAAGCAATGTGATAGGAACTACTGCTGATAACTGGAATTCAGGCCTACAGAGCTCCAACTATGTGACTGGCGCTTTCACTTTAAAGATTAGAATGAGATAGGAACTTAGTAATTGGTAAAGCCTTTAGTCTTTCACGATTCTGACTCACTTGCTCTAAGGTACCAGCCACCAGGTACTATGTGGCTTGCTTTGATCAGTTCAGCTTGTTCTGAATTTCAATTAATATTCCTTCACTTTTTATATATCTTATTTATTTATTTGCAACCAGGGAGACACACATACCCCCCCGACCCACACACACACACACACAGAGAGAGAGAGAGAGAGAGGAGAGAGGGAGAGAATGGGTGTGCCGGGGCCTCCAGCACGTGCCGCTGTGCATCTAGCTTAACATGGCCACTGTGGAATTAAACCAGGGTCATTAGGCTTTGCAGGCAAGTGCCTTAACCACTGAGCCATCTCTCCAGCCCTAATATTACTTCTTACAAAGTGTTGGCAATACCATAGTTAGCCAGGCATGGTGGTGCACACCTTTAATCCCGGCACTTGGGAAGCAGAGGTAGGAGAATTGCCATGAGTTCGAGGCCACCCTGACACTACATAGTGAATTCCAGGTCAGCCTGGGCTACAGAGAGACACTACCTCAAAAAACCAAAATAAATAAATAAATACCGTAGTTCATTCATTTGTAACTACTGCTTTCTTCCTACCATTTGTTTATTTTCTGCTTTTACTTATGGAAGTTCTGATATTTCTGGTACCTGGAGGTGGGACACTTCTCTGAATGGTAACCACCACCTCAACCTCCTTTCGTCTCAGTCTCTGGATGTTAGTCACTAAGCAAGGCAAGCATTTTTAAATTATTTATTTATTTGAGAAAGAGAGAGAGAGAGACAGAGAGAGAGAGAGAGAGAGAGAGAGAATGGGCATGCCAGAGCCTCTAGCCACAGCAAACTCCAGACTCATGTGCCACCTTATGCATCTGGCTTACATGGGTCCTGGGGAATCGAACCTGGGTCCTTTGGCTTTTCAGGCAAATGCCTTAACAGCTTAGCCATCTCTCCAGTCCAAGACAAGCATTCTTTATTTTTATTTTTATTTTTATTTATTTATTTGAGAGCAACAGACAGAGAGAGAAAGAGGCAGAGAGAGAAGTGTGCCAGGGCCTCCAGCCACTGCAAATGAACTCCAGATGCATGCGCCACCTTGTGCATCTGGCTTACGTGGGTCTGGGGTAATCACACCTTGAGCCAGGGTCCTTAGGCTTCACAGGCAAGTGCTTAACTGCTAAGCCATCTCTCCAGCCCCCAAGGCAAGCATTTTTATGGGTAGACTCCTACAGTTTATGAATGAGAATGCTGCTGTCCCTTTGAATGATTTTAACTTACCTCCAAAGTTGTTCTTTCTTTTTGTTTCAGCTTTGGAGAACTTTAGGAAGAACTGCCAAGATTATAGGGCCACCCTAGACTTAGGGAACCTACAGTAAATTTGTGTTTTTTGTTTTGTTTCTTCAAGGTAGAGTATCTCTGTAGCCCAGGCTGACCTGGAACTCACTCCATAGTCCTAGGTTGGCCTCGAACTCACAGCAGTCCTCATAACTCTGCCTCCCAAGTGCTGGGATTAAAGGGGAGTGCCACCATACCTGGCTGTAAACTCCGCTTTTTATAAAATGAACTGCGCTGCCCCAAAATGATCCTCTCTATTCTCTTTCCTTTTTTTTTTTTTTTTTTTTTTTTGTTTTTTGAGGTAGGGTCTCGCTCTAGGCCAGGCTGACCTGGAATTCACTCGGTAGTCTCAGGGTGGCCTTGAACTCATGGTGATCCTCCTACTGCTGCCTCCCAAGTGCTGGGACTAAAGGCACCTGGCTCTCTTTCCTTTTTGAACATGTGATCTGGGCCCTTAAACTGAGCATGATCTGACATAGACCTGTCCTTACTTGTGCTTTTCTTTCTCCCTCCCTCCCGTTTGTTCTTTCTTTTTTATTTTTATTTATTTATTTGATAGAGAGAAAGAGAGAGAGAGAGAGAGAGCACGCCAGGGCCTCCAGCCAGTGCAAACGAATTCCAGATACGTATGCCACTTTGTGCATCTGGTTAACATGGGTCCTGGGAAATTGAACCTGCGTCCAGTTGTTGGACCAAGAGAACAAGGATCTCCAACTCCTGCTACTTATGAATGCTAGAAAAAGAGGCAAAAGTTGGTGCCCTTTGTTTTGCGTAGTCTTAAATAAAATGCTTACTTTACATATGAAATAGTTTCATAAAGCAAGTCTGTTTGGTTCAAGAAAGCAACTAACCAAGACCAAATCAAAGCAATAGCTTTTGAAAAAAATATTTTTATTTATTCACACACACACACACAGAGAGAGAGAGAGAGAGAGAGAGAGAGAGAGAGGAGGGAGAGAGACTAGGGACCAGGGTCTCCTACCTCTGTAAATGAACTCCAGATGCATATGCCACTTTGTGCCTCTGGCTTTACATGGTACGGGGGAGCTGAACCCAGCCTTCAGAGTTTGCAAGCAAGTGCCTTTAACCTCTGAGCCATCTCCTCAGCCCCAAAACAATAGTTTTGAGGATGGTTATAGCAACGTCTTGCGTTCCTATCATTCTTCCAGCATGCAAAGCTCTTCCAATTTCGTATCTCATCCCATCCTCGCAGCCTGGCACATCAATTAGGTCAACAAATTTTTTTGCCATTTATATGTAAGGTGGGACCCCCCCCCCACACCAGGAAAGGCGTTGAAGTCAGCCTGTGTTTTGGGACTCTGAGGCTCTGGACTCTATGTTCTTGGGAATGCAGTCCCATGGTAAGGTGAGTCAAAAGACATCTCACCGCTGGGTGGTATCAGGTCATCAAGCAATCACCAAAGTTTGGGGTAAACAAATGTGGACAGGTCAATAGAACATGATAATAGCTCTGGAAAGGAGATGGTGTCATCTCGCCTTCGTGAAGCATTTACCCGAAGGGACAGGTTCATAGTTACTGCATTCTAAAACCAGAAGAAAATTTGGCAATATGTATCCAAGACATAAAGACATGAGTAATGGGATGAGCAACTTATCCGGCTTCTCCAAAGTTATTTTCCTTGTCTGTGAATAATAGGGCTGGAGGGAGGATTAAATAATGTTTTGTGAAGTGCCCGGCAAGGAGAGCACCTTCTGGAAACTTCTGCCAGTGTTTTAAAAGTCATGGTGACAATATTTTCCCTTGTAAGAGGAAATAACAAGCGTAACCATTTAGTGACAAAGACTTCCTTTGCTGTGCTTTATAAATAATGGCCAAAAATTGCAAGCAAGTTGGTATCCAGCAAGAGGGAACTGGAAGGAACTGGAGTCCAGAGTCTGGTAGGACATCCATATGCTAGATATCATCAGACCATCTTTTTTTTTTTTTTTTGATTTTTCAAGGTAGGGTCTCACTCTGGCTCAGGCTGACCTGGAATTCACTATGGAGTCTCAGGGTGGCCTCAAACTCACAGCAATCCTCCTACCTCTGCCTCCCGAGTACTGGGATTAAAGGCCAGACCATCTTTTTTAAAACAAACAAACATTTTTTTTTAATTGAGAGTGAGAGAGAAAGGCAGATATACAGAGGGAATGGGTATGCCAGGGCCTCCAGCCACTGTTAACAAACTCCAGACACATGTGCCACCTTGTGCATCTGGCTTATGTGAGTACTGGGGAATCAAATCTGGGTCTTTTAGGTTTCACAGGCAACTGCCTGAATTACTAAGCCATCTTTCCAGCCCCTAGACCATCTTTTAAAAAAGTATTTTATTTATTTATTTATGAGAGGAGAGAGAAAGAGACAGATAGAGACAGAGAGAGAATGGGTACACCAGGGCCTCTTGCCACTGCAAACAAACTCCAAATTCATGTGCCACCTTGTGCATCTGGCTTTACACGGGTACTGGGGAATCAAACTTGGGTCCTTTGGCTTTTCAGGCAAGTGCCTTAACTGCTAAGCCATCTTGCCAGCCCAACCTCTCTCTCTCTCTTTTTGCTTTTGTTGAGGTAGGGTCTCACTCTATCCAAGGCTGATAACCTGGCACTTACTCTGTAGTTCCAGGCTGGCCTCAAACTCACGGCAATCTTCTTACCTCTGCCTCCCAAGTGCTGGGATCAAAAGCATGTACCACCACATCCATCTAGACCATCTTTTTTGTTTTGTTTTATTTTTTCGAGGTAAGATCTCACTCTAGCTCAGGCTAACCTGGAATTCACTCTGTAGTCTCTGGCTGGCCTTGAACTCATGGTGATCCTTCTACCTCTGCTTCCCAGTCGCTGGGACTAAAGGCGTGCGCCACCATACCCGGTTAGACCATCTTTTAAAAGGAAATAAATGTTATTAAACAGTAAGATGTTATGATTTTTTTTTTTTTGCTTGCTTTTGTGTGTAGGGATGTGTGGGGTGTGGGGGTGAGGCACACCCCCAGCACTCACCTACAGTGTTTACCTCTGGTGGTTCATCCGCCCTACCTTATTTTGAGCCAGGATCTCTATTTTATTTTATTTTAGGTAGCGTCTCACTCTAGCCCAGGCTGACCTGGAATTCACTATGTAGTCTCAGGGTGGCCTCAAACTCATGGCGAACCTCCTACCTCTGCCTCCCGAGTGCTGGGATTAAAGGTGTGAGTCACCACGCCTGGCTGAGCCAAGGTCTGTTTACTGATTCTGGGCGTTGTTGGGCTCGGCCAATTTTTTGGGCTCTCCTCCCCTGAGGAGCGAGGGTCCCAGGCATGTGTGGCCGGGTCCTGCTGTTGGCGCGGGATCTGGAGATTGGAACTCGGCTGGTTTCGGCCCTCCTCAGGGTCCTGGTGCTTGGCAGGAGGCATACCTAACCACTGAGCAGTCTCTCCAGCCCAGGTATTATGATTTCTTTTTAAATATACAAAAGTAGTTATAAAATATTAAGTCCTGGGGCTGGGGAGATGACTCAGTAGTGAAAGGTGCTTGCTTGCAAAGCCGACGGGCTCAGGTTTAATTCCCAGCTGCCCACACAAATCAAGATAGGCAAAAATGTGCAGTGGCAAGAGATCCTGGCATATCCATCCATACACACACATAAAGAAATAAGTAAAATTTAAAAAACTAACTCTTTATTTTTAAGTCCAAGCTTTTTTGTTAATGTACACGTATGTTTGTATGTTTAGATACAGGCATAGATAAAGCCTTGGATGAATTTATTTTACCATGCTAACAATATTTAACCTTGGGGAGAAAATTATGAATGCTTTTTTAAAAGAAAAATTTTTTTTGAGGTAGGGTCTCACTCTAGCCCAGGCTGACCTGGAATTCACTATGTAGTCTCAGGGTGGCCTTGAACTCATGGTGATCCTCCTACCTCTGCCTCCCAAGTGCTGGGGTTAAAAGCATGCTCCACCATACCCGGCCTTAAATTTTTTTTTAAATACTTTAGTTATTCATTTATTTTGAGAGCTATAAAAAGGCAGATATAGAAGAGAAATGGTCATGTCTGGGCATTTAGCCACTGCAAATGAACTCCAGATGCATGCATCACTTTTTTTAACATCTGGCTTTACATAAGTACTGAGAAATCAAACTCAGGTCATTAGATTGCACAGGCAATCACTTTAACAGCTGAGCCATCTCTCCAGTCCCCTGCTTTTTAAAAAAAAATTTATTTATTTAAGAGAGAGAAAGAGGGAGAGAGAGAGAGAGAGAGAGAGAAAGAAAGATTGAGAGAAAATGTGCATGGCAGGGCCTCTAGCAACTGCAAACGAGCTCCGGACACATGTGCCCTCTTGTGCACCTGGCTTATGTGGGTCCTGGGGAATTGAATCTGGGTCCTTAGGCTTTGCAGGCAAGTACCTTAACCACTAAGCAATCTCTCTAGCCCCAGGCCCCTGATTTTTATTTTTATATTTATTTTTAACTGTTTGCATTTAATTTTTTCGACAAATGAGTGCTTAGGGTAAGATAAATAAAACTGAAATAAATTATTTATTTCAATATTTGTGTGTGTGTGTGTGTGTGTGTGTATGCACATGTGCCACAGAGTGCATGTGGAAGTCAGAGGACAACCGTGGTGTCATTCTTTTTTTTTTTTTTAATTTTACTATTTATTTATTTGACAGAGAAAGAGACAGAGAGGGAGAATGGGTATGCCAGGGCCTCTAGCCACTGCAAACGAACTCCAGATGCATTTGCCCCTTGTGCATCTGGCTAACGTGGGTCCTGGGGAATCGAACCTGGGTCCTTTGGCTTCGCAAGCAAACACCTTAACCACTAAGCCATCCCTCCAGCCCTCGGTGTCATTCTTCATCATTCACTTTGTTTGAGGCAGGCGCCTCTGTTGTTTGCCGCTGCGTGCTCCAGGCCGGCTGAGCCGGGAGCCTCCAGTCTCCACATCCCATCTCTCCTCTGGAGTGCTGAAGTCATGCGACACACACTACTGCATGTGGCCTTCTGTGGGCTTGGGGTATCTGAAATCAGGTTGTCACACTTATGCAGCAAGCATTTTTACCCACCAAGCCATCTCCCTAGCCCTTACATTATTTTTAAAATTTTTTTGAAGTTGTATTTATTTGTAAGGAGAGAGAGAGATGAAAAGAAGGCAGACAGGCACAGAGAATGGGCAGGCTAGGGCCTATAGTCACTGCAAAACAGTCCAGATGCATGTGCTACTGTGTGCATCTGGCTCTCCGTGGGTACTGGGGAATTGAACCCTGACCGTTAGGCTTTGCAGACGAGCGACTTAACGGCTGAGCCATCTCTCCAGCCTCATATTAATTTTTAAATTTCAGGCTTTCTTGCCTCTTGTTCTATGTTTATGTGCTGTAGGGCATTAGAAATAGACAGCATTCACTGAAGTCAGTTAACAGATTTCTTTGATGGTCTACTGTAGCCAAGATCTGGGTTTAAACACTTGATGTCGAGATAAGCCAGCTCAACAGCGTTGCCCGGGAAAAGCTTACTTTTGAAGCTGGGCATGGTGGTGCATGCCTGGAATCCCAGCGCTCCAGAGGCTAAGGCAGGAGGATTCCAAGTTTGAGGCCAGGTTGGGCCACTGGTGAGATGCTGTCTCCAAAAAAAAAAAAAAAAAGGTTTTGAAAATCCCACAAAAGCTTACATTTGGTGGAGGGAACACCCGGAAACACACACACACACACACACACACACACACACACACACAGAAGGGAGATGAAGTGGAAATTCCTGGTGGTATTCCCACTCCTACTAACAGTCCCTCCTCCCAGTACCCCATAGCCTGAGATCCGACGTCATTTATTTGGACAAAGGCTGCCCATCTCACAAAAGTGCCCAGTTGGCTTGGAGGTCACATGGTGTGTCAATATTGGTAATTCATACCTTGCTGTGACTCATTTCCTGAGAACAAGCAATCTGCCCTTGAGGGCCAAGGGGCTGGGAATGAAAGTTTGCTGAACAAGAGACACAGGTAGAGGAATCTGGCTTCTCAGATCCCCACCCTCAGAAACACTGAGGGCGTGACGATGGTCTGGGGTGGGGTGGGGGGCTGGAGCCCGATGGGGAGCAGACGCCCACCCGACTCGGGGAGAAGCAACGAAGGGAGCGCACTGGGCTCGGGCCTGTCTAGGCTTCCGTGCACACTTCTCTCTACGTCTGAAAACACGTATTGCCTTCCGTCCAGTCTCTTTTCTTTCCTTTTCTTCTGGCTTCTATGTCTGTGCTGGAGAAGCTGTAATATCATCTCTGCCTTCAGGCTTAACTCACCCCACCCTGGCCGCTGACCTCTCGTCTCCCGCTAGTTGAGAAATTCTCTGACATCAATCACCACATGACATTTCTCAATGCGACTGTTACAGTTTTGAGAGCAGGCTCCCCATCTGTCTCAGAGTAGATGATCCCTAAGGCCAGATCTTCACTGATAGACTTCTGTATGGCTTGAAGCAGACATACAAAAAAATAGTCACTTCCAGCTGGACAGGTGGGGGCACAATTTGGACAACATTAAATGTTCGATAACAGCTGGTTGAGGTGGAGTACTTCTTTAATCCCAGGACTTGGGAGGCAGAGGTAGGAGGATCGCCATGAATTCGAGGCCACCCTGAGACTACATAGTGAATTCCAGGTCAGCCTGGGCTAGAGCAAGACCCTACCTCAAAAAAAACCAAAAACAAAAGCAAAAACAAAAAAGTCTGATGAGAATTTATTGGATGGATGAAATGAAAGAACAAGTGAAAGCAAAATTTACTACACATGGCCAGAGCCTCTAGCCTCTGCAAATGAACTAAGACACATGTGCCACCTTGTGCATCTGGATTACATGGGTACTGGGGAATCCGATCTGGGTCCTTGGCTTTGCAGACAAGCTCCTTAACTGGAAAGCTCTCTTTCCACCCCTTCAATGCTTTTAACGACTGAGTCATTTCTCCAGCCCAAGAGCACCTCACCAGGGGCCCATCTGAAACCATAGAGTAACTGGGGGAAATGAGCAAGAGTGCTCTTTTCTTGGTGAACCTGGTACCAGCACAAGGGTGAAGGAGATAGACACAGAGAACACTCAACTCCTACCAAACCAGAGATCCAGAGACACGGAGGCTCCCAAGACCTCACCACTGAAGTAGACCTAAAATGAACCCAACATGGCTCAGGGAAATTTGCTGAAGAGGGGGCGGAAAGATTGTTAGAGCCACAAGTTGGCACATTATTCACAGAGACATTGCCTCTTACTCATAACTGATGGCTACCCCCACAATGCACGACCCACATTCCCCAAGGAGAAGGGTCCCTGCAGAGGGGGGAGGACAGGAAGGAGACTAACGTTGGTACCAACATGACTGTATACACACTGTGTACATAACTAATAAAAAAAGGAAAAAGTAAAAGAAAAACAGCGATCCAGAGTCTACAGAGAAAACAACCCTAAATCAGATCTCTATCTTACCCACCAAGGCTCAGGGAGTAACATGAAGAGGGGGCAGAAAGACTGTAAGAGCTCAGGGTGGGTGGGAATAGCCTGAGACACCATGTTTCCCCTCCCTGCACAGACTGCCTGAGGTTTATTAGTCCCCACAATGAATACCAATAACATACCGAAGACCCTCGCCAGAACTGGGGCAGGGGGAAGGGGGTCTGTGTGTGCAATATATATATATATATTTTTTTGGTTTTTCGAGGTAGGGTCTCGCTCTAGCCCAGGCTGGAATTCACTATGTAGTGTCAGGCTGGCCTCTGGCCTCGAACTCACGGCAATCCTCCTACGTCTACCTCCTGAGTGCTAGGATTAAAGGCCACCACGCCCAGATGTGTGCAATCTTTTTATTTAAAAAAATCAGTAAATATTTTAAAAATAAAGATTTATGGCCAGGCATGATGGTGCACACCTTTAATTCCAGCATTTCGGAGGCAAAGGTAGGAGGTTTGCCATGAGTTCAAGACCAGCCTGAGACTACATAGTGAATTCCAGGTCAGTCTGGGCTAGAGTGAGACCCTACCTCAAACAAAACAAAACAAAACAAAACAAAACAAAACAAAACAAAACAAAACAAAACAAAACATATTTATGACAAAAATCTGTGGAATCATGCATTTGATTACATTTCATACATTACAATAAATATATCACAATAAATGAGAACATGTGATGTATGTGTATATGTCTGCTTGGTTTCAAGAAGCCTGGCAGACAAACTACAAACTGGACTGTTAGCATTGGCTACGTGGAGGGCAGGGAAGGACGGGAGGGGAGGAGAGTTGGTGCTTCACGGGCACGTGTCCACTTCCATATTATTTGGTCAGTTTGCAAATCCCACGGTTGACTTTATGGTTTAAGGGCAAAAATCCAATAACTTATTTGTAAAAAGATTATCTGTGGTGATCATTTGACTTGCTGGCCTTTTCTGGGTTTAAAGATTGCTGGTTCTCACTGAAGTATTTGTCTTTGGCTAGATACTACACAACCTTAAATTCAGGGCTTTGGTTATCCATGTTTTTTTTTTTTTTTTCCCTTTACTATCTATCTGCCAAGTACTTAGCTCTGCAGAGCACTGCGTGTACCCTTTGCCCCACCATATATTAAATACAAATAAAGAGAAACAAAACGGCTTCTTAACACTTCCCCTGTCTCTTTCTTTCTTTTTTTCTTTTTTCTTTTTTCTTTTTTTTTTTTTTTTTTTTTTTTTTTTGGTTTTCGAGGTAGGGTCTCACTCTAGCCCAGGCTGACCTGGAATTCACTATGGAGTCTCAGGGTGGCCTCGAACTCACGGCGATCCTCCTACCTCTGCCTCCTGAGTGCTGGGATTAAAGGCGTGCGCCACCACGCCCGGCTCACGTAGTTATTTCTTAACATTTACCATCTAAGTCTTTCCATGGAGGCTCTGAGACAGCTACCTTCCTTTCCTTTCCTCAGAATGATTCTCCTTTCCTTTTCTTTCGTTTGGCATGTGTGTGGTGTGCATGTGTGCACATGAATGTTCACGTGTGGGGGGTGGATATACATGTATTGATGCTGGGTATCTATCCTTAGTGACTCTCCATCTTCATTTTTCAGACAGGGTCTCTCAGGGAATCTACAACTCATGGATTCAGCTAGACTAGCCAGCCAGGGAGCTCTAGAATTTCATGTGTCTATCTCCCCAGCAGCTGGGACTACAGGTGCATGCTACCCTGCTTGGCATTTTACATGGGCACTGGGGATCTGAACTCAGGTCTCCACGTGTGTGTGGTGAGCGCTTTACCCACTGAGCAATCTCGCCAGCCCTGAAGTGGAATTTTAACATTTCTCTCTCTCTTAAAAAAAAAAAAATTAGGGCTGGAGAGACGGCTTAGCAGTTAAGTGCTTGCCTGTGAAGCCTAAGGAACCCCGCTTTGAGGCTCGATTCCCCAGAACCCATGTTAGGCAGATGCACAAGGGGGCGCATGCATCTGGAGTTCGTTTGCAGTGGCTGGAGGCCCTGGCGCACCCATTCTCTCTCTAACTGCCTCTTTCTCTCTCTGTCTGTTGCTCTCAAATCAATAAATGAAAATGAACAAAAAATTAAAAAATATTTTATTTATTTGAAAGAAAATGGGAGCAAGAAAGAGGGAGAGGTAGAGAGAGAGAGAGGGAGAGAGAGAATGGGTGTGCCAGGGCCTCTAGCCATTCCAAACAAAGTCCAGACACATGTGCCACATTGTCCATCTGGCTTTAGATGGGTACTGGGGAATCGAACTTGTGTCCTTAGGCTTTGCAGGTCAGTGTCCCTAACTGCTGAGCCATCTCTCTAGCCCTCCTCTTTTTCTTTGTAGCCATTGCTGGCATTATGAAGCAGAGATGGGAACCGGGGGTCAGTTCCTGCTCTGTCTGGGTGGCTTGAACTCTCCGTAGTCGTTCTTGCCCTGCTCACAGAATTCTTGTCGCCCTGGACAGAAGGGTGGCTTTGCAAATGTCAAAGGGCCCAGCAGTGGGAGTTTGCCCCATTGCACAGAGGTTAGGAGGGAGTCAGAAAGGGGCAATGTGTTACCAACGTTCCGCGTAAAAATAACCAATGTGCTTCACAAGATTTGTCACCCACATAGAGAAACCTGCAAGTCCTTACCCAGAGCTTGGAGAGGAGGACAGAAAAATCCTGGGAAGATCCCAACACTCGGTAGGCAGAGGTAGGAGGATCACTGTGAGTTCGAGGACACCCTGAGACTCCATAGTGAATTCCAGGTCAGCCTGGGCTAGAGGGAGACCCTACCTTGAAAAACCAAAAAATAAATAAATAAATAAATAAATAAATAAATAAAATAAAAAAAATAAAAAACCTGGGAGGACTTCTCTCACCTGTTTCACCCAATAGGACTTTTTGAGTGAAGATTCTTTGTCTCTGTCTCTCTCTTTGGGGTGGGGGGAGGGAGACACAGGGTCTGAGGGTTTCACTCTAGCCCAGGCTGACATGGCCCTCACTCTGTAGTCAGGCTGGCCTTGAACTTACAGCGATCCTCCTACCTCTGCCTCCCCAGTGCCAGGATTAAAGGCGTGCGCCACCACGCCCGCCTGTTTTATTTATTTATTTATTTATTTATTTATTTATTTATTTATTTATTTATTTAAAGTTTTGGCATCACATTTTGTTTTGTATTCTGCTTACTATACTTAAATGCACAGAAGAATAAGACTCTTAACTCACTCCCAACAAACACAAGAATTCCCCAAGTATTATTTCCCTTCCCTACAAGGTACAGCTCCTCTGTCAAAATTCCCAAAGCTTTCCAGATACCACTGTGCCTGCTTTGACTGTCCAGCGGAGTTTCCACTTGACACTGCTTCCCATTGAGGTCCTATTGGGTGCCATGCCACACCTAGTCATCCCTCCCCCTGCTGCCCCCCTTGTTTTCTTCCAGGTAGCTTGTGATGGGTTTAAGAATTTGAATAGGGGGCCTGGAAGATGGCTAAGCAGTTAAATGCACATGCTTGTAAAGCCTGCAGGCAGAGGTTTGATTCCCCAGTACCCATGTGTGGTAGTTTGACTCTATGTCCCCCTAATAGAATCAGGTGTTATTACAATTGAATTTACAGCTTCAGCCCGCGGCAGGCAGACTCCTGCACAGGGGCCAGGTCACTGGGCATGCAGACGTTTTGAGCTCTGCCTGGGGTTTCCTGCTGTGGATTTGGTGGCACTGCTGGTGGTTTTTGTGTGGACCTGTGAAAGGGGACCGTCTTCTTCTGCCATTACGGAACCTCCCCTGGATCTTAAGCTTGAAATAAATCCCCTTCCTTCCATAAGCTCTGTCTGGTTTGGAGGCTCATCCCAGCAGCATGGAACTGACTACAATATCATGCAAAGCCAGATGCTCAAGGGGGTGCATGTGCCTGGAGTTTGTTGGCATTGGAAAGAGGCCCTGGTGCACCCATACTCACTCATATATACATATACTTATATATAATTTATTTATTTGACAGACAGAAAGGGGTGAGACAGAGATAGAGAATGAGCACACCAGGGCCTCCAGCCGCTGCAAATGAACTCCAGATGCATGTGCCACCTTGTGCGTCTGGCTTACGTGGGTCCTAGGAATTGAATCTGGGTCCTTTGGCTTTGCAGGCAAGCGTCTTAACTGTTAAGCCATCCCTCCAGCCCTCTTTCTCTTTCAAATAAATAAAAATATTAATAAAATGATTGAGTGACTGGGGAGCACTTCTGTTTACATTGTATGCCTTTTCGCAAGGTGCTTAAGTTACTGGATCTGAGGCAATTGAGGCGACCTTTTTTTTGTTGTTGTTTTGAGGTAGGGTCTCATTCTATCTAGTCCAGGTAGGCCTGGAATTCACTATGTAGCTTCAGGGTGGCCTCAAACTCACTGCGATCCTCCTACCTCTGCCTCCTTAGTGCTGGGATTAAAGGAGTGCGCCACCACGCCCGGCTCTGACTGAGGCAAGCATTGTCTGTCTTTAGAACTGCGTGTCTTCAACGCAGGCTTGCAGAGCAGCACACTGGCTTTGCATTCCCCAGTCTCCCACTATGCCTGTCGCAGTGTCCTTTTCCTTTCTTCTCCCCGCACTTTCAACATGTCCAGATCCAGTTGTTAACAAACCCCCCAAAGCAACATCCCCTCAGCTCTTTGATCTTTGTCCCATTTTCATTCATTTTTCTCATTAATTCCATACACATTGAGAAGTCAAAGACTTGACCCCTCCTCCCACCCATTCCCTGGGCATATTTCTCTGGGACTAACATGAAATAAAGTGTTTTTTTTTTTTTTTTTTTTTTTTTTTTTGAGGTAGGGTCTCACTCTAGCCCAGGCTGACCTGCAATTCACTGTTGTAGCCTCAGGGTGATCTCGAACTATCCCCATAGCTCAGCCTCCTGAGTGCTGGGATTAAAGGTGTGTGCTCCCACACCCGGCTTTAAAGTTGTGCTCTTAAGGAGTAAGGTGGCTCTAAGGACCCACGTGCTCTTCCTTATTGCCTTGTTGCTGGTGAACTCTGAACGGTGACTCTGGGGCATAGTTGATTTCAACTGCAATGTTTACTCCCTACATGGCTGGTTTTGTTATTGGCCCAGCTTTCAGACTCCACTGCCCTTTGGTTCACCCAACATAAAAACATAAAAATTACACACATATTTATGGGATATCATCTGATATTCTGGCACATGTATACGTTGTTTTGACCTCAGCTCTAATGCTTGGTCTTTTCAGTACCCTGATTAGTCTCTCCTTCACTGGGATGTTATTTCTGACTGCTACGACAAAACATCGTACACACATGAAAGAGGCAGATAGAGAGAGAAACGGGCATGCCAGGGCCTCCAGCCACCGCAAAGGAACTCTAGATACATGTGCCACCTTGTGCATCTGGCTTACGCGGGGAATTGAACCTCGAGCTGGGGTCCTTAGGCTTCGCAGGCAAGCACTTAACTGCTAAGCCAGCTGTTGTAGTCCGGTTCGCATTGCTGGCAGAAATCACCTGACCAAGAGCAGCTTTTGGGAATAAAGAGGTTTATTTTGGCTTTGGCTTACAGGCTCGAGGGGGAAGCTCCACGATGGCAGGGAAAATAATGGCATGAGCAGAAGGTGGACATTACCTCCTGGCCAACATCAGGTGGACAACAGGGACAGGAGAGTGTGCCAAACACTGGCAAGGGGACACTGGTTATCACACCCATAAGCCCGCCCCCAATAATATACCACCTCCAGGAGGCATTAATTCACAGATCTCCATCAGCTGGGAACCTAGCATTCAGAGCACCTAAGTTTATGGGGGACACCTGAATCAAGCCACCACACCATCTCTCCAGCCCATATTTATTTATTTATTAATTATTATTTTGGTTTTTTGAGGTAGGGTTTCACTCTAGCCCAGGCTGACCTGGAATTCACTCTGTAGTCTCAGGGTGGCCTCGAACTCATGGCGATCCTCTTACCTCTGCCTCCCGAGTGCTGGGATTAAAGGCATGTGCCACCACTCCCAGCTACATTTATTTATTTTTAAAATATATTTTTATTAAATTAAATTAATTGTTTGATCTCTCTGCAGAGGACAATTTAGGGGTACAATTCCTCAGTAATGATATCCATGCATTAACTTCTTTCTGAGAAAAGATTTCTCATTGGTCTGAACCTCACCAATAGGTAGAATGGCTGGTCAGGTAATCCCAAGGGTCCACCTGTCTTTGCCTCCTCAGTTCTGGGATGACAAGGTCACTGTGCCACATCTGGCTTTGTGTGTGTGTGTGTGTGTGTGTGTGTGTGTGTGTGCACGTGTGTGTGTGTGTTTATTCTTTAAAAGTATAGTAGAATTCAACAATGAATCCACCTAGCCCTAGACTTCTTTTCTTGAGCAACTTCTTTAAAAACTTATTTATTTATTTGCAAGCAGAGAGAGAGCGACAGAGAGAATGGGTGCACCAGGACCTCCTGCCACTGCAAACATGCTCCCAATGCATGCGCCACTTTGTGCATCTGGCTTTATGTGGGGACTGGGGAATCAAACCCAGGCCATTAGGCTTTGCAACAAGTGCTTTAACTGCTGAGCCATCTCTCCAGCCTCTTGAGTGCCTTTTTTAAACTAAAAATATTTTTAAATTTTTGTTTACTTATTTGTGTGTGTGTATGTGTGTGTGTGTGTGTGTGAAAGAGAGAGAGAGAGAGACAGATATAGAGAGAATGGGCGCACCAGGGCCTTTAGCCACTGCAAATGAATTCCAGACACATGTGTCACCTTGTGCATCTGGCTTATGTGGGTACTAGGGAATTGAACCGGCATCCTTTGGCTTTGCAAGCAAGTATCTTAACTGTTAAGCTGTCTCTCCAGCCTCTTAAGTGACTTTAAAAAATTTTTTTTGTTCATTTTTATTTATTTATTTGAGAACGACAGACAGAGAGAGAAAGAGGCAGAGAGAGAGAGAGAGGGAGAATGGGCGTGCCAGGGCCTCCAGCCACTGCAAGTGAACTCCAGACGCGTGCGCCACCTTGTGCATCTGGCTAACATGGGTCCTGGGGAATCAAGCCTCGAACAGGGGTCCTTAGGCTTCATAGGCAGGCTCTCAACCGCTAAGCCATCTCTCCAGCCCTCGAGTGACTTTTTATTACTACGTCAATCTCATTGCTTATTATGTGTCTATTTAAGTTATTTGTATCTTCTTTTTATTTTATTTTATTTTATTTTATTTTTTTTTTTTTTTTGTTTTTGTTTTTCGAGGTAGGGTCTCACTCTAGCCCAGGCTGTCCTGGAACTCACTATGGAGTCTCAGGGTGGCCTCGAACTCACGGCGATCCTCCTACCTCTGCCTCCCGAGTGCTGGGATTAAAGGCGTGCGCCACCACGACCGGCTTTTTTTTTTTTTTTTTTTTTTTTTTTTTTTTTTTTTTTTTTGTGTATCTTCTTTTTAAAAAAAGTCTGTGTATGTATATGTATGACACGTGTGTGTTTGTGTGTGTTTCCTTGTTCCAGGGTGAGCTCACATGCACATACAGAGGTCAGAGGACAACGTTGGGGGTCAGCTCTTGTTTTCCACATTGCGTGAGGCAGGGTCTCTTCGTCAGGCCAGCTGGTCTGTGAGCCTCCAGGGATTTTTTCTGTGTGCTTCCCATTTTGCTGTAGGAGAGTGCTGGGATTATAGAGGTGCGCCCCCACATCCAACTCTACATGGGGTTTGGGGGTTCCAATTCAGGTTCCTGGTGCTCTAAGTGCTTTCCTCGCAGAGTCATCACCCCAACCTTGTTTATGTATCTTATTGGTTTAATTTTTATTTTCCGAGGTGGGGTCTCTAGCCCAGGCTGACCTGGCACTCACTCTGTAGTCCCCGGCTGGCCTTGAACTCATGACGATCCTCTTACCTCTGCTTCCCAAGTTCTGGGATGAATGGCATGCACCACCATGTCTGACTATCTTGATTTAATTTTGATAGACTCTATGTGTCTATGAATTTCTCCATTTTCAACATCTGAATTTCTGTTGTACTATTTCCCTTTTCATCTTTAGTTTTTATTAATTTGGGTCTCCTTTCTCTTTCTTTTGGTTAGTTGGGCTCAGGATTTGTCAATCTTTTAAAAAACTTATTATTTATTTATTTATTTGAGAGTGACAGATAGAGAAAGAGGCAGAGAGAGAGAGAGAGAATGGGTGCACCAGGGCCTCCAGCCACTGCAAACAAACTCCAGACACATGTCCCCCCACCGCCCGTACATCTGGCTAATGTGGGTCCTGGGGAATCGAACCTCGAACCGGGGTCCTTAGGCTTCACAGGCAAGTGCTTAACCGCTAAGCCATCTCTCCAGCCCAGGATTTGTCAATCTTAATATCTTTTCAAGGACCCAATTCTTGGGACTGGGGGGATGGGTCAGTGGTGAAAGGTATTTGATGCCAAAGCCTGCCAGCCTGGGTTTGAATCCCAAGTACCTATGTAAAGCCAAATGTACAAAGTGGTCCATGTATCTGGAGTTCATTCGCAGCAGCAAGAGGCCCTGCTGCTCCCATATTCATGCACTCTCTCAAATAAATAAATAATTAAATAAATAAACAAATAAAATATTTCTAAAAGACCCAGCCCTTGGTTTCATTGGGCCTTTGTATTATTACTTTTGTTTCCATTTCATTGATTTCTGCCCTTATCTTTATTATTTTGTTCTATCTCCTGATTTGGAGTTTGGCTTGTTTTTGTTTTTCCTCAGAAATTGAGGTATAACATTAGGTTATTTATTTGAAAGCTCACTGAGATTTTTTTTTTTTTTATTGTAGACATTTGTAGCTTCCTCTTTGAACAGCTTTTAGTACGTTCCACAAGTTCAGGTATGTTGTACTTTCATTTTCATTCAGTCTAAGAACTTTGACGTTTTCCGATTTCTTCAAAGATCGTTCATCATTCAGTAGTGGTTGTTCAATCCTCATGAGTTGTACATTTCCTGTAGTTTCTCTTGTTGTCGATTTCCAGTCTTGTTCCCTTGTGATCAGCCAGAATACCAAAAAGTTACTTTAATGTTCTTGCTTCTGTTAAGCTTTGTGGCCTAAAATATGGACTATTTTGGAGAAACTTCCAGGGGCTGCTGAGGAGAATGTATACTCTGCAGTTGCTGGGTGGAATATTCTCCACGTTCTGTGATCTGTACTGTTGTTTAACTTTGCTGGGGTTTTTGTCTGGATAGAGTATCTATGGACCATCTTGAAATTAGGGTATTGAGGTCACCTACTACCGTTGTATTGAGGTCAGTTTATATCCAGTAGTGTTTTATGAGGCTATAATGATTCTGACCATTGGTGTGTATATGTTAAGAATCACTATATCCTCTTGATAGATTATAGCCTCAGTTAGCATGAAGTGACCTTTATTCCTTCTGACATCTTTAGGCTTGAAAATATTGAATATGTTTTCTTTCTCTTTTTTGTAATTTTTTTATAAGAGAGAGACAGAGTGTGTGCATGCACATACGCGTGCATGAGAGAGAGAGAGAGAGAGAATTGGCACACCAGAGCCTCCAGTCAGTACAATCAACTCCAGACGCATGGGCCACCTTGTGTGCATGTGCGACCTTGTGGGCTTGCATCACCTTGTGTGTCTGGCTTACATGGGACCTGGAGAGTGGAACATGGGTCCTTATGCTTTGTAGGCAAGCACCTTAACCACTTAGCCATCTCTCCAGCTCTTGAATATGTTTCCTAAGCCTTCAGCTTATACATTTTCTTCTATGTCCATGATTCATAATTTTGATCTTTTTAATGATACTATAGATCTCACACATTCTGTTTGTATTTTCTCATTATATCTTTATTGTTATCTAGATATGAAAATTCATCTACTTGTCTTCAGGCCATGACATTCTTTTATTTTTGTTTATTGGAGAGAGAGATGGAGAGAGAAAGAATGGGCATACCAGGGCTTACTGCCACTGCAAACCAACTCCAGGTGCATGTGCCACATTGCGCATTTGACTTTACATGGGCACTGGGGAATTAAACTTGGGTCCTTAGGTTTTGCAGGCAGGCACCTTAACCGCTGAGCAATCTCTCCAGCCCCCTGATATTCTTGATCTATTTAATTGTTGAAGCTTTTGCCTGAGTTTAAATTTACTTATTGAGCTTTTCATTTTTGAAATTTCAGTTCATTTTTTCTCAGTCTTTTTAGCCTTCATTATTTTATCTTTCATGTCTTGACTCTATTTCACCCAGCTGTTTATTTGTCTTCCCTTTGAATACATCTAAGAGTTTCATCATGTCCACTTTGATCTCATTGAACACCCTCATAATCATTCTTTTATTTATTTATTTGGCCTGGGATTTCATCTACTGCACTTTGTGTAACCCAAAGTACAAATTTCGGGGGCATGATGATGCCTCAGTTTTCCATGCTGCTTGCGTTTCTGCACTGGGATTTGTGCATCTAGGATTAGGTCTTTGGATGCATTTTTCTTTCTTCTTAAAAATATTTAAAAAATTTCTTTTGTTCACTTGTTTATTTATTTATTTGAGAGTGACAGACACAGAGAGAAAGACAGATACAGAGAGAGAGAGAGAGAGAGAGAGAATGAGCACGCCAGGGCTTCCAGCTACTGCAAACGAACTCCAGACGCGTGCGCCCCCTTGTGCATCTGGCTAACGTGGGTCCTGGGGAATCGAGCCTTGAACCGGGATCCTTAGGCTTCACAGGCAAGCGCTTAACCGCTAAGCCATCTCTCCAGCACTCTTTTGAAAAATATTTTTATTTATTTTTATTTATTTATTTGACAGAAAGAGGGGGAGAGAGAGAGAGAGAGAGACAGAGAGAGAGAGAGAGAGAGAGAGGGCATACCAGGGCCTCCAGTGCAAACAAACTTCAGATGCATGTGCCACCTTGTGTATCTGGCTTATTTGGGTCCTGGAGAATCGAACCTGGCTCCTTTGGCTTTACAGGCAAGCTCCTTAACTTCTAAGCCATCCCTCCAGCCATGTTTTTTTAAAATCCCTTGTATTTTGTTTGTTTGTTTGTTTTCCAGATAGGATCTCACTCCAGCCCAGGCTGACCTGGAATTCACTATGTAGTCTCAGGGTGGTCTCAAACTCATGGTGATTCTCTTACCTCTGCCTCCCAAGTGCTGGGATTAAAGGTGTGCGCCACCACGCCTGGGCCCGTTGTATTCTTTTAATTGAAGTATTTACGATGTTCATGTGGAACTAAGTTACAGTAGAGTTGCACTATAGTTTCTCTTCACTAAGCCCTAAGCCCAGGTGCTCAGGACTTAGTGATCACTGGCACCAGACTGAAAGTGAAATACTGATCGCAAAAAGCACCCACATTGTACAGTCAGGCCATGTGAACATAGCGCAGCTTGGCCGGGAGAGGTGGCGCACACCTTTGATCCCAGCACCTGGGAGTCAGAGGTAGGAGGATCACCGTGAGTTCAAGGGCAGCCTGGAGCTACAGAATGACTTCCCAGGTCAGCCTGTGCTAGAGTGAGACCCTGCCTTGAGAAAACAAAAAAGAAAAAAAAAATCACAGAGGTCACAGAGTATTGGTAATCAGGCAGTTGGAAGCAGAGTCGATGTCTACGGAGCTCATTCTAATTCTGCTTATTGAGTTATGACCCACAACAAACTGGCAACTCTGCCCAGGAAGGAGTTAAATACAGCACCTGGAGCTTTTATGAGGAACATTCACATCATGTTTGATTTTGTAGTTTGGAGCTCATGGAGAATTGAGGAAAGGATTTGGAGACCTGGATACGTCCCTAAAAATTTGACTCTCTAGTTGCGTGTAGGAGGGGGAGTGACCCATTCATCCCTGGTTCTCTGAGGCCTTTCTCACTTTTAGCATCGACATTTCTGTGCCCTGATGTACCTACTGAGGTAGCTGAGGGGTGACAGGGTCCCCAAAAGTAAAAAGTAGGAATGCAATGTCCTTGCAGTGAGGAGTTCCCTCCCAAGATCTGCTTGTCCTTGAACTCAACCTGAGTCCCTCCCTAGGAAGGAATGGCTCCGTGGGAGAGATAATTGTCCCCTTCCTGGAAGATTGAGATTCCAGAGACACCACCCAGAAACTTGTTGGGCTGATCAATTCAGCTCCCATCCAGAACCTAGAAAAGCCTCCAGTCTGTCTCTCTGGGTGAGCGTTCCCATTTTTCTGGAACCCCCCTCTTGCCTCCCTAGTCAGCCCTTCCTTCCCTTTAAGTTCTGGGCTTCTCCATTTCAAGGAACTCTGCTCATGGCCCCCTTTTGGGCATGAGCTCTGTCTCTCTTAAATTTTACCTATAATCTAACAAGACCCATAACCTTTATCCTCTGGCCAGCGGATGCCAATTGTTCGAACTCACAAGAAGGAATCCAGAGGCCACTGACTCAGTACAAGTTTTACCAGGAGAGGCTCTCGTGGTCTCAAAAGACACCACAAAATTCCCACATCTGATCGGCGTGTTGGCGTATCACATTGGTGCATTGATAGAGAATCCCCATTCCTGCCTCACTCTCAGTCCCAGACAAGCGGGATGGTCCGTCACTCTAGGGTAAGGATTTTGTGAATGAGCTTGAAACATTCTTGCCACACTCAGATCAGGTGGACCCAAGAAGCAGAAGCATCACTGTCCTGTAACGGGCTCTGCACCTGGCCATATGCCCCTCTTTCTAGGTGCTTCCTGCTTTCTTACTGGTCTCTGAGCAAGTGACCTCTGATGCAGGGAGGGGACATTCCCATAAGACTGTCGGTGTGGGAAGGCAGCTCATACATAGCATGGCCCAGAGGCACATCAACTTTAGAAAGTCAAATTTGTGACTATCAGCCAACCCATCACTTTTGTCTACAGGGACCTAGGCTGTCAGGATCTGGGTTAAGCTGGAAATTGCATATCTGAAGAATTGTGATTACTCTTCAGAATTAACCCACAGCCAGGAGTGAATTTAATGTAATTCAGTTTAAAAAAACATATTAGGAGCCGGGCGTGGCGGCGCACGCCTTTAATCCCAGCACTCGGGAGGCAGAGGTAGGAGGATTGCTGTGAGTTCGAGGCCACCCTGAGACTCCATAGTGAATTTCAGGTCAGCCTGGGCTAGAGTGAGACCCTACCCCGGAAAACCAAAACCAAAAACAAAAAAAAAAAAAAAAAAAAAAAAAAAAAAAAAAACCCCAACATATTAGGGTCCACAGAGATGGCTCAGTAGTTAAGGCGCTTGCCTGCAGAGCCTAACAACCTGGAATTGATTCCCCAGTACCCACGTAAAGCCAGATGCACAAAGTGGTGCATGTACCTGGATTCTGTTTACAGAGACTGGGGAACCTGGCATACTCATTCTCTCTGTTTCTCTTCTTTTTTGTTTTTCAAAAAATATTTTATTTTTATTTATTTATTTATTTGAGAGATATAAAGAGGCAGAAAGAAAGAGAGAGAATGAGTGCACCAGAGCCTCCAGCCACTGCAAACGAACTCCAGGTGTGTGCACCACCTTGTGCATCTGGCTTACGTGGGTCCTGGGAATCAATCCTGAGTCCTTCCTTTGGCTTTGCAGGCAAGCGCCTTAACTGCTAAACCATCTTTCCAACCCTCTGTCTCTCTTCTCTCTCTCTTTCCTTGCAAATAAATAAATAAAAATATTAAAAAGACATATTAGGAGGTGGGGAGATGGTTCAGTGGCTAAAAGTGCTTGCTTGCAAAGCCTGCCAGCCTGGGTTTGATTCCCCAGCACCTATGTGAAGCCAGACATAACCAAGTGGTGCAAGTATCTGGTGTGCGTTTGCAGTGACTAGAGACCCTTGCACACTCATACACACACATGCAAAATAGTAACTAATTTTTAAAAACAACATTAAGTGAATATTGGTATGTGTTGCAGTCAGGTTCGCATTGCTGGTAGAAATCAACCAACCAAGAGCAGCTTGTGGGAAAAAGAGGTTTATTTTGGCTTACAGGCTCGAGGGGGAAGCTCCATGATGGCAGGGGAAAATGATGGCATGAGCAGAGGGTGGACATCACCCCCTGGCCCACATAAGGCGGACCATAGCAAGAGGAGACTAATGCAAACACTGTCTTGGGGAAACTGGCTATAACACCCACAAGCCCACCCCCAACAATACACCACCTCCAGGAGAGATTGATCCCCAAATCTCCATCAGCTGGGAACCTAGTGTTCAGAACACCCAAATTTATGGGGGACACCTGAATCAAACCACCACAGTATGTTTGCAAAGGTTTTCCCTCTGTCCTTTTAAAAACTAAGTTAAAAACGAATGAATTACTTTACCTTTATTTATTTTTAATATTTACTTATTTAACAGAGAGAGAGATTGAGAAAGAATCGTCATATCAGAGTCTCTTGCTGCTGCAAAAGAGCTCCAGACACACGCACCACTTTGCGCACCTGGCGTTATGTGGGTACTGGGGAATTGAACCCGGATTGTCAGGCTTTGCAGACAAGTAACTTTAACTACTGAGTCATCCCTCCAGCTCTGAATTACCTTAATTTCTTTGCTTGTACAAAGTGGGAAACATCATTATAAGAGAGAAATGCTATTTAAATGGCCCCATTTAGTGTTTTGTGGCAAGAGCCAGAACAACTTAAGTGCCTATGCAGACCAGGGTGAGCAGCGTGCCTGCAATTCCAGCAATCCGCAGGCTGAAGCAAGAGGGTCACAAGTTTGAGTCCTGCCTGAGCTACACAGTGAGTTCAAGGTCAGCCTGGGCTATATTGACAAAAAAAAAAAAAAAAAAACCTATGCAACTGAGCTATTGAGGTTTGGCTAGTGAGCCCTGCTAGGCCATGGTCAACATCAATGTTATAGAATCACATCTCTTCCTCTGGTTTTATTCTTTGACCTCAGCTAGACAGTTACGCCATTAACTCAAATGAGAACCAGGAGTAAAACACTTCATTATCTTGGTATCCAGTTTAATAGCATAGACGCATTTTTCTCAGTCATAAAACACTTACTTAGATATTTCTTTAATCAAGTGAATCTCATTAAATGGGCACTATTAAAATAATTTATAAGTGTTCAGCGACCTATATAATGTAATGGCTTGTTTTCTAAGTTAATAAGGCAGATGTTAATAATAGGACCCTGAAGAAGAGCCCAGTTGAAAAGGAGCAAAATGACATATTGTTGTAGCAGCCTTTGTTCCATCTCTTCTCAGTATTATTATTATTGTTATTTTTTTTTCAAGTACAGTCTCACTCTAGCCCAGGCAGACCTGGAATTCATTATGTAGTCTTAAGGTGGTCTTCAACTCACAGCAATCCTCCTAATTCTGCCTCCTGAGTGCTGGGATTAAAGGCGTGCCCCACCACGTCTCAGCATTGTTAATGAACATTTGAACATAGTCTCAGGGGGTTGAATTATTAATTTAGGAACAGCACTAAGAGGTGGACAATGGCTGATCAGAAGTCAGAATCTACATGCTCAGTGGTCTTCATAAGTTAGATCGGCAAGGAGTTAAAGTCTTCATGGTGTC
The DNA here is from genome assembly GCA_036346955.1 of Dipus sagitta. Classification (NCBI taxonomy): domain Eukaryota; kingdom Metazoa; phylum Chordata; class Mammalia; order Rodentia; family Dipodidae; genus Dipus; species Dipus sagitta. The sequence goes on along the minus strand of CM070779.1, from coordinate 122,005,158 downwards.
ATTGAATAAGGATCGACTTCTACCCTTAGTAAAACAAAAGTAAACATGAAATGACCAAAACAACCACATGACTATAAAAAGAAATGTATTTGAAAAAGACAAATTGCAATCTACTGGCCACAAAGGCATTGAAAATCATCTGTAACTTTTCTATTGCAACTAAAATTCCCATTTTTTTGAGAGTTTTTTAATTTTTGAGCAAGAGATACAGACACACACACACACAGAGAGAGAGAGAGAGAGAGAGAGAGAGAGAGAGAATGGGCAGACCAGGGCCTCTAGCTACTGCAAACAAACTCCAGAAACATGGGCCACTTTGTGCATCTGGCCTTATGTGTGTACTGAGGAATTGAACTAGGGTCATTCGGCTTTGCAGGTAAGCACCTTAACTGTGGAGCCATCTCTCCAGCTCCCCAAGGTGGTTTTAAGTTGCATTAAAGGAAAATGAGGGCTGGAGAGATGGCTTAGCGATTAAGGCACTTGTCTGCAAAGCCAAAAGGCCTCGGTTCGATTCCTCAGAACCCACATAAGCCAGTTGCACAAGGGGGCACACGCATCTGGAGTTCATTTGCAGTGGCTGGAGGCCCTGGTGTGCCCATTCTCTCTCTCCCTCTCTCTGCCTCTTTCTTTCTCTCTCTCTCTCTGAAATAAATAAATAAAAGGAAAATGAGGCCAGCATATGGTGTACAATAGCTCTGCTGACTTTTTAAACTTTATTTATTTATTTGAGAAAGAGGGAGAGAGGGAGGGAGGGAGGGAGAGAAAGGAAGAGAATGGGTATACCAGGGTCTCTAGCCACTGCAAATGAACTCCAAACACATGTGCCATCCTGTGCATCTGGTTTACGTGGGTACTGGGGAATTGAACCTGTGTCCCTAGACTTTGCAGACAGGTGCTTTAACCGTTAAGCCATCTCTACAGTCCTCTGCTGATTTATTTACATGGGTACGTATAGGTGTGATGTGTGTGTGTACACATTTTGTATGTGTGTGAGGGTACACATGCATGTGGACACCAGAGGTCAAAGTTAAGTGTCTTCCTCAGTTGCTCTCCATTTTATTTCCAAATTGGTGTCTCTCTGAGCCTGGAGCTCATGGATTTGGCTATACTAGTGTTATGGTCAGGTTCGCATTGCTGGTAGAAATCACCCAACCAAGAGCAGCTTGTGGTACAAGGAGGTTTATTTTGGCTTACAGGCTCAAGGGGAAGCTCCATGATGGCAAGGGAAAACGATGGCATGAGCAGAGGGTAGACATCACCCCCTGACCAACATAAGATGGACCATAGCAACAGGAGAGTGTGCCAAACACTGGCATGGGGAAACTGGCTATAACACCCATAAGCCCGCCCCCAACAATATACTCCCTCCTGGAGGTATTAATTCCAAAATCTCCATCAGCTGGGAACCTAGCATTCAGAACACCTAAGTTTATGGGAGACGCCTGAATCAAACCACCACGACTAGCTAGCCAGCAAGCTCCAGGATCCTCCTGTCTCCTCCTCGCGAGTGCTGGGATTACAGGCGCATGCCCCCATGCCTGGCATTTTAATGTGGGCACTAGGGATTCAAACTCAGGTACTCATGCTTGCATGACAGGTACTTTATCCTTTGAGCCATCTCCCCAGCCTTCCACCTTGTATTTTTGAGACTCTCATTGAGCTCAGAGCTCACCAATTTATCTACACTAGCAAACCGGCAGCAAGCCCCGAGGAGCCTCCTGCCTTCACCTCCCCAGAGTGGGGCTTGGAGGCACTGGCTGCCCTGGCTGGCTTTTCCATAGGCGCTAGGGGATCTGAATTCAGGTCCACGCGCTTGTGTGGAGACCCCTCCCCAGCCTTGTTATACTTTTTGTTTGTTGGTTGGTTTGTTTTGTTTTGTTTTCGAGGTAGAGTCTCACTCTAGTCCAGGCTGACCTGGTATACACTACGTAGTCTCAGGGTGGCCTCGAACTCACGGCAATCCTCCTGCCTCTGCCTCCCGGGTGCTGGGATTAAAGGTGTGTGCCGCCACACCTGGCTCTTACACTTTTTGAATTAATCTATCATATCCTGCAGCCCCTCCACTGATGCTCAAAACCAGAGTCACCTCGACACATCTTATCTCTCATCCCTTACGCTCATGAAACTCTAAGCGCTGAGGTGCAACCTGGCTTCTGTCCACGGCACGGTGGCCTGGCCCAAGCTAAGGGCATTGTGCTTCGTGTGCCCAACATGGCAGCAGTGCGTATGTACCATCAGGGGTCAGAATCAGATACTCTGTGGGTGGTAGACAGGCTAAGACCAATTTGAGGAGCCGTTCTTACCTCCTAACTCTGCATCAGAATGTCCAGCCCTGGTACCTACGAAAGCTTCATTCTGAGAAGGATCTGGTGGCTGGGGAGACGGCTCAGTTGGAGAGAGTACGCTACATGAACCCGAGGACCTGGATTCAGTCCCTGGCATGCATGTAAAAAGCCGGGCATGGCTGTACATGCCTGTGACCCCAGTGCTGAGGGGTGCCGAGGCAGCAGAATTGCTGGTAGTCAGTCTAAGTGAAAGATGACAGCTCCGGGTTCAGTGAGAGACTCTGTCTCGAGAAAGAAAGGCAGAAAGAGCAGCAGAAGAGGAGAACCAGCATCTTCCTTTGGCTCCCGCACTCTTGAGCATAGGCATGTGCATACCCCACCCATACATGCAACACACATGCTACGCACACGTGGCAGGGAGATAGAAAGGCAGAGAGACTGGAAGATTAAAATATATATATTTTGGGGCGAGGCTAGAGAGATGGCTTAGCAATTAAGGCGCTTGCCTGAGAAGCCTAAGGACCCAGGTTTTGTTCCCCAGAACCCAGCCAGCCAAATGCACAAGATGACACATGCGCACAAGATGCAGCGCAGGTCTGGAGTTTGACTGCAATGGATCTTGCATTCCAATTCTCTCTCTGTCTCTCATAAATAAAATTTTTAAAAATTAAATAATTTTATATTTATTTATTTATTTATTTGAGAGCAAGAGGGAAAGAGGCAGATAAAGAGAGAGAGAGAGAGTGGGCACATCAGGACCTTTAGCTGCAGAAAATGAACTCCAGACACATGCACCACCTTGTGCATCTGGCTTACGTGGGTCCTGGGGAATCGAACCAGGATCCTTTGGCTTCGCAGGCAGCCAGCTTTAGCCAGTAAGCTATCTCTCAGCCCTAAAACATTTTTATTTATTTATTTATCTATCTATTTTTGAGCAGAGATAGAGAGAAAAGAGACAGAGAGAATGTGTGTGCCCGGGCCTCCTGCCTCTGCAAACAAACTCCAGATGCATACGCCATTTTGTGCATCTGGCTTTACATGGGTACTGCGGCATCAAATCTGGGTCATTAGGTTTTGCAGGCAAACATCTTAGCTGCTGAGCCATCTATCCAGTCCTGGAAGATGTTTAAAGAATGTTAGATTTTGGTTGGAGAGATGGCTTAGTGGTTTAGGCGTTTACCTGCAAAGCCAAAGGATCCTGGTTTGATTCTCCAGGGCCCACATAAGCCAGATGCACAAGGGGGCGCATGCGTCTGGAGTTCGTTTGCAGTGGCTGGAGGCCCTGGCATGCCCATTCTCTCTCTCTGTCTCTCTCTTTTTTCCTCTTTCTCTCTCTCTCTCTCTCTTTCCTCTTTCTCTCTCTCAAATAAATAAATAAATAAAATATATTTTAAGAATGTTAGATTTGAGAGACTAATAGAACAAAATACAATGACACATATATGTGAGACTATCATAATGAAACCCATTAGTTTTGTATGATAACTTAAAGCATCAATAATATAAAATAATGGTAATTTTCCAAAGTGGTGATTGTATCTCACGAATTGGTTAAAGATCCTAAGAAACAGGAGGATGACCTTAGTTGCCCCTAGAGTCTTTCTCCATCTCAGAGATGTGATAGGGTCCCGAGAGCAGCTGTAGAGCTGACATGAGCTTGTAGGAGATGGGACTTAAGTAGGAGGCCAAAATGGCTAGATTTGCTCTTCTCAGCCTCCGGGGCTTTCAAGGTCCAGGGACCAAAGCTTAGAGACTGGGAAATTCGGTGGAATGTTATGACATGTGTCTGCGGCCCAATTCTCCAGATTGATGCTTAATCGGGTTCTGACATCTGTGTTGTGAAAACATTTCCTAGACTACACTTGGGTTGAGAGAGTGGTTAGAGTCCTCTGCTGGCCTCACTGCTCCAGCTAAGGGCTTAGGTGTACCCCAGAGATTTCAACCAAGCACAGGCCTAGCCTTTGATAGCCAAGGATGTCCCCTCTCCATTTCAAGTTTAAAATATTTTATTATTAATTTTTTTTGGGGGGGCGTGGGGGAGCAGAGAGAGAATGGACACACTGGGGCCTCCAGCCACTGCAAACAAACTCTAGATGCATGCGCCACCTTGTGCATCTGGCTTATGTAGGTCCTGGGGAATCAAACCTGGGTCCTGAGGCTTCCCAGGCAAGCACCTTACCAGTTAAGCCATCTACTCTCCTCCATTTCATGTTTAAAAAAATGCTTATTTTGGGCTGGAGAGATGGCTTAGCGGTTAAGTGCTTGCCTGTGAAGCCTAAGGACCCCGGTTCGAGGCTTGATTCTCCAGGTCCCACGTTAGCAAGATGCACTAGGGGGCGCACGCATCTGGAGTTCGTTTGCAGTGGCTGGAAGCACTGGCGCGCCCATTCTCTCTCTCTCTCTCTCTCTCTCTGCCTCTTTCTCTATCACTCTCAAATAAATAAATAAATAAATGTTTATTTTTATTTATTTATTTATTTATTTGAGAGGGTGTGTGTGTGTGTGTGTGAGAGAGAGAGAGAGAGAGAGAGAGAGAGAGAGAGAGAGAGAATATGGATGTGCCAGGGCCTCCTGCAGCTGCAAATAAACGCCCAGATGCATGTGCCATCTTTGTGCATCTGGCTTTAGGTGGGTACTGGGGAACTGAACCCAGGCGACCAGGCTTTGCAAGCAAGCACCTTCAACCACTCCAGCTCCCCACTCTGCATTTCAGATGGCCTTCCCTGAACACCCCAGCCGGGAGGCACTGCTTCCGCAGACTTCGTGATCTTGAAAGCCAGTCCTGGTACGTCTTCCAGGTCCCAGGGAGAGTTCCCTGGCAGGCTTCCTCGGAGAGCTGGGACATGCGTGACCAACACTATTCCCACATTGTGTTTCTGGGACATCGGGTCAAAGTTGCGGAGTCCAGGGAATCTGGCTAACGTTAGGAAACGTGAGCTCCGGTCCCCTTCTCTCGCGCCCCTGCCTCCGGTTCTCTATCTGCTCCCCACAGCCGTGATCCTGGCGGAGGCGACCCCGAGCCTGCGCTCCATCGCTCACGGTCGTTTTGCTGAAGATTCTTAGAAAGACAAGTCAAGGTCAAAGACTCGCTGGCCCCTGGGAGTCTGTGCGAAGCTTCGGGCCAGTTGTGCACAGAGATTCCGATGATCTGTTCCGGGGTGTTCATGGGGCCCTGACCTCATTGGGGACACATGATGGGACCGGATGTAAAGATTTTCCCATGTTGCATTGCCGGACTCCCAACTTCTACCCAGGATCAGGGCTTTGGAGAAGGGCTCCCGTGACAACAGAAACTGTGATAATGCTGATAAAATAATGAAAATGTTTATAGTGTTATTGCCTGGGGTCTGTGGGTGTGCTAACTGCCAATCATGTTTATTCTTTGCAAGAATGCTGTTACCTGGGCTGGGTGTGGTGGTGCATACCTTTAATCCCAGCACTTGGGAGGCGGAGGTAGGAGGATCCCCATGAGTTCGAGGCCACCCTGAGACTCCATAGTGAATTCTAGGTCAGCCTGAACTAGAGTGAAACCTTGCCTCGTAAAAAAAAAAAAAAATGCCGTTGCCAACTTCATTTGGTTGATAGGATAACTGATGTTTAGGAAAGGGAAGGCCCCTTACCTTTGTCACCCAGCTACCAAATGGTAATGGGACAAAAGACCTGAACCACGGCGATGTTTCTTTTCATTATTGCCATGCACACAAACCCTGTGTTCTCTTCAACCAGCGTGGACCTCAGCCGTGAACTCACAAGTTACCCTGCGTTCTGACCAAGGTGGTTGAGATTTTCCTCATGCGATTTAAAATAATCTCCCTCATTTCTTAACGCTTAGGGGAGATCTAGCAAATACGAGCAAGAAAGAAATAAAAATGTAAGTGTGTTGGCCCATGCCAGCCCTCAGGAGGATGGTGAGTTCTAGGGCAAGCTGTGTTACAGAATTTGACCCTGTGTCAAAATTTTCAAAAGTAAAAGCCTGGCCGGGCGTGGTGGCACGCACCTTTAATCCCAGCACTCAGGAGGCAGAGGTAGGAGGATCGCCGTGAGTTCAAGGCCATCCTGAGACTACATAGTGAACTCCAGGTCAGCCTGGGCTACAGCGAGACCCTACCTTGAAAACCCAAAATCAAATCAAATAAATAAAAAGCAACAGCTAACAATAAACGATGGTTTTATACATATACACATATATATATATGTATATATATATATATATATAATTATTTATTTATGTTACTTGTTTTATATATGTGTGTATATATATATATAATATTTATATTATATATACAGGATAGAGTGCTTGCCTGGCATGCACAAGGCCCTAATTCAATCTCCAGTACCAGGGAGGGGAAAGAAAGAAAGAGGAAAGGCTCGGAGAAAATAGGAAAGGAAAGAAAGGAAAGGACTACTGTTAAGAATCCTGACCTCTCTACCCAACCCCCTGTCACTCTCCCCTACCAACCTGGCCATGCCAACCCCGGGACTCTGGGACTGCTCCTGGTATGGTAACTGAGTTTTGCCTGTGGGCTAGGAGAAGGGAAAGCCTCCTTCCCCTACCCATGTGGCACAGCATGCAAGGTCTCCCCCACACAGCAGTCTCTCTCTTCTCACCCCACAGCCCCCACCTCCTTGGCCTTGCCTGCTGCTCTTTTCTTCTCTCTCCCTCCCTCTCTCTCTCTCTGTCTCTCTCTCTCATGCAAGTGCCTTTTCCCCCTCTCTTCTATCAGTTCCCTTCCTCTCCCCAACTCCCTCTCTCCCATTACAATAATGTCTTAGCTCCAAGAAATCTGTCTGTTTTGGCCCTCCCTTGGGAATCCTGAAATCTGACAATTACCAGAATATAACTAATTCTTTGTGATTTTTCTTCCCTTCTGGTAGCATTTATTTAAGGCATAATAACTGAAGAATACTCAAATAAAAAAAAATTTATAACACAAAAGGTTCCCTTGAAAGTCAGTTTCCCTAACCATGCTAAGCTTGTATATCTTGTTTAAGGATTTCAATAGGTAGTCACCTGCACTAACACCTGAAAATGAGCACCTGGGAAAGGGGCTTTCTCAGATTGCGCAGGCTGGGCCGGGCTGCACCGGGCTGGGCCGCGCTGGGCCGGGCTGGGCTGGACTGGGCTGGGCCGGGACTGTAGGCAGCTGACTGGACTTAGAGGTAAGTGATCCTGTGGTTCTGGAATGCAGGTGGAGTCTTAGAGCTGGTGTTTGCATTGCACTGAAGTCTTTGTTGTTTTGTTTGAAACAGAGTTTAATGTAGCCTAGGCTGGCCTGCAATGTTATTAGTACAGGAATTTTGGGATGTCCTCTGCCAAGGCACCAACAATTTCGGAGGTGCCCTCGGACTCTCCACTTATGAATTTCACAAATGAAACCCACAGACCAAAGGATAAAGTTCAGAAAGATTTTTTAAAATGCATTTGTAATCAGAGACAGACAGTGACAGGTAGATAGAGAGAGAGAGAGAGGGAGAGAGAGAGGATGGGTGTGCCAGGGCCTCCAACCAATGCAAAAAAACTCCAGATGAATGTGCCACTCTGTGCATATGGCTTTTATGTGGGTACTGGGGAATAGAACCCAGGTTGGTAAGCTTTGCTGGCAAGCGCCTTAACCACAGTGCCATCTCTCTAGCCCCAGAAAGATTTTATTATACCTTAGAGCGTTAAGGAGGGTTTAAGAGTATATGTAAGAGAATGTATATGTAACAGAATGTAAGAGAAGGAAGCATAACAACTTAAAAAAATTTTACTGACAACTTCCATAATCATAGACAATAAACTATGATAATTCCTTCCCCCCACTTTCCCCTTTGAAACTCCACTCTCCATCATATCCCTTCCCCCTCTCAATTAGTTTCTCTTTTATTCAGATGTCATCATCTTTCCCTCCTATTATGATGGTCTTGTGTAGGCAGTGCCAGGCACTATTAAGTCATGGATATCCAGGCCATTCTGTGTCAGGAAGAGTGCATTATAAGGAGTCCTACCCTTCCTTTGGCTCCTACATTTTTTCCACCACCTCTTCCGCAATGGACCCTGAACCTCGGAAGGTGTGATAGAGATGTTTCAGTGGTGGACACTCCTTTGTCACTTCTTCTTAGCACTGTGGTGCCTTTTGAGTCATCTCAGAGGTCACCAGCATCTAAAAAGAAAAGCTTCTCTAACCAAAAGTGAGAGTAGCATTAATATGAACATTAAGAGGAGTGTTTGGTGAGCATAATATATGCTTTTAGCCAGACACCAGCAGGTGTTACATCCCAAGGGCTCGTGACCTCCCCAGTCATAGGTTTTCAGTATCAGACATGTATTCCCTCCCATGGAGCAGGCCTCCAGTCCAATTAGAGAGCGGTTGGTTTCCCCCCATAACAGACATGCCACTCTTGCACCCATTTGGTCCGGCTGGCCAAACTTAAGGCTTGCAGTGTCCATTGTTGTTTATCTCCACTGATGATTTCTCTCTCTTCTGTGGAGCTGCATGCAACATAGCTTTTTCCAGCTTTCTGTCAGCTGGTCTACAGGGAGGAGGTTTTCAGCTCCAGCAAGATTTCTCAGTGACCTTGCAGCCCAAGCATGTGGAGTCTTCAGCAATAGGGAGAATTTTTTTTTTTTTTCAAGGTAGCATCTCACTCTGGCCCAGGCTGACCTGGAATTCACTATGTAGTCTCAGGGAGGCCTTGAACTCATGGTGATCCTCCTACCTCTGCCTCCTGTGTGCTGGGATTAAAGGTGTACACCACCCCACCCAGCTCATAACAGAGCTTTTATCCAGGGAGGCAAGAGGGGATTTGAGAAGCCCACCTGGAGACTCAGGTTGAGAATTTTTATGTGAGGCCTGCGGATGAACAGCTGGTCTATCTAGTTAGTCCTACATGAGGTCAGGATTTCTCATAAAGGGCCATCTTCCCGGAAATCTTAATTCTCTCAGAAGGGAGTAGAAGGACTCCCAAGGGGGCAAAGACAAGGAGAGACCAGATCCTTATGATGCTTGTCAAGTGGAACCATCTAGACTCTTCCCTATAGACCCAAGGACAATTCCCCCATGTAGTCCAGAGAAAGCTATTCACTTTGTGGTCCTGTTCCTAACTGCCTAGCCAATTTCTGTCTCCTGTTCTATGTTAGGTTGCCGAGGATGGCCTTGAACTCCTGATCCTTCTGCCTCCACCTCCACGCAGGTGTTCGTTACAGGTGTGTGCCACCGTACTAGGCCCTCGAGGCAAGAGTCTTCCCAGTGTTCTCTGAATTGGTCACCAAGGCAAACTCAGAGACTGTGAGTGAAAGAACTCTGGTTGGAAAGAGTAGTTAGGGGGAGAGAAGTCAGGAAAAAGGCAATCTTGTGTCTAGATGCCACAGAAACTTAAAGGACATTATCTAGCAAACTGGCAGGCTAGAGACGGGTACTGCCGGCCTTCCCCCTCCTTCTTTTAAATTTTGCTGAACGTGTCATCCCTGAGCAAGCTTCACACTACAGCTGAGGCTTTGACACACAGGCACTTCGAGCATCTGCTTGTCATTTGTAGCCTGTGTTATGAAATCCGCCCGCGGCACACCGTACAACCTGCTTTAATTTCACATAAATGTAAACTCGGCTCTACTTAAAAGCCGTTTTTGAGGGCTCGTTTCTTCTCTCTGTGGTGGAAAATTGTGAAAGTGTCTAAGTAAGTATGAGACTTTCTTTTGACTTTCAATACGATGTAATTATGGATGCAAGGCAGCACAGTATAAAACAAGTGATAATGGAAGGTGTTTTACGTCTCAAAATTGCAAAGAGTCCTTGCGTTAGAGGAAAGAGACCGTCGCGAGGAAACAATCTGGGGGCCGGTGACACCCTGGTGTGCGCTTCTCAGACAATGGGCCTCACTCAACCCCTTCAGCACACTTTAAAGTTCATTGAGTGGATTGTGACAGCCACTTAAAAAGTATAATAGGAAATACAAAGTGTATTGCCTGTATTATTACCTAGAATTTCTTTTTCAGTTAGGGACACATACCTCCACACCCACCCACCCAAGTGTATGTGATGGGTTTCGTTATGAAATAATTTTTTTTCTCATAGATTCAATTAAATAAGTCTTAAAGATGCCCCATTAGCTAGAGTAACCTATGATCTACATTGTTATTATATCATTCACTAAGAGGCTAAACATTGCCAGATGCATTAATAATATTTTTAATTAATTAATTAATTAATTAATTTGACAGAGAAAGAGGGAGAGAGAGAGGGAGAGAATGGGCACGTCAGGGTCTCCAGCCACTGCAAACGAACTCCACATGCGTGCACCCCCTTGTGCATCTGGCTTACATGGGTCCTGGGGAATCGAACCTGGGTCCTTTGGCTTTGCAGGCAAATGCCTTAAATGCTAAGCCATCCCTCCAGCCCTTAATAATATTTTTTTAAAAAACATTCTTAGGAACTCAGGGTGACATTTCTAGTATGTGAACCATCCAGAAAACTGTCTTCAAAATAGTCCTGGCAGCTGGTTGAGGAGGCTCATGCTGCCATTCAAATGTTGGCATTTGGATGGTGGAAACAGGAATTCAGGGTCAGCCTCAGCTTCATAGTGAGTGAGGCCAGCCCGGGTCATGGGATGCCCTGTCTCAAAATACCAAACAAATAAACAAAAGTAAAATAAAATAAAACTAAACAAATACTAATAATGGCTAACATTTATGGATTTCTCAGTGTGCTCAATGCTTTATGTGTATGATCTAGTCTGCTTGTTGTAACGACTGTGTGAGGAGACCACTATTACTGCTCCTTTTTTTAAAAAAAATATTTTATTATTTATTTGCAAGCATGGAAAGAAAGAGAGAGAGAGAGAGAGAGAGAGAGAGAGAGAGACCAAGGCCTCCTGCCACTCACTGCAAACAAACTCCAGATGCATGTGCCACCTTGTGCATCTGGCTTTACATGGGTACTGGGGAGTCAAACCCAGGCCATGAAACTTTGCAAGCAAGCACTGTTAACTGATGAGCCATCTCTCTAGAGCTATTTCTCTTTTTGTAGAAGAAAAAGTTGAGGTTTCCATAGGCTGTGCAGCTTGTAGATCTCTCGCACTGGCCTGCCTGGCCCTAGACCCAAAGCCCTTTGTGGTCATGCTGTTATTTTTCAAGAGCACATGCCTCTTGGACAGTGTTGTAGTTTATAAAGCCTCCTTCCTTTGCTATATAGCTCTTTAAAAGTTTCTGAGTGGGCTGAAGGGATGGCTTAGCAGTTAAGGCGTTTACCTACAGAGCCAAAGGATCCAGGTTTGATTCCTCAGAACCCTCGTAAGCCAAATGCACAAGGGATCACATGCATTTGGAGTTCAATTTCAGTGGCTGGAGGCCCTGGCGTGCCCATTCTGTCTCTCTCTCTCTCTCTCTTGCCTCTTTCTCTGTCAAATAAATAAATAAGTTAATTAATTAAAGAAATCCTGGCCGGGTGTGGTAGCACACGCCTTTAATTCCAGCACTCGGGAGGCAGAGGTAGGAGGATCATCGTGAGTTCGAGGCCACCCTGAGACGACATGATGAATTCCAGGTCAGCCTGAGCTAAAGTGAGACCCTACCTCGAAAAACAAAACAACAACAACAACAAAATCCTATTTAAAAAAAAAAAAGTTTCTGAGTTAGCACTAGGGTGATTCAACCCCCTGTGACCCTACAGAAGATCGGCGAGGGGCATCTCTGGGGTTGAAGATTCTGGGGCAGCTCTCCTGCTCTCACCAGTATCACGCAGAATCTTGTGCCCAGCAAGAACAAAGAAACAACAGACACAAACAGAAATGCTCCACTTGGGAGTCTCAGGAACTCGAAAGTTTTCCTGTCGGTCAGGGATCAGCAAGTTCTTGTCCATAAAGGGCCGGCAATCGATGTGAACCAGGCAGTCTCTGCCACAAACCTGCGCCTTTGCTGCTGGAGTGTTGGAGCAGCAACAAGCATTTTGTGGATGATTGAACGTGGGTGGCTGGGGTAGGTCAGTGGGCTGTGGCTGGCCGACCCTTCTTCCAGAACCTAAAACTGAACCCTCTCTGAGAATAAGGTCAGAAGAGCCTATCTTACTATTTTTTTTCTTAACTTTAAAAAAATAATTTATTTATTTATTTGAGAGAGAGAAAGAGGGAGAGAATGGGCATGCCAGGGCCCCCAGCCACAACAAACGAACTCCAGATGTGTGTGTGAACCTCCTTGTGCATCTGGCTTACGTGGGACCTGGAGAATCGAACTGGGATCCTTTGGCTTGCAGGCAAATGCCTTAACTGCTAAGCCATCTTTCCAGCTCCATATCTTACTCTTTTTAAATTTCATATTCAACTTGAATTTAAAAGCTAATATCCTTCTCCCTCCCTTCCTCTTTCCCTCCCTCCTTTTCTTTCAAATTCTTTATTTCTTGCTCTGACACTGGCTCTTCACGCTTGCTCTCTCTCTCTCTCACACACACAGCACACGTAACATATATATTTGTATATGTATGATATATCTATGGAAAAATTTTGTTCTATGGATGCCTAATCTATGATAAAACATATATAAAACCTTAATAGTTAATTACTCATGTTAGCATTACCAGTTGTTCTTTTTAATGCTTTAAAAAATATTTTCTTCCTGGCATGGTGGCATAGATCTTTGATCTCAGCACTTGTGAGGCAGAGAGGTAGGAGGATCGCAGTGACTTCAAGGCCAGCCTGGGACTACATAGTGAATTCCAGGTCAGCCTGGGCTTCAGCAAGACCATACCTCAAAAAAAAAAAAAATAAATAAATAAATAAATAACAACATCAAAGCAAATAATTAGTCCTTTTCTAGTCATTTTCACCTTAGTATTTAATACAGGAAGGAGAACAGGAGGAGAAAGAATTTTGAAGAGGCAGGATTTGAGAGGTGTGGAAGACAGACTGGGGTCTAAAACCTTCCCATCCTCCATTTTGCCGAGGGATGGCTGCTTCAGAACTCTGGGAAAACCTAACCCGAGCGCTGCCCTTCCCTTTCGGACTTTCTCAAGGGAAAAGGCAGCGAGTGGGAGAGGAAGTGTCAGGCCGAAGAGTGACTTTCCCATGAAGCAGGAAAGATGGCTTTAAACATTTGAAGGTAGGGAAATAGATACTTAAAGTGAGCCCTTTTCTGTTTTTGTTTTTCTTTATTTTAAAACATTACTAACCTACTTTTCCTTCCCCTCACCCGCCCGTCTACTATGCTGACCTTTGCTGTCTCACTGTCTAATGTTGTAAATTTCAAATCTATACTTTCCAGAAGGTTCGTGAGATGTTCTTTTTGTTGCTGTTGTTTGTTGTTTTTTTTAAATATTTTTATTTTTTAATTTGCAAGGAGAGAGAATGAGAATGAATGAATATGGGCATGCCAGGGCCTCTAGCCACAAACTCCAGATGCATGTGCAAACAAACTCCAGATGCATGTGCCACTTTGTGCATCTGGCTTTACGTGGGTACTGGGGAATTGAACCCAGACCTTTAGTCCTTGCAGGCAGGCACCTTAACCTCTGAGCCATCTCTCCAGCTTTATTTTATTTTATTGTTTTTAGGCGGGGAGAAGTGAAGAGAGAGAAATAGAGGTGGGACAGAGAATTTAGGCTCCATCATCCAGTTCAACCAGTAAGTGCTTCCTGAAGGCTGCCCTCTATGGATGGTGACATGGAATAAAGCAGAGGTCCTGTCCTTTGGGATTACTCCCTACCCTTTGGGAACACTCCTTATCTTTTGGGAGCATGAATTACCCTTTGGGAGTACTGATAGATTACCTTTTGGGAGGACTGACTGTATTCTGGGAGCACTCTCTCTCTTTTGAGAGTTTATGCTTTGGGAGCTGTTTACCCGTTGGGAGCTCTGTGTACCCTGCCAGAGTACTGCCCATCCCTTGTAAGCGCTGCCTTTCATCTGGGAGCACTGTCTCACCCAGGACTCTTCATCTGCACCTCCACAGGAGAATCACTGGAGAGAATCTATTGAAAACTAGTAATTCCAGGGTTCCAGCCCAGACCCCTGGCTTTGAATCTCAGGGGTAGGGAGTGAGCATTGGTGGTTTTCTTTAATTAATTAATTTATTTATGAGAGAGAAAGAGAGAGCGAGCGAGAGAGAGAGAATGGGCACGCCAGGGCCTCTAGCCACTGCAAACGAACTCCAGACGCACGTGTCACCTTGTGCATCTGGCTTACGTGGGTCCTGGGGAATCAAACCAAGGTCCTCTGGCTTTGCAGGCAAATGCCTTAACCGCTAAGCCATCTCTCCAGGCCGAGCATTGGTGTTTTTAATGATCAGTCATGGCCTGGAGGAGATGGTTTAGTGGTTAACACACTTGCCTGCAAAGCCAAAGAACCCAGGTTCAATTCCTAGATACTCAAGGTGGCCATTGCATCTGGAGTTCGTTTACAGTGGCTGGAGGCCCTGGCTTGCCTCTTCTCTCTCTCTCAACTAAATAAATTAAAATAAAAGGATTTTTAAAAGATCAGTCAGATGTGGAGAGATGGCTCAGTGGTTGAGGCGCTTGTCTGCAATGCCTGATGACCTGGGGTTGATTCCCCAGTACCCATGGGGAGCCAGATGCTGAAAAGTGGTCCATGCACAGGGGGTGTTTGTGGTGGCTGGAGGCCCGGGCACACACATTCTCACCCCTCCCTTCTCTTTGTCTCCTGAAATAGATACAATAAAAACGATCAGCCTGGTGACGCTGGTATGCAGTGAAGGTGGAGAAGAGTCCAGAGGTTCCGCCGCCACGCTACGTCCGCGATGACTCACTTCCTCTTACTCACAGCCGAGGCGGAAGGGCTCAGTTTGCCTTGGGAGGGGAAGCTCTCTGCAAGTCACCCTTCCCCGGACACGCAAACTAAATTTCAAAGGACAAGGATGGTCATAGTTTACCGAGCTAGACAAAGAGGGGTGTGGAGGGGTGTATTCCACCAAAGGAATCTGGTCGTGTGAACTGTCCGGGCAGACCCTGAAGCTGGGCAGGGAGGGACAGGCCACGTATCTGTCTGCTTGGATGGCCGAAACAAAACACTATGGGGCAAACACCACAAATTCATTGTTTCACACTTCTGGAGGCTAGAACTTCTAGACTATGGAGCCAGGAGGGTGGTTAGTCCCCTTCTACACTGACATTCTAGCTAGGTCTCCAGCCCTGTTTGCTTTCTTCGTCTTCTTCTTAAAAAATAAAAATAAAAATATATATATATATATATAAATTTATTTGAGAGAGAGGGAGAGAATGCATGCACCAGGGCCTCTGGCTGCTGCAAATGAACTCCAGATGCACACGCCACCTCGTGCATCTGGCTTACGTGGGTCCTGGGGAGTTGAACCTGGCTTCTTTGGCTTGGCAGGCAAGTGCCTTAACCACCAAGCCATCTCTCCAGCCCCCTGTTTGCTTTCTGAAGCCGCAGTCGGTGTCTCTAATGGTCTGGTGGTCTTTCCATTCCTTTATCAGCCCAAGCTCATCTAACCCCAAACAGCTCTCTCTTTCCCCTGAACTATATAGACTTCACTTGTATTAAAAACACTGCTATTCTTGGCTAATCCCGTCCTCACTGCTGCTGCACAGGGGCTAATTTTGGAGGCCATGATCCGTGGTATTTTGGCTGCTCCTCCTGGGCCAGGTGGAGGGCTCTGTCACTGGCTCCCTCAAATGCTACCATGTGAAGAAGTAAGTGTGAGAAGACAGACTATGAGGACTGACAAGTATGCTTGTCTTCAGGGAATTAGAGGTCTGGGCTGTCATTAAGAGCACAGCGACGCCATTTATCCCCAGTTATGTCTCAGTATTCTGTGGGTCTCCAAGAGAAGACCACCCGGGGCTCTCCTAGGTAGAGTGATTTTGAGAATTCTCTGGCAGCTTCCACGAAAGCTAGTGTTCTTATGACCGCAAGTGGATCTAGTGGGAAGCCTGCGTCCTGTACAATAGGTCATTGTGCCAGGAGAGCTCCGTGAGTGACACGCAGTAGGTACTAAGAGATTAAATCTGATCTTTGCTCAGGTTCTGTGCGTTTAGCAAGTCACGAACAGACACTGAAGAAGTAGTCCTAAGCCTGTTTCTTGATCTACTGCATGTGTTAGATGACGTGACTCTATTTATTTACTTGAGACAGAGAGAGAGAGAATGAATGAATGAATGAGTATGCCAGGGCCTCCTGCCACTGCAAACAAACTCCAGATGCATGCGCCACTTTTTGCAACTGGCTTTACTTGGGTAGTGGGGAATTGAACCGCGGCTGTCAGGCTTTGCAAGCAAGTGCCTTTAACTGCTGAGTCATCCTTGTAGCCCTAGAATGTGTGGCTTTAAAGTTCTCTAAAGCTTCACCAATCTGAGTTTTGTTAACACATATGTGTATGCTATATACATGCGTGTGTTTGTGTGTACGTGAGGAGGCCAGAAGACAACTTCAGATGTCATTCCTCAGCCACACCGTCTTTTTTTTTTTCTTGTTTTTTTTCAAGGTAGGGTGGCACTAGCCCAGGCTGACCTGGAACTCACTCTGTAGCCCCAGACTGGCCTTGAGCCCATGGGGATCCTCCTACCTCTGCCCTCTAGGCGGGTTCAGAGCAGCTGGAGCACTGGCAGTCTGCGCTCGCTGGTGTTGGCTTTTCTCTCTCTGCTCAGCTGATGTACGATGGAGGGAGCCAGATTCTTCCACCATCGATGGACACTAAACCCTGAAATAAACCCCTTCCTCCCTTAAGCCAGGTCTGGTTCAATGTTCATTGCAGCAACGGGGAACTGACTGCGACGCCTTGCTTGGCGGATTTTAAGGCAACCAGGGGATACTCGTTCTATGTCCCATGGCCTGAATTTTGTTCTTGAGATACAAACATAAAATCACGGAATGCTAGTTCCATGTTTCCTAAAAGGATGTACAACACTGAGGAAGGAAAATGATGACCTCAGAGCACCTTAGAGTGACTGTTATACAATACAGGATCAGAAGCCCAGGGGTTCAGTCTTAACCCTGTGTCAGTCAGCTCTGTGCTGCTGGGATGAACTTCTAAACCCACACAGTTTACGGGCGTGTTGCTGTCAGCTTCGCGTTGCTGTCAGAAAACACCGGACCAAGAGCAGCTTGTGGGAGGAAAGGGTTTGCTTTGGCTTATAGACTCGATGGCAGGGGAAAATGATGGAATGAGCAGAGGCTGGACATCACGTCCTGGCCAACATCAGGTAGCAGCAGGAGAGTGTGTCACACTAGCAAGGGGAAGCTGGCTATAACACCCATAAGCCCATCTCTAACAATACACCACCTCCAGGAGGCTCCAGTTCCCAAATTGCCACCAACCGGGGACCTTGCATTCAGAGCAGATAAGTTTATGGGGGACACCTGAATCAAGCCACCACAGGGAAGAAGGGATTTATGTCAAGCTTACAGATCTGGGAAGTTTCATCGATGACAGAAGAATCTGGATCCCTTTCACAGATCCAAACAGAAAGAAAAACTACCACCAGCCAGGAAAAAAATAAAAAAATAAAAAATAAAAAGCAGCACGAACCAGCAGCAAGAGGACCCCCAGAGTTCAGGCTGATCGCTACACTTTTGGTCTGGAATCAGATCCACTCCCAAACACACCTCCTTCAGCCAGGAGGCTGCAGATCCAAGTTACAAGCTGAATTTTACCTCCCGAGTCAACGGGGGGCAGATATTCAAACTACCCCAACCCTGGATGCTTCTGCATGGCTAAATCCATGCACTTGGCATCTTGTAGAAGATTCTGAGTGTTCTGGATTCTACCTTTCACCAGCCTGCTTTTCTTCCCAACGTTTCGTACTTCCTCATGCCAGGCAGAGGTGTGTCTCAGGTGCGGCTAAGATACTGGTGTCATGATTACCAAGCCAGGGTTTTTTTAAGGGTATAGGTGGTCAGGATTCATACTGTTTTTTGTTTTTTTTTTAACTTCAAATTTTTATTAACAACTTCCATGATTATAAAAAATATCCCATGGTAATACCCTCCCTCCCCCCACTTTCCCCTTTGAAACTCCATTCTCCATCATAGCCCCTCCCCATCTCAATCAATCTCTCTTTCATTTTGCTGTCATGATCTTTTCCTCCTCTTATGGATGGTCTTGTGTAGGTAGTGTCAGGCACTGTGGTGTCATGGATATCCAGGCCATTTTGTGTCATGTTGTAAGGAGTCCTACCCTTCCTTTGGCTCTTACATTCTTTCCACCACCTCTTCCCCATTAGACCCTGAGCCTTGGAAGGTGTGATAGAGATGTTACAGTACTGAGCACTCCAGTCACTTCTTTCCAGCACCATGATGCCTTCTGAGTCATCCCAAGGTCACTGCCATCTGAAAAGAGAAGATTCTCTACCAAAAGTGAGAGTAGCATTAATATAAGGGTATGAACGTTAACAGAAGTGCTTACTGGGCAGTTTGATAAGCATAGGATATACATTTAGCCAGACAGCAGCAGATGTTACACCCCTAGGGCTCATGACTACCCCTGTTTTAAGTTTTCAGTATCAGGGATGTATTCCCTCCCATGGAGTGGGCCTCCAATCCAATTAGAGGGCAGTTGGTTTCCACCATGACAGACGTGCCTCTATTGCACCCATTGGGTCATTTGGCCTGGCTGGCCAAATATAAGGCTTGCAGTGTCCACTGTTGAGTATTTTCACTGGTGATTTCTCTCTTTCCCATTGAACTGCATGCAGAATAGCTTCTTCCAGCTTTCTGTCAGCTGGTCTACATGAAGGAGGTTATCAGCTCAGTTCCAGCAGGATTTCTCAGTGGCCTTGCAGCCCAAGTATGTGCAGTCTTCAGCAATAGGGTCTTACCATCTATTCATGGTGGGAAACCAAGGGCCTCGGCAATGGCCTATAGTGTTTTGGGGGCATCAGGGACCTCCCTGGTCGACAACTCACTGGAAGGTATCCCATCCCTGGCACTGAAAATTTTGTAGCAACAATCTATGGCTCCTGAGTGTTCCATTGTCCAAAAGTGTAGGATTCCATATGATTTATTTATATCCTCTTAGATTTTGATTAGCCCTCCCTTCCCCTTTCCTTTACTCAATCTCTTCCCCTGACCTCACTTTGGGCCTTTTCACCCCCGTTAATCTATTCTTCTACTTACATATATACAATACCATCCTATAAAGTACCCCCTCCCTTCCTTTCTCTTCCCTTTATATTTCTTTTCTAGTTTACTGGCCTTTGCTATTGAGTTTTCTTCAGAGAAAGAAAGAGGGAGGGAGGGAGGGAGAGAGAGAAAGAATGAGTGTGTCAGGGCCTCCAGTCACTGCAAATGAACTCCAGACTCATGCGCCACCTTGTGCAGCTGGCTTTAGGCGGGTACTGGGGAATTGAACCCAGGTCCTTAGGCCTTGCAGTCAAGCGCCTTAACTACTAAGCCATCTCTCCAGCCCATATAATTTTGTTTTTCGAGATAGGGTCTCACCTTAGCCCAGGTTGACCTGGATCTCACTCTGTAGTCTCAGGCTGGCCTCAAATTCACAGTGATCCTCCTACCTCAGCCTCTTGAGTGCTGGGATTAAAGGTGTGTGCCACCACACCTGGCCCATACTTTTTTTTTTTTTTTAACTCTGAAGTCTGTTTCTTTTCATTTTATTTTTTCCAAGAGAGTAGACAGTTTCATTTCTCTGTAACATCCCTGAAGAACTGAGCTTTGAAAAAGATGGCACCTAACTATGGATCTTGGGGTAGTGAATCTTGGGCATGTAGGAAGACAAGCTAGGAGAGATGATATTCCCAAAACCTGAGGGGAAGAGGAAATTTGAGAAGCCATGGGAGCCATGACCCTGTTCTTAGGCAGGAGTGCAAATAAATTCAGTCAAAGTTATGCTAACTTTAGAAATTATAAGGCGTGTGGTTCTCTAAGTCATTCAGAAGAGCATTCAGGCCCATGGAGTGGGCCTCAAACCCAATCAGAAAGCAAATGTTTTCCCCTAAAACAGACATGCCACCCTCATACCAGTTGGTCATTTTGCCTGGCTGGCTATCTGCAAAGCTTGCAGTGTCCACTGCTGGTTGACTACGTTGATGACTTTTCTCCTTCCAAAGGCTGTGTGCTTCAGGGCTCTTCCCAACATCCTGACAGCTGGTCTACAGGGAGGCGGCTTCCAGCTCAGCTCCAGCTTGATTCTCAGTGAACTGCAGCCCAAGCATGTGGTGTCTGCAGCAATAGAGTCTTACCATCTAGTTCTGGTGGGCAGCTGAGAGCCTTGACAATAACTTGTAATGAAATTTGTTTGTTTGTTTGTTTGTTTGTTTTGGTTTTTTGAGATAGGGTTTCACTCTAACCCTATTGGAATTCACTATGTACTCTTCAGGTGGCCTCAAACTCACAGTGATCCTCCTTACCTTTGCCTCCCAAGTGCTGGGATTAAAGGTGTGCGCCACCATGCCTGGCTGAAAAAGTATATATATATATATATTTTAAACAGAGATGTTTATTGAGTGTCAACTATGTGCCAAGCAACGTTTCAGACCTGAAGAAACAACCCAGCTTTCTACTCTTAGGACAACCGCCTTTGCTCAATATAAACATACTGAATCAGTTTTAAGCTGTCTTATTTTATTTATTTGCAAGCAGAGTGAGACACAGAGAGAATGGGTGTGCCGGAGTCTCCAGCCGCTGCAAACGCACTCCAGATGCCATCTGGCTTTATGTGGGTACTGGGGAATCAAACCTGGCTTTAGGCTCTGCAGGCGAGCACCTTGACTGCTGAGCCATCTCTCCAGCCCCTAATTTTTTTTTTAAACTCAAAATGAAATCAAGGATCCATAAGGTAGAAAATTAGAGCAAAAGATCCTTGGAGGGAGAAAGGCCTGGTCAAAATGGGGGTCTTAACAGTGAATGCATCTTAGTTGTGGTTACTGTGCAGGAGGATTATCAGGGGAGCTGTTAGAAATACACATTTCTGGGGGCTAAGCCTAAGGACCTGGGTTCAGTTCCCCAGTACCCATAAAAAGGCAGATGGACAAGGTAGCATATGCTTCTGGAGTTCATTTGCAGTGGATAGAGGCCCTGGTGTACCTACTCTCTCTCTCAAAAATGAATAAATAAATAATAACTAAGTAAATGAAGTATTTATGTAAAAAAGAACTACATATTTCTAGGCCTCACCCAAGACCCATCTAGTCAGTACTGTAATTAGGACTCAGCATTTCTCAAAAAGTGCTTCTGATGCAACCAGCCCGAATCGGTTCCCAAACCCTTCTCAGAAAACGACTGCGCTGGATCTTTTCTTGACTGTATCTGCTAAGGGTCTCACATGACACAAAAGGCAATTTTAGCCGACTAAGGAGAGCTGAGGAGACTTTCAACGGGATGATCAAACCACCAGGAAACACCAAGGAACGGTCTAGAACTCCAAGGCGGTTCACACATAGCGGCAACCGCTGGCGCTCCTGAGCTTGAAGAAGGGGGAGTGGGTGGGTTGTCCCCATTCCAGACACTGACAGAGCCTGGGATCTTCAGCTTAGAAATGTTGCTAACTGATTTGAGCAAAATCCAACCCGAATCCTGAAGTCCAGAGCTATTGAGGACCACAGCGGCTAGCCTGCCAGGGCCCAGCAGGGCCCAGCGAAAGACGTCTAGGAGCAAAAGGGCTGGGGAGATGACTCAGCAGGAAAGGCGCTTGCCTGCTGGCTTATAGACGCAAAAGATGTTCAACCATTTTCAGCTGTAGGGACATGATAATATAATGGTTTGCAAAGTGGGTCTAAATTGTGTATTCCTAGTATTTCATACATAACTGTTTTTCAAACCTGTCTAACACTTAATTCCTTATTATCTGCACATTGTACTACAGAGACAATAAAACACCAGGTATTCTTTTCTTTCTTTTTTTTCTTTTCCTGTTTTGTTTTTGAGGTAGGGTCTCACTCTAGCCCAGGCTGACCTAGAATTCACTATGTAGTCTCAGGGTGGCCTTGAACTCATAGCAATCCTCCTACCTCTGCCTCCCGAGTGCTGGGATTAAAGGTGTGTGCCACCACGCCCAGTAATTCCATGTATTCTTGCAGGTAGTTTTTATTGAATTTGTGGTGTGGGTAAGGGTGTGTGTGTATGTGTGTGTGTTTGTGTCTACATGTATGTGTGTGTATATGAGTATGTTGTATGTGTTTGTGTACACATATGTGTATATGTAACTATGTGTGAGCACACATGCATGCATGTTTATGTGTGTACACATGCATGTGTGTATATGAGTATGTTTCTATGTGTTGTCCACATGCATGTTTGTATGTATGTGTGTACACATGTGTGTTCACATGCATGCGTGTGTATGTATGTGCGTATGTGTAAATACGTGTGTGTGTGTGTTGGCCAGAAGTTGACATCAAGGATTTTTCCTCAGTTGCTGTCCACCTTATTCTTTCTAAAAATATTTTTTAAAAAATATTATTCATAGCTGGGCATGGTGGCACATGCTTTTAATCCCAGCACTCAGGAGGCAGAGGTAGGAGAATTGCCATGAGTTCGAGGCCACTCTGAGACTACATAGTGAATTCCAGGTCAGCCTGGACTAGAGTGAAGCCCTACCTTGAAAAACCAAAATATATATATATATATATATATACATATATATATATATATATATATATATATATATATATATATATTTTATACATATTCATTTATTTATTTGAGAGAGGTAGATAGACTGAACACACCAGGGCCTCCAGCCACTGTAAACAAACTCCAGACACATGTGCCACCTTGTGCATCTGGTTTATGTGGGTCCTAGGAAATTGAACCTGGGTCCTTTGGCTTCACAGGCAAGCACCTTAACTGCTAAGCCATTTCTCCAGCCCTAAAAATCTTTTATTTTTGCCACACATAATGGCACACGCCTTTAATCCCACACTCACTCGGAGGCAGAAGTAGGAGGATTGCCATGAGTTCGAGGCCACCCTGAGACTACATAGTGAATTCCAGGTCAGCCTGAGCTAGAGTGAGACCCTACCTCAAAAAAACAACAAAAAAAATTTTTTTATTTACTTATTTGAGAGAGAGAATGGATGTGCCAGGGCCTCTACCCACTGCAAATGAATTCCAGATGCATGTGCCACCTTGTGTATCTGGTTTATGTGGGTACTGGGGAATTGAACCTGGGTCCTTTGGCTTTGCAGCAAGTATCTTAACCATTAACCCATCTCTTCAGCCCATCTACCTTCTTTTTTTTTTTTTTGGTTTTTCGAGGTAGGGTCTCACTCTAGCTCAGGCTGACCTGGAATTCACTATGGAGTCTCAGGGTGGCCTCGAACTCATGGCAATCCTCCTACCTCTGCCTCCCGAGTGCTGGGATTAAAGGCATGGGCCACCACGCCCAGCTTCCATCCACCTTCTTTTTTTTGGTTGTTGTTGTTGGGTTTTTTTTTCATCCACTTTATTCTTTAACCCAGGGTCTCTTCCTGAACCTAGAGCTCACCCATTTGGTTAGTCTAGCTAGCCAGCAAGCCTCAGGGATTCCCCTGTCTCAACTCCCCAGCTCTGGTATTACAGAGGCATGCTACTGTGCTTGACATTTTACGTGGGTGTTACGGATCTGAACTCAGGTCCTCATGCTTGTGCAGCAAGCACCATATCCACTAAGTCATTTCCCCAGCCCCCATACTCATTTTTTTAAAATTTTTTGTTTATTTTTATTTATTTATTTGAGAGCGACAGACAGAGAGAAAGAGGCAGATAGAGAGAGAGAGAGAATGGGTGCGCCAGGGCCTCCAGCCACTGCAAACAAACTCCAGACGCGTGCGCCCCCTTGTGCATCTGGCTTACGTGGGTCCTGGGGAATTGAGCCTCGAACCGGGGTCCTTAGGCTTCACAGGCAAGCACTTAACCGCTAAGCCGTCTCTCCAGCCACCCCCATACTCATTTTATATTCTCTCACGACTTATCAATGCTTGTATTTATTATCATGTATTTCCTATTCATACTCAGTAAGCAACATGCACCTTACAGAATGGCTATGTCTTGTACATTCACGCATCAGAGGCCAAGCCCTACTTTGGGTCCATTTGTTGCTATGCTCCATTCGTACAGAACATGGCTAACAACTGCTATTCTAGTTTGTTCTGGAATGAGGGGTTTCCTAGGGCATGAAAATTTCAGTGTTCAACCTGGCATAGTTCCAGACAAACAGGCATGGTTGGTAAATTCCAGGCTTTCAAATCACTTCCAATTTTGTAATGAAAGCCACAGAAATTCTAGGGCTGCATAAAAATAAAAATAAAAAATTTAATCATGCTTTTCTTCTCATCCTATGACGGTTCGGACTCTGGTGTGACCTAGCCTGCTGGCATGCTAAAGTCACATCCCTGGCTCTTCCTTCTGACAGTCTGAG
Source organism: Dipus sagitta (assembly GCA_036346955.1). NCBI lineage: Eukaryota > Metazoa > Chordata > Mammalia > Rodentia > Dipodidae > Dipus > Dipus sagitta. The sequence goes on along the minus strand of CM070779.1, from coordinate 121,980,582 downwards.
GCCCAGAAGTCATATGATAAGGGCCGTGACAGGGAGTTGGAACGGGGTTCAGTCCAGGAAGTCATCTTGGCATTCAAAGAGGACAAAGGAGGAAGGACCGGGTCATCTTCAACAAAGCCCAGAGCCCCATCTCTTACAGTCTCAGTCCTAGGCATGTGACACTTGGCTCCGCACACATGGTGCTGATTTCGCTGTGTTGAAACTGCTTGTTTATTGTTGGTCTGCCTCGGGAGAGACGGACAGATGACTGAGGACAAGGACCCACTGGTCTCAGGGCTGAGAACGGGGCCTGTGCCAGGGCATTAGCTCAGTGGCCAGGAGCATCTTGGGATACAGAGAAGTCCATCTACTCAAGGCTTCTTTCACAGTTTTCTCTTGGCTTTTGGGATCATGCTTGAAACACATCAGGCACCTACCACGGACATAGTGGGGAGGAGCTGGAATTAAAGGAGTGTTTCCTGCTAAGCAGCTTCTGAGCCATTCGCTAAAGTGTGATGTTCTCTGGGGACTGCCTCAGCCCCCTTCCCCTCACTGAAGACATGCAGAGGACGGCGGGTGGGGGCGGGGAGGGAAAGAGAATGAACGAGAATGGATGTGCCCTTAGGCACTCTTGCCACTGCAAATGAACTCCAGAAGCATGCGTCATTTTGTGCATTCTGTCTTTACATGGGTGCTGGGGAACCGAACCTGAGTTATTACGGTTCGCAGTCAAGTACCTTAACTACTGAGCCATCCCTCCAGCCCCATGCAGAGTTTCCTAACTCTTCCTTATTGTTGGGAGGATGCCTGGAAATGAAAAATGTTGTTTTTAATCTTTTAGTGGGAATAAGTGATGAAAAAGTTAAAAAAACAACACACACACAGATAAGTGATGAGACTCCTATAGAAAACTGTCAATAACTTTGTGTCAACAAATTCTTGTGTCATGAATGGCATTCATGAAGGTACCAAGAATGACGAAATAACGAAATTTATTTCTCTAAATTTTATTTTTGAGGGCTGGAGAGATGGCTCAGTGGTTAAAAATGCTCTCTTGGAAAGCCTAATGGCCTGAGTTCAGTTCCTCAGTACCCGTGTAAAGCCAGTTGCACTAAGTGGCACACGCATCTGGTGTTCATTTGCAGTGACGGGGGTGCCCTGGGGTGCCCATACTCTCTCTTTCTCCCTCAAATAAATAAATACAAATAAATAATTTTTGACAATTTCTTACATGCATATAATGTGTTTTAAAATATTTCTTTTATTTGCAAAGAGAGAGGGAGGAAGTGAGAATGGGTGTGCCAGGGCCTCTAGCCACTGCCGATGAACTCCAGATGCATGTGCTACTTTGTGTTATCTGGCTTTACGTGGGTCCTGGGGAATCAAACCCTGGTTGTTAGGCATTGCAGACAAGCGCCTTAACCTTAATCACTGAACCATCTCCCCAGCCCCTATAAATGTGTTTTGATCATATTCATCCCCATTACCCTCTTTATCCCACCCTTTCATTTCCTTTTCCCAAATAATCCCCTTCCTATTTTCATGACCCCCCCTTTTTTGTTTTGGTGATCCATTGAGTGAAATTAGGGTTGCTTGCATAAGTATGGGTGAGTGGGGGTTATGTACTGGAGTACGAACAACTCACCAGTGGCAATACCACTAACGACCATGACTCCCCTTTTCCCAGCAACCCTTGACTGCCACTAGCTACTCTGGGTAGAATGTGGATGAGCTCAAACTTGTGCAAGAAACCCCACCTGCTGTGAGTTTGTGAGTGTGGTGGCCTTGGCCTCGTCACGTCCAGAACACAACATTGCACAGCAGTCCTCCCTATCCTCTGGCTCTTACGATCTTTCCACCCCCTCTTCCTCAATGCTTTCTGAGCCTTGGAAGGGGGTGAGAGAGATGTCCCTGCATTGACCTCTGTCCACTGTAAAAAAAAGAAAAGGAAAGAAAAAACACCACGGGTAGAGATGGCTCAACAGTTAAGGCGCTTGCCTACAAAACCTAAGGATCTGGGTTCAATTCCTCGGCGCCCATGTAAAGCCAGGTGCAAAAAGTGGTGGATATGTCTGGAGTTTGTTTAGAGGCCCTGGCACACCCATTTCCCCGTCTCTATGAGCCTCTGTCTCTTAAATAAATAAACAAATAAAAGATTAAAACAAAACGGAAAGCAAACTTCCACGATTAAGGTTGAGACATCACTAATTTAAAGGTATAAACATAAATGTTTAGAAGGCAGTTTGGTAACCAGTGCATTTAGCAAAACAATAGTAGTAGGTCCTCACACACCCTTGCAGGGCCAAGCGTTTTATTTACTTATTTTAAAAACTTTCATTTATTTATTTATTTATATGTGGATCACCATGGTGGCAAACAAACACCAGATGCATGTGTCACTTTGCATCCAGCTTACATGCACACTAGGGATTTGAACCAGGGTCTTTGGGCTATGCAAGCAAGTGCCTCTTACCACTGAGACATCCCCCCCCCCAGCCCAAGGCACAGCTTTTTTTGTTTGCTTGTTTGCTAGTTTTTGTTTGTTTGTTTGTTTGTTTTTGAGGTAGGGTTTCCATGTAGGCCAGGCTGACCTGGAATTCTCTATGTAGTCACGGGCTGGCCTCATACTCACAGTGATCCTCCTACCTCAGCCTCCCAAGTGCTGAGATTAAAGGTGTGCTCCACCATACCCAGATTAGCCAGTTTTTTTTTTTTTTTTTTGACCAGGTTGAAATAATGAAATTTATAAGACACTCATTTAAAAAATTATTTATTTATTTATTTGAGAGAAAAAGAGGCAGGAACAGAGGGAGAGAGAGAGAGAGAGGGAGAGAATGAGTGCACCAGGGCCTCCAGCTCCAGCCTTTGAAAACAAACTCCAGAGGCATGTGCCATTTTGTGCATCTGTCTCATGTGGGTCCTGGGTAATTGAACCTTGGTCCTTTGCCTTTGGGGGCAAGTGCCTTAACTACTAAGCCATCTCTTTAGCCCTATGAGATACTTATTTTGTGCTAGGAACAGCACTAGATTTTTATCTACTTGGATGAATCCATGCTTAAATATTACCAGTTATCATTTCCACTTATAGGTAAGGTTGACCCATGGTTGGATAACGTACCCAGTGTACCCAGCAAGAGGCAGAGGTGGGATGTGAAACCAGGTCTATTAAACTCTGAAACCACATTCCTTGCGGGCTAACATGAAGTGTCATGACTGCCTTCTGGAGACCCTGAAAGTATCTGGCCTGGCTCCTGAACTCTCGATTTTCTGATGTTATCAATGTACTACTAAAGAAAAAATATATATATGGGGTCAGTGTCCACAGAAGGCCTATCAGTGCCTGAGGATGTTTGTAGGAAGGAGTGGGAAGATCCCTGAGAGGCAGAAATAAAATAAAAAGCAACAGAAACCGTGGCTTGTAGACTTCCTTGTATCATTGGTGGGGGGGGGATACCTCATCTATGAAAGCCTGTGGTTAAATTTCACCAGGATAAATTATTCACGGTGAACTGCCAAGGATTTCCCCTTTCCGCAGGGAGACCAGCTGGCATTCTGCAATGCCCCGCCTTGATGTTGTCTTTTTTGAAGATTAGCGCCCTCTGGAGGTTGAAGCCAGAAAAACAAAAGTATGAGGGGGAAAGGCCCTTGCTCCCTTTAATTTAAGCTCCTGCCTCAAAGTACACTACAGACAAAAGCTGGAGGGGACTTTGGGAAAAAAAAATATATACACGTATATTTTGGTTTTTAGAGGTAGGGTTTCACTCTAGCCCAGGCTGACCTGAAATTCACTATGTAGACTCAGGGTGGCCTTGAACTCATAAAGATCTTCCTACCTCTGCCACCTGAGTGCTGGGATTAAAGGCGTGTGTCACCACGCTCGACTGGGGAAACTATCCTTTAAAATTATTTATTTATTTTTTGAAAATATTTTATTTTTATTTATTTATTTGTCAGAGAAAGATTGAGAGAGAGAGAGAGAGAGAGAGAGAGAGAGGGAGAGAATGGGTGCACTGGGGCCTCCAGCCATTGCAAATGAACTCCAGATGCGTGCTCCCCTTGTGCATTTGGCTAACGTGGGTCCTGGGGAATTGAACCTGGGTCCCTTGGCTTTTCAAGCAAACGCCTTAACTGCTAAGCCATCCCTCCAGCCCAGGTTCTCCATTTTCTATATGAAGGTATGACGTGCAAGGAGACTCAGGATTGAGCTGGGTGTGAGGGTGTGAACCCGTAATCCTAGCACTTAGAAGGCTGAAGCAGGAAGGTCATTGGGAGTTCAAGGCCAGCCTGAGCTACAGTTAGTTCCAGGCCAGCTTGAATTGCCGAGCGAGACTCTGTCCTAAAGAAACATACTTGCCCAGCGTGGTGGTGCACACCTTTACTCCCAGCACCTGGGAGGAGGCAGAGGTAGGAGGATTGCTGTGTGTTCAAGGCCAGCCTGGGACTACAGAGTGAGGGCCAGGTCAGCCTGGGCTAGAGTGAGACCTTACCACGAAAAACCAACCAACCCACCCACCAACCAACCAACCAAACAAACAAACAAAAACCTTGATGGCTCAATGCTTGTGTGCTTCTTACACAAGCATGAGGGTGTGAGACCACCAGGACTGGAATCTCAAGATCCTAGGTAAACAGCTGGGAGGTGTGCAGAGACGGGAGAATCATGGGAGTCCCACAAACTCTGGACTTAGTAAGACAGTCTGGCTCAAAACCAAGATGGCGGGTGAAGATTAATGGAGCAGGACATATTCAACATTCTGCTCTGATCACCATAGGTGATATATGGGTGACACATCGCACCACACACACACACACACACACACACGCACACCACATTACATACACAAGGCAAGCAAAAAAAAAAAAAAAAGTTAAAAATACTGAAGACCAGTTAAAGGATGACGATATGACTCAGGTCCTTCCTGTGGTCGTAACCCGGCAGGGGGTCTGGGGACAAACGGGTCCAACACGTGCCGCACACTGACTTCCAAAAGAAGAAATCTGTCCTCATTATGTGTGAGATTTCTTTTCTTTCATATTATCCTCGTGATTTTTATTTATGCTTTTTTGAGGTAGGGTCTCGCTGTAGCCCATGCTGACCTGGAATTCACTTTGTAGTCTCAGGGTGGCCTTGAGGTATATGCCACCACGCCTAGCTTTGTGGGGTTTTCTTTCTTTTTGGTTGTTGTTGTTTGTTTTTTTGGTTAATCCTCATTATTTTTTAGAATATATTATTTAATTACACCTTCCAAGACTCAGGGGCCATTGCGGAAGAGGTGGCAGAAAGAATGTAAGAGCCAAAGGAAGGGTAGGACTCCTTACAACGTGCTCCTCCAGACACAAAATGGCCTGGATACCCATGACCTCACAGTGCCTGGCACTGCCTACACAAGATCCTTATAAATTGGAGGAAAAGATGATGACATCAAAATAAAAGAGAGACTGGAGGGGGGAGAGATATGATGGAGAGTGGAGTTTCAAAGGGGAAAGTGGGGGGAGAGAGGGAATTACCATTGGATATTGTTTACAATTATGGAAATTGTCAATAAAAAAGTAAAAAACTATCTTATTTATTTGAGAGAGAGAAAGAGGGAGATATCTATATATCTATATCTATGTATATGTATAGATATATGCAGAGAGAGAGAGGGAGGAAGGGAGGGAGAATGGGTATGCCAGGGCCTGCAGCTACTGCAAACAAAACTCCAGATGCATGTGCCACCTTGTGTATCTGGCTTTACCTGGGTACTGGGGAATCGAGCCCAGGTCCTTAGGCTTCACAGGCAAGCGCCTTAAACCATGGAGCCATCTCTCCAGTCCCCAGAACTCATTCTGAAGAGATTCAACTGTGTTAAGCTCAGGGGACCTTAGTCTCTTCCATCCAATCCTGTTGTCTCAGAGTAGGTTTTCTTTCTTTGTTGTGTTTTGTTTTTTTTTTTTTTTTTTTTTTTTTTTTTTCTGTTTTTTGGTTTTGTTTTGTTTTCCAAGTTTAGGGTCTCACTCTAGCTCAGGCTGACCTGGAATTCACTATGTAGTCTCAGGGTGGCCTCGAACTCATGGCATTCTTCCTACCTCTGTCTCCCAAGTGTTGCGATTAAAGGCGAGCCTCACCATGCCCGGCCCTCAGAGTAGGTTTTGAATTAATTATCTCTCTTGCTTTGTAACAAATTTCTCCCAAATCTAATGACTTAAAATAACCATCATCTTCCACAATTACTGTGGGTCAGGGAGTCAAGACAGATTTCTCTAGGGCCCGGGGGGGAGTCTGAAAGTCTCTCTTCGTGTAGTCATCAGGCACTGTTCAGGGTTTGTTATTGGAAAGGCTCGATCAGCTCCAAGCTTGCTTTCTTCTACACATGGTAACAGGAGAGATGCTCAATGAGCCTCGGTGACCCCTGCCCACGTGTGGCTCTGTGGCCTGTTTCCCTGAGGGTGAGTAACCCAACAGGCCAAGGTGGCAGCTGCGATACCTTTTCTGCCCTAACCTCAGAAATCAGATTCTAAGGATTTGGGGAGATGGCTTAATGGTTAAAGGCGCTTGCTTGCAAAGTCTGGCAGCCCAGGTTCGATTCCCTAGTACCCATGTAAAGCCAGATGCACAAAGTGACGCATGCGTCTGGAGTTCATCTGTACCAACCAGAGGCCCTGGGGGCACCCAGTCTCCTTCTCCCACACAAATAAATAAATTAATTAATTAATTAAAAGAAACTAAAATCAGACTCTATCATCTGTACTGTGTCCTAATAATCACACACATCAGTCCTGACTCAGCTTGGAGGACGACTGCGTAAGGGCTCAAACTGGGTCCCATGTTGGAATTCTGAGACCAAGTACATTATACAAGGTGAGAAACAGGGAACAGAAAAAGGCCCAAATTACATGGGGAAAGCGCCTTTTGACTGTGGAATTTGTATTTAGATTAGTTTTCTTACTCTATACTTTCCCATCATGCTGTTGGACGCCGTGAGTCTGGTACGCTTCTGGTCCGACATTTTACGACACACCGTAAAGCTTTGCCCTGCTGAACCAAGTGGAAACCCCTTTAGAAACGTGTAGATCGATTTGCATTTAAGCAAAACAACTTTGCCGAGGGAGGATCGTCAATCCTCAGACAGCTGGACTTTTCTTCTAAAACCCTCAAATCCATTGCATTAATTCTCAGAGACTGGAAGTCAGCACCTCGAGCCCAAGAGGCAGGCCAGAGCTGGGGCTTGCTTGGAGGACTGCTGTCTGCGGGTATTTTCTGGGCCAGGAGGCCATGGCTGTACAGTGGAGTCCTTTGTTGGCTGCGGGGCAGAGGGCTTCCAGTGGCCAGCTTGCTGTAGGGCTCCTCTGCTTCCTAAACAGGAAGGTCCCACCACCTGGTGGACACGTCTGTCCAAAACAAATAAGCTTCTTTCGCCTTAAGCCCTTTGCCGGAGAACAGAGGTGACCCCGTGGACTCCTTATCCATGCCATCAAATTCCACCGCTCCTAAGGAGTTTTTGCATTCATTAACTTCCTGCCAGCAAAGGCCAAGTTCCCACTGTAGGAATGAAAACAGAAACAAGCAAAAAAAAAAAAAAAAAAAAAATTGAGGGTGCAGTGTTGAAAGAAACCAGAGAAAATGGAATGACAGCAGTTAATCCTGCTGGGTCCCACTGAGCAGCTGTGGACATGGTATGACAAGGAATCTCCACTCTCCTTGTGGGAAGTAGTTTTTTTTTGTTTTTGTTTTTTGGTGTTGTTTATTTTTTGCCATTTGGAAACCAATATATAAATAGTGCTGCTATGTTATATTTGCTTCATGTGCAATATATTAAAATATCTTTGAACTTTCTCAAAATAGCTTTCTGAAGTCAATACTATCTGTCTCTGGCCACTCTCACTAAAAGGGCAAATCCTTTTTGTTTTCTCCTTATCCATTTTATGTTTTTACCTTTTCCTGGATCATATTACTAGTTGACATCATATCTATTTCTACTTACTTAGTTTATTTGGGCTTATGGCCTGTTTGCCTGTCTAAAAAGTAAACTCAGACAGGTATGGTGGCTCACTCCTGTAATCCTGGTACCTGGGAGACTGAGGCAGGAAGAGTGTTACATAGCCAGTTCCAGGCTAGCCTGGGCTATGTAACAGTAAGCTCCATGAGAACAGGCATTTTGACTGTTTTACTGTTTGCCACATTCCCAAAGCTTACTAAATACTTGACAAGTAATTGTAGAAAAATAACACGTGTTGGGCTGGAGAGATGGCTTAGCCGTTAAGGCACTTGCCTTAAGGGCCCAGGTTCGATTTCCCAGTACTCTCGTAAAACCAGATGCACAAGGTGGCACATGTGTCTGGAATTTGTTTACAGTGGCCAGAGGCCCTGGTGCGCCCATTTTCTCCCTCTCTCTTTCTCTTTCAAATAAATAAACAAATAATTAAAAAATGTGTTTTGAGTCAGTTTGAAGAGGTTAAGTCACTTCCAAGGCCTTTGGAATCCAACTTTAAAGCACTTGTTACACAGGTCTGTGCTCCCAGGTACTTGAGAGGCTGGGGCAGGGGGAATCCCAAGTTCAAAACCAGCCGAGGCTACAGAGTGAACTCAAGTTCAGCCTGGACCAAATTTAATAAGACGGTAGAGTCAAAACAAGGCTGAAGACGTAGCTCAGTGGTAGCATGCTTGCCTCCGGTTCAATTACCAGAACGGGGGGGTGGAGAGAAGAAGCCACAAGCTGGGATCTTAGGAAGATGAGTTTACTGAGTTGCAAATCGGGATAATGGCAGAGCTCAGATGAGAACCCAGGTCTTCTGACATTTAGTTACTCAGCCCGGCCTCTGCTGTCATGAGGAGGCAAAACTCTTTGCTCCAGCCTGTAGCATTATGGCAGATGTCAGCAGTATCCCTTTGGTCCTCCTGCGTGGCTGGTTGGCCTCTCGGTTTATGGATGTGTAAGTGCTCCACGCCTCTGTCTGTGTTGTGCCACCCGCCTGGCCCACGTCCCTCCCACTTCTGCTGTCAGCACGGCCGCAGAGGTCAGAGCTCAGAAGCGGTCTTACGTAACTACCACGACTGCCCAGACGTGCTTGTCTGAGTTCCTACCTGGAAGGAGCCCATGGCGAACTCCCAGCAAGCCACCTGACTGAGCACAGGGAGAAAGCCCATGGAAGGGCAGGGATAGTTCTGTTTGTCTTATGAATACATCCTCAGGGTCATCTGACAGCTCCCTATCTTTCAGCTTTTTTTTTTCCTTTTCTTTATTTTCTCAGGGTGGGGGATTGGGTGGTGGAGAGGGAGAGACAGAGAGAATGAGAATGAGAATGAATATGGGCATGCCAGGGCCTCTATGGAAATGAACTACAGATGCATGCGCCACTTTGTGCATCTGGCTTTACATGGGTACTGGGGATTCAAACCTGGATTATTAGGCTTTGCAGACAAGCACCTTAACCACCGAGCCATCTCTCCAGCCACTGTCTTCAGCTTTTTCTAGGTAAAGTCCGGCCCCCTTCCCCTGCCACCACCTGCATTTCTCTTGCTTCTCTGGCTTTGGGTCTCCCTCAAGCTGAAAGTGGCTGTCAGGGTTCAGTTCCCTCAGTAAACACCTGGAAGCTTAGCTTGCCAAGTTTGGAAAGCAAGGGCTCCCTTATGGTCATTTGGTTATACATCATCTGGGAGTCGACCGCCACACACCAACAGATTGATCTGCCTAATAGCCTTGAAGCAGGTTGGTGGAGGAGTCCAGTCTAGTCAGACCGTGGAGAAACGTGGCTTCCATGCAAATGAGTCTGCCCTGTGCTCCTCCTGAGAACAGCATGGGAGCCCGTGGGTCCCTCCTGCTCAAACAGTGGTTCACTAGGCTAGACCCACCTTGCACCTCACTACCTGTGGGGGGTGCCTTCCCCATCCTCTCTCTGCTTGGCACTGCAGGGCAGACCAGACGGCACTGCCTGCTAAATGGCTTAGGAACTACAGGAATTAGACAGGAAATAAAATTGTTTTTGGCCTCCTACCTACATTGCATCAAGTAATTACACATTGGAAATTGTTCCAGTCATTTGCAGTATGTCCACGTTATTTCATCCTCTCGGCAAACAGCATAAAGGTTTCCTCCTAGTTAATGAAAAGAACACAGGTCTTGGAACTCAAGTTCGAATCCCAGGTATGACATTTACTGATTGGTAAACCTTGAGTGAGTTGGTTAGCTTTTTGAAATGTCCTTTCCAGTTTTCATCGGTGAATCAGGTATCATAGCAACCATCTTGCAGGGCTGTTGTTGAGTGTGAATAACATGACCATAGCAACTGACAGGGCCTGGCAGATAGCAAAGTTTTCATATGTGCCAGTGCCTGTCCTTATCACTCATGTTATTTGTTAAGGGAACACCCTGTGGTTCAGGGCTACAGCAGCCACAGATAACTGAAGTGTAATGGAGAGGAAGACAGGGGATATCTTGTCACTGCTGATGTTTGTGACTTTGGACAAGTCAACCTGTTAAAAAAAAAAAAAAAAGGAAATACCATTTTCACTTAAAGAACAATGAATTAGTATTTTGGAGAACACAGTGTACCTAGTTTTCTTTGAAGTGTAATTGACTTCTTATAACCTTGGCTTGTAGTTCACGTTTTACCAGCAAGGAAACCGCCTCAGAGAAGTTCAGGAATTTGGCCCAAATCATAAGACTGGCGATGGCTGGGCTGGAGTTGTTGCTGAATCTTGTGGCATTTGTTTACACAGCAGTTAACAAATGAGATGTTATACTAGGACTTTGTAAGTGCCAGCTGCTTACGTTTTAAACATAGGACTGGACGGTGTGAATACAGAGAAAATAAGAAACAATTTCTGACACTGAGGGACTGAAAAATCTATTAGGGATCCCATGATTCTTTTGCACATCAAAATTGCCTTCCTAAAATAGAAGTAATGTTCTGGTTAAAATAAAAAGACATAAAAAATTAATGAGTATTTCATTTGGAGAAACAGGAAGGAAAACAGAGGAAGACCCTAGAGTGTTGGGCCGATCAAATGATCTAAGGAGTTTGGAAAATAAAATCATGTGTTAGAAATGAAGCATTATTGTTAGCCTTTGGTGATGCTTGTGTTATTTTTATTAGTGCTAGATACCACTGCATCCTGTCCTCTCAGAGAAAAGACTAACAGTCACTCACAATAGAAAGCAGACACAGAGGCTGGAGAAAAGACATTTGATGACCTGGGTTCGATTCTTCAGTACCTACAAAAAGCCAGATGCAGCCGGGTATGGTGTCGCATGCCTTTAATCCCAGCACTCAGGAGACAGAGGTAGGAGGATTGCTGTGAGTTCGAGGCCACCCTGAGAATTCAGAGTGAATTCCAGGTCAGCCTGGGCTAGAGTGAGACTCTACCTTGAAAAACCAAAAGAAAAAAAGAAAAAGCCAGATGCACAAAGTGGCGTATGCATCTGGAGTTCATTTGCAGAGGCAAGAGGCCCCGACACAGCCATCCTCATTCTCTCTCTCTCCTTGCAAATAGATAAATACACAAACATATTTAGAAACCAGACACAAAAGGTGTTGAGCAGGAGGAACCAGAGCCACAGGTTGGCTGACAAGAAGATATTTCTAGATTGAAAGAGAGGACTTTGAAGGGGACCCACATTCACAGTATTCGCCCTGCAGATCTGGCGGATCTATAGAAATTCCTTACATCCTCCGGTCTGTCTTCAAAGGCTGGGGTGGATCTTCCAGAAGAGCACAGTTTAGTCTTACCTCTGCAGACAAGTAAACTGGTAGGTACACGTCAGAAAGGAGGGGTGAGGTAGAGACCCAGCTATTGACAAATTTGGTCAATGTGAGTGGAGAGGAACCGACCGGAGTTAAGAGTTGAACACATCGAGTGTGATATTGATTTCCCCCTTTCCTGCCAATGCCACTTTCAGCAAAAGCACACTGAACCTTCCTGAGCCTCACTCTTCCCATCTGTAAAAGGAGGCTGAGAAGAAAACACTGTGTGGTTCAGGTTGGTGGTGGGGGGATATAGTGACATGAGAGAGAATGAGGCCACCTGTAGTGCAGAACTATGTATCTTCCCACCCAGCCTTGTCAGCTGTGGGAATGAGCTTAACCCCTCTCTTCCCAGGCTGACGCTACCAGAGGGCTTATACTTTGAAGGCCAGAAGAAAGGAAAGAGGTAACAGCTCTTCTATCTGGCAGGGTTAGCTCACATTTAAAAAAAAAATATTTATTATTTATTTTTTGTTTTTTGAGATAGGGTCTCCCAGGCTGACCTGGAAATCACTATGTAGTCTCAGGGTGGCCTTGGACTCCTACCTCTGCCTCCCAAGTGCTGGGATTAAAGGTATGTGCCACCACATCTGGCTTCTTTATTTTATTATTATTATTTTGTTGTTGTTGTTGTTGTTTGTTTTGGTTTTTGACGTAGGGTCTCACTCTAGCTCAGGCTGACCTGGAATTCACTAGATAGTCTCAGGGTGGCCTTGAACTCTCAGCGATCCTTCGATCCTTCTACCTCTGCCTCCCAAATTGTGGGATTAAAGGCATGCGCCACCACGCCCGGCTTATTGTTTTTTTTTTTTTAGTAATTGTAAAGTGCTTAAAAGTTAGAAGGGCTGGGTGTGGTGGTGCACGCCTTTGATCCCAGCACTCAGGAGGCAGAGGTAGGATGATCACTGTGAGTTTGAGGCCACCCTGGAACTACTGAGTGAGTTCCGGGTCAGCCTGGGCTACAGTGAGACCCTCTCGAAAATACTAAAAAAAACAAAAAAAAAAGAAAGACATTCCAAAACTACTTTTTAAATGATTTTTTTGTTTTATTTTTATTTATTGATTTGAAAGCGACAGACAGAGAGAGAAAGAGGCAGAGAGAGAGAGAATGGGCACGCCAGGGCTTCCAGCCACTACAAACGAACTCCAGACGCGTGCACCCCCTTGTGCATCTGGCTAACGTGGGTCCTAGGGAATCGAGCCTCGAACCGGGGTCCTTAGGCTTTCACAGGCAAGCGCTTAACCTCTAAGCCATCTCTCCAGCCCCCCCAAAATATTTTTTTTAAACTGAAAATATGATCAAGTTGTTGACACAGTTCCAACTTCCCCCACATAGTTTTCTGTTAGAAGAAATATCTAACCAACAGCTCTGAGATTCTGCTTCTCGTCTAATCAAATACAGTTTTTAGTCGTTTGTGTGTTTGTGTGTGATGTGTGAGACTGTGGGTGTGTACCCGCTGGGGTACGTGGGTAGAGGTCAGAGGACAACATCAGGAGTTGGTTCTTGGCCTCTGACCTTGTTTGAAGCGGCGTCTCTTGTCTGCGCCTTCCTACTCGAGGTCAGCTGGCCTGGGAGCTTCCATAGACGCTCCTTGCCTGCTCCCCATCTCATCGTAGGAGCCCTGGGATTACAGCGTGGGTCACAGCATCCAACTTCACATGGGTTCTGGGGATGCGAACTCGGGTCCTCACACTTCAGGTGACAAGTGCCTTACCCACTGAGCCTTCTCCTCGGTGCTTGTTTGTTGACACAGTTTGCTACTCCATAGTCTGGACTGGCCTAGAACTCACTTGATAGCCCAGGCTGGCCTTGAACCCATGGCAGTCCTTCTGCCTCAGCCTCTTGAGTGCTGAGACTGTATTCAAAATCAACCACCTGCAAGTATTTAAAATTGGAGAGTCAACTTATAGACAATGCTAATGGCACTAGATATGTTTTTTTTTTTAATTTTTAAAAATATTTTAAAGGATTTATTTATTTATTTATTTATTTATTGGGGTTGAGGGGGGAGAATGGGTGTGTCAGAGCCTCTAGCTACTGCAGATGAATTCCAGACTCATGCACCACCTTGTGCATCTGTCTTTATGTGGGTACTGAGGAATTGAACCAGGATCCTTAGACTTTGAAGGCAAGCACCCTGAATGCTGAGCCATCTCTCCACCCCTTAAATATTTGTTTACTTTCAAGCAGAGAGAGAGAGAGAGAGAGAGAGAGAGAGGAGATGGGTACTCTCAAATAAATAAATGAAATGAAATATATGAAAAAAAAAAGAAATTAAAATAGAAGCTACATGCACTTGAGAGGCAGAGGTAGAAGGAATCACTGTGAGTTCCAGGTCAGCCTGGGCTAGAGTGAGATCCTACCTCGAAAAAAACAAATGAACAAAACAAGAAAAAAGAAAATAGTATATATGATCAGCTTAACTTTGTACAACTAGTTCCTCTGAGATATGCTTGTTTTACCGATTTTTAGGCTCACCCAATAGCAGTCTCGCTTTATAGTCACGGAATAGAAGACTAGCCAGAGATGTGAGCATCCCAAAAGACTCCCTAGAGACATGATCCTTCCACCCTTAATGAGAACAAGAAGGAAAGAAATAGAATTCAGGAGGGACATCTCAGATTCAGGGTCAGGAGCAAGACCAGGGGCATGTAAACAAAGTAGGGGGAGGGAAGCTGGGGTGGAAACAGCTCATGGGGTAAGCCTGCTTCCCACAGTTAGTTCACTGCATCTTAGAGATGATGGGTAGCTAAGGTCCAGGACAGGAAGTGCCAGGTCCAACCAACTGCTACCAGAACTTTGGGCTAATTCGGGGTAAAGTGAGCGGGTGAGATTGCAATAATGGGCTGGAGAGATGGCACTTTCCTGTAAGGCCTAACTACTGGAGTTTCATTCCCATCTAAAGCCAGATACACAAAGTGGCACATGCATCTGGAGTTTGTTTGCAGTGACTAGAGGCCCTAGTATGCCCATTCACTCGCTCTCCTTCCCTCCCTCTTCCTCCTCTCTTTCTCTCTCTCTTCCCTTGCATATAAGTAAAATATTTAAAAAGAAAAAAAAAGAATGCTCTAATGGCATTTCCAAGCTATTACAGAAGGAACGGAAAGAGAAAAAAAAATAACATTATCGTCCTTCTTTCGACTGTTTTTGCACCTGCATTGGTGTGTCACAAAGCGAAGGTAGTTGTGTAACCTGGTTGCATCAGTCTCTTAGAGAACTGAGACGCTCCTTTGGGATAAACTGTCCCAGGCAGTGCTGGGTACATCGGACTCAGCAACTGTGAGCGCCTGATGGAAACTGAGAAGTCCTCCCTACACAACCGCAAGTTCTACTTTCTTTTCTTAAGACAAGGAATTGCAGAGACTGAGAAAGTCTTCAGGACTCAAATGATGCTAGAGAGCTGAGGAGGTGGCTCAGTGGTTAAAGACACTTGTCTGCTATGTCTACAATGCCTGCTGCCCTGGGTTTGATTCTACAGTACCCACATAAAGCCAGATGCACAAAGTGGCACATGCATCTAGAATTCACCTGGTGTGCACATTCTCTCTCTCTCTCCTCACAAATATATTGCTTTCTCGAGGTAGGGTTTCACTCTAGTCCAGGCTGATCTGGAATTCACTATGTAGTCTCAGGGTGGTGAACTCACAGGGATCCTCCTATCTCTGCCTCCTGAGTGCTGGGATTAAAGGCATGCGTCACCATGCCCGGCTATAAATAATTTTTCTTTTGTTTTTTTTGAGATAGGGTCTCACTCTATCCCAGGCTGACCTGGAATTTACTATATAGTCTTAGGGTAGCCTTGAACTCACAGCAGTGTTCCTACTCTGCCTCTCAAGTGCTGGGATTAAAGGTGTGTGCCACCACACTTGGCAATACAAATATTGTTTAGAATGATACTGGAACTTCACACCATTTGTAAGAATATTGGAATCTCCTTCACATGGCTTTCTGGAATTTACACACCTGACTCAGTCCTCAAGGTAACCAAGTCTTGCCCTGTTCGGATTCACCACAGACAATGTGATACCTTACCAAAAGGGATTATGCATTGGAACTGGGTTGGACAGAGAGAGAGGATTGAGATAAATTAAGCAACCATGTGGATTCAAGACTTTTAAAAATAAACATTTTATTGTTATTTATTTATTTGACAGAGAAAGAGGGGGAGAGAGAGAGAGAATGGGCGTGCCAGGGCCTCCAGTCATTGCAAATGAACTCCAGACACATGCGCCACCTTGTGCACATGGCTAACATAGGTCCTGGGGAATCGGACCTGGGTCCTTTGGCTTTGCAGACAAATGCCTTAACCACTAAGCCATCCCTCCAGCCTAAGACTTTTGTTTTTCAGACAGGGTTTCCTGTCCCCCAGGGGGGCATCAAACTCTTTATATAGCTGAGGATGATCTTGAACTCATGATCCTCCAAGTTATTCTAAATATTTACTTATTTATTTGAGAGAGAGAGAGAGAATGGGCATGCCAGGGCTTCTAGTCACTGCAAACACACTCCAGATGCATACGCTACCTTGTACATCTGGCTTATGTGCGTAGTGGGGAATCAAACCTGGGTCCTTAGGCTGTTGGGCCTTGAGAGGCCTGGACGTGAGGCCTAATGGAACTTCCTGAGCCTAGCTAAAGTTTGGCGACCTGTCTCTGGCCAGCTATGACTCAGCAGGGCGCCAAATTGCCTCTGGTCTGCTACTTCTGCGTAGGAAGTTAGAGTTCCCATACACGCTTACAATCATTCCCCCGTGCGCGCTTCCAACCAATCATTCCTGCGCACACGTGCTTAGAACCAATCATCTCAAAAGTCGCGGTATGCTATTGGCCCTTACACCTCACCCCATCCTGAGATCCCACCCTCATTCTCAACGCTATATAAGCACCTGCCTGTTACAATAAAGTGAGATCCTGCTTCGACAAGTCTTCTGACTCAGTATGGATTCTCTCTGGTGACTAGGAGGGGGTCTGGGTCGTTGACACGAGAGACCGGCGGGACCGGAGAACCCAGCATTAGGCTTCACAGGCAAGCACCTTAACCGCTAACCCATTATCTCCAGTCCTTACTTTTTAATTCTAAAGGAAGGTGTGTTCAGGGTGAGGTGTGGGCAAAGCATGGGGAGCTCCTGTGTCCTTCCCAGGGGTACCACCTTCAAGGAACTCCCACATGTTCCATTGTCTGGAAGATTCTTGAGCTTTGTCTTATTGGGGTTTTGTGGAGACTCTATTGTATTACATATGTGTGACTGATTACTTCCTTGAGCATGGGTGGTCATTTTAAACTTCGGCTAGGGGGACATTAAGAGATAAAAGAAGGCTGGAGAGATGGCTTAGCAGTTAAGGTACTTGCCTGTGAAGCCTAAGGACCCATGTCTGACTCTCCAGAACCTATGTAAGCCAGATACACTAGGTGATGCAAGCATGCAAGGTCACACATGAGCACTAGGTGGCACGCACACTAGGGGGCGCATGTGTCTGGAGTTTGATTGCAGTGGCTGGAGGCCTGGGCGTGCCAATAATCTTTGTGTGTCATTAAATAAAAAGAGAGAGATAAAAGAGTGTAGGACTTATGGACGCTTGTTCTTTGGGGCATATAAAGAGGTAAGTGAAGTACAAGATTTGACACAGTACCAAAATCCCTCAGGAGATCAGGATAAACATTTTTATTTGCTATTAAAAAAAAAATCAAGCCATGGGCTGGAGAGATGGTATAATGGTTAAGGCTTGCCTGCAAAGCCTAAGGACTCATGTTCAACTCTCCATGTCCTACATAAGCCAGACGCATGTGATACAGGGCTCAAAGCCACACATGCGCACAAAATGGCACACGCATCTGGAGTTCGATTGCAGTGGCTAGAGGCCCTGGCACGCCCACTCTGTCTCTCTCTTTCTCTCTGATAAAAATAATAATGATTTAAAAATATTTTTAAAAAATCAAGCCATGGAAAAATGCAAGTTATTGCTGTGTGTTTATGACTATGTGACAGGAAGCTTGCTTTCAAACAACCGAAGTTCCCGGATCTGTGTTGCATTGTGTCCCCCTGAGGGGATTGAGGGGTTATCATGTCTGATGGTGAGCGAAACAGGGCTTTTTCTTTGTACAGAGACAAGCTTTGCTGCTGTTTCATTTTTTGACTTTTTGTTTTAGTTGTAGAACTGTGTGTATGTGTGTGCCTGTGTGTTTGTGTGTGTGTATGCATCATATGTATCCTGTGAGGTGTGTGGTAGATATATGTGTTTTGGGCAGATGCATGGATCTGTGCCTGAGTGTGTGGAGGCCAGAAAGGGCTATGGAAACTCCTCCATCACTGATCTATCTATTTCCTTGAGACAGAGGTTCTCACTGAACCCAGAGCTGCCCGGGTCAGCTAACCCGGGATTCTCCTATCTACACCCCCTCTCCATCCACCCACAGAACTGGGAGTTATAGGGTCACAGATGTGCGGCCACACCTAGCTTTCTATGTAGGTGCTGGGGAATAGAACTAATTTCGTGTCAGGCTCTTGTGCTCAAGCAGCAAGTGCTCTTACCTGCTGAGCCATTTCCCCCCGGCACCTCATTTAGAACCTTCACTAATGCTTCCAGTGGCTGAAAAATACGGGAAGACAAAGCAGGCATTGGCGCATGCCTGCCATCCCCGTATTCAGGAGGCAGAGGCAGGACGACTGAGAGTCTGAGGCTAGCCTAGGCGACATAGCAAGACCCTGTCTTGAAAAATTGTAAGCAAGCAAACAACAGCAGCAACAAAAACTCCCAGAGTGGGCTGGAGAGATGGCTTAGCGGTTAAGCGCTTGCCCGTGAAGCCTAAGGACCCTGGTTGGAGGCTCGATTCCCCAGGACCCATGTAAGCCAGATGCACAAGGCGGTGCATGCATCTGGAGTTTGTTTGCAGTGGCTGGAGGCCCTGATGAGCCCATTCTCTCTCTCTCTCTCTCTCTGCCTCTTTCTCTGTTGCTCTCAAATAAATAAATATAAATAAACATAAAAAAAAAAAAACTCCCAGAGTATGAAGAGGCTGAGTTAGGAAGATCGTCATGAGTTTGAGGCCAGTCTGGGCTACAGAGTGAGTCCCACTAGAGTGAGACCCTGCCTCAACATCCTCCCCCTTCAAAAAACAAACAAACAAACAAACAAACAAACAAACAGAGAACATGCTGGTAACTGCATATGGAGCACACATTTTTTTTTTCCTTCTGCCCTCCAACAGGGCTCATCCTGGCAGTGGCCTGCGCAAGGCATGCTGGGATTGTGGCAGACCAAGGAAGGGTCACAGATTCCTGTACCGAGGACTTGACTTCACAGAGGTGCTCTGCAGATTGAGGACAAGTTGATCCGAAGCCGTGTACACACTCCTAAGGGTAAGGACTAGGAACAAAGACAGGAGGACCCCGTGTGGTGACAGAGCTCAGGAAGTCGAGAGAGCTTCTGCTGCTGTAAGCCGCCGTCTCTGGCTGGCCTTCCTGCGTGTGTGCTGGTTTGAATCAGACGTCCCCCGTAAACTCATGCGTTTAGAAGGCTTGGGTCCCCAGCTGGTGGTGATTTTGGAGGCGGAGCCTTGCTGGAGGAAGTGTGTTGTTACGGGAGGGCTTTTGGGCAGGGTCTTAGAGCCAGGTCCCTCTTTTTCAGCTCACTCTCCTGCTGCTGTTGCCCTCCTCTTGGCAGGGAGGTGATCTCAAGCCTCGGCTCTCATCTATCTTTCCCCTGCCGTCATGAAGCTTCCCCTGGAGACTATGAGCCAAAATAAATCCTTCCTCTCATCGGCTGATTTTGGTCAGGTGTTTTTGTCCCAGTACCACAAAGGTAACTACAACACCGCGCCTCAGTTTCTACCCTAGTAAAAGTGTGGTACTTCCCACACTTCTTTGACTTGGGATCCCTTTCCGAGTAAGTCTGTGGAAATCACAGAAACAGGGCTTAATCTATTTGAACTTGAGGTGTTCTATGGTCTGGTCTGGATGGTTGGATTCCCCCAAATCCATGTGCCGAAATCCTGACCCTGAGGGTGAGGCTATGGCAAATGGGAGGTGATTGCTTTATGAGGTGAGGCCCTCATCAATGCAATCTGTGTCCTTATAAAAAAAAGTCCTGACAGACACCCCTTGTCCCATCCACTTTGTGAAGACAACAGCAGGAAAATGCTGAGAGCAAAGCTGGGCGTGGTGGCGCACGCCTTTAATCCCAGCACTCGGGAGGCAGAGGTAGGAGGATCGCTGTGAGTTCGAGGCCACCCTGAGACTACAGAGTGAATTCCAGGTCAGCCTGGACCAGGGTGAGACTCTACCTCGAAAAACCAAACCAAAACAAAACAAACAAACAAACAAACAAAATGCTGGGACCAAAAGCGACTTCACTGGACACAGAATCTGCCTTGACCCTGGCTCTCCGCCGCCAGGCTATGGGAAATAGCTGCTCTTATTTTGCTTTTGGTCAGTTACTCGGTCTATAGCACTTTGGATACCAGCTATGGAGGACAGAGCAGGGAAGCAGACCCTCGCCTTGCTCTGCTTTTCTCGACCCCTCAAGCAGAGGTCTTCATGGAAACCTCTTTCCCCATCTCCTGAGAACTCCTCGGGGCACAGGAAGAAAACACTGAATTAGGAATAATCGATGGCTAAGCCAGTTCTGACATTCTGCCCCGGCCCAGGAGGACGCACTGCCTCTGCCGCATGTTGAAAACTTGACGATGAAATGTTTACCCGTGTCAAAACTCCAGAGGAGCCTCCAGCCTTTAGAATGAACTTTTGGGTGGGTGGGCCCTGTTCTGTTTCTGGGCCTTTCCAGCCTGCAGGGCCCACGAACTAAGCGGAAGCGTCAGCAGGATTGAGCCAGGCTCTCTGTGGCAAGTGCAGTCATACAGTGGGGTGAGGCATTCCGCCAGGATGTTAACGCAAAGCAGGCGCCCTGGGGAGCATTGACAAATGACCAGGGCTCGTCCGCACATGGCCGACAGCCAGTGGCGGCCAGCTAGGCCCTACCTCCTGATGCACAGGACAGCTCCAGACTTGTGAAAGGTCCCACGACTGGGGGGGGGGGGGAGGGTGAGTGAATTCTAGTGATCTTCAGAACACCAGGGGGACCTCCATACTTTCACCCCTGTTGCTGTCATGCCACTGATGCACCTGTTATTCAGCTGTCATGGTTCTTCAGGTCCCCCCTGGAAATGCAGGTGGTAAGGAGACACCAGAAGCCACAGGCCAGCAGGAGCTTTGGGATCGGATAGATCCAGTGGAAACCCCTGGTCTACCCCCCGCACTAGCTGTGAAGCATTTGTCTAGTTTCATTCTGTCCGAACTTCACGTTTCTCAGCCATGTGACGGAAATAAAGCATGTGATGGAAGTAATGTGAGGACTGTGGGTGCGATTATCTGGATAGAATGCACAGGGCAGACGTCCAGTGAGAGACCCCTCCTTTTTTGTTCTCAGCATCTCTCATCCCCTTTCAGAATTGGCCGGGCTGGAGGGATGGTTCAGTGGTTAAGGCACTTTCCTGCAAAGCCTAAGGAGCTGGGTTCACCCATTCTCTCTCTCTCTCTCTCCCTGCCTTCTTTTCTCTCTCTCTCTCTAATAAATAAAAAATATATGTATTTTTTCAAAAAGAAATGGTTCAAGTTCCAACATTATGGAGGCTGAGGTAGCAAAATCACTGTGAGTTTGAGGCGAGCCTGGGACTACAGAATGAGTTTCAGGTCAGCCTGGGCTGGAGGGAGACTCTATCTCAAGAGCAAAACCAAAACCAAACAAACAAACAAAGAAAAGCAATAAGTCAAGAGAAGTTTTTTGCTAAAATCAACTTTGCGTTCTCTGTGTGGGATGATGTTAATTCTTCATTTTTCTCTATTTTCCAAGTTTTCTTGAGGGAAAAAACTTCACAAGTGATTATGTGTATCAGCATGTTTGAAATAGTCTAATGTTTGAATAAAATTGAGATTCAGAAAAATGGCAGGATGCCTCTCCTTCACAATGGGTTAATTTCTCTAAAATACAAAAAGCTCCCACATATACATCTTATAAATGTACATTATATAAATGTAATAAAATCTATTTTGCAGCACCAAGGATTGAACTGGGGTGAGGCTATAGCTTAATTATGGAGCATTTGCCTAGAACTATATCTTGTACTTGGTTCCCAGTACCCCCCCAAACCATGCGCACACACAAAAATTGTTCTTTAAACAATAATTTTATTTATTTTTTTGTGAGGTGAGAAGGGGGGGGCTGGAAAGTATGAGCATGGTAGGGCCTCTTGCCACTGTAAAAGAACTCCAGACAACATACACCACTTTGTGCATCTAACCAAACTTGGGCCGGCAGGCTTTTCAACCAAGCACCTTTAACCATTAACCCATCTCCCAGCCTTCCAAAATTCTTGTTTTGTAAAGACCAACTATCCAATTAAAAAAAAAAAAAAAAGAATAGATGGTTCAGGGCTGGAGAGATGGCTCAGTGGTCAAAACCACTTCCTTGCAAAGCCTGACCGCCTGGGCTCAATTCCCCAATACCCATGTAAAGCCAGATGCACAAAGTGGCATATGCGTCTTCAGTTTGTTTACAGTGGTAGGAGGCCCTGACATGCCCATATCCTGCCCCCTCGTATTATAAAATCTCTCTCTCTCTCAAATAAATAATAAAACAAACTGGCTTTAAAGAAGAGACAGTTCATGAAATAGGAAACTCAAATGAGACTGTTTTGTGTGTATTTGTTTTTATTGTATTTTATTTGTTTATTTTTACTATCTGGAACATTTTTTTTTGAGATAGGGTCTCATTCTAGCCCAGGCTGACCTGGAATTCACTCTATAATCTCAAGGTGTTCTTGAACTCACGGTGATCCTCCTACCTCTGTCTCCTGTGTGCTTGGATTAAAGGCGTGTGCCACCACACCCAGCGACTATCTGGAACTTTTAATGTTCAGTATAAAGAATCTATTTTCAGTCTTTTCAATATTTTACATTATCTTACAAATCAGCAGGTTTTCTTGTGGCATTTTCATACATACTTAGTTTTGGCTGACCCTCCCTCCCACGCCCCTTCTCCCCACCTTCCTGCTTCCTCTGCCTGATTAAACACCCACACCTCCAGAATTCCCCCTTCCACTTTATTTATTTATTTATTTACTTTTGAGACAGGGTCTCACTTTGGCCAGCTGGCTTGGAACTTGCTATGTAGACCAAGCTGGCCTCAAATTTGCAGAGATGGTTTTGCCTCTGCCTCCCAAGTGCAGGAATTACAGGTCTGTGCCGCCTTGCCTGACGCGAATGGTGCATAAACATTATAATAATGCTTGGGAATACTCCGAGTGGGACAAATATCAATTAAAATGACACAAAAATACCATTTTTTTCATCCATACAATTTATAAAAATGAAAGTGTGGCAGGCTGGAGAGATGGCTTAGTGGTTAAGGCATTTGCTTGCAAAGCCAAAGGATCCCGGTTTGACTCTCCAGGACCCATGTAAGCCAGAGGCACAAGGGGGGGGGGGTTGCATGTGTCTGGAGTTCATCTGCAGTGGCTGGAGGCCCGGCCGCACCCATTCTTTCTCTCTCTCCCTCTTTCTCTCTCTCAAATAAATAAACAAAGTATATATTTTTTTTAAAAAAAGCAAGTGTGATGGATGATGCGCTGTGTTGGTGTGTTCCATGGTGGGAGAACACGTGTATTTGCACATACTATGGACGTAGTCATACGTGTGACTTCATCATGGAAAGGTCTCGTGTGCCGGCCTGCAGCACGAGTCGAAACAGACCTCGAAGGAGGGAGTGGGAATGAATCTGAGACAAGAATACAAGGAATGGAGTCAAGACAAGTTCTGATCAAGGCTCTGTTTTATTCAGGCGGACACAAGATTATGTACAGAAGACAAAACTTTCTCGATAATGCCTGCCTGCCTAAGGTCAGCTTCATCAGGGCCATATGGTAATGCCTCTTCCTGGAGCTCACCTCACCTAGGCTGTATGCTAAATAATGCTATTGTAACTGGTGCCATCTCACCTGGGCTGCCTTCTCACCTAGGCTATAGGATAAGGCCTTTGTGTTAAGAGATCAAAGACCACCTGCAGCTCCCGAAGTCAAAGAGCAGCTGCAGCTCCCCACAGTCTCCTAATGCACAACACCTTAGGCAATAAGCTTTTCTTGTTTGTTTCCAACAGACTTGCCTTTTTTGTTTGTTTGCTTTGTTTTCTGAGGTAGGGTCTCACTCTAGCCCAGGCTGACCTGGAACTCACTAAGTAGTCTCAGAGCGGCCTTGAACTCATGGTGATCCTCCTACCTCTGCCTCCCTGAGAGCTGAGATTAAAGGTGTGCACCACCATGAGAGAGAGCAAGAGCATGTACGCACAAAAGAGAATTGGGTCACCAGGGCCTCCAGCCGCTGTTATAGAAACCCAGATGCGTGTGCCACCTTGTGCCCATGTGTGACCTTGCACATGCGTCACCTTGTGTGTCTGTCTTACGTGGGCCCTGGGAAGTCGAACATGGGTCCTTAGGCTTCGTAGGCAAGCACCTTAGCTGCCAAGCCATCCAAACTTATTTGGAGATAAAGTCTTTAAGGAAGTTATTGAATTAATATGAGTCATTATCATTAAAAGGCAAGGGTCCTTATAAGGAAAGGCAATGTGCATATAGGGGAGACAGGTACCCACGCAGCAGGAGACTCCGTGAGAAGGTGACCACGTACAAGACAAAGGCGGTCACCTCAGGAGAAACAAGCCCGTGGGGTCTTGATGTCAGGCATCCAGCCTTCAGAATCGTGAGGAAGAGTTGCTGTCGCTTGAGCTCCTCACTCTGATCTTTTGCAGTGTTGGCCCTGACAGACTGATCCACCTCCTGTCTTGTTTCAAGCTGCTATAATCAAATAGGACGGACTACGTGGCTTTGGCAATGTTATTTATTTCTATCTATTTCTGAGTGTGCGGAGCCTGAGATGAGGCTGCCGTTGTTATGGCTGGATTCTGGCGAGAGTGCTTATCCTGGCCTGCAAAGACCGTGTGTGTGGGGAGAGGAGAGACAGACAGAGAGAGAGAGAGGGAGAGGGAGAGAGAGAGAGAAACTCAGCATTGTGAATTTCGGGGGCATAAGCATCCAGTCCGCAGCGCTTTCCTTTGAACCTGGGAGGACATTTATGAATGCCTCAGCCTGTGACAGCCTATGGCAGAGGTGCCCCGTGTGACTTCCAAAGCTGCATCATTGAGCTCCGACTGCTCCCAGCGCTGGGCCGAGTGGACTTACTCTGACCTTTCATGAATGAGGACGGCAGGTGGTTTGGGTCCTGGAGGCAGGACAGGGGTCCCCCCCCTTCTTCAGACTGGCCAGCTGGAGTTAGGCCATAGCAGCTGTGTCTCCTGAAGCCCCCCCACCCCACGTACCCCCCTCCGAGACTGGGGCGGGGCTCAGCTCCTTCACTAAGGGCTCCTGGGACGCTATTGGAGTGCTTGCGTTTTGGCGCCTTCTCCCCTAACACACAGCATTTGGGAGAATTTTTTTTTTTAATGTATTTATATACTATTCATTCAGCTATTTCTTGGGAAGTGCCGCGGGGAGGGGCAAGGGAGCTGGGATGACAGAACGCAGGTGGAGACATGAATGGTCCTCTTCTTCCCAAGGTTAGCACTGAAACCCTCTCCTCCTGCCTTTGGGGCCTCCCCTCCCAGCAGGTGCTGGAGGCCGGGCTCCAGCTCCGCTTATCTGTGTGTAAGGGAGGCCAGAGCTGGTGTCCCAGGGATGCTGTAGATCCACTCCCAACGCCCCGTCCACCGTGACACCAGAACTTGTCCTCTGGTTTAGTCTTCACTTTGACTCCCTCGCAGCCAGAAGCTTGGACCACTGCCTGGCAACCCAGCAGATGCTGCCCAACCTATCTGTCTGATGTGTTCCTTCCTGCCTGTCCCGGCTTTCCCGCCTGGGTTCGTGTGACTTGAATCATAGATCTGACTTCCCTCAGCGGGAGACCCGATTCCAGTGCCTTCTCTTTGGGGACCATGTCTTGGTTAGTCTTAGTTAGGCTGGCTCCCTGGTAGGGTACTGTCTAAGGAAAGGACTTGCCCTTGGTGGCTCTCGGAGGGAGGCCCACAGAGCTGCAGTACCTGCAATTACACTTGGAAAGCGGCCCCCTCAGGGCTGGAGAGGTGGCTTAGCTGTTAAGGCACTTGCCTGTGAAACCTAAGGACTCAGGTTGGATTCCCAATACCCACATAAGCCAGATGCCCAAGGTGGTGCATACTTTTGGAGTTCGTTTCAGAAAAATAAAAAGGCCAGCGTGGTGGCGCACGCCTTTAATCCCAGCACTCAGGAGGCAGAGGTAGGAGGATCTCCATGAGTTCGAGGTCACCCTGAGACTACAGAGTGAATTCCAGGTAAGCCTGGACTAGAGCAAAACCAAAAATAAAATAAAAAATAAAATAAAGTAAATAAAAGTTATTTCAGCCCAGGCTTGCTCAAATTGTACATCTGCAAGGAATATAGGTGGTTGTTTTGACCACTAAGCAGCACTGAGGTCCCTTTACTTTACTGAGCCAGCGTCTCCATTGTTCACCTGTTATAAGTGTAAGGGGCTTACAGCCTTCAGCTGCTCCCTGTTCCCTTCCTGGGCTGACTAGACTCACTAGGTAATGTGTCCATCATCCCCACCCCAGAGGCAGCCTGTCGCCAATGGCAGATTAGCATAAAATGTGATAACTTGCCTTGAGCCCAACCAACCCTGTGTAGAGCCACACTGCTGGGCTCCTCATGAAAGTAGGTATGGTTGTTTGAATGCATGTCCCCCATAGAGTCAGGCGTTTTATTAAAATTGAGTTTTCAGGCTGGAGAGATGGCTTAGTGGTTAAGGCGCTTGCTGGCAAAGCCAAAGGATCCAGATTCAATTCCCCAGTACCCAAGCAAAGCCAGATGCTCAAGGTGGTGCATATATCTGGAGTTCATTTGCAGGGGCTAGATGCCCACTCATTCTCTCTCTGTCTCTTTCTCTGTCTCAAATAAATAGTTAAATTTTTTTTGTTAAACTGCAGCTTCAGTCCCTAGCAGGAAGACTTCTGCTACGGGTGGCATGTCACTGGGAGTGGACCTGAACTCCAGCCCAAAGGTTTTTTTTTTTTTTTTTTTTCCTCCAAGGTAGGGTTTCACTAGTCTCAGGGTGGCCTTGAACTCACGGTGATCCTCCTACCTCTGCCTCCCGAGTGCTGGGATTAAAGGCGTGCGCCACCACGCCCGGAGGGCCCAAAGGTTTAAGAGTGCAGTTTGAGCTCTGGGGGTGCTGCTTGGGGAAACGTTGTGCTTGCTGGCTTTTTGGTGTCGCTGGCTGATGGTGGTGTCTCTCTCTCTCTCTATTTGGATTTATGAATGGGAGCCAGCTTCCTCTGCTGTGGATAAAACTTCCCTGGTATCTGTAAGCTTGAAATAAGCCCCCTCCTCCTATAAACTGTGTTTGGTTGCGTGTCCATCACAGCACTGTGGACCAGTCTACGACACCAGGCTAAATCTAGAACTCAGGGTGTGGCTATGGCCTTTTCCAGCTCTTTCTCTGCCCTCTCTACTTCCCTGTCTTGTTTTGTCCCAAGGGTCCCCTTGTTAAATGACATATGCTAAAAATCCCTGTTTCAAGTTCTACTCCTGGATATCTTTTTTGTTATTAGAGGTAGGGTTTCATTCTAACCCAAGCTGACCTGGAACACACTCTGTAATCCCAGACTGGCCTGTAGCTCACACTGATCCTCCTACCTCTGCCTCTCAAGTGGTAGGACTAAAGGTATGTGCCACCACGCCCGGCTACTCCTGGGTATCTGACCTAGGACAGGCACTAACAGAAGTTATTAAGTAAGACTGGGGAGAAATTTTTCTCAACCATTTATTTCTTGGTAACACTGTCAGCCAGAGGTAATGTGTTAATATTTTGGTATGCATAAAATTATTTAATACTTGTAGATCATTTATTATATTTCCTGGCATAGCACTCCATAAGTGCTGTTATGTAGCCCAGGTTGACCTTGAACACACTACATAGTGCAGGCTGACCTTGTGTTGGGCTTATCCTCTTGTTGTTGGACAAAACACCTGGCAAAGGAAAGTTTACAATCTTCTGGCTTTACAGTCTTGAGGGGACGTTTAATCACGGCAGGCAAAGGATGGAAGAGCAGAGGTTGGACGTCACTTCTTGACACAGTGGCTGGTGGGAAGCAGCAAGAGTGAGCTGAGCTCCTACTGGCAAGTGGGAACTGGCTGCAACACCCCTAAGCCTGCGCCCGACAACACACCTCCTCCAGCAGAGCTCCCCTTCCCAAATTGCCACCAGCTGAAGACCAAGTATTGCGAGCACATGAGGCTATGGGAGACATGTCATTCAAACCACCACACCTTCAGCTTAAAGTAGTCTTCTTGCTTGCTTCATTCTCCTTAGTGCTGAGATTATAGGTCATACCTGGATATGACAGTGGTTTTCTTTCTTTCGCTTTCTTTTCTTTTTTTTTTTTTTTTTTTTGGTTTTTATGAGGCAGGGTTTTATTCTAGCCCAGGAATATTCTGACCTGGAATCTGCTATGTAGTCTCAGGGTGGCCCTGAATTCATGGCAATCCTTCTACCTCCCAAGTGCTGAGATTAAAGGAGTGAGCCACCTCGCCCTGCGACAGTGTTTCTTTCTTCTTTTATACTTAGTGTAATACATACCTCTTTTTTTTTTTTTTTCAAGGTAGGGTCTCACTCTAGTCCAGGCTGACCTGGAATTCACTATGTAGTCTCAGGCTGGCCTCTACTCACAGTGATCCTCCTACCTCTGCCTCTCAAGTGCTGGGATTAAAGGCGTGCACCACCATACCTGGCTAATACATATCTTTTGAGCACATACTGTCATGCATAACCAATCTTCACCACAATTATATCAAGTGATCACTATCATTACAAATAAGGCCACTGAGCCTCAGAGAGGCTAGCTCATGATCCAAGGTTGTACAGAAAAGCTACAGAGCTGAATGAGTTATACGCGTGCCTATATAATGTTTTACTCATCAGTTCATTGCTTCTGTGGCTAATTGCTCAAGTGGGTGGGGTACTTTACCCCAGTGTAGTGACCCGTTCAAATTATGACTGGCTGCTCCCTGTCCTGGGAGTTACTCTGTGTGGTGGTTTGATTCAGTCGTCCCCCATAGACTTATGTGTTCTAAATGCTAGGTCCCCAGCTGGTGGCAGTTTGGGAATTGGAGCCTCTTGGAGGCGGTGTATTGTTGCAAGTGGGCTTATGGGTGTTATAGTCAGCTTTCCCCTTGCCAGTGCTTGGCACATTCTCCTGCTGCTGTTTTTTGTTTGTTTGTTTGTTTTTTGTTTTTGTTTTTTTTTTTTAGAGGAAGAAGGGCTTTATTTTCAGCTTACAGTTCTCCGGGGTAGCATGGCAGGAGCAGAGAACTGATGCAACATCATCACATCGGCAGAGAGGATGCAGACACCCCGACTGTAGAACCTCAAGACTCCCCGAGTGACACACTTCCTCCAGCAAGGCCCATCTCCCAAAGGCTCCAGAGCCCTCCCAAACAATACCATCAGTATTCAAATGCATGACTGTGGGGGGAGACATTTTTATATTTGCACCACCACAGGCTGCGTTACAAAGACACTGGGCATCTTGAGCAAAAGGCACCTGAGAAATCACCTGGAAATGGACACTTTGATTTAAAAAAAATTAAGCTAAATCATGTTCATTTTCTTGAGTTTTTCTTTTTCTTTTTTTTTTTTCAAATTTTTATTAACATCTTCCATGATTATAAAAAATACCCCATGGTAATACCCTCCCTCCCCCCACTTTCCCCTTTGAAATTCCATTTTCCATCATATCCCCTCCCCATCTCAATCAGTCTCTTTTTAATTTTGATGTCATGATCTTTTCCTCCTCTTATGATGGTCTTGTGTAGGTAGTGTCAGGCACTGTGAGGTCATGGATATCCAGGCCATTTTATGTCTGGAGGGAGCACGTTGTAAGGAGTCCTACCCTTCCTTTGGCTCTTACATTCTTTCCGCCACCTCTTCCGTATTAGACCCTGAGCCTTGGAAGGTGTGATACACATATTGCAGTACTGAGTACTCCGTCACTTCTTTCCAGCACCATGATACCTTCTGAGTCATCCCAAGGTCACTGCTATCTGAAAATAGAAGATTCTCTACCAAAAGTGAGAGTAGCATTAATATAAGGGTGTGAACATTAAGAGGAGTGCTTACTGGGCAGTTTGATAAGCGTAGTATATACATTTAGCCAGACAGCATGCTGCTGCTGTTTTTGACCTGATGTTGGCCAGGAGATGATGTTCACCCTCTAATAAACCCTTTCCTCCCATAAATTGCTTTTGGGCAGGTGCTTTCTGCCAGCAACACAAAGCTGACTGCAACACTCTGCTCATCACTGCTTAGAAAGAAACATCTTTCACATCGTTGTTTTTTCCTGGAATGATCTCACCTCTTCTCTGTACTTGGCATAAGATGAATGATACTTTAAGATTCACATTGAAAGGGGACTGATGATAGGGGGAGGGGAAAGGGTAGAAGGATATACGGAAGAATGTGCTCAAAGTATATACATGAAAATGACTTTATGGGGGCCTAGGGAGACGGCTCAGCATTTCAGGCACTTGTTTGCAAAGGCTAATGACCCAGGTTCAGTTCCACAGTACCTACATAAAGCCAGATGTGCTAAATGGCACATGTATCGGGAGTTTGTTTGCAATGGCTGGAGGGCCTGGAATGCCCATTGTCTCTCTCTCTCTCTGCTTGAAAATAAATAAAAATAAAAAATAAATGGCCTTATGTAACCCTGTAGTTTATATAATAAAAAAAAATTTAAATCCAAATTTATGTATTGAAAATAAAATACAAGGGATGGGAAGACTGCTCAGTGGTTCAGTGCAATACCAGTGCAAGCATGAGAGGCTGTGCGGGCCTGAAACTACCCAAGTTTGCATCTCCAGATCTCACATGTACGCTCGGGCACGTCATGTGTATCTGTAATCCCAGACCCGCAAAGGGAAGGAGAGCCCAAGGAATCACCCAGGCTCGTGAAAAGCAGTTTGTCGGTAAGAGACTGTGCCTCAAATGAGACCGTGAAGAGGAGCAGACGGTGGGGCACAGCCAGTGTTCTGCTCAGGCGGCCCACAGGCAAGTGCCTCCCTGCCACCTGCAAGCACATGGAACGCCTCTGAGGCACGTACATGTGCATATATCACACATGCACACACCACATTACATGCACACAAGCAAAAAAAAAAAAAAAATGTAGCATAAAAAATTTACACTAGGTCAGGCATGGTGGCACACGCCTTTAATCCCAGAACTCGGGAGGCAGAGGTAGGAGGATCACTGTGAAGCCCAAGCCAGCCTGGGTCTACACAGTGAGTTCCAGGTCGGCCTTGGCTAGAGTGAGACCCTACCTCAATCCCCCCACAAGAAAATTTACACTAAATATTACCTCTCCAAAGAGATATCTGTACTCCCACGTTAACTGCCAAAATGTCGTAACAGTCTAAATGTCCACCAGTAGAAAAAACAAATTTATTTTATTTTTTTTAATTTAAAAAAAATTTTTTTAAATTTTTATTTGTTTATTTGAGAGAGAGAGAGAGAGAATGGGTGCACCAGGCCTTCCAGCCTCTGCAAACAAACTCCAGACGCGTGCGCCCCCTTGTGCATCTGGCTAACGTGGGTCCTGGGGAATCGAGCCTTGAACAGGGGTCCTTAGGCTTCACATGCAAGTGCTTAACCACTAAGCCATCTCTCCAGCACAAATTTATTTTATTTTTAAAAAATATTTTTATTTTTATTTATTTATTTGAGAGAGAGAGAGAGAGAGAGAGAGAGAGAGAGAGAGAGAGAATGGATGTGCCAGGGCCTCTAGCCACTGCAAACAAACTCCAGACACATGTACCACCATGTGCATCTGGCTTACATGGGTGCTGGGGAATAAAACATGGGTACTTAGGCTTTGTAGCTAAGCGCCTTAACCACTGAGCCATCTCTCCAGTCCAGACAAAACAATTTAAAAAGCAGTTATTGGGCTGGAGAGATGGCTCAGCTGGTTAAGGCACTTGCCTGCAAAGCCTAATGACCTGGGTTTGATTCTCTGGTACCTATGGAAAGCCAGATGCCCAAAGTTGTGCATGCATCTGGAGTTTGTTCGCAGAGCTAGAGGCCCTGGTACATCCATTCTCCTCTCCTCTCCTCTCTCTCTCTCTCTCTCCCCCCTCTCTCCTCTGTCTCTGCTTGCAAATGAAATAAAAGAAAGAGTGGCTCTTATGTAAAATGGATTATTACTCTGCCTTAAGAAGGGAATCCCACAAAATATGACAACATAGGATGACCTAGAGGCAAGTGGGTGGTAAGTGTATAAAGCTATGCCCAGAGGGACTCACACTGCATGATTTTCCTTGTCCGAGCTATGGGAATAGTGGAACTTCTGGAGGCTGGAAAGTGAATTTGGGTTGTAATGGGGCTTCGGGGAGGAGGAAGTGCGGGCTTGCCGTTAGCATGTGCGGTTTCGGTTCTACAGGTGAGTGTGTTCTGGAGCTCTGCTATTGGATACAGTGACCATAGGTGATAATACTGTGTGGTGTGGTGTGCAGAATGCACGTGTGTATACATATGTGTGTGTGCCGTGTGCGTGTGCTTGCAGAAGCCAGAGGGGAATGACAGGGGTCCTTTCCTGTCGCTCTTCCACACTGTTTCCTTGAGACAGCGTTGTAGTGACCTTCAAGCCACCGGACAAAGACACGTGACCCACAGCAGCTGATGGGAGGAAAGGTGTTTGTTTTGGCTCACAGTCTCGAGGGGAAGCTCCGCCACGGCAGGGGAAAGCATGGCATGAGCAGAGCACCTCTGCCACAGCAGGTGGAAAGAAAGCATTCTAGGGGCTGAAGAGATGGCTTAGCAGTTAAGGCGCTTGCCTGCAAAAGCCAAAGGACTCAGGTTCGATTCCTCAGGACCCACGTAAGCCAGATGCCCAAGGTGGCGCATGCGTCTGAAGTTTGTTTGCAGTGGCTGGAAGCCCTGGTGTGCACATTCTCTCTCTCTCATAAATAAATAAATAAATAAATAAAATTTTTTTAAAGAAAGCAGTCAAGGTCTAGGTTAACACTAGCAACATAGGGGCTAAGAAACCTCAAGGTCTGCGCCCAGTGACACACCGCTTCCAGCAAGGCTCCACGTCCCAAGTTGCCATCTGCTGGCGACCAAAAGCACATGAGTTTTTGGGAACACCTAATTCAAACCACCACAGACAGAGTCTCTCATTGAATCCAGAACTTTGAGTTTTTTTTTCTTTTCCTGTCAGACTGGCAGACCAGTGAGCCCCAGCGACTCTCCTGTCTCTGCCCCTCCACAGGACCAGGGCTACAGGAGTGCGTGACCATGCCCAACTTTTTTTTTTTTTTTTTTGTGGTTTATTTATTTATTTATTTATTTTATTTGACAGCAACAGACACAGAGAGAAAGAGGCAGATAGAGAGAGAGAGAAGTGGCCTCCAGCCACTGCAAATGAACTCCAGATGCATGCGCCCCCTTGTGCATCTGGCTAACGTGGGTCCTGGGGAATTGAGCATCAAACCAGGGTCCTCAGGCTTCACAGGCAAGTACTTTAACTGCTAAGCCATCTCTCCAGCAACCCCCCCTTTTTTTAACAAAATATTTCAAGCAAAGAGAGAGAGAAAAGGGAGAGAGAGACAGAGAAAACAGGCATGACAGGGCCCCCAACTGCTGCAAATAAACTCCAGATGTAGGAGTCTGTGCATCTGGCCTTATGTGGGTACTAGGGAATCACACCGAGGTTGTTAGGCTTTGCAGGTAAGCGCCTTAACCTCTGAGCAATCTCTCCAGCTCCAGCTGTTTTTTAAACTTTATATTGACAACCTCTGTGTATATATAGATAATACAGCATGATACTATTCCTTCCCAACATCCCTTTTCCCCCTCCCAAATCCCTCTCCACTGAATCCCTTTTTCTTTCCAGCTGGTCTCTCTTCTATTCTGATCTCATCATCGCCCCCCCAACTCCTGTTATGCAGATCTTGTATAGGAATTATCAGCCACTGTGAAGTCATGAATACCATGGCCACTTTGTGTCTGGGAGAGAGTACTGTAAAGCACTCCTCCCCCTTTTTTGACTCCTTCAGTCTTTCCACCACCTGTTCTGCAATGGTCCCTGAGCCTTGGAGGGTGTGACAGAGATGTCTCACTTAGTGCTGAACACTCCACTGTCTCTTCTTTTTCAGCACTTCAGTGAGGTTTGAGTAGCCCGCCAACTGAAAAGAGATTTAAAAAAAATTTTTTTTAACATAGTTATTTATTTATTTGAGAGAGAGAGAGTGAGAGAGAGAGAGAGACAGAAAGAGAGAGAGAGTGTGCGAGAGAGAAAGAGAATGGGCGTGCCAGGGCCTCTAGCCTCTGCAAACAAACTCCAGATGCATGTGCCACCTAGAGCATCTGGCTTTATGTGGGTACTAGGGAATTGAACCTGGGTCCTTTGACTTTGCAGGCAAGCACCTTAACCACTAAGCTATCCCTCCAGCCCTGAAAAGAGATTTTTGGGGTTTTTTTTTTTTTTTGTTTTGTTTTTGTTTCTCAAGGTAGGGTCTCACTCTAGCCCAGGCTGACCTGGAACTCACTATGGAGTCTCAGGGTGGCCTCGAACTCACGGTGATCCTCCTACCTCTGCCTCCCGAGTGCTGGGATTAAAGGCATGCGTCACCACGCCCGGCCTGAAAAGAGATTTTTACATGGATACTGAGGATCAAACTTAGGCCCTCTTGGGTTCTCACGCTGACATGGCAATCACTTTTACTTGCTGAGCCATCTCCCCAGCCCCGCTGTGTTTTCGCTTCTTTTGACCCTGCTCATGACAAAAGTATCCACAGAACCGAATCAGAGTTGTGTAGCTTGAAGCATGGACTACACTGTGGTTTTACTCTGGGAAAAGGACAGCCTTCTGACGAAAGGAAGTGGTTCCGTGTGAAAACCTACACAGAATGAGCAGATCCTCTCATTTCTGAGCCTTGCTGCATGGTCAGCGTGATGTGTATTGTTGCCATAACTCTGCACGTGACCAAATGTCCTTGACTTGACCTTGTGGGAATATGTAAACCACGGGACTCAAGGAGGGATGTTTGTGGGAGGAGGGGAATCATATGATGTGGAACAGACCCTATTTGCAATTCCCTGAGTCAAGCGTGACCTCTGGGAGGTGGTAAGAGGTGACTCGGCAAAGGGCCCTGCTACCCTCCCAAGACCAGGCCTTTTGTGGGGACAGCACCGTGCCAGGCCTGGCAGGGAGTGCAAAGCGGAGGGGCTGACTTCAGGCTGGTTTTAAACATGAACGTTCTTCTGCTAAAGGAATACTGGTAAGCTTCCTTGTACTAGAACACCACGTTTGTTTATTGTTGTAAATGAAAGGTGATCTAAAGAAATATATTTAATTTTTTTAACTCATTATGAACTTTACCATATGAACATATTGGTCAGATCGCCATGGGATTACACTCATATACCCCTCTCATCCCCATTCCCTCCTCAGTGGGGTTATTGGCATTCAGTGTGGGATCATGAGAAAGGTGATTTTTAAAATACATGAAGGAAGGAGCTGGAGAGATAGCTCTGTTGCTTAGGCACTTGCTTGCAAAGCCTAAAGGCCCAGGTTCAACTCCCTAGTACCCACATGAAGCCAGGTACAGAGTGGCACATGCATCTGGAGTTCGTTTGCAGTGGCTGGAAGCCCTGGTGTGCCCATTCTCTCTCTCTCTCCCTCTCCCTCTCTCAAATAAATAAAAATAAAATAAAATAAACCAAAAAAGACAAGGGCTTCTCTGGATTTGGGTCAGTGCTGGAATAGAGAGGGAGAACTTTTGGACATCCCCAGCTGTAGGAAGGGCTTGTTCTCTCTTAATTTTGTTTACTTAAGAGGAGAAAAAGAAAGCCACATGTGTCTTTGAAGCCCCTGGGGACTGTCTTCCCTGTGAGCACACAGAGAAAGCCTGCCATTGTTGCCGGAAGGCTTGTTTTGCCATTTATTGTCATTGAATTTAATGCCTGCTTTGCATTTGGAAGAAAGATTCATTCATTCTGGTGCCAAGCAATAAAGAATCCTATTGTTTTCTTGCCCAAATTGTTTTAAGACCATCCTCTCCTCCCTCCAACCCTCCCAAGGCTGCAAGCCCAGATAGTACTTTATTTAGTTCCACAATCTGGGCCCCAAGGGGACACTGCCCCCCTTTTTTTTTCAAAGTTTATTTTTATTTATTTATTTGAAAAAGAGAGAGAAAGAGAGAAATGAGCAGGTAGAGAGAGAAAGAGAGAACGGGCACACCAGGGTCTCCAGCCACTGCAAAAGAACCCTAGGTGTATGCGCCCTCTTGTGCACCGGATGGCTTACATGGGTCCTGGGGAATCAAACCTGGGTCATTTGGCTTTGCAGGCAAGCACCTTAACCATTAAGCCATCTCTCCAGCCCTACTGTGCCCTTTCTTGTCAGAGCTTTTCTGACAGACTATTCTGTTCGGGCAGATTCGCTACCCTCGGTTCAGAAACCTCACCTCTTTCTAAAGACCCTTGCTAACCTCTATGGATTGCCAAGCCAGACTTTCTGTAATGCCTCATCCGAAGGATGGTTGTGTCATTTTAGTAGGTAGAGTGACAGTGAGCCCTCAGTGGCGGCTGACTGTGTCCATGGGAGAAAATGAGTGCAGCTGTTTCGTATGCTGTGACATGCCTCCTCCCAGAACATTATTCACAAGAATAAAGGCTAATTGAATTAACATGAACGCAGAAGTGTGAACAAATAATAAGCAAAAGAGGTTCCGAGTAAGTTGGTTATCTCTTCGAAGTAAAACTATGCCCAGGGCCTGTAGCCTAAACAAATCCTTTTCTTTTTTTTTCTTCCCTAACAGAATGTTCTTATTCCCTTAAAGGACTTATTTCCAGCCATCAGGAAGATGTTTGCGCTGGCGTTTCCACGTCCCTTCCGCAGCTGCCCCCTCCTCAACCTTCCTCACTCCCCGAGGCCCCTTCACTGGCTCACGGCTCTCCTGGCCCCCGACTTCAGAGGAAGTCACAGCCGTGCGCCAGCAGCACCTGTCCCCCCTCCACTTTCAGACAAAGATGGCCTTTCTCCCGTGTCCTGCTTGTCCCTCCTTCTGAACTCCTCAGCCAAAATGTGTCCGCTGGGAATTTATTCCAAGTTATTTCTGCAGTCCTTTTCTCTGTCTATTGGCTCCATGGCCCTGTGTCAGTAAAATACTCAGGTCTCTCGTGTGTGTGTGTGTGTGTGTGTGGTGTATGCATGAGTATGTGTAGCTATGTGCATGCCCCAGGGATGTTCACGCGGAGGTCAGAAGAGACCACTGGGTGTCTTCCTCGGTCTCATCCACGTTTCCTTGAGATAAAGTCTCTGATTTGTCCAGGAGCTTGCCATGTTTTGGTCAGACTAACTGACCAGTGAGCCCCAGATACTCTCCAATTCTTTTGTCTCTGTGACTCAGAAGACTGGAGTTACAGACATGTGTGGGCCACCCAGCACATGGGTGCTGGGAAATCAAACTCCTCGTGTGAGTGCAGCAAGAGCTCTTACCTGCTGGGCCATCTCCCCAGCCCTTTCTTAAGATTTATTTATTTATGAATGAGAGAGAGAGAGAGAGAGAGAGAGAGAGACAGGGCACACTAGGGTCTCCCAGATGCATGCGCCACCATGTGCACCTGGCTTATGTGGGTCCTGGGGAATCAAACCTGGATCCTTAGGCTTTGCAGGCAAGTGCCTTAAATGCTAAGCTATCTCTCCAGCCTTATTTGAGAGAAAGAAAGAGGGAGAAGGGGGGAAGAGAGAGAGAGAGAAGGAGGGAGAGAATGGGCACATCAGGGCCTCCAGCCACTGCAAATGAACTCCAGATGCATGTGCCCCCTTGTATATCTGGGTTATGTGGGTCCTGGAGAATCGAACCAGGATCCTTTTGGCTTTGCAGGCAAATGCCTTAACCACTAAGCCATCTCTCCAGCCCCTGTTATCTTTTTTTTTAAACTTTTTTTTGTTCATTTTTTATTTATTTGAGAGCGACAGAGAGAGAAAGGCAGAGAAAGAGAGAGAGAGAGAGAGAGAGAGAGAGAGAGAGAGAGAATGGACATGCCAGGGCCTCCAGCCAATGCAGACAAACTCCAGATGTGTGCACACCCTTGTGCATCTGGTTAACGTAGGTCCTGGGGAATAGAGCCTCAAACCGGTGTCCTTAGGCTTCACAGGCAAGCACTGAACTGCTATGCCATTTCTCCAGTCCCCCTGTTATCTTTTTTAAAGATTTATTTTTATTTATTTATTAGAGAGAGAGAGAGAGAGAATGGGTGCCCAAGGTCTCTAGCCACTGCAAACGAACTCCAGATTCATGCGCCACCTTTTGCATGTGGCTTACATGGGACCTGGAGAATTAAACCTGGATCCTTAGGCTTCACAGGCAAGCACCTTAACCACTAAACCATCTCTCCAGCCCTGTCCTGTTATCTTGATATCTGTTATTAAAGGCGTGCACCACCACCCCTAGCACTTCTGCTTTTTGCATAAAGAAACCTCTGTGATCAAGACTGCAAGCTTTGCCAATCTAAGAGAACAAGAATAGATATTTAGGGCTGGAGAGATGACTCAGCTGTTAAGGTACTTGTCTGCAATGCCTAATGACCCTAGTTCAATTCACCAGTACCCATGTACAGCCAGATGCACAAAATGGCACACACAGCTGGAGTCCTTTTGCAGTGGCTGGAGGCCCTGGTGCGCCCATTCTCTTTCTCTCCCTTTCTCTTCTATCTCTCTTTGCAAATAAAAAAAGAATAGAGGGGCTGGAGAGATGGCTTAGTGGCTAAGGCGCATGCCTGTGAAGCCTAAAGACCTCGGTTCGATTCTCCAGGTCCCACATATGCCAGATGCACATGGTGGCGCATGTATCTGGTGTGCGTTTGCAGTGGCTAGAGGCCCTGGCAGCGCCCATTCTCACACACACACTCTCTCTCCTTCTCTCTCTCTCTAATAAACAAATAAAAATAAAATCTTTTTAAAAAAAGAATAGATATTTAGAAGGCAGTTTGGCACGCTGTCTGTTTAGTATTACCACAGTCACGGGTTCCCCTCTAGCCACAGGCTTTTGACCAGAGTCACGGTACCAGGCATGATTTCTCTTCTGTGGAGAAGGCCTCAAGTCCACTCGGAGAGCTGTTGGTTACCTCTCATCACCTTCATGCCACTATTGCGTCCATGTGTACATCATACCTGGAAGGTAGGTTGTGGAGTACACAAGATCCACAACGTGGCAGGATTGCGGATGATTATTTTCTCCTAGCAGCTTGCCTAGAACTTTCTGGCCTGAAGACAGTTAGCCAGCAGGCAGGAAGCTTCCAGCTCATTTCCAGCCTAGTTTCTGTAGGTCCTGCAAACCAAAGTATGTGGTGTCTTCAATAACGGTGACTTATCTGGTTTTGATAGATAACCAATAGCAATTGCAATAGTCCATATTGTTTTATGGCCCCTGACCAACAGCTATTGGAAGGTATCCCGTTCTGGGCACTGGCATTTTTTTTATTTTATTTTTTGGTGGTGGTGTTATTTTTCGAGGTACAAGGTCTTGCTCTTGCCTAGGCTGACCTGGAATTTGTTAGGTAGTCTCATGCTGGCCTTGAACTCATCACGATCCTCCTACCTACCCATAATGAGTAAGTATGTATTTATTAATGTGAATTCATTATCAGTCAGTTTCTTGTTTTTTTCAGGGATAATGACAATTAAAATTTATCTGTAATTATACATTTAGGAAGGCAGGATTTCTCATCCATGGAATTATAGATAAAAATTCAGGGCTAGAGAGATGGCTTAGCAGTTAAGGCACTTGACTGCAAAGCCTAAGGACCCAGGTTTGATTCTCTAGTACTCATGTAAACCAGATGTACAAAGTAGTGCATGTGTCTGGTGTTCATTTGCAGTAGCTAGAGACCCTGGTGTGCCCGTTCTCTCTCTCTGTCTCTGTCTCTGCATCTGTGTCTCTTTCTCTCTATCTCTTAAACCTCATATGTAGATCTTTGCTTTGTCTTATAGATTATTCAAAAACCATAGCAAGTGAGCAGAATATACTTTTACTCTTCACTATCTAGAACATTAGAGATTCCACAATAGTCATTATTCCCAAGCCTTGTAAGGCTCAGTAGTAGGAACTCAACCAAGACCTTTTGATGGGTTGGCTCAAACTCCTAAATGCTATTGAAAAAAAACCAGCCATGGTTCAATTCCTCCCATGAGAGAAGCAGTAATTTACACTGCTCTGGCCATGGGTGACAATACATTATTAAGGTGGACATAAAGGGACATGTAGAGTTGGAAGTAGGAAATATGTGGCCTCTTCTGTGAAGAAATTTGTTGGCAAACCATTGTGAAATAGACAATTCTTTGCCTTTGGCAAAATGGATGGATGTGGGACATTTAATATAACACTTGGGGGGGGGATTTATGAAAGTATTAAGTCAATAAGAAAATCCTTTAGTACTAAGGTTTCCTAAGGGACTTTAGGAGGTAATTTGATGCACACAACACAGCTTTCAGAAACACATCGTTTGGGCAGACTTAGACATACTGTCAGCATCTATTTGCACGGGTTCTTATGTTTCAAAAGTCAACCCTCAGACTCTAGTCAAGCATGTCAATATCAACTACTCTGACAAACGAGGAGCAGAGCCATAAAAAACATAGGTGGAGGGCTGGAGAGATGGCTTTGTGGTTAAGGTGCTTGCCTGCAAAGCCAAAGGACCCAGGTTCGATTCCCCAGTACCCATGTGAGCTAGATGCACAAGGTGGTGCATACGACTAGAGTGCATTTGCAGGAGTTATATGCCCTGGTGCAACCATTCTCTCTCTCTCCATATATCTATATCTATCTATATCTATCTATCTATCTATCTATCTATCTATCTATCTATCTCCCCACACATATATATACCTGCCTTTCTCTCTCACTTTCTTTCTTTCTTTTTTTTTTAGAGAGATTTAGAGAGAGACAGAGAGGAGAGAGAGAATTGGCATGCCAGGGCCTCAGCCACTGCAGTTGAACTCCAGACGCTTGCACCACCTAGTGGGCATGTGCGACCTTGCACTTGCCTCACCTTTGTGCATCTGGCTAACATGGGATCTGGAGAGTAGAACTTGGGTCCTCAGGCTTCGTAGACAAGCACTTTAACCATTAAGCCATCTCTCCAGCCCTCTCTTTCAAATAAATAAATAAAATATTTAAAAAAGATAGGTGGAGAGTTAGATAAGATGAAATGATGGAGTAGATGAGGTGAAGGGATTAATTTATCCATCCACTGGCATAAAGAGAAGAGAAACCGCAGGAGGAAGAGAAAGAGGAGGAACACTGTGAATAGCGTTCTTTGTTCGACAGCTGCTTTTCCACAGTGTGACCTTGTTATGCCTCCATCAGCAAGTGGAGTCTGATTCCTCTGTCCTTGATGTGCAATAGTGCTTTTGTTGTGTGGAACCCACAGCATGGAGCTGAATTAGTTAGGGTTCCCTAGAAGAACAGAACCAATGGAATGAATACATGTTATAACAGGGATTATGGGTTAGTTTATAAGACACAGGCTGGGCAGTCCAACAATAGCTGTCGGAGAGCAGGGGAGAGTCGGAGAGTCTGGTCGCTGCTCAGTCCACCAGGCTGGAGGCCTCAGTAGTCCCAATCTGGCACTGAAGACCTGGAGGATTCTTGGAGAGCCGCTGCTCTTCAGTCTTAGTGGGAAGGCTGGTGACGCTGGGGTCTAATGTCCACACAGGACAGCAGCAACAGGGTAGATGCATGCGTCAGAGAGGAGAACAGGAAGCCAGGCAAAGGCACTGTGTTCTCCTGAGGCTTCTTCATATATCATCCACTACACAAGGAAGCCCTTCTTCTTTTCGACAATTCTTACTGGAAATGTCCTCATCTCTCTGCCCAATAGGCAGGTCTGTTACTTCATTCCTAATCTGATCAAGTTGATAACAGAATTTAATGGAGGAGTGGATATGAATTGTTTTAAATACTTTAAAAAATATATTTATTTAGGGCTGGGCATGGGTGACGCACGCCTTTAATCCCAACACTCAGGAGGCAGAGGTATGAGGATTGCTGTGAGTTCGAGGCCACCCTGAGACTCCATTGTGAATTCCAGGTCAGCCTGGGCTAGAGTGAGACCCTACCTTGTAAAACCAATAAATAAATAAAAATAAAAAATATATATTTATTTAGGGCTGGAGGGATTGCTTAGCAGTTAAGACATTAGCCTGCAAAGCCAAAGGACCCAGGTTCAATTTCCCCAGGACCCACGTTAGCCAGATGCACAAGGGGGCGCATGCATCTGGAGTTCGTTTGCAGTGGCTGGAGGCCTTGGCACACCGATTCTCTCTCTCTCTCCCTCTCTGTCAAATAAATAAATAAAAATAAAAATATGCTGGGCGTGGTGGTGCACACCTTTAATCCCAGCACTTGGGAAACAGGGATAGGAGGATCACCATGAGTTCGAGGCCAGCCTGAGACTACATAGTGAATTCCAGGTCAGCCTGGGCTAGAGTAAGACCTACCTTTAAAAAAAACTACATACATATATATGTGTGTGTGTGTGTGTGTGTGTGTGTGTGTGTGTGTGTATTTATTTATTTATTTTTAAGCAGAGAGACAGAGAGGAGAGAGACAGACAGTAAGAATGGGCATGCCAGGGCATCCAGCCACTGCAAACGAACTCCACATGCATGTGCCACTTTGTGCATCTGGCTTTACATGTATACTGGGAACTGAGCTTGGGTCGTTAGGCTTTGTAGGCAAGTGCCTTAATCGCTGAGCCATCTCTCCAGCTCTGGATGTGAATTTTTTTTTTTTTCTTTTTCGAGGTAGGGTCTCACTCTAGCTCAGGCTGACGTGGAAATCACTCTGTAGTCTCAGGGTAGCCTCGAACTCATGGCAATCCTCCTACCTCTGCCTCCTGAGTGCTGGGATTAAAGGCGTGCACCACCGCGCCCGGCTCCGGATGTGAATTTTAACTTATCAGATACATTGTTTACCTTGCATTGCTGCTGGATGTTTGCATTTAACTTTTAATTATTTATTTATTTTGAGATAATAGTAGAACTACATCCAATTGAAAAAAAATGATATAGGGCTGGAGAGATGGCTTAGCAGTTAAGGTGCTTGCCTGAAAAGCCAAAGGACTAGGGTTCAATTCCCCAGGACCCACATAAGCCAGATGCACAAGGTGGTACATGTGTCTGGAGTTCGTTTGCCGAGGCTGAAATCCCTGGCATGCCCATTTTTTTTCTCTCTCTCTCTTAAAATAATTAAATAAAAAATTTTTAAATTAAAAAAAAAAACAATGATACAAAGAGATTCAATGAACTGTTATCCTCAAGGTAATAGCTTAAATAATTTGCAAAAGTATATACAGCTCAGTGTCTGAACTAGGATATTGAAATTATATAATCAAGTCAGCATTTACATTAGTACAAGTATTATTCTTATCACTATTATTACTGAGACAGGATTCCTGCTCCCTCTTTTTTTTTTTTTTTTTTTTTTTGAGTTTTCAAGGTAGTTTCTCACTCTGGTCCAGACTGACCTGGAGTTAACTATGTAGTCTCAGGGTGTCCTCAAACTCATGGCGATCCTCCTACCTCTGCCTCCTGAGAGCTGGGATTAAAGGCATGTGCCACCATGACCAGCTCAGGATCTCCTTTTTTTTTTTTTTAATTAATTAATTTGTTTTTTTTTAAAAAACTTTATTAGCCACCACTAAGCCATCTCTCCAGCCTGACTTTTCTGTTTTGGTAAATATTTTACTTATTTATTTGACACACACACACACACACGCACACACACACACACACAGCGAGAGCAAGAGGTAGATAGACAATGGGCATGCGAGGGCTTCCAGCCTCTGCAAGCAAGCTCCAGGTGCATGTACCACCTTGTGCACCTGGCTTATGTGGGTCCTGAGGAATTGAACCTTGGTTCTTAGGCTAGCCCAGACTCTTCTATTTTGATGCCACCATTCTTTTCCCTTGTATCGTGCAGGTCTGTGTAGGTAGTGTCAGCCACTATGACGACATAAATATCTAGGCCACTTTGTGCCTGGAAGAAACAAAGTAAGTACTCCTCCCCTTCCTTTGACTCTTACAGTGTCTCCAGCACCTCTTCTGCAATGGTTCCTGGCCTTTAGAGGGTGTGATGGAGATTTCTCACTTAGTGCTGAACGCTCCACCATTACTTCCCAATGCTTTGGTGAGTTTTGAGTCACCCCAGTGGTCACCACCATCTAAAAAGAGAGGCTACTTTACCCAAAAGTAAGAGTAGCATTAATATATGGGCATAAACATAAGTATTTAGGGGGCAGTTTGGTGGGCATAATGTAGCCATTTAGTCAGACAACAGTAGTAGTCTCCCCCACTCTAGGGCTTATGACCTTCCAAGCCATAGGCTTTTGATTAGGTTTTCAATATCAGGCAGGAATTCCCTCCTGTTGAGCGGGCCTCAAGTCGAATCAGAGAGCCACTGGTTTTTCCTATAACAGATATGCCACCATTGCACCCGTAGATACATTTGGCCTGGCTGGCCAGCAGTAAGCTTTCAGGGTTCACTCTGGTTAACACTGTTGATGGCTTTTCTCTTTCCATACTGACAGCTAGCCAACAAGAAGGAGGCTTTCAACTC
Source organism: Dipus sagitta (assembly GCA_036346955.1). Classification (NCBI taxonomy): domain Eukaryota; kingdom Metazoa; phylum Chordata; class Mammalia; order Rodentia; family Dipodidae; genus Dipus; species Dipus sagitta. Next base: position 121,936,184 of record CM070779.1, on the reverse strand, counting down.
AGCTCCAGATTGATTTTTAAAAAATTTTTTGTTCATTTTTATTTATTTATTTGAGAGTGACAGACAGAGAAAGAGGCAGAGAGAGAGAGAGAATGGCCGCGCCAGGGCCTCCAGCCACTGCAAATGAACTCCAGAGACGTGCGCCTCCTTGTGCATCTGGCTTACGTGGGTCCTGGGGAATCGAGCCTCAAACTGGGGTCCTTAGGCTTCACAGGCAAATGCTTAACCACTAAGCCATCTCTCCAGCTTGATTTTTCAGTGACCTGAAGCCCAAGCATGCAATTTTCAGCATTAGCATCTTATCCTCTAGTTCTAATGAACAATCAAGAGCCTTGGCAGCAGTCTATAAGGTTTGGGGGACACTGGTTAACATCTCAATAGAAGGTACACCGTCCCTGGCACTGAAATTTTCTTAGTAATAATCTATGGCTTCTGTGCACAACATTACCCGTGTCCACTTCTGCCCTGACTCTCTCTTTTTTAGCATATATATTATAGAAGTAGGTTTCTGGGTTGGAGAGATGGCTTCGTGGTTAAGGCACTCACCTGTGAAACCTAAGAACCCAGGTTTGATTCCCCAGTACCCATGTGAGCCAGATCTGGAGTCTGTAGTGACTGGAGACCCTGGTGTGCCCATTCTCCATCTCTCCTCTCTGTTTCTCTCTCTCTCTCTCTGCCTCTTTCTCTCAAATAAATAAAATATTTTAAAAAGAAGTAGGTTCCCATGTGGCTTATTCATAAATCTGAAATTTTGATTAATCCTCCTCCTGTCCCCTCCTCTCCTCCATCCCCTCTCCTTAGGCCTTCCCCTCCCCCAGCATCCTTCCCCTCTACTTACATATCTCTATACCTTTCCTTAAATCCTCCCCTCTCTTCTCTGCATCACAGCCCCTTTCTAGCTTCCTGGACTTTACTATTGACTTTTCTTCCAACTCACGTACACATCCAAAATTTCAGTCTAGGCTCCACATGTGAGAGAGAACATGTGGTGTTTGACTTTCTGAGCCTGTATGACCTCAGTTAGCATAACTTTTTCCAGCACTTCCGGTTAAGATGGCAGCGTAGGAACCGCGCCAAAGCAGCCTAGGGGACAAAAAGCAAAAACAAACAAACAAACAAACAACAACAAAAAAAACCAGGAGAATACATTCTTCTACTAAAAAGTGAGGTGTATAAGAAATTACCAACGGCAGCAGAGAAGTAGGAGAGATCCAGAGCATGCAGAGCCCATGCAGGCCGGCAGAAGCGGCTCCGGCCGCAGCGGTGTCAGGTCCGCGGGGCCACAGCCGCCAGGCTCGGCCTGAGCCGCAGGAAAAGCCAGGAGAGGGGATCCTCCACTCACACCGGAGCTCCTCGCAAACCCAAGAAACGTGAAGGGAGGACGGCAGAGAAGAATGGAGGAGCTGCACGTGAGGAAGAGGATCGTGAGGACCAGCGGGAGAACTTCAGCCACCAACCACAGCCTCCCCTCCCCCACGGCCAGCGCAAGCACCAGAGACCCGGGGAAGGGAGCTCACAGCACCCAGCACCCGGCATAGGTGATCAGTATAAGTTTATCCAGACCCATGCAGCTCCCAGCAAATTTCATAATTTCATTTTTCTTTACCGCTGAATAGAACTCCATTGTATAAATGTACCACATCTTTATTATCCATTCGTCAGTTGAGAGACATCTAGGCTGGTTCCATTTCTTAGCTATAGTGAATAGAGAGGAAATAAACACGGAGGAGCAAATATCTCTATAGAAATGAGCAGAGTCCCTAGGGTATATGCCAAGGGGTGCCATAGTTGGGTCACGTGGCAAATCTATTTTTAGTGAAATAGGATCTCTTGGAGCCCAGACTAACCTTGAGGTCAGTATGTAGCCGAAGATGACCTTGAGTTCCTAATTCTCCTCCCTCCATTTCCCATGCGCAGGGATGATAGGCATGGACCACCACATATAGTTTCACATTGTCTTTTTTAAAAAAAATAAAGCTTTTAAGCCGGGCATGGTGGTGGTGCACGCCTTTAATTCCAGCACTCTCAAGGCAGAGGTAGGAGGATCACAGTGTGTTCAAGGCCACCCTGAGACTACATAGTGAATTCCAGGTCAGCCTGAGCCAGAGTGAGACCCTACCTCAAAAAACCAAAATAATAATAATAATAATAGTAATAATAAAGTTTTAAAAAATATTTATTTAGAGAGACAGAGAAAGAGAGAATGAATGGGTACACCAGGGCCTCTAGCAAATGAACTCCAGACATATGGCTTATGTGGGTGCTGGGGAATGGAACCTGGGTCCTCAGACTTCACAGGCAAATGCCTTAACCACTAAGCAATCTCTCCAGCCCCACATTTCCCTTCTTCTTCTTTTTTTTTTTTTTTTTAAAAAAAACAAAACTTACTTACACGCAGAGCGAGAGAAAGAGAGAGAATGAATATGGGTGTGCCAGAGCCTCTTGCCACTGCAAATGAACTCCAGATGTCTGCACCACTTTGTGCATCTGGCTATACGTGGGTACTGGGAAATTAAACCCAGGCTGTTAGGCTTTGCGAGCAATCACTTTTAACTGCTGAGCCATCTCTCCAGCTCACACGTTGCCCTTTGAAAGTCACGGGCGTGGAAGATGGCTCAGGATAAAGCACTTGCCTTGTGAGTGTTAGGATTCCCAGCACGTGTGTAAACACAGAGGCAGTAGCACGCCTCTGTAACGCTAGCCTGCCTAGGGTGAGATAGGAGGCAGACAGGAGAATCGTAAGAAGTTTGCAGGTCAGTTAGTTGGCATAAACAGTGACAATAGAGATCCTACCTCAAACAATGTAGGAGGTGAGTACTGACATCTGAAGAAATCTTCCAGCCTCCCTAAGTGTGTGCTCATGCTCACATTCACACACACACACACACCATACACACACAAATATGTTTTAAAAGATTTAAAAAGTCACATTCACTTCCTTCTCTACACCACTCCTCAACATTTGAAAAGCACCAATCAATTTTCCATTTCCATAAAAGTAATTTTGTCATCTCAAGGTTATATAAGCCAGCCATATGCCTTTAATTCCAGCACTAGGAAGACAGGTAGGAGGATGAAGGTCAAGTGAATTCAAGGCCAGCCTGTGATAACAGAGTGAGTTCAAGTTCAGCCTGAGCAAGAGTGAGACCCTACCTTGAAAAACCAAACCAAACAACAACAACAAAAACATGGTTATATAAACTGCCAGACACCATATAGCCTTTTAGGGTTGGCATGGCATTTAAAAACTATTTTTAGGTCTGTAGTGATGGCTCATCAGTTAAGGTGCTTGTCTGCAGAGCTTAAGGACCCAGGTTCGATTCCCCAGTACTCATGTAAGCCAGATGCACAAAGTGGTGCATGCATCTCTAGGTTGTTTGCAGTGGCTAGAGGACCTGGTGGGCACATTCTGTGTCTCTCTCTTTCTCTCCCTGTTTGCGAATAAATAAACAAAAAATATTTTTTATTTAAACAAAGTTTAGATGTATGTGCCACTTAGTTAATCTGGCTTTATATATATATACTTGGAAATTGGACTTGGGTGTCAGGCTTTGCAAGCAAGTGCCCTTAACCACTGAGCCATCTCTCCAGCCCAGTGTGGCATATTTTATTCAGCACAATCTCTGGTCATTAATCCAGAGGTGGATGTGAACCTCAATAGCTTATTCTTTTTCACTGCTATGAGATGTCCTATGGTTTGAATATACCACGGTTTAACCATTCAGCTCACACCTGAGTTGTTTCTAGTTTGGGGTTATTATGGATAAAGCTGCCATGAACATTCTTTACAGTTTTGTTTGTTTATTTGTTTGTTTTGGAGGTAGAGTCTCACTCTAGCTCAGGCTGATATGGAATTTACTCTGTATTCTCAGGGTGAACTTGAACTCATGGCAATCCTCCTACCTCTATCTCCCGAGTGCTGGATTAAAGGCGTGCACCACCATGCCTGGTTTACTTTAAAGTTCTTTTGTGTGACTATATGCTTGCACAAATGCCCAGGGATGACAATGCTGGGAAATAGGGATAATAACTGATGTATGTTGAGCCTGCTGCCCTGCCAACTTGCTTGTGAGTTCAAGCATGCTATCACAGAGCTACAAGTCCCAGTCCTGTCTTCACATTTTCCAAAATGTTGAGACAGGGTCTTGTTAGCTTAGCCTTGAACTTACTCTGTAGTTCAAGCAGGCCTTGAGTTTTTCCATCATCTTGAATTACAAGCGTGTACTCCCCAGACCTAGATACACCATTATTATTATTATTATTTTATTTTTATTTATTTGCAAGCAGAGAGAGAGAGAGAGAGAGGTTGAGAGAGAGAGAGAGAGAGAGAGAGAGAGAATATGGACATGCCAGGGCTTCTTGCCACTGCAAACAAGCTCAAGATGGATGTGCTACTTTGTGCATCTGCCATGCACTGGGGCATTGAACCTGGGTCATGAGGCCCTACAAGCAAGGGCGTTTACCTTCTGAGCCATCTCTCAAGCCCATCCATTAAGTGTTGAGGTAATTGGATGAACAGGAATTGGAACCAGAACACTGTTTTGTAAGAGAAATTAAAGTAAGGGAGATCACTTAAGTTGTTCAGAGAGCTTTGGTTTTCTATTGCTGTTATAAAAAATTATTGCCAATCTAATGGCTTAGAGCAACACCCACCCCATTCATCACATCACAATACTGTAGAAGTCAGATGTAAGTCTCAGTGGGCCGAATTCAAGGCGACAGTAAGGCTGCGTTCCTTAATGGCTGTTCTGGGGAGGAACTTGCTCGCAGACATGCTTAGACCATTGGCAGAGTTCACTTCCTTGTGCTTGCGGGACTTGTGGGCGCCATTTTCATGCTGACTGTCAGCCATGGTGCTCAGTGGCTGTTCACCTTCCTTATCACCTATTTTCTTCTTTAAATTTTTATTTATTTATCTGAGCAAGTGAGAAAGCAAGAGAGAGACAGAGAGAATGAGCACCCCAGGCCCTCCAGCCACTGCAAACGAACTCCAGACACATGTACCACCTTGTGCATCTGGCTTATGTGGGTCCTGGGGAATCGAACCTGGGCTCTTCAGCTTTGCAGGCAAGCACCTTAGCCGCTAAGCCATCTCTCCAGCCCTCATTACACATCTGCATGACCTCCCAAGGGTTTCTGGGGACCTTTCTATGGTTCCCTGCATCCCTGAGCCATCAATGCTGTTTCAGCACCTCTAATGCTTCACACCTCTCCCTCATCTCCTTAAGCCTGCGCATCGTATTTCATCATTTGCTCATGTTTTTGTTGGTAACACGTTCTTTGTTTTTAAATGTTTTTGTGATCAGATTGGGTCCAGTCAGATAATGCAGAATAATTTCTTTTTTCTTTTTCAAGATAGGGGTCTCGCTGTAGCCCAGGCTGACCTGGAATTCATTACGTAGGTCCAGGCTGGCCTCAAACTCACAGCGATCCTCCTACATCAGCCTCCCGAGTTCTTGGATTAAAGGTGTGTGCCACCATGCCCAGAAATACAGGATAATTTCTATCTTTAGGGTCACAGGATATTCACAGGATTTGGGGATTAAGGATAGGTATCTTGGGAGTGCAAATGGTATTATTTTGATTACTGTATTGGTCAGGGTTCTCTAGAGGAACGGAACTGATAGAAGGAATTGGATTAAAAAGGGAACTTATTGAATTAGTTTAAAGCAGTCCAACAACAGCAGTTTTCAGGCCCGAGGGTCAAGGAACCCCGTAGCTGCTCAGTCCATGAAGCTAAATGCCTCGGCAGTTCCAGTCCAGCACTGAAGGCCTGGAGGCTTCCTGGGGAGACGCCGGTCTTCTGTCTGCACTGGAAGGCCGAGAGAACTTGATTCCAGTGCTGAGGAGTGATAGATGCATGAACAAGGGAAGGCATCACCTACAAGCAGCACAGACAGCCGGGCAGAGGAAGGGGACCCTTTGCTCCCAGAGCTTCCTTACATGAAGCACCCCTGGGGAGGGCCGGCCACTCTGGGGGAAGGACTTCATCCTTCAGGTAATCCTTCCTGGAAGCAACCTCAGAGGAATGTCTGTGGATTCCTAACCTGATCAAGTTGACAACAGAACTTCACCATTACAGTTACTCTAGCAACAACCTAGAAAGGGGAAAACTCAGATCTCCTGACTCTCAGCATTTATGTCTATGAACTTCTATCAGGCAGCAGTAAATAATCCCTTCAAGTTCTCTCTGGTCAGTCTTTTCAAAGCCATTCTCCTCATCCTTTCTGACATCTAGAGTGACTTTCCACTCACTCTCAGGTTACACAGGCAGAAGGAAGAAAATAAGGCTGCATTCTGAATAGCCAAGGCATTGTTCTTTGTCTCTTCCTTCCATGTTTACCTATATCCCTCCTTGTGGAGTGATTAGGGATTAACTGGCCATCTAGAATACTGTGACTTGAAAGTGAAGTGTCCCCGATAGGTTCATGTGTTTAAACATCTGGTCTCTAGCTGGTGGTGCTGTTTGGGAGTGCTGGGGGCCCTTTAAGAGGGGGAGCCTTGGGCTGGAGAGATGGCTTAGCAGTTAGGCGCCTGCCTGTGAAGCCTAAGGACCCTGGTTTGAGGCTCAACTCCCCAGGACCCACGTTGGCCAGATGCACAAGGGGCGCATGTGTCTGGAGTTCATTTGCAGTGGCTGGAGGCCCTGGCACGCTCATTCTCTCTCTCTCTCTCTCTGCCTCTTTCTCTCTCTGTCTGTCTCTCTCAAATAAATGAATAAACAAAAAAAAAAATTAAAAAAAAAAAGAGGTGGAGCCTTGGCTGGAGGAAGTGGGTCATTGGAGATGGACCTTGAGGTAGTATAGCCCAGCTCTACTTCCTGTGTCTTGACTGTGGATGCGATATGATGAGCCAGCTTCCTGCTCCCGCGGCTATGCCTTCTCCACCATGATGGACTGTATTCCCTGGAACTGTGAGCCAGAATAGACCCTTTCCTTCCTTAACCTGCTTCTTGTCAGGTATTTCACCACAGCAATGAGTAAAGTAACCAATAAAGGAAGCTTTAGGAGGTGGAGCCTTGCTGGAGGAAGTAGTTCACTTGAGGGTGGTTGGCAGCTGGTTGCAGTCAGCTCTACGGTGCTGGGATGAACAGCCAGCCAGACACAGTTTATGGTAGGAAGGGGTTCACTTCAGCTTACACATCCAGGGGAAACTCTATCCATGGTTGGAAGAAGCTGCTTACTTCACAGATCCAAGCAGAGAGAGAAACTGCAGCAAGCACACACGGAGCTCAGAGTGCTCTGCGCACACCTCTGGGCTGGAATCAAGACCCACTCCCAAAGCACCTTCGTGCTGGGCTCCAGGGCCCACCCCCTCCCCAGGGACACCTCCTCTAGCAGGCTGCTGGAGAAGCTTAACCTTAATCAAAATGGGTTACGGTGCCTTTCAGCAAAGCCAAAGGACACGGGTTCGATTCCCCAGGATCCACATAAGGCCAGATGCACAAGGTAGCACATGTGTCTGGAGTTCATTTGCAGTGGCTAAAGGCCCTGGAGTGCCCATTCTCTCTCAGAAGAAAGAAAGAAAGAAAGAAAGAAAGAAAGAAAGAAAGAAAGAAAGAAAGAAAGAAAGAAAAGATATTTTTAGGGCTGGAGACATGGCTTATCAGTTAAGGCATTTTCCTGCAAAGCCAAAGGATCCAGGTTTGATTCCCCAGGACCCACATAACCCAGATGCACAAGGTGGCACATGCATCTGGAGTTTGCAGTGGCTAGAGGCCCTGGTATGCCCATTCACTTTTTTTCCCCCCATTCTCTCTCTTTATCTGCCTCTCTCTTTCTCTCAAATAAATAAATAAATAAATTTAAAAAAAAAAACAAAACCCTGCGGCTTGGGCAGGAGACATGGCTCAGCAGTTAAAGGCAAAGCCTGATGGCCCAGGTTCAAATCCCAAGTGCCTATCTATGTAAAGCCACACGCACAGAGTGGTACATGCAGCTGGAGTTTGTTTGCAGTGGCAGGAGGCCCTGGCAATCCATATTCTCTTTCTGCCTTGGGAGTGAGCACAGGGCCTGTGGACGTTTGAATGGATGTCTCCGAATAGATTCAGGAGTTTATTAAAGTTTGTCATTAGATCTCCAGCCACCTGACTGGAGGAGGTGTCGCCATCTGCGGTGGATCCTGGGGTGTGTTTGGGGGCGGATCTGATTTCCAGCCTAAGGAATGCAGACTGTGAGTGTGCTTATTTAGGGTGCTCCTGGAGGGATTCCTGTCTGCGCGGACCTGTGGAAGGGGGCCAGCTTCTGCCACCGTTGTGGAACTTCCCCTGGATATGCAAGCTTCAGTCAATCTCTTCCTCCCATAGCTTCTGCCTGGTTTGGAAGGCTGTCCTGGTGACCTGAAGCTGATGACAACAGGGCCCATGCTAGTGTTCATGGAGCTTCTCCCGGGCAGACGCAGCTCATAGGTGGACGAGTGGACACCAGGCTGGCTTTCAGACACAGCATGTATGCTACACACAGTGGCCTTGATAAGGCTGCAGATAGAGCTGTCTTCCTACTGGATGTGGGATGCAGCGTGGGTCTTGAGCCAACGGTCACTTACCAGGGACCCACTCCTATAATGTCTAAAGAGAATTTGACAGTAGATAGGTTGTGCCTGGCGATGGATCGCATTGGGATCTTGGATCACAGATTTCCTCCTCTGCGGACAAAAGCAGTCGCTGGCCCCTTCAGATCTGTTTCCCAGTCCTCCCTGGGATTAGTCACCAGGCCAGCATTAAAGGGCGCAGAACATCTGGCTCTCTCCTCCAGTACCCTTCCCGTCTACAGGAAGTCCAAACAGCAGGGGCTGCCCGGCCCTCAATGGCTATTTCCTTCCAGACAGTGGCCAGAGGGAGGGGTGGGAGCCGCAGCAGGAAGTGGAGAGGAACTAATGATGTCTAAGGCTGCTTTGGCCCAGCACATGAAAGCCCTCGGGCCTTTGGCTGAAGATAGCGCAGAAAGGAACAGGCAGAGCCAAACTTCAGTCATTCCTCATCAGTGTTTACATCAGCCAGCCCTGGGCACGGCCCTGCTGGCAGCTCCGGCGCTGGTAGCATTTGGCTTGTGTCCTGATTGAAGAGAGGTTCCAGATCTCGGAGGGAGGGGAGGAACGCAAGCATAGCACGTCCTGTTCGCTCAGAGGGGGTGGAGGCCGCTCAAGTGGCCAAGTGCGCAGGTCACCTGGTTTCGGGGTGATGCACCCACCCACACCAGGCCACAGGTGCCAGGAAGATACCAGAGTGGAAGTTGGAAGGAGGTCCAAGCTGAGGATCTGGTGAAGCTTTTTGGGTCACCAGAGAAAGTGGCATCTATTCATTTTATAAAGCCTGGCCTTCAGCTTTTAGTGAAAAATATTTTAGGGCTGGAGAGATGGCTTAGCGGCTAAGTGCTTGCCTGTGAAGCCTAAGGACCCCGGTTCAAGGCTCAATTCCCCAGGACCCACGTTAGCCAGATGCACAAGGGTCACAGGTGTCTGGAGTTCGTTTGCAGTGGCTGGAAGCCCTGGCGCGCCCATTCTCTCTCTCTCTCTCTTAGTCTCTCTCTCTATCTGCCTCTTTCTGCCTCTGTCACTCTCAAATAAATAAATAAAACTGAACAAAAAAAATTTAAAAAAATATTTTATTTACTTATTTGGGAGGGAGGGAGGGAGAGAGAGAGAGAGAGAGAGAGAATGGGCACACCAGGGACCTCAGCCACTACAAACAAACTCCAGACGCATGTGCTACCTTGTGAAGCTGGTTTACGTGGGTAGTGGGGAATCGAACCTGGGTCCTTAGGCTTCACAGGCAAACACCTCAATGGCTAAGCCTTCTCTCCAGCCTTACTTCAGCTTTTGTAGCTAGACTCTGAGAAACTCAGGGAGGAACGGAAATAGAGTCTCTGGGCCCTCCAGAGGACACTGGTAACCTGGCTATCTAGACTAGCACAGTAGTATCATCCACTGAGTCAGAACTGCTTGTTGATTCTTCTCTCCCCCTGTCCTCACACCCCACACCCACCACTCCTCTTCTTCAGCTGTTGCCAGAGCTCCCTAAGCAGCCCACTACCCAAGGCAGAAGTGTGTGGTGTTGAATATTCAGTTATTCTCATTAGATCGATGGAATAGCCAGAGGGATTTTGTGGCGGAAAAGAACTTGACTCGGACTTTAAGTCTCGGCAGTTTAAAATCTCAAAATTCAGCTGGGCATGGTGGTGCATGCTTTGAATCCCTGTGTGTTCTAGGCCAGCCTGGGACTACAGAGTGAGTTCCAGGTCAGCCTGGGCTAGAGTGAGACCCTACCTCGGAAAAACAAACAAACAAACAAACAAACAAACATCTCAGAATTTGAGGAATCAAATAGAAGCATTATTAGAGTTTTGTTATTGTTGTTATTATTGTTTTGTTTTTCAAGGTGGAGTCTTATTCCAGTCCAGGCTGACCTGGAATTCACTGTGTAGTCTCAGACTGCAGACTGGCCTTGAACTCGTAGCAATCCTCCTACCTCCACCTCCCAAGTGCTGAGATTAGGGGTGTGTGCCACCGCACCCAGCTGGAGTCCAGCTAATCTTGACAGCAACTCTCTGGTCACGCATTTATTTTTTTTTTTTTTTTTTTTTTTTTTTTTTAGCAGCAGTTGCTCAGAAAGTGGGATTGGACTCAACTCTAGCAGTTGTCCCTGTTTTTAATGCCTGAAATATTTTCCTTTCTGGGGGTTGGGGAGAGGGAGCTGGAGAAGACATGGAGAGTGAGATTGACTTGGCAGAGCAGGTGCAATTTATGGGTTTCCTGTGGTTAGAGGTGGCTTGGGTAAGGCACTCAGTACTCCTTGGGTAACTGCTGATCCAACACGTAGCCATTATATGGTGCTATAGAAAACCTGGCTACAAGATTATAAATGGAAATCCCCAGTACAATTGCATACAGGGTCAGAGCCTCGGCCGGGTCTGCTGTGACAGCCAAATTCCTGCTAAGGTTGAGGTTGTTTTAATTGTTCTGATTACTCGTCCATGCCTTTCATTAATCTTTATGGTCCCCAAGAGTGAGGACTGCCTTTGTTTAGCTGAAGTTAAGCTGAACTTTCTTTAATTCCATCTTCTTCTCCACTGACTCTCAAATTGAACTAATTCAACTAAATTTATTTTCAGCCATATGATTCAGAATAGAGTTACAAAGACATTAAATACAAGACCTCTATTGACTTCTTTTTCTGTCTCTTCTTTTCTTTTTGGATTTTCATGGTAGGGATCTTGCTCTAGACCAGGTTGACTCTGTAGTCCCAGGCTGGCCTTGAACTCACAGTGATCCTCCTACTTCTGACTCCTGGGTGCTGGGATTAAAGGCATGAGCCACCACATCTGACATTTTCTCTCTCCCTCTCTCTTTTTAAATATTCTATTTATTTATTTGCAAGCAGATATACAGAGAAAGAGAGAGAGAGAAAGAGAGAAAAGAGCAAATGGGTGTACCAGGGCCTCTAGCCACTGTAAATGATTCTAGATACATGTGCCACTTTGTGCATCTGGCTTTAGATGGACACTGGGGAACTGAACCCGGGATGGCAGGCTTTCGTAGCAAGTGCCTTTAACCACTTAGTCATCTCTCCTGCCCTATTGCCTCTTTCTGTAATGGCTGAAATCTTTTTAAGCATATAAAACAATAACAAATTCATATTCTGAGACCCAATAAAAAACTGCATAGACTATCGCTCAATGGCTAGAGGTGCTTGCTTGCAAAGCCTACTGGCCTAGGTTGGAGTACCCAGTACCCATATAAAGCCAGATGCACAAAGTGGCACATGTGTCTGGAGTTTGTAGTGGCAAGAGGTCCTGGTGCGCCCATTCTCTCTCTCTGCTTGCAAATAAATGAACATAGTTTAAAAAAAATCAGTTGGAAAGATGGCTCAGTGGTTAAGACACTTGTCTGTAAAGCCTAATGACCTAGGTTTGATTCCCCAGTACCCACATAAAGCCAGATGCACAAAGTATTGTATGCATCTGCTGGAGGCCTTGGAGCACTCATTCTTTCTCTCTCTGTCTGCTTGCAAATAAATAAATAAATAAAATATTTTTAAAAATTTAAAAAACCAGCCAGGCGTGGTGGCGCACACCTTTAATCCCAGCACTTGAGAGGCAGAAGTAGGAGGATCGCCGTGAGTTCGAGGCCACCCTGAGACTACATAGTTAATTCCAGGTCAGCCTAGACCAGAGTGAGACCCTACCTCGAGAAACCAAAAAAAAAAAAAAAAAATTAAAATTAAAAAAATTAAAAATCTACATAGGATATTTCTTTTACTACTAGAAGTAGAAATACATTCTTAAAACGTTTTTAAAATTTTTTATTTATTTGAGAGAGATAGAAAGAGAGAATGGCACACCAGGGCCTCTAGCTGCTGCAAACGAACTCCAGCTGCATGTGTCCCTTGTGCATCTGGCTTACGTGGGCCCTGGGGATATTGAACCTGGGTCCTTTGGCTTTGCAGGCAAGCACCTTAACTGCCAAGCCGTTTCTCCAACCCTAGAAATATAGTTTTTATGTCATTGCATTTATAGGGGAACTTCAGCTGTTGAAGTGTTTGAAATGTCCCAAGACTTCCTGTCAAACCTGCTTTAAACTGTACACATTAAGTCTTGTTAAGGAAGAATACACTACATCGTGATTTGAGGATCAGTGGGGAAGAATTCAGGAGCCCTCGGCGGACAGATTTTCCACTTGATTTCCAGGGTCAGCTTTCCCACTTCTGATGTGACCACGAGGGACCCTGCCAACCTTTCAAAACATCGTTCCCCTCGCCGTAAAAACAGAAGCAAAAATAGAACCCACCGCAGGTGGTTTAGTGAAATTGACTGAAGGCAATACGTACATGCGACATTCCTGGCACGGGCAAAACGTTTGGTAAAGGGCAAGTTTGGAGGTGAAATAAACGAGTGGACCTGCCTGGGTTATTTCCATCCGAAGGCTATTTGTGTCTCCAAGGAAGGGGTGGGTGGCAAAGGAGGGTGGGAGGAGGAAGCGTGGTGTTTGTTGTGGGCCAGCGGCCTGGAAGAGGCCCGTGAGTCAGGAGGGGACATTACCAGGCATTGTTATTTATGTCCCAAGGGAATCCACCACCCTTCCCCGGAGCAGAGAGAAGGCTTCAGGATCTTCATATATTCTGTGAGGGCTGGCTCTCCTGGTTCCCAAAGACTACCCAAAATAGTTTACTCATTAAAAAAAACACACACACACACATATATACATACACACACACACATATATATGTTCTTTCTCTTGGAGTTCATTTTTGAATTTTTTTTTTTCAAGGTAGGGTCTCACTCTAGCCCAGGCTGACCTGGAATCCACTATGTATTCTCAGGGTGGCCTCGAACTAACAGAATCCTCGTACCTCTGCCTCTCGAGGGCTGAGTGCTGGGATTAAAGGCGTGCGCCACCAGGTCCGGCCATTTTTGAATTTTTATTGCTTTCTTTTCTTTCCCTTGTTTTCTTCATTCCTTCTTCCTCCCTCCCTTCTCTCTCTCTTTTTTAATATTTATGTTTATTTATTTGTTAGAGACAGGGAGAAAGAGAGAGATAGAGAGAGAATGGGCACACCAGGGCCTCTAGCAACTGCAAACTAAGTCCAGACGTATGCGCTACCTTGTGCATCTGGCTTACGTGGGACCTGGAGAATCGAACCTGGGTCCTTAGACTTTGCAGTCGCACACCTTAACTGCTAAGCCATCTCTTCAGCACGTCCCCCTCTTTTTACTTATTTATTTTCAAGGAGGGAGGGAGGGAGAGAGAGGACGGGCACACTGAAAATGAACTCCAGACACATATGCCACTCTGTGCATGTGGCTTCATGTGGGTGCTGGGGAATCAAACCCGGGTCATTAGGCTTTGCAGCAAATGCCTTAACCACTGAGAGGCTCTCTAGTCTCACTTCTCTCTTTTGTTCTTTGCCTCTCTTCCTTCCTTTCCTTCTCTTCCTCCCTCTCCCTTTCTTTATCCTTCCTTCTCTTCCCTCCCCTCTTTCTTCCTTCCTCCCTCCCTTCCTTTTTTCCTCCCTCCCTTTCTTCCTCCCTCCCTGTCTTCCTCTTCTTTCTCTTTCATGAACTCACTATGTAACCCAAGCTAGCCTCCGTCTGCTGCCCTCCTGCCTCTGCCTCCGGATGCTGAGAGGTCAGGTTTGTACCACCACACCTGACTAAGCGAAATCCTTAACTTGCCTTGATGATCCAAGGGGACTTAGTGACTCACAGCACACTTCCGTTTCCTAAACGGTCTCTCAAAAAAGACACTGCCTTGGAGACCTCTGGGTTGTCTCTTATGGCAAGTTGAGTAACGATGCACTGACTAAGCCTGAAGGAAGTGGTGATGACTTCAACTAGGTCAAGGGTGTTAAGGACGCCTCGAGCCCCGTTGGGTCTCTCATGTGTCGAATTGTCATCTCTCAAGGTCCCAGGAGACGCAGCCATATGTAGGTTATTGTCTAAGGTGACCCAGGTGAAGTGATTTTTCTTAATGTTGACAAAGGGAGGCAGGGCAGGCTCTTGACCTCTGTGACCTCTGTCTCTCTCTGCAAATAAAGAAAAATATTTTCTTTTAAAAGCAAAATACCAAAAAAAAAAAAAAAAAAAAAAAAAAACCAAAAAACTTCAAGAAAGACCTTGACTCAAACAAGGTAGAAAGTGGCACTCGGAGCCTGGTCTCTCACCCTACAAGCACTGCCTGGCATGTGCACACCCACACCCACACCCACACCCACACCCACACACACACCCACACACACCACACGAAGGCTCAGACATACCCACAAAAGAGTAAAGCGATTGTTGTGCTGGTCTATTCTTTTCTTTTCTCCTGCGGAAATGCTCACAAACAGGATTGTTGGATTACATAGTATGTATATATCTAACTTTATAAACAATTTCCTTTTAAAATATTTATTTATTTAAGAGAGAGAGGCAGACAGAGAGAGGGCACGGGCCCGCCAGGACCTCTAGCCACTGCGAATGAACTCCAGATGCACGTGCCATCTTGTGCATCTGGCTTTACATGGGTACTGGGGAATCGAACCTGGGTCCTTTGCCTTTGCAGACAAGCACCTTAACTACTAAACTACCTCTCCAGCCCTAATTTTACAAACAATTTTTTTTTTGTTTCCTAAAGTGTGGTTGTGCTATCTTCCAGCCCCCACCACAATGTCATGAGTGGTCTAGCTGCTCCGAATCCTTGTCAGCACTTCTCCTTGCTGGTCTGCAGGTTCTGGGCTGTAACAGAAAATGACCTCATGCAATCAAGATCCCATCAACACACACACACACACACACACACACACACACACACACACACACACAGCTTACAGTGAGGCTGTGTCTGGGTTTCTACCCATCATAAATTGAAAATACGAAGTTGAATGTGCATCTGCCTCAAGCAAGCTCAGAACCCTCACGTGAGGCCAGGCTTGGGCAAAATCATCTGACGCAAAGCCTGTTTTATACTAGAACGTTGACTCTCGTGTAATTTATTGACCGCTGCCCTGCAGTGAAGTGGAGAATGCCTGCCTGGGTATGCTTGGCACCGTCTTAAAACCACAAGGGCCTCGCCCTCGTGATTGGATTAATGCCAGTTTCCGAAGGACCTGGAGTTGTCTTTGATGTCTTGCTCCCTGTCTTCCGTAGGATGTTTCCATGTGTTACAATGAGGCAAGAAGACCTCACCAGATAGACAGTGGGCCTTGGACCTTTTGCACTCACCCGCCACGATGAATAATATATTTTATTTTATTGATTTATTTTTTTGTTTTTTCGAGGTAGGGTCTCACTCTAGCCCAGGCTGACCTGGAATTCACTATGGAGTCTCAGGGTGGCCTCGAACTCACGGCAATCCTCCTACCTCTGCCTCCCGAGTGCTGGGATTAAAGGCGTGCGCCACCACACCCGGCTTGAATAATATTTTTTAAACAACCACAATCGGTCACTTCTATAGATTGACCTTTAGGTTAATTCCAACCTTCATATAATTTCTTATATATAGAGATCATTTTGCAAATATGCCAGTGTATCCATAGGCGATATTTCTTTTCTTTTTTTTTAAATAAGAGTTGCTAAGTAATACTTAGCTCTCTTTTTTTTTAATTTTTTTGTTTATTTTTATTTATTTGAAAGCGACGGACAGAGAGAGAGAGAGGCAGGTATAGACAGAGAGAGAATGGGCGCGCCAGGGCATCCAGCCACTGCAATCGAACTCCAGACACATGCGCCCCCTTGTGCATCTGGCTAACGTGGGTCCTGGGGAATCGAGCCTCGAACCGGGGTCCTAAGGCTTCACAGGCAAGCGCTTAACCGCTAAGCCATCTCTCCAGCCCTTGTTTTTCATGTTTATTTATTTATTTGAGAGAGAGAGAAAGAGGCAGATAGAGAAAGAGGGAGAAAGTGCCTGGGCCTCTAGCTGCTGCAAACAAATTCTAGACACATGCGCCACCTTGTGCATCTGGCTTGCGTGGATCCTGGGGAATCGAACCTGAGTCCTTTGGCTTTGCAAGCAGATGCCTTAACTACTAAGCCATCTTTCCAGCCCTACATCATCTTTTTTTTTGGTTTTTCAAGGTAGGGTCTCGTTCTAGAACATCATCTTTTTGTTGACTTGTCTCAGGTTGAATGTTCTAGAACATCATCTTTTTGTTGACTTGTCTCAGGTTGAATATTTTTGTTACTTAAGATGCTTAAGAACTATTTACTGCCTTTTTTTTTTTTTTTTGCTTTGGTTTTTCAAGGTAGGGTCTTGCTGTAGCCCAGGCTAACCTGGAATTCACTATGTAGTCTCAGGGTGGCCTCAAACTCACAGTGATCCTCCAACCTCTGCCTCCCGAGTGCTGGGATTAAAGGCGTGTGCCACTACACCTGGCTAGAACTATTTACATTTTAAGCAAAAGAGTAGTTTATTATAGAAATCAAAAATATTTTTTTTCCAGGTCATTAGTTATATTTGGGTGCTATTGTTTTTTTTTCCCCGCCAAATAAACTGTTTTTTTTTCTTTTTATATAGTCACTTGTCTATTTTTTTCTCTTTGGGCTGTTTGGGTTTTGGATCGTAACTTTAGCAATGTCTTTGTCATGAAACCAGTGAATTATGTAACAATCCTCTGTTTTTTTTTCTAATATGTTCATAACATCATGTTTTGTATTTAAAGTTTGATTCAGATAAATTTGATTTTGGTATAAAGAGAGAGGAATACATAGTTGTACAATAGCTGCCTGACAAAGCAGTTTTGCTTTTAAGTGTGTGGTAGGTATCCTTATGTGTACGTATGTTTGTATGTGTGTGTGTGTGTGTGTGCATGTGTGTGTGTGTGTGTGTAGGTCAGAAGTCAATGTTAAGTGTCTTCCTCGATTATTTTTTCACTTAAAAAAAAAAAAAAGACGGTTTCTCATTGATCTTGGAACCAGCAAGCCTCCCCAGTGCTGGGATTACAGCAGTGCACCACCACAGCTGGTATCTTCTGTGGGTTCTGGGGATTCGAACTCAGGTCCTCATACTTTACCCGTGTACCTACCTCCTCAGCCCCAATAAGGGCTTTTATAGAATGAGAACTTGGTGTTGTCAGACTCATTTTTCAGTTAACACTCTTCTGTGATTTTGAGTCTTTTATCCTATTCATATGAAATGTACGAAAATATCACCGAAAGAAGTAAACGATTGGCTATTCCGAAAGAATATCAGGAATGACATTCCACCGAATGTCATCCTGTGGGAACGTGGACCACTAGTGACAGGTTTTCCCGCTTTCCAAAAGAATCTGAAATCTGGGTGTCTATGTGAAATCCCCTGATGTTTAAATGTTGCCAACTGATTGAGAGTTATAAAAACACTTCATGGTCCAAACAAAACACATCTGTAGGCCATATGGGGCTACCAGGGTGCCAGTTGGAGACATGTAGTTTAGACATTATTTTTCTTGCTATTTTTTTTCTTACACCTTCTGTGGCCTTCTCTAGTATAAGATGCTCAGTCCTTATTCTATCACACTGTATTTATTTATGAGAGAGAGAGAGAATGGGTATGCCAGGGCCTCCTGCCACTGTAAACAAATTCCAGATGCATGTGCCACTTTGTGCATCTGACTTGACGTGGGTTCTGATGAGTCAAGCCTGGGCCAGCAGGCTTTGCAAGCAAACCTTAACTGCTCAGCCATCTCTCCAGGCCCGCAGTGATTTTTAAAAATTTTTAAAAATTAACTGGCTGATTAATTTGCTGCTGTGTGTATTGGTGTCTATGTGTGTTCGTGTGTGTGTGTGGATGTGCATCCCCTGTGAGCACACGTGTGGAGGCCAGAGGAGGAGATGGGCATCCACCTCTATCACTCTCCTGCCTTACTCTCCTCGAGATAAGGGCTCTCACTGAACCTGGAGCTCACATCATTTTTTTTTTTTTTTGGTTTTTTGAGGTAAGGTTTCACTCTAGCCCAGGCTGACCTGGAATTCACTATGGAGTCTCAGGGTGGCCTCCAACTCACGGCGATCCTCCTACCTCTGCCTCCCAAGTGCTGAGATTAAAGGCGTGCGCCACCACGCCCGGCACATCATATTTTTGATTAGTCTGGCTGACAAATCCTCCTGTCTCTGCTTCCATCAGTGCTGGGGTTAAGTTACAGGCATGCACAGCCCCACCTGGATTTTAAAAATCCATTTTTTAAAACCTTTTTAATTTTTATTTATTTATTTGAAAGAGGGAGGGAGAGAGAGAGAGAGAATGGGCATGCCAGGGCCTTCAGCCACTGCAAGCGAACTCCAGACGCATGTGCCACCTTGCGCATCTGGCTATGTGGGTCCTGGGGAATCGAACCGAGGTTCCTTTAGCTTTGCAGGCAAGCACGTTAACAGCTAAGCCATCTCTTCAGCCCATTAAAAAACATTTTTGTTGTTGTCGTTGTTTGAGGTAGGATCTCACTGTAGTCCAGGCTGACCTGGAATTTACTCTGTAGTCTCGGGCTGGCCTCAAACTCACAGTGATCCTCCTCCCAAGTGCTGGCATGAAAGGCATGTGCCACTGTGCCCAGCCTTAAAAGTTTTTTTTTTTTTTGTTAAATAAACAATTTCCCAGTTTCTTCTTATTTATTTGCAAGGAGAGAGAGAGAGAGAGAGAGAGAGAGAGAGAATGGATATGAATGGGTGTGCCAGGTCTTCTAGCTGCTGTAAACAAGCTCCAGATGCATGCGCCACTTTGTGCATCTGGATCTACATGGCTACTGGGGAATAGAACCCAGGTTGCTCCAGGTCATGAAGCTCTGCAGATAAGTGCCTTAACCTCTGAGCCATCTCTCCAGCTCCACATCTGGCAATATATATATATTCTGTAAACGAACTCCAGATGCATGCACCACCTTGTACATCTGGCTTACATGGGTCCTGGGGAATCAAACCTGGGTCCTTTGGCTTTGTATGCAAGAAGCCTTAACGACTAAACCATTTCTCCAGCCCCACATCTAGCTTTTCATGTGGATGATAGAGATTGAACTCAGGGCCTCCTGCCTGCTCAGAAACCTTTCTCACCTGTTGAGCCATCTCCCCAGCTCACAGTATATATATTTTGAATATTTTATTTATTTATTTGACAGAGAGAAAGAGGGAGGGAGAGAAAGAGAGAATGGGTGCGTCAGGGCCTCCAGCCACTGCAAACAAACTCCTGACACATGCACCGTCTTGTGCATCTGGCTAACGTGGGTCCTGGGGAATCGAACCCCGGGTCCTTTGGCTTTGCAGGCAAACGCTTTAGCCACTAAGCCATCCCTGCAGCCCCAAAGTATATTTTAACTGCTACTGGCCTGATTTTCCATTGAGCCATAGATCCTTGAAGGGAGAAGTAGATTTTAAGGTTGAGTGTCTTGTACCTGGTGAACATTTAAAATAAATGCACGTTGGAGGAGCAGATGGATGAATGAATGAGTGAACTCTGCTCCAAAGAAACTCCTCCAGCTGCTGCGATCTTGGCCAGGCAGCTCGGACTCTCAGGGGTTCCCTCATAGGCTGTTTCCCTGGCAAGACCTTCGTGCAGGTGATCTGTTCCACGTTGTGAATTTTGGCCACTAGATGTCTCCCTTTGCCTAAGTACCGAGGTCAACCTGAGGTTTGTTAAGAAACCGTGCATGTCAGTGAAAAGGAATTCCTTAATCTCAGGCCCCACCCCCTTCGGTTGTTTGTCCTCATCACAAGCACAGCTACAATCTCAGACAAAGGTATCCAAGGATGCATCAAGCTTGTTTTTTTCTAGAACAGCCCGCACCCCACAGGAATGTCCCTCTCCTCCCTTGTGTGACAGCCTGTTGGTTTAGCCTCGAAACCAGAAGATTACTCATTTTTCTCTTCCTAGTCATGTTAGGCGTGGGGGACTCTAGGGTCTGTGTGGTTCAAAGCAGCCTTTGTATAAAGCCGTAGCAGGTTGAATTTGCCCTCTGAGCGGCCCCAGCCTCCGAGAGAATTCCTGAGCTTCACGAGGCCGTGTAGATAGGGCTCTGTCCTGACACCTCGGATGTCCTTTTCGTGTGACGTCAGGACAGTCGTCTGAGCTTGGACTGCTCAATGCTTTATAATTCCTATTATTCATTTATGTATTTATGAGAGAGAGAGAGAGAATGGGCACACCAGGGCCTCCAGCCACTGAAAACGGACTCCAGATCTACATGTGCCACCATGTGCATCTAGTTTACATGGGGTCCTGGGGATCGAGCCTCGAACTGGCGTTCTTAGGCTTCACAGGCAAGTGCTTAACCACTAAGCCATCTCTCTAGCCCCTATTTATTTATGAGAGAGAGAGAAAGAGAAAGAGCGAGGGAAAGAATGGGTACATCAGGACCTCTAGCCACTAACTGCAAAAGAATCCAGATGCATGCACCACTGCGTGCATCTGACTTTACGTGGATACTGGGGAATTGGTCCAGGGTCCTTAAGGCTTTGCAGGCTAGTGCCTTAACTACGGAGCCACACAGCTCCATCCCTGTAATTCCCATTTTAAAGATGGGTGGAATAAGAGGGAAATTGTTAACTCATTTGGTAGCCCCTGGCTTTCTCTTCCCAATGTTATCTCTAGGATTTAAACACAGCCTTGGATAGATAGAGCCTTGCCTGACTGCCAAATTTACCCAGGACAAATTTAGTCTCCTTGCAAAATGAATTTAAAAAAATTAAAAAAATAGTTTATTTATTTATTTTAGAGGAGAGGGGCAGATAGAGAGAGAATGGGTGCACCAGCGTCTCTAGCCACTGCAAACAGACTCCAGATACATGTGCCACCTTTTACATTTGGCTTACATGGGTCTTTGGAAATCCAACCTGGGTCTTTAGGCTTTGCACGCAGTTGCCTTAACTGTTGAACCATCTCTCTAGCCCTAAACTATTTTTTTAACTATAAAGTTATTTATTTACTCTGTGTGTGGTATATATACATACATACATATGTGTGTGTGTGTGTGTGCATGCACACTTAGGCACATATATGTGGAGACGAGAGGTCAACAGTGGGTGTGTGCCTCAACCACTCTCCATGTTATTTCCGAGACACAGTTTCTCACTGCACCCAGAGCTCAGCACTAAACGAGGTTGCCAGTGAGCCCTAGGAATCCTACTGTCTCTACCTCCCCGGGGATCCTAACTCAGGTCCCCACGCTGTGTGTAAGGCCCTTTATTAACTGAACCATATCTCCAGCCCCAGGACCATGGACTTCACGACGCTTGAAGCTCACATGTTGAATGAAATGGAAATAACGGATTCTGCCAGATTTGGGTGGCTCTCCGACTTGTCATGAGAGGTCCAGATGATGAAAATGTTCACTCTGGTTGGCATCTGTGGTTATCTTTGCCTCTCAGTTGGTGGCTTCACATGGGTGAGAGGCTTGGTTGTGCTTTTGGCCTGTCTTTGACAAGCGACAGGGCACAGGTTAGCAGAACAGACAGACGGCACGCTGTGCTGGCTCCTGGCTTAACTGTTGACTGTTCTGTGTTCGTGTGTTAAATAGAGCCGATCATGGGAACATGGGAACAGCTTCACAGGGCTGGGGAGAGTATAAGCTCATGGAAGCTGCTCCGACCAGCATGTGGTGTGTGGTGAGTGCTCTGTAACTCATGATGCGAGGTCTTGACAGGTCAGCCTTCTAATCTGCTGTCTTGGGTCAGCTCCCGTGCTGGTGGACTGCTGTTCTTGTCTCAGGGCTGGTAAACATGCCCTCTGTTTTGCAGGGCTTAGATGTCGTTTGTTTTTATTTTTTCGCTTTTTATTTTTTGGAGTTAGGGTCTCACTCTAGCCTGGGTTGACTTGGAACTCACTCTGCAGTCCCAGGCTGTCCTTGAACTCACAGAGATCCTCCTACCTCCGCCTCCCGAGTTCTAGAATAAAAGGCGTGCGCCACCACGCCCAGGCCTGGGTAGATGTCCTTTGTTTTAATGTTCAATAGCAACTACAATTACATGATGACACCCCAGCCCTCAACAAACACATACCATAAATCAGCCTGAGTAAGGCTTGTATGGAAATTGTCCTGTCATTACCCTTCGGGTTCATTCTGCGTCCAGCTGTGAGTGTTAAAAGCCTATATTGGCTTTTAAAAATTGATGTATTTAGTTATTGGAGGGGGGGCAGATAAGCATCTGGATTATGTGGGTCCTGGGGAATTGAACCTGGGTCCTCAGGCTCCATAGCCAAGGGCCTTAACTGCTAAGCCATCTCTCCAGCCCTTGGCTTGGTTTAAGTCTCACCATGTTAGGGAATCCTTCACAGTGTAATTTGCATTGGATTCTCAACTCTCCTCCTCTTGACTAACTCCTTTCAGCTTAAATTATTTTTTTTGGAATGTTTTTCACTATTCTGGAACATTTTGAAATTATGGAACAAGGCTCCCTGAAGCGGCTCACGGCGGGAATCACGTGTCGTTGTGTTGACAGTGCGCACCTGAAGCGGAGCTTCTCAGAGCCCAGGCTGCACGGATGCACAGATGCCCAGTGCTCCTGATTCCTCCTCCGGAAGGGTGCTCTCTCTCTGTTCACCTGCTGATGCATCTAATCCAAATATCACCTCCTAGCCAGGTGTGGTGGTGCATGCCTTTAATCCCGGCACCGGGAGGCAGAGGTAGGAGGATAGCCATGAGTTCGAGACCACCCTGAGACTACATAGTGAATTCCAGGTCAGCCTTAGCTAGAGTGAGACCCTACCTTGTAAAACAAAACAAAACAAACAAAAAAATCGCCTCCTCACACTCTCTGGTTCCTTTGGAGAAAGCAGGTTGGTATTTTATGATTTTTAGATAATTAGCTCTAACTGCATGATCCTGTTTACTATTTCCTTTCTCCTGGGAATTGGGGTTTATTGATAATTATTCTTATGACCCTACTCATTTATTTATTTATTTTTGTTGTTACTTTTATTTATTTATTTGAGAGCGACAGATGGAGAGAGAATGAGGCAGAGAGAGAGAGAGAGAGAGAATGGGCATACCAGGGCCTCCAACCACTGCAAACGAACTCCAGACGCGTGCGCCCCCTTGTGCATCTGGCTGACATGGGTCCTGGGGAATCGAGCCTCGAACTGGGGTCCTTAGGCTTCACAGGCAAGCGCTTAACCGCTAAGCCATCTCTCCAGCCCTCATTTATTTATTCATTAATTTATTTATATTTCTTCCCTTGTTTTAAAATTTATTTATTTTTCCATTTAGAAATCTTCTTTAAAATAGTTTTATATTTATTTATTTGCAAGCACAATGTGTGTGTGTGTGTCAGAGAGAGAGAGAGAGAG
This sequence comes from Dipus sagitta, assembly GCA_036346955.1. NCBI lineage: Eukaryota > Metazoa > Chordata > Mammalia > Rodentia > Dipodidae > Dipus > Dipus sagitta. The sequence continues at coordinate 121,912,463 of CM070779.1, read as the reverse complement.
AGAGAGAGAGAGAGAGAGAGAGAGAGAGAGTGAATATGGGCAGGCCAGGGCCTCCAGCCACTGCAAACAAACTCCAGATGAATGCACCACTACGTACATCTGGGAAATCAAATGTGGGTCATTAGGCTTTGCAGGCAAGTGCCTTAATCGCTGAGCCATCTCTCTGGCCCCATTTTGACATTTCCGTGTAAGTATATAATGTATTTCGATGCTCTCTCTACTCCCCTCCCACTAAGCCCCTCCCTCTTCCCCATCTTGCTTTCATTCCTTTTTGTTTAACCCACTGAGTCAAATCAGGGTTACCTGTACGATCATGGGTAGAAGTCTAATTACTGTGGAATGGCCCACTGACCAGTGGCTATCCCACTGATGACCTTGACTCCCCCTGTCCTAGGCATTAGTGGCCATTAGCAACTCTGGGAGGTGCGGGGTCTCATGTATCCTTCCTCCATTCCAAGGTGATGTATTGGCAGGTTCAGTATTGTGCGTAAAACCACAGATGCTGTGAATTCATGAGTGCAATGGCCATGTTGCATTCAGAAGACAGCGTTTCACAGCCCTTTCTTCTCTCTTTCTTTCCTTCCTTCCTTCCTTCCTTCCCTCCCTCCTTCCTTCCTTCCTTCCTTCCTTCCTTCTTTTCTTCCTTCCTTCTTCCCTTCCTTCCTTCCCTTCTTTCCTTTCTTTCTTCCTTCCTCCTTCTTTCTTTCCTTCCTTAATTAATCAGTTAGTTAACTACTTATTTACAGACAGGATCTCATGTAGCCCAGGATAATATTGGAATATATAGCCAAGGATGACCTCAAACTCCTGACCCTTCTGCCTCTAGGGAATCCAGCTGTTGGGATACCCTGTCCTACCTGGCGCTGCTTCCTCTGTCAGCTCAAACAGATGAAGCTAGCAGGCTCAGTGCTCTTCCCTGGCCCAGGCCGTTCCTTTCATTCATTCTCTGTATTTCTGTATGCTAAGCCTCTGTGGTCCCAGATAACCAGGGACAGAAATGTCAAGTAGACTATATGGACAAAACCACATTTTTTCCCCTCTTGCTTTGTGTGCTCAGATGAGCATCTTATCAGTGCCTCATGGGTTAGGGATGATATTTTGTAGCAGGTAATTTCCTCAGCTCTGCTTCGTAGCTCAGCCCTGCCTTGGGCTCATAATGTAATAACAGCACATCCCAATGTGGCCACGATGCTGAGCCAGGCTGTTACCTTGTCTTCCATCCTTCCCAGGCACATGGGGTATGCCCCACAACCTAACCAGGAAGTGCTGAAGGACTCAACATTGCATGTTAACAGGTTCTTAGGAGGAAACTAAAAGGAATAAGTGGCTTACTAGTGAGTCACCAGTCTCAAAATATGTCTTATTTCTGAAACACCCGAAGTATCGGACATACCATGGCTTGCTTGTATTGAGTAAGGAATTTAGGAACCAGGAAATACATATATTTGTTTAGATGCAGAATTTTCTCCCATACCAAATACATTCAGGCTATCACTGAAGTCCACCGGTTGTTCGTTCTCTAGGATGCGCTGAAATGTCTAATAAGAAATGACAGGGCTCACATTCGTTCTGAGAGCCACACACATGTCCCTAGGCAGTTGTCGACATCAGCGGCACAGTGAAGAGAAGGTGAGACAATGTCCATCTGAGCATCTGTGCCTTTGCTAGCTCATGTTCCACGCCAACAAACCATATTGTTTGTTCCCCCCACCCGCCCCGGCCTTTTGTGAGGTAGGGTCTCACTGTAGCCCAGGCTGACCTGGAATTCACTCTGTAGTCTCAGGCAGGCCTTGAACTCACAGTGAGCCTCCTATCTCTACCTCCCTGGGATCAAAGGTGTGTGCCACCACGCCCGGCTTGCTTGTCCCCTTCTTGTGTCCTCGCTTTCTTCCTCACGCTGCCCACTGTCCCAGCTACGGTCCTGCCCAAATAATTAGTAGATTATTACTCTCATCTTACTTACTTGTTTTGCTTCTTTTTTTGTAATCCTTTATGTTTTTATTTATGTTTTTAATACTTATTTATTTATTTAACAGAGAGAGAGAGAGAGAGGGAGGGAGAGAAGCAAGCAGATAGAGATAGAATGGGCATGCTAGGGCCTTTGGCCACTGCAAACAAATTTCAGATACATGCGCCATCTTGTGCATCTGCCTTATGTGGGTCCTGAGGAATTGAACCTGGGTTCTTGGCTTTTCAGGCAAATACCTTAACTGCTAAGCCATCTCTCTAAGCCCCTGTTTTTGTTTTTGAGGTAGAGTCTTGCTCTAGCCCAGGCTGACCTGAAAATCACTCTGTAGTCCAGGCTGGTCTCGAACTCACAGGGATTCTCCTCTTTTTTTTTTTTTTTTTTTTAAACAGAGCCTTGCTGAGCCCTGGCTGGCCTGGAGTTCCCTAGGTAGCCTGCATTGAAATTGCAAGAATCCCCCTGCCTCAGCCTCCCAAGTGGTAGAATTACAGGCCTGTGTCACCATACTTAACTGGCCCCATTTTATAAATATCTTCCCATAAAGATGTTATTTCTGCAGGCCACACATTGTGTGTGTGTGGGGGGGGAGAGGGTACACATGTGTGTGCAGTTGTGCATACATGTGTACTCATGCATGTTGGAGACCAGAAGATAACCTCAGATGTCATTCCTGAGGAACACCCTCCACCTTATTTATTTATTTTCTTCCTCAATATTTTTTATTGACAACTTCCATAATTATAGGCAATAAACCATGATAATTCCCTCTCTCCTCATTTTCCCCTTCACAACTCCACTGTCCATCATATCCTCTCCCCCTCTCAATCAGTCTCTCTTTTATTTTGATGTCATCATCTTTTCCTCCTATTATGAGGGTCTTGTGTAGGTAGTGTCAGGCACTGTGAGGCCGTGGGTATCCAGGCCATTTTGTGTCTGGAAGATTGCACTGTAAGCAGTCCTACCCTTCCTCTGGATCTTATATTCTTCCCATTACCTCTTCTTCAATGAACCCCGAGCCTTGGAAGGTGTGATAGAGATGTTTCAGTGCTGAGCACTCCTCTGTCACTTCTCAGCACTGTGGCGCCTTTTGAGTCATCTCAGAGATCACTGCCATCTGAAAAGAGAAGCTTCTCTAACCAAAAGTGAGTAGCATTAATATATGGGTATGAACATTAAGAAAAGTGCTTACCAGGCAGCTTGGTGAGCACAGTACATGCATTTAGCCAGACACCAGCACACATTACACCCCTAGGGCTCATGACCTCCCCCATCATAGGTTTTTAGTATCAGGCATGCATTCCCTCCCATGGAACAGGCCTCCAGTCCAGTTAGAGATGGGTTGGTTTCCCCCATAACAGACATGCCACTATTGCACCCGTTGGCTCATTTGGCCTGGCTGGTTAAACGTAATACTAGCAGTGTCCACTGCTGCTTATCTCCACTGATGACTCCTCTCTCCCACAGGGCTGCATGCAGCATAGCTTCTTCCAGCAGAATTTTTCAGTGATCTTGCAGCCCAAGCATGTGGAGTCTTCAGCAGTAGGGTCTTAACATCTATTCCTGGGGGGAAACCAAGAGCCTTGGCAATGGCCTGTAATGTTTTGGGGGTATCAGGGACCTCTCTGGCCAACAATCATTAGGAGGTATCCCATCCCTGGCAATGAAATTTTTCTAGTAACAATCTATGGCTTCTTGGTGCCACCTTTAAAAAAAATCATTGGGTTAGAGAGATGGCTTAGCGGTTAAATGCTTGCCTGTGCAGCCTAAGGACCCGGGTTTGAGGCTTGATTCCCCAGGGCCTACGTTAGCCAGATGCACAAGGGGGTGCCCGTGTCTGGAGTTCGTTTGTAGTAGCTGGAGGCCCTGGTGCGCCCATTCTCTCTCTCTCTCTCTGTCTGTAATTCTCAAATAAATAAGAATAAACAAGAAATTAAAAAAATTATTAAGCCGGGTGTGAGTTAATTTCAGGTTAGCCTGGGTCAGAATGAGACCCTATCTCGAAAAACCAAAAAAAAAAATTATTGACAACTTTAATAATTATAGACAATGTACCACGATCATAATCCCCTCTCACCACTCCCCTTTTCCTCCACCCAAGTCCCCCCTCCACTGAATCTTTTCTTCTTTCCAACTAAACTCTTCTATTTTGATGTAATCATTTATTTCCCTCCTATTATATAGATCTTGCAGTAGGTAGGGTCAGGCACTGTGAGGTCATGAATATCAAGGCCACTTTGTGTCTGGATGACAGCACTGTAAGCACTCCTCCCACTCCTTCGGCTCTTACATTCTTTCTGCCACCTCTTCCAATGATTCCTAAGCCTTAGAGGGTGTAATAGAGGCAGCTCCATGCTGAACACTCCACTCTTAACTTTGTCTCAGCACTTTGGTGAATGTTAAGTCTTCCCAGTAGTTACCACTCTCTGAAAAGAGAGGCTTCTCTAAACCGAAGTGAGTGCTGCATTAATATATGGGCATAAACATGTGTTTAGAGGGCAGTTTGGTGGGCATAATATGTGCATTTAGCCAGACAACAGTAGTAGCTCCCCCCACCCCCTCGGGGCTTATGACCTTCTCACCCACAGGCTTTTGACTAGCTTTTCAGTACCAGAAATGGATTCCCTCTGGTGGAGTGAGCCTCAAATCCAGTTAATCAAAGAACAATTAGTTCCCCCTCGAACAGACATGCCACCATTGAATCACTTGGTACACTTGGCCTGGCAGGCTAGCCAGAAAGCTTGCAGGGTCCGCTGCTGGTTAAGACCGGTGATGTCTCTTCTCCTCCCAAAGGCTGAGTACTAAGTAGTCCATTCCAGCATTCTGACAGCTAATCTACAGGGAGGAGGCTTCCAGCTCAGCTCCAGCTTGATTTCTCAGTGACCTGCAGCTCTAGCATGTGGACTCTCCAGCAGTAGTGTCTCACCATCTAGTTCTGATAAGCAAACCAAAGAGCCTTGGCAGTAGTCTGTAATATTTGGGGCACAAAGTTATCCACCCCCACTTCTGCCTAAACTCTTTTTTGACATATACATTATTAGCCAATGAAGGAGTAGGTTTCCATATAGCTTATTCATAACACCTTAAAATTTTTTTTTTGTTTTTTGAGGTAGGGTTTCACTCTAGCCCAGGCTGACCTGGAATTCACTATGGAGTCACAGGGTGGCCTCGAACTCACGGCGATCCTCCTACCTCTGCCTCCCGAGTGCTGAGATAAAAGGCGTGCACCACCACGCCCAGCATAACACCTTAAATCTTGATTAACCCTCCTCCCACCCTTCCTTTACTCAATCCCTTCCTCTGACCTCACTTAAGCCATTGCATCTACTTACATATATACAATACCCTCCCCTTAAGTTCTTCCCTCTCCTCCCTCCCTTATAGCCCCTTTCCAGATTACTGGCTTCTGCTGCTGACTGTTTATATATATATATATAGACCAGGGGCATCTAACCTTTTTTTTTTAAAAAAAAGGATATATTTTATTTATTTACTTATTTATTTATTTACGAGAGAGAGAGAGAGGGAGGAAGGGAGAGGGGAAGAATGGGTGTGCCAGGGCTTCCAGCCACTGCAAAGGAACTCCAGATGCATGCGCCACCCTGTGCATCTGGCTTACGTGGGTCCTGGAGAATCGAACAGGGACCCTTTGGCTTTGCAGGCAAATGCCTTAACCACTAAGCCATCTCTCCAGCCCTGTTGCTGACTTTTTTTTAAAGAAAACATTTTGTTTTTATTAATTATTTGAGAGAGAGAAAGAGGCAGTGGGGGGGGGGGGAAGGGGAGAGAGAGAATGAGTGACCCAGGACCTCTAGCTGCTGAAAATAAACTTCAGACACATGCGCCACCTTGTGCATTTGGCTTGCCTGGGTACTGGGTAATCAAACCCTGAGTCCTTAGGCTTTGCAGCCAAGTGATTTAACCATTAAGCCACCTTCCCCAGACCTGTTTGTTTATTTTAATCTGGTTTTGCTAAAAGGAGTTTGGTAGTATTCCTTCCTTTTCTATTTTATGGAAAAATTTGAGAAGCAATGGTGTTGGCTGTTCCATGAGGGTTTGATAGAATTCACCAGTGAATCTGTCTGGGCCTGGACAGTTTTTAGTTGGGAGATTTTTTTTTAACATTTAAAAACATATTATTTATTTATGAGAGAGAGAGAGAGAGAGAGAGAGAGAGAGAGAGGGAGAGGCAGATAATGGGCATGCCAGGGCCTCCAGCCACTGCAAAAGGACTCCAGATGCACGTACCCCCCTGTGCATCTGGCTTACGTGGGTCCTGGAGAATCAAACTAGCCCTGGTTGGGAGATTTTTTTATTTTTTTTTTTGGTTTTTCGAGGTAGGGTCTCACTCTAGCCCAGGCTGACCTGGAATTCACTATGGAGTCTCAGGGTGGCCTCAAACTCACGGCGATACTCCTACCTCTGCCTCCCGAGTGCTGGGATTAAAGGCATGCGCCACCACGCCCGGCAGATTTTTTAAAAAATTTATCCATTTACTTATTTATATATTTGAAAGAGAGAAGAGAGACAGAATGGGTATGCCAGGGCTTCCAGTCACTGCAAATGAACTGCAGATGCGTGTGCCACTCTGCATTTGGCTTTACATGGTATTGCAGTCAGGTTCGCATTGCTGGCAGAACTCACCTGATTAAGAGCAGCTTGTGGGAAAAAGGGTTTGTTTTGGTTTATAGGCTTGAGGGGAAAAGGATGGCATGAGCAGAGGGTAGTCATCACCTCCTTGCCAACATCAGGTGGGCAACAGCAATAGGAGAGTGTGCTAAACACTAGCAAGAGGAATCTGGTTATAATGCCCATAAGCCTGCCCCCAACAATACACTACCTCAAGGAGGCAATAATTTCCAAATCTCCATCAGCTGAGAACATAGCATTCAGAACACCTAAGCTTATGGGGGACACCTGAATCAAACCACCACATTCTGCCCCTGGCCTCCATAAACTGATAACCATACATGATATAAAATGCAATGCATTCATCAAACTTTAAAAGTCCCATAGTTTTTATCAATCCTAATGATGTTCAAACATTCCCACAGTCTAAAATCTTTTAACTGAGCCATAATATCCCCAGATCCTCCCCAAACCCATAATGGCACAGAATAAACATTCACACTGCAAAATATGGAATGGGTTATAGCAAAGAAATATTCAACCAATACAAGAGTTAAAACAACCAGGGCAAACGTCAAACTTTGTAGCTCCACATCCAACAACTAACCAATGTCAAGTCTCCAAGTCTGATAATTCTAACCAGCAACAAGCCTCAGGAGTTCCAATTCCGCCCCTCCAGCCAGGCTACTCACAGTCTTGGAAAACTTCATCCGGGGCCATCAGCTCTCCTTAGCAGCCATCTCGTGGTCCTGGTGTCTCCATTGGGTCTCCACTGCAACCCACAGTCCCTCCTCATGGCTCCATCGGGTCTCCATGCAGGCAATCCTCCTTCACACTGCCCATGGCGGTTTCTAAAATACAAGACCGTGTTGCAAATTCATTGACCCTCTCTTTCCTGCATTTCCTATATTCCATAATACCAGGTAGGGACCCAATTTGTTAATCCAGGGGGGAATAAAGCAGACTTTAAAGAATAGGACACTCCTTCAGTATTCAGGCCCCTTCAAAAGAGTCTGCATTCTTTTTTTGTCCCAATGCAGGTCAGCTGGCCCAATCTCAATTGCAGCTGAACATGCAGAAGTTTAAGCCCAGGGATTTTTAAAAATATTTTATTTTTATTTATTTGACAGAGAAAGAGAGAGATCGAGAGAGAGAGAGAGAGAGAGAGAGAGAATGAATGGGTGTGGCCACTGCCAACGAACTCCAGACATGTGTGCCCCCTTGTGCATCTGGCTAACGTGGGTCCTGAGGAATTGAACCTGGGTCCTTTGCTTTGCAGGCAAGTGCCTCAACCACTAAGCCATCCCTCCAGCCTGAGATTTTTTTTTTCTGTGCCATATCCCTCTGCACACACCAGTCTGTTTCTATTCAGTGCAACCCTGCACAAGTTCTCAGGACACGGGCATAACAGTAAGCCTCTCACACAAACTGTTTGTAGCCCAGTCCAGACAAAGCTCTTCCTCACTCTCCTAAGCCAAACCTCACAGTCCATAGTTCTTACTGCACTCAAGTCTTTGAACTCTGACCAGAATATTCCATCAAGCTGGACTTGCAGCACTGCAAGGCGTCTCTTAGGCCAAGGTTTCAAATTCATCCACATCCTCCTGCAAAGCAGTTCCAAAAGGCCAAAGTCATAGTGTCAGATTTCCCACGGCAACAATCCTACTCCTCTGGTACCAACTTTACTGTTGCAGTCAGGTTCACATTGCTGGCAGAAATCACCTGACCAAGAGAAGTCTGTGGGAAAGAGGGGTTTATTTTTTGCTTACAGTCTGGAAGGGAAGCTCCATGATAGCAGGGAAAAATGATGGCATGAACAGAGAGTGGACATCACCTCCTTGCCAACATCAGGTGGACAACAGCAATAGGAGAATGTGCCAAACACTGGCATGGGGAAACTGGCTATAACACCCATAAGCCCGCCCCCAACAATATACTGCCTCCAGGAGGCGTTAATTCCCAAATCTCCATCAGCTGGCAACCTAGCATTCAGAACACCTAAATTTATGGGGGACACGTGAATCAAATCACCACACATGGGCACTGAGAAATCAAACCCAGGTTGTTAGGCTTTGCAGGCAAGCACCTTAACTACTGAGCTATCTCTTCAGCCCATTATATTATATTATATTATATTATATATTTATTTATTTATTTTGGTTTTTCGAGGTAGGGTCTCACTCTAGCCCAGGCTGACCTGGAAATCACTATGGAGTATCAGGGTGGCCTTAAACTCACGACGATCCTCCTACCTCTGCCTCCCTAGTGCTGGGATTAAAGGAGTGCGCCACCACGCCTGGCTTAGCCCATTATTTTAAATAATTACTTTAATTTCATTGCTTGTTATAGGTCTATTTAAATGGTTTATCTCATCTTTAGTTTGGGTAGGTCACCTATACCTAGTCATTCATTCATTTCTTTTAGATTTTCAAAGTTAGTGGAGTGTATGTCCTTATGATTTTCTGAATTTCTTTGGTAGCTATTGTATTGGTGTCCTTTTCATCTCTAGTTTTATTGATTTGGGTCTCTTCTCTCTTTCTTTTCGTTAAGTTTTACTAAGGGTTTATCAATATTGTTTATCCTTTCAAAAAACCAACTCATATTATTGACTCTTTGTATTACTTTGTTTCTATTTCATTAATTTGTTCCCTGATTTTTTTTTGTTTGTTTGTTTTTCTTAAGTAGGATCTCATTCTAGCCCAGGCTGGCCTCGAACTCACAGTGATCCTCCTACCTCTGCCTCCCAAGTGCTGGGATCAAAGGCATGTACCACTACACCCAGCTAACCCTATTCTTATGTCCTTCCATCTACTGTTTTTTGTTTTGTTTTTGTTTTTGAGGTAGGGTCTCACTCTAGCTCAGGCTGACCTGGAATTCACTATGTAGTCTCAGGGGGGTCCTGAACTCAAGGCGATCCTCCTACTTCTGCCTCCTGAGACCTGGGATTAAAGGTGTGCGCCACCATGCCTGGCCCATCTACTATTTTTTGGTTTGGCTTTCTTTCTTTCTTCTTTCTTTCTAAGGCCTTAAGGTATAGGCAAAATGTTACTTATTTGTGACTCTAATTTCTTAATATAGGCACATAAAACTATAAATTTCTCTCTTAAGACTGCCTTCTTTGTATCCCATGCGTTTTGGTATGTTGTGTTTAATTATCATTTGATTCTAGATGGAGATGGCACAGGCCTGTGGGAGAGGGAAGCTGGGGTACTGTTAGTTCCCACAGATTTTAGAGGTTGTTGGGGTTATGAAAGGTTGTAGTTATGGAGGATAGGAAGGAGGGGATAAGTTGGAAAGGGTGTGGAAAGGAGTTAGAGAGGGAAAGTAAAAGTTGTGGGTGGGAAAATTTGTAAAAAGATTCCAATAGTAGGTGGTTGGAGAAAAAATACAGAGCAATTCTCAAACAATACCTACATGCAAACAAAACAAGCATGGAATATTCATGCATGAATGAGGAGTCAAACAAACAGTCAAACTAACAAAGCCAAATGCCCTACACTGACTAGGCCTGTTGGCTCACACCCTTAATCTGTCAGCTAGGAGGCTGAGATTCCTGAGACACACTGAGTTCCAGGTCAGCCAGGGACAGAGTGAGACCATGCCCCCAAGAAAGACAGAGGAGGAATAAAAAACAACACTGTAGATCAAGAAATATAAAAAATGACAAAAGTCAGCCCCATAACAGAACCAATTCAAGAACGGCCATATAGATTAAATGGACATCAGATCTTACACATCAGTATATATGTTTTTTTTCTCAGTGGGCTAGGTTTTGAATTCGTTCCCTCCCTGGGATTATTTTCTTTGACAACCTGTCCTGATATGGAAGGTGAACTTGGCACTTCCAGGACAAGCCTATACTCCTGGCTTTGGGGTATATATTGCACTAATGTAATATAGCCCTGGTACCTTTTGGGGTGACTTTCTGCCTCACCTATGTGGAATGTGAGGCTGGTTTCCTCTTGGTTGCACTGTGGACTGGTCTCAGCTGGTCAGGTTGGTCTGCTCTACATATCAGCTGTCCTGGATGTTTTGTCGGGGAGGGATGGTTCTGAAGCCTTGGTGCCCTGAGATGCCCAGTGGTTCCAGGTGCTGGCAGGTGGTGAGGGGAGACTGTGCAGAGTGTCTGAAGTCATTCAGGAGCTGCTCAGCCAGACACTGTTGTCTTCTCCTTCAGGTTTTTGGATTTTTCAAGGCCCACGTGAATGGAGAATCCCTTCCCTGTAGTTCTGCTCCTGCTGGCCCAGGCAGAGTCAGGATGAGCAGAAGCTCTTCCCAGGGCGGCTCAGCCAGAGTCTGATCCTTGCTGACTGCGTGGTTGCCGGATGATTCTCGGTGCATGTGTGGAGGTCAGAGGTGTCTGTCGTGCTTTCTACCGTGTTTGAGGCGGGGTCCGTTCATGTTCAGTGCTGTGCTCTGGCTGGCCTGCTGGCTTTAAGGAGATTCTCCTCTCCCCATGTTTTGTTGATGTGCTAGGATCACAAAGGCCTGCTACAACACACTTGATCCAGTGTGCCATCTTTCTGGCACCACCCGCCCCCCCTCCCCCCATAGGGCCTCACTCTACAGCCCAGGCTGGCTTGGCGCTCACTCACTCTAACAGTCCTACCCCGGCTTCCAGAGTGCTGGGGCACCATGCCCAGCTAAACACTGTCTTTTCATAGTGTATACAATTTAGGTAGAACTTTTCCAGATATGGCTTTTTATTTTTTGTTTTATTTATTTATTTGAGAGAGGGAAATGGTGGGGGGGAGAGAGAGAGAGAGAGAATGGGCACTCCAGATCTTCCAGCCACTGCAAATGAACTCCAGATGCATGCATCACCTCGTGTATCTGGCTTATGTGGATCCTGGGGAATCGAACTGAGGTCCTTTGGCTTTGCAGGCAAGCGCCTTTACCCCTAAGCCATCTCTCCAACCACCTGGCCTTTTATTTTTATCTGATGATACTATATTATTTTTTCATCTAACCATCTCAGAGTTATTTGTGGAATAGGGCTGGAGAGATGGCTTAGCGGTTAAGTGCTTGCCTGTGAAGCCTAAAGACCTCGGTTGGAGGCTCAATTCCCCAGGACCCACATTAGCCAGATGCACATGGGGGCGCTCGTGTCTGAGGTTCGTTTGCAGTGGCTGGAGGCCCTGGTGTGCCCATTCTCTCTCTCTTTATCTGCCTTTTCTCTGTGTCTGTTACTCTCAAATAAATAAATAAATAAATAAATAATGAACAAAAAAATTTAAAGAAGTAAAATAAAATTAGTAAATTAATTGAATTCAGAGACAGCTTTCCTTCTTTATTTATTTATTTTGGTTTTTCGAGGTAGGGTCTCACTCTAGCTCAGGCTGACCTGGAATTCACTCTGTAGTCTCAGGATGACCTTGAACTCATGGCAATCCTCCTACCTCTGCCTCCTGAGTGCTGAGTGCTGTGAAAAGGCGTATGCCACCATGCCCAGCTTTGGTTTTTATTTTTATTGATACACACACACACACACACACACACACACACACTTTTTTTTTTGAGGCAAGCCCAACAGACTGGCTTTTGTGTATGTGAGAGAGAGAGCAAAAGTAAGAGGAAGAGAGAGAATTGGTGTGCCAGGGCCTCCAGCCACTGTAATTGAACTCCAGACATGGGCACATGTACAACCTTACTCATCCGTGTCACCTTATGCAACTGGCTTATGTGGGACCTGGAGAGTCGAACATGGGGATGTCCTTAGGCTTTCTAGGCAAGTGCCTTAACCACAAAACCATCTCTCCAGCCATTTATTGATGTTTATAGAAATTATATATTTATTTTATGAAGGCTGTAGTCTTATGTTCCCTCCCCCCCAGTTCCATGAAATTATATATTTATTTTATGAAGACTGTAGTCTAATATTCCCTCCCCACCGCCCCCCAGTTCCACTTTCCCTGAGGGTTCTCCTCAGTGGGTTTGCTGGTGTCCACTGTTGGGTAATTAAAGTCTCAGTCAGTCTCTGTGTGGGTTTTTTTTTTTTTTTTTTTTTTTTTTTTTCCCCGAGGTAGGCTCTCACTCTAGCTTAGGCTGATCTGGAATTCACTATGTAGTCTCAGGGTAGCCTCGAACTCACAGTGATCCTCCTACCTCTGCCTTCCAAGTGCTGGGATTAAAGGTGTATGCCACCATGCCTGGATTGTGGGGGAGTACCTTTAAATTATTTATTTGTAAGCAGAGAAGACACAGAGAGAGATTAAAGCAGAGATATTGAGAGAGAGAGAGACAGAGACAGAGAAAGTAAGGGGAGAGACTGGGTGCACCAGGGCCTCTAGCATCTGCAAACAAACTACAGATGCATGTGCCACTTTGTTCATCTGGCTTTTTAAAAAAATATTTTATTTATTTGAGATAGAGAAGGGGCTTTGGGGGGGGGGGGAAGAAAATGGTCACACCAGGGCTTCCAGACACTGCAAATGAACTCCAGATGCATGTGCCGTCCCCTTGTGCATCTGGCTTTATGTGGGCCTGGGGGAATCGAACCTGGGTCCTTAGGCTTCACAGGCAAGTGCCTTCATCGCTAAGCCATCCCTCCATCCCACGTGGGTATTTTTGATAACTATGACTCCACACAGAATGCTGTCTAGCTAATTTGGACACAGACGTCAACATCTTGATCAAAAGCAGTTTACGAGGTGGTGAGCTCACAGACACATCATGAAACCGGACCCTTCACAGGTCTCCAAGGAGGAAATGCACCTTCGTGATCGAAGTCAAAGAGTACACCTTCGGGTTTTCTACATGTGCCTTCAGCATACTCCTGTGGTCCCATCTTCTCAGGACCTGTCCGTGCTCTTCCACCAGGTGCTCTGCTGCTCTTTTAGCCAGGGAAGCAGTGCATGGGCTCCTCATCCTGGATTTGGAGTCAGTTGGAAAAGAAGGGATTGTTATCTCCCTCTCCGCCTGGACCCTGCTCCCTCCTCTCATTGGAAGTACCCAGGAGGAGCTGCACTCCTTTGGCATCATGGGATGGGACCTGGGGTGTCCAGAGGCCAACAAGGAGAGCCCCACAGAGTGTCATTTGATAAGACCCTATCCAGTGTGCCATGGCCCCAGGAGGATTTTATTATTATTATTTTTCTTTTTGTTTTTACTAATTAGTTTTGTACTCAGTGAATACAGTCAATTTGGTACCATTGTTAGACTCATCCATGTCCTACCCCCTCCCCCTGGCCCCTCCTTGTTGAGGTATATGGGTCATGCATTGTGGAGTTACCCACAGTTATGGGTAAGCTAAATGTCTCTGCATATCATGACCCAACATGTGGCTCTGACATTCTTTCCGCCCCCCCTTCCACAAAATTTCCCTGGGCCATGTTGGGTTCATTTTTTGGTCTGCTTCAGTGATGAGGTGTTGGGGGCCTCTGGGTCTCTGGCTCTCTGATTTGGGAGGAGTTGATTTTTCTCTGTGTTGATCTCCTTCACCCTTGTGCTGGTGTCCGGTTCATCAGGAAAACAGCCCCCTTGCTTGTTTCTCCAATTGTTCTTAGTTTCAGCCGGGGCCCTTTTGAGGTATGATGGGGTGGCTCTCTCCTTAGGATCTACATCTATCTGAAAAAGAGAAGAGTAAGTTAGCACCAGACAAATGAGATAACCCTTACTTTTTTAATAGAGAATTTAATAGGTGTAGGCCCTCTTGTAGCCCACGATTGGTGGTAGCTTGATAATGGAGAGTGGGCTTATGTTTGCATATGGTTCTGACTTGTTTCCCAGCTCCAGCTATCTTTCTCCTTGGTGATTTCAAGGCGCTTGTCTCTGACGGCTGGCAGAATCATGAAGCCTTGGTTTGAGCTGCTTCCTCTTGCCAGCCCTGATGATGATCGACTCGGAGAGGGAGGGAGAGGTAGTGGGCAAGCCTGCTCCTTTCCTTCTTGAAGGGGGTGGGGCCTGGCTCGTGTGTCTGCACAGGCCGGTCACCTGGCTGGTGAGGCATCAGAGGACCTGGACCAGACAGGACAGCCCGGCCCAGCCCAGCTCGAGGCAGTCCAATAGGTGCTCAGGCCTCCCAACAGCACGCGAGGCAGGTGAGCTGCAGAAGGCTGGAGGAAGCTGGCTCTCTGAGAAGACAGGAATCCCAGGTAAGCAGACAGCTGTGGTTTGATTCTTTGGGGCGCCTAGTGCCTGCTGTCTGTCGGCCTGGGCTCCCCCTCCCCCATATGGGGAAACTCTGATTTCAACATTTCACTTCCTTATTGATTAAGGAAGAGAGTTGGAAAAGCAATGAGCTGAAACAACAGGGCTCTGCTTTGTGCTGTGTAACTTTGAGGTGATTTCTCTGGGCTTAGACTCGAAGCTTTCGGACTGAAAGCTAATCACCACTTTTATTTCAGGACAGCAAGCCCACTGAGGGCATGTCTGGGTGGTTCGATCCACTGGATTAGGAGTGTCGCTCAGGAAGCCTGTTTGAAATACCACTTGCCTGCCTACCACTCGTTAGCACTGTGTTAGAGCTTGATGTCAAAGTCAAATGACACTTCAGAAGATGGAGGTGTTTCGTTAACATTGGCATGTCTTGATGTTTGTTTGTTTTGTTTTTGAGATAGGGTTTTATGTAGCCCAGGCTAGTCTCAAAACTCACTAGGATAGCCTAGGCTGGCCTTGAGCTTCTGATTCTCCAGCCTGGGGGTAACAGGTGTACCGTCACCTCCACAGGCTCAGAGGACCAAGTTCATTTCCATATTAATTGTAACTCATTGAAGCTCTGTAACCAGTGTAAGCCCAGAGTTACTTTCCAGTTTAACTCTTCACTGACCCCCAGAATAAAAGCCCAAAATTTGACCTTCATAACCATTTTCTCTTGTTCCTTCCCCCAAATAAATAGAAAATGACACACTAAACTTTCTAACTCACAGGCCTCAAAAATTTATGATTTTTCTTTTCTATTTCATTCTCTCTTATAAACAACTCACATATTACCAGGCATGGCTGAGCTCTCCTATAAACAAGGCACCTGGGTGGTAGAAGCAAGAGGATCAGGAGTTCAAGGTTATCTTCCACCAGGGCTACACGAGAACCTACCTCAGCAACAGCCGAAAAAGCAACAACATAAATCACTTTTGTGAGCTTAATGTTGTGTGCCGTCCGCTAACGCCAGGGCCTAAATGACGGGAAGGGCCTGAGGGAGGTAGAAAAAGAAGGCCAGGGTGGGAGAGGTGTGAACTGGCTTTTCCGTGGCGGTTTCCGCTCATCCAAACTTGATAACGACACGCACAGGCTAGAGACTCCAGAGGGGACAATAGCAAATATAGATGAAAGCCATTCTACAGTTTGTTATAACATTAGCACAGCGTTCCTTTGCTATGTTTTTGTTTTCTTTTCTTTTTTTTTTTTATTTCACTATCAAAACTCCACGCCAGGCATGGTAGCACACACCTTTAATCCCAGCACTCCAGCACTCAGGAGGCAGAAGTAGGATTGTCATGAGTTCAAGGCCACCCTGAGAGGTCAGCCTGGGCTAGAGTGAGACCCTGCCTCAAAACAAACAACCAAATAAAAAAGAAAACGACACTAACAACCCCACCATAACCAAAATTAAAAAGAATCTTAAAATAATGGCCAGGCAAATAATATAACGTTGGGCAAGTGGTATAGCTAGTCTTGCTGGAGTGACATACTTTGTAAAATGTTAGCAATAGGGTTAAGATTGAACATGGGAACGCATGTGCATGTTTGGTCTTGTAAGCTTGACTTACACTCACGTCATACATGATGACAGCTGCTGCAAAGTGTTTTTTGTTTGTTTGTTTGTTTGTTTTGTTTTGTTTTTTTGAGGTACAGTCTTACTCTAGCCCGTACTGACTGTAGTCTTCAGGCTGCCTTTGAACTCACAGAAATCCTTCTCTGCTGGGATTAAAGGTGTGTGCCACCATACCTGGCCGATATTTTGTTTGTTTGTTTGTTTTGTTTTGTTTTCCGAGGTAAGATCTCACTTTAGCCTAGGCTGACTTGAAATTTGCTCTGTAGTCTCAGGGTGGCCTCGAACTCACAGTGATCCTGTTATATCTGCCTCCTGAGTGCTGAGATTAAAGGCATGCACCACCACACCTGGCAATCTGGCCAAATTTTTTTTTTCTTGGTTTTTCGAGGTAGGGTCTCAGCTCTAGCCCAGGCTGACCTGGAATTCACAATGGAGTCTCAGGGTGGCCTCGAACTCATGGCGATCCTCCTACCTCTGCCTCCCGAGTGCTGGGATTAAAGGCGTGTGCCGCCACGCCCGGCTATGGCCAAATTTTTAAAAAAGATATTTTACTTACTTATATATTTGCAAGCAAAAACAGAGAGATGAGAGAGAGAAAGAAAATGGGCACGCCAGGGTCTCCTGCCACCACAAACGAACTCCAGACTCATGCGCCACTTTGTGCATCTGGCTTTATGTGAGTACTAGGGAACTGAATCTGGGTTGTTAGGTTTTGTAGGCAAGTGCCTTAACCATTGAGCCATTTCTCCAGCATTGATGGGAACTTTATTTTTTTATTTTAAGGTAGAGGTGAGGTGCTAGCCCAGGCTGAACTGGAATTCACTCTGTAGTCTCAGGGTGGCCTCGAACTCACAGCAATCCTCCTACGTCTGCCTCCCGAGTGCCAAGACTAAAGCCCAGCGCTGATGGGAACTTTTGCTGAAACCTCCGTATATCTTCTCCCAACAAGTAGTACATTGCCTAACACCAGGGCAGCGTCTTCCTCTTGCTGGCGTGGGGAGTACCGTTCTTTCTTCTCCGTCATCTTTCACTGCACAGTTCTACCCTCCTAGACAGGCTAATTACACATCCATTCACACCATGGCATTAGTAAATGGCTTTATCCATGTCCTTAATTTAGAGACAGGATCTCTCAAGATAGTCTTGGCTGGCCTTGAACTCAAGTTCCCCCTGCCTCTGCCTCCTGAGTGCTGAGATTAGTCACATGTCCCTGTGTCTGGCAACCAGTGACTTTGAGCACCTTGGTGGAGAGGCGGTGAGTGAAAGGACACTGGGTATCTCAGGGCACAGCAGTGGAGGTATGTGTGGCCCGAGGTCAACAAGCAGGAAGTGGAGAGGTGGCGTCCACTGAGCGGGCAAATCGTGATGACTTCATAGTTCTACTTAAAGCCACACCGAACGAAATCATGAACTGTTCAAATCACTCAGTTTAAACCTGTGTATTTGTAGGGTTTTTTTTTTTTGTTCTATTTTTATTAATTTATTTGAGAGCAACAGACAGGCAGAGAGGAAGAGAGAGAGAATGGGCACACCAGGGCCTCCAGCCACTGCAAACGAACTCCAGACACATGCGCCACCTTGTGTATCTGGCTTATGTGGGTCCTGGGGAATTGGATCTCGAACTGGGATCCTTAGGCTTCACAAGCAAGCGCTTAACTGCTAAGCTGTCCTCCAGCCCCTATGTGTAGTTTTTATTCCTCTCTTTCTCTCTCTCTGCCTTTGAGATTGCGTCTTATGTAGTCCAGGCTGGTCTTGAACTCCTGATCCTTCTGCCTCTGCCTCCTGAGTGCTGGGATGGCAAGCATGCCTGACTGTAGTTCTCTTTCAGATGTTCTTATCTGGGGAATACTCAGAGCTGTAGATATGATAATGTCCTGGGATTTCGCCTGAGTTGTCTTTGTCTCCTCAGGGAAGCACCCACATGGTGTCAAGCTCTCCAGAGTCCTTTACTGGAGAGATGCATGGTCTTCATAGCTGTGAAAGTAACTCCCAGGTGTGGAGGGTTGCCGTGTCGAATGCATCACGCTGAGCGTCTCCTCTTTTCCATGCACAGCTGGGGCTAGCCTTGCTGGACTCTTACCTAGTGCAGATCTCAGGTGGGGAGACCTTTCTGCCACTGCCTCCCCCCCCCCATTGCAGAGACTCCTTCCTGTTCAATGGCTGACGGAAACATGGATTCTGACATGTGGCCAGTGAACATTTATAGGAATTGATGATACAAGTGGAAAATGCCCTGGCCTTGGGCAAAGCTGACAATGTAATAAATTCCTCATGTATAGTCCATTGAATATAGAAAATACCAAGAGGTACTGAGGATATATCACAGTGATAGAGCACTTATCCGGTATGTATACAGCCTTGTGTTCAATCCCCAACACCATAAGAAAAAAAAACCACAAAGAGATGAATAGCAATGAGGCCTATGTACAGTCCTAAAATCACAAATTATCAATAGAGTCTTGTTGAAGGTTTGCAGGTTTTCACAGCATCTGTGCATCTTAGTGCAAATGTCAGTTTTCAACCTGAAAAGCCCACCGACCTTGGAGACTAGAATGTTTTGGTTCTTTGTTCTATTTTAAAAAGTGTTGTTTTATAAATATTTTATTTATATATCTATTTGCAAATAGAGAGAAAGAGAAAGGGAAGGGAGCACCAGGGCCTCTTGGCACTGCAAATGAACTCCAGATGCATGTGCCTCTGTGCACCTAGCTTTACGTGGGTACTGGAGAATTGAACCTGGGCCACCAGGCTTTGCAAGCAAGTGCCTTTAACCACTGTGACATCTCTCCAGCCCCTAAATATCATACATATATACTAAATATATATAATTATATATTATATAAAAATATATAAATAATATATATATATTAAAAATATATATAAATAAAAATATACAATTATATATATTAAATATATAAATTGTTTAATATATATATAATTTAAATAAAGACTTGGGGTTGGGAAGATGACCTGGCAGTCAAAGGCAACCACCCATATAAAGCCAGATGGGCATTTGTTTGTAGTGGCAAGAGACCCTGGATGCATGCGTGTATGTGTGCACACACAGACACACACATGCAAATAAGTAAGTTTAAAAAATAAAGACTTTAATGTACCTAAGGAAAGTTCTGTATCATTTGTTTCTGAAAACATAAGCCTTTAAAATGCTGACCACTGGACTTCCTTTTCTGTTTAGGGATAAGCAGGTGACATTAGGACAGCTGTTCTCAGGGGAGTAACTCACTCCTGCACAGTTTTGGATGAAGGGAGTTTGTGTTGAACAGATGATATTTTCCATGAAAACCTTTCACACTTGTGTTTGTACTGTGGTCTGCCCTTAATCTGGGCGAATTAACTTGATTATTTCTTTGTTTTTCTTTCTTTTGGGGGCAGGGTGGTGAGACAGGGCCTCACTACATAGCCTAGGCTGGCCTTCCTTCAACTTGAAGCAATGCTGCTGTATCAGACTCCCAAGTGCTGACATTATAGGCATGGACCCCATGCTCAGCTAAACTCATTATTTTTGCTAAGATACTGGCATTTACTAATGTATTTCTTAGGAATATAACATTCTTCTCCCATCCAATTATTAATCAGGCCCTCCCCTGCTTAGCTTCCATGATCTGATGAAAAGGGATATAATGTTCTTTTACATTGATGACCACTATATTAATTAAACAAGTAACTAGCAAAAGCAAAGATACAGATAACAGTAGAATTAAATGATTATCAGAATTTTATTATATGAAAAGGTGGACTTTAAAAATTAGTGAGAAATTGTCAAGGTTGTTTTTGACAAGCTGGAAAATGACCTTGGCATTTCCTTTTGGAGGAAATGGAAATAATATTTTATCTTCCCATGAAAACCTAAAATAACCCCAGGAGGAGCAAAGATTCAAATGCATTAAAATTTCAATTACAAACTAAAGAAGTAAAAGAAGACAACATAGGAGAAGTTTTATGATCACCCTACAGGAAAAAAAAAATCTTAGAGTGGACTGAAGTTTGAAATTTATAATAGGAAAGAATGAAAAATATGATATAATATATATTTTAAGCTTTCAAACAAAGCACAGCACAAAAGATTAAAAGATGAATGACAGAAATAGGAGTAAATATCTCACACAAAAGTGCCCCAAATCTAGTAGCTATGCTATACAGAATGTCAGAGAAATGGTTCATAAAAAAACGATGAACATTCCAGTAGGAAACATAAAATATGGTGATGTAAGCAGAAAAATTAGATGTCTAATAAACACCTAAAATGTTTAATCTTGCTAATAATTAAAGACATGAAAACTAAAACAAGGAGATGAATACTTTAAAAAATATTCTTATTTATTTTCAAGGACAGAGAGCGAGTGAGAATGAATATGCCAGGGCCTGTAGCCACTGCAAAGAAACTTCAGATGCATGCGCCATTCTGTGAACCTGGCTTTACATGAGTGCTGGGGAATTGAACCCTGATCTTTTAGCTTAGCAACAAGCAAACTCCTAAACTGCTGAGCCATCTCTTTAGCTCCCGAAGACGGATGTTTTGCTCATCAGTTTGTACACACCGGAAAGATGTTGGTGGCACTATGAGAAAAGGAACCATTTCTGTACCTTGTCAGGGGGTAGAAATGGGTACGGCTCTGCTGGGCCACTTGGCCACTTGTATCAAAATTCAAACTACATGAACCTTTGGAAGCAGCATCTCACCTTGCCCTAACCAGGGAGCGATTCTGGCTGGCCTGGAATTTTGGTGTGTGAGAGAATGCTTTGCAGAACTGGAGGGCAGAGAGCAGAAGTTCAAAATTCAAGACACTGGACTGGAGGGATGGCTTAGCGGTTAAGGCCTTTGCCTGCAAAGCCAAAGGACTCAGGTTCGATTCCCCAGGACCCATATTAGCCAGCTGCACAGTGGCCGAAGGCCCTGGCATGCCCATTCTCTCTCTCTCTCTCCCTTTTTCTCTGTCAAATAAACAAAAATAAAATATTTAGCCGGGTGTGGTGGCACACGCCTTTAATCCCAGCACTCGGGAGGCAGAGGTAGGAGGATCACCGTGAGTTCGAGGCCACCCTGAGACTACATAGTGAATTCAGGTCAGCCTGGACCAGAGTGAGACCCTACCTTGAAAAACCAAAAATAAAAATAAAATAAATAAATAAATAAATAAAATATTAAAAAAAAAATTCAAGACACCAAGTAAGCTTTTACCCTGGGCATAGCATGGAGCCCTGAAGGATTCTGAATGGATGACATTTATACATACATATATATATATACTTGGTGTTTTGAGGTAGGGTCTCACTGTAGCCCAGGCCAACCTGGAATTCACTGTGTAGTCTCAGGGTGGTTTTGAACACATGGCAACTCTCCTACTTTTGCCTCCCGAGTGCTGGGCTAAAGGCGTGTGTCACCATGCTCAGCTGGATGTAATATTTTTAAATATTTTATTTTTTATTTATTTGAGGGGTGGGGTGCTACAGGGCCTTCAGCCATTGCAAACCAACTCCAGATGCATACACCCCCTTTGTACATCTGGCTTACTGTAGGTCCTGGGAAATTGAACCTGAGTCCTTTGGCTTTGCAGGAAAGTGCCTTAACTGCTAAGCCATCTCTCCAGCCCAATGGATGTAGTATTTTTGAGATAACTGGGATGTCAGGCAACTGCTTGTGTGTCTAGAAGAATCACATGGGCAATGGGGCTGGAAAAGTTACTTTTAAGCTTTATAATATTGTGACAAGAATATTATCAAAATGTATAACAGGACTTCGGAGTTGGTGGATTTTAGCGTTCGGTGAGTAGCCATCGTTGTTTTCCCCTTATGGCAAATGCATTGCTCAAAGAGGGCGTGGGGGAGGGCACAGGAGCACTTGCTTGTAATCCCAGCACTGATGAAGCAGAGGGCGAGGCAGGGGGCTTGTGAGTTGGAAGCCCTGACTCTAAAACGAATAAACAAGAAAATCAATCACAAATAATAAGTATATAACTTCCCAGGAATTTGTAACATCTTTAGTCTGACCATTCACATGCAGAGACCCTGGGAAAAAAATAATTTTTGAGGTAGGGACTCGCTGTAGCCCAGCCTGGCCTGGAATTGACTACGTAGTCTCAGTCTGCCCTCAGATTCACGGCCGTCCTTCTACCTTTGCCTCCCGAGTGCCGGGAGTAAAGGCGTGCCCCACCATGCCTGGCTCACATGTGAAGACCCTGCAGAGCCTGCTTTATAAGTTCTTCCCAACAGTCTAGATGCGAGGTTTTTTTTTGTTTGTTTGTTTAAAAACTTTTTATTCCATAGGGAATTCCTACAACCCCACTGAGGAGTGTCCCCGATAGAATGGGGGCAAGCATGAGGGAAAAGAGGGGACCAAGCATGATGTAGCCTTATGAAATATGTTGTTAATAATAATAATAAACATAAAAAGATCTTTTTTCCCAGTTTATCCCACAATTGTCCTTGAGACATGGAATTTCTTGAACTTCCTGGCTCAGACCCTATCTATCCCATCGTAATCATATCAAACCAGGGTGCTCACTCTACCCTACTGAAGTTATCCATGTATCTGTGCCACGGGACTGTGCCCTGTAAGTTCCGCCTTTATTTTGCGTGGGTCACTTACAATGTCTCACAATCAGATTGGGTGATGTAATCATGGATTGATGTGGCCATCATCATTTAGTCTTAGCCTAAAGAAAATATTTTGATATTATAAAATAATTAAGTGTTCATTATGGTTTAGACTATTAAAGTCTAATTATTCTTTTTAATGCACCATTACAGTTGAACAGTTTGCAATGAGGTAATAAAATTATTTGAGAATAAGGAAAAAACTTTTTTTTGACAACTTCCATAAACATAGACAATGTAGCTGGGCGTGGTGGCGCACGCCTTTAATCCCAGCACTCGGGAGGCAGAGGTAAGAGGATCGCCATGAGTTCGAGGACACCCTGAGACTACAGAGTGAATTCCAGATCAGCCTGAGCTAAACTGAAACCCCACCTTGAAAAAAAAAAAGAGAAAAAAACTATAGACAATGTACCATGATCACAATCTCCTCCCATCACCCCCCACTTCCTTCTTCCCAAATCTGCCCAACACTGAATCACATCTTCCTTCCAATTAGTCGCTCTTCTATTTTGATGTCACAAGTTTTTCCTCCTATTATGCAGGTCTTGTGTAGGTGGCATTAGCCACTATAAGGTCATGAAAAGAAGCCCACTTTGTGTCTGAAAGACAGCATTGGCAGCACTCCTGCTCTCCCTTTAGCTCTTACATCCTTTCTGCCACTTCTTCCACACTGAGTCACTGGGCCTTGGAGGGTGTGATAGAGATGTCTCACTTAGTGCTGAGCACTCCTCTGTCACTTCTTCTCAGCTCTGTGGTGAGTTTCGTGTCACCCCCATGGCCACTGCCCAAATGTATGGCTTTTGTCCCCTGCGTGAAGTCTAGGGCTGGAAGTACAGCTCAGTGGGAGAGTGCTAGTCTAACATGCAAAAAAGATGAACAACAACAACAAAAAAAGACAGAAAGGATAATCAAGATAGTCATGTTCGTGAGAAAGAACTTTGAAACTACAATGCATGCTGTTGTTTCTCATCAAAGGAGCTTGTTATAAGGAACACAGAGGACAATCATACCACTATCAAGGGTTATCAAAATCATGCCTCAAGGGATTAAGGAGATGTGTCCGTGGTTAAAGGTATTTACTTGCCAAGCCTGCCAGCCTGGGATTGATTCTCCAGTGCCCATGTAAAGCCAGATGCACAAAGTGTGCCCATTCTCTCTCTCTTTCCCTTCTCGCTTTGTAAATGAATAAAGAAATAAAATACTTTTAAAAATCTTGTCCCAAGAAATAAAAACTGACTGGCTCATAGTGCAAAGCAGTACTGTTGTTGTTTTGGAGGTTGATTTGGGGAAATGGCTGACAAGTTATTAGAGGTATTGGATTAGGATTAGTTTTATGTTATGTGTGTAAAGGGGTGCACATGTGCGGGTGCGCATGCAGAGGCCAGAGAACAACCCTGGGTGTCATTCCTCAGGAACATCATTTACCTTACTCCATTTCTGCGACAGGGTCTCACTGACTGGGAGGTCACAAAGCAGGCTAGACTGGTTGTCCTGTAAGAAAAATCTTGTCTCCATCTCCCCACAACTGGGATTACAAGTGCGTACCAGCACTCCTGGCTTCCTACGTGGCTTCTGGGAATCGAACTCAGGTCCTTGTGCTTCACCCCAGCTCCATATAGAAGTTCTTTTGGGGCTAGAGAGATTGCTCAGTGGTTAAGAGGCTTGCCTTGGAAACCTAAGGACCTGGGTTCAATTCCCCAGTACCCATGTAATCCAGATGCACAAGGTAGCACATGTATCTGGAGTTTATTTGTCATGGCTAAAGGCCCTGACATGCCCATTTTTTTCTCTCTCTCTAATAAATAAATATTTAAAACAATTCTTTTAATGTAGAATTGAGGTCTACCCTTTTCATTTTCCATAAATGTAAAATGGAGATAATTTCCAGTTAATTTCCAAGGTTACTAAAAAAAATATTTGAATCAGTACATATAGGAGCATTCTGTAAGTTAAAACCCTGATTGCACCTGTCTGGAATGCTGGCCACATGCCTCCCTGGTATAGGTAAGCAGGGAGGTGAGAAAGAGGCCTGGGCTGGATTCCAGGCTGGCTGGGTCTCCTGTCTCTGTTACCAGGCTGAAGGCTTGGCTTGGAGAAAGAACTTGGTAGCTTCTCTGGAATGCTGTCAATCATCCCGTAAGGAGGTTGGGGTAACTCCTGCTCTAGGAACCTTGAGCGACCAGAGAAAATCTTCTGTTACCGGGGTGGGCAGAGGGCCAGCCTATGAAGTTTGCATTCAGGCCTCTTACAACAGAAGTGAGCTAGGCTTGTTTCCGTGGGAAATAAATTCCTGGAGGATGCCAGCTTCTGCAAGGGTGATGAGCTAAGAACAAGAAGTCATCCTGAATGACGACGTTCTGAAACAAAGCATGGACTGAAACCCTGGAAAAACAAGAGTCCTCAGGCAGAAGCAGAGGGTCCTGCTGGGCTGAAAGCAACAGGAGAAATGGTCGTGAGCTGAAGTTTCATTGAGTGACAAGGGGCACACAGACATGTAAAAAAAAAAAAAAAAAAACTGATTCAATTCTGGAATCAAAAAGCGTCAGTGTAGGGACTGGAGAGATGGCTCAGTGGGTAAGGTGCTTGCCTGCAAAGCCTAATGTACCCGGGTTTGATTCCCCAGTACCCACATAAGCCAGATGCACAAAGTGGCACATGTATCTGGAACTCATCTGTAATGGCTAGAGGCTCTGGGGAGTCTATTTTCTCTCTCGGTATCTCTCTGCTTGGAAATAAATAAAGAAAATATTTTTAAAGAAGAGTGTAGGTGGTAGGGCTGCTCACTGGACTCTGAAGGTATACCCAGTCAATGAA
Source organism: Dipus sagitta (assembly GCA_036346955.1). Classification (NCBI taxonomy): domain Eukaryota; kingdom Metazoa; phylum Chordata; class Mammalia; order Rodentia; family Dipodidae; genus Dipus; species Dipus sagitta. The sequence goes on along the minus strand of CM070779.1, from coordinate 121,886,730 downwards.
ACTTTGGAGAGTATGCTAAGTAGGGATCCGGGAACAAAGAGACTGAATAGCCCAACAATTGTTTGTAAAAGCAGATCTAGATTGTGGCTTCTGCAATTTCTCTTTCTTTCTTTTTATTATTAACATTATTTGCGTGCGTGCGTGTGTGTATATGTGTGTGTGTGTGTGTGTGTGTGTAGGTCAGAGGATAACCTCAAAATATTGATTTTCTCCTTCCACTTTGTTTTTTTTTTTTTGTTTCAATTTTTTTTTTCAAGGTAGGGTCTCACCCTAGCCCAGGCTGACCTGGAATTCACTATGAATTCTCAGGCTGGCCTTGAATTCACTGCGATCCTCCTACCTCTGCTTCCTGAGTGCTGGGATTAAAGGCGTGTGCCACCATGCCTGGCTCCCTTCCACCTTGTTTGAGACAGGGTCTCGCTTGTTGTTTGCCATTGTGAACACCAGACTAGCTGGTGATGAGCTTTGCGATTCTCCTGACTCGCTTCGCATTACCGTAGGTGTTTTAGAATTACAGATGTGTGGGTCCCTTTGTGCCTGCCTTTACGTGGGTGCTGGGGAATCCTAATTCTGATTGGTAGACTTGTGGAGAAAGCATCTTCAACCACTGAACCACCTCTCCAGCCCCGTGGAGCTTTTCTTAATGTGTGGATGCATAATGTATAATAGCTCGCACAATTATGCTGTTAACAGCTGGGGCATGGCACAATGCTTGGGGTATCGGAGATCCTCATTTTACGGTGCTCAAGCAAATGAAAGTTTACCAGATTGCTAGAATGTCCACGGATAAGAGGTGACTGTGCTGTCATTCTTTCTGCCCCTTTCAGATTAAAAATTGTGGGCTGGAGAGATGGCTTAGTGGTTAAGCGCTTGCCTGTGAAGCCTAAGAACCCCAGTTTGAGGCTCAGTCCTCTAGGACCCACGTTAGCCAGATGCACAAGGGGGTGCCCACATCTGAAGTTCATTTGAGGTGGCTAGAGGCCCTGACACACCCATTCCCTCTCTCTCTCTGCCTCTTTCTCTCTCTGTCTGTCGCTCTCAAATAAATAAACAAAAATTTTAAAACATTCTTTTAAAGAATTGGTGCTAGAGGGCTGGAGAGAAGGCTTAGCAGTTAAGGCACTTGCCTGCAAAGCCAAAAGACCCAGGTTTGACTCCCCAGGACCCACATAAGCCAGATGCACAAGGGGGCACACACATCTGGAGTTTGTTTGCAGTGGCTAGAGGCTCTGGCGCATCCATTCTCTCTCTCTCTCAAATAAATAAATAAAAATGAGATGTTAAAAAAAATTTTAAATATTGTTGCTGGGGAGATGGCTTAGTGGCTAAAGGCATTTGCCTTACAAAGTCTGACAGCCCAGGTTCGCTTCCAAAGTACCCATGTAAAACCAAATGTACAGAGTGGCATATACATCTGGAGTTCATTTTCAGTGGCAGGAGGCTCTGGTGTTCCCTTATTCTCTCCCCCACCTCTCTCTTTGCACATAGATAAATGTAGCTTAAAAAGTTAGGTCTTTGTTCTCTACCCTAGTGGCTTAATTCTTAGTAGGTTCTCAGTCTATCTCAGAAGACACCCAGGAATGTAATAAACACTATGAGGAGAAAATGAGAATAAAGACCAGCCAACATTTTCAGGCTATTCTGGCTTAGATTTGGTGATTGGCAGACAAGAGTGAAAGTATAGATAAATGAATGATCTAGGGCTGGAGAGATGGCTCAGCGGTTAAGGCGCTTACCTGCAAAGCCTAACAACCCAGTTTTGATCCCCCCACCCCCGTACTCACATGAAGCCAGATGCACATAGAGGTGCATGCATCTGGAGTTTGTTTGCAGCGGCTGGAGGCCCTGGTACACCCATTCTCTCTCTCTCTCTCTTCTCTCTATCTCTCTATGCTTGCAAATGAATAAATAAAATAATCTATAGTGAAAATTAGGAAATAGGCATATAGTAATAGAATTGCAATCTGAATGGTGAGTACTCAACAATTTTTTAAATTATTACTAAGGGCATACAATCGATAACACCTTGAGCTGGGCATGGTGGCGCATGCCTTTAATCCCAGCACTCGGGAGGCAGAGGTAGGAGGATTGCCATGAGTTCAAGGCCACCCTGAGACTCCATAGTGAATTCCAGGTCAGTCTGGGCTAGAGTGAGACCCTATCTCCAAAAACCAAACCAAACCAAAACAAAACAAAACAAAACACCTTGTGGGCTGGAGAGATGGTTCAGCAGGTAAGGTGTTTGCATACAAAGCCTAACAACCTGGGTTCTATTCCCCAGTGCCCACGTAAAGTCAGACACACAAAGTGGCGCCTGCATCTGGAGTTCATCTGCAGAGGTTTGGAGGTCCTGGTACACCAATTCTTCTTCTCTGTTTCTTCTATTTCTTAAATAAATAAATATTAAAAAAAATAAAATTATTGTCCTTTCATAGGAAGAACGGCTCGTATAACTTATCTAATCTCCAGGCTTTTTTCCAGCTGTGGAGCTGGTTTGGGTCTTCTCTTTTCCCAGGTCTTTTATCACCATATTCCTATTTCCAACTGCCCACTTAAAGAACCACGAGACTTGCCTCAAAGGCCAGTGGCCCGAGGATTTCTATATAAAAACACACCCCAACGAAAGCATTACCAAACACTTACCAAAACGAGAAACTGAATAAAGCCAAGGTTACACAGGTCCTCTACATAATCCTGTTTGAGACACGAATTTTCTTAGTTCCTATGTGGAGGCCTGCTTTGTCCATCACTGTGTGTTGTGTTGTGTGTGTGTGTGTGTGTGTGTGTGTGTGTGTGTGCATGCCTGTGGGGGAATGAGGCATGTCCTGTGGGTGGGATGATGGACGTGTGCACAGGTACGCATGTGGGTTTTAGACAGAGAGGAGAGATATCAATCTACTGGGAACTTTTCTATTTATAGAGGAAGAAACATAATTCCAGATACATTGAAGGCAGAACAGCAGTCCAGAGCCCAAGTGTGCCTAAGATCAGATCGTGGCTAAAAATGCCGGGCAGCGTTGGTGTGAGCCAGTCCAGGTTGGCATCACTGTGGATCAGTAGACAGCTGTTGACGTAAACACTTGGTATTTGGAATCCAAAACCACATCGCTGAACAAACAGGGAGACAATGAATCGCGTCTCTAGAGGCACACCAGCGAATTCTAATGATTGTTCATGGTACGCTGAAGGACAGGGGGTTATCAGAAATGAGGTCACTTGAATGAATTCTAGGAAGTGTGTGTGTGTGTGTGTGTGTGTGTGTGTGTGTGTGTGGTGGGGGGAGGGGTCCCGCCCTGGCCAAGTCTTGCCACAGAAGGTCAAATCAACATAGCTGTGAGCTGAGCCCCAGCTGCCCTCAGAACGAGGTGTGCTCTCCCAGGATTCTGAAAATCTTTCTTTACATATTTATATATTTGCAAGCAGACAGAGGGAGAGAGCCGGTGGAGAGGAGAGAGAACGGCTGTGCAGTGGCCTGTAGCCACTGCAAACGAACTCCAGACGCATGTGCTACCTTGTGCATCTGGCTTATGTGGGTCCTAGTGAATCGAACCTGGGTCTTTAGGCTTCTCAGGCAAGTGCCTCAGCCACTAAGCCATCTCTCCAGCCCAGTTTTCAATATCTTTTATAGAGCATGTTAATGCATACATCGCTTCTTGGCCTTTGGGCTAAGATCAAGTTGAGAATGTGAATACCCGAACGTACTGTAATTTGATTGTATTCCCATCCCATCACCCTCTTTGGTCGCTTCCTCACCACCCTATTCTAATGAGCACCCTACTTTTTCCAAGTAGCCCTTCCTCTGTTTTGATGTATCGTTCTGTTTGTTCCTCATCCTTCCTCTATGTCAAAATACTGACGGGCTCAGAACGGTGGAGGACGTGTCTCATTGCTTCTTTTTCATGTTCCCCTAAAGGGTGTCAGAAGCAGGTCAGGTTGGTGGTAGTTTTTACTCAGTTCCTAGTGCATTTCTCTTTAGGTCCGAGCCAGTGCAGTAGTCGCTGGGGACGAGAGGGCTCAGATGAAGTTTATTTATTTTTATTTATTTGAGAGACAGGGAAAGAGAGGGAGAAAGGGAGAGAGAGAGAGAGAGAGAGAGAGAGAAAATGGGCACATCAGGGCCTCCACCCACTGCAAACAAACTCCAGATGCATGCACCACCTCAGATGAAGTTTCAAGTTGGTCCAGGAACCAACGGAAGGCTAGCGGGAGAGCCGAGCTCTGCCCTCTCTCTCCAGCCCGACAAGGCTTGTTTTTGCCTCGTAGACTTACCCGGTGCTCTCCTTGTCTAGTCACAGACTATGCACCTGCCTGTTGATGCCCAGCCCAGAGAAGGGGAAAGGAGCTGCCAGAAATGAGAGCCAGACTGCTGTGGCTCGTCTCCTTCTTTACTGTCACGATGGGCCTCAGTGGCTTCCTGCAGGTGAGTGGGCAAATGCCCCCATTTCTCCTCGACCTTCCCTTCCTTCAATCCTTCTGGCACATTCAGAGTCTATCACTCTTTAGACAACTGTAACTACACAATTAAAAAATATATTTTATTTATTTATTTGAGAGGGGGGCAGATAAAGAGAGAAAGAGAGAGAGAATGGGTATGCGAGGCCTCTAGCCACTGCAAAGAAACTCCAGACACATGTACCACCTTGTGCATCTGGCTTTGTGTGCATACTGGGGAATCGAACCCGGGTCCTTAGGCAAGTGTCTAACCACTGAGCAATCTCTCCATTCCCGGAAACTGCATGATTTGATGGACTTGGAATCAGAAGTCATGAGTTCTTATCTCATCATTGCTGCCATTCTCTGGGGGACTCTTGGAGAAGTTACTTTGTTTTTCTGGCGCTCAGGTGACTGAACTGCCAACGAGGTTCTTCCTGCCCTCTTTCAGGTCCTCCCTTCCTTCAGACCATCACTCAAAAGTACTCCCAGGGAGGTCGTTCTGGGCCATCTTCCTACCATCCCTGTCTTGGGTATTATGTCCATGATTTCAGTTGCTCTGGGAAACCCAAGAATACCTTATAACCTGTAACTCTCTAAGGCTTTGCCATAATGATCATCTTTTCTTTTTAACAGAAAAATCATGGCATCAAAACAAAAAGGAAACTCAATGCAGGCAAGATGAAGCCTCCAGGTAAGCCTGTTTTAGATAGCCTGGCTTTGGTGCAAGAGAACAGCAGTCTCTGATGGGTGTATGATCTTAGGCAATTATTGAAACATCCCAAATCTGTAGAGTGAGAATAATAGTAATTCTTCATTTTTTCCCAGGGTAGGGTCTCACTGTAGCTCAGGCTGACCTGGAATTTACTACGTAGTCTCAGGGTGGCCTTGAAGTCATGGAGATCCTCCTACCTCTGCCTACCAAGTGCTGGGATTCAAGGCGTGCACCACCACACCCAGCAAACAAACTCCAGAAGCATATGCCACTTTGTGCACCTGACTTTATATGGGTACTGGGGAATCAAACCTGGGTCATTAGGCTTTGCAGGCAAGTGCCTTAACCACTGAGCCATCACTCTAGCCTGAGAGCAAGATATTTTTGAGGATTCAATAGTACAGTCAAGTTGTGCTATATTAGTGATTGTTTTCAACACTGTGGCCACATATCCTACCAGAGCAACTCAAGGAAGGAATTGTTTATTTTGCTCATGGGTTAAGGGACTTGAATACAGTTGAACACGGCGGGAAGGTACGGCAATGGGAACCTGGGGTGTCCAGCAGAAGTTTATCTGTAATCCCGAAGCAGGGAGAGATGAAGCTGGTGCTCATCCCAATCTCTCCCCGCTCCCCACTCCTTTTATTCAGGCTGTGGGTTGGCGCCATCCACATTTAGGGTCCATGTTCATGGTGGTTTGATCAGATGTCCCCCATCAACTCCTGTATTCTCAATGCTTGGTCCCCAGCTGGTAGAAATTTGGGAACTGATGTTCCTAGAGAATCTGCACTGTTGGGGTTGATCTTTTGGGTGTCACAGCCAGCTCCCCCCCCCTTGCCAGTCTTTGGCACAGTCTGCTGCTGCTGGTGCCCACTTGACGTCGGCCAAGAGGTGCTGTCCAGCTTCTGCTTGTGCCGCATTTTCTCCTGCCATCGTGGAGCTTCCCCCTGAGTCTGTAGGCCAAAATCAACCCTTTCCGCCCATGTTTCCTCTGGTTGGACGCTTGTCCCAGCAAAGCGAAACTGACTGCAACGGTATCCTATCCTGTTAAAGCTCTCTGGAAACTTCTTCAAAGGCACGTTCAATGATGTGTCTCCTGGGTGATTCCAAAATCCAGTCAGGTTGACAATGAAAATGAAACATTGCACATAGTAGCTGACGTCGTACCTGACAATGGTGTGTGTGTGTGTGTGTGTGTGTGTGTGTGTGTGTGTGTGTTACAGTTATCTTCTCATTACTGGAACAAAACACCAGACCAGAAGCGGCTCATGGGAGGAAAGGGCTTATTCCTGCTTAAAGTTTCAAGGGGAAACTGAAGTGAAGAAAGCATGACAGGCCTGACCAGGAACCCTGGGTCACTTCTCCCCATCAGCCCATAGGTAGGAGTTTTAGAACTGGGCTTGGAGCTGGGCTTTTTCACCCCAAAGTCCACCCTAAGTGGCACCTCCTCCAACAAGGCTCTATCCCCCAAAGGCTCCATAACTTTTCCAAATTGCCACCAGCTAGGGACCACCTATTCAAAACCCATGGGGGAATTTTGCATTCAAACCACCACAGTGTGTGTCAGTATGCGTGCACGTATGTGTGTGCATGTGGGGAGACCAGGTGACAACTTGGGGTGTTATTCTTCAGAAATATCATTCACCTTTTGAGACAGGCATTGGCCTGAAGGGACCCTCTTGTCTCTACCTTCCAGCCCTGGGATTTTACACACACACACACACACACACACAGCTTTTTTGTTTGTTTGTTTTAAATTTATTTTGGAGTTGGAAATCAGGTCATTATTCTTGCATGCCAAGTACCTTACCAACTGAGCTATCTCGTCAGCCCTCCCGGTCTGAATTTTAACCTGCAAGTTTGGTGTTTAAAGCACTGTGTGTATTTCCACATGAAAAGAGCAATCCATGCACATGAACATTTTTTTTTTTAAAACTGCTTTGGTCTCTGTGCTTGTAATAGGTCTGTTTAAATGGTCTATGTCATCTTGATTTAATTTTGGTAGGTCATATGAATCAAGTAAATCATCCATTTCTTTCAGATTTTCAAACTTAGTGGAGTATATTTTCTTAAAGAACGTCCTCTTGATTTTCTGAATTTCATTGGTATCTGTTGTAATAGTGCCTTTTATCATCTCTAATTTTATTGAATTGTATCTCTTCTCTCTTTCTTTTGGTCAGATTGGCTAAGGGTTTTTCAACCTTGTTTATCCTTTCAAAGAACCAACTCTGTTTCATTGATTTTATTTATTTATTTATTTATTTATTTATTTATTTACTTACTTATTTTGGTTTCTATTTCATCAGTTTTTGCCCTAATCTTTATTATTTCTTTCTGTATACTGATTTTTGGTTTGGCTTGTTCTTCTTTTTCCAAGGCAATAAGTTGAAGCATTAAGGTGTTTACTTGCAACTTTTCTTCTTCTTCTTCTTTATTTATTTATTTATTTATTTATTTTTGATTTTTTAAGGTAGGGTCTCGCTCTGGCCCAGGCTGACCTTGAATTCACTATGTATATAGTCTCAGGGTGGCCTCGAACTCACGGCAATCCTCCTACCTCTGCCTCCCAAGTGCTGGGATTAAAGGCATGTGCCACCATGCCTGGCTCTAATTTCTTAATATGGGCAATTAAAGCTATAAATTTTCCTCTTAGGACTGCCTTCATGGTGTCCCAAAGGTTTTGGTATGTTGCCTTCTCATTATCATTTGATTCTATGAATTTTTTGATTTCCTTCTTGGTTTTTTCATTGACCGATTCACCATTTAGTAGTGTATTGCTTAGTTTCCATGATTTTGTGTATGCTCTATAGTTTTTCTTGTTGTTTATTTGTAGTTCAATCCTATTGTGATCAGACAGAATACAAGGAATTATTTCAATTTTTCTGTATTTGTTAAGATTTGCTTTGTGTCCTAACATATGGTCTATTTTAGAGAATGTTCCATGTGCTGCTAAAAAATGTGTGTATTCTGCAGCATTTGGATAGACTGTTCTGTAGATATCTGTTAGGTCCATTTGTTAAATGACCTCACTTAATTCAGATGCTTTTTTTTTTTTTTTTTTGGCCAGGATGACCTGTCAGTTGATAAGACTCAGGTATTGAAGTCACTTCAATTGTGTTTGGTGTTATCTGTGACCTTAATTCTAATAGTGTTTTTTTTTTTTTTTGAAACTGGGAGCCCCCATGTTAGGTACAGATATGTTTAGGATTGTAACGTCCTTCCTTTTCATTGTTCCTTTAATCAATATGAAGTGACTTTCTTTATCTTTCCTTACTAATGTTGGTTTGAAGTCTATCCTATTAGATAGTAGAATAGCAACACTTGCTTGTTTTCTAGGCCCATTTGCTTGAAATACCATTTTCCATCCTTTCACCTTAAGATAGTATACATCTTTTGTGGAACAGTCAGTTTCTTGAAAGCAACAAATAGAAGGATCCTGCCTTTTAACCCAGTCTGCAAACCTGTGTATTTTGGTAGGGGTATTGACACCATTGATATTAAGAGTTATTATTGAAAGGTGTGTATTAATTCTTGCCATTCTTCTTGTTTTGTAGTTCTTTCTGTTTTTCCTTTAATCTCTTGTATTTACTATTATTTGAGTATGGTTTATTTTTCTTCCTGTTTCCTCATGTGTGTGCTTTTCTTTCTCTTTAGCATGAAGGATTCCTTCATGTATTTTCTGTAGAGCTGGTTTAGTGGTCATATATTCATTTAGTCTGCTTTTGTTGTAGAATGTCCTTATTTCTCCATCAATTTGGATGGATAGATTTTCAGGATAAAGTAATCTTGGTTAATGGTTGTTTACTTTCAGAGCTTGGAATGCATCATTCCAAGCCCTTCTGGCTTTTAAAGTTTGTGTGAGTAATTTGCTGTTATTCCTGATGGGATTGCCTTTACATGTGACTTTATTTTTCTCTGTCAATACTTTCAACATATTGTCTTTGGTTTGTGTTTAGTAGTTTAATTATAATATGGCAGTGACAGGGTCTTTCCTGATTTTGTCTGTTTGGCATTCTATAGGCTTCCTATATCTCTTTTGTCATCACTTTCCCCACTTGGGGGAAGTTTTCTTCTATGATTTTTGTTGAAAATACCTGTTTTGCCATTCGAGAGAAAATTTCCTTCTACTATGCTCTGAATTTGTGTTTGATCTCTTCATAGTGTCCCAAATGTCTTGAAATTCCCATTCATGCCTTCCTATTGGTTTGTCTTTCTCTTTGTTGGGCTGTATTAGATCTGCCACCGTGTCTTCTAGTTTAGACATTCTGCCCTCTTCTTGATCCATGCTACTGGTGAGAGTTTCCACAGAGTTTTATATTTGACTTACTCTGTTTTTCATTTCTAGTATTTCTGATTGGTATTTTTTCTATTTCTTTACTCATGTCTTGTATTGATCACCATATTTCCTTAAGTTGATTTCCTGTGTTCTGTCAGGATTCCTTCAGGAGTGTTTTCTTATTTCTTTGAACATGCATATAATAATGTTATTTGAATTCTTTGTCAGGCATCTCATCTAAATTAGTCTCCCTAGAAGGCATTTCTGATGGACTTAATTTTTTTTTTCAAGGTAGGGTCTCACTCTAGCTCAGGCTGACCTGGAATTCACTATGTAGTCTCAGGGTGGCCTTGAACTCATGGTGATCCTCCTACCTCTGCCTCCTAAGTGCTAGGATATAGGAATACGCCACCACACCTGGCTATGGACTTATAATTTTTTGTGGAATTGTATTGTCTTGATTTTTTGTGTTTCTTGTATTATAATGTAGAATTTTTTATCTCTTTAGTTAATTTGATGTTTGGGTTTTCTAATTATCTACAGTATTCTTAGATGTTTAAATCTAATTTTATATATCTTCAGGGTAGGAGCTTAAAGCGCCAGGTGTGGCTCTTACATTTCTCGCAGAGTAACATCAGAAGTGACCCTAGGTGTTGAGTTTGCCTGCTATGCAAGTGTTCTAGTAGACAGGATGGAGCAAATTACTGGAAAATTCTAAAATTAAACTGAGCCATATACACATTTTAATCAAAACCAGCAGGGAGTATTTATGCAAGAGTGGTGATTAAAACAAACAGATAATCTAATGAAGCCAAAGTCCCTAAGGGTATGTGTTGCCCCACACCCTTAATCCTGTCAACTGGGAGGCTGAGATTTTTCTGATCTGAAATGGGTTCCAGATCAGACTGGGGCTGAGGGAGACCCTGCCCCCAATAATGACAGAAGAAAAAGACAAAGGCCCTATAAATCTGGAAACATCAGAGCCAACAGTAGTCAACACCAAAATACAATCTATTTGTGAATGGTAAAGCCAACTAAGAATCTATAATACATAACTTGCCATTACATGGGAGGTGAGATTAGCACTTCCAGTGTAGCCCTATGTACCAAGAAGGCCCTGCTACCTTTTGGGATGGTTTCTAATCTCACCTGTGCTTAGTGCCCACCTTGGTCTCTCTCTGTTGCGCTGTGGACTCAGTTAGGCTGCTTGGGTCACTGGATCTGGTGTTCTGATCTGCTGTGCTGGATACTGTATGGCTGGGGGTGGTGGCCTGGTGGTTTGAGGCAGTGGCTATGGGGGATGGGAGGCTGTGCATGGCACCTGGAATTGTATTGGAGCTGCTCAGCTGGTCCCTCTGTCTTCTCCCTCAGCAAGAAGGCTGGGTGTGAGTGTCAACTCCCTTCCCCTGGCTTTTTCTATAGCTCAGGAAGAGCTGGACGGCCTGGCACTGTGGCGGGAGCTGATTCTGGCTGGTGGCCTGCTTCCTACAAGCTCTGGGTTTCTCCTGCCTCTCTGCTGAGGTGGATAATCCTTATAGATCTTCACTCTTTGCTAGAGAGTGTATTTTGCTGTTTTCCTGCTTTGACGTGGCTACTACACGGCCATTTTACTCTGAAATCCCCCTAACAGACCATTTTGTATAGGAAAAGAAAAGGTTCTTTGGAAAGGGTGAGATTGGGGATTCTGCTTACGTTAGAGATACTCCAAGAAGACCAAATCTGGGAGGAGGGGACAAGAGTGATTAGGTTGTCCTCTCCTATTCCCCCTTCAGTCTGGGGTGGAACAGAGAGTTTGGGAGATGCTGGCTTGGCAGAAGGGAAAGGAGCGGCCTGCAGGAAGCGTGTGTGGGAACCTGTGTTCTTGTGTTTTCTCTGGCTGTTCATTTCCAGGCCGAGTCTGGATGAGTGAAACCCAGTGACAAGCAGCATGGGACATTCTGTGACCTCTGAACAGAACATGACAATGACTTTCCAGCCACTTCCTCGGTGATCTGTCCCCACAGAGAGGAGGGTCCTGATGATCTGTCTCTGTGTCGTTCTCCATGCAGCTCAGGAGTATGAGATACTGCTGCAGGTGACTTACAGGAATTCTGAGGAGAAGAGAGAACTGCACAGGGTTCTGAGGGACCTGAAGTCTCCAACGCCATGCTTCCATATGCCAACTGAGATCGTCAGAGTAAAGGCTACCACATGTAAGCCAAGTGTCTGGTGACTAGGCGTGTAAAGGGGCGTGAGGGACAAGTCAGTCAGAATAAGGTGACATGCCGTGAGTTCACTCCTTCCCACTAGCTCTGTGGTATCAAAGATCAGTGGCTTTATTTCTTTTTCATGCTTCATGCCCATTGCCAGGTGGCAGAGGGGCAGAGAGGTGGTTGTCTCTTAGGTACCAGCTGATGGATCACATCCTGTTCCAAATGTATCCATTCTGAGTCACAGAGGAACACTGGAGAGTCACATACACAGTGGTGGCATTCATTGACTTTGAAGTGAGCCACTGAGCTGGGAAGATAGCTTGGTTAGTAAAGTCCTTATCTTTTTAAAAAATGTATTATTATTATTATTATTCTTTTAGAGACAGTGAGAGGAAGGGAGAGAGAAAGAGAGAGACCCAGGGAGAGGGAGAGAATTGGTGCTCGAGGGCCTCAGCCACTGCAATCAAACTCCAGACGCTTGCTCTACCTAGTAGGCATGTGTGTGACCTTGTTCTTGCCTCAACTTTGTGCGTCTGGCTAATGTGGGATCTGGAAAGTTGAACATGGGTCCTTAGGCTTGGCAGGCAAGCTCCTTAACCGCTAAGCCATCTTTCTAGCTCATAAGGTGCTTATCTTGCAAGCATGAGGACCTGAGTTTAATCAATCCCCCGAGCACAAATCAAAGAATCAGGCATGGTGGATTGCTTATAATCCCAGGGCTGGGGAGGTAGAGGCAGGTGGATCTTTGGCGTCTTCTGTCCAGCCGATCTAACCTCCTTGGTGAGTTCTAGACCAATAAGAACTCCTGTCTCAAAGAAAATATAGGTGGCATTTCTGAGGGGCAACACTTGAGGTTGTCCTCTGGCTGCCTCATGCATACACACACACGTACACGTGTGAACACACATGTAAAATAAGTGACACGCTAATGTTGCTCACATTTTCTTGGCCACGTCTTCTGTGATTCTATTCAGGCTCATGGGGCCAGGATACGTAATCCTGCTATGTGCCTAGAAGCTAGCAAGGAATAATCAGAAGGTAAGTCCTATGACTTGTTGCAAGCTGTGATTCTCACAGTGTGCTGAGAGGACTGGCAGTAGCAGAGGCAAGGAATTTCACAGGAATGCAAACTCCTGGGCCCGTTCAGGCTTTGGGGTGAGACCCTCCAGGGGGGTTCTGATACGTGACAAAGTCTGAGAAACATTCACTGTCCACTGCCCATGCTACCATGCACATTCTCACAGAGGCATATATCAGTGGCCCTTTTACAAATTGGATTAACAAGGAACAGCTTCTGATGGGAATTTCAGGACTGATACAAAAGAATGACAATCTTCTTGCCTGTGGCATGTTGTTTTGGAGTGGTGACAGGTGTATGGAAGGGTACTCCTGTAAGATCGTGGTCAAATGCTCTCTAGGATCCCCCAAATAACCCCATGTTGCAAATATCCTCTTCTGACTCTCTCTCCTGTCACAATGGGCATCTATCTATGTGGGATATAAAATGGGATATATGTGGGCCATATATCCTTGTCTTGGATGTTAATCCAGAGGGTTTTTTGTTTATTTTATTAGATATGGACATATTTAGTATGCAAACAACACATGTTGGTACCATCCTTTCTCTCCTCCTTGCCCCTTTTCTGAAGAGCCTTCCTCGTTGGGGATGCAGGTCAACCCCTTGGGGATTGTGGGTCATGCATTATGGGGGCAGCAGTCAGTTACGGGGAGGAGGCAATGTCTCTGAGCATAATATCCTAACTTATGGCTTTAACAATCTTTCCACCCCCTCTTCTGCAAAACTCCCTCAGCATGTTGGGTGTTTTAAGTCTACTTCAGTAATGGGCTCTTAGGAGCCACTGGGTCTCTGGTTTGGTAGGTATTGAGTGTCCTCAGTGTCTATCTCCTTCATCCTTGTGTGGATATCAGATTCACGAAGAAAGCAGCACTCTTGCTCATATCCCCAGTTCCTCTGTGGTTTCAGCTGGGGCCGGGGTGGAGTGCGCTGGATCGTTTATCTCCTCAGGTTCTTCTCTGTCTGAAAAAGAGATTCTCCAACAGAGAGTGAAGTTAAATGAGATCACCAGTATTAATTTAGAGAGAACTTAAAGGTGTAGACCCTCTTATAGCCCAAGAATAGTGGAAGCTTGACAATAGAAAGCAGAATCATTATCTTGATATGATTCTGACTTATTTCTCAGTTCCAGATATGGGTTCCTTTCCACTGAGTGGATTTATTAGCCAATCCAAGAGCAGTTGGTTACCACCGTGGCTGTGTGCCACTATTGCACTTGCGTGAGCATCACATCAGGTTCTTTGTGTCTGAGTCACTTAGAGTTGCTTGGACAGATGTTGGCCACGTTCCCCCAGTAGCTCATGTAGCGCCTTCCAGCACTAGATGACTAAGCCAGAGTTTTATCTCTGCTAGGATTGTGATGAGACCACCTTGAGAATCTATGGGGCTGGGCATTCCCTTAGTGCAAACACACTGCCACCCTGACTTCATCCTTCCAGCTTCTGGTGAGAAATACTTGGTTACAATTACAACCCAGAGCCAAGGGCTCCGCCATAGTCATTTCAGAAGGCAAACTCTCTGAGATTGTACTTTTTTTCTTTCTTTCTTTCTCTCCCCCTCCTCTTCCTCCTCCTCCTTCTTTTTTGAGATAAGAGTCTCACTCTAGCCCAGGCTGACCTGGAATTCACTATGTAGTCTCAGGATGGCCTCGAACTCATGGCGATCCTCCTACCTGTGCTTCCCCAGGGCTGGGATTCAAGGCGTGCGCCCCAACAAACGCCCGGTTTGTTCTCTTATTGTTATTGTTACATTCTTTTTACAGATTGTGGCAGCCAAAACGGGGTCCTCAGGTGTGCCTGTGAGGACAGCTACACCTGGTTTCCGCCCTCATGCCTTGATCCCCAGAACTGCTACCTTCGCACGGCTGGACCCCGCCCGGGCTGTGAGTGTCGTCTCCGCAACCTGAGCCGCAGTGTGAATTTCTGTGAGAGAGCAAGTAAGCGCGTCGGGGCTGCGGGCTCGCATCCCAGCACGCACCCGAGGCGGGTGGGCCTCTGAGGACGGCGGGTGCTGGGGGGTAGACGAGAGGGGCTCCGTGAGACTTGTCTGGACCCATTGAGGGCCACGCGCAAGAGATCCAGAAACACGCAGTGACACTTGGGGGCCATTTCAACCTCCAGGTACTTGGAGCCCAGCTGGCAGACTCGGGTCATCTTATTGAGATTTAAGGGAGGTTCACCAAAATCCTAAGTAGGCCATTGTTGGAGTAAGCAACATTTTTCTTCATACACTCTTTTTTTTTTTTTTTCCTTGGCCAACATCAGTTCTACAAGTATGCATGCAGGAGAGAGGATGACATGGTGACTGTAGTGACAAGATTGCTCTGAATTTTCAACAAATATGTGCTGAGTGCAACACACACACACACACACACACACTCACACATGCACACACGAAAACAGAGCCTGATGTTAAAAATCTAGCCTAGGAAACCAGTGGCAGTTACTGTTGACCTAGGTTCTGGTTGATGAAGGATGAATTGAGCCAAATGACATGGACTCCAGTGCCTGATAGACAGACTTCACGAAACATCCCTGTAGGCCTGGGGAGACGGCTTAGTTTGCCACGCACTGGTTGCACAAGCTCAGGACCTGAGTTCTAATTGCCAGAAACGCACATGAAGACAGACGGAGCCTCGCCTGTCTGTAAGCCCAGCCCTTGTGTGATGAGATGGGCAGTGAAGACAAAAAAATCCCTGAAAGCTTGCAGGGCAGTTGGCCTGCCACACTCAACAGAGAACAACAAATAAGAAAGAAAAGAATATAATTTATTCAATATATATCAATAAAAACCTGTCTTTGCCAGGCGTGGTGGTGCACGCCTTTAATCCCAGCACTCGGGAGGCAGAGGTAGGAGGATCACCATGAGTTTGAGGCCGTCTGAGACTCTATAGTGAATCTGAGGTCAGCCTGGGCTAGAGTGAGACCCTACCTCAGAAAAAAAAAAAAAAAAAAACCTGTCTTTCAAAAAGTTATTTGACAGAAAGAAATAGAGGGAGAGAGAGAGAATGAGAATGTGCGTGCCAAGACCTCCAGCCACTGCAAACAAAATTCCAGACTCGTATGCCACCTTGTGCATCTGGCTTTATATGGGCTCTAGGCAATCAAATTTGGGTCCTTTGGCTTTGCTGGCAAGCACCTTAACCACTAAGCCATCTCTATATCCCCAAAAGCCTATTTTTGGAAAGATAGTCCCTGTCTAATTATTCTACAAGGAATGCAAGGAAAAATCAGGACAGGCATTAGGGCTTCCCACCGTATTACAGGGCACATGGCCAGACGAGACAGGAAACGAACACATAGTATTGCTGGAATTCAAGGGTGGAAAGGGCTTTGCATCTGGGGACCAGGGAAGGGCTTTGGGAAGAGGTCACATTTGATTAGGTCCTGACTTGAAGGGTACATAGGATTGGTCCACGGAGAGACCCGCCCAGTGCAGGCGGCCATGGTGGGGGGGCACTAGCAATAAAGAATTAATCAAGGGACATGTTGGAGTTTGTGAGTACTGCTTTAAGTTTTCATTATTCTTTTACTTTTTTTTGTTTGTTTGTTTTTTTAGTTTTTCGAGGTATGGTCTTGCTCTAGTCCAGGCTGACCTAGAATTCACTATGCAGTCTCAGGCTGGCCTCTAACTCACGGCGATCCTCCTATGTGCTGGGATTAAAGGCATATGCCACCACGCCCGGCAGAAGTTTTCTTTTTAATTGGAGCAGTGCTGAAACTGGGTGTTTAGAGGGGGACATATTTCAGTGACCAGTGACTGTGATGGCCTCCTTTATCCACATGTGAGTGGTTACCCATTCACCTACATGGAAGCCTATCTTGATTACAAGCACTTTCCAATTACTGCTGTGAATCCACAGCTGAAAACTCATTTTATATATGTCTCATATGTTATTTTAGGTATATATATATATATATAATTTTTTTTTCTAGGTAAGGTCTCACGCTATTCTTTGATGATCTAGAATACACTGTGTAGTCTTAGGGTGGCTTGAACTCCTTCTTCTGCCTCCTGAGTGCTGGGATTAAAGGCATGCACCACCATGCCTGCCATATATATATATATATATATATATATATATATATATATATATATATATACATACATACACACACACACACATATATATGAAATACTACCACTGAATAGGTGCACTCTGAATTGTATTTCTATGATTTTGTGCTGCTAATAAAATTAAGCTAGAAATTTATTGTTTCTGAATACTTCTTTCTGCTTCCCACAGAGGTTTGGGGCACTTTCAAAATTAATAAAAGGTTTACCAAAGACCTTTTGAACTCATCTTCTGCTATATACATCAATTATGCAACTGAAATTGAAAACCAAGTAAGTACCATCTACTTATTATGTAAGGAATTGGTTGCTACTACAACTTCAGATTTTTTTCCTCTGGACTCATATTTCATACATATTTGTAATTGCTTATTTTTTTAAAAATAAGATGTTCTTTACTTATTTGTATGTATGTGTTTGTGTATGGGCACAAAAGGACTTTCTGCCACTGCAAATGAGCACCAGATGCTTGTGCCACTTTTTACATTTGGCTTACGTGTGTGGCTGGAGAGTGGCACCAGGGCTGGCAGGCTTTGCGAACAAGCGCCTTTAACCACTGAGCCATCCTCCCAGCTCCTAGTTTCTTTCTTTTTTTTTTTTTTTTTTGAGGTAGGGTCTCGCTCTAGCCCAGGATGACCTGGAATTCACTATGTCGTGTCAGGGTGGCCTAAGACTCACCACGATTCTCCTACCTCTGCCTCCCGAGTGCTGGGATCAAAGGCGGACACCACCACACCTGGCTCAAGTTCTTTATTTTTGATAATTTCTGACAGAGCCATTTTTTGCTCTATTCACGGTTGACATTCTGTGAACACTTTCTCCCCCCACACCCTCCCAGGGAAGTTTCATCAGGTGACTGACCAGTTCTCTTGTGTTTGGTTTTTACTTCCTCATTGAAGTTGCTCTGGATCATCCTTGTACATTTCCTGAATTTTTTTTTTTTTTTTTTTGGCATGGAGGAAATTGTCATGACCTGAGTTCACTTTTCAGCACTTTTGATTTGTCCCATGAAGAAGCCTCTCAGTGAGGGTGAATAGAGTTCCCAGGTGGATTCAGCTTAATTAAATACCTGTGAAAGTTAATAATTAGAAAAATTCATTAGGAACTTTGATAGATGAACAGATTGTAAATTGGTCATATTCCCACGGGGCTATCCTCTTGTGTCCTCTGTTCCCCACCCCCATTTTTCTGAGGGCCCTCCTCAGTGGGGTTGTCAGTGTTCATTACGGAGTCATGAGTGTGCCAGTCAGTCCCCGTGCAGGGGACAATGCCTTAGAATACAACTTCCCACCCCGTGCCTCTTGTAATCTTTCCTCCCCCGGCTTCCGCGCTGGTCCTGGGCCTTGGATGGCGTGTCCGTCGTCTACTCTAGCGATGCGCTCTCTGCAGGCTTCTGATTTTCTGCTTTGATGTGGTTCGAGTCGCCTCAGTTTTGACTGCCATCTCCCCGGATGGGGTCCTCAGCTTAGCAGTGGGAGCAGCACTGCCACTTAACCCAGCAATGCCCCTGCAGCGTCTCCCGGGCCTCGGCAGACGTGACACAGATGGGGCATCTTGGGCTAGGCACTGGCTTTCTCTTGTCGTTTTGATGGGTCTTGGTTTTTCCCTGGGATTCGCCGCCGTCTGTAAAAAAAGCAGATTCTCTAACTAAGAGTGAGAGCAGCATGGATCAAAGGGGAGAAGCACATTCACTTAGAAGGCTTTTTGTGGAGGGAATAATTTGTTTTTGATGAGACCATAGATTTGGGATAAATTTGTATTACCCAGCACCACATTCCCTCCCCATTCTAGGAAGTTTCCTCTTTACTAGTCATCTCAAAAATAACTTTTCTGTGTGCATGTGTGCATGTGTGTTCATTGTGCATATTGTCAATTGTCATCTTAACCGTAATTGTTTAGCCCTAACATTACCTCCCATAGTGTTTTTTTTTTTTAATCACTTGTTATTGTCTGTTTATTGTCCGTTTTTTACTCACATGTATTTCTGAAGTGTGAGGACCAAGATTGTCACATTGTCCTTTTCCTCCCTCTCCCCCACCTAAGCTTAAAACAGCATACAAAGGAATCCAAGCTTTCGATTCAGTTCGGGTCACCCAGTTTCGGTAAGTAACCCCATGGCCTTAGAAGGGCATCTCCTGAATGCTGAGAGAAGTCCTGAGAAGGCCCAGTGATATTTCCATTAGATTAAAACTTGTTTGGGCTGGAGAGATGGCTTAGCGGTTATGCGCTTGCCTGTGAAGCCTAAGGACCCCAGTTCGAGGCTCGATCCCCCAGGACCCACATTAGCTAGAAGCACAAGGGGGCGCACACATCTGAAGTTTGTTTGCAGTGGCTGGAGGCCCTGGCGTGCTCATTCTCTCTCTCTCTCTCTCTCTGTCACTCTCAAATAAATAAATAAAAATAAACAAAAAATTTTTTAACTTGCTATGTAGAGCTGGAGAGGTAGCTTAGCGGTGAAGGCACTTTCCTGTGAAGCCTAAGTCCCCAGGTTTGATTCCCCAGTACCTACATAACCAGATGCACAAGGTGGCATATGTGTTTGGAGTTTGTTTGCAGTGGCTGGAGGTCCTTGGTATGCCCATTCTTTCTCTGTCTCTCTTTTCTTCTTCTTCCTCTCTCTCTCCCCCTCTCTCACTCAAATAAATAAATAATGGAAATTCCTTAAAACAAAACAAAACAAAACAAAACTTGCTATGTAGCCAAGGCTGGCCTTGAACTCTTGCTCCTAATGCCTCCACCTCCTCAGTGTAGGTTTATAGCCGTGTCCCAGCATGCTTGGCTTCTGTTAGACTTTAAGAGGATTCTTACCAACTGGACAAGGGCCTGGAACGGTTTCAAAAGTATGAGGAGGTGAACCTCAGTTATCATGTAGATGAGTGCAGAAACAAACACTGGAGAACAGAAAGATAAGGAGGAGGAGCCAGCACTGCAAAGGCCTTGCGGGAACCTGGCGAGGAAGCAGGGGATGATGGTGGGGGTGGCTGAGCGCAGTGTGAAGGGGTGAGCTGCAGAATTTGCCCAGTGGGCGAATTTTTTCCTACCACAGCCACAGGAGACACAATGCTGTATCATGTGGAGCTAGAATGGGAACCTTGGATGAAACAGTGTCATTTTCTGTGGGTATCATATATCTAATGTGGTTCGAAAAACCCCACAGTCATTGTCTACAGAAAATAAAGTCATAGTTAGTAAATTATTCACCTGTTTATGTTTTTATTCCAAAAGATATTTGGTTAGTTGACCATGTGTACATTTATGGCCAACTATTAATAGTCTACTTACTGGAGGAAGCAGCTTAAAGGTCAAAGAACTTGATTCTTTTTTTTTGTAGTTAACTTAAAACCAGCTATGGGAATTTTCACCCATACTTGCTATAAATACATTCTCTGGAGCATTGCCCTTTAAGTGAACCCATGTCCCACATGGATAATTTTTCTTTAAAATCCAATGCTAGGAAAAATGCTGCCTTGCCTTTTCCTCTTTTTTTTTTAATTAAAAAATATTTACTTGAAAGAGAGAGAGAGAGAAAGAAAGAAAGAGGCAGATAGATAGCGAAAGGGAATGGGCACACCAGGGCCTCTAGTTATAGGAAACAAACTCCACATGCATGTGCCACCTTGTGCATCTGGCTTATGTGGGTACTGGGGAATTGAACCTGGGTCCTTAGGCTTCCCAGGTAAGTACTTTAACTGCTAATCCATTTCTCCAGCCCTGATTTTTCATCTATTGAATAGATATAATTAATCATATTTCCCCTTTTGACTTTGCTGTCACTGAACACCTAGACAAAACTGAGATCCAATCCCAGGAATTTTTGTATTCAAAAATGAATACATACTCAGGCATGATAATGTAATCCCAGTCCTTGGTAGGTGGAGGCAGGAGGATCAGAAGTTCAAGATCATTCTTGGCTCCATAGCAAATTCAAGGTCAGCCAGTGCTTCATGAGACCCTTTCAAGAAAAAAAAAAAAAAGGAGTGTAATTTTATTTCCTGGTTGTCTGCTTAATTTTATTATGTATATTTTATAGGCTGTCACCAGTAATTTTTAAAAACAGTAACCAGACACCCATGCAGAGTTTAAACAAATTGTCATATCTCACAGTTAATAATCTTTGGCATCCAGTTTAACCTTATTAAATCAAATGAAATAATAAGAAGCCGAGGTGGATGATGGTACACGCTGCAATGCCAGCACTCAGGATGCTGAGGCAGGACCATGACCAGCAGTCTGAGGTCTCCTTGTGCTACATGGTGAGTTCCATGCTAGCACGGGCTATAGAATGAGCCTCTATTTCAGCAACAAAACAACAAAAACATGAGGGTAACCCAAGGAAGGGCTGATTTAATTAACACTGTGCTGTCATCATTGTTTGTGGCTTCCAACAATATCCATGTGCTGATGGTTTCCAGCTCTGTCACCTGAACTTGACCTCTCCCTTTAAACCTCAAATATCCAGTTGCCAACTTGACATCTCTGCTTGCTTTTTCAGTGGGCAGGTCAAATACAGTGTGTTCACCTAGGTCTGGAACTCACCCGCTCTTGGACCATCGCCTCCCTCCTCACCATCTTCCCGTCTCAGTTACAGTGCTTCTGGTCTCCCAGCCACAGACTCAAAGCTTGAGCTTCCTCTGTTTCATTTATTCATTCATTTATTTATTCTCAAGGTAGGGGCTCACTCTAGCCCAGGCTGACCTGGAATTCCTTATGTAGTCTCAGGGTGGCCTCGAACTCATGGTGATCCTCCTGCCTCTGCCTCCCGAGTGCTGGGATTAAAGGCATGTGCCACCACGCCAGGTTGTTTCATTTATTTTATGAGAGATGATTTTCATACAGTGATATACATGAACTGTAAGTCTGTCGCTCCATCATCAGCTTTGATGTATGCCATACAGCCTTTTCTATCAAGATAAAACATTTCCATTACTCTAAGAGTTTCTTCATATTCCTTTGCAGCCAGTCTCCATGGCTACCTCCTGACTGGCACCCCAAACCACCACTGGTTTGATTTCTGCTACCCTAGCTGGGTCTTATATGCTCTAGAACATCACAGAAGTGCAAACAGCATGCAGAGTTTTTGGATATATGGCTTCTTTCATACAGCACAATGTCTTTGAGATTCACTTTTGTTTTGTTTTTGAATCTGTGACCTTTCCCGTGATTCTTATTGCCCAGTAGTATTCCACTGTATAAATACATTACAGTTTATTTTTCTATTCCATGAAGTCATTCTTGACTGGTTTCTTTCTCTTATCTGAATCTTCCTCATCAGAGACTGAAGGGCCTCCTTTCAAGTCCACCCTCAGCCTAAGCACCTCTCTCCACATGAACTGCCACCTAGGTAGCTCAAGCCACACCCCTTTTTTCTTACTTCCTCTTCCTGCTTCCTTGCTGGGCTTCTTTCAGTTTCAGCCAGAATGATGATCATAAAAAGTAAACGTGGGGGCTGGAGAGATGGCTCAACAGTTAAGCTGCTTGCCTCCAAAGCCCAAGGACCCAGGTTTGATTCCCCAGGACCCACATAAGCCAGACACACAAGGTGGCACATGTGTCTGGAGTTTATTTGTAGTGGCTAGAGGCCTTGGTGTACCCATTTTCTCTCTCTCTCTCTCTCTCTCTCTCTCTTTCTCCCTCAAATATATAAAATAAAATAAAAAATTAAATGTGATCACTCTATTGACTTTTAATATGGAATAAAACTTTTTTTTTTTTTTTTTTTTGTTTTTCGAGGTAGGGTCTCGCTCTAGCTCAGGCTGACCTGGAATTCACTATGGAGTCCCCGGGTGGCCTCGAACTCACAGCAATCCTCCTACCTCTGCCTCCCGAGTGCTGGGATTAAAGGCGTGCGCCACCACGCCCAGCTGAATGAAACATTTTAATAAAGAATAAAATTCAAATTCCATGGTTCTATGTGACCTGGCTCCAGATCACTTCTCTGAGATCATGTCTTACTTCTGTCTTTCTTGGTCATTGAATTTTAGTTATGTGTTAAGACCTTTAAAGATTTTTTTATGCTATGTAAATAGGCTTTTTATCACTGGTCCTTTTCATTCTTCATGCCTCAGAGACAGTTTGCACAGATAATGTGCACTCCTCCCCACCCCCAGCCAAGCAGCCTTATCTACCATGGAAGCTTACCTCTGCTTGCTGTTCTCATCACTGCCACCCTGTCCCTGTTGCATTTAACATTTGTGAGTATGTGCATGGGGAGGTGCGTATTAGGAAGTTGCTCATTTTTCAAGTCTATGAAGGCAAGTATACAATCTGTTTGGTTTATGTGTAAGAGCTCAAGGCCATGCACACACAGATTTGGCTCTGAGTTATTGAGTGAGTGGAGAGTGAGTTTTTATCTTCTTTCCACAGAGAAGGAAGCATCCTCGCTGGGTATGAGGTGATTGGCTCGAGCAGCACGGCTGAGCTGCTTGCTGCCGTTGAGCAGATGCTTGAAAAGGCAAAGGCAGCCCTGAGCCTGCTGTTTCCAGTTGAAGACGGCTCCTTCAGAGTGTTCGGGAAAGGTAATCCTGGCTTCCCACCCTTTGCGTCAGCTTTTCATTAGTAGCTCATTTGTGTCCTCAGAAAGTAGATTGGAGATATGTCCTGTCGAGAAATGTCCTATAACTGGCTTTCATTGGGAACAGATGGCTCTTTTCTCCACTGTGATGTAACTTAACCTCAGCTGACTTATGTAAAATTGTTACTGATCAGAGATCTAATCTTCATCTCTTAGTGTAAGCATGGTGGAAGACTGATTTCCCAGTAGGCTTGGATGGAAGTGACTCAGCAAAGATTTACTGGTATACACATGCAAAGCGCACTGGGGCTGATGGTATTTCTCTGTCACTGTGTGAAGACCCAAAGAAAGAATGCACAACTCTCTCTCTCTGTGTGTGTGTGTGTGTATGTGTCACACACACACACACACACACAGTTATTTTTTTCTTAAAATAGATTTATTTCCTTTCTTTCTGTCCTTTTTGTTTGTTTTTGTTTTTCGAGGTAGGGTCTCACTCTAGCCTAGGCTGAACTGGAATTCACTATGTAGTCTCAGGGTGGCCTCGAACTCATGGTGATACTCCTTCCTCTGCCTCCCAAGTACTAGGATTAAAGGTGTGTGACAGCACAGCAGGCTTGCTTTTTGTTTTTGAGACAGAGCTTTGCTCTGTAGTCCAGGCTGCTTTGAATTCTGAATTCTCCTCCCTCAGTCTTCTGAGTCCTGGGATTATATCCTTGTACCAGTATTCTTGACATCTTTTATTTCTTTCAACATATTTATTTTGGATTAGACACATTATAGCTATGCGTATTTATGGGGTGTAATGTAATGTTTTGCTAGTTGTTAACATTATATAATGATCAAATCAGGGTAATTAGCATATTAATCACCTTAACATTTATGTTTTACTTTCAATGAAAACACTAAAAATCCCCTTTCCCAGCAATTTTTTAGAGAAAGCGAGTGAGAGACAGAGAGTGAGAGAGAGAATTGGTGTGCCAAGGCCTCAGCCACTGAAATTAAACTCTAGATGCTTTCACCACCTAGTAGGCATGTGTGACCTTGAGCTTGCCTCACTTTTGTGCATCTGGCTTACGTGGGATCTGGAGAGTCGAACATCAGTCCTTAGACATCACAGGCAAGCACCTTAACCACTAAGCCATCTCTCGAGCCTGGAAGAAGCTTTTAAAGGGGTGTACAAGGTTGGAAATATCAACCCCAAATGGCAACTACCAATCTTTCAACCACATCTCTACAGCTATGTTCTATATACTATCTTGGAGATTTTTTATGCCATTCTACTTTTCTTGAGCAGAGAAAAATACTTGCTGGGAGTGATCCCATTTTGTCTTATTTTCACATGACATTTACTAGCTTCTCATTAAAAGTCATATTGGGGGCTGGGGAGATGGCTCAGCAGTTAAAGAAACATGCTTGCAAAGACTGACAGTTGGGTTTGATTCCTCACATAAAGCCAGAGGCACAAATGCATCTGAATTCCTTTACAGTGGAGAGAGGCCCTGGTATCCTCCCACCCCCCCACACACTGTGATCAAATAAATAAATGGTGTTAAGCAAAAAAGTAATACTGGGCTGGGGAGATGTTCCAATGATTAAAGGCACATGCTTGCAATGCTTTGTGGCCTGGGTTTAACTCCCCAGTACCCAGGTAAAGCTAGGTGCACAAAATGGCATATATGTCTGGAATTCATTTGCAATGGCAAGAGGGTCTAGTAAACCCATATTCTGTCTCTCAAAAATAGTAGGAGGATTGACAAGAGTTCAAGGCCACCCTGAGACTACATAGTGAATTCTAGGCCAGCCTGGGCTAGAGTGGGACCCTACCTTGAAAAACAAAAAGTAAATCTAAAGTAAATAAATAATTTTTTTGAGGCAAGCCCAATGCACTGGCCTTTTCTTTTTCTTTTTTTAATGAGAGAGAGAAAGGGAGAGAGGGAGCCAGGTGTGGTGGCACATGCCTTTAATCCCAGCCCTTGGGAGCAGAAGTAGGAAGATTGCTGTGAGTTTGAGGCCACCCTGAGACTATGTAGTGAATTCCATGTCAGCTTGAGCTAGAGTGAGACCCTACCTTGAAAATAAAAAAGAAAAAAAAAAAAAAAAGAGAGAGAGAGGGGGAGAAAATTGGTTTGCCAGGGCCTTCAGCCACTGTAATTAAACTCCAGACACATGTGCCACCTTGTGTGCATGTGCAACCTTGTTCATGCATCACCTTGTGTGTCTGGTTTACATGGGATCTGGCGAGTTGAACATGGGTCCTTAGGCTTCACAGGCAAGTGCCTTAACCGCTAAGCCATCTCTCCAGCCCATAAATAAATATTTTTAAAAGTAACATTGCTGGCATAGGGCAGACATCTGGAAGGAAGAGCCAGACTCAAGAAAGAGGCAGTAGGAAGGAGAAAATGGTACTAGAATGAGGGTGGGTATCATACACCCACTTGTGAATTTTGCCCAAGATTTGTATATGGAAATATAACTTCTAAAGCACTTAAACGCTGAATGTTTAGTATAATGTGGTAGAATGTTCTGTAGTCATTTTCTTCTGTTTCTGTTCTTTTCCAGTGCAGTGTAACAGCGTTTTCTTTGGATTTGGGTCTGAGAATGATGAATATGTCCTGCTTTGTAGCAATGGCTACGTTGGAAGCATCACAGCCAGATGCCAGTCTTCAGGATGGCAGATCACCAGGGAGTCCTGTGTTCTCTCTCAGCTGGAAAATCTACAGAAGGTGAAGCCTTTTCACTTGGTGCCTGACGAGATGACTCAGTGGGCAAAGTGCTTGCCATGCAAGCATAAGGACCAGAGTTCTGATCCCTGGTACCCACATAATCTAAGCATGGTCATGTGTGTTTATAATCCCATTTCTGGGGAGGCAACCTAATCAGTGAGCCATAGGGTTAGTGAGATACCCTGTCTGAAAGAATAAAGTGGAGAGTGACCAAGAAAAGCTACTTGAGGGGATAGAGAGATGGCTTAGCGGTTAAGGCACTTGCCTGCAAAGCCAAAGGATCCTGGTTTGATTCTCCAGAACCCATGTAAGCCAGATGCACAAGGGGGTGCATGCGTCTGGAGTTTGCTTGCAGTGGTTGGATGCCCTGGCACACCCATTCTCTCTCTCTCTCTCTCTCTCTCTCACTCTCTCTCTTTCTTAAATAAATAAATAAATAAAATATATTTAAAAAAGAAAGCTACTTGACATTGACATCTGGCTTCCACGTGCATGTGCAAACACGTAAGCCCACACACATATCAATATGCATACACACACACACATGCAAAAAAATAAATAAAATCAAAGGTAGATAGAAAAGAGGATGTAAATACTAAGGAACAGAAGTCAAGTAATAGGAAAGAAGGCGTTGAAGAGCAGCTCGCCCTGTTCTGCTAGTTGATTGATCTCCACATTGAACAGAATTTCCGTCCTCACCCAAGGCCTTGCTCTTGCCATAAAGAACAGCAAGAACAGTGCTGAAGGAAGCCCTGGGGATCAGCGCTCCCGCTCCCACCTTACTGTCTTCATCCGTACCCTGGCGAGGGGGACTGGCCTCGGACATCTATTCTTCCTCTCTCCTTCCTTACCTCTTTTATGAACATGGCCAATAGTTGGAACTAGCTGATCCCAAGATGTGGGGACAGACAGATCCCAGTGCCCTTGACAGAGAATAGTACTGTGAGCTGAGAAGGACAGGAGGTAAGATGGGATCTGGGATCCTGAGTTGATCTGTGGTGATGGAAGAAAACGTCCCTGTTTGGCTGATGTCCTACTTAGCCTAGCACAGTAAAAGCAGGTGGGGCCCAGAGGAAACCGTGAAACTGCAGATCCAGTGACAGAGTCGGGGCTGGTCCACACCCAGACGTCAAATCTGCACATCTATCTATCTTGCCATCCTGTGTGGATCTATCAAGATTCTTACTGGTAGATCTTACTCTCTCAGTTCCTGATACTCCCATAAACAAGTCTCACTAACCATTAGTTTCTATATTATGAAGATAATGACTTTGTAAAAAGCATGTTTTCCAGTGAACTTTTTCAGCATTCACTTTCCTTAGCTATAAAATGACAATAATAATGTCACCACCAGGGCTGGAGAGATGGCTTAGCGGTTAGGCACTTGCCTGTGAAGCCTAAGTACCCCGGTTCAAGGCTCGACTCCCCAGGACCCACCTTAGCCAGATGCACAAGGGGGCACACGCATCTGGAGTTCATTTGCAGTGGCTGGAGGCCCTGGCGCACCCAGTCTCTCTCTCTCTATCTGCCTCTTTCTCTCTCTGTCTGTCGCTCTCAAATAACTAAATAAATAAAAATGAACAAAAAAACTTAAAAAAAATAATGTCACCACCCTCAGAGAGGACTTAAAGGATTTAATCAATTAGTCTCTGATAAAAACACTTAGTACACTGTCTGGAATGTATGAAACACCAATAACAGTCGTTGCTACTGCCGTTGTTTTCTAATTATCCTGTGACATAGCACACCAAGAAAATGTTGGTTCTGTGTGACCAAGACATTTGATTTCGATTGTTTTTTTCTTTTTTTTTTGAGGTAGAGTCTCACTCTCGCCCACGCTGACCTGGAATTCAGTATGAAGTCAGGGTGGCCTCGAACTCACAGCGATCCTCCTCCCTCCGCCTCCCGAGGACTGAGATTAAAGGCGTGCACCACCACATCTGGCCTGATTTTGAGTTAATGACACATAAACATTCCCGAGTTCTCCTAAAATGTAACTGTTTTTATTTGTAGAACTTGAGGGCGATTGCAGACAACATCACGGAGGCAGACGTGTCATCGCTGGTGCGGAATCTCTCCGCCATCATCCAGCAGAGCCCGTCCAGCACCGCTGGGGACCTGTCTGCCGTGGTGTCGATGCTGGCCAACGTTTCATCTCTGTCACTGGCAAACCATTTCACAGTGTCTAATTCAACATTGGCGGTATAGTCTTCCTGTGCTTGAAGGGCACTTGACTTTATTTCACTCATTTATTTCTGTGTGCATGTGCATGCTGGTGTGTATGTGGGTGCACATGTATGTGTGTGTGTGTGTGTGTGTGTGTGTGTGCACGTAGAAGCCAGAGGACAGCCTCAGGTGTCCACTTTTAAATATATATATATATATATATATATATATATATATATATATATTTTTTTTTTATTTACTTATTTATGAGAGAGAGAGAGAAAGAAAGAATGGCATGCTAGGGCCATTAGCCACTACAAATGAACTCCAGATGCATGCACCACCATGTGCATCTGGCTTATGTGGGTACTGGGGAATCAAACCTGGGTACTTAGGCCTTAATCACTAAGCCATCTCTCCAGCCCAACTACCCACCTTTGAAAAGTTTTATTTATTTACAAGCACAGAGAGAGGAGAGAGAGAGAAAAAAGAGAATGGGTGCACCAGAGCCTCTAGACTCTGTAAACTAACTCCAGATGCATGGGCCACTTTGTGTATCTGGCTTCACGTGGGTACTGAGGAATTGAACCTGGGTTGTTAGGCTTTGCACGCAAGCACCTTAACCACTGAGCCATCTCTCCAACCCTTCTCCACCGTTTTTGAGACAGGGTCTGGTTGGCCTGGAACTACCCAATTAGGCTAGACTGGCTGGTCAGAGAACCCCAGGAATCCACCTTTCTTCACCTACAAGCTCTAACATTTTGAATGCATGCATTTTATATTTTAATGGATGCAGTACTTCATAAGAATGAATTCTATAATGTATTATGTAATTGTACAGTTACAATTAATTGTGTATAGTGAACATGATCTCAACCATGACATTGAATATGAAAAAGTTAAGTCCCCTGAATTAAAGAAAAGATGCTCAGGTTTATTTTTCATAATTTCTTTACAAGAGACTGACTAAAATTAAATGATACAGAATGGGTAGGTATAAATGAATTGTGAAACAGAATAGGCAACAGATTAGACTTTTAAAATAGTATTTTATTTTTATTTTATTTACTTGAGAGATAGAGAGAAAGTTGCAGATATAGAGAGAGAATGGGCATGCTAGGGCCTCCAGCCACTGCAAATGAACTCCAGACACGTGCGCCACCTTGTGCATCAGGCTTACATGGGTCCTGGGGAATCGAACCCGGGACCCTCAGCTTCACAGGCAAATGTCTTAACCACTAAGCAATCTCTCCAGCATAGATTGGACTTTTGACCAATAGAAGCAGCATACTGGGCTAGGCATGGGGGTGCAAGCTATAACCCCAGCACTCAGGGTGCTGGGCAGGAGGTACAGGAATCTGAGGCCAACCTGGGCTCCATGTACCTCAAACAAAAATAAACAAATGTACAAATGTACAAAAGAGCAACCAATATATATATATATATGGTGCATTTAGGCTTCAGGGCTGGCGGACAGAGAGGGATGTGTAATGGTGACATGTGACAGAAGCCTGCAGAAGAAAGGCTAGAACTAGAGGATAAGAAGGGAGAGAAGGAGAAAGGGAGGGAGAAAGAGAGGGAGGAAGAAACACATTTATAGGGAAGTACAGGCCTGGAGAGAAGGCTCGGCAGTTAAGGCACTTGCTTCCAAAGCCTAGGGACCCATGTATCTGGAGTTCATTTGCAGTGGCTGGAGGCCCTGGCGTGCCCATCCTCTCTCTAGCTGCCTCTCTCTCAAATAAGTAAATAAAAGATGGTACAGCTACTTGAAAAGCTTGTCAGCATAGGTCCAATTCCCCAGGACCCACATAAAGCTAGATGGACAAAGTGGTGCATGTATCTGGAGTTCGTCTGCAGTGGTAGGAACCTCTGGGGTGCCCGTTTTTTTCTCTCTCTCCTTGCAAATAAGTAAAATATTTTTAACATCCACAGTTCAATACTGCTTTGGTTCTTGAGTTTTGAATAGCAAACAACAGAAATTAACAATAAATTGACAGGAAATAAACAACAGATTCACATTTGAACATCCATGGCATGAATTTATGATTTGGGGTTAGCAAGATAACTGACATGGGAAAGTTCTTGGGAGCAATGCCTCCACCTTTGCACCTCAGCATAAGTGGTAGTACAGTGATTTTTTTGCCAGCCCAGGCCAAAAGAAATGAATAATTTGCATTGCAGGATGCTTATTTATGCACAATGAAACCCCAATGTGGGCCTGGAGAGATGGCTTGGTGGTTAAGGCTCTTGCCTGTGGAGCCTAAGGACCCACATTTTTTTTTTTTTTTTGAGGTAGGGTCTCACTCTGGTCCAGGCTGACCTGGAATTAACTCTGTCATCTCAGGGTGGCCTTGAACTCATGGCGATCCTCCTACCTCTGCCTCCCGAGTGCTGGGATTAAAGGCGTGCGCCACCACACCCGGCAAGGACCCACATTTGATTCCCCAGGATCCACATAAGCCAGATGTACAAGGTGACACATATGTTCATTTGCAGTGGCTAGAGGCCCTGGCACACCCATTCTTTCTCTCTCTCGCTCCCTCTTTCTCTCTCTAATAAAATATTAATTAAAAAAAATATCCAGGCGTGGTGGCACACGTCTTTCATACAGCACTTGGGAGGCAGAGGTAGGAGGATCGCCATGAGTTCGAGGCTACCCAGAGACTCCATAGCGAATTCCAGGTCAGCCTGAGCTAGAGCGGGACCCTACCTTGGGGGAAAAAAAAAAAATGTGATTTTGAAGACCTGTGGTGACCACTCTGAACCCAAGTTACTTTACTTAAAGCTCTCGCTGTTTGGAGTGACCAAGCTGAATGTAACGCATGAATTTTACTGTGGTCCTCAACTGGGCCAATTCTAGGAACATTTTCCCCATACTTAAGGGAAACGACTGCTCACTCTTCTTTGATTTCTGAACACAAGGCTACTCTCCCCCCCCCCCCCCCCCCCCCCCCCCCCCCCCCCCCGTGTTTCAGGATGTCATCAGTATAGCTGACCGCGTTCTGGATTCGGCCTCCGTAACTAACTGGACACAGTTATTGCGAGAAGAGGAGGACGCCAGCTCGCAGTTACTGGAGACCCTGGAAAACATTAGCACTCTAGTACCTTCCGCGGCTCTGCCTCTTAAGTTTTCTCACCCATTCATTGAGTGGAACGGGATTCCAGTGACCCAAGTCCAAAGCACCCAGGGTTACAGCTATCCGATTGAAATGATCCAAAAAGACACCTCCATGCCCATCAGAGGCCATGTGTTCATTGAGTCAGAGCAATTCCAGAAATCCCTCCCACAATCTATCATCAGCATGGCCTCCTTGACCTTAGGGAACATTCTACCCATTACCAAAGATAGAAACGCCCGGGTCAATGGACTTGTGATATCCACACTTATCCCAAACCATCCTATCAATGAAATTTACCTGAACTTCTCCAAGACGGAGGCAAACCTGAGCCAGCCTCGGTGTGTGTTTTGGGATTTCAGTCGCTTGCAGTGGAGCGGTGCGGGCTGCCAACTGGTAAGCGAGACCCCAGGCACAGTGCTGTGCCGTTGCTCTCACCTCACCTCCTTCTCCATGCTCATGTCGCCCTCTGTGCCCCGTGAAGTTGTCCCTGTGGTGAAATGGATCACGTATGCGGGACTGGGCATCTCCATAGCGAGCCTCACCTTGTGCCTCATTATCGAGGGTCTGTTTTGGAAGCAAACCAAAAGGAGCCAAACCTCGTACACGCGTCACATCTGCATGGTGAACATAGCCCTGTCGCTCTTGATCGCTGACGTGTGGTTTGTCGTCGCTGCCACCGTGGACGCCACCGCCAACCCTTCCGGAATCTGCGTCGCCACTGTGTTCTTCAGTCACTTTTTCTACCTGGCTTTATTTTTCTGGATGCTCACGCTGGGCGTGCTGCTGGCCTACCGCATCGTCCTGGTGTTCCATCACATGGCCGTGCCTTGGATGCTGGCTTCTGGGTTCTGTCTGGGCTACGGGTGTCCTCTTATTATATCTGTCGTCACCATCGCCGCCACACAGCCCAGCGACAGCTACAAGAGGAACGATGTGTGTTGGCTTAACTGGGCCGAGGACAGCAAACCCCTCTTGGCGTTCGTAGTACCCGCGTTGACTGTCGTGGCTGTGAATTTGGTGGTGGTGCTGCTGGTTCTCAGGAAGCTCTGGAGGCCAGCTATTGGAGAGAGACTGGGCCAAGACCACAAGGCCACGGTCATGCGCATGGGGAAGAGCCTCCTGATTCTGACCCCTCTGCTAGGGCTCACCTGGGGCATCGGCATAGCAACCATGGTGGACAGCCAGACTCTGGCTTGGCATGTTCTTTTTGCTTTACTCAATGCTTTTCAGGTAAGAGTGATGCATTATATTATTATTTTAAAAATTATTTATTTGTTTATTACAAAGGGGGGGGGGAGAGAGAAAATGGATGCACAGAGCCTCTAGCCACTGCAAACGAACCTCAGACACCTGTGCCACCGTGTGCATCTGGCTTATGTGGGTACCAGGGAATCAGGCCTGGGACCTTCGGTTTTGTAGGCAAGCACCTTAACCGCTGAGCCATCTCTCTACCCTGCGTTGTAGTCTTGTATAACTAGAATCAGTGTGGATATCTTGGGTTGGCAGCGATCTCATCTCCCTGATTCCAGCAAGTTTACAATGCAAGGCACGTGCAAACAGTGAGAGAACAAATCCACCCATCTACTTAATGTCATACTAAAGGAGACTATTAAGGGAGAATGTTAGCCTTCTCCAATGACCCGCTGACAGGGTTTTAAATCCATTAAAGTTCACAGATCCTCTTTTATTTATTTTATTTTTATTTTTCGAGGTAGGGTCTCACTGTAGTTCAAGCTGACCTGGAATTCACTGTGTAGTCTCAGGGTGGCCTTGAACTCACAGTGATCCTCTTCTTTTTGTTAACTTAGTCCTCTTTTGCTTGTACAAACTTTCCCTGAAAACAACACAAAGAAAGCCAGGCATGGGGGTGCACACCTTTTTTTTATATTTTTTGAGGTAGGGTCTCACTCTAGCCCAGGCTGACCTGGAATTCACTATGTAGTCTCAGGACACACCTTTAATCCCAGCACTTGGGAGGCAGAGGTAGGAGGATTACTGTGAGTTCAAGATCACCTTGAGACTACATAGTGAATTCCAGGTGAGCCTGGGCCAGAGTGAGACCCTACCTTGACGAAAATAAATCAAAAGTACTTTTATAAAAATTTGTTTATTTGCAAGCAGACGGCGGGCAGGGGAATGAGAGGGAATGGGCGCAATTGGGCCTCCTGCTACTGCAAACGACCTGCAGACATATGGTTCACTGGGTGCATCCAGCTTCATATAGGTTCTGGGGAATCAAACCTGGACTGCCAGGCTTTGTAAGCAAGCTCCCTTAACCACTAAGCCATCTCTCTAGCCTTGATTGGTATACATGAAGTCCTAAGTGTGTAATAAACAGGGGCCAACAACCTGACATCAACAGCGAGACTTTAGAAATCGTTTTTTTGGAACACATGCCCATGGATGTACTTAGAGGCCATGGCTGTATTCCTTACAGTGGCAGCAGCCTTGTGACACACACTTTATGGCTCATCAAGAGTATTTGGTCTTTGCACACACACACACACACAAAATGTTTGCTGATCTTCAGTGATAGCTTTTATATTCCCTAGTCAAAAAAGGTTCAGAGTCAATGGAGGAAAAAAAAAAAAAATTCTTACGTTCTGATGTGTCTGGGGGAAAGCCTTCAGTCTTGGACTGTTGGAGCTGTGGCCAGAGCAGCTGGGGCAGTGACTCGGGGAACTGGTGGTCACTCATTTGAGTTCTGCAGTCCAGTGTTTTCTGTCAGATTCATCACTTGATCCGCTGCATGACACCTCCAACAGAGTACTCAATCCTTCTGTCCCTCAGTCCTCTCAGCTGGTAAGCACAACAACACGCACAGCCAATGCGAGGAGGAAGAGAGATAATTTAGCACTTAGACTTACCACTTTAGTAAAATTTTAGTGTTTTGCCGGGTGTGGTGGCGCACACCTTTAACCTCAGCGCCTGGGAGGCAGAGGTAGGAGGATTGTCATCCTGGGCCACAGTGAGACCCTACCTCGGAAAACCAAAATGAATAAATAAGGAAATTTAGTATGTCTACGAGAGGTTCCTGTTCCTCCAGCATCCAGCATAGCAGGGAATGTGACAGGGGAGTACAGGTGACAGACAGTCACAGAGACCATGCATCTACTGGGGACAAGTTCAGGTAGCAGTAGAGGTACAGACCTGCGGGTGGTGTGCTTTTGAACAAGCACCAGAGAGACGCTGAGCAGGATTTCCAAATGGAAAAAAGCCCTTGTCAAGGTTTTCCAAGAGCTATTCTTTTTACTACTTTAACTTATTTTTAAATGGAGAGAGAGAGAGGGTGGGGGAGAAGCAGGCAGAGAGAATGAGCACTCCAGAGCCTCCTGTGGCTGCAAACAAACTCCAGACGCATGTGCTACTTTGTGGTTCTGGATTTACATGGGTATTGGGGAATTAAAGCTAGCTTGTTAGGCTCTGCAGCCAAGTGCCTTGACCACTGAGCCATCTCTCCAGCCCCAAGCGCTATTCTTTTATTATTATTATTATTATTATTATTATTATTATTATTCTAAATATTTATTTATTTGAGAGAGAAAGAGAGATGGAAAGAGGCTGACAGAAGAGAGTGAATATGGGTTTGCCAGGGTCTCCTGCCACTGTAAAGAAACTCCAAATGCATTCACCACTTTGCGCATCTGGCTTTACATGGGCACTGGGCAATCCAGCCCAGGCTACTGGGCTTTGCAAGCCCGGACCTTAACCACCGAGCAATCTCCCCAGTTCCAAGAGCTATTTATTCTTTTATTTTTAGGCTTTTTTTTTTTTTTTTTTTTTTTTTTGAGGTAGGTTCTCACCGTACCCAGGCTAACCTGGAATTTGCTATGGAGTCTCAGGATGGCCTTGAACTAGCAGCGATCCTCCTACCTCTGCCTTCCAAGTGCTGGGATTAAAAGCATGTGCCATCACGCCCAGCCTGAGAGCTATTCTTAGAGGAAGGTTACTGACAGAGGCCACCTCTCTCTCCCAGCCATAGGCTGGACCTCAATACCCACTGTGTTCACAGTACATTGGGGAACTTATTAAATGCCTGATCTAAAGAGAGACTAAGATGGACTTGGCATGGTGGTGCATGCCTTTAATTCCAGCACTCAGGAGACAGAGGCAGGAGGATCACTGTGAGTTTGAGACTACATAGCAAATTCCAGATCATCTTGGCCTAAAACAAGACCCTACGTCACACACACACACACACACACACACACCAACCAAACAATAAACCAGAAAGCCCCAGATGACCTGGGGAGATGGCTCAGCAGATAAGAGCACTTGCCAAGTAAGTAGGAGGGCTGAGAGGCCGAAGATTCTACTGAGTTCAAATCCCCACATCTACATTAAAAGAAAAAAAAAAAAAGGCTGGGTGTAGCCCTCTTCCCATGGAAGGCAGAGACTGGAGAATAGAGCTTGCTGACTGAAAATGGTGGTCCCAGGTTCAGTGAAAGACTCCCTCCCAAGGAAGCACAGGGATCAGTGATGGGAAGACAGCTGATGCTCTCCCCTGGCCTCCGCACACACACGCATGGGTGCTGTCTCCCATGTGCACCCCTGTGCGTCTACCATACCTCACATCACTTACCACACACACCCTGTGCGCTGCACGCACGGAAGACGAAAGCACGGAAGGCTGTGGGAATGTTTGTCTGGGGCTTCGGATGATACCGTGAAGCGCTTTGTGGTCTGGAAAAGCAAAAAATAATGCACATGATTTACTCCTTTTTTTTGTTGCCATTAAAGGGGTTTTTCATCTTCTGTTTTGGGATTCTCTTGGACACTAAGGTACGTGTATACTCACCTCTCACTCTGTCGCCTAGGGCTGGCATCTGTGAAGGGCCGCTCGTTCAGTTCGGAAGCTTTTAGTCGTATATCTGATGGGCATTTTGTGATCAAACTTTGTACGTTTACAAAGGGCAGACTCATCCAGTAAACAGAGGCAGTAGCCTTTGCAACTGATAATTCGATGTAGAATTAATGATGATAAGTAAAGAGAGCATTCTAGAAAAAGAGAAATTCCTTTTACCTTTTATATTTCTCAGCTGAGTATGTTGGCTTATACCTGTAATCCCAGCATGTAGGAGGCTGAGGCAGGAGAATTGTGTGTTTGAGGCCAGACTGGGATTATAGAGCTCTATACGATTCTGAGCAATGAGACCCTGTCTCACAAACAAACAGGCAAACAAAATCTTTAAAATATTATTTATTAGAGAGAGAAAGAGTGAGTATGGGCACACCAGGGCCCCTTACCACTGCAAACAGACTCTAGATGCATGTGCTGCTTTGTGCATCTGGCTTTGTGTGGGTACTGGGAAATCGAACCCATACCATTAGGCATTGCAGGCAAGTGCCTTTAACCACTGATCCATCTTCTCCAGTCCCAAACAAAATCTTTCTTTCTAATTTAAATATGGTGTGGTGATGATGTAAGAGCAAAATTAAGTTCCAAGGAGGTAAATTCCATTTTGCTCCTTTAATTAATTGCCCATTTATTTATAACATGTTGAAGATATACTATGTCTCTGCTTGCAGAGTATTGTGTAGTTATTATATATTAAGTAGTTTCTCACATTAAGTAAAATTTCCCATGAGTGATTTAATTCCATGAGCGGTAGTGAAAATGTAAAGAAATTTATATTATTGTTGTTCCTACGTAGTAAGCAATCCTGCTGAGAGCTAAAGGCAGTTATAGACTTTTTAAAATGAGAAGATAAAAGTATTTTTAAAAATATGCTTATCTATTTATTTGAGAGAGAGACAGAGAGAAAGAGGCAGATAGAGGGAATGGGCACACCAAGGCTTCCTGCCACTGTAAACAAACTCCAGATGCATGCACCACTTTGTGTATCTGGCTTTACATGGGTACTGGGAAATTGAACCTGGGCTATCAGGCTTTTCAAGCAAGTGCCTTTAACCACAGAACCATCTCTTCAGCCCCAGATGAAAGTATTTTATAATTACCTCAATTGTTGCAAATTAGAGAGAGGCAGTTTCCTCTGTAGTCCCAGGCTGGCCTCGAACTCACAGCAATACTCTTACCTCTGCCTCTGAGTGCTGGAATGAAGCCACCATTCCTGGCCAGCATTGTCTCTTGTAGTTGTTCTGTTTGTCACTTGTACTAGTCACGTGAGCAGGAAGCCTTTCTCTTCGCAGATAAGCTTCACTCCAGCACTTACTGCCAATTGCCAGTGTGTTCTGTCTGAGTTACCATACAGTGTTTGAGACTGTCGTTCTTTGTCTAATGCCAGATGTAGTTTTCGGTAGAGAGGCTAAGAAAACTATCAGATATTCTTGCCCATGGTTTACTAAGTGTTGTAGGAAAGAATTCTGTTAAATAATGTCAATCTGCAGGAGTTTTTTTTTTTTTCTTAGTATGTTGTGTGCTTGTTAATATTTTTCTCTTCAATATCTCCTTGTGGTCCTGACAGCTGCGGCAACTTATGTATAACAAGTTTTCTCCATTAAGCTCTTGGAAGCAGACGTCAAAGGTAATGTTCTTCAGCAACAATGAATGAAACTCTAGTTTATTTTGTTTTGTTTCTAAAATAGTTTTATTTATTCATTTGCAAGCAGACAGACAGACAGAGAGACAGACAGAAAGAGAGAGAGAGATACAGGAAGAATGCGCACGCCAGGGTCTCTTGCAACAGCAAATGAACTCCAGATGCATTTTCCACTTTGTGCATCTGGCTTTATGTGGGTACTGGGGAATCAAACCCAGGCTGACATGCTTTGCAAGCAAGTGTCTCTAAATGCTGAGCCATCTCCCCAGTCCCAAGAGGCTCCAGTTTTGTATTTTACTCTTTATGCCGTCTTGTCACAAGCCCAGTTTTTGTAAATCCTTTGAGTGTCTGTCATCATTATAGTTCCAGGTTCTGGCATGGTGCCAGCAGAGGGTCGCTACTCTGTAGAAAGAGCTGTTGGGTAAGAGAGGCACTGAGCAGGTGAATGCGAAGGCATGGGACTGTATATACGGGGTCTCAAGCACAGGGTCTCTGGCGCTTGTGTCCAGGGCAGCTGGAGACATAGCTCTGGGCCTCCGCCTGCCATTTCCATCATCAGTGAAGGTGGGATTCTTGACTTGCACTGCAGAAAAAAAAAAAAATCTTCAGGCCAAATCAATATGAAGCAGTTAGAGTTTATTAAGAAGATATTTGGGGCTGGAGAGATGGCTTAACAGTTAAGGCATTTCCTGCAAAGCCAAAGGATCCCAGTTCGATTTTCCAGGACCCATGTAAGCCAGATGTACAAGGTGGCGCATGCACCTGGAGTTCGTTTGCAGTGGCTGGAGGCCCTGGTGCACCCATTCTCTCTCTCTCTCTGCCTCTTTCTATCTTGCAAATAAATAAGTAAATAAAATATATATTTTTTAAAAAAGATATTTGGCACCGGGAGTGGTGGCGCACACCTTTAATCCCAGCACTTGGGAGGCAGAGGTAGGAGGATCACCATGAGTTCGAGGCCACCCTGAGACTCCATAGTGAATTCCAGGTCAGCCTGGGCTAGAGTGAATCTTACCTCGAAAAACAAAAATCAAACAAAAAAAAAAAAAAAAAAAAGAGAGAGAGAGAGAGAGATTTGGAAGATTTAAAAATTTTTTAATTTTTGTGTCTGTTTTATGTGTGCAAGTAGGTCTAATCCCTGGCACTAAGAGAGGAGGAGAGAGATATGTAAGAGAAGGATAGTAATACACAACCTAGAGTGGGGCATTTTCTCAAGAGAGTCACAATTATTTATTTATGTTAACAATGTCTAGGTTTACAGTTTGAGTGATCTTTGGAAGTATATTGTTCAATGGGTTTAAAAGATAAAGTAAAAATGTTTGATATGTTTATTTTTATCTAAGGCTGTTTTCTATAGTAAATGAGATTATAAGGTGGTTTTTAAGATGTGCTGTATAGTTTTATAGGCTGATGAGATAAAAAGATCAAAAAAGTCAAAGGAAGGCTGGGGAGATGGCTAAGTGGTTAAAGTCACTTGTTTTCAAAGCCTGATGGCCTGGGTTTGATTGCCCCAGTACCCAAGTAAAACCAGTCGTACAAAATGTGGCGCATGCATCTGGAGTTTATTTGCAGCAACAAGAGGTCCTGGCATGACCGCACTCACACTCTCTCTCTCACACTCTTTCCCTATTTCTTTCTCTCAAAATAAATAAATAAATAAATAAGTAAAACACTCACTTTTATAACAAAAAAAAAAAAAAAAGAAAGAAAGAAAAGGAATCAAAGGAGTCCTTCCTGTACATAGGTCACAGGGAGGCCGAGAAAGGATGTTTTGCCTGTGAACACGGTTCATAATCCTGTTTGTGAGGGCCTGTGATTCTCAGCTGGCAGAGCGAGGGGCTCCTTTCCCTTCGCCTGCCCTCGGAATTTCCCGTGTCTTCCCTGCCTCACTTGTGAACGAGTGCCTTTGAGCGATACCATTTGTCTTAGTCCCTTGTAATCTTGGCTCTTAGGTCTAATCGTCTTAAGTTTATACAAAGTGGAGGATGTCTATTTCATTCTTTGACACAAAAGTACAAGATAAGCCGGACATGGTGGCTCATGCCTTTAATCATAGCACTTGAGAGGCAGAGGGAGGAGGATCGCTGTGAGTTCGAGGCCACCCTGAGAATACATAGTGAATTCCAGGTCAGCCTGGGGCTAGAGTGAGACCCTGTCTCAAGAGAAAAAGAAAGAAAGAAAGAAAGAAAGAAAGAAAGAAAGAAAGAAAGAAAGAAGAAGGAAGGAAGGAAGGAAGGAAGGAAGGAAGAAAGTTCTGAACTAATTGCTTGAAGTTCCTACCTTCTGTGATTTTGATTTTATGCCTTAAACTAAAATCCTTGGAAAATCGTCTTCCTTGAATGGGCTTTAAGAAAGCCCTGCTACCTCTATCTTTTCTCTTATGTCTAATCGGTAGCTGTCCTTTCATATGCAATTATGATACTTTCCCCTTCCTTGAAATTAGCGAGATAACAGGGACACAGGAGGCAGGGTCCAAACCTGATTCTGAGAGAGAGGTCCATCCTCAATAACTTTCTTTTCTAAAAAATATTTTATTAATTTATTTGAGAGAAATAGAGAGAGACAGAGAAAAAGGCAGAGAGAGAGAGAAAGAGACAGAGAGCATGAGTGAGTATGGGCACTTCAGGACCTCTTGCCACTGCAAACAACCTCCAGACGCATGTGGCACCCAATGCATCTGGCTTTACATGGGTACTGGAGAATTGGACCTGGGCCATCAGGCTTTATGAGCAAGCATCTTTAGCCATTGAGCCATCAATCCAGCTGCCTGACAAAGACTTTCAGGTCTACTGATTTCTAGCTAACTACCTAACACAAATGCCGATTTTCTTTTCTTGCAGCAAAATTCCTCTGATATATCTGCCAAACCGAAATGCTTAAAGTCTTTCAACATACTGCAAAACAAAGGTGAGTTTTAATAAAGCCAAGGTTTTTAAAAAGTAGGAAGAGGTAGCCGGGCATGGTGGTGCACGCCTTTAATCTCAGCACTCGGGAGGCAGAGGTAGGAGGATCACAGTGAGTTCCAGGCAACCCTGAGACTACATAGTGAATTCCAGGTCAGCCTGGGCCAGAGTGAGACCCTACCTCGAATCCCCCCCCCCCAAAAAAAAAGTAAGAAGAGAGATTATGAATTCAGGATAGAAAGAAAATGTAATAATGACTATTAAACCTTCCATGTGAGAAGTGTGAGCATATTGGCTGGCCATGTGTGAGTTAATCTGGATCATGCTCAGGGCTAATAAAGCAATGTTGAGGATTGATATTCAAAGAGACATTATATATTTGGTATTGATCACTGGGGACATGGAATTAGACAGAGAAATAGACAAATTATTTCAGATTCCCACCAAAATTGTTTCTTTTTCTTTTTATATTTATAAACAATTTTTGTGCATGAGTAATGCATTTTGATCACAATCCTCTTCCATTCCCTTCTTGTGTCGCTCCCCTCCATTCTTCTCCCACTGAACCACCTTTCCTTCCCAAATAGTTCCTCTCTCTTCTTTTTTTTAAGGGAAAGAGAGAGGGGGAGAGAGAGAGAATTGGCATGCCAGGGCCCCTAACCACTGCAACTGAATTCCAGATGCATGTGCCACCTTGTGCGCTTGCGTCACCTTGTGCATTTGGTGTACATGGATTTTAGGGAGTTGAACCTGGGTCCTTAGGCTTCATGGGCAAGCACCTTAACTGCTAAGCCATCCCTCCAGCCCCTTCTTCTCTTTCTTAATGTCATTTTCCCTTTTGTGTGAACTATTTAAATGCCAGATACGATTCAAGTGTCTGGAAAATGTGTTCATCGAGGTCCCTTGAGTCCCATTACCCCTGCCACCAACCAGCCCAAATGCCTTTAAGTCTCTTTACCTTTCTAGACATTCATTCCTTCTCAGTAAAATGAAAACCTAGGTCTCTAGGATCCCTTCTTGCCACATCATGTTATGGTTTGAAGCCCAAGTTATCTCACTTGCTAGCAATAGCTACAAAACAGCAATTTTCCTCTCAAGGGAGATGACCAATCCAAGCATGTGTGATGTGAAGGAGGTGCTGTCCCACCCAGTCAAGCACCCACGTTCTATGCCTTTCCCTAACACCGTCCTAGTAGCAGTCCTGGTCACGAGACCTGTCACAGGCTTTGTTCCATTTTGGTTTCGTGTTGATTTCAACATGGGAGCATTAACTCTTACTCTCTTTCCCTTTAGGCACTTATGCGCTTTCCCAGACTGGAGAGTCCTCCAATGACATCACACTAACTCAGTTTTTGTCCACGCAATAAAGCTGGGAGCCATAAAGTCAGGGGCTTTTTTATTTTA
The DNA here is from genome assembly GCA_036346955.1 of Dipus sagitta. Taxonomy (NCBI): domain Eukaryota; kingdom Metazoa; phylum Chordata; class Mammalia; order Rodentia; family Dipodidae; genus Dipus; species Dipus sagitta. The sequence continues at coordinate 121,844,638 of CM070779.1, read as the reverse complement.
CTTTATTTTTTTTAAGCAATGTGACATTTAGAGCTAATTGTCAGTTATGCCATTAAGCTCAGAATCAGATGGGATTTTCTGATTTTGGAGTCTGGGAATAAAGCAGGCTATCTCAGTGGCTTCAACTCATGCCTCATTTGTCTTAAATAGAAATTTTAATTTCCACGTGTAGTGGTTTGAATCAGATGTCCCCTAGAAACCTTTGTGTTTTGAATGCTTGGTCCCCAGCCAATGGCAGTTTGGGGGGGGGGGTGGAGCCTTGCTGGAGGAGGTGTGTTTTCATGGTGAACTTTGGGGTGTTATAGCAGGTTCCCTTTGCCAGAGCTTGGCTTACTTTATGGTTGCTATCTTCCACCTGTTGTAGCAAGAAGTGATGTCCAGTTTCTGTTCTAGCATCTTTCCCCTGCCATCAAGGAGCTTCCCCTTGAGACTGTAAGATAGAATAAACCTTTTCCTCCCATCAGCTGCTTGTGGTCGTGTGTTTTGTCCCAGCATTGAGAAGGTAACTACAATACTGTGTGGTCCGATCCAAAGAAATTGCTCTGTACATGCAGAAGAGAAGGTTGCCTTAGAAGGTCTCATGACTACCAAATATACTTTCCTATTTCAAAAATATAGCATTATTCAATGATATATCTAATCAACTGGGTTGAAATAAGAAAACTTCACGAAATAACCTTAGATAAATTGATGGATGGTGTTCAGTTTTTTGTCAAAAAATTATTGATGCAGACTGTCTCTCCAGATTCTCCAGTTGGATCTTTTTTTTTTTTTTTAATCCTTATGTATTTGCAAGTGGGAGGGAGGGAGAGAGAGACAAAGAATGAATGGGCATACCAGGGCTTCTAGCCACCACAAATGAACTTCAGATGCATGTGCCACTTTGTACATCTGGCTTTACATGTGTACTGGGGAATTGAACCCAGGCCATCAGACTTTGCAGGCAAGTTCCTTAACCACTAAGGCATCTCTTCAGCCCCCTACTGGTTTCTTATTTCTTCCCTGCTGATATGAAGATGTGACACAGGCTTCTCAGGTTTCCCTGCCATGATGAAACGTTCTCTCAAAATTGTAAGCCAAAAGAAGCCCTTCCTTCCCTAAACTGCTTTTGGCCAGGTGTGTTGGCCATGAAAAATTGACTGATACAAACAACTATAAAAGAAATTTAAATATATATATATGTATATTTGACAGAGAAAGAGGAAGAGAGAGAGAGAGACAGAGCGTGCGAGACAGGGCTTCTAGCCACTGCAAACAAACTCCAGACACTTGCATCCCCTTGTGCATCTGGCTAACATGGGTCCTGGGGAACTAAACATGGGTCCTTTGGCTTTGCAGGCAAATGCCTTAACCGCTAAGCCATCCCTCCAGCCCTATAAAAGAACTTTTTAAAAAAGAAGAATCTTGTGTAACATAAGGTAATCAGGGAAGTGGAACCCGTAACTCTTACCCTAATCTGCTGGTGAGAAACAAGCCCTTGCTCATGTGAAGGGGAGAGGATTACACAGGTGTGAACAGTGGGCCAGTAAATTGCTTTACCCAGTATTCCAGAATACTTGAATAACAGGCAAACTAAACACATAAGGTCACTCTTGCTGTTTTCTTGGAGCATATAAGAGATACACTTGATACCGTAAACTCCTACCCTGAAGATAAAGTCAGATTTACATAGCTAAGAACACATCAGATAATTAGAAAACTCAAGAATCAAATTAACTCAAGATGCAAAAGTCTCTGCATTATAATACAAGAAACAAAAAAAAAAAAATCAAGACAATATAATCCCACCCAAAACTATAACTCCATCAGGAACGACCCTCAGTGAGACTATTGCAGAAAAAAAAAGATTATATCTATACTCAAAGAAATCAAAGAAGAAATGAAAGGAATCAAAGAAAAAAAACAACTCCTGAAGAAGAACAGAGGAAACAAGTTTATTGAAATAAGGAGGTCAATATAAGACATGAGTAAGGAAATATAAATAATGAAAAAATACCAGTCAGAACTATTAGAAATGAAAAACAGAGTAAGTCAAATAGAAAACTGTATAGGAAGTCTCACCAGTAGAATGGACCAAGGAGAGGACAGAATATCTAAACCAGAGGACCATGTGGCAGATCTAATACAGTCCAACAAAGAGAAAGACAGACTAATAGGAAGGCATGAACGGGAATTTCGAGACATTTGGGACACTATGAAGAGATCAAACACAAGAATTCAGGGCACAGTAGAAGGAGAAAATTTTCACTTCAAAGTCATAGCAGGTATATTCAACAAAATCACTGAATACAACTTACCCCAAATACGGAAAATGATGCCAATGCGGGTACAGGAAGCCCGTAGAATGCCAAACAGACAAAAGGTGTGACCAGTGAAGGCACCCCAGTAATAGGAAGAGGGAAAGAGAGAAAACACCGGCAAAACTTTGTAAAGCTGGTGGGGGGAGAGCCGACTTAGTAAGTTAGATATTAAGCCAGCAGTCAGGGAAAACCAAGAAGTGACCTACTTTATACTGCTAGGTCCTCTAGAGACTCAAGACTTGGGAGCACCTTGAAAAGTGAAGTGATAGTTACAAAATGGGCAAACATAGCTGTGCGTGGCGGCGCACGCCTTTAATCCCAGCGCTCGGGAGGCAGAGGTAGGAGGATTGCTGTGAGTCTGAGACCACCCTGAGACTCCATAGTGAATTCCTGGTCAGCCTGGGCTAGAGCGAGATCCTATCTCAAAAGTGCACACAAAAAAAAGAGGGAGAGGGCAAACAATAAGTACATACATGGCTCATTCAAGACATACCAGTGAGAAAAAAGCACCTGGTCAATATCTTTAGCCATGAGAGAAATTAAAATAAAAACCAATGTCTGAGCAAAAAATTCAACCCCTCCAAAAAGATATAACATCATTCCATTAGGATGTAAGGTGGCCTATTGTGACAGAGAGCAGATCACTTGCCTCATGATAATGTCATGTGGCAAATGACACAATTTAAAAGAAAGAGGAATTTTGTGTCAGGTGATATATGCCTTCAGTGTCTTCATTATGGTTATGGTTTGGTGATGTGACATTCTGTCAAGGCATTTTTGAATTGTACATCATGTGCAATTAACATACATATTTTATTATATTATTATATATTGATACATGATATTATAATATATATTATATATTAGTATATATGACATATATTAATGTAGTACATTATATATGTCTGTTAGAAATACAGTTGCTAAAGGCCAAAAAAGGGGGGAATAAGTACAGGGTTGAGTGAATAGTTCACTCAATTCAAGTGAGGAGTCAGGCGTGGTGGCGCACGCCTTTAGTCCCAGCACTAGGGAGGCAGAGGTAGGAGGATCACTGAGAGTTTGAGGCCACCTGAGACTACAAGGTGCATTCCAGGTCAGTCTGGGCTAGAGTGACACCCTACCTTAAAAAAAAAAAAAGAAAGTAACAGAGGCTGGAAAGATGGTTCCATGGTTAAGGCATTTGTCTGCAAAGCCAAAGGACCTAGGTTCGATTCTCCAGTACCCACATAAAGCCAGATGCACAAGGTGGCACATGTGTCTGGAGTTCACTTGCAGCAGCTGGAGGCCCCGGGATGCATATTCTCTCCCTCTCTTTCTCTTTTCTCTTTCTCTTTCTTGATCTGCTTCTCTCTCAGATAAATAGACAAAATAAAATATGCTTATATAAAAAGAAGTAGTAACATTTCCAGGTCTCTAACTCAAGTAGCCAGGCAACTGGTTCAGCCTCCATCTTGGCCATAAAGTATATAGGTATGTGGGTAGAGATTAAGCCCTGGGACCAAGAGACACCAGAAGTTGTGTTTCTGTGGTCATTGCAACAAAAAACCTGGCCAGAAGTAACTTAAGGAAGCTAGGATTTATATCTGCTTACAGCTCCAAGCTACAGTCCGTGATAGCAGGGTAGGCACTGTGGCAGGAGCACGAGGCAGGGCTGGGCACGTGGCGTCTGCATCAGGAATCAGAGGGCGACGAGTGCAGCTCGCTTTCAACTTTTTCTTCCTCCCTCCCTTCCTTCCTTCCTTCCTTCCTTCCTTCCTTCCTTCCTTCCTTCCTTTCCTTCTTTCTTTCTTTCTTTCTTTCTTTCTTTCTTTCTTTCTTTTTTTTGAGGTAGGGTCTCACTCTAGCCCAGGCTGACCTCCAATCCACTATGTCATCTCAGGCTGGCTTCGAACTCACAGCGATCCTCCTGCCTCTGCCTCCCAAGTGCTGGGATAAAAGGTGTGTGCCACCACACTGGCTGCTTTCTCATTTTTATTTAGTTGGGGATCCCGGTTCATCAGATGGTGTTGTCCACAGTTAGGGTGCATCCTCTCACCTCAATTAACCTAATGTAGAAAAACCCCTCAAAGACATGCCCACAGGTTGTTTTTGTGAAGCAGTTCTAGATGCTATCTAGTCATCAGCTGGAGATTAACCGTCACAAGTAGGGAGGGAGATTTTACCATCCTGAAAACAAGAGGTTGATGGGGCCGGGGGATGGTTCAGTAGATGCAGGCTGTATCATAGAAGTATGAGGACCTGAGATAAGGTTGGGTGCCTAGCACCCACATGAAAGCCAGGCACGGTGGTGTGTACCTATAATCCCAACACTGGGGAAGCTGAGACAGGAGGATGCCTGGGGCTTGCTGGCTAACAAGTCTAGCCAAATTGGTGAGCTCCAAGTTCAGTGTGAGGACTTGTCTCAGAAAATAAAGTGGACAGTGATTGAAGAAAACACCTTACATTAACCTCTGGTCTCCACATGCATGTACACACATGTGCACACACACCTCTGCATACACCCACACAAATGTATGTCACACATACATACACACACACACATAAACATAGCCAAAGGATTTAATGAGCATTAGCACATAAGCAAGGCTTATATTTTCCAGGCAGGATTCTGAACAGGCATCTATGAGAATCCAGTTATATCAGAAAAACCCTGTGGGGGCTTCAGAGATGGCTTAGCGGTTAAGGCGCTTGCCTGAGAAGCCTAAGGACCCAGGTTCACTTCTCCAGGTCCCACATAAGCCAGATGCATATGGTGGAGCATGTGTCTGGAGTTCATTTGCAGTGGCTAGAGGCCCTGGCACGCCAATTCTCTCAGTCTCTCCCTCTCTGTCACTAATAAATAAAAAAATAAAAATAAATACTTTTTGGGCTGGAGAGATGGCTTAGCGGTTAAGCACTTGCCTGTGAAGCCTAAGAACCCTGGTTCAAGGCTCGATTCCCCAGCACCCACGTTAGCCAGATGCACAAGGGGGCGCACGCATCTGGAGTTCCGTTTGCAGTGGCTGGAAGCCCTGGCATGCCCATTCCCTCTCTCTCTCTCTATCTGCCTCTTTCTCTGTGTCTGTCGCTCTCAAATAAATAAATAAATAATGGAGAAAAAAATTTTTTTAAAAATAAATAAATAAATAAACACTTTTTAAAAAAAGAAAAAAGAAAAAGACCTGTGGTGGTTTGAATCAGATGTTCTCCAAAAATTCATATGCTCTGAACGCTTGGTCTCCAGCCGGTGGCAAGTTGGGAGTTGGAGCCTGGCTGGAAGAGATGTGTTGCTGGGAACAGGCTTAGGGTCGTCACAGCCCAGCCCCCCCTTGCCACGCCCTTGTTGCTGTTTTCCACTTGCTGTGGCAGAAGTCATGCACAGCCTGTGCTCTGCCATCTTTCCCCTGCCATCATGAAGCTTCCCCAGGAGACTGTAAACCAAAATCAAAACCTTTCCTCCCACCAGGCGCTTTTGGTCAGGTGTTCTGTCACAGCACCATGCAGGTAAGTACAACAGACTGACTTTGGACAGTGCTGATTGGCTATTCATCGAAACCTCCGGGTAGAGAAGCAACACCGTACCTCACACATGCAACATCCGATCAGCCCGTGAGCAGTCGGGGACCGCAGGCAATCAATGCAGAGGCCAAAAATAAATAAGGAACAGAAAAGCGAAAGCAAACAGAAATAGAGTGATGAGATCCTGAGTCTTGTCCTGGGCTCAACTAGAGCAACAAAAGAGAAGACAGACACACTACCTAGAGTCTTCTAGAAGGTGGAGAACTTATAACATCAGCAGCTTAGTTCCCACGCAGGATGCTTTTCATATAAATAAGATGATATAAAAAGGAATATGCAGGGCTGGAGAGATGGCTTAGCAGTTAAGACGCTTGTCTGTGAAGCCCAAGACCCCAGGTTCGATTCTCTAGTACCCGTGTAAACTAGATGCACGAGGTGGCACATGCGTCTGCAGTTCATTTGCAGTGGCTGGAGGCCCTGGCACACCCATTCTCTCATAAATAAATAAATAAATAAATAAATAAATAAATAAATAAATAAGATATGCAGCCAAAAGATGTCTTTGAAATAAAAATAGCATAGATGAAATGCTTCAATAGAAGAGTTGGAAGATGACATTTTGGTCTAGAAAATAGAATTAAATAATAAAATAGGCTTAGGAAGGAAGAAAGAAGACAACTGGAGGGCAAGAATTTCAAAATCAAATAGGATTTTCAGAAAGACTAGAGAGGCAGAGGAGAGGGGCATCATAAGAGAAATAGAAAGAAATAGTCATTAACAGGGAGGCCCCTGAAATTACTCATCAGATGTTTAGTGTGATGGCCGGAAACAGATTTATCATTAGATACGGTGGAACTTTAGGTCACAGAAGATACACAGAAGACCCAAAGAGGGAAAGAAGCAGGTTCAGCCAGGCGCGGCCATGCACCTGTCTGAGGTGAGAGGATCAACATGAACAGCCCTAGGGCAGCCTGGGCTGCACAGTGACAATCTGCCCAGACAAACAAACCAAACCTTTTTTTTGTTTTGTTTTAAATTTATTTATTTGAGAGCGACAGAGAAAGAGGGAGAGGGAAAGAGAGAATGGGCATGCCAGGGCCTCCAGCCACTGCAAATGAACTCCAGATGTGTGCACCCCTTTGTGCATCTGGCTAACGTGGGTCCTGGAGAATCGAGCCTCGAACCGGGGTCCTTAGGCTTCACAGGAAAGCGCTTAACTGATAAGCCACCTCTCTAGCCCTTGTTTTGTTTTTTAAAGGTAGGGTCTCACTCTAGCCAAGGCTGACCTGGAATTCACTATGTAGTCTCAGGGTGGCCTCCAACTCACAGCGATCCTCCTACCTCTGCCTCCCAAGTGCTGGGATTAAAGGCGTGCGCCACCATGCCTGGCTTTTAAATGAACCAAATCTTACTAAAAACATCAGAGTATTATCAGAATCATAACTCTCTATAGCAGCATGGTAAGCCAAAAAAATGGAAGATACATTCAAAATATAGAGAAAAATGAAGCAATTAAGCAAATAGATAAGAAACGAAGCAATTCAGTGTGGAAGAAACAGATTTTTTTTTTCAAACATACAGGTTCTCAATATATTTTTCTCCAATGCTGTTTTCCTCAAAAGCTATTAGGAAAATAAATAAATAAAAAGCTATTAGGAAATGTATCCAGCTTATATGAGAGTAAAACCCAGACATGCGACCGAAACCCAAAGGACATAGTGGAAGAGACAGCACAGGGGACAAAACCTTCAAGACAGAGCAAAGGGAGCTGCCCAGATCGCTGTCAGCTTCATACTGGACCTTCAGAGAAGACTGCTCGAGAAGAGATGAGAAGGTATCAGTGTGCTTTAGTGTTATGTCAAAGGGATTCACAGAGCCAGGCATGGTGGCCATCAGTTTGAAGTGACGCTGGGCTCCATAGCAAAACCTTCAGAATAATTACTTACTAAGGGGAGGGGGGTGAACTTTTTACAATTAGAACACAGAAAACCATGTCAGTTAAAAAAAAACAAAACAAAAACAATGGTGGCTGGAATTGGTTTGCAGCAGCTAGAGGCCCTAGTATGCCCTTTCTCTCTTTCTCTTCCTTCCTTCCTTTCTTCCTTCCTTCTTTTCTTCCTTCCTTCCTCCTTTCCTCTCTCTCCCTCTCTTTCTTTCTTTCCTATCTCCTTGCAAATAGAAAAGTTAAAACACAAATGCTGTGGAACAGAAAGCTAGCAGGCCAGAACAATCAAGCACGTTGTCTTGTACAGAACGTGACGTGGCCTTGATGGACCCAAATAACACAATATTATCACATTGAGAAAGTGGAGAATAGGCAGTGTATTGGGGGGTGGGAACTGCAAAAGTGATCTAAATCTTTATTGTCTTTTTGTTTATTTGTAAGATACACAGAGAGAGAGAGAGAGAGAGAGAGAGAGACAGAGAGAGAGAGACAGAGAGAGAGAATGGACATGCTAGGGGCCTCCAGCCCCTGCAAACTTCAGATCCACGCACCACTTTGTGCATCCGGCTTTATGCAGGTACTAAGGAATCAAACCCTGGTCATTAGGTTTTGCAAGCAAGTACCTTAACCACTGAGCAATTTCTCCAGCCCTACTCTTCATTTTTGAAATCAATAAAACCAAGAAAATAAGAAAACATTATAATCATGTTATTTAGAAGTGTGGGGATAAGTAGCAAAAGAATTGGTTAAATCTCTGAGAAGAAGAAATTGTATTAATTAGATTATTAAAATAACATCCATATAAATTTGGTTAAATATGAGAGAGAGAGAGAGAAAGAGGGGCAGAGAAGAACTGCAGTGGTTTACTGTGTTTGTCTGAACTCAGGCTGCATGGCTGCCCAACCTGAGGTGGTTAGCTGCCCCCAGTCTCTGAGATGCCATGGGACATCCAATTTGAGATGTCAAGACAGCCACTGGATATTGTTTAAGGGAAGGCCTGGGCTGGAGCTATATTCAGGGTCATTAGCATAGAAGTGATGTCTATAGTCACTGTATCAAATCAAGGGTGTATGGGTGGGAAAGTGAGGGGGGTCCTTAGCATTGGCCATCATTTAGAGTCTGGAAGAGGAGGATGAAACTGTGAAAGAAACTGAGGAGGTATACCTTATGATGGAGGAGGGGAGCCAAGAGACCGTCTGTCATATCACCATGAGCTTAGAGAGACATGCCAAGAAGGATTAAGGACAGCAATTGATTTGTACTTCTGAGAGTCACAAGATATGGGGCCCCGTCTTGATCATTTGAAACTAGAAGGTCTTTGGTGTATAAGCACACAGATTTAGAAACCCCAGTAGGGGGAGGGGATACGATGGAAAGTGGAGTTTTAAAGGGAAAAGTAGGGGAAGGGAGGGAATTGCCATGGGATATTGTTTACAATTACGGAAGTTGTCAATAAAATAAATTTAAAAAAAAAAGAAACCCCAGTGTTGGGAAGTTTCCTGTTGAATGCCTTGAAAGGAATTGTGTTTTGGCTTGCGTATCCGTGTTTACTGTTGCACTGCCTACAGCAGCCAAGATACTGAGTCAGCCTAGAAGCCCATCAACAGATGCGCACATGAATAAAATGTTGCTTATATACATAAGAGAATTTTCCAGGCGTGGTGGCTCATGCCTAAAGTCCCAGTACTCATAAGGTTGAGGCAGGAGGATCACTGCAAGTTAGGGGCCAGACTAGGTGACATAATGAATTCTAGGTCAGTTTATATAGATATAGATATGGATATAGATATAGATTAGATTAGACAGCTTCCACGTTGCTGGGATGAACAGCCAAACCAGCACAGTTTAGGGGAGGAAAGGATTTATTTCAAGTTTACGGATCCAGGAAGTTCTATCAATGGCGGAAGAAGCTGGCTCCCTTTCATAAATCCAAGGAGAGAGAAAGAGACAGAGAGAGAGAGAGAGAGAGAGAGAGAGAGAGAGAGAGAGATACACCACCAGCAGCCAGCAACACCAAAAAGGAGCAAGCACAAGAATCCACCAGAGTTCAGACCTCTCTGCACACCTTTGGGCTGGAATTCAGATCCATACCCAGTGACACCTCCTCCAGCTACGTGGCCGGAGATCCCCAAGTTACAAGTTTAATTTTAACACCTGAGTCAATGGGAGGGGGCATACATTCAACCTACCACATATATGTACACATGTATGCAGACATATATGAGACATCGAAGCAGAAAGGGAACTATTTGTGGGAAGAAGGGGAACAATGAGAGGAAGAAGGGAGATGGGGGGGGGTGAGTGTGACCAAAGTACAATGATATATACATATGAAAGTGTCGAAAGGAAGCGCATTATTTTGTATGCTACATAAAAATATTTTTTAATTAATAAAAACTTAATAAAAAAGAAAAAAAATATTGTTTTGACTTTGCATGGCCCTGTGTAAGCTCTTCCATATCTATGAATAACTATTAGAAAGGTGCATTTTTTGTTTGTTTGTTTCTCTACTGCTTCCAGAGCAAATGAAGAGACTGAGGGACGGCCCCTCTAGCAACTAGAATGGTTTCCAGACAATTTCAGTAAAAGCTTCAGATGTTTTTCCTTCTAAGTGGTTCTTCTGTGGGAAGACGATTTGCCTGTAAAACAAAATTTTTTTTTGGTGTGTGTTATGTATGATGTGGTGTGTATGTGTGTGTGTGTGGGGGGGTACATGCATGTGTGTGCAGGCGCACATGACCCCAGTGTAAGTGTGCTACAAGTGCTAACCTTCCTCTGTTGCTCTTTCCCTTCTTCTGTTCTTTCTTTCTTTTTCTTTTTTTGGTTTTTCGAGGCAGGGTTTCACTCTAGCCCAGGTTAACCTGGAATCTGGAATACACTATGTCGTCTCAGGGTGGCCTCGAACTCCTGGCGATTGTCCTACCTCTGCCTCCGGAGTGCTGGGATTAAGGGTGTGTGCACCACGACGCCTGGCTTTCTTTCACTTCTCTCTTTGAGATGGAGTCTCTCATTGAAGTTGGAACTGCTGGTATTTCCCTCAAAGTGGCTGATGCACAAGCCCTCGGTGATTCTCCTGTCTCCGCACTCCCACCCCTTAGCACGTGGGTTGCAGGCGTGTGCGGCCCCGCCGCTGAGCCTCAGGTCACTTGCTTGCGCAACAAGCACTGTTCCTAGCCAAGCCCTCTCCCAGGCCCCCAGTTGGCCTTTTGTAAGAAGAGGCAAGGGGACTGTAGTGTACTTACCCTTAACAAACACTAGGGGGCAGGCGGTGACCAACTTGTTCCGAGCTTGACTACTCAAGAGGCGCTCTGGGATGTAGCAGTATGAAGAGGGTTTTAATCTCACTACTCTAATTAGGAAAATTTTGCATTGTTGCTGCCATGTTGGGTATGATGGAGGAGATTAGCATAATGGCTCAGTTGCGGGATGACGAACAATGCCTGTTTCCTGGGATTGTGTCCAAGGGTGCCAGTGAACAGTGAAGGTTACTTCTAAACTGAGCGAGCAGGTCTGCAGGCAATTTCCACCTGCTAAGACAAGGCATGTCGCATCTGTACGTCAGCTCTGTGGACGGGATACACCTCTGGCCTCGTGCGCAAGTACAGAGTTCATTCAAGTGCGCGGTGCAAATTGAAGGTGTTTTGTGTTGTTCAGATCCAATTCCTTTGGGGGGAGGTTTATTTATTTATTTGCAAGCAGAGAGGAGAGAGAATGGGTGTGCTAGGGCCTCTGGCCCCTGCAAATGACGCATGGGCCACTTAGTGCGTCTGGCTTTATGTGGGTTCTGGGGAATGGAGCTGAAGTTGTTCAGCTTTGCAGGCAAGTGCCTTGACCACTGAGCCATCTCTCCAGCCCCAGGTTCACTTTGAGAAGAAATAGCTGAGAAGCTACATTTATTTTTTTAAGACTTGAGGCACACTTTTGTGGCTACATTACCCAAACTTTTGACAAATTCAATTTTGTTCCTAAGGCCTTAGAGTAGAAGAAACCAAGCTAATCTACAAGTGTAAATGACCCATTCACACTCAGTGCAAGGATTTCGAGATGACCAAAAGCTGGCCAAGAGAGGTCAGAGCTCCTTTACAGTTAATGCTGGTCTCTCTCCACTGTCCCAGGCTGCTTCTAAAAAGTCTCTTGCCTTCTTGCTCCGAAAGCTCCTGGCTGGAGTTGGTCAGAGACAAGCAGTCACGGAATCGTGTGTTGTATCAACAGAAGTTCTTTCCCTTGGAATTAACTCTGGGCTCTGAGCCTATCTTCAGCCGGTGTTTTTGAAAACCATTCCTAAAATGGGTGTGGTGACACACGCCCGTAATCCTGGGATCTTTGAAGGCTGAGACAGGAGGATCACAAATCTGAAACAAGCCTTACATAAAGAGACTATTTCAGGCCTGGCGTGGTGGTGCAAGCCTTTAATCCCAGCACTCGGGAGGCAGAGGTAGGAGGATCACCGTGAGTTCGAGGCCACCCTGAGACTACATAGTAAATTCCAGGTCAGCCTGGGCTAAAGTGAGACCAAAAAGAAAAGGACTATTTCAAACAACAAAAGGATGTCATTTCTGTTTTCTTTTAATTTTTAAAAATATTTTATTTATTTGAGAAAGACAGAGAGAGAAAGGCAGACAGAGAAAGAGAATGGGAGCCCACGGCCTCTAGCTACTGCAAACAAACTCCACATGCTTATGCCGCCCTGTGCATCTGGCTTACATGCGTACTGGGAAATCGAACCTGGGTCCTTAGGCTTCGCAGGCAAGCACCTTAACTGCTAAGCCATCTCTCCAGCCCAAGGATACTACTAACACCAAACCATAAGGTAATTTTCCCCAGATTCTTTTTTTAATATTTTATTTTTATTGATTTATTTATTTGAGAGCATGAAAGAAGCAGAGAGACAGAGAGAGAATGGGTGTGCCAGGGCCTCTAGCCACGGCAAATGAACTCCAGATGCATGCGCCACCTTCTGCCTCTGGCTTACGTGGGTCCTGGGGAACTGAACGGAGGTTCTTTGGCTTTGCAGGCAAACACCTTAACAGCTAAGCCATCTCTCCAGCCCAGCCCAGATTCTTTTTTTTTTCTTTTTTTTTTAAAGAAAAGGTCCCATGTAGCCCAGGTTGGTCTTGAACCATATATATAGCCAATGATGACCTTGAACTTCTTATCTGCCTACCTCCACCTTGTACGTTGGGATTACAGATGTGTACGACCATGCCCAGTGTGTGCAGTGCCAGGGAATGAACCCTGGGCTTTGCGCATGCTAGGTAAGCGCTCTACCAACTAAGCCACACCCCCAGCCCTTTCCAGTCTTCACTCTAGATTCTCCTCACAACTGGGCCATGGCTGGAGGAGAGAAGGCATTGGAGGAAAACACTCACAGTCTTCTAGTCCACCGACCACCACTAATTCTCCTCCAATAGATCCACAGTTCCCCTGGCTCTAGCCGAATGCTAGAGCCAGGTTATGTTTATCCAACAGGCTCTTGCAAGGTGATACGAAAGCTTCTCTTTGGGTCAGGGAGAACTTGGGACTCCCCTCATCCATCCAGCCTCCCCCAGTTGTCCCTGCACAACAGAGAAATTTCAGTTCCCTATCTGTCAAACTGCAGACCTGCATTTGTTAGATAGATAGGCTCAAAGGTCCCTTCCAGCCCCAACATTCTATAGGTCTGCGTCTCTTCATAGGGAACACCCTGGGAGAAGAGAAACTTATCACCAAAGAATACCAGGCCAAGTGGGTTTGGCAAGTCCTTATCTCGCTGGGTAGGACTGTGCGATAAAGCAAGGCCAACATCACGCGGTATGCCAACTGAATGGGAGGCAACACCCTTTGGAATTCTGACCTGATGCTCGGATCCAGAGCAGAGGGTTCCTTGGTGTGATGTACTGCCAAGGCACACAGGGCTTTTGTGGATAAGGCTTCCTGGTTCTCAGATGTCAGCCGTATCGCTCAGCCGGGCATGGGAAGGCAGCTGAGAATTCCATATCAACGTGCTGGTGGATAACGGTGCAGCATAGGAGCTTCGCCTGGCGCTGGTGATAATACGACTTGGTTTTGCTGATGGGGATGGGGCAAGACAACCCGGGCCCATCTGTCATGTTTCACCGGAGCCTGGGAAATACGCACCACCCGACGCCCACAAATCTTGAAAGGACTAAATAAGAAATCACATTCACAAGTGGCAGTTGGCTAGGGACTGGCCCACAGAAACCCAGATGTCACTGTGCCCTGGCGGGACTAGAACTCTCTAGTCTGTCTCAGTCTTACCCAAGATGGCTGTAGCCAGTAGCAACAGCAGCAGCAGCAGCAGCAGCAGTTTCCTGGCCCTTGGCGACTGAAACTTTTCCCCAGGCTTGGCACCTATGGGCTGGCTCTTCCTAGATCAGTGGTCCTCCTGGGTGCTTATAAACCAATCAGAGTCTTTCCTACACGCCTGAACCTGTTGACAAGGCTCACACTAATGGGATGCCTGCTTCCTATGAACAGACCTGGCCGTTTGTATGGGTGGGAGGGATTCCGCCTTAGAGACTTTTCGCCACGTGTGAGATTATTCACAGGTCTTCCCCTCGCCTCTCCTGGCTGTGTTGACTGCAAAGGAATGGGTTCCTCTTGGCTTAGGAGCCTGCCGTTTCTTCTGCCCTGTTTCCACCCTGCCCTAATAAATCCTCCTTGATGCTCTCTTCTCTGAGCTCAAGTGTTTCAGTTTTTCGTTGTTGTTGTTAAAAAACCAACAAGGATCTAAGGCTTGGGAGTCAGGAGCCTGGGGGTTCTAAGGCCAGAGCCCAAGTCTGTGGCTGTCTCCTACAGCATCATGGTGATCTTTCCCTGGCTCAAAACCTGCAACAACCCTCCTGTCCAAGAATAGATCTCAGTAATTGCTTACAGATTAACGTCTCTAATAATATGGATTGTTCAGCACCTGCTTTCCCTTGAGCTATAGAGTGCTTCTCAAAGTCTTTCCCTGTCTGTGTCACCAAGCAATGCCATTCTGTGACCCCCCACACCAAGTAGTCGCTGTGGGTCCCAGGGATCTGGGTTTTCCCAGGTCCTTGGGGGAATTGTCTCATGTGTAGATTTCGTAGCCACTGACTTGGAGAATAGAGGGTACATTGGACACTGAGGGTTCTGAAGCCTTCCTTACATGGGAGAGTCAAAGTGGGACCAGCTCTTTTTTTGTGTTTCATTTTCTTTCTTTTTAAAAAGATATTTATTTATTTATTTATTTAAGATAGAAGGAGAGAGAGCAGGGCCTCTAGCCACTGCAAAGGAACTCCAGATGCATGCGCCACCATGTGCATCTGGCTTACGTGGGCACAGGAGAATCGAACCTCAGTCCTTAGGCTTTGCAGGCATGTGCCTTAACCGCTAAGCCATCTCTATAGCCCTTGTGTTTCATCTTCTATTGCCAGCTCTTCTCTAAGGCTCAGCACCCAAAAAAGTCCTGGGGGTTAGGGACGATGGCTCAGACCTGAGTTTGGATCCCCAGCACCCAGGGAAAAAGCTGGGTGTGGCAGCACATGCCTGTAATCCCAACTTTAGGGAAGCAGAGACAGAAGGACCCCTGGGGCTTGCTGGCTAGCTAGTCTAGCTGAATCTGGGAGCCCCAGGATCTGCTAGAAACCCTGTCTCAACAAATAAGGTAGAGGGGAGATGGCTCAGCAAAGCCTGCTGGTCCAGGTTCAGTTCCCTTGTACCGATGTAAAAAAAATTTGGTGGCGAGGCTGGAGAGATGACTCAGCAGTTAAGATGCTTGCCTGCAAGTCCTAAGACTTGAGCCGGGCATGGTGACGCACACCTTTAATCCCAGAACTTTGGAGGCAGAGGCAGGAGGATTGCTGCGAGTTCAAGGCCACCCTGAGACTGCATAGTGAATTCCAGGTCAGCCTGGGCTAGAGCAAGACCCTGCCTCAAAAAAAAAAAAAAAAAAAAAAAAATCCGGGCGTGGTGGCACACGTCTTTAATCCCAGCACTTGGGAGGTAGAGGTAGGAGGATCGCTGTGAGTTTGAGGCCACCCTGAGAATACATAGTGAATTCCAGGTCAGCCTGAACTAGAGTGGATCCTACTTAGAAAAACCAAAAAAAAGAAAAAAAAATGTTGGAGAAATGGCTTAGTGTTGCTTGCCTGAGAAGCCTAAGGACCCAGGTTCAATTCTCCAGGTCCCACATAAGCCAGATGCACATGGTGGCACATGTGTCTGGGTTTCATTCATTGGAGTGGCTAGAGGCCCTGGCACACCCATTCTCATATATACACTCTCTCTGTGTCTCTAATAAATAAAAATAAATCTTTTTTTTTCAAAAGCAACAAAAAATATGGTAGTGAACAATTGAGGAAGAAGCCTAATATTGATTTCTAGTCTCCACATGCACAACCCCCATGCCCAAACACATACAAACATGCATACACACAGTCATATACACAACACATACGTGCATGTGCAAAGAAAGAAAAAAAGGAAGGAAGGAAGGAAAAAAAAAAGAAAAAAGAAAAATCTTGGGACCAGAGTGAGAGGAGATGTGTTAAATGGTGGCTGCCAATGTTCCTGGCAGTGTAGCATCACTGTGAAGGGTGAAGTGGGTTTGAGGCCTGGCTCTTACACTTGCTGACTATAGTAACTGGGTAACATTGCCAAGCTTTGGGTATTTCATCTGTAAGGAAACAACACGAGTTTCTTGTGACATCATTGTTGGGAGTGAGTGTGTGTGCGTGAGAGGGAGAGAGAGAGAGAGAGAGAGAGAGTTGAAAGGTCTCATACAGTGCCGGGTAAGCATCCAGTGGGTGACTGATGACAGCCCTTAACAGTATCAGTGTTGTGAATGTTAACAGAAAGGGCTGAATTCTAAAAGGCACTGAAACTGATGTTAAGCAATGCGCTTAAAGACAGGCATAATTTGGGATAACAATAGGCAATAAATACTCATTTTGGCTACTGACCTCTTTGGTCAGGGATTTTACCTGTCCTTGTAATAAAACGGTGAAGATGACAGTTACCTTGCTAGGTCTTTGGGAGACTTCGGTGGACAGTAGGCCAAGGCAGCCATTTGGAGCCTGGATTACTAAGGATGTTCTGTAAGAACCACTCTTTTATCTCCCTCTTCTGCAGTGGGGAAACAGAGCCAAGCGTGAAGGTCTTGTGTGCTGTGGATGTAATGTGGAACCATTCTTATTGATAGCATGTCTGGACCAGGACTGCTTAAGTGTGCAGAGCTCTTGCTCCTGGCCCCAAGTCTTCGTCTATTTGAAACCTAACAGTCATGGCAGTATCCTGAAGACAGAGTCGGGGGTCAATGGACATTGGACCCCAGTAGCTGTTCCTCTCCAAGTCAGTGGCTTTGAAATTTCAGCATGTACCACTTACTTGAAGGGCTTGTGAAAACATAGGTTCCTGGGTCCCACAGCCACGTGCTTGCTCGCTCTCTCTCTCTCTCATACACACACACACACACACACACACACACACACACACACACACGTTTCTTTATCCATTCCTGACACCTAGGTTGGTTCCATGACTTAGTCATTGTGAAGAGCCCTTTAATAAATGTTGATGCATCTCTGTAATAGGTTGACCTAGAGTCGTTTGGGTGAATATTTTTAAATGAGCAAATGTCTAGATTAAATCTGTAATATTTTTAGCTGGAAAGAAAGCTGAAGAGTTACAAACCAGAAGAAATTTCTAGGTTTTATTTCCCTGTTAATATAAAACACATTAAAAAAATTATCAGGAGAGAAAATAAGGGCTGGAGACAAGGCTTAGTGATTAAGGCACTTGCCTGCGAAGCCTAAGGACCCAGGTTTGATTCCCCAGAACCAATAAGTGCTCCACGTGTCTGGAGTTCATTTGCAGTTGCTAGAAGCCCTGGTAGGCCCATTCTCTCCCTCCCTCCCTCCTTCCCTCTCTCTCTCTCTCTTCTTTTTCACCTCTCTCCTCTCTCAAATAAATAAATAAAGTTTTAAAAACTTAACATAAACGCAGATGAAAACCTTAGTGTAACTTCTACCTAGGACATTTCCAAATGAGCAGTACTGACAGGTTCCTGAATTACAATTCCTTTCCTGCTGCCTTTTTGTTTTCGTTTTGTTTTAAGGAAACCCAGCCACCAACCTCAAAGCCTTTTTCTGCCACACGTCTGCACCATGTGGGAATGCATTTGTCTTATCTTCGCCTTCCTTGCAGTTGCCGGGCTGGTCGTGTTCAGCAGTAATATACATTTGATTGAATGTCGGCATGAGCCAGAGTTTACATCCCGAGTGTAAGCATAAGACGTGTAGGAGGCGTGACTGTGAGGGGGTGAGGGTGAACGCTATCTTCCAGAAGGAAGTGCACTTCCGTTTGTTTATTACCTCGAGGACGGTCAGTACAGTGACCAGAAGTGTAGAATCTGGACTTGCCTACAGCTCTTACACGGAGCCTTGCATCCTTGGGTAATCGATCACTCCCAAATCGCAGCTCCCCTACTGTTACAACAAGAGAGTGAACGTCCTGTCTGTGAGGTTCAGGAGGGAGCAAGGCCACGGAGATCACTCTGAGGCAGAGATGGAAGCTTTTATTCGGGGGGGTGGGCACGAGCTGCCAGGATTGGCTCTCAAGCGCGGGAGCACTGTCCACCTTGAGATTACAGACAGTGGGCTGTATAGAGCTCTTCAATTGAGGGAAAGAGAGGAAGGGAAACAGCTAGGGTGTGAGACCAGAACAGTGACCAGGTGGGAGGTAAGGAGGCAGGAAACCTAGACCTGGGGCATTGTTAGGCAAGGAAGGGATAATGGCTGGGGGGTTCCTTGAGGAATGTGGATGACCCACTTCCTTATGTCTCTGTCACCCTCCTGCTGTGACTCCATTTTGTCCTGACCTAACACTGCTACAGGGATGCGATGGGAATGGACTGAATAGCAGATTTAGTAAAATTCCTGGCAGCCAGTTGGTACTTACTGTATGTTAGTTGCTACTATTGTTGTTATTAATATATTAATGTTAAATGCATAGGAGACAGAAAATAACACTCCCCTGTTAAACTTATCCCTCCAAGACTGACCCATTGTTAAGTTTATGATATAGGTTTAAGACTTTATCCTTTCATAAAAACAGGGATCCCCCATTCCACATGTAAGCCTTTTTTGTCTCAAAAAAAATTCACAAGATAGCCAACACGATGGCACACTTCTTTAATCCCAGCATTAGGGAGGCAGAGGTAAGAGGATCGTCATGAATTTGAGATCAGCCTGGGCTACCTGGAGGTTAGCCTGGGCTAGAGGGAGACTGCTTCAAAAAGTCAACAACAAAAGATTCACAAAATAAATTTTGAGCCGGGCATGGTGGTGCACGCCTTTAATCCCAGCACTTGGGAGAAGAAGGATTGCAGTGAGTTCGAGGCCACCCTGAGAGACTACATAGTGAATTCCACATCAGCCTGAGCTAGAGAACAAAATAAATAAATAAATGAATTCTGAAATTTTCTGCTATGAAACACAGAAGGAAATGCATCTCATAACGTTGGCTTTATTTCTGGAGTTCCATGTAAGACTGTTTAATTTATACTTAGTTTCTAAAATAAGTACCTATTTTTCTCTACATGGTCACTCACGTCCATAAAGCATGGGTTTAGATTAGCATTTTCAGGGCTGGAAAGATGGCTCAGTGGTTGAGGGGCTTGCCTGAAAAGCCCAACAACCTGGGTTCAATTCCCCAGGACCCACATAAAGCCTGATGCACAAAGTAACGCATGCGTCTGGAGTTCGTTTACAGTGGTTGGAGGCCCTGGTGTGCCTATTCTCTCTCTCTCTCTCTGCTTGCAAATAAATGAAATTATTATAGACTAGTATTTTCTTCAAAAGTTCACAATCCCTGCCTCCAAAGATGCTGATATTGTTAACACTGCAGATTCTTTTTTTTGAAAAATGATTATTTATTTATTTGAGAGAGAGAAAGAGGGAGAGAGAGTGATAGAGAATGGATGGGCATGCCAGGGCCTTCAGCCACTGCAAACAAACTCCAGACACGCCCCCTTGTGTATCTGGCTAACGTGGGTCCTGGGGAATCGAACCTGGGTCCTTTGGCCTTGCAGGCAAACACCTTAACCTGCTAAGCCACTCCTCCAGCCCTATACTGCAGATTCTAAGAAGATTGTAATGCTGGCCCTGAAGGTAACTCCAAGAGAAGTGTGAACTCACCTCCCTTGTACCTCTCCTCACTCCAGCCATACCCTCCTACTCCTAGTCTCAGATCAAAGTGTAACTCTGAACTCACCTGCCACTGAACTCATCACCTTCAGCCTCATGTGTGGCAATATGCAGGTAACACAGATATGGGCAACAGGCACCTCTTACAAAACTGCCCTAAGCAATGGTGTAATGCCAAGGAGTAAGGAGACTGCCTTACCAAATTTCCACTTTTCCTTTCTGGAGGAACAAAGTTACACTACAGCATATGATTCCTATGCACATTCAGTTACCTAGCAACGCTCCAGGAGGAGGCGCAGGGTAAGGGAGTGCAGGAGTCATGGCCCTAGATGCCATTCTTGTTTGGTGGGTGTGTGTCTTCATGTGTGTGTCAAATCAGTTGCTCATTCTGATGGTCACTACCTTGTTCAGCAGGAGTGCACTCAAAGCACATCAGGTTAGAGATCAGAGCCTTTTAGATTCAATAAGCCCTTGAGTACAAAGCTGCTGAATCCCAGCTATATGTCTCAGTACTGGGTTCTTTACATAGAGCGTAACATGCGATCCTATAGTCCCTCTCTCAGTTCTACAGATGAGGAGACGGGGATTGAGTTCACTGAGAAAGTGACAAAAATGTGGGGCTGGAGAGATGGCTTAGTGGTTAAGGTGCTTGCCTGCAAAGCCAAAGGATCCTGGTTCGATTCTCCAGGACCCACGTAAGCCAGATGCACAAGGGGGCACATGCATCTGGAGTTCGTTTACAGCGGCTAGAGGCCCTGGCATGCCCATTCTCTCCCTCTCTCTTTCTCTCTCTCTCTCTGCCTCTTTCTCTTTCTCTGTATCAAATAAATAAATTTTTTTTGTTTTGCTTTTCGAGGTAGGGTCTCACTCTGGATCAGGCTGACCTGGAATTCACTATGGAGTCTCAGGGTGGCTTCGAACTCTTGGCAATCCTCCTACCTCTGCCTCCCGAGTGCTGGGATTAAAGGTGTGCGCCACCACGCCCGGCTAAATAATTTTTTTCTAAAAAAAAGCAAGTGACAAAAATGTGATCCAAACCCAGGACTTTCTTATTCTAAAACCCCTGGTAGTTGATGAGGGAAGGTAACCAGGAAGCCTTCTGGTGTTCATCATTATCTACCTTGGTTCATGTTTTCCTTTCAACCTATTAATTTAACTGTAGAAAAAGATGCCATGGCCTAGCCATGATAATACTGAGTTTATGGCTAAGGGTTGAATTCTGGGGAAGCAGACCATGTAGCTCTTTGAGGTATCAAGAGTCCTCACTTCCCTAACCTTAACTCCCACAGTCTAGGATCAGACAACAATGTCAAGAAGAATGAATAGGGTCCCCTGAGCATGAGGACACACCCCCAGGAAGCCAGGGCTTCCAGGCTGAATTTCTGAATGGGAGGAAAGTGTTCTTTCTCCTGCCAGTGGAGATGTCCAAAGGGCAGGTCACCTGTGAACCACTTACCACTTTTAAAAAATCTTTTTATTGACATGCTCCATACATGTAGAAAATACACCATGATCATAAACTCCTTCTATGGCCCTCCTTTTCCTTGTTCTTATTTTAAAATATTTTTATTTATTTATTTTCAAGGAGAGAGGGAGAGAATGGGACACCAGGGCCTCTTGCCACTGTAGATGAACTCCAGGTGCATGTGGTACTTGATGTATCTGGCTTTAAACGGGTACTGGGGAATCAAACCCAGGCAGTCAGGCTTTGCAAGCAAATGCCTTTAACCACAGAGCCATCTCCCCATCCCAAGTCCTCCCTCTTTTCCATACCCCAATCCCACTCCATTGAATTCCTTACTTCCAAGTAGTCTCTTTTCTATTTTGATCTCATCACTTTTCCTGGGCTATTATGCAGGTCTTGTATAGTTAGGATCAGCCACTGTGAGGTCATAAATACCATGGTCACTTTGTGTGTCTGGAAGACAGTATTGCAAAGCATTCCTCCCCTTCTTTGAAATTTTACATTCCTTTTTGTTGTTATTGTTCACTTTGTTTGTTTTGTTTTGTTTTGTTTTGAGGTAGGGTCTTACTCCAGCCTCCCAAGCTGAGTTGAAATTCATTATGTAGTCTCAGGGTGGTCTCGAACTCATGGTGATCCTCCTACCTGTGCCTCCTGAGTGCTGGGATTAAAAGCATGCACCACAATGCTTGGCTCTTACATTCTCTCTCTCTCTCTCTCTCTCTCTCTCTTGTTAAATATTTTTAGCCTGGTATGGTGGCACACACCTTTAATCCCAGCACTGTGGAGGCAAAGATAGGAGGATAACCATGAGTTTGAGGCTACCTTGAGATTACATAGTGAATTCCAGGTCAGCCTGGGCTAGAGTGAGACCCTACCTCAGAAAACCAAATGTATATACATATAGTTGAGAGAGACAGACAGAGGGAGAGAGAGAGAGAGAGAGAGAGAGAGAGAGAGAGAGAGAGAGAGAGAGAATGGGCAGGCATGCAGACACATGTGACACTTTGTGCATCTGGCTTTACATGGGTACTGGGGACTCGAACCTAAGCCACCAAGCTTCACAATAATGAACCTTCAACCGCTGATCTTGCATTCTTTCTGCCACCTCTTCTGCAATGATCCCTTGAGCTCTGGAGGGTGTGATAGGGAGATGTCTCACTCAGTATTGAACATACCACTGTCATGTTGCAGTGTAGTAAGTTTCGAGTCTCCCCACTGGTCACTGCCATCTGAAATGATTAGGTTCTCTACCTGGGCATAATATATACATTTAGCCAGCCAATAGTAGTAGTTTCCCAGCTAGCGCTTATGACCTTCCAAGCCAAAGGCTTTTGATTAGATTTTTCAGTAGCAAGCATCAATTTCCTCTCATAGAGTGGGCCTCAAGTTCAATTCGAGAGCAGTTGGTGCACTTGACATTCTCATTCTCAACCTATCTCCTGGGGAAGGTAGGAACAGAGGAGACCCATCTAACAACCAAACAAAAAACAACCAAATTTAAAAAGAAAAGAAAAGAAAAAAAAAAAACCCCACCTGTGTTGGCCGTCAGCCGTTGGAAGCACGTGGAAATGAGGAGGAGGAAGAAACTCAAGATGTCATCATTTTAATCTCTGTGAGCTCACCCTGGAGAACTTACAAAGGGTTTCCTTCCAGAAGGAACACAGAGCAGGCACTGAGATGGCTGAATCGACAGGTGGATGAGAAGACTTTAACCAAAGTAGAATGTGATGGATGCACAAGGCACCCCGCAGGGCTCGGGTAAGAAACCAGAGATGTTTCCTCCTCCTGTTTGAGTCACTGAGGCTGACCCCAGGGTCTCTTGCCTGCTAGGCACACACTACCACTGAGCTGCACCTCCAGGTGCTCCAAATGCTCTCTCAGCTCACTCCCATGTTCCTGTTGGATCACTTCCTTCTCTTGAATCTAGACTCTTAATCTTGGGACAGTTCCTCCGCGTTCAGTGGAAGCTCCGTCGTGGGGATTTGCTTGCATTATGCATTTGATAAACACTTCTGCACATACTTGATTTTCATACGGTGCACATGAGACAGGCAGAAGAAATAACAGGCTTGTTTGAAAGGGCTCAGCACCATTATGGTCTTTATTGATTAATTGTTGGAAGTCAACTCTTGGGAACAGCAAGCAACTTTCATGCTTCTGTGCTTGGATAGATCTGTTTAGAGGGTCATGTTTACTGTCATGTGCTTCTCTGAAGGAACGAGAACATTCCTTGAGTTCCTTCATCTTTTCGCTAATGACAAATGGACTTGTATTTTTATTTTTATTTTAATTTAATTGAGAGCGACAGACAGAGAGAGAAAGAGGCAGGTAGAAAGAGAGAAAGAGAGAGAGGAAGAGAAAGAGAGACAGAATGGGCACGCCAGGGCCTCCAGTCACTGCAAACGAACTCCAGATGCGTGTGCCCCCTTGTGCATCTGGCTAACATGGGTCCTGGGGAATCAAGGCTTGAACCAGGGTACTTAGGCTTCACAGGCAAGCGCTTAACCTGCTAAGCGATCTCTCCAGCCCTGGACTTGTATTTTTCAAAATATTTTTTTATTTATTTGAGAGAGGGAAGGAGGGAGGGGAGGGAGAGAGAGAGAGAGAAAATGGGCGCATCAGGGCTTCCTGCCACTGCAAACAAACTCTAGAAACACGCCACCTTGTGCATCTGGCTTATGTGGGTCCTGGAATCAAACCAAAGTCCTTTGGCTTTGCAGGCAAGCGCCTTAACCACTCAGCCATCTCTCCAGCCCCTGGACTTGTATTTTTATCAAACACCACTGAAGTCCAATCCACTCAGAAAAATAAACAGAAATAGCTCTGCCTTGGTGTGTATAGACTGGATCCTACAGTGAGCCTTAAAAACAATATTTCAGGCTGGAAAGATGGTTCAGTGGTTAAGGCGCTTGCCTACAAAGCCTAACAACCTGAGTTTGATTCCCCAGGACCCATGTAAAGCCAGATGCACAAAATGGCACATGCGTCTGGAGTTCATTTGCGGTAGCTAGAGGCCCTAGAATGCCCATTCTCTCTCTCTCTCTCTCTCTCTCTCTCTCTTTGCAAATAGATAAGTAAAATATTTTTTAAAAAATAAACAATTTTTTCATAATTTATTTGCCAAAAGTTGTTTGGTGCTTCTTATGAGTTAAGAACTGTTGCAGTCATTAAGGACACGGTGGTGAGCAGGATGAACAAGAGAGATGAAGTCCTTTCTTTTTTTTTTTTTTTTTGTTTTTTTGAGGTAGGGTCTCATCTAACACAGGCTGACCTGAAATTCACTACATAGTTTCAGGGTGGCCTTGAACTCATGGCAATCCTGCTACCTCTGTCTTCTGAGTGCTGGGATTAAAGGTGTGCGCCACCACGCCAGGCTGGAGTCCCTTCTTATAAAACGCAGATGTCTATTACTCATCATGGATCCTTGTGGTTCCCAGCCAAGCTGCAGAAGTTTATAACTTTTAGCCTTTTCTGACTAGCATTCTTGTTTTTTTGTTTTTTGGGTTGTTTTTTTGGGTTGTTTTTTTTTTTTTTTCTCTTGGCTTTGTTTTGTTTTTCTTAAGTAGGGTCTTACTCTAGCCCAGGCTGACCTGGAACTCACGAGGTGATCCCAGGTTGGCCTTGAACTCACAGTGATCCTCCTACCTCTGTCTCCTGAGTGCTGGGATGAGAGGTGTGCGCCACCATGCCTGGCTAATCAGTGTCCTTGCTTTCTCTTAACCTCTGCTACCTCACAAGGTATGATTTTTTTTTTAAATGGATTTGGAGTAATAAACACTGCCAATAAATACCTCAGTATTCGTCAGATTTTATGCTGTAATTCCAAGGAAAACATCATTGCATGTTGTTTCTCTCACGTAAAACCGACATCTTCTCTGCCGCTTTTGCTGATGTCGCTGCTCTTCAAGTGTCAGGTGGCATTCTGTCCCCGAAGTTACTACTTTGGGCATCACTAGTTCTTTGTCAGCCCCATTAATCTCTTTATTTTTATTTTTATATTTTATTTTTGAAGTAGAGCTTCCCTCTAGCCCAAGCTGACCTGGAATTCACTATGTAGTCTCAGACTGGCCTTGAACTCATGGCAGTTCTCCTATCTCTGCCTCCAGAGTACTGGGATTAAAGGCGTGCGCCACCATGCCTGGCTCCTATCAATCTTGTCTCAGCAGCTAGACGAAGCACTCCTTGTTATGCAGATTGTGCCTCATTCTTTAAAAAAAAATTTTTTTTGTTTTTTTTTTTTATTTATTTGAGAGTGACGGAGAGAGAAAGAGGCAGAGAGAGAAAGAGGGAGAGAGAGAGAGAATGGGAGTGCCAGGGCCTCCAGCCACTGCAAACGAATTCCAGACGTGTGCATCTGGCTAACGTGGATCTTGGGGAATTGAGCCTTGAACCGGGGTACTTAGGCTTCCCAGGCAAGTGCTTAACCGCTAAGCCATCTCTCTAGCCCTGTGCCTCATTCTTTAGGGAAGCTAGGTCACTGGGATGAGACTTGAATATTAATAGCCTGGTGTTGCAGTCTGGTTCGCATAGCTGGTAGAAATCACCCAACCAAGAGCAGCTTGTGGGAAAAAGAGGTTTAGTTTGGCTTACAGGCTCGAGGGGAAACTCCATGATGGTAGGGGAAACAATGGCATGAGCAGAGGGTGGACATCACCCCCTGGCCCACATAAGGTGGACAACAGGAGCAGGAGAGTGTGCCAAATACTGGCATGGGGAAACTGGCTATAAAACCCATAAGCCCGCCCCCAACAATACACTGCCTCCAGGAGGCTTTAATTTCCAATTGCCATCAACTGGAGAACCAAGCATCCAGAACACCTAAGTTTAAGGGGGACACCTGAATCAAACCGCCACACCTGGACTTTAAATATACCTTTCATTTGTTTAATATACCTTTTATAAATATACCTTTCATTTGCTATAAGTAGCTTGTTTGTACTGTTCTTGCTTAATGGTCTCCATAGGTTGCCAACCCCTTTGGGACAAAGCGAAACGAGACATATTTCTTTCTTCATGGCTATCTGGTATGTGAACGTGTGTGTGTGTGTGTGTGTGTGTGTGTGTGTGTGTGTATGTTCTTATGTGTTCCCAGCCTGGGTTGTAGGTAGATTTCTCCTGTTCCCATGAGCTTCGAACTGCTCCATAGGGCTAGAGTTATTCTTTGGCTTAATAATAGCCATGCTTGTTGGTAAGATACTTGAAAAGCTAACACTGGGGAAACAATGGCTGACTTAAAGCTGGATGTGGTGGTGCATGCCTTTAATCCCAGCACTTAGGAGGCTGAGGAAGGAGGATGGTCATAAGTTCGAGGCCAGCTTGGGCTACAGACTGCATCCTAGACCATCCTGGGCTAGACAGTGAGACCCTGCTTCAAAAATAACAAAACATTTTGGCTAAGTTAGATGTTACACATGACATTTGATGGCTATTAGAAATGAGCACAATAGGAGCAGGAGAGATGGCTCAGCAATTGAGGCGTTTGTCTGCAAAGCCCAGGACTACACAGGGAATGCCAGGTCAGCCTGAGCTAGAGTAAGACACTACCTCAAAAAAAAAAAAAAAAAAAAAAAAAGTAATGAGCCCAACACATTTAATATATTTATAAAAATATTTATACAATATTGCAAAGTAAAATTGGAAGTGGTGGACAATTCTGTGTAGAGGAGGTACTATGATATCTTATTTCCCAAGATAGGGTAGGATGACTTTGTTATTTTTTTTTTTTTAATGATCTCCTGTGCTTTCTACCACATGTACATGCACATGCTAAGTAATATTTATAATTTATTCTTTCATTTCATCAATCATTTTATTTTAGAAAATAAATGACTTATTATTATTTTTTATTTATGAGAGAGAGTGGGGAGAGGGCAGGCCAGGGCCTCCTGCCGCTGCAAACGAACTTCAGATGCATGTGCCACTTTGTGCATCTGGCTTTATGTGGGTACTGAACCCAGGTTGTTAAATGTTGCAGGCAAGTGCCTTTAACCCCTGAGCCATCTCTCCAGCCCAAATGGCATATTTTAATAGTGTTAGTTTGTTTTATTTCATAACACATAATATGGCCAGAAATGGTGCCCAGATAGATCATGGTGTGGTCACCCCACTTAGAACCACGGGGGCACATGGTTGGTCTGCCATTCTAATGTTCTGAGTACCAGTGAGTTGCACCTTTGAGCCTGAGGGTTTAAAAGTGGTCAAATTCCAAAGCACATTAGAGGAAAGATAACTGGGATCATGGGCCAATAAGTTAGCCTGTGCCTGAGTTTCCATTTGTAATTAATACTACCTGAATCGTTGTCCGGCCTATGGCTACTGGGAAATGATCTCTGGTCTTCTGGAATGTCCTGCTTAAGAGTGTCTCTGTTTATTCTGGCTGTTGGGACATGCTGAACAGTCCAACAGTATGATTTATGACAGGGTTCTGGGCCATGTAGTATCCACTCTGCCTCTAGAGGGTGCAAGACCAGAGGCATCAGCTAGTTCTCTAGTGTTTAGAGAACTAAGACCAGCCACAGGGAAACTGCATGATCAGGCCCCACTCCAAACTCTGGCCTAAGATCTAGTGACCTCCTCTGGTTGGCAATGGTCTGAGTGCTTCTCACACACACTTGATATAGGAGCTCACACACTTTTTAGTTGATCTCAACAGGATAAATGGAAGTCCGTGCTTAGAATCTTCTGGATTCTAGCTGATGTGCAGACTGCCTCAGCTGACTTTAATCTGTGTTCTTTCATTGTAATCAAGAGCAACCTCAATGGGCTGGAGGGTTGGCTTACCGGTTAGGGTTTTATTCCCCAGTACCCATGTAAGCCAGATGCACAATGTGGTGTATGTGTCTGAAGTTCACTGCCAGTGGTTAAGGGTCCTGGTATGCCCATTCTGTCTCTCTCAAATAAATAAATAAAAGTTAAGGGGCTGGAGAAGATGGCTTAGTGGTTAAGGCATTTGCCAACAAAGCCAAAGGATCCCAGTTCGATTCCCAATGGCTGGAGGCCCTGGCATGCCCATTCTCTTCCTCTCTCTCTCTTTCTCTCTGTTGTCTGCCTCTTTCTCTCTCAAATAAATAAATAAAATATATTTTTTTAAAAAATGCCTTAGAAAACTTAAATGTGGGCTGGGGAGATGGCTCAGCTGTTAGGGTGCTTGCCTGAAAAGCCTAATGATGTAGCTTTTATTCCCCAGTACCAATGTAAAGCCAGGTGCACAAAGTGGCACATGCACCTGGAATTCGTTTGCAGTGGCTAGAGGCCTTGGCATACCCATTTTGTATGTTTCTGTCTCTCTTTCTCTCTCTTTCTGTGTCTCCTGGTTTTTCTTCTCTCTCTCTCTTTGCAAATAAATAAATAAAATAAAAAGAAAAGAAAAAAGTTAAATGCATCAAAGCATGTATATTTACCCATCCATCTATTCATTTTTAATTTTATTTATTTAAGTATTTGAGAGGGAGAGGCAGAGATAGTGAGGCAGATAAAGAGGGAATGGGTGCACCAGCGACTCTAGCCACTGTGCATCTGGCTTTATGTGGGTACTGGGAAATTGAACCTGGGTCCTTGGGCTTTGAAGGCAAGCTCCTTAACCACCAAGCCATGTCTCTAGCCTGAAATGAATATATTTTTAAATTTTTTTATTTAATCTCAAACACAATCAATCTTGATTAGCGTTACCATAGTGAACCAGTAACAAACATAAAGTTCTAATTTTTAGTGATGTAAAAGGATCCTAAGACTAGTATGTATGAGAACAACTAGTTTTTTAAAAATTTTTTACTTATTTATTTGAGAGAGAGAGAGAGAGAGAGAGAGGAGGCATACTAGTGCCCCTTGCCTCTGCCAATGAAGCCAAGCTATATGATCTGCTTTGTGTGTCTGGCTTTATTTACATGGGCACTAGGAAATGAAGCTCAGGCCATCAAGCTTTGCAAACAAGTGCCTTTCACCACTGAGCCATCTCCCCAGGCCCCAAGAGAAAAAATCTGAACAGTAGGAATACCCTGAGTAAAATCTACTTGACTTTGTAACTATGTCCCCACCTGATGGTCCAGAGAAGACAAATCACGCGCAAGCGCCGCCCTTCCTGGAAAGTGTGCCCCTCCCCCATCTCAGGAGAGAGAGCTGGAACCGTGTGGGGGGAACTTGGGTCAAGTTGAGAGAGCCTCTATTCCTGACCTGGATGACCTTGTGGAGTGGAAGGGAGCCAGGAGAGGGTCAGCAGGAGGTCAGGGGGGAAAAGGTGCTTCTGCTAAGAGCCAGGGGCATCCTGCCCGGATTTGGCTTAGTGGAAGGTCTCTGCTGTTTGGGTGGGGTAGCAGGCAGAACCCCTGATATGAAGGTAGTTCTCTCTCCTTACTTCTCTGCAGATGGTGGTGGTGTTTAAATGTATGTTCCCCATAGTCTCAGGTGTTTTATTAAACTCTGGAACTTGGACCTCCAGCGGCCTCTGTCCCACCAGTCATCCTGGGTGCTCACTTCAGTTTTTTTTTTTTTAATATTTTATTTATTTATTTATTTGGGAGAGAGAGAGAGAGATCGGCAGATAGAAAGAAAGAGAGACTGGGCACACCAGGGCCTTTAGCCACTGCAAACAAACTCTAGACGTGTAGGCCCCCTTGTGCATCTGGCTTACGTGGGTCCTGCGGAATCAAACTGGGGTCCTTAGGCTTTGTAGGCAAGCGCCTTAACCACTAAGCCATTTCCCCAGCCCTCACTTCAGATTTTTGCTCTTCACAAAACTCTATCAATCTGTGTATTGGCAAATCCCTTTCCTCTTCTTCTTCTTCTTCTTTTTAAAGGCAACTGTTTCTTTTTTAATATGTTATTTTTATTTATTTATCCGAGAGAAAGGGGCAGATAGAGAGAGAAAGAGAAAGAATGGATGTGCCAGGACCTCCAGCCACTGTAAACAAACTCCAGATGCATTTGCCACCATGTACATCTGGCTTACGTGATTACATGGGCACTGGGGAATTGAACCTGGGTCCTTAGGCTTTGTAGGTAAGTGCCTTAACTGCTAAACCATATTTCAAGCCCAACTTCTTCTTCTTTTGTTTTTTTTTTTTTGAAAAAAGTCTTTTTATTTATTTATTTGAGAGAGAAAGACAGAGAGGCAGACGGAGTGTGAGTATGATGTGCCAGGGCCTTCTGCCACTGCAAACGGACTCCAGTCGCATGTATCCCTTTGTGCATCTGGCTTTTACGTGGATCCTGGGGGGACTGAACCTGGGTCATCAGGCTTTGCACACAAGTGCCTTTAACCACTGAGCCATCTCCCTATTTATTTCTCACATGTGTTGTTCTCCTCTTCTTCCTCCTCTTCCTTCTCTTCATTCTTTTCCCTTCCTTCTGCTTTTTTTTTTTCTGAGATAGAGTTTGGATATGTAGTTCAGGCTAGCCCTAAGCTCTTGCTGATCCTCCTGCCTCAGCTGATCTCAAGCGCTGGGATTACAGGCCTACTCCACGACCCCTGCCTCGTCCTTCCTTTTCATCCCTGTAGCAGACACCAGAGGAGAGAAGGACACTGAGGTGACACACACACAGCCTGGCAGAGAGAAATCCAGGGCTTCTGGAAGTAAGAGACCCGATGCTCCTTGCTGGTAGTCAAGTCATCAAGGCAAACTAGGATGAAGTTCAGTTTAAGGCCACATGCGCTCGCTTTCTCTCCTTTGTGGGCTTGTTACCCTGTTGTTTCTGGAAATATTTGGTATTGCATCAGAACTTCCTGTGGTGGAGTCACGTGTCAATCGCACAAGATAATCGTTCACTGTAGACGCTTGAAGTTCTTCAGCTAATGTTTAAAATTAGATGCCATGCTATTTGAAAGCTCCTTTCCCTCAACCAAGAATAGCTCGTAAGAAAAAAAATAACTTTCCTTTCCAAAAGTTTGCACAGTTCCCAGTACCTGTCAATCTACTCTTAAATTTGTATTGATTTATTTGCAGGCTGAGAGATACAGAGAAGAACAAAGAGACTATGGGCCCACCAGGTCCTCGAGCCACTGAAAACAAACTTCAGGTGCATGTGGCACTTGGCATCTGGCTTTACATGGGTACTGGGGAATCGAACCCGGGTCATTAGACTTTGCAGGCAAATGCCTTGACTGTTGAGCCATCTCTCTGGCCCTCAATCTACTCTTCTAATTTACGTTTCAGAGTCTGATGTGTGGGTGAGAAAATCAGTTTTGTGTTGGTCACAGTCTTATTCCCAGTGGGTTGAGTCAGTAGCTGCCTTACTGTTTCAGAGGGTTAGAGTGGAGTGTTGAAATAACTGGATCATTTACCTTTGATGATATGAAGTGCCCTGGTTTGCCTCCCCGAGGTAGCAAGTTCTGTCTCCTCAGCTGATGTCTGGCCCATTTGGAGGTGTCTGTCTGTGCGTTTGGAGGTGAGGAAGTGGGGAGTGAATTAATTATCCTCCATTAACAATATGTCATATTTATGGCTTCGCCAGGAGATTAGCTTTAGGAAAAGAGATTACTTCCATTTTTCCCAGGCTCCAGCGGTGTTCACTTCTTTGTCCGTCTGGAGAACACAGTGTCCCTCCACATAGAAACACGTACCTGGGGAGCCAGTATTCCCACTAAACAAATGGGAATAAATGTACTTAGAGACAGGTGTCCTTGCTTAATGCTGTGGTTCTGGTTGAGATTTTTATTTTTTTTATAACTTTTTGTTCATTTTTATTTATTTATTTGAGAGTGACAGAGAGAGAAAGAGGCAGAGAGAGAAAGAGGGAGAGAGAGAGAGAGAATGGGAGTGCCAGGGCCTCCAGCCACTGCAAACGAACTCCAGACGTGTGAGCCCCCTTGTGCATCTGGCTAACGTGGGTCTTGGGGAATTGATCCTCGAACCGGGATCCTTAGGCTTCCCAGGCAAGTGCTTAACCGCTAAGCCATCTCTCTAGCCCTGTGCCTCATTCTTTATGGAAGCTAGCTCACTGGGATGAGACTCAAATATTAATAGCCTGGTGTTGCAGTCTGGTTCGCATAGCTGGTAGAAATCACCCAACCAAGAGCAGCTTGTGGGAAAAAGAGGTTTAGTTTGGCTTACAGGCTCGAGGGGAAACTCCATGATGGTAGGGGAAACAATGGCATGAGCAGAGGGTGGACATCACCCCCTGGCCCACATAAGGTGGACAACAGGAGCAGGAGAGTGTGCCAAATACTGGCATGGGGAAACTGGCTATAAAACCCATAAGCCCGCCCCCAACAATACACTGCCTCCAGGAGGCTTTAATTTCCAATTGCCATCAACTGGAGAACCAAGCATCCAGAACACCTAAGTTTAAGGGGGACACCTGAATCAAACCACCACACCTGGACTTTAAATATACCTTTCATTTGTTTAATATACCTTTTATAAATATACCTTTCATTTGCTATAAGTAGCTTGTTTGTACTGTTCTTGCTTAATGGTCTCCATAGGTTGCCAACCCCTTTGGGACAAAGCGAAATGAGACATATTTCTTTCTTCATGGCTATCTGGTATGTGAACGTGTGTGTGTGTGTGTGTGTGTGTGTGTGTGTGTGTGTGTGTGTGTATGTTCTTATGTGTTCCCAGCCTGGGTTGTAGGTAGATTTCTCCTGTTCCCATGAGCTTCGAACTGCTCCATAGGGCTAGAGTTATTCTTTGGCTTAATAATAGCCATGCTTGTTGGTAAGATACTTGAAAAGCTAACACTGGGGAAACAATGGCTGACTTAAAGCTGGATGTGGTGGTGCATGCCTTTAATCCCAGCACTTAGGAGGCTGAGGAAGGAGGATGGTCATAAGTTCGAGGCCAGCTTGGGCTACAGACTGCATCCTAGACCATCCTGGGCTAGACAGTGAGACCCTGCTTCAAAAATAACAAAACATTTTGGCTAAGTTAGATGTTACACATGACATTTGATGGCTATTAGAAATGAGCACAATAGGAGCAGGAGAGATGGCTCAGCAATTGAGGCGTTTGTCTGCAAAGCCCAGGACTACACAGGGAATTCCAGGTCAGCCTGAGCTAGAGTAAGACACTACCTCAAAAAAAAAAAAAAAAAAAAAAGTAATGAGCCCAACACATTTAATATATTTATAAAAATATTTATATAATATTTCAAAGTAAAATTGGAAGTGGTGGACAATTCTATGTAGAGGAAGTACTATGATATCTTATTTCCCAAGATAGGGTAGGATGACTTTGTTATTTTTTTTTTTTTAATGATCTCCTGTACTTTCTACCACAAGTACATGCACATGCTAAGTAATATTTATAATTTATTCTTTCATTTCATCAATCATTTTATTTTAGAAAATAAATGACTTATTTTTTTTTTAATTTATGAGAGAGAGTGGGGAGAGGGCAGGCCAGGGCCTCCTGCCACTGCAAATGAACTTCAGATGCATGTGCCACCTTGTGCATCTGGCTTTATGTGGGTATTGAACCCAGGTTGTTAAACATTGCAGGCAAGTGCCTTTAACCCCTGAGCCATCTCTCCAACCCAAATGACATATTTTATCAGTGTTAGTTTGTTTTATTTTGTAACACATAATATGGCCAGAAACGGTGCCCAGATAGATCATGGTGTGGTCACCCCACTTAGAACCACGGGGGCACCTCCTTTCCATGGTTGGTCTGCCATTCTAATGTTCTGAGTACCAGTGAGTTGCACCTTTGAGCCTGAGGGTTTAAAAGTGGTCAAATTCCAAAGCACATTAGAGGAAAGATAACTGGGATCATGGGCCAATAAGTTAGCCTGTGCCTGAGTTTCCATTTGTAATTAATACTACCTGAATCGTTGTCCGGCCTATGGCTACTGGGAAATGATCTCTGGTCTTCTGGAATGTCCTGCTTAAGAGTGTCTCTGTTTATTCTGGCTGTTGGGACATGTTGAACAGTCCAACAATATGATTTATGACAGGGTTCTGGGCCATGTAGTATCCACTCTGCCTCTAGAGGGTGCAAGACCAGAGGCATCAGCTTGTTTTCTAGTGTCTAGAGAACCAAGACCACACACAGGGAAACTGCATGATCAGGCCCCAGTCCCAACTCTGGCCTAAAATCTAGTGACCTCCTCTGGTTGGCAATGGTCTGAGTGCTTCTCACACACACTTGATATAGGAGCTCACACACTTTTTAGTTGATCTCAACAGGATAAATGGAAGTCCGTACTTAGAATCTTCTGGATTCTAGCTGATGTGCAGACTGCCTCAGCTGATTTTAATCTGTGTTCTTTCATTGTAATCAAGAGTAACCTCAATGGGCTAGAAGGTTGGCTTAGCGGTTAGGGTTTTATTCCCCAGTACCCATGTAAGCCAGATGCACAAGGTGGTATATGTGTCTGGAGTTCACTGCCAGTGGTTAAGGGCCCTGGCATGCCCATTCTGTCTCTCTCAAATAAATAAATGAAATATTAAAAATAAAAGTTAAGGGGCTGGAGAAGATGGCTTAGTGGTTAAGGCATTTGCCAACAAAGCCAAAGGATCCCAGTTCGATTCCCCAGGTCCCACAAAAGGCAGATGCACAAGGTGGCGCATGCATCTGGAGTTCATTTGCAGTGGCTGGAGGCCCTGGCATGCCCATTCTCTTCCTCTCTCTCTCTTTGTTGTCTGCCTCTTTCTCTCTCAAATAAATAAATAAAATATATTTTTTAAAAATGCCTTAGAAAACTTAAATGTGGGCTGGGGAGATGGCTCAGCTGTTAGGGTGCTTGCCTGCAAAGCCTAATGACATAGCTTTTATTCCCCAGTACCAATGTAAAGCCAGGTGCACAAAGTGGCACATGCACCTGGAATTCGTTTGCAGTGGCTAGAGGCCTTGGCATACCCATTTTGTATATCTCTGTCTCTCTCTCTTTCTCTCTCTCTCTGTGTCTCCTGGTTTTTCTTCTCTCTCTCTCTTTGCAAATAAATAAATAAAATGTAAAAAGAAAAGAAAAATGTTAAATGCATCAGAGCATGTATATTTACCCATCCATCTATTCATTTTTGATTTTATTTATTTAAGTATTTGAGAGGGAGAGGCAGAGATAGTGAGGCAGATAAAGAGGGAATGGGTGCACCAGCGACTCTAGCCACTGCAAACAAACTCCAGATGCACCCGGTGCATCTGGCTTTATGTGGGTACTGGGAAATTGAACCCGGGTCCTTGGACTTTGAAGGCAAGCTCCTTAACCGCCAAGCCATGCCTCCAGCCTGAAATGGATATATTTTTTAATGTTTTTATTTAATCTCAAACCCAATCAATCTTGATTAGCCTTACCATAGTGAACCAGTAACAAACAAAAAGTTCTAATTTTTAGTGATGTAAAAGGATCCTAAGACTAGTATGTATGAGAACAACTGTTTTTTTTTATTAATTTTTACTTATTTATTTGAGAGAGAGGGAGAGAGAGAGAGGACATACTAGTGCCCCTTGCCTCTGCCAATGAAGCCAAGCTATATGATCTGCTTTGTGTGTCTGGCTTTATTTACATGGGCACTAGGAAATGAAGCTCAGGCCATCAAGCTTTGCAAACAAGTGCCTTTCACCACTGAGCCATCTCCCCAGGCCCCAAGAGAAAAAAACTGAACAGTAGGAATACCCTGAGTAAAATCTACTTGACTTTGTAACTATGTCCCCACCTGATGGTCCAGAGAAGACAAATCACCGGCAAGCGCCGCCCTTCCTGGAAAGTGCGCCCCCACCCCATCTCAGGAGAGAGAGCTGGAACCATGTGGGGGGAACTTCGGTCAAGTTGAGAGAGCCTCTACTCCTGACCTGGATGACCTTGTGGAGTGGAAGGGAGCCAGGAGAGGGTCAGCAGGAGGTCAGGGGGGAAAAGGTGCTTCTGCTAAGAGCCAGGGGCATCCTGCCCGGATTTGGCTTAGTGGAAGGTCTCTGCTGTTTGGGTGGGGTAGCAGGCAGAACCCCTGATATGAAGGTAGTTCTCTCTCCTTACTTCTCTGCAGATGGTGGTGGTGTTTAAATGTATGTTCCCCATAGTCTCAGGTGTTTTATTAAACTCTGGAACTTGGACCTCCAGCGGCCTCTGTCCCACCAGCCATCCCGAGCGCTCACTTCAGTTTTTTTTTTAAATATTTTATTTATTTATTTATTTATTTGGGAGAGAGAGAGAGAGAGATCAGCAGATAGAAAGAAAGAGAGACTGGGCACACCAGGGCCTTTAGCCACTGCAAACAAACTCTAGACGCATAGGCCCCCTTGTGCATCTGGCTTACGTGGGTCCTGGGGAATCAAACTGGGGTCCTTAGGCTTTGTAGGCAAGCGCCTTAACCACTAAGCCATTTCCCCAGCCCTCACTTCAGATTTTTGCTCTTCACAAAACTCTATCAATCTGTGTACTGGCAAATCCCTTTCCTCTTCTTCTTCTTCTTTTTTTTTAAAGGCAACTGTTTCTTTTTTAATATGTTATTTTTATTTATTTATCTGAGAGCAAGGGGCAGATAGAGAGAGAAAGAGAAAGAATGGATGTGCCAGGACCTCCAGCCACTGCAAACAAACTCCAGATGCATGTGCCACCATGTACATCCGGCTTACGTGATTACATGGGCACTGGGGAATTGAACCTGGGTCCTTAGGCTTTGTAGGTAAGTGCCTTAACTGCTAAACCATCTTTCAAGCCCAACTTCTTCTTCTTCTGTTTTTCTTTTTTTTTTGAAAAAAGTCTTTTTATTTATTTATTTGAGAGAGAAAGACAGAGAGGCAGACGGAGTGTGAGTATGATGTGCCAGGGCCTTCTGCCACTGCAAACGGACTCCAGTCGCATGTATCCCTTTGTGCATCTGGCTTTTACGTGGATCCTGGGGGACTGAACCTGGGTCATCAGGCTTTGCACACAAGTGCCTTTAACCACTGAGCCATCTCCCTATTTATTTCTCACATGTGTTGTTCTCCTCTTCTTCCTCCTCTTCCTTCTCTTCATTCTTTTCCCTTCCTTCTGCTTTTTTTTTTTTCTGAGATAGAGTTTGGATATGTAGTTCAGGCTAGCCCTAAGCTCTTGCTGATCCTCCTGCCTCAGCTGATCTCAAGCGCTGGGATTACAGGCCTACTCCACGACCCCTGCCTCGTCCTTCCTTTTCATCCCTGTAGCAGACACCAGAGGAGAGAAGGACACTGAGGTGACACACACACAGCCTGGCAGAGAGAAATCCAGGGCTTCTGGAAGTAAGAGACCCGATGCTCCTTGCTGGTAGTCAAGTCATCAAGGCAACCTAGGATGAAGTTCAGTTTAAGGGCACATGAGCTCGCTTTCTGTCCTTTGTGGGCGCATTACCCTGTTGTTTCTGGAAATATTTGGTATTGCATCAGAACTTCCTGTGGTGGAGTCACGTGTCAATCGCACAAGATAATCGTTCACTGTAGACGCTTGAAGTTCTTCACCTAATGTTTAAAATTAGATGCCATGCTATTTGAAAGCTCCTTTCTCTCAACCAAGAATAGCACGTAAGAAAAAAGATAACTTTCCTTTCCAAAAGTTTGCACAGTTCCCAGTACCTGTCAATCTACTCTTAAATTTGTGTTGATTTATTTGCAAGCTGAGAGATACAGAGAAGAACAAAGAGACTATGGGCCCACCAGGTCCTCGAGCCACTGAAAACAAACTTCAGGTGCATGTGGCACTTGGCATCTGGCTTTACATGGGTACTGGGGAATCGAACCCGGGTCATTAGACTTTGCAGGCAAATGCCTTGACTGTTGAGCCATCTCTCTGGCCCTCAATCTACTCTTCTAATTTACGTTTCAGAGTCTGATGTGTGGGTGAGAAAATCAGTTTTGTGTTGGTCACAGTCTTATTCCCAGTGGGTTGAGTCAGTAGCTGCCTTACTGTTTCAGAGGGTTAGAGTGGAGTGTTGAAATAACTGGATCATTTACCTTTGATGATATGAAGTGCCCTGGTTTGCCTCCCCGAGGTAGCAAGTTCTGTCTCCTCAGCTGATGTCTGGCCCATTTGGAGGTGTCTGTCTGTGCGTTTGGAGGTGAGGAAGTGGGGAGTGAATTAATTATCCTCCATTAACAATATGTCATATTTATGGCTTCGCCAGGAGATTAGCTTTAGGAAAAGAGATTACTTCCATTTTTCCCAGGCTCCAGCGGTGTTCACTTCTTTGTCCGTCTGGAGAACACAGTGTCCCTCCACATAGAAACACGTACCTGGGGAGCCAGTATTCCCACTAAACAAATGGGAATAAATGTACTTAGAGAGAGGTGTCCTTGCTTAATGCTGTGGTTCTGGTAGAGATTTTTATTTTTTTATAACTTTTTGTTCATCTTAATTTATTTATTTGAGAGTGACAGAGACAGAGAGAAAGAGGCAGATACAGAGAGAGCGAGAATGGGCTCGCCAGGGCCTCCAGCCACTGCAAACGAACTCCAGACGCGAGCGCCCCCTTGTGCATCCGGCTAACGTGGGCCCTGGGGAGTCTAGCCTCGAACCGGGGTCCGTAGGCTTCACAGGCAAGCACTTAAGCGCTAAGCCATCTCTCCAGCCCTGGTTGAGATTTTTAAAAGAGAGGTTTTGAAAGAAAATGTCTCTCCTAGCCTCTCAACCCCACAGAGCAGTAGCTGGCTCCCTTTCATTGGTGTTTTCATATGCACAGAGGTGGACAGGTCGTTAGCAGAATTCACCATGAAAAGTTTCTGCTCTGCCAGGGGCTGAAGATTCTGTCGGAAACCCTGGATATAACTATGCATGTGCACGTGGATGGCATGAAGTGGAGGAGAGACTTCCGAGGAGAGCCAAAGTTCTGGATTCTCATCCATTTCATCCTCCCAGAGCCATGTTTCTCCTAAGCTATCATTGCATCAGTTTGAGGGCCAGTTTTCTCACCTATACAACAAGAGAGCTTCCAGGCATGGTGGCACACACCTTTAACGCCAGCACTAAGTAGGCAGAGGTAGGAGGATGGCCGTGAATTCGAGGCCACCCTGAGATGACATAGTGAACTTCAGGTCAGCCTGGGCTCTAGTGAGACCCTACCTCGAAAAAACAAAACAAAACAAGCGAGTTGAACATATAGTGGGAGCTAAGCAACCCCTTTCACATCCACGTGCCTGGCGGGCATAACTGATTCACCATCGAGTGGCCCGGCTTATCCTGGAGCAGAATCATACAAATTAAGACGAGATAGCTTTCTCCTGGCTGGTAGTTAGCTAGAGACTGGCCCACAGAAGCACGAATGCCAAGTTGCCTGCTCCAGCAAGACTAGAACCTGTGCCTGATCCAGTCCTGTCTCTTGCCCAATTGCACTGGCTTGGCCCCCCTTGGGTGGGCCCTTTCTGAGTCAGTGTTCCTCTTGGGTCCAACAACCTGAAAGCCCCTTATTCTTTTCTTTAATTTTTTTTGTTTATTTTTCTTTATTTATTTGAGAGAGACAGACAGAGAAAGAGGCAGAGAGAGAGAGAGAATGGGTGCACCAGGGCCTCCAGCCACTGCAAATGAACTCCAGACGCGTGCGCCCCCTTGTGCATCTCGCTTATGTGAGTTCTGGGGAATCGAACCTCAAACCAGGGTTCTTGGGCTTCACCGGCAAGCGCTTAACTGCTAAGCCATCTCTCCAACCCAAGCCACTTACTCTTTTTTGTCCCTTTCTTTCTTGTGAGAGGGGATCTTCTCTGTCTCCCCACCCCCTTCCACAGGGGAAGAATTTCTTTTGCTTGAAAGCTTTTCTGCTTTTCTTTTCCTCTTGATTCTAAGTCTCCCTAAAATAATTTCTATAACGTATCCTTCCCATGAATCTTTCTTAATTCTTTGGTAACATAGATAAGAACTTGAGAGTTGAGAGCTGCTGGTGTGGGAGTTCTAATCCCACAGAGCTCTGGCTCAACCTCAAATCAACAAGTTATAGTTCTTGGGGCTGGAGGGATGGCTTAGCAGTTAAGGCGTTTGCCTGCAAAGTCAAAGGATCCCAGTTTGATTCTCCAGGACCCATGTAAGCCAGATGCACAAGGGGGAGCATGCAACTGTAGTTCCTTTGCAGTAGCTGGAGGTCCTGGCGTGCCCATTCTCTCTCTCTCTCTCTCCCTCTCTGACTCTTTCTCTCTCTCAAATAAATAAATAAAATATATATTTTTAAAAAAGAAGTTACAATTCTCAATTAAATTCAACCACAGCTGCTACCAAATGAGCAGACCTTGCCTGATTCTAATATAACATATTTCCTACTCTTGGGGATAGATAGATAAAATCTAAGAGGTTTCATATAGGAGCCTGTGTGTGTGTGTGTGTGTATGTTAGTAGAACAATTTTTTTGGGGGGGGAGGAATCAAGTGTAATTAATTCAAGAACTAGTACCCAAAGTAGAGGCAATCCAAAATAAATAAATAAATAAATCCTAACTTAATGGGTAGGTGGACAGAATTCTTTTCCATTTACCAATTTTCTTGACCCTTAGAGAATTAGCTTGATAATACCTGGCTCAAGTAACCCACCAATTCTCTGTGCAACATATGTCGAAATGCTTTGAGAACACTTACTTGAAATAAAACTATAGGGTATCACTGCTTCATTGCCAATGTCCTGAGATTTGGAAGACATCAGGAGGCTTCACAATGAATGGGTAATATCAATTACTCATATTCATCAAGCCAGAAAGAGTTTGCCCAGCGTATGCCCCTACAGTAATGCTACCCTCACTTTGGGTTATAGAAGCTTCTCTTGTCAGATGGCAGTGAGTTACTATTGGGAGACTCAACTCATCAGCGTTCTGAGAAGTGACAGTGGAGTGTTCGGCGCTGACAGACGTCTCTTATCAAGCCTTCCAGGACTCAATAGCCACAGTGGAAGAGGTGGTGGGAAGAATATAAGAAGACTGGAGAAATGGCTCAGTGGTTAAAGGTACTTGCTTGCAAATCCTGACAGCTCAAGTTCAGTTCCCCAGTACCCACATAAGCCACATGGCATATACATCTAGAGATTGTTTACAGTGGCTGGAGGCCTGGCACTCGCTCTCTCTCCCTCTCTCTCTGCCAGATGTGGTAGCACGTGACTTTAATCCCAGAACGCATGAGGCCGAGGTAGGAAGATTGCTCTCGCTCTCGTTCTCGCTCTCTCTGTATCTTTCTGCTTGCAAATAAATAAAAAACAAAATTTTAAATGTATGGTTATGGTACAACAGGTTGCTTGCCTTAATAACTTCCCATTTTGTAAGAAATGATTTAAACTCTGGGCCTGTGGTCAGACTCATTTTAAAAACTTAAAAAAACTATTTATTTATTTGAGAGAGAAAGAGAAAGACAGAGAGAGGAGAATGGCTATACTAGGGACTCTTACCCCTACAAACAAACTCCAGACTCATGTACCACTTAGTGTATCTGCATATGGCTTTACATAGGTACTGGGAAGTCAAACCTGGGCCTTCGATCTTTATATACAAGGACCATTAACTGCTGAGCCATCTCTCTAGCCCAAGAGTCATATATTTCATAAGAAAAAATATCCATTAGAAAAACTCAGGCTGAGTGCATGTTAAAACGGGCTCCCTTAGAAAAGGATATGACATAGTCCATTTGATTGAATTCTAAGTTCTTAGCGGTACTGTCTGTGGGCATCGTATCATGCTAAGGCTGTAGGGGAGATGAAGACCAGAGACCAAAACTTGACCTCATGAGGCTTGCAGAGCAGGGGATAAGAGAAGCCATCAAGCCAAGCAAGGTAGGAAGAATGCTTTCCCAGAGGAAGTTGGTGAGGAGACTCAAAGAGGAAGAGATTTTCTGATAGGAAGATTGGGCAAAGCTTCATGGAATCGAAAGCATCTGAACTTGACTTTGAAAAGTGTATTGGCCATCCATGAATGAAAAGAGGCTGGGCTGTGGGAGAGTGAGTGTGGTCCAGTGAGTGTCTGGACTTGAGAGAAAACAGTGGAGCCCGAAGGGAAACTCATGCAAGAGACCAAGCGAGAAGCATTGATGGCCCAAGCTAGGGAGGGGTACGTAGACACAATGAAGTGCAGGACAAGAAGGAAAGACCGCTGAGGCAGGATCATCAGGACATGGCCACTGACATCAACTGTGAGAGGGAGAAGAAAGATAGCCTGTACTAGTGTCCGGCCTGAGGGATAGGAGATCTGGCCATGTTAGCAGAAAGGCTGGAATCAGAGAACCTGGCTTGCTAACACACTCAGATAGGCACCCCAGGTGAAGTATTTCCTAAAGAGAACGTTCCATTTTGTGAACGAATAAACCCACCACAGAAAAAGCTCAGAACTTCAGCCTTCATCTTTCTTGATAATTCAAATGTTATGGTGAAATGACTTCAAAAAATAGTTTATTTATTCCTTATTTATTTGCATGGACAGAGAAAGGAGGGAGGAAGTGAAATCCTGCTGTCAGGCTTTGCAAGCAAGTGACTTTAACTGCTGAACCATCTCTCTAGCCTGATTTTTTCTTTTTGAAAGTCATTTATCTACAAACATAAAAACTGAACTGAGTCTTAAGGCATCTAATTAAAAATGTCCATTGCAGGGGCTGGAGAGATGGCTTAGCAGTTAAGACATTTGTCTGTGAAGCCTAAGGACCCAGGTTAGATACCTCAGTACCCATGTAAGCCAGAGGCACAAGGGGACACATGTGTCTAGATTTCGTTTGCAGTGGCTGGATGCCCTGCATGCCCATTCTTTCTATCTGCCTCTCTCTCAAAATGAATAAATAAATATTTTTTTTAATTTTATTTAGTTATTTATTTATTTATTTGAGAGAGAGAGAGAAAGAGGGAGAAAGAGAGAGAGAGAGATTAAGAGAGAATGGGCACACCAGGGCCTCCAGCCACTGCAAACGAACTCCAGATGCATGCACCCCTTTGTGCATCTGGCTTATGCGGGTCCTGGAGAATCAAACCGGGATCCTTTGGCTTTGCAGGCAAATGCCTTAACCACTAAGCAATCTTTCCAGCTCACAAATAAACATTTTTAATGCCCATTACTTGTAGCACTTTATGCATGAATGTTTCTGGGTGAGTTAATGAAATTAATAAAACCTTTGCCCTAGATCGAATTGGTTTTTAAATTTTAGTCCAAACACAGAACCTGTATTACTACAAATGCTTGCTTTAAAACTTATTTTCAAGGTCAGCCTCAGGGAACACAGGTAGCTATGATCAGAAGCTCTTAGTCTCTTGATTTAAAAAAGAATAGGAAAGGAACATTTAAAAAGGTGAACAGTAGTTGTTAAAACTGAAAAAATAAAGGCTGAGCAAATGGAAAACAGCTACGCAAACACTGAAGTAAACCACTGCAGTGGCCGGTATATTTAAAAGAATAAGACTATGACCAATATTTACCCAAACATAAGGCTGTTTTGTGGCAATAACGGGACAATATTTACAGAAAATAGTGGAAAATT
This sequence comes from Dipus sagitta, assembly GCA_036346955.1. NCBI lineage: Eukaryota > Metazoa > Chordata > Mammalia > Rodentia > Dipodidae > Dipus > Dipus sagitta. The sequence goes on along the minus strand of CM070779.1, from coordinate 121,800,956 downwards.
TATAAGTCAAGTAGGAATGCTTTTGAAATGTGATGTTCAGATGGCCAAACACATGAGATGAACCATCATATACTTAAGATAGAAAATTTCAAAAAAAATATGACTGTTTAATTATAGGTAATAAAATGGAAACATAATTACCACATATTTTTAAATTTTTTAATTAATTAATTAAATGATCTGTGTGCTTGTGCGTGTGTTTTTGTGTGTGTGTGTATGTGTGTGTATGCATGCCATGGCACCCATGTGAAGGTCAGAGGATGACCTTGAGGTGTCTGCCTTCTTCTTCCACGTTCTGTGAGACAGGGCCTCTTCAAACAAACTCTGGTCTAGCTGGCCTGCCGGCTTCTGGTGTTCGTGGCTCAGCCTCCCATTGTCACGGGTGTATTGGGACCACAGACACGGGCACCACTTTGCATCTGGCCTTATATGGGTGCTGGGAAGAATCACATTTGGGCAGGCGGGCTTCGAAGCAAGCACTTCTAAGTGCTGAGTCGTCTCCCCAGCATGTACATCAACGTTTAATGGCGAATTAATTATGACAAAAATAAAAGTCACATTATATACCTTCAACGTATTAAAAACTACTAGGTAAAGAAACAAGGAAGTAAAAGTTACAGAAAGAAGCAGATAAAGAGAGGCTGGGCATGGTGGCTCATGCCTTTAATCCCAGCACTCGGGAGGCAGAGGTAGGAGGATCGCTGTGAGTTCAAGGCTACCCTGAGACTTCATAGTGAATTCCAGGTCAGCCTGAGCTAGAGTAAGACCCTACCTTGAAAAACAAACTGAAAACAGAAGAGAGAGAGAGAATGGGCATGCCAGGGCCTCTAGCCATTGCAAACAAACTCCATATGCATGCACCACCTTGTGCATCTTGTGTTTTACCTGGTTACTAGGGAATCAAACCTGGGTCCTTAGGCTTTGCAAGTAAGTGCCTTAACTGCTAAACCATCTCTCCAGCCCAAGAATTTTAACCTTTATGCAAGTTGCAAATGTAATTTTCCATTTTAGGAATTGTGCTGAAACAGTGGATGAAGAGAAAACAAACTGGTCTTAATACTCAGCAGTTTGACTTTGTTACCAAGAGATGAATCCTTAACTTGTGAGTAACAGTGCTATCCTGTGGAATACTTACACCCCACATGGGCTGCTGTCTATATCTATCAAAAGGTAGAATATTAAGAAACTAAGCTAGGCATGGTAGTGGCACATACTTGTAATCCCAGAACTTGGGAAGCTAAGGCAAGAGGATAGTGAATTTGAGACCAGCCTGGGCTCTGTTATAAGGTCCTATCTCAAAAACAAATAAAATAAAATAAAATAAAAAACAAAGTAAAATTTGGCCATATAACCATCTCTAGTCACACCATGCAATGCTGACTGAATGCTATTAAGGCAATTTGACTTAATTAATTAGTCATCAATATTTGAAACAGGGTCTCACTAAATAGCCCAAAGAAAAATGTGTTTTTCTAAATTAAAGAAGCTGCATGTGACACATGAAGCCAAATGACCTTCCAACAAAAGGGAAAGAAGATTTATATACATGGGCTGGAGGGATGGTTTAGCCATTAAAGCATTTGACTGCAAAGCCAAAGGACCCAGGTTTGATTCCCCAGGACCCATGTGAGCCAGATGCACAAGGAGGCACATGTGTCTGGAGTTTGTTTGCAGTGGCTGGAGGCCCTGGCACACCCATTCTCTCTCTCCCTCTCTCTCTCTCTCTCTGTCCCTTTCTCTGTCAAATAAATAAATAAATACAAATTTTAAAAAAAGATTTATATACAAATCACCCTAAAAACATCTGCATCAGGATTATCTTCTGGCCATCATCCATGGAGGAGTGCTGTCCACTGAGAGATTTGGACAAATGCAGCAATATACTTTTATTTTCCACCTTTGTTCATTCCAGCTTTGAAAAACTTGAAGGCACTTTTAAAGTCATTGTGTGGAACTAAATAAATTTCCCTTTAAGAAATTTTTAAAGGGGCTAGAGAGATGGCTCAGCAGTTAAGGCATTTGCTTGCAAAGCCTAATGACCTGGGTTCAATTCACCAGTACCCATGTAAAGTCAGGTGCACAAAGTGACACATGCATCTGGAGTTTGTTTGCAGTGGCTGGAGGCCCTGGCATGCTGTTCTCTCTCTCTCTCTCTCTCTCTCTCTCTCTCTCTCTCTCTCTCTCTCTCTGTGTGTGTATCTGCCTCTTGTGCTCTTTCAAATAAATAAATAAATAATAAACTATTTTAAAATTTAGATAAGATATATACAATTTCATGACTATTTCTGAGTTTAAATATTACAAAATATTTTTGGACAGTTTTAGTTGCTACTTCCCTACAGTCTTTATCTCAGATTACAGCTCAAGGGGATGCAGTCAATAATGATGGGAAAGTCTCAGTGGCAGGAGAGTGAGTCAGGTGGTCACACTACACTTGTCAGGAATAGAGAGAGATGAACGTAGATCCTCAAGTTAATTTCTCTTTATGTAGATCAGGACCCCAGCTCATGGAATGGTACCACCTACAGTTTGGGAGGGTCTTCCCATGTCAATTAGCCTAATTTAGAAAATCCCTCACAGACATGCCCAGAGATTTGTTTCCTTGATGATTCTAAATCCAATGAAACCTACAAACAAGATGTCATAATCCAGGAAGTTAAGCTATGCACAAGCTCTGGAAGAGAAACAAGATGTTACTATTTGAATGATAAAGGTATTATAGCTGCATAAGGATGCATGCTTATTTTTAAAAATAATGTAGGAGGCCAGAGAGATGGCTTAGTGGTTAAGGAACATGCCTGTGAAGCCTGAGGACCCAGGTTCTATCCTCCAGGTCCCACGTTAGCCAGATACACATGGTGGCACATGTGTCTGGAGTTCGTTTGGACTGGCTAGAGGCCCTGGTGCACCCATTCTCTCTCTCTCTCTCTTTCTCTCTCTCTCTCAAATAAAATCAAGTAAAATAAAATAAATTCTCAGGGGATGGAAGGATGACTCAGCGGTTAAGGCACTTGCCTGCAAAGCCAAGGAGCCAGGTTCAATTCCCACATAAGCCAGATGCACAAGGGGGCGCATGCGTCTTGAGTTCGTTTGCAGTGGCTGGGGGCCCTGGCATGCCCAGTCTCTCTCTCTCTCTCCCTCTTTCTCTGTTAAATAAATAAATAAATAAAAATAAAAATATAAAAAAATAGATTCTCAGAAGGGACTTCAGTGCGGTAGCATCCAGCCAGCAGTTCTCTGGGCTGACATGTAACTATGCTTGCTTCTATTTTCTGACAATAAAAGTCTCTTCTGCCCAAGAGCCTTATGCTAATGGGACTTTGGGGAAATGCAGGCTGTGGGATTCCGTGGCAGGAACCAAGTAACATGGCTGAGCAGTGATTCAGTGCTGATGCCTCCAGTGAGAATAAGTTCAAAGAACGCAACTTTCCCACATCCTCTCTTGGGGACTCCTAGAGGAATGAAGAGAGGGAGGGCTGGCCTGTGGCGGATTTCCCACAATACATGTGATGGGAGCTCAAGCCAATTCTTCACTCTATATTAAAGAAGAATTATTCATTCATTCAGAAAAAATAAAAATAAAAAACAACCAGGGTCGGTGTGGTGCATGCCTTTAATCCCAGCACTTGGGAGGCAGAGAGGTAGGAGGATCGTTGTGAGTTCAAGGTCACCCTGTGACTACACAGTGAATTCCTGGTCAGCCTGGGCTAGAGTGAGACCCTACCTCAAAAAACCAGAAAACAAGACTGGCCCCTGTGTCCCCAACACAAGGATCACCTGCTCTGGAAGTTACACGCCGAGAGTGAGTATAGGCCAGAGCTCCCGATTCCTCCCCACCTCTCTGGGTGTTCCCTGGTCCTGGTACCCCTGCTCCTGGGGCGGGGGGGGGGGGGTGGGTCTGGACCCTGCTGCAGAAGCAGGCCTTTTGCTCCACCTTCCTGACTGACCTGCCCCTGGGTCCCCAGCTCCCGGATCTTTTGGAGTGTGTAGGGCAGAGTTCCATTTAGTCACTGACCAGCTCCTGAGGAGATAAACCACCCCTCCCATCTCAGCCAAGGCCCAGGCGAAACCACAGATGAAGTGGGGAGACGAGCAAGAGTGCTGCTTCCATGTGAGCCTGACAATCAGCCCCAGGGTGAAGCAGACAGACATTGAGGACACTCAACACCTAACCAAAGCCGAGATCCAGAGGCTCCTAAGAGCTCATCACCGAAGTAGACTTAAAACGCACCCACCACAGCTCAGGGAATTTTGCAGAAAAGGGGGGGGGGGAGTTTAAGAGCCACAGGTTGGGATGTCATGCCCAGAGGAATTGTCCCCCTCCCCAATAACTTGACTGCTGCTTCCATAGCACACAACCCACAACCCCATGGGGAATACCAGCAACCCCACTGAGGAGGGTGGAATGGGGGCAGGGAGGAGCGAAAAGATGGTATCAACACATGATGTATCCTTACAAATTATGTTCCTAATACAAAAGAAAGAGAGAAAAGAGGGTCGGGCGTGGTAGTGCACACCTTTAATCCCAGCACTGGGGAGGCAGAGGTAGGAGGATTGCTATGAGTTCGAGGCCACCCTGAGACTCCATAGTGAATTCCAGGTCAGCCTGGGCTAGAGAGAGACCCTACCTCGAAAAACCAAAATAAATAAACAAATAAGTAAGTAAGTAAGTAAGTAAATATTAAAAAGGAAAAGAAAGTGCAAATGTAGAACAGACTGTTTGTTCAAAGGCGTTTGTGCCTACGGCCACACTAACCAGCTAACAGACAAGCAGGGCGCAGCTGCATGGATAGGGAGGAGACTCAGGGTCATGCTGTCTCCCTAGCAAAGCTTGTACAACGGAAAATGCCTTTTAAGAGCATCAACTGAGTCTAATTTCTTTGTTAAATTACTTCTACCGCACTGGGACAAAATACCTGACTAGAAGTGACTTATGGGACAAAAAGGATTTAATTTGGCTTACAGCTCCAGAGGGTAGAATCCATCCTGGTGGGGAAGGCATGGCAGGAGCAAACGGCTGGCATCACATCATCATGTCAGCAGGGAGGAAGCACAGTGAGTGAGAACAGCAAATGGAACTGGGCTACAAAACTTGAAGACCTCACCCCCACTGTGACACCCTTTCTCAACCAAGGTTCTACCTCCTAAAGGTTCCAAAAACCTTCCAGAACAGTGCCACCAGCTGGGGATTGTGTATTTTAGCACATGAACCAATGGGGGGGAGGGAGGAGGCGTGTTTAATCCATACCAACACAATGACTTTGGAAGGACTCCCTTTGTTTTGGTTCTGTGGAATCATTTGAGAACAATTGGCATGCATTCTTCTTTAATACTTTGGAAATTTTTAGCTGGGAAAGCTTAAGGTGTGGCTCAATGGCACAGTGCTTGCCAGAATGCTCATGGCCTTGGGTTTAACCCCAAGCGCTGTAATGATAACAAGACTACTAATTCAGGAAAGTTTATTGGCGAATCCATCCACCACGTTCCATGCCCGCTCTTCAAGGCTCACTGGGAGGTGATGTGATACCTTCTCCACAAGCAGTGGACCTTTCGAGTTCTTATCTCACAAGCCCATGGGGATCTTGGTACTTCCTAGAAGCTAGGATTGCCAGCATCTACACTGACAAAGGCGTCTGGGTTCTTTTTCACACTCACCTCTTCAC